>CM057458.1:72270000-73612500 GCA_016271365.2 Neoceratodus forsteri | reverse complement strand
ACACAGTTTTATCTAGGGACTGTCCACAATAGGTATTGCAATCATTTGGCTGTGTGTTTAACAACTGCGGCTCTCTCTGGTTTTAAAATGGAGAAGCAGCTTTTTATCTCCAAGGTTTCTTGGGGGGAAACATCTGTCCAGTTCCTTGATTAAAGCACTTATGTATGTGCTCCTTAAAGAGCAGCTGACACCTTTGGGAAAACTTTGGACAATACAATATTTAGACACATCAGCTTGTATTTTATTTATTTGTACATATTTCTCCTCTCCATTATTTATTACTGAAAAATCCCACAAAAACAAAATATTTATCCCTTAGGGTTCATCTGTTTCTACAGCTTGTTCCGTACTTGAAATCATAATGTCCTCTTGTGACATCACAGTCTGTTGCTGTGGGAATAACTGTGATGTCACAAGCAGAGTATGATGACATCTGGTTGGGAAGAAGCAGCAGGAGCTGATGAACCCTCAAGAAACAACTGTCCTGTTTTTGAAGCAGATTACCTCAGTGATAAGAAATACTGAGCTGATGAGAACTATAAGCTTCTTTGTGTCCAGATATTATGTTTTTGAAAGTTCTTCTCGAGGTGTCAGTCTGCTATCAGAAGCTGCTGTCTGAATGTGAATGTCGAAGAGTTTATCTCCTTTGTACTTAATGCCTTCGAGATCCGTATTAAAAAGTTTTCTCTCTGATGGATCTCGGTTTTCAGTTAAGGACCTTACAGCCTCCTTTGTACTCATGACCATTGACAGCACAGTGGAGAAATCAAGATACTCCCTTTGGGAATGTTTTGAAAGAAAAACAACATGTCGGAAGATGTCCAGCATCACGTGAGAAAGCACTACAAAATTAAACTGATGTACAGACAGCAACCGTCCTTTTGCTTTGTCACTATGTGGAGAACTGGATGAAGTCACATGTTCTAACATTTCTATCTTAATGATTTAAGAGTCCTGCATACAACAGAGACCGCACCATAAATGAACGGCCACCAACTGCATGAGGCTTGACAATATTTCAGAACTAGGTCGTCCATGTGCTTCTGTAATTCACACAATTTGCTGTTTCTGATAGCGGAAATACTGAAGAAAATGAAAAGGAACCTCAAGTTTTGTTGATATTTTTTCACTTGTTCCACTGACTGAGCTGCATCACTGGTAGACACGGCCAACTGATGGGCTGTACTGTGTAGTCCAGTCAGTTTGGGATTATAATCAGTGTGACGGGAAAGGGGATGAGAACCATGTATTTTTTTTTTTTTTAATAATTTGTTTTCTAAATATGCATCTGCTTCAGGCACAAGATGGCTACCAGATCACATGATCAAGTAGTATGACACAGCTTATGTTAGCCAGGGTGGAGGGTCTGATGTTCTCATGGGAAAGTTAACAGGAAATCTAGGGAGGAGACAGTAAAGCAATAAACCCAGCGGGGAGTAATTCCTGGAGATGTTCCTGTGTTGGACAAAGGATCCAGGTGCATGTCATAATCATGACATAATTTAAGGAGGCAGTATAGCACAGTGGTCTAAGGCTCTGAGCTGCAAATCTGATGACATCCAGCAGACCAGACCTGGGTTTGAATCCCACAGCTTCCACTTGCATACTGTGTGACTCTGAGCAAGTCACTTAACCTCCTTGTGCTCCCAGGTCGCTCCTGTAACAAAGCTTTCAGCTTAGTGTGCTATACCTGGTTAAACAACTAAATAAAATAAAAAATAAAATAAAAAATAATCATGGGTCGAAATTGGCACAGACCCACTAGCCAAATGCTGGTAGATTTTGTAGCAGGCTAGTAAGAGTTTACTTTAGCCCTGTGGGCTTGTATTGGAAAAGGTAGCATTTCAATAAGTAAACCAGCTAGGCCAGTGGAAATGTCTGTGGGGCTAGTATATGTTCTCAGTCACTAGCCCTGCTGGCCAGTGACTGCAGAACTTAATCTCTATCCCTGATAATGTTAGCAAGGAGGTGCTGAAGGGTGGGTGGAGAGACACACATTCTCAAAGAGGGCTGGGACAACATGGAACTGTAAATCAAAGTGAGTGAGAAATACATTGTGGTGCTGGAAGTAAGCACTTCCTCTTGGCCTTGGTACATCTGAAATCTGGAGCCCTGCAGCTAGAAGTCTGGCAAGAAAGACAGCTTAGGGAGAAGTATTGTATTCAGATAGTAGGTATAGCTGAGAATAGCTCAGAGTTCTGCTGTACACTATCTATCTGTTGAACCTGGCTTTATTATCTTTTTCTTAGTTAATGTGCAACCCTTTTGTTTTCCTGTAATTACATCCTGTTGTAAATATTTGTAGTATTTTAGTACAGCTTCCATTTTATAGAATCAGTGACTGCTTGTTTTATTTAAAAGGGTAATTCTACCATTTCTGCTGGACTCTGTTTGCAGTTCATCTCTGAAGGGGCACTCTACCCATAGTTATTGTGTTGACCTTCCTGACCTTGAGCAAGGAGGAGGTAAAACAGGTTTCCTGGTTCCTGTTGGTAAAAACCACATGGTGGCTGTGATCTTGGAAGTCCCTGGTGAGGGAATTTGCGTCACATTTGGTGGCAGTGGGTGGGATCTGTGTGGTAACTGGGAGCAGAGCAGCATACAGCGTGCTTTCCTGTGAGGCAGGAACTCGGAGAGAGAGAGAGACAGAGACAGAGACAGACACACACAGCATTTGACGGAGTGCCAGCAGAAATGTACCTTAACAGTCACGAAACAGGATTTCAAAAGGTTACATTGTTTACTACTGTGTTTGTTTTATTTCTAGATAGCTTAGTGCAATGTAGCTAGAGAATATGAGCTCCTCAGGCTATGTCAAATTTCATGTATAGCAGCTCTGTGAGCTGTGTGCAGAGTGGAGGTAGTCTATTAGGGCATGCACAGAGTGCACTCAGGGAAGCCCTGTTGGTGCATGACCAGCTGCAGGAGGGGCAGACGGTGTCAAATGGGCATGACCCAATAACTGATCAACAGGCGGTCGTTGAGGACAGTGACCCAGGTAGCGAGACAGAGGTGTCAGCAACTGAGGAAGGGGGATACCTTGTGGCACAAGCTGGGGAACTGTGCAGCCCAATCAACCTCAGCTTGAGATCCAGCAGGCAGAGCTTGCACTGCAGGATGCTGAACTGCAGAGGGCAAGGCTGGAGGCGGAAAGGGAGAAAATAAGGCTGGAGGTAGAGGAAAGGGAAAAGATTCACCAGCACGAGATCCTGATGCAAGAGGAAAGGGAAAATATTCAACATAAGATCCTGATGCAAGAGGAAAGAGGGAAGGAACAAGCAGAGCGAGAGAAAGAACAACATCACGAGACTGAGATGGAGAATCTGTGCCAGCAAACAGCGTGGCAAACCGTAAGAAATGGCAAAGGGTGGTTCAGCCCACGACATCACAATTAATTCTAAAATGTTCCCACATTACCGGGAAGGGTATGATCTGGATTTTTTCTTAAAATCATTTGAAAGGGTTTGTGCGCAATTTAAATTAGACAAGGCTTTGTGGATGATCCATCTGACCCCATTGCTTACTGGCTGTGCTTTGCATGCATTTGCTCAAATGGACGATAATGATTGTATGGACTATGACAAAGTTAAGAAAATGTTATTAAAATGTTTTGTACTGACTCCTGAGGCTTATAGATGGAAATTTAGAGAGTTAAGAAAAGGCCCAGGAGACAGCTATGTAGAACTAACCGCATGTCCAAATGTGTGCTTATTTAGATCATTGAGTAGATGGGGCTAAGACAAGGACTGTAGAGCAAATTAAAGATTTAATTGTAAGGGAACAGTTTCTTAAAATTGTACCCGATGACCTGCGCATTTGGCTACTGGACCGGGTATGCAACTCCGCAAAGGAAGTAGCAGAAAGTGCTGATTTGCATGTGGCCAGCAGACCACATTTGCAGCGTAAGACCTATGGTGGTGGGGCAGCGTATGGTTTTAAGAGGACCAAGGGAGGGCAGCCTAAAGGAAACCAGCCTGCTCCCAAGCCCAAAACAGGAAACACTGGTTGTAGGGGGAACAAGGAGCCGCGAGCAAAGAAATGCTGGATTTGCCAGAAAGTGGGGCATCTATCCTATGACGGCCCTAAAAACAGGAGTAAAAGGCAAAAATCTGGGGAAGGGGGTGATCAAGAGAGTACACCACCGTTGGTAAACTGCACACACACTGTAGTGCCACCGAACCCCACCAAGCATATGTACCCTATTCTAGTCAGTGGGATGGTAACACAGGGATTGAGGGACACTGGTGCTTCCATATCCATGGCAAGACAGAATACCAATCCAGGTGGAGAATATTCTGCCAGGGCAGTTCACCAAGATTCAGGGAGTCACGGGTCCAGTGGTTCAAGTGCCAGTGGCTCGGGTCTTCCTGACCTGGGAGGGTGGCCATGGGGTACAGTAAGTAGGAGTTGTACCTGATTTCCCTGTGGATGTGATCATGGGGAAGGATTTTGACAACAGGGAAAACCGGGTATGTGTTACTACCTGTTGCCAGGCAAAAGGGCAAGCTTCTGAGGGTGAGGAGGGTGCGACACAGCCTGTGCATACCAGTCCTTCAGCAGCTGAGGAAGTGGCTAGTGTGTGTGAGGGGCTAGCTAGGAGTAGCAGCCCCGAGACCCAGCTGCAAGCTAAGGAGGTTACCACCAGGGGCAGCTTTCTTCCTGACTGGCAACCAGGGCGGGTCTGACAGGAGGAGCTGGGCAGGGCACAGTGAGCTAATTCTACCCTCCAAAAATTGAGAGGGGTAGCAGATAGTGCTGAGGCCTCTCAAGGGAGTAGAAAGTCAGTTAATTGGGAAAATGGGCTGTTGTACAGGGAGTGTACACCACAGAAGGGGCTAGAGGGAGAGATACTCCAGCAGCTGGTAGTACCCCAGGACTACCAAAAGCAGCTTTTGGCCTTGGCCCAGGATATTCCATTTTCAGGCCACCTGGGTATTAACCGCACAAAAAAGCGGCTTGCCAACAATTTCTTTTGACCAAGCATGTACACAGACGTGGCAAATTACTGCCGGACTTGTCCATAGTGCTAGCGGGTTACAAAGGTTGGGGACATGGCTAAGGCAGCTTTGGTGCCCCTGCCTATTATCGATGGACCCTTTAAGAGGGTAGCCGTGGACATAGTAGGGCCCCTGAGAACCCCAAGTCGTATGGGCAAACGATACATACTGGTTGTTGTGGATTACATAACCAGGTACCACAATGCAGTGGCCATTTCCTCCATTGAGGCAGAAAAGGTGGCTGATGAGCTCCTGGGAATCTTTAGCCGAGTAGGATTTGCCCAGAAGATTTTGTCAGACCAGGGTCAAATTTCATGTTGTCCTTAATGACCAGTTTGTGGGAGATGTGCAGGGTGAAAGTGCTCCATGTTTCACTCTTATCACCCCGAGACAAATGGCTTGGTTGAGCGGTTCTGTGGGACCCTTACATAATAACATAGAAACATAGACTTTGACGGCAGATAAGGACCGCTTGGCCCGCCTAGTCTGCCCATTTCCCTACCTACAGGATAAGCTGCAGATCCTAGTTAACCAACAGCCTTTTTCTTCCTACCCTCCAGAAAAATTGCCTTATGTCTGTCCCATGCATTCTTGAATTCTCCCACAGTTTTAGACCCCACAGCCTCCTCAGGAAGGCTGTTCCATGTGTCCACCACCCTCTCTCTGAAAAAATACTTCCTCACATTGCCCCTGAACCGCCCCTCCAGCCCGCCTTACAACTATGCTCAGGGCATTTGCTGACCAGCACAAAAGGGAGTGGAACAAATATTTTCCCC
Source organism: Neoceratodus forsteri (assembly GCA_016271365.2). Taxonomy (NCBI): domain Eukaryota; kingdom Metazoa; phylum Chordata; order Ceratodontiformes; family Ceratodontidae; genus Neoceratodus; species Neoceratodus forsteri. Next base: position 73,606,727 of record CM057458.1, on the reverse strand, counting down.
ACCTCCTGTTTGCATACAGGGAAGTTCCACAGGAGTCCACAGGGTTCTCACCCCTCGAGCTCCTGTTTGGTCACAGGGTGAGAGGCCTTCTAGATTTAGTCATGGATGAATGGGAAGGTAACCATGCTGCCCAAGGTGAGTCTGTTGTAAAGTACGCCTTAAATTTCAGGGCCAGGCTTAAGGAGCTCATGGGGCTTGCCCAGGAGCACTTAAACACTGCACAACAGCAACAGAAAGCCTGGTACAACTGTGGGGCCAGAGCCTGGGAGTACGAAGTCGGACAGCGAGTGATGGTACTTGTTGCAGTCCATCACAGTAAACTGCAAGCAGCATGGGAGGGCCGGGCCCATTCTCCATAATCAAGAAGCTGAGTGATGTTAACTATAGAGTAGGGCTACTTGACAGAAGGCGCAGGCAGAGGGTATATCATGTGAACATGATGAAGCCCTGCTATGATAGGGAGGAAATGATCCTTGCCACGTGCAGCACACCAGAGGAGGAGAACGAGGCCAGTTCCCTGGTGGACCTCCTTGGGGAAGCCCAGGAGGGAGCCTCCGTGGATAACCTCACTCTCTCAGGGCTGCTGACCCCGGCCCAGGCCGAGGAGATGAGGAGGGTGCTGCATGAATTTGGGGACATGTTCACAGGGAATCCAGGGTACACCACAATGGCTGAACACCACACGGATACTGGGGCCCAAGTTCCGCTGAGGCAGTCCCCCTACAGGGTACCTGAGGGGGTTAAGAAGACCATGCTGGAGGAACCCAGGGAGATGCTGCGCTCTGAGTGATGCAGGAGTCCAGTAGCCCCTGGGTTTCGCCTGTGGTTCTGATCCCCAATAAGGATGGTACCACACGATTCAGTGTTGACTACCGGTGGCTCAACAGCTGTACAGAGTCTGATGCCTACCTCATGCCCAAAACAGATGAGACCTTGGAACGGCTGAGGGGAGTCTGGTTCCTGACCATAGTAGACCTGACAAAGGGCTACTGGCAGGTGCTGTTAACCCCCCCCCCCAAAGCCAGTGAGAAGTCTGCATTTGCTACCCCATGTGGCTTATTTGAATTCAGAGTAATACCATTTGAGATGAAGAATGCGCCTGCAACCTGTCAGAGGCTTGTGGATCGCATCCTGGCTGGGGCAGGTGAATATGCACTGGATTACATGGATGACATCTTCATTTACAGCCAGGCATGGGAGGATCCTGTCAGGCACATGAGGGAGGTGTTCCGCAGACTGAAGGCTGCAGGGCTGACAGTTAAGGTGGAAAAATGCAAAATAGGCATGGCTGAAGTGTCCTACCTTGGACACTGGGTGGACAGTGGCTGCGTCTGTCCAGAGCCAGCAAAGGTTGATGCCATCCAGGACTAGCCCACCCCTGCCACAAAGAAACGGTTTGTACCTCACTACAGTGATGTGGCCAAGCCCCTGACAGACCTGACGAAAAAGAGAATGCCCGAAAAAGTTCTCTGGGCACCAGAGAACTGCAAGCCTGCCTTCCAACGGTTGAAGGAGGCATTATGTGGGTCACCTGTGCTTGCTAGCCCCAGTTATGACTTAAAGTTTGTAGTACACATGGATGCCTTGGACCATGGGCTGGGTGCCTTCCTGAGCTAGGTTACACCACAGGGGGAGGAGCACCCCATAGTGTACCTGAGCCGGAAGCTGCTGCCCAGGGAAGAGTCTTATGCCATAGTGGAGAGGGAATGTCTGGGGATAGTATGGGCCCTTCAGAAGCTGCAGCCATATCTGTATGAGAGGGAGTTCATGTGGTCACACATCATAACCCCTTGACATGGCTTCATAGAACTAGAGGGCAAAACACAAAGCTATTGCGCTGGAGTTTGGTACTACAGTCATATAATACGATCATTCAGCACCAAAGTGGGGAGCAGAATGGCAATGCCAATGGGCTGTCGAGGCAGGGCTAAGTGCATGGCATATTCCTTTAGGCAGTCCCCGGGCCCTACATGAACGGCAGTGTCTCTTGGGGGTTGTCCAAAAGAGATGCACCTTAATTTCTTGAGGGGGGTGAGATGTGATGGGAAAAGGGACCAGAACCATGCATTCTTTTTATTTATTTATTTTTTTAATTGTTTAACCAGGAGCGGCACACTAAGCTGAAAGCTTTTTTACAAGTGTGACCTAGGAGCACAGGGAAGTTAAGTGACTTGCTCAGGGTCACACAGTATGCAAGTGGGGGCTGTGGGATTCAAACCCGGGTATCCAGATTTGCAGCTCAGAGCCTTAAACCACTGCGCTATACTGCCTTCCTATTCTTTTCTAAATATGCATCTGCTTCAGGTACAAGATGGCAACCAGATCACATGATCAAGTAATATGTGACAGCTTATGGTAGCCAGGGAGGAGGGTCTGATGTTCTCATGAGAAAGTTAACAGAAAAGCTAGGGAGGAGGCAATAAATAGAATAATAGGTTCTGGTGTATTACAAGGCACTAATTCCATGGAGAAGTTCTGGGGACACAAGAAACCTCGAGAGCAAAGCTTGTGAGGTTTCTTGTGTCCCCAGAACCTCAAGATGGAATTTCTGCCTTGAAACAGCAGAACCTATTTGTTATTTTTTGTAATATACGGATGCGAGGAATTTTTTGATTCTTACTTGTGCCTGCTGTACGGCGCTGCAGTCTGCAGAGTTAGTAAGACTCCCGAGTGTTGTTCCTCGCTCCTCGCTCGCACCCCGCTGCCAGTCCCATTCCGCTTCTTTCTCTCTCAAAAAAAAACAAAAAACCCACGGTTTACACAGTAGTCGCATCGGTAATCCCAACGATACTATTACAAGGATCGGAAGTATAGTATTACGAGGACCAGAAGTATACTATTACGGGACTAACTAATATATTACAAGGAATTTTTTGTATGCATTTTGGGGATATTATTTTCACTATCCATATATTACAAAGCAATAAAGCCCAGTGGGGATTCCTTCCTGGAGATGTTCCCATGTTGGACAAAGGATCCAGGTGCATGTCATAATGTTAGCAAGGAGGTGCTGAAGGGTGGGTGGATATTAATTGTCTATTATAACTGATTTGTACTACGGGTCTGTTTAATACTTATTTATTTGTATTTAGCATGTAATTGTACAGTATGTGTGTATCTATGTAATGTAACCTTAAATGCCATGGGACCTCAATGAAAAAGAGCATCTGCTCAATTGAGCGATTACCCTGTTCATGTGTTTTGATGAATAAAAGTACGACTACTATATATATATATATATATATATATATATATATATATATATACACACACATACACACACACTCCCTCGCTCTCTCAAAGGGGGCTGGGACAACATGGAACTGTCACACAAAGTGAGTGAGACCCCTCCACGCATGGAGTGAGAAATATATTGTGGTGCTGGAAGTAAGCACTTGGACTTGGTATGTCTGAAATCCAGAGCCCTGCAGCTAGAAGTCTGATAAGAAAGACAGCTTAGCAAAAAGCATTTTATTCAGATGGCAGCAGGTAAAGAGAGGTTTTAGCTGAGAACAGCTAAGAGTTCTGCTGTACACTAGTCTGTCTGTTCAACCTGGTTTTATTTTCTCCTTACTAAATGTGCAGCCCTTTTGTTTTTCTGTAAATACATCGTTTTAAATACTTGTAGTATCTTAGTAAAGCTTCTATTTTTGTAGAATCAGTGATTACTTGTTTTATTTAAAAGGGTAATTCTACCATTTCTGCTGGACTCTGTTTGCAGTCCGTCTCTGAAGGGCACTCTACCCACAGTTATTGTGTTGACCTTCTTGACCTTGAGCAAGGAGGAGGAGGTAAAAAACAGGTTTCCTGGTTCCTGTTGGTAAAAACCACATTGTGGCAGTGATCTTGAAGTCCCTGGTGAGGGGATTTGCGTCCCAATCGGTTCTTAATTTTTGTACCACACCTTGACAACAGTCAGTCATAATTGATTCTCCATCAGTACAGACAGCAGCAAGTTTTTTACCTGCTGTAATGCCCTTGTCATTCAGAAGTTGACAAAGTGCTTGGTAAACAGTGTCAGCCTTTCTATCAGTAGCTTCTACGTTGCAGTAAAAGCGAGTATATGGAGCATTGTTGCTCTAAGTATCATACTTAAACTATTAGTCTGTTGCTGTTGCCTGTGGACTCATAATATGCGGCTCTTAGAAGCCCTAGAAGTTGCTCATCCCTCTGTGCAGTAGCCATACCTATTGCCTTTGCCGTTGGCTAATGAACTGATTCAGTGTCCATTTTTTTTATGCGTTAGTATGAGCGGTGCTACCGGAATGTCTTATTAGAGTTGATATTTTGCAAAAAGTGCCTTTGGATGCATAAGACTTAAAAATAGAACGGTTCATCTGGCCATTGTCTTTGTCAGACAACAACCAGTTATAAATCTTGAGCCACCTTTGTTGGAATTTAGCTTGTGTTTTTTTGTTTGCTTTGTTTTTATATAGGAGCTGCAGGTTGGTGCAGTGTCTTTTGTGTCTGGCCCATCAATTATTAATTATTCTTGTGACTCGAGTTCTGGTACAGGCCATTATACGTCTACTGTGTGTTGTTCCTGTAACCATTTGTTCTGGTGCTTCCTCAGGGGCCTCTTGCACAGTTGGTTGCTTTCTTTTTAGCCCGGTCATTGATTATGCAAGTTGTGCCATGTCACAATTTTTTTTTTGCATTAAGTTCTTGGGACACAGCAGTAGGTTATGGACCTTCCGAAAACTTTCTGTTGTTCCTCCACAGTTCTTTGTGGCACAAAAGTGCTTTTTTTTTTTTTTTTCTATATAATAAATCCAGCGTTTCTTGGGACACACCCAGGTGATGGACTTTTCTACCCCTTTCAATTTTTTCCCCACAGTTCTCTTCCTACGCAAATGTTCGTTTTTTTTTTTTTTTTTTAAACTATGCTGTAATAATAAATACAACTTTTCTTGGAACAGAGTCACACCCAGGTATCAGGCCTTCCAACCCCTCCATTTCCCCTACATTTGTTTTACAGCAGCAGCTGCTTTTAAGGTTTGTTCACAGTGCATATTCTGAGTTGGTGCTAGTTTATCAGTGCCCCGTGCACATGTGAAGGCCACTGTTCTGCCGTTTTCCACTTGCATTCTGTTGTGCCCACAAGCCCTGTTTTCTTGACATCGCACAGTGGAGTAGGAGTTTTGCACCGGTTTGCTTGGCTGTGTAAACAGCCAGCACCATCCAATACGTTGCCCAGTGTCACGGCTATACTATGGGACCATGTTTTCTCAACTTACAGCCCTCGGTTTTTTTATAAGAACTACTTGCCCGAGTTCAGCTGTGCTTAATGTACCTAAAACCACCTTTGACTGAACTCTGGTCTGAAGACCCCCTCCACTGTAGTATTGTTGACTGCACCCCCCACCAGAACCCTCCTCAAAATGCCGGAACTTCTCTTGCAGCACCGGCAGCGTTCTAGAGCTGTGCCATGTGAACGCTGCTCCACAGCATTTCAGGTCGCTTGGCTGCAACCATTTACACAGTGGCGATTAACAGCTTTCTCACCCTGTGAACGAGCCTTTAGAGTTGGTCCAGTTCTCTTTCTAGCACCAAGATTTTTTATTTTATTTTACCCAGGCATGCCCCATCTTCTTTTTGGACCCAACTTTGTCAACTTCTGAATGACAAGGACAAGTAGAGGGCAACTTTTTTTTTTAATTATAATAGCAGTTTTGTTTGGACCAAAAATAAATGCCCCTTTTATTTATTTTTGACTTGTCACAGTTTAAAATTCAGTTTTGTTCGGTGGGTCCTCTCGGATGTTCCAGTGTTCCAGGTGGGAGGGAATCACTGATAGATGGCAAGGACCACTAACATTTGTGGAAATACCTAAAACTTCTCCCTGGTAACCTGGCTGCCGTGTGTGTGTGTGTGTGTGGGGGGGGAAGGTTGTCTACCACCTCTCAGTGTGCTTCCTGTGTTGTTCTTATGGCACAGAAGTGTTTTTTATGGGTTTTGGGGAGAATGGGGTGGGGGTTGTAGGAGTTGAAACGGTATGGGCCACATTAAGAATTCCTTTCTCAAAAGCGTAGTCAGTAGCATGCAGTACAGTACATTCTGTGAATGGAGAGCTTGCTCCCCCCTACTCCTGTCCTGTGGTCTGTTACTTGGCAAGCTCACAATGCATCCCTCCTATAAAGTTCTTCCTAAACTGCTGCCTATTAACATATTTTCACTGCCCTCTGCCTCCGTTCTCATGCTGCTGCATATTTACATCCCTCCCACCTCTCTTCTCAGTCTCTAGAACTTGAACTTCTACACTCCTTGTCTAACACATTTTACATACCTCTCCCCACCCCCCATGCTCTCGCTGACTCATTCGCTCCAATTTTGTATGTGCACATTTTACACAGTTCATGTCCCTTCTCCTCTTCTGCCCTCGCAGCTTCTCCGATTTCAGCTCTGTGCATCACTCTGTGGTGCTGCGACACACCCCTTTGCCCAGCACTGCACACACAGAGCTGCTGCTGCAAGTGTCGGTGACATGTTTCTTCTTAAACCAGCAGGCGCTAATTACAAAAATAGTAGTGTAGGACTCTCCTCCGAAGTGGTTACAAAAATTGTGGAAAGCCTCCAATAAGAGTGCAGATCACCCCATTATGTCCTGAAATGTAAGCTCTGGTTAAAGAAGATCTTGAGAGGCTGGAAAGCTGGCGCATTATATGGCAGTTGAGATTCAGTGCCAGGAAGTGCAGAATGATGCACATTGGGAGGAAGAACCCACATGCAGAGTACTGGATGGGAGAGTCTGAATTGACCACAGCAACTGAGGAGAGGGCCCCTGGGAATCATCGTCGCTGACTCCCTCAAACTAGACAGCCAGTGCAGAAGAGCAGACCACAAGGCAACAAAGATGCTAGGATGCATCGGGAGGGCATATGAGAGTTGGATGAAGAAGGTGATATTGCCCCTGTACAGGGCTCACCTGGAGTACTGTGCCCAGTTCTGGAGTCTGCACTTGAGATAGGACAGGGATAAGCTAGCATTAATACAGCAAAGGGTCACCAACGTGATCCAGAATCAGCAGGACAGATCTTAAGAGTAATGGCTGGAGGCCTTTAACACATAACGCTGGAGGTCAGAAGAGAGCGGGGCAGTATGACAGAGATGCACAAGTTCCTGAGGGGAATTCATAGAGTGGACAGCGAAGACCTGTTCAACCTCCCATGTCGTACCTGAAAATAAGTGCACTTGATGTGTAGAGTACTCACCTGGTCAATAAAAGCTAATCAATAAATAAACAAACAGACAGGCATAGTAATAGTAATGCAGTCACGGGGAGGGGGCATGAATGGGAGCTCGCTGGAGGAAACCTCAGGACATGTGGAAGTTATGTTTCACTGAGAGGGTGGTGGAGCCATGGAACAGATTACTGGCAGAAGTGGGGGCACGGACTGTAAATGAGTTCAAACACAGATGGGGCAGGTTTAAGGGGTTAATGGTTCCACAGGGAGGAGCTAGGGAGGTAGATGGGTTGGGGCAGAAATTCCTTCAAGACATTAGGTTATAGGGGTAGGTAAGAAACTCTTTATGGAGCAGACTGGATGGACCCTTGGTCTATATCATCTGGCAGTGTCTACATTTTACCAGAATAGTTTTCAGCCTTGACTTCTCTTACCACACAACCATGTGGTCCTTAGGCTTCACCCTCTCCATGCTCAGATCTTTTCTTTCACAGGGAGAAGCAGGTCATCTCCCTCACAACTCCTGCTAGTGTTAGAGGCATCTGCATATTCGTTTTCAAGCAAATTCATGTTTATTTTTTGAAGTTTACTGCATCCTCTGACTCTGCATATCACCTGATCCTGTGACTCCTGCGCCATCATCGATATCGCCATGGGCAAGAAGATAAACAAGATTCAAGAGGTGTATTCTGTGCAGGCAGAACATGCCCATCACCAATTTGATATGACGCCTGTATTGCCTAAACTCAAACCAAGATAAGGCACACTTTACGTGGTGACAGGCCAGGCACCCATCGTCTCTTGAAGAACGCAAGGCAGTTTCTAAAAAGTAGGCCTTAGGTACGTAAGCTGCCCCACAACTGTGGGTTAGGTAACGCAGTTACAGTCTGTAGAAGAGAAAGTGGTAGCCACCAGGGACATCCCAGTGCTTGAGTTGCTTTTGGCCAAGGAGTATGCCTTTGAACTGGTAACTGGATAATGAGTTTGTGGACTTTCTCCTGTCCTATTATTCTTTTGGGGAGGAATCTCCCCCTTACCATTGAAAGCACACAAATTAAGCTGATGATCATCGGGGTGCAGCTGGTCGAGGGATTGTTCCTGCTCCCTATGATCAAGGGCTTCCTTAAAGCAGTCACTTCCATTGGAGGCTGTACCAACCGAGGAGCCTGTTGGTCTGCCAGCAGAGATTCCACTGGAGCAGCTGACAGACCCGCTTCAGGTGAAGCCCATCGACCCCATCTGGCCAGAGTCGGGAGAGGCAAAACTTTGTCTCTCACTTTGACACCGGTGCTGCATGAGGTCCTGCCCAGTGACCTTGTGGACTCGACTGGGCGACTGTGTAGCATGTCGGAAATGCTTGGGAAGCTTGCATTAAAAGCTTCCTGGGGATCACGTGATGAGCTGAAGCCGTTTGGACATTCTCTGTGCTGCTCCGAGGCCCCGCTAACATTAGTAGCTAAAAATCTCCTAAATCCATTTTTTTGCGGCACCCAAAAGGTTGTAACAGAGCTGAGAAGTGAAGGGGGCGTATTACGGTGAGGATTGCTGGAGGAAACTTGTGGAAAGACGCAAAGGTAGCCCCCTTGGAAAACGAGTGCTGGGCCGAGATAGTAGGCTGCCAGAAAGCATCGGAATGGAAGCAGAGGTGGCCGAGCCTTTGGCAGCAAGATCTCCCACTACTAAGTGGCCTAAGCGCCATTCCCCCACGCCAAACGACCAAGAGGAGGAACCAGGGATAGAGGGGTGTACCGGTTCACCTAATACGGACCTCCAGGATATTAAGGCAATGTTGCAGGGGCTAGTATCAGATTTTGCAGCGATGAAGCCAGTTTTACATTCTATAGCCCAGAGAATGGGAGACATGGAAGCTCGAATCACTTCACAAGAAAGAAAATCGGTGGTGATGGAGCAAGACCTGGTGGGGGCTAAAAGGCAGATTAAGAAATTGGAAGAAAGGTTGGACGATCAGGAATCGAGAAGCAGGCGCAATAACCTGATCATTGCAGGACTTCAGAGAGGGCGGAGGGGCAGGATTGTGTGGCATTTATGCAAGAGCTCTTGTTTAAACTGCTGGGCCCTACTCCCTTCGGCGAGGCGTACAACCTGGAGAGAGCCCACCGGGCACTAAGGAAGATACCACCTCCGGGAGCCAGGCCCCGAGTGATAATTATGCGTTTCCTCAACTACAAAGAGAAGTCACACGTATTGCTTACTGCTAGGCAGAAGAAGGTGTTGCAGTGGAATGGTGCATCCCTCTGGATCTTTCAAGATCAAACACCAGCGATTAGGGAGAAGCAGAAAGAATATGCTGAAATCAAAAAGAAGCTTTATCTGGCAGGAATTAAATTTCGATTGCAATATCCAGCGACCCTGGTGGTGCGGTTGCACGCCGGGGAGAAGAGGTTCCTAACCGCAAGGGACGCTCTTGAGGGGTTGAGAGTGGAACTCCCAGACCTGTTCAAGGCTGCATCTTGAAACCATCTCAGATGGACACAAGATGGGACGTTTAAAGAACTGAAGTCGGGCAGAATAACAATTCTGCTACTTAGTGAGCTTTCATGTTGCACGGAATTATTGGATTTGAATAACTTCTTTGAATATAGTGGGTGTTCAAAATTTGGAGGGACTGGCGGAGTTGGGGGTGGGGGGCCCGGACGATTTGATAGGGTATCTTTAAGTGGAGAGAGATTCCTCCCCTACCCAAGGGTTAGCGGAACTGGTAGGATTTCCTGACAGAGAATAGCGGCTCTGATTGGGGTGAATTATTATAATAGAGCTCCATAATATATAACTAGCTGTTGTCCCGAGGCATGAAGTATTGGGGGGGGGGAGTGAGCTCGGAATTTGGGTTGGGTGGTAGTTAATCTACTGCTACTGGATGTGTGGGGATTTGGAGCTACATGGTTAAGATAGGGGCGGGGGAAGCGCGGGAACGGGTTCATCCATGATTCCATGATTCAGTATAAGGTAGGCGGTCGATCGGTGGATCAGGGGTTGCAGGGTAGGAGTGAGAGAGAGAGAGTCTCCTATGGAGAGTAATTTAGGAGCAGACCTTGCGCAGATGGCGGTTATAATTACAATGTTGGGAATTTCCTTTAATGTCGGGTGTTAAAATAATCTCTTGGAATGTTAAGGGACTCAGGGGTAAAAGAAAGAGAATGCTAATTCTAAGGCATATTGAACTAATGGGGGCTCATATTGCTGCATTGCAAGAGACTCATCTGTTGACCGAGGAGCTAAATGGGCTCAAGAGAAGATGGGTAGGGCAGGTATACGGGGTAGGCAGGGAAAGAGCTGCGGGGGGGGGTAGTGATATTGATAAAGAGATCATGTTTATATGAGGTGGTCCAAGTTAAGGCAAGGGAGGATAGTAGAGGTATATATGTCTCGGGCATACTAGAGGGAAAGTTTATTACCGTGGCCTCTATATATGGCCCAACGCCTTCGGACCCGGGGTTCTTTGCCTCCATTGAAGGGGACATAACGGCTCTTCCGTCGCCCTCGTTAATCCTGGTGGGAGATTGGAATGTATGCTTAAATAATCAAGAGGATAGAGTACCGCCATCCAGAGGTCCTATGTCTAAGGCCCAGGTAGCCCTGAATAGACTTCTGGTGATGACGGCATTGGTAGATCCCTTTAAGATATATTCGACAGGGGGCATGACGATGACTTATTATTCGGCAGTCCACAAGAGTCAATCCTGAATTGATTTTTTTCTAGTAAACAGAGAAGTGATGGGGGAGATCAAGGAAACGATAACGGGGTAGAATCTACTCGGACCACTCTCCCATTCAAATAGTGTGGGAACCCAGCAGGGCTTGACAAATTTTAAAATTAGGTACTTGTCCACGGACAAGTGGCTTGTCCAAAAGTAGTTGTCCCAGTGCTTGAGTTGGTAGTCCCGGTATAAAATGGCATATTTTTAATGGAAAATATCAAACTACAGAAAACTCAATGGATTTATTGTAGTAGTTATTTAGTGTTGAAATAGACAATAAGGAGAATAAATAATATGATTTTATTTTGTCAGCAGCATGGCGAGGCTGCAAGCATAGACAGAATTAGCATTAGCAGCAGGAACTGACAGCAAGTGTGGTTGCAGCAGCAGCGCACAGAGTGCCAGCCAGCAGCACAGTGAGAACATCATTACAGCAGAGTAGCAGACAGTACAGCATCAGCATCGGAAAAGTTACAGGAAGCTCTGAGCTTGCTCCAGCCGGAGCATCATATTCAGTCATGTCATCATCAAGACTAGTGACAGCCTCAGGGACATTTTCGTGTGAATCAGCAGAACTAGTAGTTGAACTAGCATGACCATGAATGTGGCGTGTGCCAGGACCAGATAGTAGCCAGTGGTTGATAGCTTGATCCGGATCAAAGCTGTCTAATGCAGGGCCTTCAACTGCTATATGCAGAAGTGACTGGAGCGTGTCATCAGCCAAACTTGTTCTTATTTTTGTTTTTATAAGATTCTGAATGGAGAGTACTCTCTCACATTTAGCAGTAGACACACTCATAGCCAGTAACATTTCTATTAGGTCAAGGATGTGAGCAAGCTGGGCAGGTTTCTCTCGTAGTAGTCGTGAATACACTTGCAGATATGGCTTGTCAACTGCAGACTTAAGCATTGCTTTTAATGCACAATACTCCCTTTTTATACTGGTTACATGATCTTCAGAAAAAAAGTTGTGAAAGTAGTCTAATAAATTACTTAAATCAGTTGTGCCAAATTGTGCAAGTTCTTCTCGTGACAGATCAAAATTTTGAAATCCAAGCAACTGAACCATTTTAGAGGTTCTTTCAGAAATTCGAAACACTGATCAATGTAAGATACTGCTGCATCTATTAAACTGTGCAGCTGTGTATCAGTCATAAAATTTACTTCTGGACAGTTCCCTTTGAAAGTAAAAGGAACAATCTTGTCCTCACTGCCACGTTTTGAAATGAGGTAGTTCATGCATTTCTCTGCAGGATTATATTGGTTCAGAAATGATGTCATAAACTTTCCAGGTCTTGTTTTTAGCTCAGTCAACTGGAGTAAGCATGTCTCAAGGAGTTGGGGGACTTCTAATATTAGTAGGTCATCCTTTTGAAATTCAAGTGATAAATTTTTCAATATTGACAGAAAATCTTGAAGAATAAACAGTGATTTTACAAACTGTACTGCGTAGCATCTCTTAGAAGTGCCTTTGCTTTGGCCCCATCATCACCAGCAGAGTTTGACACATGTTCAAGATGCTGAATTACTGTAGGCAGGTTGACTTGAACAGCATGAACTGAACGCTGCCTAACTTGCAAGCCAACGCACTTGCTTTATTGCACTGAAATGAGCCAACTCGGTGTGTATGACATCTGCTATTTCTGCAGTTCCCAAGTTTCTTGGGGCTGTAGTGGTAAAATTTAAAAATTCCTTTCAAGGTGTTTTCTACTTTTTGAACAAAGGGATTTTTTTTCATGACGTCGAGAACTGCTAACTCCAGTTTGTGGGCTACGCAATGCATGGGTATTACAGTGGAGACATGTTCTCGGATTTTTGCTATGGTGCCACCTGTATGGCCCATCATCACATTGGCACCATCAAAGTTGGCACATACGAGAACTGGTCCAGGTCTGCTCACATTGTTAAGGTCCGCAAAAGAAAGATCAACAGACTCAAGTGCAGAGGTTATTGCTTTAAAAACTCCATCTGCGTGAGAATGTTCAAGAGGTACAGCTTTAATTAACACAGTTGTAACTTTTTTTTGTGCGCCATCAACAAAACGAAGGAAGACATTTTCCCACTTACAGTGCTTGCATCTGTACTGCCATCTGCAAGAACGGTAACTATTTTGTATTTTGATAGTCTGGATCTGTGTTGTAGACATGACAGCTGATATTGCGTTACAGATATCTCTGGCCCGTTTACCATTTGCATAATTGCTGCCGAGTTTAACCCCATTTTTTTTTCTTGCAATGTGCAAAGCCACTCCATATCTGAGAAAGGACCTAAATTTTTAGGCAAGGAATATGCAGTGTTAAATAAATGCCTCATTTTATTTTTGGTGACTTCCTCCATCTGAGAAAATGCATGATATATTGCAGTTTCAGATATGTTAAAATTGACTGCATGTTGACCAGTTTCGTGACTGTGCTGGTTTGCACAAATTATATGTGGATTTGATTTCTCATGGGCTCTCACGGACTCAATTCTGAAATTATTTGAACCAGTGGCAAACACGTTAGGTTTTTTTGAATAAACAGGAGTTGCAAGAGTGGGATATTTCTCACAGGCAGAGCAGTACATGACGTATTTTTGGTCATCATACCTTAACCAGGTAAACTGATTTAGCCAGTGATGCTGAAATGTTCGAGCCCTTTTTCAACATCATATTTTTATCTTTGCTTCTTTTCTCAGTGTTTATTTCTCATCATCTAAAATGAAAGGTCGCTTACCTGTACTGAACCAGAATGTGATGGCACTGAACTGCTGCTACTGTTACGCTCACTGCTTCAGAAACTGGTACGGTCAAGTTAGACTGATCGCCTGTTATGTCTACAAACACAGACCCAGACCGAGAACCTTGGTCGTTTTTTTTCCTGACTACTAGTAGGGCCGGGGGGGCTGGTTGGGGCTGGCTTTCAGACTGTGAAGAAGGCTCAGGGTCAGGCTCTTTACTTTTTGTTTCCGATGAAGAAGATTTTCTCCCTGTCCAAAGGGAAAATAGAGTAGCTTGCTTTGGCTTATTTTGTTGCATTATTTTAACTGTCTTCTATGCTGCAATAGTGAAATAAACTAATAAAGATTGTTGTATTATTACACAATAAAATTCTATTTTGTGTTATCTTTGTGTGTGTTGTGTTACTGTAATTTTTACTTTAGCTGTTGTGCTTATGCAGCACTACAAGAGGGCAGGACAGAGTACTTAGGTGGGTGGGTGGAGGGGCTGGGCTGGGTCCAGAGCTGGACGGAGTACTAGCAGGAAATTGCTTTTTCCCTTCTCAGGGCAGGTTCGGTCTCATAGCCACACACAAACAAACACTTCCACCAGTGTAGCTGGTACTGGTAGGTTTATTTTATTTTTTCGGAGTCCCCAAAAATGCCTTTTCCCTTCTCAGGTCCGGTTTGGCCTCACAGCTGCACACACATACACACACCTCCACCAAAAGTACTAGCTAGGGTTTATTATTTTCTTCTGTGTAGTGTCACTGTCACTTTTCACGCACAAAATGTTTTTCCCTTTCCCCTTCCTATAGTATATTTCTAAGAAAGAAGTCCGCAGTTGTTCCCAAGTTCCTGTACCCTCTCCTCTCAGGGCAGGTTAGGTCTCACTCACAGCCCACTGCCACACACACCTCCACCAAGTACTTGGTAGGACAAACAAAGTACTAGCTAATAAGTTTATTTAAGGTGGCTATCTTTTTTTTTGGGGGGGGGTTATCAATCTCTTTTTATACTGCGACTGTTTATTAAGTATTCAGTTCTTTCCCTTCCATAATTTCCTCTACTCTTAGGCTCTCAGGGCAGGTTCGGTGGTCTCACGCTGACGGCCCCTGCCACACACTGCACACACACACACACCTCCTCCACCAATGTATGTAGCAGACTGCAGTAGCAGCTAGGTTAATTCAGGTTTTTCTGTAGCTCAGAAAAATGCTTTGTTTTTTCCCTTTAGTTTACCTTTTATTCCTATAATTTCAGTTGTTCAGGGACAGTGGGTCCGGTCTAGGCTAGCTAGGAATAGGTGTGGTGTATATAAGGTTAGGTAAGGAGGGCTAAGGAGGTTTATAGTTTTCTTAGTTAGTTAGTTCAGTTGTTGTGTACTTCACATCACACACGCTCTATCTAGTGGTCTTGCAGGAGGCACACATTATCAGTCAGGTCCAAGTCCCTGATCTCTGCTCTCTCACGGAAGGCAGGCTTGTCTCTCTCACACACACACACACACACACACACACACCCAACCCTTATCACACGATTATTATTGAAATGTTTAGTAATTCCACAACTTAAATTCAACACACAATCACTTCCCCCACTTAGTCTCATGTTTTTTTGCTTTTTTTTTTAATTTAAGAGCTGTGTATCCTTTTATTTTTCTTCACTACACATGAGTCCAAACAACACACACAGCTCCCTGAATTCAGTGTGCAGTGTTTTTGCTTAGTTCTCCCTTCTTTTTTTATATATAATCAGCAGATTGTTTTATCAGACTTTCCACTCTAAGCAAACTCTCTCCTCTCACATCCCTCTCCCCCCAAACTACAGATCCTCCTACTCTCCTGGCGCTCCAAAACTCCCAATATATATTTGTATTGTATTCTAACTTCTCTCTCCTGTTACTGATTTGCTAGTGACTCGCAGCAATTGGCCCCAAGTATACAGTTTGACTGTGCTCCAAACAGAAATGATGTGCTCTCTGCCTCTCTCTGAGCAGTGAAATGGCGCATTTGCCAACGTGCACGGAGCTAGTGCTACTGCCACTCTGAGAGCTCCAGTCCACCCCGAAACGCGATCACCAATAGCCAGGACTGTACCATCAGCTATAGGCTGCCTAGCCTGTCAGTCTGGCTATTTTGACCAGTTATGAACGCGTTTCTTCTTGGCGCCCTCGCGCCTCCCCGAGTGTCTGCTGGTGCCCGATTTCCGTGCCTGACTCACTGCACAGTTAATTCGGGAGTCGGGACATGGGGCGCAGTGGCACGCGGCTGTGGTGCGGCGGGTGCGCGCATTCAACAATGCGCACAAGGACTCTCCATCTAGTGGCCAGCGAGGGAAAAGCAGGTAAAAACCTGCAAATTTTAAACTGCAGCATGGTAGTTCGTGGGACAAGCAGAACTCTGGCATCTGCTTGTCCCCACATAAAAAATGGTAGTCCGGGACGTCTGGCTATAGGATTTGTCAAGCCCTGGAACCCAGAATGGCTCCACCCAGACCGTATAGGTGGAGGCTAAACGATACCTTGTTGGTAGAGCCTCTGGTGTGTGATAGATTAGAGGAAACATTGAGGGAATTCATGCACCAACAGGTCCCTACCATGCAAGAGAAAACACTAGTGTGGCCTGCCTGCAAGGTAGTGTATGCAGGGGTGGCCCAGGGTGATGCGGTACAGCGACTCAAACAGAGGAGAGCAAAGGAGGAGTTTCTACTGGGGGCAATAAACTTCTTATCATCTTTAGAGGGGTCCTCTGAGGAAGTTGATAGGGAACTTAAAGATCTACGGGAAGAGCTAGGGGATATTGCCAACAGCAAAATTGAATTTTGGCTAAATAAAATTAATGCTAGATACCTGTTGCAGGGAGACGTCCCGGGGCGGTTGTTGGCAGCCAGAGTTAAGGAGTGGGAAGCTAGTAGAATGATTTCATCCATTCATTGGGAGGGGAAACTCTTAACTGAGTCACAGGAGATGGCGGAGGCATTTGCTTCATACTATTAGGAAATTTATCGGGCTGGTGAGCTAGTGCGAGAGAGGGAGATTGAGACTTTTTTGGGAGAGATTTCCCTGCCAACTCTGGATCTAGCTAAAGCTAAGGAATTGGCGGCTCCGATCAGGGCGTCTGAGATTATGGAGGTGGTACAATCGTTACCCCAGGCAAAACACCGGGGCCTGATGGTCGTACGGCTAAATTTTATGAAGTACATTTACAAACCATACTCCCCGTGCTCCAGGAGCTGTTCCGAGCTATCATGCAGGAAGGAGTATTTCACCCCCCATTGTACCATGCATATATTACATTGATCCCCAAACCGGGAAAACCTAGGGATGTTCCCGGTAGTTATAGACCTATAGCTTTAATGAATCAAGATTTTAAGATTCTTACAAGAATTTTGGCAAATAGGCTGTTGCTAGTCGCCCCTACTTGAATCAGTCAAGAACAGGTGGGGTTTATGCCGGGGAGAGGGGCACACGATGCCCTGAGGAAACTACACCACATATTGAGTTACGCGCCTGATTCTCAGTTACCATTAGCACTGATATCGTTAGATGCGGAGAAGGCCTTTGATAGGGTCTCGCACCCCTTTCTGTTTGCTACCATGAAACGGATGAGTTTCCCGGAGGGTTTCCTTAAAGGCATTAGGAACTTATACACCATGCCTACTGCTAGAGTATTATGTAATGGCTATCTGTCGAGGGAAATACAACTAGGAAATGGGACTACGAAGGGGTGCCCTCTCTCGCCAATACTTTTTAATATCTACCTGGAACCTCTCCTGAGGGCTATTAATAAAGATGTCCATATTAAAGGAATCAAATTAAAAGGGTGGGAATTGAAGTTCTCTGTTTTTGCGGAAGACGTATTGTTGCATTTAGAGGAGCCCGCATCTAGTTTTAAGAGAGTAGCAGAGGTTATAGAGTCCTTTTCTAAGGTCTCCAACTATAAACTTAATCTAAATAAGACTCAAGTTCTCCCCCTCACTCCCTTTGTTACCAGGGATGATTTTTCCCTAGTGCAAATACAATGGCGGTTAGATAAAATTCAGTATTTGGGTAGCGGCCGATTATGAGAGGGGGCGGAATTTAATCTTGGGGTATTATATCAGCACTCGAAGGGGGTGTCCTAGGTGGAATAAGCTGCCATTAAATTTTACTGCCCAAATGAGCCTTATTAAGATGAATATGTTATCCCGTTTGTTATACCCGGTGTATCTGGCTCCTTATAGCATCTCCCTTAAATGGTTCAATTTAATTAGGAGGCTAATTTCAGGCTTTCTTTGGAAAGGCAACCCCCCTAGAGTGAAATATAATCACTTGCGTTTACCACATAAAAAGGGAGGGGCCCAGCTTCCAGATCTTAACGTGTATTATGTAGCAGGCCAGTTGGGCTTGATGAGCTGGTGGGCTAAAGAGTTAGACGAGGGGAGTTACATTCCAACTTGGCTTCAACTAGAGAAGCAAGGGCTGAGAGACTTGGGCCTCGATCCCGAAGCAATGGTGTATGCTAAACTGGGGAGCATCTTTAAAAAGAACCATGGGAACCCAATGGTAAAGACGGTGGAGGCGTGGTGGTCCTTACTATCCCCTGTGTAGAGAAGGGCCCAAATGAGGGCTGGAGATCAGCCCATTCTGGGTAATCCAAATTTTGTAATCGGGAATCAGGTAGTTAAACAACGGTGGGCTCCTCAGTTATCAGGCTTGTACCTTAGGGAAGTTGCTCAGGGTAATAGAGTGGTTTTTCCAGCACGATGTGATGGAATGCCTTTTTTTTCAGAGACTTCAAATTAAGCATATGCTGGAGAAAGCATTAAATAAGCTGGGGGGTATTGCGGATACTTTTTTTCCTGGGGGTTGCTTAGGGAGGCTGATTTAAGAGCCCACCCTCTTTCGCAAATATACAAAGTGTTATTGGATTTTCTTAGCCCATGTTCTGCTAGGAGGGTTTTATATTGGGAAAAACAGATGCCCCTCGGCAAATAAATTGGGATAATATTTGGAGAAGCAGCAAGTATAATATTATACCTAAGTATAAAAGTATGCAGTTTTTCATTGTGTCCAATCTATATTTTACCCCTGTGAAACTATGTGATAGAAACCTGAGACAGACAGCCATGTGTTTTAGGTATGAGGTGGGAGCGGGGGATTTACTGCATGTGTTCTGGGCCTGTAGTAAAATATCCCCACTCTGGGAGGAAATTATAAGACGGATGGACCCGATGTTAGATTACTCAGAATTTATAGTACCTGAGATTTGTGTGCTGGGTAACTATTCCCAAATTTCAGGTGCTGCACCTAAGTATCACCTCTCCTTGATGATGGCGGTAGTCAAGGGCTTCTTATTAAAGCATTGGAAAGATGATCAAATTTATCTTTATGGTCACTGGGTAAAAGATTTACTGGGGATGCTGAATAAAATAAGGAAATATTTATATATGGAGGGGCGAGGAGTTCTCTATCTTAAATGCTGGGCAGCGCTAGATGCAGTTTACTCTGCGCAGATAATACATGGGTGAACACAGGCTGTCTATCGGATAGGGAAGTACAGATGGTATAGGTTTTAAGTTGTGGAGAAGTTTCTCTACTTTTCTTTTTCCTTTGCTTGATCCCAATTGATGAGTCGTAGAGATAACCTGAATTTAGAGAGAGAGAGAATCAGCTGCTTAGTTAAGGTCTGCGGATTATTGAGGGGGGATAGGGGTCTCTCTCTCTCTTTCCGGGGGCACAGGAGGGTGCCGCCCACAGAAAGAAGGTGGTAGGGGATAGGAGGTGCATAAGGTTGCTTGGAGCCTTTTTCTACATTGGGCTTTTAGAATACTCCAATTGAGAATTTAGGAATGTATGCGTATTGTGATAAAAACAAAACAAGCGAGAAATGTTACCTATCTGGGGGTGGGCATCCACTGTGATTGTAAATAGAGGGACTGTATATAGTTGGCGCAGTCAGTTTGGGGCTTTGCACCCTGGCTTGCCAGGTATTGTTTTGTTTTCTTGGTGTCTTTATTTATGTTTGCTGTATTTTGAAAAGGAATAAAGATGGTTAATAAAAAAAAAAAAAAAAAAAAAGCTTCCTGAATACAGCACTGTTTTACTCACATGCCTTCCACTAGTTTCTACTTTAAGTTGGATTATTTTGGATGGTTGTGCTTGTCAGTTTGAGTTGAGGGGCTTCGCTCCCCACACCGCCTTGTTTTTTTTTTTTTTTAAAGGGGGATATGATGGTGAAGCCCCCCCCCAACTCAAATAAACTAATAAAAAGTAACGGAACGGGTGATTTGACCAAGTAGCGTAACTTGAGCTCTACGCTAATAGCGTAGGTCCTACTCATGTCCGATAATCTACACAATCACCTTCAACTGTGCCTCAGTCAAGACCCTTCCAATACAGTTGCCACCTGTTATCCCAACTCGAGTGCAACCTCCGGTTTGAATGGTATTCCAGCAGGTGGTGTATACCGAACTGTCGATAGCACGAGGTCAACCATGTGGTTGACACTCAAGTTCAAGATCGATTTTTATTTGTTCACACTGTTGGTTTTGATGCCTCCATCCACATTGGAAAATCAAGCTTGTCCTCTTTGTTGTCTGGTGCCCACCATTGACATCGAGTGCACCTCAACCTAGAGAAGGCAGCATAGCAGCTGTGGCTGTCAGACGTGAAGCTAAGAAGAAGGATCTCCTTGGCCCCAGCATCTATGCTGCTGGTTTCCTGAGCATCCTTCAGGCCAACTGTGCGGCATTGATGGCCAGATTTTGCCATGAGCTCTTTGAGAGGCTCTCTGACCCCATGGGACTGCTCCCTGAGAACGGCCAGCTAGATGCACAGGAGATCTGTGATCTAGGGCTGACCATGTTGAAACACCAGTTGCAGGTGGCACTGAACTCAAACGACATGTCAGCTCATGTGGTAGCTGCAGCAGTGTCCATCTGCTGGCAGGCCTAACTATGGGGCTTGCCTTTTATCCAGAGGTCATACATATAATGGCAGATCCGCCTTTCCTAGTTACTGACCTGTTTGTGCTGAGCTAGAGGACCAGCTCATGTGAATTGAGAAGTCCAGTGTTACCCTGGAATACATTAATTCAGTCTTTCAGCCAGCGCCAGCAGTCCAAGCCCAGGCAGATGGGTTCCTTTTAGAGTTCTTTTTAGGAGCTCAGACAGCACCAGCAACAGAGGCAGCTTTTTCAGTAGTACTGCCCCTCCAAGTCCTCCCGCACACACGGCAGACAAAACTAGTGCAAAGGGTGTGTCAGATGTACCTCTGAAGGCTAGTCCTCCATGGCCACCCCAGGGGCAAAAAGTGACAGGTAAAGGGCTCCGTCCCGTTGTCATCTCGAACCCTGATGCAGCTGTCAGTTGAGGGGGGGGGGGGGGTAGTTCACCCAGTTTGTACCACAGTGATCCACTATCACATCAGACAAGTGGCTCTGGGAAGTGGTTTGCTCAGGGTTGTCTCTTAAATTCAGACCCTACTGCCCTGTAGGTCACAGGCACTGATGGACACTTTAGTGTCTCTGGAAATCGTACACCGCATCACTCAAGGAGATAAATGGTCGGTACCAATTATGTTTTAACTACGAAAATATTTATGTGTAACCAAGAAATGAGAGGTAGCTTAAACCTCATCTTATGAGCATCTGAACAGCTCAGTTACAGAGTGGGCCAAGTCCCTGCCTGTCTGGAGATGAGGAACACAAATCTTTACCGGCACAGCAGAACGGCAGTGGTCATACAGAGCTGTATTATTTATGTATTCTTTCTTTCATTCGTTATTTATTAAGAATTTTGCCAGAAGAGTGTACTTGGTTGCAAGCAGCATGTTTCCCAATACTTTCCGGGGGGAAGGGGGATATAGGCGCATAGATGAAAAGGCAAAATAATGGGCATAAAAATAAAGTACAGCCAATGATTAAAAAATGCACGTGCTCAAAAGAGAGAGAGTGCAAAAAACAGCAATCCAGTAAAAAAAAATAAGAAAATGTACTACGAGGTTATGTAAAAATACAAAAAAACGGTACAAGTTTGGTGAAAACAAATAATGCAAAAGGAGCCAGAATTTAGTAAGAGGCCAGAAAGGTGGCATGTAATGTATAAAACAGTTTGTAAAAAAAATAAAAATTCTTTTGATAGCTTTCCCCTCTAAAAAATGAGAGGGAGAGTGAGACAGAGGCAGAAAAAAAGGAGGTACTTTATAAGGTGTAACTGTCGCGGGTAAAACTGCTCAGACTTTTCACTCAAAGTTGTTTCTTCTAGCTTGTCACCCCATGTTGGGTCTGACCTAGCAAACCCCCAGCCCTGACATCTTCCACAGCTCCCCCCCACCATGGCAGAGCCTTATGTCCTCCATCTCACTGCAGAACATATGGATAATTTATATAGGGAGCGTAGCCCTTTCATGCTGTATTGGCTGTTTTTCCCCCTCCCCCTGGGAAGTCGATAATGACTGTAAATGCGCACAGGCATTGGTGTGCCAATTCAGAGTCGGCCAATGTCCCCTCCCTTCTTTAAGGCACTCTGGTGTGTTTTTCATTTCCTCACCAGGAGGGGGGAGGCAAGCCTGTACCGGACTAACCTGCCTGCCCCCCCCCTCCGTACTTGTGGCATCAGAGCAGACACCTCCTTGGGGCCCCACCTGTCCACTGTGGTAGTCCGAGGTCGGGGTCACAAAACTGGATAACCTGACTGTCAGGTGGATCCCCTGCACCATCAGGCCATCTACTCTGTGCCCTTTCTGACTGATGGGCGCAGCTCATAAGCATTGTTTATTTTTCCACACTGGTATTATTTATTTATTTGAAATGATGGGGCCAGGTAAACATATGGAGACAGGGAGGGTAAAAGAAGAGGTGGAGTAGCTCTCTACATAAGGGAAGGGATCAAAGCTACAGAACTAAAAAGTAAAGGGGAGGACAAGAGGCACTCTGGGTCACCTTTGAGACAGGGAATGGCATCACAATCTGCACAGGGGTTGTATACAGACCCCTGTCTCAAGGGGAGGAAATGGACAAGAAAATGATAGAGGGCATTCTCAAAATGGCTAAAAAAGGGGAGATACTGTTGATGGGGGACCTGAATATGCCAGATGTTAACTGGACGACATGGACTGCAGCCACATCCAAGAGCAGGGTCATTCTTGATGCCCTACAGGGGGCATGCCTTAGACAGCTAGTGGGGGAACCCACTCGGGAGGGAGCAATATTAGACCTGGTACTCTCAAATGGAGAGAGGATCACAAATGTAGATGCCAGTAGACATCTGGGAACAAGCGACCACTGCACAGTATGCTTCACAATAAACACAACCATGGAGACAAGCCATACAAAGACAAGGATACTGGACTTTAGAAGGGCCGACTTTGGCATAATGGGTGAATACCTGAGGAATGCATTAGCAAATGGCCAGAAAGGAGGGGTGGAAGAACAATGGAGAAAAATCAAAACTGCCATCATGGAGGCAACAAGCCTTTGTGTGAAACAAATAAAGAAAACAAAGCGGAATAAAAAACCACTATGGTTCTCAAAAGAGGTGTCAGGGAAGGTTAAGGAGAAAAAGGCTGCATTCAAAAAGTATAAGGAATCACAGAAGGAGCACGGCAGGGAACTATATCAATTAAAGCAGAAAGAAGTGGGAAGGCAGTCAGAAAAGCAAAGGCCCAAACCAAGGAAAAGATAGCCAACCTCAGTTAAGAAGGGGATAAAACCTTTATAGGTACATTAGGAGCATAGAAAGGTTAAGGGAGGGATAGTGAAGATTAATAAAGGGGGTGGGCAGAGGAGACAGTGAAAAGGCAGAGATAATGAATGAATACTTTTGCTCAGTATTCACAAAAGAAGAGGAGAAGGAGTTACCTAAACCAAACAATAGAAGCACTCTGGGTAGTGGGGTTGACGCCAGTCCATTTACAGAAGAGACTCCTGAAAGAACTCCTAAAACTCAAGGTGGACAAAGCAATGGGGCCTGACGGGATTCACCCTAGAATCCTAAAAGAGCTAAGGGAGGACCTAGTGACACCACTAACCACACTTTTTACAAATCATGGGAAGATGGGGTGGTACCTGAGGACTGGAGGAGGGCAGATGTGATTCCCCTTCACAAAAGAGGAAGCGAGGCAGAAGAAGGAAACTACAGACCTGTTAGTTTGACCTCAGTGGTGGGGAAAATGATGGAATCGCTTCTGAAAGAAAGAATTGTTCAGTACCTAGAGGCCAGCGGGGCACCGGACCCAAAGCAGCATGAATTCACAGCAGGAAGGTCATGTCAGACGAATCTAATCGATTTCTTTGACTGGGTGACCAAAGTAATAGACCAGGGAGGGGCTGTAGATATGGCCTACCTAGACTTTAGCAAGGCATTTGACACAGTCCCGCACAAAAGATTGATAATCAAGTTAGCCAGCCTGGGAGTGGGTCCAGGGTGGTAGCCTGGGTAGCAAACTGGCTGCACAACAGGACAGAAGGTATAGTGAATGGAACACATTCTGAGAAGGGGGTTACTAGTGGAGTACCTCAGGGCTCAGGACTGGGTCCAGTCCTCTTTAACGTCTTTATAGGTGACATTGCAGAGGGTCTGGAAGAAAGGTATGCCTCTTTGCAGGTGACACAAAGATCTGTAACAGAGTTGATACACAAGGGGGTGTAGAAAGGATGAGAAGGGACTTGGCAAGTTTGGAGGAATAGTCAGACATATGGCAACTTAGATTCAATGCAGAGAAGTGCAAAGTAATGCACCTGGGAAATAAAA
The DNA here is from genome assembly GCA_016271365.2 of Neoceratodus forsteri. Taxonomy (NCBI): domain Eukaryota; kingdom Metazoa; phylum Chordata; order Ceratodontiformes; family Ceratodontidae; genus Neoceratodus; species Neoceratodus forsteri. The sequence goes on along the minus strand of CM057458.1, from coordinate 73,582,393 downwards.
ATCCAGGAGAAGAGTACACAATAGCAGGGGAGGTACTAACGACAACAATAATGGAAAGGGATCTGGGTGTAGTCATATCAGATGACCTAAAGGTGGGTAAGCAATGTGAGAAGTCAGTAAGGAGAGCCAGGGGGATACTGGGTTGCATAGAGAGGGGCATCACAAGTAGAAAAAGGGAAGTGATTATCCCTCTGTACAGACAGTTGGTGAGACCCCATCTGGAGTACTGCGTGCAGTTTGAGACCTCATCTACGCAAGGACATAGGCATAATGGAAGCAGTCCAGAGGAGGGCAACTAAAATGGTGCAGGGTCTACATCAGAAACCATATGAAGAGAGACTGAGAGCTTAATATGTATACCCTTGATGAAAGGAGGGACGGGGGGGACATGATAGAAACTTTTAAGTACCTCAGTGGAATCAACAAAGTCCAGGAGGGTAGCATCTTTCAGAAAAAGAGATGTGTAAGAACAAGGGGGCACAATTTAAAGTTAGAGGGGGGACGGCTGAGGGGTAATGTGAGGAAATTATTTTTCACGGAGAGAGTGGTGTATGCATGGAACCGCCTTCCTGGAGAGGTTGTGGGGTCTAAAACAGTGGGGGAATTCAAACATGCATGGGACCGATATAAGGCAATTATAGTGGGGGGTTGCAGGAAGCAGGCTATTGGTTAACTAGAATCTGCAGCTTATCCAGTAGGTAGGGAAATGGGCAGACTGGGTGGGCCAAGTGTTCCTTATCTGCCGTCAAAATCTATGTTTCTATGAGATACAAGGATAATCTCGTTTATGGATACGAACTGTGGGAATGGGGGGGGTAGTAGAGAGAGGAGATACAATACTATATACAGAGGCAAGGTATACACTTTTAGATACAGTATATATAGGCAAGGCAGTGCAATTTACATAAAATGTTAACAGTGTGCTTACAACAGGGATTTGCAAAACAGTCCATTTGGGAACAAAGGAAATGCAGATTGTAGTGTGCTACAGTCACAAAATGAGGTAATGAAATTTCTGTGGTATGTTTTTTTTTTTCCCCCGAAATTGTTTAGCCAGGTAAGACACACTAAGCTGAAAGCTAAATGTTTACAGGTGCAACCTGGGAGCACAGGGAAGTTAAGTGACTTGCTCAGGGTCACACAGTATGCAAGTGGGCGCTGTGGGATTCAAACTCTGATCTCCAGATTTGTAACTCAGAGCCTTAAACCACTGCGCTATACTGCCTCCCTGTTTAGTCGAGGCAGTGCTGGGTTGTGAGCTATCTCCTAAGGCCAGATTGTTCCACACCTGGGGGAGCTTGTGACTGAAAGCTGATTGCCCCAGATTAAGTTTACGCCTAGGAACCAGGAATTCATTTCCTGAGCTGTAACGATGTTTGTGGCTGGAGGGGTAGATCGGGTAAGCGGGACCTTGGTTAGCTTTGACTTTTATTTAGCTAGAACTTAAAACCATGTAAGGCTAGGTACTGTGTACTGGATATACTGGAGGCTGTGCTCCTTATTGAGTCTTCAACTTACACCAAGAGAAAGGCTTTAGAGATGAGTCTCCCACATGTTTCTGTTTGGGTTACAAACCTCTGAAGCGTAAACCTGAGTCCCAGCCACTGACGTTGGCCCTGGAGTTAGGAATGCATGGAATGTTTAATTTATTTGGAGTTCAAAAATGTTTTGTTTTTGTTTTATTTTTTTTATTTTAAATTTTAGTTGAGTCAGAGTTATGTTTTAGAAATAAGTTGAAATAATTCTTATAAAAGCAGTGATTAGCTGTCCAGATGCATGGCATTGGCGCAGGCACCTGCCACGCTGGCAACATGGGTTCAGGAGTGAATTGGAGTTGCCGGGGAGTTCGGCTGGGGAAGCGCAGGGGCTGGGTATTGAGGCAGTCAGGAGGCCCAGAAGGGCGTGGGGCATCTACAGATGCACCATGCCATTGCATGTCGACATCCCAGGCGATGGGAGAAAAAAAAAGGGGGGGACCCTACAGAAGTGAGATGCCAGATAGTTCTCCTGCAGGCTGAGCACCAACTAAACCCTGCTTCAGAGGGATAACCCCCTCCAACCTCATCTTAGGGGGTACCTAGGTATGGTAGATGACTGGGTTGGAGAGGCCATCCTTATAGGGTCAGGTAGGAGTCTAGGGGGTACAGCCAAGTGGGGGAAAAAATGTAAGCAGTTTTATGGTTCCCAGATAGCTCAGTTGAGCTTAAACATCTTGTTTTTAGTGGGGTCCTGCTTACTCCTATTTTATAGCTCTGTCAGAGCGAAGCATCAAGAGGTCACGTGACTTGCTCAGGGTTGCACAGTGAGCATGTGGCATTGGGGAGATTGAAACCTGGATCTCCAGATTCAAAGTCTTGCACACTAATAGGATGCACTGTCCCATCTCGTTCCCATAATGCTGTAATATTTCTTTCACGGTGCAGCATTGGTGCTGGGATTTAGTAACTCTGTTCCTGTAATAGTGCAGCACGATGAGCATTAATGTTCTTGAGACAAAGAGTTGGATTCTAACATGATTTCTCCTCTTCTCCAATGTAGGGGGTCTGTTTGCTTTGGGTACCCAGAAGTGGAGTTGCGCTATTTGCGATCTTTTATACCCTTGGAAATGTCACATCTATTGCAAGGTAAACAACTTTAGAACTGTAGTATGCTAAAAAAATGAATAATGGATGATTATGTAGTAAGCCTGTTAACACTAACGTGGTCATTTATGCCCCCAGTTAAATGAGATTAAGTTAACCTCCCCCTCTCGCCCCCTAGTTGTTCTGTGAAACTCATATTTTATTGGTTGTATTTACACCTGTACTTTTGTCATAAAGCATGTTGGAGAAAATCATGGTATTTGTCATGGTGAAAATTACAAATGTCATAGAGATCATTGTTCGACTCACAAAAACTCATAACTCAATTATGTGTTATGACAAATTACCTCTGTTCTAACATATTTTACAAGTACATCAGCAACGATTTAAGTGTTTTAAAAATGATATTGTTAAAGTGGCAGGAGGCTGCATGTTTTGTGGTGGTCTCACAATAAATCTTACACTGGGGAGGACGGAAGACCAAGTGAATTGCGGTGGTGAGGCTCAGAATTATTGGTCTGCCATTTGCAAGTAACAAAAACTGTGGTGTTTTCATGGAAAATGCCAAAAATCATGGAGTCTTTACAAAAATGGGATGATTACTGGGACCAGGGTACAGCTGTAGTTCCATTATATTAAATGGTTTGTGCAGTTTTAAGAGACTTTGGTTCCCACTGTTATTCATAGCACACGTACTTTTGCGGTGTTATACCCATGAATAACAGTGTAAACTGTGAATATTGTATCTGTTTATTTTTTTGGGGGGTGGGGTGGGAATTGGTGGAAATCTTGCTGTGGCAGACCTTCTGTATCAGTGGCAGTGGTCCAGATAATGTTTTGGACTGGGAAGTATTTTCTGCCAGTTTCTTCCACCTGGTAGTACTTTCACCTAAATGGTAGTAATACCATCTGTTAAGCTGTCTTTGACACCCCCAACAACTCTTAAACCAAGCTTCAAACTCACTGGTGCCTGCAGTGACTGACTGTCTGATAAACTGCTGTGATGAGTGAGAAAGAACTGGAAGGGGACAGGATCAGTTGTGTTCCAGGACAGTAGCTGCTGCTGTTGTTTTCACAGGGTTCTTGTGGATTTTACTTGGTAGGTTAGTTCTTTTCTTTCTTACTTCTAAGGGGCTAGCAGGGTATTGTTTTGGGTGCTGTTGGATGTTTGTAAACTGATTTGGTGGCTGTAAGTGGGGCTCATTTTGTGGATGTTTCACTGTGTAACAGGCTGCGCTGGTAGAGGCCTATTTCTTCTGATTTAAAACCTATTTGGTGGGATTTGCTTGGGCCTAGTTCTTTGGCTGCTGGGCTTGGAGGGGAGACACAGGGCTGATACACTCTCTCGAGTCAGGTGTCTGCCCAAGACCCACCCTCCCCACCCCAGAAGTCTGCAAATTTATAGGGGAACACCTGCCCTGCAATTGGAGGAAAAGGCTGCAGGTGCAGCTCATGTAGTTCTAGCCACTGGGGGTAGGATTTAAAGGCTGGGAGAGAGGAGCTTTGGGAGTTGTTCATTTCCCTTATAAGTTTAATGTGTTGTACTGCACCTAGTAACAGGGTTACTGGTGTACAGTGGGACTGTCTGTAAGGTTAGTGGGTGACCTGATTAGGCAGTAGGGGTATCTTGGACTAGGGGGAACCTGGTAGCTCACCCAAGGAAACCTATTTGGAAGGGGATGGAACCACACATCATTAGGGCCGGCATCTTTGGAGGGTGGTGGGGTGCACAGGGTGTGGAGCAGCCATGATACTGGACTGGGCTTGGAGTTCGGTGGTTGCCCAGTGTGCTACCAGCTAGCACAGCTTAGGGAGGAGGTTGGGGATTAGGAGAAAGCTGGGGAAGGGGTGGTATGGTTGGGGAAGGGGCTGGGAATCTCCACAGGGTTGCACGAGGCACTGGGGGTGGGGGCATAGGGAAAGGAGTGCAGGAGAATACTCAGGGGTCACATAGGGAACCTGGCAGAGGGGATCCAAAAGGACACTACCAAGGAAGCAGGCAGGTAACTGGGGGCCCTCATAAAGGGGGGACGGAGGGACAACATTCTCAGGGAAGTAGGCAGATGGCCAGGGCTGGACAGAAGGAAGCAAGGTGGGGAAGTGGATCAGACCTTACACTCAGTAACCGCCTCACTTCTCTTCTTCTGCTCGAGGATGAGGGGGGTGATGTAGCCATGACAGGGGTAGTTAGAGATGGAAAGGGAGTGGGAGGCAGGAGGCAGGGGCCAGATAGCAGGAAGAACAGGGGGGGACCTGGAATGCAGGAGAATGGGGGGAGCAGTGAATCGGAGCAGGAGGGGCAGGGGGAAGAGGGAGGAAAGCACAAGGAGAAGGACCAGTTGGGAGGAAAGGTAAAGGAGAAGGACCAGAAGTACAAGGAGGATTCAGTAAAGGGAGCTGAGGGTTTAGGCCAGGGGAGCACGACTAGCAAGGAGGAACTAAATGGAGACAGGAAGGAAGGGAGGATGAGCCAGGCTAGTTTAGCAGATGGGGGAGAAGGACCAGTTGCGAGCAGTGAGGGGGGAATTAGCAAGGAACAGAAGGATACTCAGGAGGAGGAGAGGCATAGGATTGGAGAGGAGGGGGTGGCATGTGGCACCCAGAAAGGGGGAGGAGCACGGAGCCAGCTGGGTGGAGGGGCCTGTAGAAAGGATGAGGGACATGAAGGGGGGAATGGAGGAAAAGGAGTGGTCAGAGTGCTCCTGCTGGGGGATTCTATGATCAGGGGTATCAAATGGGATAGGGAGGGAGAAGCCTGGCCAGTTAGAACAAGATGCTTCCCGACTAACGGTGCACAGGGCTAAGCACGAGGTATATCAGCTGGCAAAGGATTGTGGGGGTTCCCCAGACATACTGGTCCACCTGGGTACAAATGACATTGAGGGAAATAGCGAGCTAGAGATACAGGCAAGATTCAGGGAGCTCGCCAGGGTCTGTCATGACATAGGATGCACAGTTTCCTTCTCAGAAATCCTGCCAGTGCCAAGGGCTAGTGGGGAACACAAAAGGAAAATTAGGGAGATAAACCAGTGGCTCAGGGAGTGGTGTGAGGCCAGAAGGTATGGGTTGATGGGGGATTGGGGGGAGACCTGGGAGGATAAGGAGCTATATGCTAGAGGTAGACTACATCTCAATTTGGAGGGGAGGGGAATCCTTAAGTTGAAAATAGAGGGGTTCACTGGTGAAAAGTGGGTTTAAACTTGTGAAGGGGTGGGATGGGAGAAAAGGCTGTCAAGGGGTGCCAATAAAGGAGGGACTCTGTCCACCCCCTGGGGACCAGGAGGATTGCAGGAAAAGGCCAACTGGCAAAGTGCAGACCAGGGAAAACAGAATCCCCATGGGAACATGAGCAGGGGAAATGGAACTATAGGGAAAGGGTGGAAGGTAGTCCTGCTAAATGCCAGGAGCTTGGGCAATAAAATGCCTGAGCTCCAGGCAGTGCTAACTGAGGGAGCAGTGGATGTGGCAGCGGTCACTGAGACTTGGGCCACTGCAAGACATGACTGGGACCTGAACCTGGAGGGATACACTATGTTCAGGAAGGTCAGGGGGGAGGGAAGGGGAGGAGGGGTAGCAATGATAGTCAAAAACTGCATTGGCATAGGGGAGTAGAGGAGGCGGAGGGAACCGTGGAGGCGATTGGGTCACCTTGATAACAAGGGGGGAGGAGAGTAAAATAGGAGTGGTGTATAGACCCCTGCCCTGGCGGAGGAGCTGGAGGACAGTCTGGTGGCAGATGTTAGGAGACACTGCAGACTGGGCAGAGGAACGGTGGTGGTGTTGGGGACTTAAACATGCCAGGAACAGACTGGAGACTATGACATCCTCTGTGACCAGGAACAGAGGCTGTTGGATGTCTTTCAAGACGCTGCCTAACTCAGCAGGTGAGGGAACCGACCAGGAGGCACGGGTACTGGATGTGGTCCTGGCAGACAGTGACCAGATTGGGGCCTGGAGGTAAGGGACCCATTGGCGGGAGTGACCATGCCACGGTCTGGTTCTGCCTGGACCTAGGAGGGTAGAAGGCTGCACAAAGACGGAAGTAACCGACTTCAGGGGGGCGGATTTTAAGGAAATGGGAAGGATCCTTAAGGAGCATTTGAATGGGATTGGGTCAGACATGGACGCTGATATTAGGTGGGAAATCATCAGGAGAGGGGTGCAGGATGCTACCAGCACCTGTGCAAGAGTAAGACGAAAATGCGGTAGGGCCCAAAAACCCTGTTGGTGGACCGGGGAGGTTCAGGAGGTGGTGCGGGGAAAGAAAGCAGCCTATAAGCAACTCAAGTGCTCAAGGAGTGAAAGGGATTGAGGGGAGTATGAGCTGATGGCTAGAAGGACCACTAGAGTGGTGAGAGCGGCTAAGACAAGGAAGGAGCAGAACCTGGCCAGGGAAATTAGGAGAGGGAACAAGGGGTTCTTTAGATACATTGGGGAAAAACGAAGGGTGAAGGGGCAGATTAGCATGATTAAATCAGGGAAGGGATAGGCACAAGACCCGGGGGAGCAGTCTGAGGTACTAAATGAGTACTTCACCTCAGTTTTCACCAGGGAAAATGGGGGTGCTGCATCATACATGGGAGGAGACAGAGATACTGAGGAGGGGGACCCTTACCGATCGGCAGGTCTGGGGAGAGGGGAGGCATCACTGGCAGGTGGGGGAGGGCTAAGCAGGGAGAAGGGGTACCGGAAGTGGAAATCACAGCTGAGAGAGTGAGGGAAGCCCTCAGCTCCCTTAAGACGGAGAAAGCACCGGGGCCGGATAAATTACATCCCAGAGTGCTGAAGGAACTTGCAGATGTCCTGGCAGAACCCTGGCAGAGCTTTTCACCATCTCTGAGGACAGGGTGGGTGCCCCAAGACTGGAAGGTGGCGATATAGTGCCTATCCACAAGGGGATCAAGGGAGGTGGCAGGGAACTACAGGCCTGTCAGCCTGACCTCGTGGTGGGCAAGGTGATGGAGGGCATTGTCAAGGAGAGGCTAAGGGGGACCTGGATAAGTCAGGGTGCCTGGGCGATAGACAGCATGGATTCATCCTGGGGAAATCGTGTCAGACAAACCTGGTGGAGTTCTATGACTGGGTGACAAGTGCCTTGGACCTGTAGACCAGTGGATGTCCTCTTTCTGACTTCAGCAAGGCATTTGACCCTGTTCCTCACGGGGCCTGTTGGATAAGCTGGGAGAAATGGGGTGGGGAACCAGATGATCAGATGGATAGGCAATTGGCTCCAGGACCGGACCCAGAGGGTCGTAGTTGGTGGATAGTCTCATCCCCAAGGAGGGTCATTAGTGGGGTCCCACAGGATCAGTCCTTGGGCCCTTCTGTTCAGCGCCACGTATCTGACATAAGGACAGGAATCAGGAGGAGATGAGTCTCTTTGCAGATGACTTGAAACTGGGGTGGTGGTGGATGGGGAGGAGGGGAGGGTGGCCTACAGGGGACCTGGAGGCTCTGGAAAGATGGTCTAGAAAGTGGAAGCTGAGGTTCAATGCAGGGAAATGCAAGGTACTTCACGTGGGGGCCAGAAACCCAGGTCAAGTGTACACCCTGGGGGGGAAATGCTACAAGTCTCGATGGCTGAGAGGGACCTGGGAGTGGTGGTGGATGTCAAGATGAACAACTCGGAGACTTGTAGGAGGGCAGCAGCCAAGGCCAACAGGATGCTGGGATGCATCGCTAGGGGGATCACCTCCAGAAGGAGGGAAGTGATACTCCCTCTGTATAACTGCTTGGTGAGGCCGCACCTTGAGTACTGCGTGCAGTTTTGGAGGCCACACTTAAAGCGGGACATTAACCTCCTGGAGTGAGTCCGGAGGAGGGCAACCAAAATGATTTGGGGCTTGGGGGAAAGGACCTATGAGGAGAGGCTCGAAGAGCTAAATATGTACACATTGGAAGAGAGAAGGGACCGGGGACATGATAGAGGTCTTTAGGTACATGAAGAGGGTAAATAGGGAGGAACAGTCGGAAGCTCAAGCAAGGAGGAAGGGGCCACTAGAGGGCATGGCTGGAAGCTGGAGGGGGAAGATTCAGGGAGAAAGGAGGAGGTGCTACTTCACTGAGAGGATGGTGGAGCTATGGAATGCACTGCCTAGGGGCTGGTGGAGGCAGAGACAGTGGAGGGGTTCAAGAGGGGTGGACAGGTACAGGGAAGGGTTCTGGAAGCAAAATCCAATGCAGCAAGAATATCCGGAACTGGGAAGGGAGAAGCCAGAGAAGGCGAGGGGGACAGCAAGGTCAGCACCCAGGTTGGGGACTGACCAAACGAGCAGACACGAAAGACCATTAGGCCTATTCTGCTGGCATTTTAGTATGTTAGTACTTCCCTACTTACTGCCATGTAGTGCTGTGATCCTATTTTTATCATTTTTTGCCATGTTGCAATAGTACTTCTGGCCAAGAATTGAGTCTCTCCTGAAACTGTCTCCTGCACTGTACACAACCGATGCGCCTGCTGTTCTGTCCCCACCTCTACTGTTTACACTCCTGAGAGGCCCTGTCCACACTACACCGCTTTCGCCCGGTAACGGATGCAATCCGTTACGGCCGGGGAATGGTGCAGTGCGTCCACACTTCGGTGGTGTCCCTTACGGGACCAGCACTGCCGGTCCACACATCGGGAGCCGGGCGACCGTTACGGCGGCGCCCGATCCCACAATGCAGCTCGTGCTGTGCTTTGTGCCCTGCAGGGGACCGTTACCGGCCGTCCACACTACCGCTGGTAACGTTACCAGGGCAGGACCAGTTCCATAACCGTTGTTGAAACCACCTCATGTGGTTTCAACAACAGTTATGAAAACACCTCCTGTAACGTTACAGGTGTAAACGTGACCTGTTACGGTAACGTTTTACACCCTCTGTAACGTTACAGAGGTGTAGTGTGGACAGGGCCTTAGTATGTGGATACATAGCTGGTAGCATTGTATGGTGCTGCAAATTGTGAGCATATACACTTTCCAGCATACTGTAAATATGCAGGGTGGAAAACAAATTCCTTAACTCAGAAAGTGGGAGTAAATCATGTAAAAATGGTAGTAAAATACACCTTTACTCCCCTTATGTGTTCCGTTGATCAGTGGTGGCGGGGCCAGAAGTGTACATAACTGTGTCTTCTGCAGACATGTGAATATGCAGGTTGGCACAGGCTGAAAGGAGATCATTGAGGAAGATGGAAAAGATTATAGGGCCCTGGATAGAACCTTGTGGGACCCCCGCCTGAATGGGAATAGATGGATTTTAGCATAAATTGTGTGTTTCTCACATCAGCGAAATCAGTGGGTAATGGGGTGAACCCATACAAAGTAATGAAACTGCATCTTGCACCTTACTCCGGGGACACACTTGAAAATATAGTGTTGCTGCAGCTTGCCTTTCCTGTAAGAAACTGTTATGTAAAAATACATACACTGACACACTGTTTATCGAGATGCAACCTTCTGTATTTCTACATGACATTGTGGAAAGGAATTCATGATATATGGGTAATGTGCTCACTTTACTGGGGACAGTGGTACAGCCCAAAGCTGTTACCTCAGCAGAAAACCCTAGGGACTTGAACATTCACCACTCAAGGGGATAGCAGCATAGACACAACTCTCTGAAGACTCGAGACCTTTGTTTATTATTCTCTTTTGATGCTTTTGCAGGCAGAGCCTGTAAATGCTAGGAACAGTAGGGCTTGCTAGAGTGGAAAAATGTTTGCAGTGCAAATGAGGCATTATTGAATGAAACAGTTTCTTGTCATATAATGTGTAGTATTACCAAATAAAAAAAAAAAAAAAATTTCAAATCTGTCATTTAATTGTATGCATCAGTATAAACAAATAGTACCGACACTGCCATTTTTTGGGTATGTTGGAACTAAAAATACATGTATTGATAATATACTGAAAAGCAGTTTCAAATGGTGTTGATACAAAAAAATGATATTGGCCCATGAAAACATCAACAGTTTTTAAAAATTGAACTCCAAGCTTTCATTAAAAAAACAAATGCGCGTCTAGTACCAACGGTTCCAAAATTAGATCTTTTAAAAGATAGCGTGTTTAAAATGTGATAATTTTGGAACCTAACGGGCTAGTAACTTTGATATATGAAAACATGAAATGGTTCACTAAATGTTTAAATTTCTCTTATTGTAAAACATATCAACGTGCATAGACATGGAACAACAAATGACTGTATCGTTAGTGTCTGTGTATTTATTTTATTTCTCGGATTATAGTTACCTTTGAGCCAATGGCTCGTTTGCATAGGTTCCATGTCACATGATAAATATTAGAAACAAGAAAGTACACGCTTATTTACAAAAAATTAACACACAGCAAGGCAGAGAACATACACAGGTCCAAAATTAGTCTAACAAAGCTAATCGGGTGAACTCTTACCATTAGCTTCCAGGAAGCAGCATTGTCAAAGGAAAAGATGTGGGGAGAGAAAAGAATGCAGAGGGAGAATGATGTCATGAGGGAAGCTATGGGGCGGTGGGTGGACTACAGCTTAGTGAGCACAGTCACATTGGTTCTGAGAGGTAAGGTATTGGCACAGCTTTGATTTGAAAGGTCCTAGTTTTGGTTCTGAGGCAACCTCAGGAGGAAGGGCGTTAAGCCAAGTGGGGGCTCTGAAGGAGAAGGAGCGCTGAGCTAAGGATGTGCGACAGAGTGGTATAAAGTATTGATGCTTTGTAGAATAATGGGTGTGCCGCAGGCTAGTGGCTCGCTGAAGAAGTGCCCCGGAGGAAGGAGAAGTGAGGTTGCAAAGAGGCTGGTATAGAGCTCACAAGTATGGGTTCGCTTGTGTGCACCAGTGATAAGCCGACAGCAATTGATGAGCGCCACCTTTAGGCGATTCAGGGTGGTGTCAGTGGCTAAGCCATAAATAGCTAGCCCATAATCAGTGATGGACAAGATGGAGCTTGTAACCACAGTGTGTAGTGCTTCAGCGGTAAGGCAGTGGTGGTGCCGATAGGACCCCGAGCCAGGCGTTAATGACTTTTGTGATGTGGCTGAAGTGACGTTGGTATGTAAGTGAACTATCTAGAGTTACCCCTAGGTACTTGAAGTCACTAACCTGGTTAAATGGGAGATTTTATTTGTTGAAGATAGTAAGAGAGGCAGATCTGTACTTGTGGGTCCCCAAGAACCACATGGACTTGGTTTTCTTATAGATCATTAATAATTTGTGCTTCTGAAACCAGGTTTCAAACAAGCAAAAACTGGATTGCAGGCTAGCAGTGAGCAGAAGTAGTTCGGCATGGGAGAAGATTACTTCATCTGCGTAGAGGATCAGGTGGTTGTTGCATGATTTAGGGAGGTTGTTGATAAAGAGGCTGAAAAGTAAAGGGCAGAGAATGGAGCCCTGAGAGACTCCAGAGTGAACTGGGAGGTTACAGGAGAGGGTATCAAATATTTTGACATGCTGTGTTCAATCCTGGAGGTAGCTGCCAAGCCAGCTGATGACCCCTTGCGAGAGTCCTAGTGCAGGGAGGGAATGGAGTAGGATCTGATGATTGACAGTGTTGAATGCCTTGGTGAGGTCTGTGTAAATGGCACCAGTAAATGATATATTGATCAGATTCCAAGCTTTAATTAAACCTAATGAGCAACAATTGACTGTTTTTTTTTTTTTTTTTTCAAAAAAAAGATCCCCTAGTCCCCTCCTTAGTTTGCTTAACTACTAAGGGCTTTACCAGTCCTCATTTCACAGTTTTGCTCTGCATAATTTTCCTAAGGGAAAGGATCATAAATCCTCGTCTTGAGGTGCTGACCACCAGATCCCTTCCCTTTCCTGGTACACTTTGGCTAAACTCCTACATTCTGTCATTAATGCAAGGAGGAGCAAAGAAGACTGAAGCCCATAAGTAGCTCCTTAAAGAGCTGCTGACGCCTCAAAGAAAACTTAAAAAAATGTAATAATTAAGTACAATTCCGCTTGCATTCCAAATATATCCTATAGATTTCTCCTCCCCATCTTTTATTACAGAGGACATGTGCTCGAATACATGATCATTATATGTTTGAGTTCATCTGCCTCTCTAGCTTACTCCCTACTTCAAGTCATAATCCTCGGTTGTGACATCACAGGCTGTTGCCCTGGGAGTAACTGTGATGTCACAAGCAGGACATGTAGGGAGAAAACAACAGGAATAGATGAACTCTTCAGGAGCAGAGATCTTGTTTTCATGCAGATGGCCTCTAATAAATAAATGGGAGGAAAAATACAGATGTAATGTGAAATATAAACTGAACTGTGTCTAAATATTATGTTTTGTTTATCCCAAAGGCATCAGCTGCTATTTAAACTCCACTGTAACTATTCATACGACCTCCACCTGCAGTGCATCCGTCTAAATTTCTTTTAAATATATCCTTGTTTCTAATTATTATTATATGCACTGGAAGTTTGTTCCATAGGTTTGCCACCCTCTGCATAAAGACATTCTTTCTTCTGTTAGTTTTAAAGTGGTTTATTTTCACTGGTAATAGGTGTCCCCTTCTTACTGAATTAATGTCTTTACATTTGATGTTCGGTTCTTTCATCAAGTAGGGGTCATTCATGATATAATAAAACAAGACGTCACCTCACTTTCTTCTGAGCATCAGGCTGTGCAAATTCAAATGTTTCAATCTAGATGCACAAGTTACAAATTTCAGATTCCTGGTGTACTTGGTAAATCTACATAGAAACATAGAATTTGATGGCAGATAAGGACCGCTTGGCCCACCTAGTCTGCCCATTTCCCTACCTGATGGATAAGCTGCAGATCCTAGTTAACCAACATCCTACTTCTCCCTAACCCCACCCCCTAGAATTGCCTTATGACTGTCCCATGCATTCTTGAATTCCTCCACTGTGTTTGACTCCACAACCTCTTCAGGAAGGCTGTTCCATGCATCCACAACCCTCTCTGTGAAAAAATACTTCCTCACATTATCTCTGAGTCATCCCCCCTCTATCTTCCAATTGTGCCCCTTGTTCTTGCACATCTTTTTCTGAAAGATGCTACCCTCTTTGACTTTGTTGATGCCTTTGAGGTACTTGAAAGTTTCAATCATGTCCCCGCTCTCCCTTCTTTCCTCGAGGGTATACATATTAAGCTCTTTAGTCTCTCTTCGTATGTCTTCTGGTGCAGACCCTGCATCTACTGTGTCCTCTCTCTCTCTCTATTCTGTCCATGTCTTTCCTTCAATAATGGCACCAAAGCTGGCTACAGTGATCCAGCTGTGGTCTGACACAAGACCTCTACAGTGGCAAAAGTATCTCTGCTGAGCAACTTTATATGTTTCTGTTTATTGCCCCAAAAGTTCTATTTGCCTTAGAAACTCTGTTTGCTTAGCCAACCTTGTGGTGCTGAGGGTTGAGGTGCTGGACACCACACCTTGCGCCACGCCGGCGACCCGGGTTCGGGAATGGACTTGGGTCGCTCGAGGGTCAGTCGGGGGAGGTAAGTATTGAGCATCCGGAGGATTGCTCTCCTTTTCCGGGGGGTGGGGGGGGAGGTTTGTGCTGCGTGGGTCAGCACAAGAGGGGTTTGGCCCGCACACAGGGTGCTTGGCTGCCTCCACAGAGGTGGAAACAGCTGCTGCGCCCATTGCACACCGCAGGTGTGGAAGAAAACGAGGAAAAATACCGGGACCCAGCAGGGCCCATGATGGCCCCCAAAGGGCTGGGGAACGTACCTCTCCGAGGGGAGGGGTCGTATCCCCTGCCAGGTCCATGAAGGTGGCAAAAATACTGTCGTGATAAGAAAAAAAAAAAATGGAAACTATTTGCACACTATTTCTTGCAGTTACAATTTGTGTCGACAATCTTCCCCAGGTCATTATCGGTCATGTTCGATCTCAATGTAACTATTATTTAGGAACTATTTATATAATGGATTCTGTGATGTAAGTTTGTAGAGCACGGGGCACACTGTAGTGAGAGCAATTGGAGCATGGTTTCTAGGGCTTTTTTAAATATTTGAGTTTTCCACTGGGTTTAAATCAATGCCACTGCTTAATTGATAAGCCTCTTGTCACTTGAGCTGTGGCATTGATAGAAATCCATGCCGTTAAGCTGAGACTTTCAAATAGGCTAACCTGTTAATGCTGTTGGGCCTTCCTAAACTCCTTAATGTGTGTCAGTGAGGCACTAGTGAAATTCATAAACATTTTCTCCAATGTCCAGCAAAAAATATGTTCAGCTGACGAAGCATAGGATGCAGGCTCAGACACGAGCTGGCTCACCAGAGAACTTTTAACCCAGATGAAATGCAGGGACAGACTCTGATATAAATATAGGAAATCCGGCCTAGCCTCTGACTGGGCTGAGTATAGGAGATGGAGAAATATTTGCAAAACAGGTTAGGTCTGACAAGAGCTCCTTCTGCAAAAATAATTTTACCGCCTCTGCTAGTAACCCATGTAAATTTTGGGACGGCATAAAAAGCCTCTTAGGTACAAAAACTAAGCCTCCCATCTGACCTACTTATCAATTATATAAACTAATAACCTTAACACAATTGCAAATGTCTGCAACTCCAAATTCTCAGACCTCTCTGCTTACATAAAAATTGTTGATGTTAGCCCAGAGTCCTTGCCATCTGTTTTTTGTTCTCCTCCCTCTACCGTTTCATGCTCCCCTCCTTTCTGGCTCCAATCGGTTAATGTTGCAGAGGTCAAGAAACTACTGCTTCCCATCACACCTAACAATAACTCTGGGTCTGCTGTCCTTGAAACAAAGCTGCTGAGTTTCGAGCACCCTCCATTATACTCCTTATCACAAAAATATCCAATCTCTCCCTCTCCACTGGTGTTGTCCCGTATGTCTGAAAATTCACCAAAATCACCCCTGTGTTTAAAGCAGGTGATCCTAGACTCGTGGACAACTATTACCCCACTGGTATACTCTCAGTACTCTCCAAAGTCCTGGAAAGGATTGTAGCATCACTAAAGTTGTAAGTTCGTCACGGAAACAACAAAATCCGGGTGCCTCCGTAGCATTTCCCTTATCAGCAGTTTCCCGGTCTGTGCATACGCTGTAGCCACTGAGGTCCACCATTTTGAGAAGGGCAGAAATACGCATGCATGAGTTGCGTGATGCTCCTCTGCCATCTGTCATGTGGCTGCATGTTATAAACAGTTAGAAATGCCATTTCTCGCAGGCGCTCACACCACAGACATCGCATTTGCGCTATCTTCCTGCTCATGCAGCACGTGTGTTGAGCAGTGAAAAAGCAGCGATTTGGGGCAGTATTGCTGAAAAAATGAAATCAGCTACTTTTTAGCGGACGAGGCAATGGTCCTCCATCCAGACCATCCCCAGAATGAACTTAATTTGAGGGGGAGGTGGCAGGCAGTGGATAAAAAGAACTGCAATGCTTCAAGTGCTTGGACTGATGGGGAGGGGAAGCCCTTCTGTTGAGAGAGACTTCAAGAAAAATTACAGTCCAAAAGAAATCATTCCTTTGAATCATAGGAGTTCAGATACAGCCTGAAGAATTGTACAGATGTTAATGGATATGAACCGTTTTAAAGGAAAGGACTGCAGAAACAGCATGCAAATGTAAAGAACTGCAGAGCTTGGACAGATAGGGGAAGGGGAAGCCCTTTGTGAGAGTGTAGCATATTTGGCCCTGACTATCCAGTGAATTATCAAAAAATTGTCTGTAACCAACGCATGAATTTTGTCACATTCTCCTGTGACAAACTTACATCCCTAAGCATCATAATTAAGTGACCGTATTTCCAAATATAATCTGTCCCCCACCCAGCATGGTTTTAGGAAAAAACATAACACCTCTATAGCCTTGGCCAAACTGACAAACTACATCAGCTTATCTGTGGACTCTGGACTTCTAAATGGTGCAATGTTTATTGATCTCATGGAGGCATTTATTTATTTAGTTTTTGTTAACCGGGTAGGTACACTCGACAGCATAGCTACCTATTTTCAGGTACGACCCGGGAGATTACAGCAGAGGGTATGTAGACAATAGTAGATACAAGAAAACATCATGGAAACAAGTAGAAGTCAGACTTAGTACACTAACACACAATTTTCAGCAATGACAGTACATTTGCGGGAATCTATATGTAGTGACGAAACAGAAATATAAGTGCAAATATCTAACTAACTAGTCAGTCACTCCCTCCTCAAAATCAAACTCATCTCCCTTGGTGTCTCCTACCTACAAACTCTTGGTTCTTAAACTACTTGACTGGCAGGAAACAGCAAGTATGCCTTCACTCTGCTACCTCCTACCTTGCTGACATTACAGTTGCGAGTCCCCCAGGGCTCAATCCTAGGCCAGCTCCTTTTCGCTATTTACATCGGTGACCTCCTAGATTCTGCCTCTGGCTGCTATTTACTGTTGTATGCCGATGACCTCGTCCTGTACTACAGTGCTACGACTGTCCCTGCCATCCAAAAATCCCTCTCTGATATATTTGAAATCACTCAGTCTTGGCTGTCCACGAGCAAGCTCATCCTAAACAGCAAAAAGACCAAGTCCATGCACTTTGGCTCCTCACTGAAACTGCGGGCTACCCCTTCATAACTCTCCATCACATGTAAAGATGGATCCCCACTCGAGACTGTCAGTAGTTTCCAATACCTAGGAGTATGACTTGATCCCTTGCTTGATTTCTCCTTTCATGTTTCCTCAGTTTGCAAGTCTGTAAATGCTAAATTGAGCATGGCTTTTTTTTTAAATTTTTTTATTTATTTAGTTGTTTAACCAGGAGTAGCACACTAAGCTGAAAGTTTTTTTACAGGAGCGACCTGGGAGCACAGGGAAGTTAAGTGACTTGCTCAGGGTCACACAGTATGCAAGTGGAAGCTGTGGGATTCAAATCCAGGTCTGGTCTGCTGGATGTCACCAGATTTGCAGCTCAGAGCCTTAAACCGCTGCGCTATACTGCCTCCCCCTTTAGGGTCAGACACTGCTTATCCCTTGCTGCCATACAATCCATAGCACGAGGTGCACTGCTGGGTCTCGCGTCCGGCCTTTTGGCATACCTGGATGCAAACAAAACCATCCTCTCTAGATAGGATACATCACACAGTAATGTGTGTCACTTTGGCCTGGGCTCTCTGAACCTCATGCATCACTGCCTGCTCTACACTGGATTCGGCTGGCCTTCCCCTGCTGGCCAACAGTCTCTTACTCAGGGTCACTTTCTGGACAAACTCCTTTGAACAGGCTCCCCATCTTCCATAGCAGGTTATTTGCAGCACTTGTCCCCCACATACTCCCTGACATCTGTGGGCTGTCAGCCTCTCACTGAACATCAGTTGCACCACTGGACTAGGGAAACTGGCTTTTGCAGTCTCTGCACCTATCTACTGGAACTCCCCTATTCCAGAACTACACCTGTGTGTGCCTATCTACTGAACTCCCCTATTCCAGAACTACACCTCTGTCCTAGCCATCCAGTTTTCTGTAAAGGCTCTAAATTACTCTGTGTCTTTCTGACCCTTGGTGCCATCTCCAAACTACAATGCTGCTGCATCTGACTGCTCGCACTGCAACTGGTTGAGGTTGAACCCTGATAAGACTGAGGTGTTGGTGGACCCAGGTCATCTGGTAGAGGGGTTATCTGCTGGGCAGCCATTTGGTCTTTAGTTGGGGGGCAGCCTGCTGATGACCTCTGACAGGGTGCAGAATCTGGGCGTTATGCTAGATGCTGGGCTGACACTTGTATATAAAAGTTTATTTCTATACAGGTAACAAGTGGCAACACATCATTGGGAAAATCCCGTTTTCAAGATGGACCTGTATCAGCTTTTGTTACTGAATAAATACAGTAGCATAATACTTTATATAAAAAAAAAAATACAACAAACATAGAGATACTTTACATTGGTAAATGCGAAATGTAATTTAAAAAACATCTACAATCTGCCCAAACAAAAACGGAATACAGTCAGATACCCTGTTATCTTGACAAGAGTCAATCAAAGACTCTAATCGTTACACATACACTTCATTTTCAAGTCATATCCAATCTCATCCTTAAACTGCTTACATTTTTGTATTCTTCACTTTTTAGCCTCTATGGGAGCCCACAAGTCCGCCACTTTAGAACCAAAAGTCATTTTCCCATATCTTTTCATTGCTTTAGGTATTACAGAAGACTTCCCCTCATTTCTTCTGAGTTTATATTGATGTCCATGGGTAACCTATATCAGGTTTTCTGCTAAATACCGGGGAGATTGTTTATGGACCACCCCATGAATTAATCTAATCCATTTTTGATCCCTTTTCTGCTCCAGTTGAGACCATTGTAATAATGAGTGCATATCGCAATGATGCATATGTCTGTCACAGTTTAATATAATCCACAGGTGTCAGCTGTCATCAGGACCTCATTTTACTATCTGAAGAATATCATCCAGATAAGACACCTTGTCCCACTTGATGATCTTCTAACGTTGGTTCAAGCATTTGTGGCCCTCTACCTTGACTACTACAATGCCCTATACATAGGGCTACCGGGGGTGGCCCTCCGCCACCTGCAGCTGGTGCAGAATGCGGCTGCCAGGTTGTTGACTGGCTTATCTCGATCTTGCCTTGTCACACCTGTGCTCCACGGCCTACCTTGGCTGCTGGTTCAGTGGAGGATCACCTTCAAAGTCCGATTACTGACCTATAAGGCCCTATACAGGCAGGGACCGCAGTATTTGCAGATCTCCTTTGCCCATACTGCCCGCTCTGCTCCTTCGATGATGGTTTGCTAGGGGTTACCAAGGTCCGTTTGAAGACCTCTGGGGCCAGATCTTTTGCTTTTGTGGCCCCAACCCTGTGGAATTCTCTACCTCGTTGAGTACAAGAGTGCCTGACCGTTGAGACATTTAAATCTGCACTAAAAAACATACTTGTTTAGTATGGCATTCTCTGAAGCCTGAAATGTTGCTGCCCTTTGTTATCCATTTTCTATTTATGAATGTACAAGTCCCTAATTAAGTATTTATTTTATTGACTGATTTTTAAAATCTTACTAAAGTTTTTATTGTATTTTATATTGTGTACAGAGCCTTGAAAGGTGCTATATAAATAAAGTTTTGCTTGCTTGGATAAATTTTTGAATTGCGCTTTTTATAAATAAACTTTGGTTTGATTACTACAGTACATTATGTCTTTGTATAGCAGCTTTGCAAAAACAGTCTGGCGCGTAAACAGTCATGAATCCAGGACCATGCTAAATAAAGCTGGCGCGATTTTAAACTGCTATACAGTATTTAATACACTGTTCTATTTCTCTCCCTCTTGTTGGTGGGCAGCCATCAGCCCTTCCTTAGTGTTGCGTTTGTGTGCTGCAGAAGCTACTGTTCCCGCTCTCCAGAGTGGGGGTGGTGCGCATTTTATCCCTCACTTATGCTTAACGAATGCAGTCATTCCCCTGGAACGAGCAGACTGGGAGCTTTTAGAATTTTATGCGAATTATGGAATTTAGAATGAAATTCAAACTCTGTTCTGTGGTCACGCTCACTCCTGCGCTCTGATATCAGATTTATTTCTCCGCCTGAAGAGACCAGTCACCCCAAAATCTCTCTACACTTCTGGTTGGTTTACGGGATTATCTTATAGTGTTAAACTGCTTTAGTTTACTTTTCAGTAGGTGTTAGTGTTATTTGTAAAATATTGTGTAAGTTTCATTTTTTCCTTTGGTTCGCGATCAGTTCACAAGAATTAGGGAACCGCAATCTTTCAATTTTAAAAGCGAATAAAAATAACTTTTATTTAAACTGCTTTGCAGTTTTACTTAAAATGATTGCCATTTCCCTAATTGGGTATGTCCTTTTCAGGCTGGACTGGATCGGAAAAGGGGGGAGGAATGTTCCATTTATCTAAAATATATCCTTAAAAGCTCAAATACTTTCACTAGAACCCCCTGATAACAACTCCCAAGTACTAGCTATCAAATTAATCCTTGGGCAGCATGGTAGATTGCTCACCATTTTGTCTGTTTATTATCCCCCCCCCACGTGACAAAACAAATGGCCATCAACTATCTGGATAACCTCCCTCACTGCACAGAGACAGTGGTCTGGGCAATTTCAATGTAAATTGGCTAGCCTCTGAAGCAGACCCATTTAAAGATGTTCTTGCAGCCATCAACGTCACTCAGATGGTTCCCACTCCCACGAGGATTAACTACAATACCGGCAATAGCTCCCTTCTGGACCTGATCCTTACCACACACCCTAATATAATCACCAGCACCACAGTCCTCCCTGATACGAGTGATCACTCACCAGTTTTATGCCATTGGTCAAACAGGGCACAAAAACCAAAGCCCAAAATCTCCTACCGTGTCCTAAAAACAAAGGAAAGCTAAAGCAGTTTCTAGCTTTCCTTGCCCAAAGTAACTGGTCCCCCATTGACACATCTAATTATGTGGACGCTGCACTAACCCACTTAATCATTCTTTATAATGCAGCTTGTGATATCTTTGCCCTATTCCAGAAAAGAAAACTCAGGGGGTGGGGACCATCTGAGTGATGTTGATGGCTGCAAGAACAGCAAGAGGAAGGAGCTGCTGTTATAACTATACTTCTCTACTGGGACTAAAGAAATAGAACTCTACTACTGGGACCTTCAATTTAGGGTAAAAACAAACAAACAAAAAAGAGTTGGTGTGTTTGTCTGAGTTGGCTGAAGTGAATTGTTATCTGTGCAATTATCTATGTGTAGAATGAACTGTAAAGTAGGGGGAGTGGCCTAGCTAGAAGGAAGCCAGGTGTTTTGGATTTAAAAAAACTGATCTAGATAGCTTCTAGCAGATAACAGCAGCTCCTTTCTCTTGCTGTTATAACTATATTTCTCTACTGGGACTATATTACCCCCCAAGCCAGTTTTACTTTTATAGGCACAGGATTTGATTGACAACAGGAACTTCCTATTTGGGAGCAGGAAGGGAGGGATCACAGAGCCACAAAAGACTCACCACCCTAGAAGGAAAAGAGTAGCTTTCCATCCCCCACTAGCTGCTGGAGGTCTGACTCTGAGCAAGTAAGAAGGAGACTACTGAGAAATATAGGAACTTCCTGTCTCAGAACAGGAAGATCAGGAGCTTAAAGGGCACAGAGGCAGTAAGTAAGTGGGGAGTGAATAAATAAACAGAGGAAAGAGTAAGTATTCAAAATAGTTAAGGACCAGAAATAAGATATGATGGGAGTGGTGCAGTGCAGAGGCTGTGGAGCAGCAGTGTTCTGGGAAACGTTCTGGAGGATGCGGTGTTGTCCCTACTGCAGGCACTCCTCTGGGCTGAGGGAGGAGGTTGCTCATCTCCAGGCTGAGTTGGTCAAGATTTGGGGGATCTCCTCTTCCACCCAGAGACCACCAGGGCCACCGCCATTGCCTCAGAGGTTGCCAAGAAAGAGGAGCGGTGGGACCACAGTGGGCTCAGGGAGGGTGAGGGAGGTGGGACAGAGGTGCATCCATCCATTTGTACCTCTCCATAATTCATATGCCATTCTGGCAAAGTGTGGTTCCTCTATCAAGGCACACGCAGTGGAGACCAAGGAGGATGCTGGGAACCTCTACAGAGGAGACCCACAGGAGGGTGGCATGGGACCTCACAGGGGAAGGAAACCACTCCTGGTGGGGGACTGTATTGTAATGTGGGTAGAACTGTGGGAGGAAGGGGAGAGGGATGTAAGGTGCCTGCCTGGCGCCATGGCTTGGAGGGACAGGAAGCAAATCCTCAGGATCACGGGAGCAGCTGCATGGGAGAAGGAGCTGGATGTCATTGTCCACCTAGGGACAAATAACCTGGCTGGGAAAGGGATACAAGCAGTGCAGGTAGAGTTTGTGGAGTTGGGGAAGAGCCTTAGACAAGTAGCATGCACGGTAACCTTTTTGGAGGTGCTGCCTGTCTATGGCATGGGTGAGGCTAGGGTGCTCCACACCATGGGATTCAATCAGTGGTTGAAAAACTGGTGCAGAGTTCAGGGGTTTGACTTCATTGGGGACTGGGGGTTCACCTGGAGTGATGCAGGCCTATACTGGCACAGTGGTCTGCATCTGTCCAGGAGGGGAACCAGGATCCTAGGTGATAGGCTTAAGTGCTTCATAGGCAAGCATTTAAACTATCCAAAGGGGAAGCACTGGAAAGAAATCCTAGCCTCCCCTCAGAAATCAAGGTAGTGAGGTAAACATCAAGATAGAGACATCAATAAGGAGAAGGGCAGGGGTAAATTGAGAAAACAACAAAGGCAATAAGGACAGAGATAGGGCAAAAAGGGGTAAGGCCATCAAGAAATGGAGGGTAGCGCAGCGGTGGGATTTCCGCTATGACGCTGAGGGTCGCCGGGGAGAGATTGAGCCTCGAAGGGCAGCCTCCTACTCCGGGGAGGGTGCGGGCAGTGATCGTGACTGGGGACCCTGGTGGAGGCCGGGGTGCCCAAGCATCTGACACTTACATGTTCCCTGGAGGCGGGAAGGGAAGGGACGTGACGAAGGCCGGGGAACGTGGGCCCCGCCTCCACAGAAAACCGAAAACACCGAGCGCCTGTCACCATGTATGAAGCCCGCTGCCAAGCCCGGGATGGGGTCCTCAGGCCGAATTTCACCTATCTCTACAGTGCCCAGGGCATCCCTGGCCAGTAACAGGGCCCCACTGGTAAGCCACGGGTATCGGGGTGGCCGATTTGGGACAGAAGTCATAGCCGCGAACCCAGCAGATGTGAAGGCAGTGGCCGAGGGGGAGAAAAAAAGTAAAGTGAATTGCAAAAAAAAAAAAGACATGGAGGGTAGTCGGTGCTAATGCCTGTAGTCTGGGCAACAAGCTCCCTGAACTGGTGGCCTTGATAGAAGAGGGATGCCTGGATATTATGGCAGTCACAGAAACATGGTACACAGAGAATGGGATGTTGTTATACTAGGGTACACAACCTACAGGAGGGACATGGAGGGTAGAAGAGGGGGAGGAGTAGCTCTCTATGTAAGGGAAGGGATAAAAGCAATAGAACAAGAGAGTAAACGGGGAGTAGAGGAGGCACTGTGGGTCACCTTAGAGACTGGAAATGGTGCCACAATCCGCACAGGGGTTGTATACAGACCCCCATCTCGGGAAGGGAATGGATAAGGATATGGTAGAAGGCATCCTTAGGATGGCAGAGAAAGGTGAGCTATTGAATATGCCAGATGTTAACTGGAGCACCTTTGCTGCAGCCACATCAAAGAATAGGGACATTCTCTATGCCCTACAGGGGGCATGCCTCAGACAGCTAGTGTTGGAACCCATTCGGGAGGGAGCAATCTTAGACCTCATACTCTCAAATGGGGACAGTGAGAGGATCTCGGATCTAGAAGTGGGTAGCCATCTGGGAACAAGTGACCACCAAACAGTGTGATTCACGATAAACTCAGCTGCAGAGTCAAGCCATACAAAAGTGAGGGTACTGGACTTCAGGAGTGCTGACTTTGGCAAAATGGGAGAGTGCCTTTGAAAAGCACTAACAAACAGGCAAGAGAGAGGGGTGGAGCAACAATGGGGAAACGTGAAAATTGCCATCACAGAGGCAACAAGCCATTGTGTGAAGCAAATAAACAAATCAAAACAAAAAAAAAAAACCTGTAGTTCTCAAAAGAGGTAGCGGGGAAGGTTGGGGAGAAAAAGATAGCATTTAGAAAGTATCAGGAAACACAGAAGGAGCAGGACAGAGAATTGTACCAGTTAAGGCAGAAGAAAGCAGGAAAGGCAGTCAGAATAGCAAAGGCCCAAACTGAGGAAAAGATGGCCAACTCGGTTAAGAAGGGGGATAAAACCTTTTTTATAGGTACATTAGGGAGCGTAGAAGGACAAAGGGAGGGAAAGTGAGGCTGAATAGATTGGACGGTGGGTGGGCAGACAGGGACAGTGAAAAAGCAGGGATACTGAATGAATACTTCTGCTCAGTATTCACAAAAGAGGAGGAGGTACCTAATCCAATTAACAAAAGCACTTTGGATGGGGGGTTGTCGATCCCAGTCTTTTCACAGAAGAAAGGGTTCTGAAAGAACTCCTAAAACTGAAGGTGGACAAAGCAACGGGGCCTGACTGGATTCACCCCAGAATTCTAAAAGAATTAAGTGAGAACTAGTGACACCACTGACTACTCTTTTTAACAAATCATGGGAGGATGTTGTGGTACCTGAGGACTGGAGGAGGGCGGGTAATAATAATGATAAAACTTTATTTATACCGCGCCTTTCTCAAATTCAAGGTGCCTTCCAATAAATACAAATAAAACAGATAAAATATCAATCTATCATCAGTCTGAGCTCATAACATCATATTAGTCAATTAAAATAAATCTTAGACCACAAATAGGTTTTCAAGGCCTTTTTAAATTCCTCCATGGACACACACTGACGAAGTGGATGGGGTAGAGAATTCCAGAGGGTAGGGGCAGCATACATAAAGGCACGAGCTCCTGAAGATAGGTAGGGAGGCAGTATAGCACAGTGGTTTAAGGCTCTGAGCTGCAAATCTGGTGACATCCAGCAGACCAGACCTGGGTTTGAATCCCACAGCTTCCACTTGCATACTATGTGACTCTGAGCAAGTCACTTAACTTCCCTGTGCTCCCAGGTTGTGCCTGTAAAAAAAAGCTTTCAGCTTAGTGTATCTCACCTGGTTAAATAACTAAAACAAAAACAAAAAAAGATTTTAAAGACAACCTCAGAATCTCTAGCAACCCCTCATCCACTGAGCGGAGAGATCGCTTAGGGCAGTAGGGAACCAGAAGCTCTTTCAAGTAGTCCGGGCCCTGTCCATGTAGGGCTTTGTAAGTCAAAAGAGCAACTTTAAAGGTGATCCACTACTGTATTGGCAGCCAGTGCAGATAACGCAGAACCGGTGAGATATGACAGGCATGAGACGTACCCGTCAATAACCGGGTTGCAGCATTCTGCACTAGCTGCAAGCGGCGGATATCAACCCCAGGAAGCCCTAGATAGAGGGAGTTGCAGTAATCAAGGCTTGAGATCACAAAAGCGTGGATCAGTGTAGGCAGATCGCTGGACAGAACAAGTTGCTTAATCTTGGCAATGTTCCTAAGATGATAAAAGGAAGTTTGACAACTGCCGACACCTGCGAGCGTAGTGTCAGCTCATTGTCAAAAATCACCCCAGGTTCAGAGGTAGGGAGCTGCCCCCCCCCAAAAGAAATAAACCTGAGGGTAAACCTGCTCCCATCCCCTCTACCCTGCAGCCCGGGTCCACAACCATTACCTTAGTCTTCTCTGAGTTCAACTTAAGCCAGCTTGAATTTATCCGGCACTGGATTTCAGTGAGGCAGCTGTTAAAAACCGAGAGAGCTCTATCCTGGTCAGGTGCAAAAGATGGGTAGAGCTGGGTATCATTTGCATAGCAATGAAACCTCAGCCCATACCTTCTTACAATGTCTCCATGGGGCAGCATATACACTGTGAACAACATGGGGGACAAAACCGAGCCCTGGGAAACCCCACATGACAGCGAGACTGGAGGGAGGAGAATTAATCCCCAACTCCACTGTCTGAGTTCTGTCAGGGTTGAAGAATCTAAATCAACTGAGGACTGTACCTGTCAGGCCACAGATGAACTCCAGGCACTGGAGAAGTACCCCATGGTCCACAGTGTCCAAGGCTGAAGAGAGATCAAGAAGAACCAAGATGGAGCGGCTCTTCTGATCTCTAGCCATCAGGAGATCATTGAGCACCCGAACCAGCGCTGTCTCGGTACTATGCCTCTTTCGAAAACCAGACTGGAGTGGTTCATAGATGTCATGGATGGTTAAATGGTTTTCCAATTGTACGGCCACTACTTTCTCAATAATCTTCCCTACAAAGGGAAGATCAGAGATTGGCCTGTAGTTAGCATGGCAGTCGGGGTCTAAGGAAGCTTTCTTCAGGAGAGGCATCACCATTGCCTCCTTCAGGGAGCTAGGAAACTCGCCCATATCCAGGGAGCATCAGACTATTCGTGCTAGAACCGGGCCGATAATGTCATGACAGCCCTTTATCAGGGAAGTCAGGCCAGAGTCCAAACTACAGCATGTAGAGCACATACTCTGGACAATCCTCATGACATCAATGAACTCAGGCCGGTCAAAGGAATTCCAGGAGAGACTAGAGGCTGCGACCAACCGCCGATTCATAGCTTCTCCCATAGAGGGAGCAGGCTGGAGTGCAGCCCTGATGTTGGCCACCTTAGCCACAAAGAAGCGAGCAAGCTCATCACACTCCACTTGTGAAAAAGCTTTCTGAATCTGCAGGCAGGCTGGGTTGCACAGTCTGTCGACTGTTCGAAAAAGCTGAGCTGGTAGGTTCTGAACAGCCGCAATCTCTCCGGACAGGAACTCTGCCTTCTTGCGGTAGATTGCGGAATGATAGAGTTGATAATGTTCCATCAAACTAAGATGGTTGGTATCAATGGCAGTTCTCCGCCAACAACGCTCTAATCTACGTCCTTGTCGCTGCATCTCCCTCAAGGTCCCATCAAACCATGGTGACCGAGGTCGAAGGGGGAGAGGACGAACACGGACAGGAGCAATTAAATCCAGAGCCAAGGAGATGGCCCTGTTATAGGCCAGCACCAGGACATCGGGATCATTGCTTGTTCCAGAGAACTCTGATAGGTAAAGCACTGCTGCCAGGCCAGCAGAGCTAATATCTTGCAAAGGGCAGTACCTGACCATCTCCACAGGGATAGGCCTACAAGGTGGGGGTGCAAAAACTGAAACCCACAGTGTAGTGATCAGACCATCCGACAGGTTCCACCCCCAAGTCGAAAGGCCTCAATCCCCAGGAGGAAAACTAATTCCAGGGAGTGACCACCCTTTTATGAATGGCAGAAGTAACCACTTGTGTAAGGCCCAAAGATGTCATTAATTGGAGGAAGTGTTCAAACTGTGAGAGTTAGTCATCGACCCAGGACCATCAGCCTGGGTGACTCAAATGCCATGTCGATGACAAAGTGTGCTACTTCCTGCAGAAAATGCTTCTCATCACGTGGTGGACGATAGATGAGAGCAATTCTGCAACCCACACCTGCCACTACAGTGCGCTCAAAGGACTTGGCTTCCTCTACTGGTACCCTTGTGAGACCCAGTTCGGTCTTGAAACAGACCGCAACTCCCCCTGCCCCCCCTCCCCCACGGTCCAACCTCGGGCAGTCTAACACTGAGTACCCAACTGGAACTGCTGCCTCCAAAACTGGACCAACATTTTCACCCAGCCAGGTCTTGGTAATGCATGCCAGATCCACAGATTCAACAAGATCCGCAATAACTGTGAATCCCCTTCACAAAAGTGGGAGCAAGACAGAGGCAGGAAACTACAGACCTGTCAATTTGACCTCTGTGGTAGGGAAAATGATGGAATCACTTCTGAAGGAAATAACTGTTGAGTACCTAGAGGCCAGTGGGGCACTGGACCCAAGGCAGCATGGATTCACAGCGGGAAGGTCATGTCAGAAGAATCTAATCGATTTACTTGACTGGGTGACCAAAGTAGTAGACCAAGGAGGGGCTGTGGACATGGCATACCTAGAGTTTAGCAAGGCATTTGACACGGTCGCACACAAAAAAGGAATTAGACGGAACTAGCAGTACAGATCAGAAAGACCTGCGTGAGGGGTAGTGTGGTGATTGTGGGGGACGTCAGCATGCCAGGAGTGGACTGGAGTACCCAAACAACCAGCAGTAGAAGGGAGCAGGTACTGCTGGATGCCTTCCAGGACAGCTTCCTGATGCAAATGGTCAGTGAACCAACTAGGTTGGGGAATACCCTTGACCTTGTGCTGGCAAATGGGGTGTTTCGTAAGGGAACTTGGGGTGGAAGAACCACTGTCAGGGAGTGACCACCACTCAGTTTGGCTCACATTGGATATGGGCAAAGAAGGAGTGGAATCTGGCACAAGAGTGCTGGACTTCAGGAGGGCCGACTTTGGGAGGATGGGAGAAGTGGTAAACCGGTACCTGGTCAAAATTCAACCTAGCATGGACGTTAACCAGAAGTGGGAGCTCATAAAGCTGGGGATAGCGGAGGCAACCAGAACCTGCAGCAAGGCCCAGAGCAAGAAGACTAGGGCTACGAAATTGAGCTGGGTGAGCAAGGAGGTCGTGGAAAAGGTAAGGAGGAAAAGAGCTGGGGGAGGACAGGGAGGAGTACCTGAAGGAATCTAAGGAGGTGACACGGGCAGTAAGGGGAGCCAAGGCGTCTACGGAACTCAGGCTGGCACAAGGTATTAAGATGGGTGAGAAGGACTTCTTTAGGTACATCAGGGAGAAAAGGAACTGTAAGGACCCCATAGTAAGGATTAGGAAGGAGGGGGGTTGGGTGGAAGCAGGGGGCGATAAGGCAGAAGCACTAAATGATTACTTCTGCTTGGTATTTATTAAGGAGAAGAGGGGGTGATACCCAAGGGGGAGAGGAATGGCAGAAACAGGGTGAGAGTGGGTGACAGATGGGGAATCAAGGCAGGCAGAGTTCTGGAGGGTTTGAGGGCACTGAGGGTGGACAAGGTGCCAGGCCCAGATGGAATCCATACCAGGGTACTGAGGGAGCTGGCTGAGGTCCTTGCGGGACCTCTGGCAGACCTATTTAATGCCTCACTACACTCTGGGTATGTACCTCAGGATTGGAGGATGGCTCATGTGGTGCCCCTCCACAAAAGTGGCCCCAGGGATGAACCGGGTAACTATAGACCAGTGAGCCTCACATCCATCGTGGGTAAGTTGATGGAGACTATCCTGAAGGAGAGGCTGGTGGCCCTCCTGGGTGCCAAAGGACTACAGGACAGCAGACAGCATGCTTTTATACATGGCAGATCCTGCCAAACCAACCTGGTGGAGTTCTATGACTGGGTAACTAGGCAGTTGGACAGGGGCCATGCAGTGGATGTCCTGTATCTGGACTTTAGTAAGGCATTCGACTCTGTGCTACATGGGAGACTGGGAAGTAAGTTGGAAGGCACTGGGGCAGGTGCAAAGCTGGTGAGATGAGTAGGGAACTGGCTTCAGGGAAGGCAAATGAGGGTGGTGGTGGGCGGGGATCTCTCATCCCCAGGGGTAGTGATGAGCGGTGTTCCACAGGGCTCGGTGTTGGGGAACAGTGTTGTTTGGGATATTCATTGCAGAATCTTTGGACATCAAGAGCAAGATCAGTCTGTTTGCTGATGACACCAAGATGGGAGCAGTGGTGGATGACCTAGGGGGGTGGCAGGGGTTGCAGGATGATCTGGAAATGCTGGAAACCTGGTCATACACCTGGCAACTGGTGTTTAATGCCGAAAAGTGCAAGGTGCTGCATTATGGGGTGAAGAACCCAAGGAGGAGTTACCAGCTGGGGGGATTGCAGCTAGCCAAGACACAGGAGGAGAAGGATCTGGGGGTGTTCATTACAGGGTCAATGAACAACTCTGCACAATGCAAGAAGGCAGCTGCAAAGGTCAACAAAATGCTGGGTTGCATTGTAAGGGATATCTCCTTGAGGAGGGAGGAAGTGATTCTGCCACTGTATAGGTCATTAGTTAGACCGTATTTGGAGTACTGCGTGCAGTACTGGCGCCCGTATCTGAAGAGGGACATTAAGTTACTGGAGGGGGTGCAGCGCAGGGCATCAAAGAAGATCAAGGGACTGGGGGACTTACCATACGAGAAGAGGCTGAGGGAGCTGAACATGTACTCGCTAGAGGACAGGTGGGTTGGGGGGACATGATTGAAACCTTTAAGTACATGAAAGGAATAAACAAGACCAGTACGGAGGGGCTGTTCAAAGTAAGGGAGGGAAGGGACACCAGGAGCCATGATATAGGGCTGGAGGGAGGAATGTTCAGGAGGAAGATGAGGAGGCACTTTGTTACAGAGAGCGTGGTATCTAGGTGGAATGCGTTACTGGCAGAAGTGGTATCCAGTAGAACAGTGGACTGCTTCAAAAGGGTCTGGGACAAGACAAGGGGAGAGTCAGTGGAGGGGAAGGGTGGGAGGGAGGGCAGCTGCAAATAAGGTGCTAGCTGCACATTCAAGCAGACTCTATTGTCTTTATCTGCTGGCAGATTTCAGTGTATGTTCAGAAACAAATTAGCCAGCCTGGGAGTGGGTCCCAAGGTGCTAGCCTGCGTAAAACATTAGCCGGATAACAGGACACAGAAGGTAATAGTAAACTGAGTCCAATCTGAAAAAAGGGGAGTTATTAGTGGGGTACTGCAGGGTTCACTGCTGGGTCCAGTCCTTTTTAATGTCTTTATAAGCGACATTGCAGAGGGACTGGAAGGAAAAGTATGCCTCTTTGCAGCTGACACAAAGCTCTGCAACAGGGTTGATACACAGTGGGGGCATGGAAAGGATGAGAAGGGACTTGGCAAGGTTGGAGGATTGGTAAGAAGTATGGCAGCGTGGATTCAGTGCAAAGAAGTGCAAAATAATGCGCCTGGGAAACAAAAACCCAGGGGAAGAGTACACAATGGAGGGGAGGTAATGGAAAGGTACCTGGGGGAAATCATATCAGATGACCTTAAGGTTGGCAAACAATGTGAGGAGGCAGTAGAGAGGGCTGGGGAGATACTGGGTTGTATAGGGAGAGGCATCACTAGCAGAAAACAGGAAGTTGTACAGACAGTTGGTGAGACCCCATCTGGAGTACTGCATCCAGTTCTGGAGACCCATCTCCACAAGGACATAGACAAGATGGAGGCAGTTCAGAGGAGGGTAACTAAAATGGTGCAGGGTCTGCAAGAGAAGCCATATGAGGAGAGAGACTAAAGGAGCTTAATATGTATACCCTTGAGGAAAGGAGGGAGAGGAGGGACATGATAGAAACTTTTAAGTACCTCAGTGGAATCCACAGTGTCCAATAGAGTATCATCTTTAAGAAAA
Source organism: Neoceratodus forsteri (assembly GCA_016271365.2). Taxonomy (NCBI): domain Eukaryota; kingdom Metazoa; phylum Chordata; order Ceratodontiformes; family Ceratodontidae; genus Neoceratodus; species Neoceratodus forsteri. Next base: position 73,550,979 of record CM057458.1, on the reverse strand, counting down.
AGAGATATCCAAGAACAAGGGGACACAATTTGAAGATTGGGAGGGAGCAGTGTGAGGGGAAGTATTTCTTCACAGAGAGGGTAGTGGATGCATGGAACAGCCTTCCTGAGGAGGTTGTGGGGTCTGAAACTGTGGGAGAATTCAAGAATGCATGGGACCGACATAAGGCAATTCTTGTGGGGAGTAGGAAGAAATAGGCTGTTGGAAAACTAGGATCTGCAGCTTATCCAGTAGGTAGAAAAATGGACAGACTAGGTGGGCTAAGCGGTCCTTATCTGCTGTCAAAGTCTATATTCCTATCCTCCAACCCTTGGATTGCCCCTAACCTAATAAGTGCTATGAAAGAAAGGGACTGTGTCTGGCACTGGGCCCTGGAGACTAGTCAGCAGAGTGACATGCAGCTATACAGATCAGCCCAAAATGTATGTACCCGTGAGATTCGCAGAGCCAAACAAAACTACTACAAAAGTGAGCTTGCAAACTCTTGGGGCAGTAGCTGAAACTTTTGGAGTAACTTAAAAGATCTGGCAGGGAAGACGAGCAAAACTCCCTCCTCGCTGATAGAGATCAAGGGGACGCCCGATGAAGACCATAAACAAATTGACACCTTCAATGTCACCTTCACCGATCTAAGTGGTGTACTCCCCTCCCAATTTTTTTTATAAATCCTCCCTGCCTAACAATTGTCCCCTCCCACCCCCGAATACCTCACATTTCTATTTCAAGAGAGTCACACTAAAACAAGCCAGAAAATATCTGCAAAAAGTCCTTGTTAAAGGTAGATACAGCAGCGACTCCCCAAATGTGAAACTCTTCAACCTCTCCCTTGAAGTCCTCTTGTTGCCCCTCACAAAACTCTTGAATCTGTCACTGTCCTTAAAGCAGTTCCCCAAGCAGCGGAAAGATGCTGTTGTCATGCCAGTCCACAAAAGCAGGGACAAGACACTGCGCTTCAACTGCCGCTCTATTTCCATCCTTCACCCATTGTCTAAAGCTCTCCAGTGCATTGTAACAGACCAACTATCTGAATACATAGCAAAATATAACCTGCAGTGTGCACTGCAGCATGGTTTCAGAAAAACACACAGCACAACCACTGCTCTCTTTGAGTTCACTGACCACATCCACCAGGCCCTGGATAAGGGACACGTGTTCAGTGCAATATATATATGGACCTGACCAAGGCTTTTGATACTGTCAACCACCAGCTCCTACTATAATTCCTCCCGAGTCTGGGCCTCTCAAATGTGGTCACTACTTGGTTCAGCAGCTACCTTGAGGGTAGATCTCCCAACAAGTTAAAATTGGTCATGCTCACTCCTGCAGCCTCCCTGTACAGTCAGGTGTCCCACAAGGTTCCATGCTTTGCCTGCTGCTATTTAGCCTCTTTATAAATAACCTTCCTAAAGCCTGTAGTAATAATGATACTTTACACTGATGATGCTGTTCTCTTTTCAACTCATTTTCGATCCACCCCCCCCTTACCAGTGATTATAGGTTTTCCTCTATGGAGACCTGGTTTGCACACCATAGAGTATTAATGAATTATAAGAAAACCAAAGCTGTTTTTTTTTTTTTCTGGTCCGCACAGTAGGTACAGCTCATCAAGCCTTACTGTCTTAAACTAGCAAAACCAACCACTTGAGCAGGTTCTTGACTTCAAATATCTTGGAGTCGTACCGGGTCATAATGTCGTACGCTTAATAGCACACTGCATTATGCCGAAACCTGGACCTGTGCACTCTTTGTGTTGACCCCCCTGGGGTTAGAATCTTTAGTGGGGGGAGGGGTCCACTACATAACGGGGGGTGTGGTGGGGCCCCCACAGAAAAAAAATTATCAGTGAACGCAAGAACGCAGTTATGTAACACGACATCCTCCTGCAGCGTGGTATTGACTCGTGCTCTTAGGGTTACCCTTGATAGCTCCCTGTCCTTTAACCTTCATATTAACCACATTTCTAAGTTTGTAACCACCAGGCTGGAGATTCTCTACCGCCACTGTCTAACCCCTGATGCCTTGCGTATAGCTGTAACTGGCTCCGTCCTGGTCATTATTGACTATGGCCTCATTATCATTGATCTACTACTGCTACTACTTTAAAAAGAATGAGTATCGCACTGAATAAGTGCTGTTGGCTTGTCTCGGGAGCTGTGAAATGTACTCTTACATGCAAACTCTATGCTCAGACCAGATGGCACTACGTTAAGGGTAGGATTTCCTACTAGACATGTCTGCTAGCGAAAAAAATTAGCCTTGGCCTCACTACCCCAGCATTAAGGCTTTCTTGGCACCTACACCTCACTTGCGACGCATGCTCAGCTCTCTCACACAGCTGTACCCTGTCCCTTTCTGTCACACTTCCCAGGCTCAGTGGACCTTTAGCTTTAGAGCACTTACCTGGCTAAATGGACTCCCAAGGTTTCCTCTGAGATTAAACTAGGCCCCTTCAAGCTCAGATTGCATCAGCATCTCTCTGGCTCAGCATAGAAACGTAGAATTTGACAGCAGGTAAGGTCCTCAAGGCCCATCCAGTCTGCCCATTTCTTTTTCTACCTTATAAATGTGCCATCAGCCTTTGCTCTGTCAAGGGCCCGTATATTCATACTCATCTGTATTGCTCCCCTATGTCTATCCCATGCCTGTTTGAAGCCCTGCACTGTATTCATGTCCACCACTTCCTGAGATAGGGCATACCATGCATCCCCCACCCTTTCTGTGAAAAAGAACTTCCTCACATTACCCCTTAATCGGCCTCCCTCTAATCTTATGCTGTGTCCTCTTGTCCTATTTGCCTTATATTGAAACATGTTAGACTCTTTCACCTTGTTAATGCCCTTAAGGTGTTTGAATCGTTTGATCATATCAACTCTCTCCCTCCTTTGCTCTAGGATATACATATTAAGCTCTGTTAATCTGTCTTCATATGTTTTCTGATGCAGTCACTGCACCATTTTGGTTGCCCTTCTCCGGACTGTCTATTTGGTAAATGTCCTTGTAAAGGCGTGGCCTCCAGTACTGCATGCAGTACTCCAGATGGGGTCTAACCAGTGTCTTGTAAAGAGGGATTATTACCTCCCTCTTTTGACTTGTGATACCCCTACTACTACACCCCAACATCCCCCTAGCCTTGCCTACTGCTTTAGTGGTCTGCTTGGATGATTTCAGGTCATCTGTGGTGGTGGTGGTGTGTGATGATGATGATGATGATGATGATGATGCCATCGCTTTCTTCCCTTGTGACTGCCAGCAACTCCCCTCCCAGCCTATTGGTGGCTTCAGGGTCTCTCTTCCCTATGTGCATGGTCTTGCACTTATTTGCATTAAACCCCAGTTGCCACTCTTCCGACCATTTTGCCAGTTTATCCAGATCTCTTCTCATTCTGCCCACCCCATCTGGGTTATCTACTCTGTTGCAGATCTTCGTGTCATCTGCAAACAGACAGATCTTACCCTCCAGTCCATCTGCAATGTCACTGATGAAGATATTGAAGAGGACTGCCCCAGGACTGATCCCTGAGGTACCCCACTTGTGACTTGCATCTCTTCTGACTATACCGTTTACCACCACTCTCTGTTTTCTGCCCGTCAACCAGTTTGCCACCCAGTTGACCGACCTCTGACCCACCCCGAGCCTACCCAGCTTATTAATCAATCTTCTATGTGGAACAGTATCGAAAGCTTTGCTGAAGTCAAGGTAGGCGACATTAACTGCTCCCCCTTGGTCCACCACTGGTTACCCAGTCAAAGAAATCTGAGATTAGTTTGACATGACCTTCCTTTTGTAAACCCATGTTGTCTTGGATCCTGTGCTCCTATGAATTCCAGGTGTTGCACTATCCTTTCCTTAAGGAGGGCCTCCATAATCTTTCCCACTACTGAGATAAGACTGACTGGTCTGTAGTTCCCTGCCTCCTCCTCGCTACCACTCTTGTGGAGCAGGATCACATGAGCCCTTTTCCAGTCTTCTGGGACCTCTCTCCTGTGCTCAGAGACTCACTAAATAGTTCTGATAATGGCTCTGCTAGTTCCACCCTTAGCTCCTTTAGTACCCTGGGATGTATGCCATCAGATCACATTGCCTTGTCCGCCCTGAGCTTATCGAGCTCTTGTAGGACCCTTTCTTTGTGAAGGGACTAGTGCACCCCCCCCATGTCCATGGTGTTGAGCTGTGGGCCCTGCCCTACCTTTTCTTCAGTGAATACTGAGCAGAAGTATCTATTTAGGATAGATGCTTTTACATGGTCCTCCTCCTCACACACACCCCCTTATCTCCTTTGATCTTAGCAATACCCCCTCTGGACTTTCTCCTTTCTTGTCACCTTCTTTTGCTGTTTGTGCTAGTGTTTCCTCGGTTTAGGCCTTTGCCTGCCTTACTGCCTTCCCTGCTTCTCTTAGGGAAGTTTGGTATGCCTCCCTTTCTTCATCCCGCTGCGTTCCCTTATATTTCCTGAAGGCCAGCCTTTTGGCTCTGACTGTTTCTTTTGTTACTGTTTTAGAGAACCAAAGTGGTTTCCTTTTTTTTTTTGCACTTCCTTTTCTCTTTAGCACAATGGGATGTTGCTTCAAGTATTGCATCCTTAATGCTTGCCCACTTTGCCTGTACCCCCTCACCTGTATTTCTTTTTGCCAGGGCAACTCTGTTGGCCATCTTATCAAAGTCAGCTCCTCTGAAGTCACATATTTTTGCCTTGAAATGTAATGATTTAGATCTTACTTCGAGATACAGCTCTTGAAGCAGGAAACACCATTAGGACTGAAGCCGGCAGGCGTCAGGACCCCACAGAATTCTTCTAGCTAGATATCTTTAGCGGGGACCGCCTCCGTCAGGCGTAGTACATAAGGGGGCGGTCCCGCCAGATCCTCAGTTCTTTCCAGCACGTCGACTTGCATGTCCGACCCTTCATGCTGCTGTAAGTAACGACGCGTTAAGTTCTTTCTTCGGGAAACGTTCGCTTTTTCAGCTGTTGTCTGATGTCCTCTCCAACCTCCGTTGAAGGCCATCCCTCGAAGTGCGCCTGTGGGAAGCAAATCCCGTTTAAGGATCCGCATTCGGCCTGCGTCCGGTGCCTAGGCCCAGACCACGACACCCTGTCCAGCACGTTCTGCCAGGGGTTCAACAGCTGGACCCGGATCTGTCGCCAGAAGGCTCTGCAGGCCTTTTTGCTCGAGGAGAGGATCAAGGCCATGGACACCTCCAAGGGGGAATCAGCAGAAGAGGCCCGGAGACACTCTGAAAAACACAGGGAGAAGGTTTCCTCCAAGTCACCATCTAGGGGCTCCGACTCTCGTAGTTCCGGCTCCCGGTCCGACCGGTCGCCCTCCCGGGCCCGTTCTCAGCCTCCCACCGCTGCGGTGAAGAAAACTTCGGGATCCTCTTCCTCCTCACAGGCCAAGACCTCCAGGCCCCCATCTTCATCTTCCAAAGCCCTGGTCAGGTCTGGGGACAGTCATCATCACCATAAGTCTGGTTCCAGCCATTCCGAACCCGTCAGGCCTGCCTCCTTGCCTCCTCCTCCCCAGTGGAAGACCAAGGAGCTTACCTCCCTCAAGAAACCGTCGGATCCGACGTCGGCCTCTCATCACAGGTCCCAGGAACCATCGACCGCCAGACGTCCATCACCGGTCAGGCCTACGCCCCCTCGGTCGTCAGCAGAGGGGCCGACGTCCGCACCCGTACGCGTCTTGAAGAGGACCCCGACGCCTCCTACTGATGTCGGTCAGGAGGCTTTCACGGAGGAAGAGTTGACGCATCCCGAGGACCAGACGGGCGAACCCGGTACTGTCACACCTCCCAGGAAACCCTCTCCTCAACCTGAGGCCTCTGAGGAGCTGACGCCAGAACCCGACGACCGGCCACCGGCGCCCGGTCCGTCGTCGGGTCTTTCCATTCCTGAGGTTAAGGAGCTCTTCACTTGCTGGTGGGATACCATTAAAAAGGATATGGTTCCCACTCCTCCTCCTCCTCCTCCTGCAACTCCTCCGGCTCTTGCGCCCCCCTACACCATCTGGGGCTGCAGGCCAAGTACCTTCCCCCCAGGAGCCTACGGACCCTCCTAGGGGGAGACCTGAAAGGAAGAGACCTCCGTCTAGATCTTCTTCTGGATCACCCAGCCCCAAGAGACCCAGAAGACGCCGCTTTTCGCCCTCGACGGAGGACATGGGATCGGAATTTTCAGGATCCAGATCCCCTTCTCTGATCCACATCCCCTCTCCGGACCCACGTGAGCTTCCTAGATCTCCTCTGGATGACCCATCGTTCTCAGAGATCATGCGACATATCCAAGAGAACATGGGCTGGGATGTGGAAGAGTTAGACCCTGAGAGACTATGCCTCGCTAGGTACCTTCGGCAGAAAGATCCTAAGCCTGTGGTGGTACCACCCTTGGTGGACACTTCTGTGGCCGTCACCAAGGCAGCGTGGAAGTGTCCACACTCTCTCCCGGCGATGCCAAAGAAAGCTGACCGCCTGTACAAGGCTCCTAAGGAGGACCAATGCTTGGCTCAACGTCCTCTGGTCAACTCTCTGGTCATAACATCCTCTAATGACCGGTCCCAGAGACCACAACATTTGAGCACCCTGCCACCGGACCTGGAGTCCAAACAGCTGGACGCTATGGGCAGGCGCACATACGCTTCCGCTACTTGCGCCATCAGATCCCTGAACTACTTGACCCACATGGTGCAGTTCCAAAACACCTTGTGGGAACAGGGACTGGATCTGGCAGATAAAATGACAGAAGGTGAGCAGAATGAGGAGATGTTACAGCTCCTCTGCACGGGTTCGGACGTGGGAACCCAGGTGCTGCGAGCCGCGTATGATTCCGCGGACTCCTCGGCCAGAGCGGCAGCTTCAGGCGTATGCCTCCGGATGCACTTATGGCTCCGTGTCTCCGGATTTACCCCAGACGTCCAGAAGAATATCATGGATGCCTCTTTCAAGGGAGAAGTTCTCTTTGGTGAGCCCTCTGAGAAGGTCCTCACCAAACTCCAAGAGGCCAGGAAGGCGGTGAGGTCGGTCCAGGCAATGTACCGACTGAGGCTTAGTTCCTTTCGTAGGAACCAAAGCCGTTTCCATGGACGAACGCTGAGACAACAGTCCCGCTGGTCCACAGCAGAGGGGCTCCGGTTCTCGCAGAGCCAAGGGTAGAAAGCCCGCGGGCCGAAGTCAGAGCCAAGCCAAGCCGGCCCAGCCCGCGGGTCCCTCCGCTGCCACGGCCTGACTCCTTCCCGGCCTCCGCCCCTCAGGATCAACGGGACATCAAGGTCGGGAGTCGTATTGCAAATTACATGCCAGGATGGCAGTCTGTAACCACCAACAGGTGAGTTCTTCAGTTGGTCGAAAGAGGCCACTTTATAGAATTCGCAGACAAGCCACCCTCGAGGCCTCCTCTGCTCTCTCGTTACTCGGGTCAGCACAAACTGCTTATCAGGCAAGAGATACTTGCACTCCTGCAAAGGGGAGCGGTAGAGTATATCCCAGAGAATCAGAGAGGGTTCGGATACTATTCCCACTTCTTTCTGGTTCCGAAGAAAACAGGGGACCTCCATCCAATTCTGGACCTCAGTGACCTCAATCTGTCAGTCGCCTACAAGCAATTTCACATGGTGACTCTTCCAGGTCTTATTCCCATGCTAAAGAAGGCTGCCGTCTTAGCGTCCCTAGACATGCAGGACGCATACCTGCATATCCCTGTAGCTCCAGCGCACAGGAGGTTCCTGCGCTTCGAGTTTCTCGGCCACCATTTCCAGTTCCGAGCCCTTCCGTTCGGACTGTCATCGGCCCCTAGGGTCTTTACCAAATGCATGGCAGTCGTGGCAGCATCTCTAAGGAGACAGGGCCACTACGTGTTCCCGTACCTGGACGATTGGCTTCTCATGGCCGCCTCCAGAGAGGCACTGTTGAGGGCTATTCAGAGCACTCAAGAACTGTTTCAGTCCTGGGCATCCTCATCAACTACGAAGTCACTCCTCGTGCCGTCCAAAGCTGCAGTTCATAGGAGCAGTTCTGGACATCGTCAAGGAAAAGCCTTTCTCCCGGCGACAGGCCGGAGCAGCATCAGATCCTCACCAGGATCTTCGAAGACCGTCCCTGCCAGGTCGGTCCTTCGCTTGTTCGGACACGTGGCTGCGGCCATTCCAACCGTCCCTTTGGCAAGGCTCCACATGCGGGTGACCCAGTGGATGCTCAAGGTGCAGTGGGACCAAAGGCAAGACCACATGCAGTATCCAGTCAGAATCACGGGTGCCGTGATTCGAGACTGGCAGTGGTGGCTAGACCCAGGAACACTCTCTGCGGGTGTCCCGTTTATAGCGCCGTCCCCGGAGGTAATCCTCACCACAGATGCCTCAGGGCTCGGGTGGGGTGCACACTTGAACGGGGTGAGATCCCAGGGAACATGGACCCCTCAGGAGGTTCACCTCCATATCAACGTCTTGGAGATGAGGGCGGTCCCATATGCCCTGCAGGCTTTCCATTCAGAGATCCCGTCTAGTACTCTTCTGCTTCAGACAGACAACACGGCGGTGATGTATTGCCTCAACAAACAAGGAGGCACACTCTTACCCCCTTTGCAGGGAGGCAATGAGAGTGTGGGATTGGGTAATCCGACACGGCGCAAGCCTGATTGCAGTTCATGTTCCCGGCGTGGACAACACAATCGCGGACGGCCTGAGTCGTTCCCAGGCCAGGGTCCACGAATGGGAACTCCTTCAAGAGGTAGCGGAGGATCTGTTTCTTCGATGGGGAACTCCAGAGTTGGACTTGTTCGCTTCCCCATTCAACGCAAAACTGCCCAATTTTTGCTTGCTAGATCCAAGGCCTGGTGTTTTCTGGCGAGACGCGTTGTCCCTCTCCTGGGCGAACAGATTCCTCTACGCTTCCCTCCTTCCCATTGATCCAGAGAGTTCTTCTCAAACTGCGCAGGGAGCACGCAACAATGATCCTGGTAGCCCCTTTTTGGCCCAGGCAGATCTGGTTCCCCTTGCTAACGCAGCTGTCCCGGGAACCTCTGCTCCCGTTACCTTTCAGCTCCCATCTCTTGTCTCAGGAGAAAGGTTCTCTGGTCCATCCGGACTTGCTTTCACTGAACCTGCATGCATGGCTCCTAGAGACATAGCCATTTTGCGACACGGGGTCTCGCAAGAGGTGACGGAAGTCCTTTCTGCGGCCAGAAAGCCGGCAACGCATGCGATGTACACCATGAAATGGCGCCGTTTTTGTTTGTGTTCGCAAGCGCGTGGCCTTTCCCTTCTAGGTTGCCCGGTGAAAGCGTTGTTAGATTACCTGCTCTCCCTTTTCCAGTCGGGTCTCGCCTACTCCTCTATTAAGGTGCACCTCTGCGCTATTTCTACTTACCACTTCCCGGTGGGACAGCGCACACTGGCGCAGCTTGACGTCTCTCGAGACTTTTCGAGAGGGGTATTACACCTTAGGCCACCCATTAAGGACCCTGTCCCCCCGTGGGATTTACTCTTCGTCCTGGAACAACTCACGCTCCCCCCCCCTTTGAACCTGCCGTGGATTGCGAGCTGCGTTTTCTGTCGTGGAAAATGTTATTATTAGTTGCTGTTACTTCAGCAAGGAGAATTTCCGAGCTTCACGCTCTTATGTAAGGAACCTTATTTGATTTTCCACGGGACAGTGTGTCCCTAGGGCGAATCCTAAGTTTTTGCCTAAGGTGGTCTCACCTCACTCTCAATCAGAACATTGACCTGCCTGTCTATTTTCCTAAGTACTCCAATAGAGGAAAAGCGCTGCTTCACACCCTGGATGTTCACCGCTGTCTAAGGTACTACCTAAACAGAACGAAACAGCTTCGCAAGTCGGAGCAACTCTTCATTTCCTTTGCTGAGAGGATGAGGGGCCAACCAGTATCAAAGCAGTCACTTTCTCGCTGGCTTGTCCAGTGTATATCATACTGCTATGATACAAAGCAGAAACCCCTCCCGGGTACAATCCAGGGCCATTTCACTAGGGGGGTGGCTACCTCCTTTGCAGCACTTCGGAACGTCTCCACCTCTGCCATTTGTGCTGCAGCTACTTGGAGCTCTGTACACACTTTTATCAGGCATTATAGCCTGGACATTGCTTCGCGGCGAAGAGCCAGTTTTGGCCTGGCCGTGCTACAGGGTCTCCTGTCCTAGAGTCAGGACTTGGCATGGATCTTTTTCTAATCTCCTCCTCCCTGAATGCTTACAAGCGTTATTGCTTGGAGATCAGTCCTAATGGTGTTACCTGCTGCAAGAGCTGTATCTTGAAGTAAGATAGTACAGTTATGTAAGAACTTACCGTAACAGTAGATCTTCGAGAACAGCTCTTGCAGCAGGTACCTTCCCGCCCACCTTCCCCCTTGGAGGAGGCATGGCTTTTACAGCCTTTGGCAGGGGCTTATGCCTTTTCATCTTCTGACAATGGATCCTCGGTCTCCCATTCTAATGTTATCCTGCGGCTGGAAGTCTCTGGCGGGAGAACTGGGGAATCTGGCGGGACCGCCCCCTTGTGTACTATGCCTGACGTTGGAGGCGGGATCGACGTCTGGGGCGGTCCCCACTGAAGATAGCTAGCTAGAAGAATTCCGTGGGGTCCTGATGCCTGCCGGCTTCAGTCCTAATGGTGTTACCTGCTGCAAGAGCTGTTCTCGAAGATCTACTGTTATGGTAAGTTCTTACATAACTGTACTTTATAGTGGCCAATTGCAAGCTGCAACTGTTCATCCTAAGTTTGCTGTGGTGTCCCCTTTGCCTTTTACTTTGTGCCCACCCCTCACAAGCTCCCCCCCACTATTTGCTATCCTAGTTACTATTACCCCCTCCTCTCTCACCCCTTCCCGTTTACACACCCTCCTTCTCCTACCCTCACTACCTTCCATCTCTCCTATTGTACTTCCCGCTTTCGTAATAACCCTTCCCCTCCACTCCTATCCCTCCATCCTCTCCAGCCCCCCATTCTCCAACCTGCCTCTGCTGTGAGACCCTTCTCCCCTGTTTTCTCTCTCCCTGCTCTCTCACTGTGACTACTCCATCCCCCCTACTCACTGCACAACCTCTAGCACTTCACCTGCCACTGTGTACACTTAATCGGACAGTGTTATCTCATGACTGCCTGTTATCAAATCAGTCAAGTAAAAACTTTATTGAACCAGGCATAACACCATTGAGCAAGCTCATTTTCAAAGTGGTCCCGGACAAAGGAATGGCAAATTACATGGAAGGCAAATACATACAAGAAACATAAAACAGATAATATAAGCATGCAGAAAAACGTAATTATAGTCATGAATAGGCAAAAACAAGAGCAGGAAAAGTCTATTTGCATACCAGAGTAAGATAATTAAGAGGAAGCTTCTAAGATGCAACCTGTGGTATGAGGGTAGACAGATGGGGTAGCAGGGAGAGAGCAGGGTAGAAAAGAGAGAGAGAAAGGGAGGCAGGAAACTTACAGGAAGAAAGAAAGATTGCTAACATTGGGGGTGGGGGGCATGCTGAGGCCTTTGGAAGTCCAGGAGCTACGAGGTCTAAGGGGGTCACCTGCAACAATTACAGGATTCCTTCAAGTAACCAGTTATCAGAGATTTGACGGCGAGAGGTCCTGGGATGGCAGTAAACTTTAAAGTTCTTTTGCATAGCTTTCCATAAGGAAGGGAGAGAGAATTTTATAGCAGCAGAACCTTGCTGCATCTTTATTCTCTGTACGTAAAAGCAGATCAGTGAGAAACATGTGAACCCACATGACCCCTTGGCACGCTCAAATAGGCTAGAGGTATGGACTGGCAGTTTATCAGTCAGTGCCCTGTAGAACCAGAGGGGAGCATTTTTTTGCCTCCTCAGTGATAAGGAAGACCAACCTAATTCCTGGTATAGAAGGTAATGATGGGTGCTTAATGGAGAATTAAGGATAAACTTCAAGGCACAATGATAAAGGGTGTCAAGTTTGCAAAGCGCCGAGGTAGAACAGTGTAAAGAAAGTCAGTGTAGTCTAGCAGTAGCAAGAATGTTGTTTGGACTAGTCTCCTCTTCCTGGCTTCAAGGGTAAGATGGTGTCTAATGCGATAAAATACGCCTAAGCGGTGTCTTAATTTTTCCGAAAGCTCATTCAGATGGCACAAAAAATTGAGCTTGCTGTTCTAGCTTCCCTTATCTCCCTCACCTGTTAGACCCACTCTTTCTCCCCCATTAGCAATCCACACACTGCCATCGAATTTGACTGTAACCAAATATTGTGTCTACACAGAAGAGACTAAGGAGGTTGTGGACAGCTGTCGCAAGGGAGCCCTACAGGAAGGAGGCAGAGGACACCACAGGGGAAGGAAGCAGCTCCTAGTGGGGACTCGATCATTAGGGGATAGAGCGGGGGGCAGGAAAACTGAAGTAAGGTGCATGCCTGGATACGAAGCTGCCTGACCGTTGAGAGCTTTAAGTTAGAATTAAAAACTTATTTATTTCAAAAGGCATATGGGGAGTGATTTACTGTATTTTATTGTGATTATATTGTTATTGTTGTTGTTTGTGTTATATGTATGTATTTTAATTGTTTTATTTGTACAGCGCTTTGGCATTGAAAAGCGCTTAAAAAATAAATTTTACTTACTTACCATGGCTTGGAGGGACAGGAAACGCATCCTGAGGATCACAAGAACAGCTACACGGGAGACTGAGCTGGACTTCTTTGTCCGCTTAGGGATGAATGACTTGGCTCAGCATGAGATTAGAGCAGTGCAGGAGGAGTTTGTGGAGTTAGGGAGGGGCCTAAGGCAAGTAGCACACACAGTATCCTTCTCAGAGGTGCTGTCTGTCTGTGGCAAGGGTGAGGTGAAGGTACTTCACACCATGCGATTCAGTGCATGGCTGAAAAAATGGTGCAGAGCACAGGGGTTTGGCTTCACTGGGGACTGGGGTTCCACCTGAAGGGATATCAGCCTATACTGGCAGGATGGTCTGCATCTGCCCAAGAAGGGAACAAGTCTACTCGGCTGTTGGTTTAAATGCTTCATTGGTAAGCTTTTAAACTAGTCAAGGGGGGAGGCACTGATAAGCAGCAGGGAATTCCCAGCCTCCCCCTACAAAACAGGGTACTAAATGAGGTAAAGACCAAGGTAGAAAGGTCAGTAGGGAGCAGGACAGGGGTGAACGAAGAAAACAAAGTCGATAATGACAGGGATGGTGCTACAAGAGGCAAAGCCATTAAAAAATGGAGAGCAATGAGTACTAATGCCCATAGTGTAGGTAACAAGCTTCCTGAATTAGTGGCCTTGATGGAGGAGGAACATCTGGATATCGTGGCAGTCACAGAAATGTGGTACACACAGAATCATGACTGGGACGTAAACATACCAGGATACACTATCTACAGGAAGGACAGGGAGGGTAAAAGAGGAGGAGGAGTAGTAGCTCTTTACATAAGGAAAGGCATCAAAGCAACAGAACAAAAGGGTAAACAGGAAGGGGAGGAGAGGAAGCACTGTGGGCCAATTTGGAGACAGGCAATGAACCACAATCCGCACAGGGGTTGTATATAGACCCCCGTCTCAGGGGGAGGACATGGACAAGGAAATGATGGAAAAGTATTCTTTGAATGGCAGAAAAAGGGGAGATATTGCTGATGGGGGATCTAAATATGCCAGATGTTAACTGGAGTGCATTTGCAGCAGCCACTTCTAAGAGTAGGGTCATTCTAGATGCCCTACAGGGGGCATGCCTTGGACAACTAGTATTGGAACCCACTCGAGAGGGAGCAATCTTAGACCTGGTACTCTCAAATGGAGATGGTGAGAGGATCACAGATTTAGAAGTAGGTAGCCATCTGGGAACTGGTGACCATCGAACAGTATGGTTCACGATAAACACAGCAGTAGTGTCAAGCCATACAAAGGCAACGGTACTGGACTTTAGGAGGGCTGATTTTGCCAGAATGGGTGAGTGCCTAAGGAATGCTCTAGCAAATGAGCAGGAAGGAGAGGTGGAAGAACAATGGAGAATAATTAAAACTGCCATCACAGAGGCAACAAGCCTTTGTGTGAAGCAAATAAAACAAAATGATGTAAGAAACCACTATGGTTCTCAAAGGAGGTGGCAGGGAAGATTAGAGAGAAAAAGAAAGCATTCAGGAAATACAAGGAATCACAAAAGGAGCAAGACAGAGAATTGTATCAATTAAATCAAAGTGAAGCTGGGAAGGCAGTCAGAACAGCAAAGGCCCAAACTGAGGAAAAGATAGCCAACTCAGTTAAGAAGGGGGATAAAACCTTTTATAGATACATCAGTGAGCGAAGGAAGACCAAGGGAGGGATAGTGAGGCTTAATAATGGAGAGGGGGGGGGTGGAGAGAGGGTGAGTGTGAAAAGGCAGAGATACTAAACAAATATTTTTGCTCAGTATTCACAGATGAAGAGGGGGAAGTACCGAAAACAAACACTAGAAACACTCTAGATATGGGGGTTGATACCAGCCCATTCACTGAAGAATGGGTTCTGAAAGAACTCTTAAAACTGAAGGTGGACAAAGCAATGGGGCCTGATGGGATTCACCCCAGAATTCTGAAAGAACGAAGGGTAGAACTAGTGACACCACTGACTACCTTCTTTAACAAATCATGGGAGGATGGGGTGGTACCTGAGGACTGGAAGAGGGCAGATGTTGTTTCACTTCACAGAAGTGGGAGCAGGGCAGAAGCAGGAAACTACAGACCTGTTAGTTTAACCTCCGTGATTGGGAAGATGATGGAATCACTTGTGAAGGAAAGAATTGTTGAGTACCTAGAGGCCAGAGGGGCACAGGACCCAAGGCAGCATGGATTCACAGCAGGGAGGTCATGTCAGACGAATCTAATAGATATCTTTGACTGGGTGACCAAAATAATAGATCAAGGAGGGACTGTGGCCATGGCCTACCTAGACTTTAGCAAGGCATTTGACACAGTCCCACACAAAAGATTAATATACAAGCTGGCCAGCCTGGGAGTGGGTCCCAAGATGGTACCCTGGGTAAAGAATTGGCTGGAGAATAGGACACAGAGGGTAATAGCAAATGGAGTCCACTCTGAAGAAAGGGGGGTTACTAGTGGGGTGCCGCAGGGTTAAGTACTAGGACCGGTTCTCTTTAACGTCTTTATAAATGACATTGCAGAGGGATTGGAAGGAAAAGTATGTTTCTTTGCAGACAACACAAAGATCTGCATCAGAGTTGATACACAAGGTGGGCTGGAAAGGATGAGAAGGGACATGGCAAGGCTGGAGGAATGTTCAGAAGTATGGCAGCTTAGATTCAGTGCTAAGAAGTGCAGAGTAATGCACCTGGGAAATACAAACCCAGGGGAAGAGTACACAATGGGGGGTGAGAAACTAAGAACAAAAAAATGGAAAGGGATCTGGGGGTAGTCATGTCAGATTACCTAAAAGTGGGTAAGCAATGTGAGAGGGCAGTAAGGAGGGCTGTGAGGATACTGGGATGCATAGGGAGAGGCATCACCAGTAGAAAACAGGAAGTTGTTATCCTTCTGTACAGACAGTTGGTGAGACCCCATCTGGAGTACTGCATGCAGTTCTGGAGACCCAGTCTCCGCAAAGACACAGACAGGATGGAGGCAGTCTAGAGGCGGGCAACTAAAATGGTGCAGGGTCTACACCAGAAGATATATGAAGAGAGACTTAAGGAGCTTAATATGTATAGCCTTGAGGAAAGAAGGGAGGGGGAGACATGATAGAAACTTTCAAGTACCTCAAGGGAATCGTCTAAGTCCAAGAGGGTAGCATCTTTCAGAAAAAGAGGTGTGCAAGAACAAGGGGGGCACAGTTTGAAGATTGAGAGGGGGATGGCTCAGATGTAATGTGAGGAAGTATTTTTTCACAGAGAGGGTTGTAGATGCATGGAACAGCCTTCCTGAGGAGGTTGCGGAGTCAAAAACAGTGGTGGATTTCAAGAATATGTGGGACAGTCATATGACTGTTCTAGTGGGCGGGGGTAGGAAGAAGTAGGCTATTGTTTAACTAGTATCTGCAGCTTATCCATTAGGTAGGGAACTGGGCAGACTGGGTGGGCCAAGCGGTCTTTATGTGCCGTCAAATTCTATGTTACTGCTGTATGCATTATACTACTGGCCTATATTCTTGTAATACTGTGTCTAAAACCAGTTGATGTATTCTAACTCTGAAACTTAGCTGCCCCTCTCGTCATTTTTTCACCTGCTTGTTCAATTCAGAACCTTTGTAAAAGATCCTTTGGTTCAAAGGTGTTTTTAATCCTAGAACTCAATAAATAATTCTTAGTTCCTCAGGAGCCAAGATGAGAATTTGCTAATTCTGTTTAAAAAAACTCTTTTGAGGTGCAGTTTAACTTGCGTTTTTTTATCTATTGCGGAACTGAACCGCATTGTTTTCCTTAAAGCCCCTTTTTAACATTTGTTGTGCATTTTACATTCGCAGCCTTTTTCTATTGGGAACTAGAAACGTCTTAACAGGGTCATCAAGAAGGCAGGACCTACAAGTTTTAAAAATTGTATAGTTTGTTTTCAGTGTCTGGTAGAGGCAGACTGCCACAAGCTGTGTTTAAAGTTCCTGGGTCCAGTCCACAGGTTTGCCAGTTGTGATCTCTGTATACTGTTTTGCCCTAAAATACAAAAAAAAAAAAAAAGGACTAAAAACGTAGAAGGTGTTCTAGGATCGTGACTGTGTTGTTCATCCACACTTATTGTCATGTCCCTTTCTCCTTTAAGAATGGCCAGAAGTCATGGACTTCCCGTGACATCACCAGCATCATGGCTGCTTAATTGAGCAGCTCTCCCTCTCATCGTTAACAAAATTGTTTCCACACAGCATTGTTAGCTCAAATAATGATAAATATGCAAAGGTCGCAAAGTGGAAACTCAACTATGAAACGATCCTGGTCAAAAAATCGGAAAACGAGGAGTGATCAGCGAGGATTAAGCCCAGCAAGCTCAGCTACTAGCGGGAGAGAGTTACCTTCGAGTATGGTGGGAGGGGATACTGAGACAGAACTAGACACCCTATCTTGTTCCAGGTTTGAAACTTACAGAAATCAAACAATTCAGATCAGAAACGAAACAAGAGTTTAATAAGCTGCACTCAGATTTAAAAGGGCTGGAGACAAGGGTGACTGATACAGAGGAACGCATATCGACCGCTGAGGATGACCTAATTCAAATCTCACAAGCAATGAAATACTTAGTACAGCAACAAGAGCTTACCACTGCGAAATGCCTAGATCTTGAAGCCCGCTCCCACAGAGACAACTTGAGAATATATGGCCTGCCTGAATCTGCAGAGGTCAGGGAGATGAATGAATTTCTGGAGGATATGCTTCGACATGTACTTGATTTACTGACAGCCTTCCAGTTTAAAATTGAAAGAGCGCATCGAGCGCTGGTGCCTAAACCAACGTCTATGACTGCTAGACCCTGGTTGATAGCAGCCAAATTCTCAAGCTTTAGAAAGAAGGAGCAGATACTTCGAGCAGCATGGAAGCAAGGCTGGGTAGAGTACAACGGCGCTCGACCATCCTTTGACCAAGATTACCCCGCTGGTGATCCAGCAGCAACAAATGGCCTATACTTCGAAAACTAAAGACTTTTAAGCATCAGGTTCCAGACGCCTTTCCCCTCTGGTCTATGAGTCTTCTGGGAAACAGGCACAGAGCTGTAACACTCATATGAAGAGGCACTCCAAGCAATGAAAAACAAGGGGCATGAAATCATAGAGGTCCCTCGTCGTAGGGAACAACCGAGTGTCCTGCAGCATCCCTGGCACTCAGCTAAGCTTCAGAACCCTGCCTGAACAGGGAGGAAAGCGACTGCTACCATACTCCAAGACATCAGGAAAATGCTGCATAAGCTTACTCACCCCCAAACCCCTAGGGAGCCATCAACTGAGAGGATGGATGGCACATGAATGAGGAGTGTAGTGTATTGAAGTTGCGGTTATTACCAGCAGAGTTTTCTTTCCTGTATCTACCTCCCCATGAGGAAGTACTGGACTCTATCTCTGAATGACTGGGACTCAAGAAATCTCGCACTGAGATCAAAAGTGAGGCCCTATTGGTAAACAAGGGGGTCGAAGGAGATTGGTCCGGGGGTGTTGATGGGTAGCATGTAAGGCCCATATAAGCTAATAGCAAAATGTGTGTGTTGGCTTTTGCATGCTACTACATTACGCCCTAATACAAAATATATATTCTTGATGTTGATGTTTATGCCCACTTGGGGAGGGGAAGGGACAGGGTTTGGAGGACTGGGTCTGATATCAAACGGTCTTCTGGGGTGGGGGGGTTGTCGAGGGAGCTCTACTCATGTAGTTGCTCACACAGGGCTGCGCAATCTGAGTGGAGTTTGGTCGGGTCTGCCCCCATTTCCTTTTTCGATCCTCCCCCTTTTTATTTTATTTTACATTACTGTTGTCCTCCTGGCAGGATGACATAATAGCTAAAGGGTGATAACAGCTGGGATCAATCTGCCTGCTGAGTGCTATGCATGAGGTGGAGTACTGCAGGCGGCTATTGTTGTAACCCGGATCCTGCGCCTAGATGTGATGGCATTGGTACAGCTATAAGAAGCTGGAAGTTTTGGGGCACCACAATAAGAAATGGGGGCATGTGCCAAGGGGGATCGATGTATCACCCATACACTAACAATACCCCCCGTAGTAGGGGAGACTCCACCCAGGGCTGTGGCCTCGGAGTTTCCACTCCCTGGGAGGAGGACTGGGAAGGACAGCCTGGCATTTCTAATCTGAAATACTCGCACAAATTACTAGAACAGGTTAGGCAGCCTCCTTCATTATCTTTCCAGGAGCAGTCTGAACCGGATTAAGACAGGGAGGGGGGGAACTCTGAAGTCACGACCCCCCTTTTTTGTTTTGGTTCTTCCCGGTTTTTGTTCTGGTTTCTCCCTGGGAAGTTATCCGACAGACAGCAACTGATTAGCTGAACACAGTCGCAATGGGGTATTTCTACCAATCGGAAATCTATAGAATTATTTTCTATATAGTGATAGTTTATTAGCCTGGTTGAGATCTTAGGGATTGACGAAATGCGACCACAGCATACTGTTTTGGCAGAAGTGATGGGGAGGAATCGAGAAATTACTAGACGGGTTCCCAGAATAACTATGCTGGGAGGGTTGGTGCTGTGGGTACCTTGCATCATCTACGGTACACTGTTGGTGACGACGAGCCATGTCATCAGGCAGAGACCTGCCAACTTTAAGGTCCAGGAGGTCCGAGCCATTTTATTGGCTCCTTCACCTCCCATTCGAGTTGTGAGAACTCGAACAAATAGAGAACAGTATCTCCTGTTCTCCTACCTTGGGAGTCATCTTGTAAATATGTTTTAATCCTGGGGGAGGATTGCCCTGTTGGCACCCCCCTATAGGAGATTGGTAATTTTATATTTGTGTGGATGTTGAAGTGAAAGTTATATCGTCAGACAAAATCTTTCATTGGCAATGTATATCTGAAAAACAAAGGGAAAGCAAGGATTATCACAAGGCTGGGAGGGGCGGGTATGGGATGGAGGGGAGGGGAACTCCTGGAGTAAACACTGGAGGAGGCGGGGGGGAGGGACAGATGGGCGTAGACCCATACACCTGTGGGAACATAGCTTTTTGTCACTAAATGGAGGATAACACCATTATAAAAATTGTCTCCCCCAATGTTAACGGATTAAACAACCCGGTAAAGAGGTACAAGATCATATCCACTATAAAAAGACAGAGACCCTCCTTTGTATTAATGCAAGAAACACATTTAAGTAAGTCTGAACATCAACAGTTGGGGAAATTTGTTTTTGACCAAGTGGTTGCAGCGTCATATGGGAAGAGAAAGAGAAGGGGTTCTGCAGTTCTGGTCTCCAAGGTAACACAGTTGCAAAAGATGGCTAGCTATACAGACCCTGAGGGTCACTTGGCCATTTTCTCGGGGAACTTGGAGGGTACCCCTATTACATTGGCCTCCCTGTATGCACCTCCAGGTTCTACAACGGAAACACTTTGTTTCTTACTTCACAAAATCATGGAGCAACAAAAGGGCTTATTAATAGTTTGGGGGGGGGGGGACTTAAATCGGGTATGGGAGCAAAAAGACACATCCAGAACTAATTCATTCTGACCAAGTCCAGCTAGTAAATTTATTAAGAATCACTTTAAGGGGGCCTTCTGGGTAGATGCTTGGAGAAGACATAATAAGGATAAGCAAGAATATACACATTACTCATTCCCTCACGGCTCTTTTGCTCGGATTGATTATGTGTTGATTCCTGGGGAGCACCAAGACCAGGTCTTGGAATGTAAGCATATTCCATCCGTACTTTCCGATCATTCCCAACTGATGTTGGAGTTGAATTGGAAAGTCAAAAAGGGTCGGACCCTTTGGAAATTAAACGATTACTTTTTGAATCTAAAGGAATTTACAGACATGGCCACTACGAGGCTAACACAAATTCAACAAGTTAATATGTATCCTAGGATGCCGAATACCATATTATGGGACACGGTGAAAACAGTTTTTAGAGGGGACTGTATCAAGTTCTCCTCCCACTTTAAACAACAGCAAAATCAGTTGATGGAAGACCTTCAAAAACAATTACATGCCGTACAGGGGCAACATGCTGGGGGGGACAGCTCCGTATTATCAGACATACAGAACATCAAACAACGGATTCAAAAGTTGATTGATGTAAAGACGGAACAAGCATTGCAACGCTTACAGCAGAGATATCATGAAAATGGTCCTCAAGCTTCTCGCCTACTAGCGCTCTGCCTGAGACAACACACGGCCCGGTCTAAGATTACTCAGATCCGAGACCCCAGGACAGGTCGCTTGTTAAAATCCCCAGAAAACATCCTAGAGGGTTTTCAGGACTTCTGTTCAAATTTATATACACCAGAACACACACCAGATAAAAAACAAATAGAATCATACTTGGCTAAATTAAAACTACCCTAGACTGACCTGAGGAAATCAGGGATTCCCTTGACACTCCCATTACCCCTTTAGAGTTGTCTTCGGCAATTAAAAGATTGAAAACAAAAAAATCTCCAGGCCTGATGGATATTCCCCTGAATTTTTCAAGTTCTTCGTAAAGGAGATCAAGAACCCTTTATTGGAGGCTTCTAGAGAGGCACAGTCGGGGTGGCCCTCCCAGATGCATGGAACTATGCGGTCATCTCAAGTGTCCCTAAATCTGGAAAGGATATCACACAGTGTAATTCTTTCTGCCCTGTATCAGTCTTAAACATAGATTATAAACTGTACACTTCAATATTAGCAAGGTGCCTGGATGTGGCCCTGCCCAAATTGATCAATTATGATCAAACAGGCGTTATCCTTGGTAGACAGACTCAGGATAACATTAAAAGATCATTGCAGATTTTACATCATGCTGGCCGGTCCAGGGCGCCCTGTATGCTGTTGAGCCTAGATGCGGAGAATGCCTTTGACCGGAAGGCATGGAAATTCTTGGAGCTGTATCTGGGCATGTTTGGATTCTCGGAATCCTTTATTAAAATTATAAACAACATATACACTAACCCCAAGGCATATTTAGAAATTAACGGCAGCATTGCACCTCCAATAGCCTTGCAACGTGGCACCAGGCGGGGGTGCCCCCTCTCCCCCCTTCTTTTTGCCCCATACCTTGAGCCTTTAGCTCAGGCATTAAGACAGGACGTGACAATACAGGGGTGGGATATAGGTGGGGAATACACAAGTTAGCTTTATATGCGGATGACTTGTTAGTCTACCTTAGAAATCCAGAGCAGTCATTGGAACACCTATGGGTGCGACTGTCGGAATTTAGCCTTTTAGCTGGTTAAAAAATAAACATGGGTAAGACGGAAGCCTTGGGAGCACACTATGAACCATCGGAACAGACACAAAAAAAATTCCCATTTAGATGGAACTTCTCCCAGATTAAATACCTTGGTGTTCAATTGAGTTTCCAGGCAGAACGGTTATTTGCCCTCAGCTTTGTACCAGTATTAAAAAATATTAAATTGGAGTTGGATCAGTGGGCCCCTGATCCTATTTCCTTAGTGCAGAAAGTGGAGGCGATAAAAATAATTCTCCCTAAGTTTCTGTGCTTGGTACAGACTATTCCCATTCTGATCCCAGACTCATACTTCCACTCTCTAGATAGAGCGATTACACGGTTTATCTGGGGTTCTCAAAAACCTAGAGTTCGCCTTACGGTGCTCCACATTCTGAAAACAGGCGGAGGCTTGTCATTACCAAACTTTCAACTATACCACCATGCAACTCAGTTATGAACAGCCACGTATTGGCTAGATCAGACCTATCTGGCGAAGTGGAAAACTCTGGAGCTGTGGGAGGCTGCCCCGAGCAAAAATCTGAATGGCATACTCCTTGGGCAGAGGGGAAGGTCAGGAAGGCAATCCCTATAATGCCACCATTTTAAGTGCATGGTACAGGATCTTAGGAGACAAAAGTGCTAAGAGATGGAGGAGCCTTTTGTTGTCGATCCCATACCTAGAATCCTTTGCCCCTGCCAGGTGGGATGCAGGGTTTGGGAGATGGGAGGAGAATGGTTTACATGTGGTCTGGCACTTTTTGGAAGGAAGTGAGATTCTGTCTTTTGAAGCGCTAATTAATAAGTGTGAAATATCCTGGCAGGATAGATTTAGATACTTCCAAATTAGGAACTATGTTAATAGTCTTTTAAGGCAACACATGGTTGAGGGCCTGTCTCCTCCATAGATTGCAAACATAATTAAGAAAGCAATAGAAGGGGCCCCGGTTAGATCTTACATTATCTCTTAATTATACCAGGCTCTTCTGTCCTGGAAAGGGGACTCTTCCTCATATATATATATATCTATATCTATATCTATATCTATATCTATATCTATATAGCCTGGGAGCAGGATTTGGGAGTTCGAATTTCTGAGGAATTTTGGGTTTGAACGCAAGCAAGGATTCATTGGGGCATATCAGCAACTAGTTGGCAGGAGTTCTCCTGGAAGATTTTTGTTCGTTACTTTCGAACACCAGCAATCCAGATGAAATACCTGAAGCCCAGCTCCTCAGTTTGCTGGAGAAATTGTGGGCACTCCCCTGCATCACTGGCACACATAATATGGGACTGTCCCATTATAACCCCTTTCCTACAGGATCTTCAACAGGCCTTACAGGCAATAATAGATCCTAACTTGGAGATCTCACCCTTCTCCTTTTTTTTCCTGGAACTGCCCAGGGAACTCAGAGATCCTCGGACGATTAAATTCTTGAAAATCTCCTTTTAGTGTCCCAAAAGGCAATCACGAGTAACTGGCTATCCCCTAAAACTGTCTTTCTAAAGATGTAGCAAGAACGCATGATTAGTGTACATAGAATGGAGGCATTAACAGCTACCATTAATAAAAGGGTCCCCTGTTTTGAGATTCTGTGTCGGAGATGGGTTTTATATATGGCAAGAGTGAGACCTGACTTCATTCCTTGATCAACCCCATGATGAAAAACCTTATGACTAAGCCCAAGAGGTAGAACTCATAATTTAACATAGAGACCTGTAAGGCATCAATATAGTGCCTATAGTATCAACTTGTTGATGAGATAGTAAAAAATCCTGTCTGGCTTCTCCTCACCCATGCATAAAAAGGCACAAAATGGAAATCAATTCAGATGGATCTTCACGGTTATAAATATAAAGAAATTCTGGTGGATATCATGCTGTCACCCTATGTATAAACTTTCGATTGCTTGTCCTACCTCTGTATTATATTAGATGAATTGCTTTTGAAAACAAAAGTGAAGGGGAAAAAAAAAAGATAATTGTATTTGTGAAAGATATGTATTTTATCTGTTTTGTTTGTCTGAACAAAAAAATTTTAAATAAAGAAAGTTTCAAAAAAAAAAAGAATAGCCAGAAGTCTTCAAGCTGGCTCCTCCCACTCACCCAGGTGGTATAACCCTCGGCTCTGCCCCATGATGCTAGATCTTCCTTTCTGCTGGAAGATTTAGGTTGCCCCCTTTGTGCTCCCTCATTTGGTAGGCTTTGGCTTCAAACCTTCGGTTATTCCAAAAATTCATCTAGTTCACATTAGCGATCGCGACTACTTATCTTCAGTTATGGAAGACAAGTCTTCCCCTGGATTTCGCCGGTGTTTGTGTGGCCAGAAAATGTCGTGCACCGTTCCCCACACTGTGTGCGTCTATTGCCTGGGTGGCGAGCGTGACACCTCAGTGCGATTTTGCCTTTCACCTTAACGTCCTCAAAGACTGTCTCGTACACCTGAAGTTGGGGGTGGGTGGAAAAACGGAACCCTCCAGTGAAATCAAAGGAGGCTCGGTGGGCGGTTTTCATGGCCGCAGGATCCACCGAGCAATTGGAATGCATGTGAGCCTTCGAGTTGGAAGCAGCTCATGCCAGGGAATCTTCCTCTCGGAGCTTCATTGTTCTGCTCAACCTGGGCTTCAGCATCTCAGGTTCCTTCAGAGAATTGTGCCAGTCTCTCCCGACTAAGGGAGAAGGTCCTGTGGGCATGCACTCCTCTCTGTCCCATAAGCAGGAAAAGGACCCGGGATCGTCTTCGTCTCAGCGAAGATGTTCTTGGAATCAGGAGAGATCTCGGTCCCAGGAACCAGCAGTCTCGACTTCGGTCGAAATTGCCACTTCGGCTGCTGGCTTCTTGGCTTTGCCGTCTGGCCAGTTGACTGAAGTGTCGATCGAGGTTTATATAATCATCGACCCACTGTCACCGACTCCGGTCAGCGATTTTCTCAGTCGGATTCCGGTCTTTATTTCCCTGATGAGACCCAGCCCACTGGGAATCCCATCGAGGAAGTGGTCCCTGACTCTGGGAAATCACCGGTCCCGCCGGTGTCTCCCGAGTGACCAAATCAGCCTGTCCAATCTTGATAGAGGTCTAGGATCCCCTTGACCGACAGGCTGAGGAAGAGCCACAAGCACTTACAAAAGAGGTAGCGCCATTAGTCAGCCTCGTCCTCCTTGGATGAGGAGAGGCTCCGGTGGAAACTCCAGCACTACGAGGACCTCATGTGGCAACAGCTGATTTTGTCCGGGCACAAGCTGACCCTGGCTTCTACCCCAGACATTGCGTGGCTTTTGCTTCCCAGGCTGAAGCCAACTCCTTCGGAGTCGATTAAGTTGTCTGCCCCGACCCCATGGAACCAACGAAATGTCAGGTTCTGCCTAAACTGGTCTCTCCAGTGATAGTGGTGGAACCACCGTCCAAGCAGTCTGTGGGAGGGGCTCCTTCTAAGGAAGATAGACCAGACACCGGGCTTCCCCAGCGTCTTTTGGTCACTGTCATCCCAGACTACCCTTAGCAGGTCGAAGGTGAACTGGGTGGTCGACCATGGTATCCGCATTCCTCAAATTTGGATGAGACCGGCCTACATTCTTATCCCGGGGATGATGAATTGGTCTGTGAGTTAGTCTGAGGAAGGTCCTTCATCCTTTCAGGGCATTCTTCGCCTCATCTGAGTCTACAGAGATGCCCCTGGAACCTATCCAGAAAAAGGCGGACTGCCCTCTCACGGACATCCTCAAGAGAGGGCACACACCTATGGAGGCCTTTCCTGAGGCCGAGGCCATAGTTGGCCCGGCCTTAGAACTTTGGCAGCACCCTGCCTCCTGTCCAGCTCTGTCTGCCCGCATGGCCCGCAAGTATGTAGTGCCCATGGGGTTCACAGAACACCCTTCAGCCGAGAGCCTGCTGACCACCTCTGTGTTCAGGCGAACTGGCAGCTCTACCAATACTGACGGACTTCCCGAAAAAGAATAGAAACTCTTTGGTCATTCAGCTCGAAAGGTCTGTGTGGCCTCATCTTTAGGCATTCGTCAGGCAAGTTCGGCCGTCGTCATGGCACACTTCTCCCATGCCCTCTTGGGGTCTTTGGATGAAGTCCTCCCACACCTCCCCACAGACATGCAGACCACGGTCAAGAAGGTCCTGGATCAGGGCCGAGTTGTTGCCAAACAGTAGCTTCAGACAGCCCAGGACATTGAGGATTCTTGTCCCCGCTCGATGACAGCCTCAGTTGCCTCTCGTCGCAGGACTTGGCTGAGACACTCCTCTTTTCTGGCAGATACTCAGCACAAACTAGCTGATGTGCCTTTCCTGGGCACCGATCTTTTCGGCCCGTAGAAACACAGAATTTGATGGCAGATAAAGACCGCTTGGCCCACCCAGTCTGCCTATTTCCCTACCTACTGGATAAGCTGCAGATCCTAGTTAACCAGCAGCCTACTTCTTCCTACCCCAACCCCCTAGAATGGCCTTGTGACTGTCCCATGCATGCTTGAATTCCACCACTGACTTTGACTCCACAACCTCCTCCGGAAGGCCGTTCCATGCATCCACAACCCTCTCTGTGAAAAAATACTTCCTTAAATTACCTGAGCCCCCCACCCTCTATCTTCAAATTGTGCCCTCTTGTTCTTGCACACCTCTTTTTTTGAAAGATGCCACCCTCTTGGACTTTGTTGATTCCCTTGAGGTACTTGAACGTTTCTATCATGTCCCCCCTCTCCCTCCTTTCCTCGAGGCTATACATATTAAGCTCCTTTCGTCTCTCTTCATATGTCTTCCGGTGCAGACCCTGCACCATTTTAGTTGCCCTCCTCTGGACAGCTTCCATCCTGTCTATGTCTTTGTGGAGATTGGGTCTCCAGAACTGCATACAGTACTCCAGATGGGGTCTCACTAGCTGTCTGTACAGAGGGATAATAACTTCCTGTTTTCTACTGATGATGCCTCTCCCTATGCATCCCAGTATCCCCAGCCCTCCTTGCTGCCCTCTCACATTGCTTGCCCACCTTTAGGTCATCTGATATGACTACCCAGTTCATTTCCATTTTTGTTGGTTAGTATCTCACCCTCCATTGTGTACTCTTCCCTGGGTTTTGTTTCCCAGGTGCATTACCTTGCACTTCTTAGCATTGAATCTAAGCTGCCATACATTTGACCATTCCTCTAACCTTGCCAAGTCCCTTCTCATCCTTTCCACCCCACCCTGTGCATCAACTCTATTGCAGATCTTCGTGTCATATGCAAAGAGACATACTTTTCCTTCTAGTCCCTCTGAAATGTCGCTTATAAAGACATTGAAGAGGACCGGTCCTAATACTGAACCCTGCGGTAGCCCACTAGTAACCCTCCTTTCTTCTGAGTAGACTCCATTTATTATTACTGTCTGTGTCCTATTCTCCAGCCAATTCTTACCCAGGCTGTCATCTTGGGACCCATTTCCAGGCTGGCTAACTTGTATATTAATTTTTTGTGTGGGACTGTGTCAGATGCCTTGCTAAAGTCTAGGTAGGCCATGTCCACAGCCCCTCCCTGATCTACTACTTTGGTCACCCAGTCAAAGAAATCTATCAGATTCATCTGGCATGACCTTCTCGCTGTGAATCCATGCTGCCTAGGGTCCTGTGCCCCTCTGGCCTCTAGATACTCGACAGTTCTTTCCTTCAGAAGTGATTCCATCATTTTCCCTATCACTGAGGTTAAACTAACAGGTCTGTAGATTCCTGCTTCTGCCTTACTCCCACTTTTGTGAAGGGGAATCACATCTGCCCTCCTTCAGTCCTCGGGTACCACCCCATCCTCCCATGAATTGTTAAAAAGGGTAGTCAGTGGTGTCACTAGTTCTACCCTTAGTTCTTTTAGAATTCTGGGATGAATCCCATCAGGCCCCATTGCTTTGTCCACTTTCAGTTTCAAGAGTTCTTTCAGAACCCTTTCTTCTGTAAATGGGCTGTTATAAACTTCTGTATCCAGAGTGTTTCTACTGTTTTTTTATGTACCTCCCCCTCTTCATTTGTAAATACTGAGCAAAAATATTTGTTTAGTATCTCTGCCTTTTCACAGTCTCCCTCTGCCCACCCTCCCTCCCTTTATTAAGCCTCACTATCCCTCCCTTGGTCTTCCTTCACTCCCTGATGTACCTGTAAAAGGTTTTATCCCCCTTCTTAACTGAGTTGGCTATCTTTTCCTCGGTTTGGGCCTTTGCTCTTCTGACTGCCTTCCCAGCCTCCTTTTGCTTTAACTGATACTGTTCTCTGTCCTGCTTCTTCTGCGATTCCTTGTACTTCTTGAATGCTTTCTTTTTCTCTTGAAGCCCAGGTGTGTCTGGTCACTTTCAGCGTATTGAGTAGTCCAATGCCACCTTGGATGCTACTTCTGCTAAAGGTTCTTCGGGCAAGAAACAGCAGAAGTCATCTTTTCAGCACTTTCCCTTGGGGCACAGTAACCCTCCTTTCAAGGAGGGCAGTAGCAACAGCAGCAGCAGGCTCAAACTTGGCGCTCCCAGGCCCATAAAGGAGGCAGAGGTTCAAGTCCTTAATTCTCCTCCTCCAAGCCTGCTCAGTGACTGGGCAGGGGCTGCCACACCTTCTCCCGTCACGCCAGCTCTGTGTCCTTCTGTGGGGGGCTGGCTCCTCCACTTTCTTTCCGCCTGGTCCGTTATTACTATGGATGGGTGGGTTTTGGAAGTGGTCGGTCAGGGACTGCCTCTGGAATTCGAGCAGCACACACCAAGCCGAGCCCGCGCCCCTCAGGAGGAAAGAGTATCTGTCCATACTTAGTCGGCTCTCCGAGATGACATCGCTCAGCTCCTCCTCAAGGAGGCAGTAGCTCCAGTGGCGGATTCTCCAGCAGACCCAGGCTTTATCTCCAGGTACTTCCCAGTGCCCAAGCGGACGGGGGGCTGGCGTGCCATTCTAGATCTGCGCGGCTGTATCTCAGGTCACACACCTTTTGGGTGGTCACTGTGTCCCAGATCATACCATCCTTGGAGCAAAACATGGTTCTAGGGACATGGATATGTTGTTCATCCACACTTATTGGCAGATTCCTTGCCACTTTAAATCTTGCCGGAAGGTCTTCAAGCTGGCTCCTCCCACCCACCCAGGTGGTAAAACTCTCGGCTCCGCCTCATGACGCCAGAACTTCCTTACCGCTTGGAAGCTCAGGTTCCCTCCATAGCACTCTGCGTTTTAGACTGGATCCTAACTCTTTGGTTCATCCGAAACTGGTTATGAAGTTTTCTAAACTTCGGTCTTCATCTTCCCTCGCGGCTGCGAGTGGATAAATTTTTTCCTGGCTTTTGGAGGTGCCCTTGCGTGCAGAAAATGTCCAGGACAGATCCGCACTCCACGTGCGTCTACTGCCTAGGCCTAGATCACGACCCGCAGGCCTGTGAGTTGTGCCGCTCTTTCTTGGGCAACGTCCTGGATGATCGCGCTGCCCGATTGAAGCTCAGGCACCCCAAGAAGTGTTTCCCGCCAGTAAAATCAAAAGAGGCTTGTTGGACAGTGTCCGGCAGCAGGCTCGGCTGAGCAGCTCGAGCAGATGATCGCCGTCAAGGAGGAAGCGGCCCAGGCCGCATTTTCCTCCTCCTCGGCTGCGACATTTATCCCACTCTCTCTGAGTTCCTCGTACTTGGCTTCGTTCAAGGAGCTTTGTCAGTCCCTTTCCACGAAGGGAGAGGGGCCATCGGGACATTCTTCTTGGCCCAAGAAGGAAGAGTCAAAGGGTAAGTCCCACCGTCGGCATTCATGGGAGGGGGGAGAGGTCGCCTTCCCCAGACAGCCGACCGTCGACTTCGGTCGAAGTTGCGGCTTAGGCCGCTCGCTTCATGGTGTCCCCGTCAGGCCAGCCTGCTGAGACTCCCGTCGACGCAGTCGAGATTTTTCTCGATCTGTTAGACTGGCTGTCGACTGCTGAAGCCGACAACCCACCTTCACCGGTTCCCTTGGTGGAGATCGAGGATCTGCCTGCGCCTTCGGGGTCGCAGTCCCCAGTTAAAGTGCCCAAGCCGAGGGAAGAGTGGGTGTCCCCGGCCCCTTCCCAGACCTGTCCTCAGTCCCCCTGAGGGTCTCGGTCTCGGACTTCATCTCGATCAAGCCGTTCCCGCCAACATAGACGGTCTCTGTCTCAATACCGAAGTAAGCGTCGGCACCGTTCCTCCTCGTTCTCTTTCTCGGATGAGGGGAGGCTTCGGTGTATATTACATTGACGCTACGAGGAGCTTATGTGGCAGCAGTTACTGTTGTCCGGGTCTAAGCCGACTCCGGCCCAGACCCCGGCCATCAAGTGGCTGTCACCTGAACGACCGAAGCAACCACTTGCCCCAGTCGAGTTGCCCGTTCCAGGGCCGGTTGCTCAGTCAAAACCAGCTGCTCCACCGATTGTGGTGGAACCTCCGCCTCCACAACGGAAGTCGGGGGCTCCGAACAAGGATTCTCGGTCGGGTCATGGCCTGCCCCGCAGGTTGTCGGTCATCCTCACTCCCGACCGTCCTCGGCAGGTAGAGGGTGGCTCAGAGCCGAGGCAGGTGTTAGCAGACTCTTCGGAATCAGAGGACGACTCCTCCCTTTTCTCCAGGCAGTTCTCCGGGGGCCAGTCATTGGACGATAGCCCACCGTCCTTCTTGGGTCTGCTTTGACTCATCTCAGAGTCCACTGGGATGCAGCTCAAGCCCGTGTCCAAATGGGCCAAGTATCCCCTGATGGAGATACTGGACCGAAGGGATTCCCCCATGGAGGCCTTTCCGGTGGCTGAGGCCATTGTCGGCCCAGCCTTGGAGCTCTGGCAGTGGCCTGCTTCCTGTCCTGCGCCCTCGGCCAGAATGGCCAGAAAGTATACAGTCCCTACCGGCTCTTTACCCGGTTTCTCCGAGCACTCCTCTACCGAGGGGTTAGTCACCAACAGCGTTTTCCGGCGTTCTGGTAACGCTGGGGATGTGGATAAGCCCCCAGACAGAGAGTCCAAAAAGCTGGACTTTGCCGGGCGCAAGGTGTACGCTGCATCCTCCCTCAGCCTCAGACAGGCTAGCTCGGCCATGCTGATGGCACACTTCTCCCATGCCCTCTTAGGCTCCCTGGATGAGGTTGTCCCTCATCTCCCGACCGACCTGCAGACCACAGTCTGTCAGATGTGGGACCAGGGTGGGGCAGTGGCGAAGCAGCAGCTTCAGACTGCTCTGGACACACTGGACGGTAGGAAGGGAACCTCCCCATCCAGGGAGCACCAGAGCCACCACCACTACCTCAGAGGTTGCGAATTAAACACAGCAGTTGGACCACAGTGGGCTCAGGAAGGGTGAGGATGGTGGAACAGAGGCACACCGAGTCAGTTGTTCCACTCCACAATCCATACACCATTCTGGGGGAGCATAGCTCCCCTATGGATGCACTCACAGAGGAGACTAAGGAGGCTAAGGACAGCTGTCACAAGGGAGGCCCACAGGAAGGAGACAGAGGACACCACAAGGAAAGGAAGCAGCTCCTGGTGGGGGACTCAATTATTAGGGGATAGAACTGGGGGAGCAGGAAAACTGAAGTAAGGTGCCTGCCTGGTGCCATGGCTTGGAGGGACAGGAGCGCATCCTCAGGATCACGAGTCTGAGCTGGACATCATTGTCCACCTAGGGACAAATGACTTGGCTCATCATGAGATTAGAGCAGTGCAGAAGGACTTTGTAGAATTGGGGAGGGGCCTAAGACAAGTAGCACACACAGTATCCTTCTCAGAGGTGCTGCCTGTCAGTGGCATGAGTGAGGCGAGGGTACTTTGCACCATGCAGTTTAATGAATGGTTGAAAAAATGGTGTGGAGCACAGGGGTTTGGCTTCATTGGAGACTGGGGTTCCACCTGGAGGGACACCAGCCTATACTGGCAGGATGGTCTGCGTCTGTCCAGGAAGGGAACAAGTCTTTTGAGCAGTCGGTTTAAATGCTTCATTGGCAAGCTTTTAAACTAGTCAAGGGGAGGTACTGATAAGCAGCAGGAAAATCCTGGCCTCTCCTACAAAACAGGGTACTAAATGAGAAAAGACCAAGGTAGAAAGGTCAGTGGGGGATGCTGCAACAGAAGGTAAAGCCATCAAAAATGAGAGCAATGAGTACCAATGCCCGTAGTCTGAGTAACAAGCTTCCTGAATTAGTGGCCTTGATGGAGGAGGAACATCTGGATATCGTGGCAGTCACAGAAACATGGTCACACAAAACCATGACTGGGATGTAAACATACCAGGATACACTATCTACAGGAGGGACAGGGAGGGTAAAGAGGAGGAGTAGCTCTTTACATAGGGAAGGAATCAAAGCAACAGAACAAAAGGGTAAACAGGGAGGAGGAGAAGCACTGTGGGTAAATTTGGAGACCGGCAATGGCACCACAATCGCACAGGGTTGTATACAGACCCCTTCTCAGGGGAGGAAATGGACAAAGAAATGATAGAAAGTATACTTAGAATGGCAGAAAAAGGAAGATATTGCTGATGGGTGATCTGAATATGCCAGATGTTAACTGGAGTGCAGTTGCAGCAGCCACTTCTAAGTGGGGTTATTCTAGATGCCCTACAGGGGCATGCCTTAGTCAACTAGTATTGGAGCCCACTCGAGAGGA
This sequence comes from Neoceratodus forsteri, assembly GCA_016271365.2. Classification (NCBI taxonomy): domain Eukaryota; kingdom Metazoa; phylum Chordata; order Ceratodontiformes; family Ceratodontidae; genus Neoceratodus; species Neoceratodus forsteri. Next base: position 73,518,581 of record CM057458.1, on the reverse strand, counting down.
GCAATTTTAGACCTGGTTCTCTCAAATGGAGATGAGAGAGGATCACAGATGTAGAAGTGGGTAGCCATCTGGGAACTAGCGACCATCAGACAGTATGGTTCACAATAAACACAGCAATAGAGTCAAGCCATACAAAGACAAAGGTACTGGATTTTAGGAGGGCTTACTTTGTCAAAATGGGTGAGTGCCTAAGGAATGCACTAGCAAATGGGCAGGAAGGAGGTGGAAGAACAATGGGAATAATAAAAACTGCCATCACAGAGGTATCAAGCCTTGTGTAAAGCAAATAAACAAACTAAACGAGGTAAGAAACCACTATGGTTCTCAAAGGAAGTGGCAGTGAAGGTTCAAGAGAAAAAAGCATTCAGGAAGTACAAGGAATCACAGAAGGAACAGGACAGAGAACTGTATCAGTTAAAGCAAAGGAGCTGGAAGGCAGTCAGAACAGCAAAGGCCCAAACCGAGGAAAAGATAGCCAACTCAGTTGAAGGGGATAAAACCTTTTATAGGTACATCAGGGAGCGAAGGAAGACCAAGGGAGGGATAGTGAGAGCTTAATAAAGGGAGGGAGGGTGGGCAGAGGGTGACTGTGAAAAGGCAGAGATACTAAACAAATATTTTTGCTCAGTATTTACAAAGGGCGAGGGGAGGTACCTAAAACAAACAGTAGAAACACTCTGGATACAGAAGTTGATACCAGCCCATTTACAGAAGAAAGGGTTCTGAAAGAACTCTTAAAACTGAAGGTGGACAAAGCAATGGGGCCTGATGGGATTCATCCCAGAATTCTAAAAGAACTAAGGTAGAACTAGTGACACCACTGACTACCCTCTGTAACAAATCATGGGAGGATGGGGTGGTACCCGAGGACTGGAGGAGGCAGATGTGATTCCCTTCACAAAAGTGGGAGCAAGGCAGAAGCAGGAAACTACAGACCTGTTAGTTTAACCTCAGTGGTAGGAAAATGATGGAATCACTTCTGAAGGAAAGAATTGTTGAGTATCTAGAGGCCAGAGGGGCACAGGACCCAAGGCAGCATGGATTCACAGCGAGAAGGTCATGCCAGACAAATCTGATAGATTTCTTTTGACTGGGTGACCAAAGTAGTTGATCAGGGAAGGGCTGTGGACATGGCCTACCTAGACTTTAGCAAGGCATTTGACACAGTCCCACACGAAAGATTAATATACAGATTAGCCAGCCTGGGAGTGGGTCCCAGGATGACAGCCTGGGTAAAGAATTGGCTGGAGAATAGGACACAGAGAGTTATAGTAAATGGAGTCTACTCTGAAAAAAGGGGGGTTAGTAGTGGGGTACCGCAGGGTTCAGTATTAGGACCGGTCCTCTTCAATGTCTTTATAAGTGACATTGCAGAGGGACTGGAAGGAAAAGTATGTCTCTTTGCAGATGACACAAAGATCTGCAACAGAGTTGATGCACAAGGTGGAGTGGAAAGGATGAGAAGGGACTTGGCAAGGTTAGAGGAATGGTCAAATGTATGGCAGCTTAGATTCAATGCTAAGAAGTGCAAGGTAATGCACCTGGGAAACAAAAATCCAGGGGAAGAGTACACAATGGGGGGTGAGATACTAACAACAACAACAAAAATGGAAAGGGACCTGGGGATAGTCATATCAGATGACCTAAAGGTGGGCAAGCAATGTGAGAGGGCAGCAAGGAGGGGTGGGGGGATACTGGGATGCATAGGGAGAGGCATCACCAGTAGAAAACAGGAAGTTATTATCCCTCTGTACAGACAGCTAGTGAGACCCCATCTGGAGTACTGCGTGCAGTTCTGGAGACCCAATCTCAGCAAAGACATAGACAGGATGGAAGCTGTCCAGAGGAGGGCAACTAAAATGGTGCAGGGTCTGCACCAGAAGACATATGAAAGAGAGAGACTTAAGGAGCTTAATATGTATAGCCTCGAGGAAAGGAGGAGAGGGGGACATGATAGAAACTTTCAAGTACCTCAAGGGAATCAACAAAGTCCAAGAGGGTAGCATCTTTCAAAAAAAGAGGTGTGTAAGAACAAGGGGGCACAATTTGAAGATAGAAGGGGTGGCTCAGAGGTAATGTAAGGAAGTATTTTTTCACAGAGAGGATTGTGGATGTATGGAACGGCCTTCCGGAGGAGGTTATGGAGTCAAAAACGTGGTGGAATTCAAGCATGCATGCATGGGACAGTCATAAGGCAATTCTAGGGGTGGGGGTAGGAAGAAGTAGGCTGCTGGTTAACTAGGATCTGCAGCTTATCCATCAGGTAGGGAAATGGGCAGACTGGGTGGGCCAAGCGGTCCTTATCTGCCGTCAGATTCTATGTTTCTATGATTCCTGTGCCAGGTCAGTAGTGGCCGCAGTGGCCATGCGCCGCAGGGCGTGGCTGAGGATATCCACCTTCACGGCGGATACCCAGCACAAGTTGGCAGACGTGCCCTTCTTGGGGACTGACCTCTTCAGCCCTGGAGTGTAGGGACGCCTTCAGTGGATCGAAAAGTCCAGTGCCACTCTGGACTCTTCACCTCCGCCCAGAGGACAAAGGTCACCATCAGCAGCAGCAGAAGTCCTTCGCCCGCCCTGCATCTCGACTGGGCCCAACAGCACCAGCAACAGGGCCAGCAGGCTCACTCCTGCTGCCCCAAACTCTCAGCCAGGCTTCCTCCAACAGGAAGCAAGGAGGTAAAGGCCCAGGAGGTCCCTCGGCTGGTTCCTCCTCTAAGCCTGCCCAGTGATGGGTTGAGGGGTGCCGCCCCCAGCCTCATCACTCCCCCCTGGGTTCCCCCCGTGGGGGGACAGCTCCGCCACTTCCTTTCTGCCTGGTCCGCTATCACCACGGGTTGCTGGGTGTTGGAGGTGGTAGGAAAAGGCCTGCCTCTGGAGTTCGAGCAAGCTCCACCATTTCGAGCAGTCGCCCCTCGGGGGGGGGGGGGGCACAGGGTTCGCTGCCTCGCTGTTGGCCTGCCAAGCCGATAGTGCCCTGCTCCTCGAAAAAGAGGTGATCAGGAAGGTGGCTGATCCTCCACCAGACCCGGGGTTTGTGTCCAGGTACTTCCTGGTCCCAAAATGGACCTGCATGAACTGAACAACTTCTTAAGGTCTCAGACCTTCAGGATGGTCACTCTGGCTCAGATAATACCATCCTTGGAACGAGGCTTGTGGTTCTGTTCCCTGGACCTCCAGGATGCGTTCTTTCACGTCCCGATCCGTCTATCTCATCAGCGATTCCTCCGCTTAAGAGCCTTTACGAGTTCCAGGCTATGACCTTCGCCTTCTCTCTAGCTCCCAGAGTCTTCACCCAAATGCATGGCATTGGTGACAGCATTTCTGCGGTGCCGAAGGGTCCGGGTGTACCCCTACCTGGATGACTGGCTGATTGCAGCCCCCTGCAGAGCGGAGGTGGAGTGGTCCAGAGATCTGGCCCTCCAGGTTTGCTCTCAGATTGGCCTCCTCTTCATTGAGGCCAAGTCGGAACTCGAGCCGAAGCAGGTGATGCTCTTCATTGGGGCAGAGCTCGACTCTCTTCGAGCCAGAGCTCGGCTCCTGGCAGACAGGGCCAAGGTTCTTTCCTCCTTTACCCAGTCATTTCTGGTTGGGCAACCGCGTCCTGCCCGGGACTTCCTGCACCTCCTGGGCCTCATGGTGGCCTGCACCAGCGTGGTCCGTTGGGCCCATTGGTATGTGCATCCCCTTCAGTGGGGACTGGCCAGCCAGTGGTCACAGTGCTGCTATCCATTGGACCAGCAGGTGACAGTGACCCAGGAGATGTGGAACGCTCTCCAGTGGTGGACCATTCTGTCACATCTGCAGGAGGGCATCCCATTCGTCCGCCTCGAGCCGACGGTCTCTCTGTCGATCGATGCATCTTTGATGGGTTGGGGTGCCCATCTGGGGGAGCACAGAGCGCATGGCCTCTGGTCCCCTCGGGAGTCCCAATGCCATATCAACCTGCTGGAGCTGCGAGTAGTCCGCCTAGCTCTCACCGCATTCACTCCGGTTCTACGGGGTCAAGTGGTTCAGATCCAGACAGACAATACCACGACCATGTACTATCTGAACCGCCAGGGCAGGATGCATTCCATGCTGTTCTGCAAGGAAGCTTTCTGCATATGGTCCCTCATGCGCAGCCTGGAGGTGGATCTCGTAGCCATTCACGTGGCAGGAGCCTCCAACACCCTGGCCGATGCCCTAAGCCGGATAGGGGCTGCGTCTCACGAGTGGTCTGTCCTGCCGGAGGTAGTACAAGATCTGTTCTCCCACTGGGGCACGCCTCAGGTGGACCTGTTTGCCTCCAGGGAGAATGCAAAGCTGAGTCTGTTCCATGCCCGCCCCCCTCAGCAGGGCTCGCTGCAGGAGGATGCCTTCTCAAGGCCATGGACCCCAGGCCTCTTCTACGCCTTTCCCCTATTTCCCTTGATCCACAAGGTGCTTCTCAGGGTGAGGAGAGACAAGGCGCAGGTGATTCTGGTAGCCCCAGACTGGCCCCACCAGTCCTGGTATCCAGATGATCTCAGCCTCAGTTCCAGGCTCCCGAGGTGGCTTCCAGCCCGCCCAGACCTGATCTCAGTCAACCAGGGGAAGTTATTCCATCCGGACCTTCAATCCCTGCACCTGACGGCCTGGTTCCTGAGCAGCTAGAGTTCCAGGCCTTGGGTCTTTCCAACAAGGTCCATAGCGTCGTTGAGGCGTCCTGTAAGGAGTTGACCAGGAAATGCTATGCCTTCAAATGGAAGAGATTCTCCATTTGGTGTCAGGGGAAGGGCTTGGACCCTTCCTCCTGTCCCTTGCCAAGCATACTGGACTATCTGTGGTCCCTTTCTCAGCAAGGGCTTCGGTCAGTGACCTTTAAGGTGCACCTGACAGCCATCTCTGCTCACCGGGCGCAGACCAGGAAGCCGTCGATGGCACAGGAGAAAGTGGTCAGGCGCTTTTTCAAAGGCCTTGACCACATTTTCCCTCCGGTGCGATAACCTCCACCTCGTGGGATCTACTGCTGGTATTGGCCAAGCTCATGGGCAAGCCATTCGAACGGATGCATAGGTGCGATATTTCCCACTTGTCATGGAAGACCGCCTTCTTGGTGGCTATCACATCAGCCGGAAGGATGGGAGAGCTCCAGGCGCTTTCCATCGAGTCTCCTTATCTGGTCTTCCACAGGGACAAGGTTGTCCTGCGCCCCCACCCGAAATTCCTTCCGAAGGTGGTGTTGGAGTTTCACCTTAACCAGGTGTTGATTCTGCCGGTGTTCTACCCCAATCGCACCTCGGAGGCGAATATAGGCTCCATACTTTGGACCCCAGACGAGCACTCGCTTATTATTAGGAGCGGACGGCTGAAGTTTGGGGAGAGGTTCGCCAGCTGTTTGTCACCTACGCTGAAGCTGCACCTGGCAGACCTGCTGCCAAGCGGACGATAAGCAGGTGGGTCACCTCCTGCATAGAGCTCTGCTATAGGTTGGCGGGCATGGAGCCTCCCAGAGGGATAAGAGCTCATTCTACCAGCCATACCGCTGCATCAGTAGCTGCTTCCAGGGATGTCCCTATCCAGGATGTCTGCAGGGCTGCTACCTGGAAGTCGGCACATACCTTTATTACCCACTACCACATTGACCTTGAGTCATGCCGGGATGCTGGTTTTGGGGCCTCTGTTCTCCAGTCCCTATTTCCCAAGTAAGTATCAGGGGTGTGCGCCTTACCTCCCTCCTCCTGGAGAACTGCTAGGAGTCTGCCAATAAGTGTGGATTGAACAACATATCCATGTCCCTAAAAATACAGGTTACTCACCTGTAACAGGAGTTCTAGGAATGGTATATGTTGTTCATCCACATGACCCACCCGACCTCCCTGGCTTTGATGCACAACTTGGCTTCCAGCGGGCTAGATCTGGCCTCATGGGGAGGAGTTGAGTTTTACCACCCGGGTGGGTGGGAGGAGCCAGTTTGAAGACCTTCCGGCAAGATTTAAAGCGGCAAGGAACCAGCCAATAAGTGTGGGTGAACAACATATACCATTCCTAGAACTCCTGTTACAGGTGAGTAACCTGTATTTCTGTTCACTGGATCTGCAGGACGTGTTCTTTCATGTCCCAATCTATCCATCTCATTGGCGGTTCGTCCACTTCAGAGCCGAAGGGACACTACACAAGTTCAGAGCCATGCTGTTTGGCCTGCTGTCAGCCCCACAGGTCTTCACCAAATGCATCGCAGTGGTGGCAGCCCATCTCTGGCATCGGTTGGGGTGTCAGAATTTACCCTACCTCAACAATTGGCTCTTATCAGGTCCCACCCAGCAAGAGGTGGGGAGCTCAAGGGACCTGGCCCTCCAGACCTGCTCCCAGCCCAGCCTTTTGATCAACTAGGCCAGGTCGGAACTCGTGCCTTCTCAGGTGATGTGCTTCATTGGACCAGAGCTTGACTCTTGTCAAGCCAGAGCTCAGCTCCTGGCGGACAGGATGGAGGTTCTCTCCTCCTTTGCCAAATTATTTCTGATTGGGCAATTGTGCCCTCCCTGAGACTTTCTGCGACCTTCTGGGTTACATGGCGGCATGCACCTCCATGGTCCATTGGCCCGGTGGCACATGCTCCCCTTCCAATGGGAGCTGGCAGCCCAGTGGACTCCACAGTCATATTGACCAGCTGATCACTGTAACCCAGAAGATTTGGGAGGCTCTCCAATGGTGGTCTGCCCCAGACCGGTTGCAGGAAGGGATCTCGTTTGTCCGCCCAGAGCCGATGGCCGTCCTCACAACTGATGCTTCTCTCATGGGCTGGGAAGCCCACATGGGGGACAAAAGGACACATGGGTTCTGGACGCCCAAGGAGTTCCGATACCACATCAACCTGTTGGAGCTAAGAGCAGTCAAACTGCACTGTCAGCTTTCGCTCCTCAGCTCCGGAGTCAAGTGGTTCAAGTCCAGACGGACAACACCACGACCATGTACTACCTCAACAAACAGGGCAGCATGCACTCTTGTCTGCTTTCCAGGGAGGCATTCTGCATCTGGACCCTCGTCATCCGTCTGGAGGTGGATCTCCTAGTCTTTCATGTGGCAGGAGCCTCAAACCATGTGGCAGATGCTCTTAGCCACTTAGGTGAGACATCCCTCTAGTGGTCTTTCCATCCAGAGGTAGCCTACAGCCTGTTCTCCCGCTGGGACAACCCGATGGTGGACCTGTTTGCCTCCAGGGAAAACACCAAGCTGAGGCTGTTTCATGCCTGCCCCCCCCCAGCAAGGCTTGCTGCAGGGTTGATGCCTTCTCGAGGTCGTGAACCCCAGGCCTCTTCTACGCCTTCCCTCTATTTCCGTTGATCCACAGGGTGCTCCTCAAGATGAGGAGGGACAAGGCAAAGGTGATTCTGGTAGCCCCAGACTGGCCGTGCCAGTTCTGGTGTCCAGATCTCCACAGCCTCAGCTGCAGGCCCCTGGAGCAGCTTCCAGCACGCCCAGACCTGATCTGTCTCAATCAGGGGAAGGTATACCATCCGGACCTTCAGTCCCTGCACCTCATAGCCTAGTATCTGAGTGGCTAGAGTTCCAAGCTTTGGGGCTTTCCGAGGATGTCCTAACCGTGGTCGAGGCAGCCGGAATGGAATCGATCAGGTAATGTTATGCCTTCAGATGGAAAAGGTTTTCCATTTGGTGTCAGAGCATGTGCCTGGACCCTCTGTCCTGTCCGGTGGCTAACATTCTCTGCTACCTTTGGTTTCTCTCCAAAGGGGGTCTTCGGTCATCGACCCTTAGGGTGCACCTGGCAGCCATCTCTGCTTAACAGGCGCGGGCCGGTCAGCCGATGCTGGCACAGGAGACAGTGGTCTGGCACTTTTTCAAAGGCCTGGATCACATACCCCCTCCAGTGCATGAACCTCCACCTCCATGGAATCTACTGCTGGTACTGGCAAAGCTCATGGGCAATCCATTCGAACCAGTGCACAAGTGTGCCTTGTCACACTTGTCTTGGACGACTGCCTTCTTGGTGGCTGTCATGTCTGCCAGAAGGACGGGAAGCCCCAGGCACTTTCTTTGACTCCCCTTATCTGGTCTTCCACCGGGTCAAGGTTGCCCTACGCCCCCACCAACAATTCTTTCTGAAGGTGGTGTCAGAGTTTCACCTTAACCAGGTGTTAACTCTGCCAATTTACTACCCTAATTACACCTTGGAGGCCGAGTACAGGCTCCATACTTTGGACCTGAGATGAGCTCTCTCCTATTATAAGGAGAGGATGGTGGAAATCTGGGGAGAGGTTCATCAGCTGTTTATCATCTGTGCTGAAGCTGCTTCTGGCAGACCTGCAGCAAAAGGGAGGCAGTATAGCGCAGTGGTCTAAGGCTTTGAGCTGCAAATCTGGAGACCTGGGTTTGAATCCCACAGCCCCCATTTGCATACTATGTGATGTTGAGCAAGTCACTTAACTTCCCTGTGCTGCCAAGTTGTACCTGTAAACAAGCTTTCAGCTTAGTGTGTTACTCCTGGTAAAACTGAAAAAAATAAATTTTAAAATGGACTATTGCAAGGTGGATTACATCTTACATAAGTCTGTGCCATGGGTTGTCAGGCATGCAGCCTCCCAAAGGGATAAGAGGTCATTCTACCTGCCATACCGCTGTATCGGTGGCTGCTTCCTAGGACATCCTTATCGTGTCAGACAAATCTAATAGATTTCTTTGACTGGGTGACCAAAGTAGTAGACCAGGGAGGAGCTGTGGACATGGCTTACCTAGACTTTAGCAAGGCATTTGATACAGTCCCACACAAGATGAATACACAGGTTAGCCAGCCTTGGAGTGGGTCCCAAGGTGGTAGCCTGAATAAAAAAAATTGGCTAGACAACAGGACGCAAAGGGTAGTAGTAAATGGAGTCCACAGTGAAGAAAGGAGGGTTACTAGCGGGGTACCGCAGGGTTCAGTACTGGGACCGGTCCTTTTTAATGTCTTTATAAGTGAAATTGCAGAGGAACTGGAAGGAAAAGTATGTCTCTTTGCAGATGACATGAAGATCTGCAACAGGGTTGATACACCAGATGGAGTGGAAAGGATGAGAAGGGACTTGGCAAGGTTGGAGGAATGGTCAGATGCATGGCAGCTCAGATTCAGTGCAAAGAAGTGCAAGGTAATGCACCTGGGAAACAAAAACCCAGGGCAAGAGTACACAGTTGGGGGGTGAGATACTGACAACAGTAAAAATGGAAAGGGATCTGGGGGTAATTATGTCAGATGACCTAAAGGTGGGCAAGCAATGTGAGAAGGTAGTAAGGAAGGCTGGGGGGATGTTGGGATGCATAGGGAGAGGCATCAGTAGTAGAAAACAAGAAGTTATCCCTCTGTACAGGCAGTTGGTGAGACCCCATCTGGAGTACTGTGTGCAGTTCTGGAGACCCCATCTCCGCAAAGACATAGGCAGAGTGGAAGCTGTCCAGAGGAGGGCAACCAAAATGGTGCAGGGTCTGCACCAGAAGACATACGAAGAAAGACTAAAGGAGCTTAATATGTATACCTTTGAGGAAAGGAGGAGAGAGGAGACATGATAGAAACTTTCAAATACCTCAAGGAAATCAACAAAGTCCAAGAGGTGGCATCTTTCAGAAAAGAGATGTGCAAGAACGAGGGGCACAATTTGAAGATAGAGGGGTCGGTTCAGAGGTAATGTGAGGAAGTGTTTTTTCACAGAGAAGGTTGTGGATGCATGGAACAGCCTCCCTGAGGAGGTTGTGGAGTCAAGAACAGTGGAGGAATTCAAGAATGCATGGGACAGACATAAGGCAGTTCTAGTGGGGGGTAGGAGGAAGTAAGCTGTTGGTTAATTAGGGGATCTGCAGCTTATCTGTTGGGTAGGAAAATGGTCAGACTAGGTCAGCCAAGTGGTCCTCATCTGCCATCAAATTCTATGTTTCTGTGTGTCAGTGGTGGTGTGCACCTTGCATCCCTCCTCCCGGAGAACTGCTAGGAATCTGCCAATAAGTGTGGATGAACAACATAGCTACGATCCTAGAAAAACAGGTTACTCACCTGTAACAGTTCCAGGAGTGATATATGTTGTTCATCCACACTGACCCACCCAACCTCCCCGGCTGTGGATGCACAAACCTGGCTTCCAGCGGGCTAAGATCTAGCGTCATGGGGTGGAGCCAAGGGTTAGACCACCTGGGTGGGTGGGAGGAGCCAGCTTGAAGACTTCCAGCAATTCTTAAAGGGAATAGGGACATGCCAATAAGTGTGGATAAACAACATATACCACTCCTAGAACTACTGTTACAGGTGAGTAACCTGTTTTTATGGCTTCTCCGTCTACCTCCACATAACCAAAAGCCCAACAGGCTCAGAGGAGGGTCCAGCACCTCATAGTAAATATCTGTCCCTGGCAGAGAGGACAGAAAAGAAAGATACAGGCTGCCAAAGATGGTTCAGAACTTGGTGTGCCTGAATGGGAGAACCCTGTATTCAGTAAAAATAAGAGCCTCTGAGCAGGCACCAGAGATGGTGCCTGCCAAGAAAAAAGAAAAGAAAAACATGTCGCTATCCCTTCTCCTGAAGAAGGAAAAGAGCTGACAGTGGACTTAAGACAAATGCCCTCAGTAGAGGACATGACACAGGCATGGCAATTTCTCCAGGCATTGGAGAATTTCTTGAATATGCATGCCTCCCCCCACCTGTTCCATTCCCATTGCTTGTGGAGGAGAAGACTGAACTTTGCTGTGATGTTGAGTAGGAAGGAGAACCAGTAGAACCAGATAGTTCTCCTGGGCAAAAATTTGACTCTCTTCCAAGGCATTCAGAGGGCTGTACTTCAAATGTGTTATTTTATTTTAGTCTTTGGTAACTGGGTAGGGCCCCATTAGGCACAAGTGCCTGTTTTCAGGGGCGACCTGGGAGCTCTGGGGAGGTTAAGTGACTTGCTCAGAGTTGCACAGTATGCAAGTGGAGGCTGTGTGAATCGAACCCAGGTCTGCTGGATGTACCAAGCTTATTCACAGCTTAAGAACCACAGGAATGGGGGCTCACCTCTAGAAAAGTCGCTTGTAAGTTGTGCACATACATACAAACATACGAAATTGCCAGCAGATACATGCCATTCAGTCTATCTAGTCTGCTCTAATGTGCAGCACTTCAGTCCATTAGACTGTAGCTGCCCCCCCATCTCCCACCCCATCCCGATTTGTGCCCTCCCTTGAATCTGTCCCATCTCCTCTTGAAGCCCCCAACACTGTGCAACAATACAACTTTCTCTGGGAGAGCATTCCAGCCTGCCACCACCCTTTCTGTGAAATAGTGCCTCCTCAGTTCCCTCTTGAACCTGCCCCCTTCCAGCTTCATAGAGTGTCCCCTAGTTTCCCTTCCACCTTTCAGATTGAACATGCACCTGGTGTCTACTTTGTTCAAACCCTTCAGGTACTTAAAGGTCTCAATTATATCCCCTCTCTCCCTTCTTTCCTCCAGGGCATGCATACTGAGCTGTCTGTGTCTCTTATGTGGTCTGTCCCCAACCACAGGATCATTTTTGTTGCCCTGTACTGTACCCCCTCCAGTAGTTTGATGTCCCTTTTCAAGTAGAGGTGCCAGAATTGCATGCAGTACTCTAGATGGGGCCTTACCAGGGACCTGTACAGGTGCAAGATGACCTCCCCACTCCTAGAAATAATCCCCTTTGCTCTACACCCTAGCATCCTATTTGCCTTCACTGCTGCCTTCCTGCACTGAGCAGAGTGGTTCTTCTCCCCGGTTACCAGCACACCCAGATCTTTCTCCTTCTTGGAATTTGTTAATGGGACACCCTCCAGCCAGTAATTGTGTCCTGGGTTCTTGCCTCCTAAATGCATCACTTTGCTCTTCTTGGCATTGAAGCCATGCTGCCAAGTGTGAGACCTTTCCTCCAGTTTTATCAAATCCTCCTGAAGTACCTTTGCTCCCTCCCCCATCTACCTCGGCACAAATCTTTGTGTCATCTGCGAAGAGACTGATCTTGCTTTTAGTCCCCACTGCAATGTCGGCTATGAAAATGTTAAAAAGAACCAGTCCCAGCACTGAGCCCTGTGGTGCACCACTTGTTACTACCCTGGGTTCAGATACCTCCTCCTAACTGCTGCCTTCTGCTGTCTACCCTGCAGCCAGTTCTCCGCCCATCTGACCAGTTTCCTTCCTGCTCCCAGACTCTTCAACTTGCAGGTCAGCCTACTGTGTGGCACCAAGTCAAAGGCCTTACTGAAATCCAGGTAGAGGACATCCACTGCATGTCCCCTGTCCAGTGCCCTTGTAACCCAGTTGTAAAAATCAACAGGTTTGTCTGGCAGGATCTGCCTGAGACAAACCTGTGCTGCCCGCTGTCCTGGAGATTATCCTCAAGAAATTGCACCAGTGTTTCCTTGAGGATTGTCTCTATCAGTTTTCCCACAATTGCAGTAAGGCTTACCGGTCTAATTCCCTGGTTCATCCTTGTGCCCACTCTTATGGCGAGGTACCACATGTGCTTCCTTCCAGTCCCTGGACATGCACCCTGAGTTCAGAGTGGTATTGAACAGGTCCACCAATGGCCCTAGCAGTACCTCTGACTACTCTCTCAGCACCCTGGGGTGGGCTCCGTCTGGGCCAGGTCCCTTGTCCACCTTCAGGGACTTTAGGCCCTCCCTCACCCTTTCCCCCATGATTTTCCCATCCGTGATTGCTTCTCCTCCACCTTCTCCCACCTCGCCCTTCTTCTCGGGTATGGGCCCATCCCTCTCCTTGATAAAGACTGAACTGAAGTATTCATTAAGTACTTCTGCCTGCTCAGCCCTCTTTTCTACCCACCTACTTCCCCTCCTGATCCTAACAATTTGATCCTTGCGCTTTCTGTTCTCTCTGATATATCTGTAGAAATCCTTTTCTCCTTCTTTGATACCCCACACTAACCTCTGTTCCCTAGCCGCCTTTACCACTTTGGTCACTTCTGTGGATTTCTTCACATATCCGTCTCTGTCTTCTACCCTGTTGGATCTCTTGTAGATCCCGAATGCATTCCTCTTCTCCCTCACCTTCTCCACAACCTCTCTACTCATCCAACTTGATTTCTTGGTCCTGGCTTTCTTACTCTGGCTGTTGACACAAGTTTTAGTGGCTTCGGCCAGTCCTGCCTTAATGATGGCCCATTTTTGTTCCATGCCCATTTCTGGGTGGATGCTTGCCATATGACTTTCCAGTATGTGTCCCATCCAGCCAAAGTCCGCCCGTTTGAAGTCCAGGACCCTAGTTTTTGTAGTGGCTACTTCCCTACCCGGATTGATTGAGAACCACACTGTGCGGTGGTCACTGCTTGCTAGAGCTTCCTCCACCCTTACATCCCTGACCTGTTCACCATCCTCCAGTACCAGGTCTTGTGCATTCCCCTCCCTCGTTGGCTCTAGTATCCTCTGGGTAAGGAAGCCATCCTGGAATGCCTCCAGGAGGATCTGCTCCCTGGTGGAAGTGGTTGCTAGAATGCTCCTATCTGCCCCCGGTAGATTAAAATCCACCATCACCACTGTGCTCCCTTTGACACTGTGCCTCCTTATCTGCTCCCCCAGTTCCCTGTCAATGTCATCCTCCTGAGCCAGAGATCTATAAACGATGCCCAGACAGCTCTTAGTCCCTTTCTGGCCATGTAGTTGCAGCCAGATTACTTCCAACCTGCACTTCTTCCTTTCCTCCCTGTTACATCTGATCCCTTCCCTTGCGTAAATAGCAACCCCCCCCCCCCAACCTTCCCTTTATCTCTATATCCCTCTGGAATAGTTTGTACCCTGTGATGGTTAGGTCCCAGTCATGGTGCCTGGTTGCCCACGTCTCAGTAATGGCAGCTGTGTCCACCTCCCTCTCTGCCATCAATGCCTCGAACTCTGCCAACTTATTCCCCAGGCTCCTAGCATTTAGTGAAACCATTCTCCACACTGCTCCTATCCTTCCTGCTTCTTTACCCCTCACTTCAACCCCTATTTTACCTAAGGTCATATCTATCCCGGTGGTGGGGGAGGACCATGGGACCCCCTCTCCTTGTGATTCCCAGCTCCAATGCCTCCCTCCCAACCTAGTTTAAATGATGCCTCTCATTGTTGAAATTGCCCAGCTTCTGCTTCAGCACCTGTGACCCTGCCCTGCTGAGGTGTAACCTATCCCCTTCATAAAGGTCTGTATTATCCCATGTACTACCCCAGTCCACACACACCATTCCCTCAGCCAGTTGTTGAAGTTACGGATTCTTCTGTTCCTGTCGGTACTAGCCCTTGGCACTGGCAGAACTTCTGAGAAGGCTACCATTGTTCCCTCTTTGTTGCATAGTTTCCCGACTTCCCTGAAGCTGTCTTGTACCTCCTGTATCCTTCTCCCTTCCAGATAATTTGTTCCCAGGTGCACCATGGTGTGCAGCTTCCCTTCCACCTTCCCCAGATATCTGCCCATATTCTGCCCCAGTCTACTCGCTGTCATGACTGCCATGCATTCTACCCAGATGTTACTTTTCAAATAACATGAAGTCTTGCTATATTCTGACAGTAGCGGTGAGTCCCAACCTTCGAACTGGCCCGGAGATGAAAGAGTTAACTTTCCATGCCAGGCATGGAATGCTGAGCTCGAGCTCGGTTGAGACTCTGTCTGTTGTTCTTCAAACTCAAACCATCAGATTCTTTACTCTTCCTCACTGAACAGTCGCTCCGGAGATTTCTCCTTTGCTAGGTTCAATTTGTTGGTTAAAGTACCGCTTTCTCGGATTTCGACCGAATTTAAACCGTAACCTGTCGATTGAGTCTCTGTCTGTGGTATTTGTGAGTACTATATAGGTTATATTTTACTCTATTCTGTGTGGAACTTCTAAACGGTTCATCGGTTTGGTTTGAACCGATCAAGTTGTTAAAAAATCTTGACTTGTACTTTTAGAGTGTGGTTACCGGTTCTTGTCGGCTCTAAAAAAGACGGATTTTATTACATTTTTTTCCACGACCTGCGACACGGTTAGGAACCAGTAAGAGGGTCTTGCCTGGCGGATTGCCAAAAAAGGGTAAGTTTGGATAGGACTTGCACGATGTCTGAAAAACCCAAAAGAAAAACCGGGCCCACTGGGTTTCAACACTGTAGTGTGTGTGGGGAAGTCTTTGCCAAGGCTGATCCCCACACCACCTGTGTTGATTGTCTGGGGTTTGACCACCTCAATGCAGACTGACAGATTTGTAAAAAATTTCCTGCAGCTACCCTGGAAAAGAGAGAGATTGTAGGGTCAGGGAAAGGGAGGCAAAAAGGTCAGCTGAACCGGATGGCCATCGTGGTTCGGTTAAAATTGAATCAGAAGGAGTGCCCTCTGACCAGGGCGAGACTTCCTCGGGCAAAAGGAGATCCGACTCTGAGGAGTCGGTTCCAGCAAAAAGGACTAGAAAATCAGCTGGTGTGGAGCCAAAACTTTCCTCTTCAACCGCTGATGAAATAGCCAAAGCGTTCAAAATTGTCCAGTCACTTTCCCCTGTTCCGACCGAACCGGCACCATCAGGGAGGCGCTCGGTTGGGCTGGTTCCAGCAGTTCAAGAGTATGATTTAGAGGAGTATTATGAACTGGAGAAGGGGAAAGAGAAGTATGAGGAGAGTGAATGTGGATTTGAAAGTCTAGATGAGCCCATTGACCCGGACATCTCCCCAGACAGACCTTCAGGAGTGTCTCCTCCTAGACTTTCTGAGTCCCCTTCTCATTTTATGTTTCATAAAAAGGTGGCTGAAACTCTCCAGCTTCCTATGGAGGAAGCTGTGGATGATCAAGAGGAGCCTGACTTTGTGGAAATGATGGATATCCCAGAGTCTAGGAGGCTGTCTATTCCCTCGCATAAATCTTTTGGGAAACAGACATTTAAAATTTTAAAAACTCCTAACACTGTACCTCCTGTGGATAAGAGAATGGACAAGAGGTATACATTGTCAGGCTCTGATATGGAGTTCCTTACACAACAATGCAGCCATGTTGGGGTAGTGCAGGCTGCAGCCTGTGACAAGGTAAATACTCCCTTGGCTTCACACCGCCCAGACAAGGACTCCAGGAGGATTGATGCCATGGCAAAGAAACAGTACATGGCAGCATCCTTGGGACTCAGACAGGCAAATTATATGGCTTATGTTGCTAGATATCAGAAATCCTGATGGGACACTGTCATGGTTTTAGCAAAACAGGTCCCTGGCCAGCTTGCCAAGGACCTGGAGCAGGTGGCTGCTGATGGTATTGAGGCATCCAAGGTGCAATTCCATGCTGCAGTGGACTCGAATGATGTGTCATCAAGAATCATGGCTACATCTGTGGCACTTCGAAGAATGGCTTGGCTCAGATGTACTGGCCTGTCAGAGGATACCCAGACTAAGGCCATAGATTTTCCTGTTGTGGGTAATTCTCTGTTTGGGGAGCAAACAGAGAATTACATGAAAGAAATGGATGAGTATAGGACCACCTACAGGAGTGCAGAGGCCAAGGAAAGGCAGGCCACTCCTCAAAGGCAGCTTCCCAGGGGCAGGGGCAGGCCTTTACATAGGCCTTTTTACCAAGCCCAATCCTCCTCTTCTGCCTATGCCCAGAGGGGGTTCTTTAGAGGGAGAGGCAGACAGGGTACAAGCAGGCCTGCTTCCACCCCTCAGCCCAAAGCCTCTGTCAAGCAGGCACCCTGATGGGGTTGCCAGGGCCGATTCTCAGCTACCTGTAGGGGGCAGGCTGGCTTATCTTGTTCAGGACTGGGAATTTCTGACATCAGACAAATGGGTCCTGGAAGCAGTAAATCAGGGACTGATTCTCAGCTTCAAAAGGATTCCAAAGATGAGAACCAGATCCTTTCCACCTGCAAATCCTTCAGAGACACTCGCCTTAGAGGCAGAGGTCTCTTCCCTCCTGACTCTCAGAGCTGTGGAAAGGGTTCCACCCCTACACCAGGGCAAAGGGTTGTACTCCAGGTACTTCCTTACCCCAAAAAAGACAGGAGAATGGCGGCCTATCCTGGATCTCGGATACTTAAACAAGCACCTTTTAAAACCAGAATTCAAAATGGTGACTCTGGGAATTATTCTACCCTCTCTAAGGCCAGGGGACTGGCTAGTGTCCCTGGACCTAAAGGATGCATACTTCCATATTCTCATCAGAAGCTCCCATCGAAAGTACCTCCGGTCCGAGCTGCCCTCAGGCCATTACCAGTTCAGAGCAATGCCCTTTGGCCTCACCTCTTCTCCAAGGGTGTTCACAAAATGCCTGGCAGTGGTAGTTGCTTCTCTAAGAAGGCAAAAGATTGCCATCTTCCCTTGCCTGGATGACTGGCTCATAGTGGGCCAGTCCCCAGACCAAGTCAAGTTACACTTACAGATAACTCAGCAAATGCTCATTTCTTTGGGTTTCCTTCTAAATCTTCCAGAGTCAGTTCTAGAACCTGTCCAGCTCCTCACCTTCATAGGCGTAAAGCTAGACACAGAGAAGGCCAGAGCCTTCCTTCCCTTGGACAGGGCAAGAACCCTGATCTCTCTGGCCTCCTCATTCACCCTGCAGGTGTCTCAACCAGCAAGGCATTTTCTACAGCTCCTGGGGCACATGGCTGCTTCTACAGCAGTAGTGCAGGGAGCAAGATTTCAGATGAGGGACATTCACTTCCATTTGAGAACCTTCTGGTCTCAAAGGAAGGACACTCTGACCAAATTGATCCCAGTAACTCAAACCCTGGTCCAGGCCCTACAGTGGTGGTAGGATCAGAACAACCTGAGACAAGGGGTTCCCTTTGTCACCCAGTCTCACTCTTTAATCCTTACTACAGATGCCTCCCTCTTGGGGTGGGGGGCTCACATGAGCGACCTGACCACCCAGGGGTTGTGGTCCCCTCAGGAATCTCTGCTTCACATCAATCTGTTGGAACTCAGAGCAGTATTTCTAGCACTTCAAGCTTTTTCCAAATCTGTTCAGAGCAAAGTTACACAGGTCAGGACAGACAACACCACCACAATGTGGTACATCAGGAAGGAGGTTGAAGGAAGGTTGCAGCCTCTAACTCTTCAAGAGCCAGGCCTTGCGATTAAGAGATGTGAAGGAATGGGCAGACTGGGTGGGCCATAGGCCCTTATCTGCCAATGTCTATGTATCTTTGTACCAACAAGCAAGGAGGCACTCAGTCTACGGCCTTGTGCACCGAAGCAATGAAGTTGTGGTCTCTGGCTTACTCCCTGAACACCTCCCTCACGGCAGTTCACCTCCCAGGCAAGGACAATGTCCTGGCAGATGCTCTCAGCAGGATTTCCCAGGGCCATCACAAATGGTCACTGGACCCCCTGGTCTTGGAGGTGATATTTTCCAGATGGGGCACCCGCAGATAGATCTTTTTGCAGCCCCAGACAATCACCAACTTCCCCTTTTTTGTTGCAGGCCCCAGTGTTGGGCTCAGTGCCCCTGGATGCCTTAGTTCTCAATTGAGAAGGGAAGTTTCTCTATGCTTTTCCCCCCTTCCCTCTCCTGTTCAAAGTGCTAGTCAAAATCAGATCTCAACCCTGCAAGATGATCCTGATTGCTCCAGACTGGGCCAGACAGCCCTGGTATACACTCCTACTGTCCTTAGCAGTCCATCTTCCCCTGTGTCTTCCCAGGAATCACAACCTGTTAACCTGTGCTCAGGGGAGGGTTTGGTACCCAAACCTCAAATCTCTCAATCTCAAGGCCTAGCTCTTGAAGAGTTAGAGTTTGCTGATTTACACCTCTCCCAAGGTGTAATGGATATCCTGAAGGCTTCTAGAAAACCTTCCACCAGGGCTACTTGTGATTCCAAATGGAAAAGATTTTCCATATGGTGCTCTGGGAAGCATATCTCCCCAGAATCTGCTGATCTGCCCACAGTCCTTCATGATATGGTCCATTTAAATAGCTTAGGGATGAGACCTGCTACACTGAAAGTGCATCTGGCAGCTGTTTCTGCTTTTATTTCAGCAGGTAAGCCCTCTTCTCTTTCAGCTCATCCTGTATTCTCCAAGTTTTTCAAGGGATTGCTTCACACCAACCCTCCATTCAGGGACCCTGCCCCTGCCTGGGACCTGAATGTTTGCATTGCTCAGCTTATGCAACCCCCTTTTGAGCCTTTGTCTTCAGCAGAGCTTAAGTACTTGACTTGGAAGACTGTGTTTCTGGTAGCCATCACGTCTGCCAGACGCATAAGTGAATTACAGGCTTTGTCAGTGGAGCCTGATTTTTATCTCCGATCATAGAGATAAGGTGGTCCTCAGGACTAACAGGAAGTTCTTGCCTAAGGTGGTTTCAGATTTCCACCTTAATCTATGTCTCTCCCACTGTACTTCACTGATCATTCCTCCTCTGGCGAGAGAAGGCTGCACAGTTTAGATGTGAAAAGAGCCCTTAGCTACTACATAGAGCGTACCAAGGGTCACAGGTTTGACTCCCTCCAACTGTTCCTTACTTATGGTGAGGTTGATAAGGGGAAACATGCCACTAAAAGATCCATTGCCAGGTGGATTGTCTCTTGTATGCAATTTTGTTATGAGAAACTGAGTAAGGTTCCTCCCTCAGGCCTGAGGGCTCACTCTACCAGAGGTGCAGCTGCTTCCCTGGCTGTTGCCAGGGACATCCCTATTCTAGAGATATGTCAAGCAGCTACCTGGAAAACAGTTCACACTTTTACCAAGCATTACTCCCTGTACATCCAGGCTAGGAGTGGTGCTCGGTTTGGCACAGCTGTGCTTCAGAGCCTATTTCCTAAGTAGGTTCTGTCCCCCCCCTCCATAGAGGTACTGCTTTGTAGTCTGCTACTGTCAGGATATAGCAAGACTTCATGTTGTTTGATGAAAAATTACTCACCTTAGTAATGTTGTTTCTTCTAATGGAGTTTTGCTATATTCCTTCCCCACCGGGCCCCTCTCAGAACCTCTGTTTTGGGATGTGGGTGGGCAGTGCAGTGTTGGCATAGTAGCTGCCCACCTTCTTGTTTTCACCCCTTCTTTTCTTGGGGTGAGTTGGTGTTGAATTTTTCATTTTTTGGGTCTCCTGACTTGAATCTTTGTTTTGGGACCAAAAAATCTGTTTTTATATTTAGTAGCCAGTTGGCTAGTGTAGGTTTACAGCTTCCACACAGGACCTTAGTGAGTTTAGCTCGTAAAGATCTGACGGTTTGAGTTTGAAGAACAGACAGACAGAGTCTCAACCGAGCTCGAGCTCAGCGTTCCATGCCTGGCATTGAAAGTTAACTCTCTCATCTCCGGGGCGGTTCGAAGGTTGGGACTCACTACTACTGTCAGAATATAGCAAGACTCCATTAGAAAGCAACATTACTAAGGTGAGTAATTTTTCTTTCTGGCCCCAATCTTACACTCTCACGTATAGAATCCCTAAATTAGGACTCTCTGGTGCTTATCCTGCTCACCCTCTTGTTGGCTTTCACTTTCCTGCCCCCCAGCTTGCGAGTCTCTCTCATCCCGCCTGTTCTGCCTCCCCTTTGCCTTCTCTAACCTTTGCCCTGTCCTCTCCCCCCTCACAAATAAGACCGAGGTTCTGACCTCCACCTCAGAACTATTTTCCATTGTGGAACCTCCCCTTTGCACTCATTTATCGCTTCAACCACCATGCTACCATGTTCTCTGCTATTACTTCCCCATATCTTCCCTGAAATGTGGCCCTCCCCCACTCTGACTCCCCTCCTCTTCCTATCCTTGGCCTTCCCTGGGCTTCCTGCTGCTTCCCTCTGCCTCTTATCTGCTTGCTTCTTACGTCCCTCTGGAGAGAGTGCATCACCTCGCTGAGCCCCCCTGCCACTGTGTCTTCTTGGTGTATTGCCTACTGCCTCCCCGCTGTTTATCCTTTCCCCTGTAGCATCCTCTCCATGCTCCTTCAATGTGACTTCCTTCCTCTCTGCTACCTGGTTTTTTGGACTAGCCAACCCTGAGAATCTGTTTGCAGTGCTCATCTCCGTTCCATTAATGAGTCCAGTTCCCTTTCCCACAGGCTGATATCTTTACTCTGACCCAGTCTTAGTCATGCCCCTGTACCTGACCCTCCTTCAGTCATCACTTCTTTCCCTTGGCTGCACTCACTTGTGCAGCCCTCCTGCTGTCCCACCTAGCTCACCCTTATTTGTGCCTGTTTTTAGCTCTTTTGGATGCCTCATTTGTTTCCCCTCCTGGCTTTGTTCCCCCCTTTCCCATTCTCTCTCCTCCATACCTCCAGTTCCCTCCTCAACAACCCTGTTTCCTGTCTGAGCTTGCCCACCTGCCAACACACCCTACAGCCCCCTGTCCTCCAAGCCACTTCCAGGAATATGGTTGCTCCACATCCATGGCAACATACTACCTTTCCCATCTTCTGCCCTACTTGACTGCCCCTGCAAATCCTCTCCTCTCTTAACCTGGTCCTACTCCACGGAACCCTTTCCCCACCTTGAAGCCCCCATGTCTCTAATGGCTATATGTGGCCCTCCCAGTTAGGCTTTTCAAACACCATGAAGTCTTGCTATAATTAGGACTTAATGCAGTTAGCCTCTGCCTCTGAACTGCCCCGGAGAGGAAACAGTTAACTCCAGAGTGATCTGGAGTTCCACAGCGCGAGGGCGCTGTTCAAAGCTCTATCTACATAGAAGTTGACGGCAGATAAGGACCGCAAGGCCCATCCAGTCTGCCCATTTCTTTTTCTACCTTATAAATGTGCCATTGGCCTTTGCTCTGAAAGTGGCCTATCTATTCAGTCATTTGTATTGCTCCCTTATGCCTATCCCATGCCTGTTTGAAGCCCTGCACTGTATTCATAGCCACCACTTCTTGTGGTAAGCCATTCCATGCATCTACCACCCTTTCTGTGAAAAAGAATTTCCTCACATTCCCTCTTAATCGGCCTCCCTCTAATCTCATGCTGTGTCCTCTTGTCCTGCTGTTTTTCTTATATTTAAACATGTTAGACTCTTTCACCTTGTTTATGCCCTTAAGGTGTTTGAATGCCTCAATCATATCACCTCTCTCCCTCCTTTGCTCAAGGGTATACATATTGAGCTCCGTTAATCTGTCCTCATATGTCTTCTGTTGCAGTCCCTGCACCATTTTGGTTGCCCTTCTCTGGACTGTTTTGGTTGCCCTTCTCTGGACTGCCAGATTCTTTACTCCGCTTTCATTGAACAGTCGCTCCGGAGATCAGCTCTTCAGCTCGGTTCATTTCGCGGTTCAAGCGAGTTTATTCGGTTCATTTCAACCGGCAAAAGTGTTATTTTACCGCATTTTCGGTCAAAAGCTCTATCTGGTAAACCGTAAGTACAAGTGTTTAAGTCTGTGGAATTCATTATCGGTTCAGTCTGAACCGATCGGTTTCTTAAAATAATGAATTTATTCATTGAATGGGCTTTAGAAATCGGTTCCGGTTCTTATCGGTTCTAAAAACCTAGCATTATCTTGTTTTCAAATACCGTGACACGGTTAGGAACCGATAAAGTGTCTTGCCTGGCACGGCTGTTAAAGGGCAAATTTGCTAGGGCTGGCACTATGTCTGAGAAACCCAAAGAAACCGGGCCCACTGGGTTTCAACACTGTGATGTCTGTGGGGAAGCCTTTGCCAAGGCTGACACACACCACTGTGTCTATTGTCTGTGGCTGACCACCTCCTGTCAGACTGCCAGGTGTGTAAAATTTCCCTGCAGCCACCCTGGAAAAGAGATTGGGCGGCTCAGGGAGCGAGGCCAAAAGTCCGCTGACCGGATGGCCAGCCGGTCCAGCACCCACTGACCAGAGGAGTGCCTCTAACCAGGCGAGACTTCTCGGCAAAGAAAGGTTGGTTCAGAGGAACCAGTCCCAGTAAAAGATAAAGAAATCAGGGTCTGGAGTCCAAAATTGTCTCTCCAACTGCTGCAGAGATAGCAAAAGCCATACAGATTGTTCAGTCTTTGTCTCAGGGGCTTGTCAGACCCCTATAGTTGGGAAAAGGGTGGCTCGTTCAGGTCCAGTGGTTCAGGATTATTATGTTGAGGATTTTATGAACCACAGGAGGAGGAGGAAGTTGATCAGTGCATTTGTGACTGGGAAGGTCTGGACGTGCCCATTGAGCCGGACATTTCTCCAGACAGACCCTTGGAATCTCCCCCTTTGCTGTCTGAGTCCCCTTCTCATTGTAGGTTTTATAAAAAGGTGGCAGAAACCCTCCAGCTCCCTTTAGAGGAGGCTGTGGATGAGCAAGAGGAGCCTAATTATGTAGAAATGATGGATATTCCAGAGTCTAGAAGGTTGTCTATTCCTTTGCATAAGTCATTTAGGAAGCAAACAACAAAGATTTTAAAAAATCCTCACTCTGTCCCTCCTGTAGATAAAAATGGACAGAAGGTATACTTTATCAGGCCCTGATACAGACTTCCTCTCGACCAGTGTAGTCATGTAGGTGTTGTTCAAGCTGCAGCCTGTGACAAGGCTAATATTCCCCTGGCCTCACATCCTCCTGATAAGGATTCCAGGAAGATTGATGCCATGGCAAAAAAACAATATATGGCAGCTTCGTTGGGGCTCAGACAGGCCAATTATATGGCTTATGTGGCTAGGTATCAGAAATCTAGATGGGACACTATATTGCAGTTGGCCAAGCAGGCCCAGGGCCAGCTGGCTAGTGAGTTGGAACAAGTGGCTGCTGATGGCATTGAAGCCTCTAAAGTTCAATTTCATACTGCTGTTGATGTTAATGATGTTTCCTCTAGGGTCATGGCCACTTCTGTAGCTCTCCGTAGGTTGGCATGGCTCAGATGCACTAATCTGTCCCAAGATACTCAGTCAAAGGCTATAGATTTTCCTGTGGTAGGAAATTCTCTGTTTGGGGATCAAACAGAAAATTACATGAAAAAGATGGATGAATACAGAACTACCTACAAAAGTGCCCAAGCTAAGGAAAGGCATGCCACTCCACAAAGGCATGCCCCAAGGGGTAGGGGCAGGCCTTACCACAGGCCTTTTTATCAAGTTCAGGCCTCTTCAGCCTTTGCACAGAGGGTTTTTTTCAGAGGCAGAGGTAGACGGGGCACAGGCAGACCCTCTCCCTCTCCTCAGCCTAAAGCTGCTGCCAAGCAGGCACCCTGACGGGGTGTCCAGGGCCGATTCTCCTGTACCGGTGGGGGGCAGGTTGGCTTACTTCAGCCAGAACTGGTTGTCCCTAACTTCGGACAAATGGGTTCTGGAGGTGGTAAGTCAAGGTCTGGTTCTCAGCTTCAAGCAGTTCCCAAAGATGAGAGCCAGACTTTTTCCTCCTGCAAATCCTTCAGAAGCCCTTGCTTTGGAAGCAGAGGTTTCTTCTCTTCTAGACTGCAAAGCAGTGGAAAGGGTTCCTCCTTGCCATCAGGGCAAGGGCTGTACTCGAGATACTTCCTTACCCCAAAAGACAGGAGAGATGGCGCCCATCCTAGATTTAAGATTCCTGAACAAGCATCTTTTGGAACCAAAGTTCAAAATGTTAACTCTGGCAATGATTTTGCCTTCCCTAAGGCCAGGGGACTGGCTAGCTTTCCTGGACCTCAAGGATGCCTATTTTCATATCTTGATCAGGCCTTCTCACGAAAGTACCTCAGGTTCGAACTGCCCTCTGGACACTACCAGTTCAAGCAATGCCCTTGGCCTCACCTCTGCTCCAAGGGTTTTCACAAAATGTCTAGCTGTGGTAGTGGCTCATTTAAGAAGGCAAGGGGTTGCTGTGTTTCCCTACCTGGACGACTGGCTCATAGTGGGTCAGTCTCCAGATCAGGTAAAATCCCACTTGCAAGTCACCCAGCAGCTTCTCACTTCTCTGGGATTCCTGCTGAATTTTCCAAAGTCAGTTCTGGAACCAGTTCAGGTACTGACTTTCATAGGTGCAGAATTGAACACAAAGTCGGCCAGGGCATTTCTCCCCTCAGAAAGAGTGGACAGAATCATTGCTCTGGCATCCTCCTTTACCCTGCGGGTCTCTCGACCAGCAAGGCACTTTCTGCAACTCCTGGGGCACATGGCTGCTTCCACAGCTGTAGTGCAGGGAGCAAGATTTCAGATGAGGGACATCCGGTTCCACTTGAGGTCCTACTGGTCTCAAAGGAAGGACCCCCTTACCAAATTAGTCCCAGTGACCAAAACCCTGATCCTGGCCCTTCAGTGGTGGCAGGATCGAAGCAATCTAACTCAGGGGTTCCCCTTCTTACCCGTTCTTCATTCCCTCACCCTCACCACGGATGCCTCCCTGTTAGGGTGGGGGCTCACTGGGTGACCTTTCCACTCAGGAGTGTGGTCCCTCAGGAATCTCTGCTCCACATCAATCTTTTGGAACTCAGAGCTGTTCTCTTAGCTCCAGGCTTTTTCAGCTGCTGTCCAGAACAGCGTAGTTCAAGTCAGGACAGACAACACCACAACAGTGTGGTACATCAACAAGCAAGGGGCACTCGGTCTTCTGCCTTGTGCACCGAGCAAAGTTGTGGTCTCTGGCCTACTCCTGAACACCTCTCTGATAGCGGTTCACCTCCCAGGGAAGGACAATGTCCTGGCGGATGCCCTCAGCAGGATTTCTCAGGGCCATCACAGATGGGCCCTAGAATCCTCTAGTGCTGGGGTCAGTCTTTGCCAGATGGGGCACTCCTCAGATAGATCTTTTACGCAGCCCCAGACAACCACCAACTTCCTCTGTTTTGTTGCAGGCCTCCAGTGCTGGGATCAGTCCCCTGGACGCCTTTCAGTTGGATTGGAAAGGGAAGTTCTTGTATGCCTTTCCCCTTCCTCTCCTCTTCAGGGTACTAGTAAAAATCAAACACAGCCCTGCAAAGTGATTCTGATTGCTCCAGACTGGGCCAGGCAGCCTGGTACCCTCTTCTTCTGTCCCTGTCAGTCCACCCCTCCTGAGCTTGCCCAGGACCCACGACCTGCTGACCTGTGCACAGGGAGAATGCGTATCGGACCTCAATTCCCTCCACCTCAAGGCCTGGTTCTTGAGGGTTAGAATTGCTGATTTACACCTTTCTCAAGGTGTCCTGGATATTTTGAAGGCTTCTAGGAAGCCTTCCACTAGGGCCACTTACAACTCCAAGTGGAAGAGGTTTTCCTTCTGGTGTTCTGGGAAGCAAATTATACCAGAATCTGCTGACTTGGCCATTTTATTGGACTATTTGGTCCATCTAAATTCCCTAGGCCTCAAACCAGCTACTTTGAAGGGTCATCTAGCAGCTGTTTCTGTTTTTGTTTCTGCAGGGAAACCTGTTTCTCTCTCCTCTCACCCTGTGTTTTCCAAGTTTTTTAAGGGGTTACTTCACACTAACCCTCCCTTTCGGGAACCAGCTCCGGCCTGGGACCTGAATGTTTGCATTGCTCAGCTAATGCAATCCCCCTTTGAGCCTCTGTCTTCGGCAGATCTCAAATTTTTAACTTGGAAGACTGTTTTCTAGTGGCTATCACTTCTGCTAGGCGTGATAAGTGAATTACAGCCTTGTCAGTGGGAAAAGGATTTTATTTCTTTCCACAGAGATAAGGTAGTCCTCAGGACTAACAGAAAGTTTTACCTAAAGTGGTTTCAGATTTTCATCTCAACCAATCCATCTCTCTTCCAGTATTTTCACTGAGCATTCCTCCTCAGGGAAGGAGACACTGCACAGTTTGGACGGTCAAAGAGCCCTAAGCTACTATTTGGAGCACCAAGGGTCATAGGTTGATACCCTCCAACTCTTCCTTAGCTATGGGGAAGTGGGCAAGGAGACCTGCCACTAAGAGGACAATGCAAGGTGGATTGTCTCTTGTATCCAGTTCTGTTACCAAAAACTAGGTGAGAACCTCCCTCAGGACTGAGGACTCATTCCACCAGAGGTACAGCTGCATCTCTAGCGGCTGCTAGAGATATTCCCATTTGAAATTTGCAAGCTGCTACCTGGAAGACAGTCCACACCTTCACCAAGCATTATTCCCTGGACGTCCAGTCCAGGAGAGATGCTCGTTTTGGCACAGCTGTGCTTCAGAGCCTATTCCCTAAGTAGGTTCTGGCCCTCCTCCTTGGAGGTACTGCTGTATAATCTGCATTAAGTCCTAATTATAGCAAGACTTCATGGTGTTTGAAGAAAAATTACTCACCTTAGTAATTGCTTTTCTTCTCATGGAGTCTTGCTATATTAAGACAACCCCTCTACCCCTCTCAGAATTCCTACTTGGAGTGCGGGTTGGCAATTAGTTCAAGCACTGTGTCATGCCATTTAGTCTCTCTAGTCCCCCTTGTTCATTTGGGTTGGGAACTAGGTAATTCTGTTTTGAAGTGGTAGATGGTCCCCTCTCTGGATTTGAGTCTTTTGGGAGAGGGGCCTATTAGTGCTGTCAGGGGTGATCCTGACAATAATAGGTAATATTGTTATTATTCTGTGATTGTTGTTGTGTCTTTGTTTGTTCTACTACTGGTAGGTAGCCAATGGCTAGTGTAGAGCTTTCCACACAGACTTGCTATGTTAGCTTAGCTTCGTAAGAACCTGGCAGTTTCATTTGAAACTGGCCAGATAGAGCTTTGAACAGCGCCCTCACGCTGTGGAACTCCAGATCATTCTGGAGTTAACTGTTTCCTCTCCGGGGCAGTTCAGACGAGGCAGAGGCTAACTGCATTAAGTCCTAATACAGCAAGACTCCATGAGAAGAAAAGCAATTACTAAGGTGAGTAATTTTTTCTTCCCTGTCTACCGTCATGGCCTGCTGCCTGCAGTCCGCCCTGCAGATGCTACACTCCTGTTTCATGGCACACAAGCTTTGGGATGCTCAAGCTTGGGGGTCGCTTGATCCCCTTGAAATATATTTGGATCCCAGCCCCACTATTGGGTGGTCTGAATCACGTGACCACTCCTACCCCTCCTGTGTATTTCCCAACCCCTCTCCCTCACTTAAATGCCTACCTCCTCCCAGTCAAGACAAAATAATTTGTTTGGAAGTTTAACTGTTTAAATCACACAGCACACATTGCCATCTCATGAAATGCTACCTCAGTCCTAAAAGAAAACAAACAGCACAGAGAAAGTACTTATCTTCTTGCTCCAACTGCTTGCTTCCTTCTGCTGAATTTCCCTCCAACCTGGGATGTTCAACCAAGTTAACAGTACAAGTGTTCCACTCTGTGGAACAGAGGTCAGCATCAAAGAAAGCTGCAGACAAAAAATGTCTTGTGTAGAAAAAGCTTTGTTGTATATCAGAATGATATTTTTAAAGGAATAGCATGGCTGGCTGACCCACGTAGATTTCAGGGGAGTACGGCAAATAGTGGTGTTAATAACAGTAACTGCGTAATGCTTTTTCTACACAATATATTTTTGTTCGTAGCTTCCTATAGTGCTGACCTCTGTTCCACAGAGTGAAACACTTGTGCTGATAGCTCATCCACAGCTCATTACTCTAACCTCTAGGCTATACTGCCAATATTATACTTTTGTAAGGCATATGATGAGCACCCTCAACAAAGGATCTCCTAGGTGTCATAGGCAAAGACATCACTGTTCATCATGGTCTTCCTCCAGTCACCGGCGCTGCTCTTGTGGTCGCTGTTCCAGGTGCTCCTACACCAGATTTACCTCTTCAGATTTGTCCAGAAGGAGTTCCGTTTCATCCTCCAGGTTCTTGGAGGACTTTACCTCCCCTCCTCAACCCGACATCCACGGTGATTCCCACCGTTCGCCCCGGATAATCCTACTTTCACGGACGTAATGCGCCATATTCAATTCGTGAATCAATTGGATACCAGGACCTTCGACCCGGAGAGACAGCAACTTGCTCACTTTCTGGGAATGAGTGATCCTAAGCCACTGGTTGTGCCACTCATTGTAGCTCCCTTTCAGGATGTCACCAAGTTAATTTGGAGACACCCTTTCTCAACATCAGCTGTTCCGAATAAGTCTTAACAGGCTGCACAGGACTCCTAAAAATGACACCTTTCTGGAAGAACACCCAAAGGCTGATTCTGTGGTCCTCACGATAGGCCATGTCAGAACTAAACAGCCTCAGCACATGAGCCCACAGCCCACAGATAAGGAATCCAAGAAACTGGACCAATTTGGACACAAGAGTTACTCCTCTGCCACCTGCACCATACGTTCACTGAATTTTCTGGCACATATGGTGCAGTATCAAAAGTCCTTATGGCAGAAAGCCCTGGAGTTGGCCCTAAGTCAACCTGACTCTCCCAAATGTCTTACAGTCTTCTTATGACTGAGCGGACACTGCAGCTAGAGCAGCAGCCACTGGTGTCTGCCTGAGGATATACTCCTGGCTCAGGGATTCTGGCTGCAGACAGGACCTCCAGGAGGCCATTCTGGATTCCCCTTTCCATGGGTCTGTGCTATTCAGAGAAGACTCCGAAAAAATTATCACAGGCCTTCAGGACTTGGGCAAAGCAGTCCAATCCATGTATCAGATGTAGAAATCTGAACCACACCCAGCAAGATGGAAGCCTTTTCATCACCCGCAGGTCAAAGGTCCAAGGGGGCAAGATACAAGAGGGCCCTTCAAGCGTAAGGCCCCCTCACAGTCCTCAGGTGCCATGGGACCTCGGAATGCTAAGTCCTCCCAGCTCACCCTGCCCACTCCTGGAGCCTCTGTCTGACTCTCTGCATGACTTCCCCTCCTCTAGTAGAGTCCCTGAGGAAGCGGTAGGGTGTTGGTTCTCCGTCTGTTTAGAGGGATGGACCAGAGTAACATAAGATGCCCGGGTCCTTCAAATAGTAGAGAACTACCATACGCTGGAGTTCATGCAGATGCCTCTAGACAACCCTCCGTTCCCTTCCACCTACTCCCCATCCTACGCCACCCTCATCCATGAAGAAATTCAGACCCTCATGGAAAAATGAGCCATAGAACCCATTCCCCCTTCCTAATGGGGGAAAGGGTTCTATTCAAACAACATGAAGTCTTGCTATATTATGACATATGCAGTGAGTCCCAACCTTCGAACTGCTCCGGAGGTGAAAGAGTTAACTTTCCATGCCAGATGTGGAACGCTGAGCTCGATTGAAACTCTGTCTGTTGTTCTTCAAACTCAAACTGTCAGATTCTTTACTCCGCCTCACTGAACAGTCGCTCCGGAGATTTCTCCTTCTGCTCAGTTCATTTTGTCGGTTAAAGTATTAATTATTCAGTTTTTTAACCAAATTTAAACTGCAACCGGTCGGTTCAAGCTCTATCTGTGGTATTTGTAAGTACTAGATAGGTTTTACATTTACTTTCTGTGTGGAACTTGTAAACGGTTTTATCGGTTCGGTTTGAACCGATCAGGTTGTTTCTAATACATTATCTATCTTTTAGAAGTGCAGTTCCTGGTTCTTATTGGTTCTAAAAAGAACGGATTTCATTACGGTTTTTTCCACGACCCGTGACACGGTTGGGAATCGATAAGGGAGTCTTGCTTGGCGGATTGCCATAAACGGGCAAGTTTTGGTTAGGCTAGTACTGTATCTGAGAAACCCAAAAGAAAAACCGGGCCCACGGGGTTTCAACACTGCAGTGTCTATGGGGAAGCCTTTGCCAAGGCTAACCCCCACACCACCTGTGTTTATTGTCTGGGGTTTGACCACCTCAGTGCAGACTGCCAGATTTGTAAAAGTTTTCCTGCAGCTACCCTGGATAAAAGAGTTGGTAGGCTCAGGGAAAGGGAGGCCAAAAAGTCTGCTGAACCGGATGACCAGCCCGGTTCGGTTAGAAACAAACGGAGGAGAGCTCTCTGACCAGGCGAGACTTCCTTGGGCAAGAGAGCCGACTCTGAGGTCGGTTCCAGCAAAGAAGAACTAGAAAATCAGCTGGTGTGGCCAAACTTCCCTCTCAACCGCTGAAGAAATAAGCTAAAACAATTAAAATTGTCCAGTCGCTTTCCCGGTTCCGACGAACCCAGCACCATCAAGGTAAGTGTATGGTTTGGTCGGTTCCACCGGTTCAAAGTATGATTTAGAGGAATTTTATGAACCGGAGGAGGGGGAAGAGGAGTATGAGGAGAGTGAATGTGGTTTGAAAGTCTGGATGTGCCCATTGAACCGGACATCTCTTCAGACAAACCTTCAGGAGTGTCTCCCCCTAGGCTTTCTGAGTCCCCTTCTCATTTTATGTTTTATAAAAAAGTGGCTGAAACCCTCCAGCTCCCTATGGAGGAAGCTGTGGATGATCAAGAAGAGCCTGATTATGTAGAAATGATGGATATCCCAGAGTCTAGGAGACACTGTCTATTCCTTTGCATAAATCTTTTTGGAAACCGACAGTGAAAATCCTAAAAACTCCTCACACTATACCTCCTGTGGATAAAAGAAAGGACAAAAGGTATACATTGTCAGGCTCTGATACGGAGTTCCTTACACAACAATGCAGCCATGTGGGGGTTGTGCAGGCTGCAGCCTGTGACAAGGCAAATATTCCCTTGGCCTCACACCCCCCGACAAGGACTCCAGAAGGATTGATGCCATGGCAAAGAAACAGTACATGGCAGCATCCCTGGGACTCAGACAGGCAAATTATATGGCTTATGTTGCTAGATACCAGAAATCCTGATGGTATACTATTTTGGCTCTAGCAAAGCAGGTCCCTGGCCAGCTTGCCAAGGAGCTGGAGCAGGTGGCTGCTGACGGTATTGAGGCATCTAAAGTGCAATTCCATGCTGCAGTGGACTCTAATGATGTGTCATCAAGAGTCATGGCTACATCTGTGGCTCTCCGTAGAATGGCTTGGCTCAGATGTACTAGCCTGTCAGAGGATACCCAGACTAAGACCATGGATTTTCCTGTTGTGGGCAACTCTCTGTTTGGAGAGCAAACAGAGAATTACATGAAGAAAATGGATGATTCAAACAACATGAAGTCTTGCTATATTATGACAATTGCAGTATGACCGCAGGTTAGAACTGCTCCGGAGGTGAAATAGTTAGCTTCCATGCAAGGCATGGAATCTTGATCGCGAGCTCGGTTAAGGAAGCTCTGTCTGCTTACTTTCAAACTGAAACCGTCAGATTCTTTACTCCGCCTCACTGAACAGTCGCTCCGGAGATTTCTCCTTTTGCTCGGTTCATTTTCGCGGTTTAAAACAGTTTTAAAATATTAAATCTCATCTAATTTTAACCGCAACCGTTCGGTTCAAGCTCTGTCTGTGGTAACGTAAGTAATATATAGTTTTTACATTCGAATTCTGTGTGGAACTTGTAAAACATTTATCGGTTCGGTTTGAACCGATTAGGTGCATTTTTCAATTGCTAGTCCTTTTTTACAGTGCGGTTCCTGGTTCCTACTCGGTTCTAAAGCAGTTCATTCGGTTTTTCACAGCCCATGTGCACGGTTGGGAACCGATAGGAGAGTTTTTAAGCGGATTGGCATAAGCGGGCAGGATTTTGGTTAGGCTGGCATAATGTCTGAGAAACCCAAAAAACCGGGCCCACTGGGTTTCAGCACTCGATGTCTGTGGGGAAGCCTTTGCGAGCTGACCTCACACCTCCTGTGTTTATTGCCTGGGGTTTGACCACCTCGATTCAGACTGCCAGATTTGCAAGAATTTCCCTGCTGCCGTTGAAAAAGAGTTGGTAGGCTCAGGGAAAGAGGCCAAAGTCCGCTGACCGGATGGCGGCCGGTTCGGTGCCAACCGAACCTGAGGGAGTGCCCTCTGACCAGGGTGAGACTTCCTCGGGCAAACGAAGAGCTGGCTCTGAGGAGCCAGTTCCTGCAAAAAGGACTAGAAAGTCTGCTGCTGTGGAAAAAGTCCATTCCCCAACAGCCGAAGAGATAGCCAAAGCAATCCAAATTATCCAGTCTCTTTCCCCGGTTCCTGAACAGACTCCATCTGGGAGACATTTGGATCACCAGGTCCCATCGGTTCAGGATTATGATTTTGAAGAATTTTATGAACCGTGGTGGGGGGGGAGGAGAGTATGAAGAGTGATTATGGTCTGGAAGATCTAGACGCTCCTATTGAGCCAGATACCTCCCCAGACAGACCTTTAGGGGTTTCCCCCTCTAGGCTTTCTGAGTCTCCTGCTCATTTCATCTTTTACAAGAAGGTCGCTGAAACTCTTCAGCTTCCTGTTGAGGAAGCTGTGGATGATCAGGAAGAGCCTGATTATGTAGAAATGATGGATATTCCAGAATCTAAGAGACTGTCTATTCCCCTTCAAAAATCTTTCAGGAAATAGAAAAAATTTTAAAAACTCCTCATTCTATACCTCCTGTGGATAAAAGAATGGACAGAAGGTATACTTTATCAGGTGCTGACATATAATTTCTCACATAGCAATGCAGCCATGTGGGTGTAGTGCAGGCTGCAGCTTGTGACCAGGCAAATATCCCCCTAGCTTCACATCCTCCTGAAAAGGACTCCAGGAAGATTGATGCTATGGCAAAGAAACAGTACATGGCAACATCCTTGGGGCTCAGACAAGCAAGTTACATGGCTTATGCTGCCAAATACCAGAAATCCAGATGGGATACTGTGCTGGCTCTACTGAAACAACTCCCTGACAAGTTTGCCAGGGATCTGGAACAGGTGGCTTTAGATGGTATTGAGGCATCAAAAATGCAATTTCATGCTGCGGTGGACTCTAATGATGTATCTTCTAGAGTTATGGCTACTTCTGTGGCACTTCGCAGAATGGCCTGGCTCAGATGCACCACATTGTCTCAGGATACCCAGTCAAAAGGCATTGATTTTCCTGTGATTGGCAATTCTTTGTTTGGGGAGCAAACAGAGAATTATATAAGAAAATGGACGAATACAGGACCACCACCTATCCGAGTGCACAAGCCAGGAAAGGCAGGCCACTCCTCGGAAGCAGCCTCCCAGGGGCAGAGGCAGGCCTTTTCATAGGCCTTTTTATCAGGCTTAAGCCTCCTCTTCCTCCTATGCCCAGAGGGGATTCTTTAGAGGAAGGGGCAGGAGGGGTTCAAGCAGGCCTGCTTCCACTCCTCAACCCAAGGCCCCTGCCAAGCAGGCACCCTGATGGGGTAGCCAGGGCCGCTTCTCCTCTACCGGTAGGGGGCAGGCTGGCTTACTTTATCCAGAACTGGAAGTCTTTTACATCAGACAAGTGGGTCCTGGAAGTGGTAAGTCAGGGACTGGTCCTCAGCTTCAAAAAATTTCCGAGCTGAGGACCAGATCTTTTCCTCCTGCATCTCCATCGGAGGCACTCACCTTAGAGTCAGAGGTCTCCACCCTCCTCGCTCTCAGAGCCGTGGAAAGGGTTCCACCCCTACACCAGGGCAAAGGGTTGTACTCCAGGTACTTCCTTACCCCAAAAAAGACAGGAGAATGGCGGCCCATCCTGGATCTCAGATACCTAAACAAGCACCTTTTAAAACCAAAGTTCAAAATGGTAGCTCTGGGAATCATTTTACCTTCCCTAAGGCCAGGGGACTGGCTAGCATCCCTAGACCTCAAGGATGCCTACTTCCATATTCTCATCAGAAGCTCCCACCGAAAGTACCTCAGGTTCGAGCTGCCCTCAGGCCATTACCAGTTCAGAGTAATGCCCTTTGGACTCACCTCGGCTCCAAGGGTATTTACCAAGTGCCTGGCAGTAGCAGTAGCTTGCCTAAGAAGGCAAAAGATTGCCATTTTTCCTTATTTGGACGATTGGCTCATAGTAGGACAATCCCCAAATCAGGTCAACCTACATCTTCAGATAACCCAGCAACCGCTTACGTCACTAGGTTTCCTTCTGAATCTCTCAAAGTCAGTACTGGAGCCTGTCCAGCTCCTAACCTTCATAGGCGCAGAGCTGAACACACAGGAAGCCAGGGCCTTCCTCCCTCTAGACCGGGCAAACACCCTAGTCTCCCTGGCCTCTTCATTCACCCTGCAGGTCTCTCGACCAGCAAGGCATTTTCTGCAGCTCCTAGGGCACATGGCTGCTTCCACAGCGGTAGTGCAAGGAGCAAGGTTTCAGATGAGGGACATCCAGTTCCATCTGAGGGCCTTTTGGTCACAAAGGAAGGATCCTCTTGCCAAACTGATCCCAGTAACTCGAACCCTGATCCAAGCCCTTCAGTGGTGGCAGGATCAGAGCAACCTGAGACAAGGAGTTCCCTTTGTCACTCAGCCTCACTCATTAATCCTTACTACAGATGCATCCCTCTTGGGGTTGGGGGGGCCCACATGGGTGACCTCACTACCCAGGGACTGTGGTCCCCACAGGAATCTCTGCTCCACATCAACCTGTTGGAGCTCAGAGCAGTTTGTCTAGCACTTCAAGCTTTCTCAAAATGTGTTCAGAACAAGACTGTGCAGCTCAGAACAGACAACACCACTACAATGTGGTACATCAACAAGCAGGGGGGCACTTGGTCTACGGTCTTGTGCACCGAAGCCATGAAGTTGTGGTCTCTGGCGTACTCCATAAACACTTCCCTTATGGCAGTTCACCTCCCAGGCAAAGACAATGTCCTGGCAGATGCTCTCAGCAGGATCTCTCAGGGCCATCACGAGTAGTCCCTGGATCCCCTGGTTCTGGGAGTGGTATTTGCCAAATAGGGCACCCCTCAAATAGATCTCTTTGCAGCCCTAGACAATCATCAACTTCCTCTCTTTTGCTGCAGGCCCCCAGTCTTGGGCTCAGTCCCTCTGGACGCCTTAGCCCTCAGCTGGGAAGGGAAGTTTCTCTATGCCTTCCCTCCCTTCCCTCTTCTGTTCAAAGTGCTAGTCAAAATCAGAGCCCAATCCTGCAGGGTCATTCTGATTGCCCCGGATTGGGCCAGGCAACCCTGGTATCCTCTCCTCCTGTCCTTAGCAGTCCATCCTCCCCTGTGCTTTCCCAAGAATCACAATCTGTTAACATGTGCCCAGGGAAGGGTTTGGTACCCGAATCTCAAGGCCTGGTCCTTGAAGAGCTAGAGTTTGCTGGCCTACACCTCTCTCAAGGTGTAATGGATATACTCAAGGCTTCTAGGAAGCCTTCTACCAGGGCTACTTATAACTCCAAATGGAAAAGATTTTCCATATGGTGCTCGGAAAAGAATATTTCCCCAGACACTGCTGATTTACCCACAGTTCTAGATTATATGGTCCATCTAAACACTTTAGGGCTGAGACCAGCTACCCTGTAGGTAGTTTGGCAGTTGTCTCTGCTTTTCTTTCAGCAGGTAAACACTCTCCTCTTTCATCTCACCCTGTATTTGTCAAGTTTTTTAAGGGTTTGCTTCACACTAACCCTCTATTCAGGGACCCTGCCCCTGCCTGGGATCTCAATGTTTGCATTGCTCAGCTCATGCAACCTCCTTTCGAGCCCTTGTCTTCAGCTGAGCTTAAGTTCCTGACTTGGGAAAACTGTGTTTTTGGTAGCTACCACCTCTGCCGGACGCACAAGTGAATTACAAGCATTGTCAGTGGAGCCAGACTTTATCTCCTTTCACAGAGATAAGGTAGTCCTTCGGACTAATAGAAAGTTCCTGCCTAAGGTGGTTTCGGATTTCCACCTTAATCAATCTATTTCTCTCCCTGTTTACTTCACTGACTATTTTTCCTCTGGTGAGAGGAGGCTGCACAGCTTAGATGTGAAGGGCCCTTAAGCTACACATAGGCGTACCAAGGGTCACAGGTTTAACTCCCTCAACTGTTCCTCACTTATGGTGAGGTTGGAAAGGAAACCTGCCACTAAAGATCCATTGCCAGGTGGATTGTCTCTTGTATCCAATTCTGTTATGAAAAGTTGGGTAAGATTCCCCCTCAGGCCTGAGGGCTCACTCTACCAGAGGTACAGCTGCTTCTCTGGCTGCTGCCAGACATCCCATTCTAGAGATATGTCAAGCAGCTACCTGGAAAATGGTTCACACTTTTACAAGCATTATTCCCTGGACATTCAAGCTAGGAGTGATGCTCGGTTTGGCACAGCTGTCCTTCAGAGCCTATTCCCTAAGTAGGTTCTGTCCCTCCTCCATGGGGGTACTGCTGTGTAGTCTTCAGTTGTCATAATATAGCAAGACTTCATGTTGTTTGAAGAAAAAATTACTCACCTTAGTAATGTTGTTTCTTCTAATGGAATATTGCTTTATTATGACCTCCATCCCTGCCTGCCCCTCTCAGAACCTAGTTTTTGTGCTGTGGGCGGGCATCACAGTGTTGGCACTCTGTTTTTCTTGCCACTTTGTTGTTTTGTTTCACTCTCCCTAGGGTGAGTGTGTTTTATTTCATTATTGGGTCTCTTGACTTAAGTCTCTTTTCGAGACCAACAAGTATGTTTGTTAGGGTAGTAGCCAGTTGGCTAGTGTAGGTTTACAGCTTCCACACAGAACATTAGTGAGTTTTAGCTCGTAAAGATCTGACGGTTTCGGTCTGAAAGTAAGCAGACAGAGCTTCCTTAACCAAGCTCACGCTCAAGATTCCATGCCTTGCATGGAAGTTAACTATTTCACCTCCGGAGCAGTTCTAACCTGCGGTCATACTGCAATTGTCATAATATAGCAAGACTCCATTAGAAGAAACAACATTACTAAGGTGAGTAATTTTTTCATATTTGACCATCTATAGGCAGGCCAAGGAAAGGCAGGCCACTCCTCAAAGGCAGCCTTCCAGGGGCAGGGGCAGGCCTTTTCATAGGCCTTTTTACCAAGCCCAGGCCTCCTCTTCAGCGTATGCCCAGAGGGGGTTCTTTAGAGGAAGAGGCAGACTGGGTACAAGCAGACCTGCTTCCACTCCTCAGCCTAAAGCCCCTGCCAAGCAGGCACCCTGATGGGGTGTCCAGGGTCGATTCTCCACTACTTGTAGGGGGCAGGCTGGCTTACTTTGTCCAGGACTGGGAGTCTCTAACATTAGACAAGTGGGTCCTGGAAGTAGTAAGCCAGGGACTGGTTCTCAGCTTCAGAAAATTTCCAAAGATGAGAACCAGAGTCTTTCCACCTGCAACTCCATCAGAGGCACTTGCCCTAGAAGCAGAAGTCTCTACCCTCCTGGCTCTCAGAGCTGTGGAAAGGGCTCCACCCCTACACCAGGGCAAAGGGTTGTACTCCAGATACTTCCTTACCCCAAAAAAGACAGGAGAATGGCGACCCATCCTGGATCTCAGGTATCTAAACAAGCACCTTTTTAAAACCAAAATTCAAAATGGTGACTCTGGGAATTATTTTACCCTCTTCAAGGCCAGGGGACTGGCTAGTGTCCCTGGACCTCAAGGATGCCTATTTTCATGTTCTCATCAGAAGCTCCCATCAAAAGTACCTCAGATTTGAACTGCCCTCAGGCCATTACCCATTCAGAGCAATGCCCTTCAGCCTCACCTCTGCCCCAAGGGTATTCACAGAATGCCTGGCAGTAGCAGTTGCCCACTTCAGAAGGCAAAACATTGCCATCTTTCCTTACCTGGACGATTGGCTCATAGTAGGCCAGTCTCCAGACCAAGTCAGATTACATCTTCAGGTAACTCAGCAACTTACTTTCTCTAGGTTTCTTTCTCAGTCTTCCAAAGTCAGTCCTGGAGCCTGTCCAGCTTCTCACCTTTATAGGTGCGGAACTGAACACAAAAGAAGCCAGAGCCTTCCTTCCTCTGGAAAGAGCAAGGACCCTGATCTCTCTGGCCTCCTCCTTCACCCTGCAGGTCTCTCAACCAGCAAGGCATTTTCTCCAGCTCCTGGGACACATGGCTGCTTCCACAGCAGTAGTGCAGGGAGCCAGATTTCAGATGAGGGACATCCAGTTCCATTTGAGAGCCTTTTGGTCTCAAAGGAGGGACCCTGTAACCAAATGAATCCCAGTGACTCGAACCCTGATCCAAGCCCTTCAGTGGTGGCAGGACCAGACAGGGGTTCCCCTTCACCCCTCAGTCTCACTCCTTAATCCTTACTACAGATGCATCCCCCTTGGGGTGGGGAGCTCACATGGGCGACCTCACTACCCAGGGATTGTGGTCCCCTCAGGAATCTCTGCTCCACATCAATCTGTTGGAATTCAGAGCAGTTTTTCTAGCACTTCAAGTTTTTTCCAAATCTGTTCAGAACAAAGTTATTCAGGTCAGAACAGACAATACCACCACAATGTGGTACATCAACAAGCAAGGGGGCACTCTGTCTACAGCCTTGTGCACTGAAGCAGTGAAGTTGTGGTCTCTGGCTTACTCTCTGAACACCTCCCTTGTGGCAGTTCACATCCCAGGCAAGGACAATGTCCTGGCAGATGCTCTCAGCAGGATTTCCCAGGGCCATCACGAATGGTCACTGGATCCCCTAGTACTGGAGGTGGTATTTGCCAGATGGGGCACACCCCAGATAGATCTTTTTGCAGCCCCAGACAATCACCAACTTCCCCTTTTTTGCTGCAGGCCCCCAGTGTCGGGCTCAGTCCCCCTGGATGCCTTCCTTCTCAGTTGGGAAGGGAAGTTTCTCTATGCTTTTCCCCCTTTCCCTCTCCTGTTCAAGGTGCTAGTCAAAATCAGATCTCAGCCCTGCAAGATGATCCTGATTGCTCCAGACTGGGCCAGACAGCCCTGGTACCCACTCCTTATGTCCTTGGCAGTCCATCTTCCCCTGTGTCTTCCCAGGAATCACAACCTGTTAACCTGTGCTCAGGGGAGAGTTTGGTACCCGAACCTCAAATCTCTCAATCTCAAGGCCTGGCTCTTGAAGAGTTAGAGTTTGCTGACCTACACCTCTCCCAAGGTGTATTGGATATCCTGAAGGCTTCTAGGAAGCCTTTCACCAGGGCTACTTATAATTCCAAATGGAAGAGATTTTCCATATGGTGCTCTGCAAAGCATATTCCCCCAGAATCTGCTGATTTACCCACAGTCCTGGACTATATGGTCCTTCTAAATACTTTGGGGCTGAGACCAGCTACCCTAAAAGTGCACCTGGCAGCCGTGTCTGCTTTCTTATCAGCAGGTAAACCCTCTTCTCTTTCAGCTCATCCTGTATTCTCCAAGTTTTTCAAGGGGTTGCTTCACACCAACCCTCCATTCAGGGATCCTGCCCCTGCCTGGGATCTTAATATTTGCATTGCCCAGCTTATGCAACCCAATTTTGAGCCCTTGTCTTCAGCAGAGCTTAAGTACTTGACTTGGAAAACTGTGTTTTTGGTAGCCATCACTTCTGCCAGACGCATAAGTGAGTTCTAAGCATTGTCAATGGAGCCTGATTTTATCTCCTTTCACAGAGATAAGGTAGTCCTCAGGACTAACAGAAAATTCTTGCCTAAGGTGGTTTCAGATTTCCACCTTAATCAATCTTTATCTCTCCCTGTGTACTTCACTGACCATTCCTCCTCTGGCGAGAGGAGATTGCACAGTTGAGGTGTCAAAAGATCCCTTAGCTACTACATAGATCGTACCAAGGGTCACAGGTTTGACTCCCTTCAGCTGTTCCTCACTTATGGTGAGGTTGGCAAAGGGAAACCTGCCACTAAAAGATCCATTACCAGGTGGATTGTCTCTTGTAACCAATTCTGCTATGAAAAACTGGGTAAGGTTCCTCCCTCAGGCCTGAGGGCTCACTCTACCAGAGGTACAGCTGCGTCTTTGGCTGCTGCCAGGAACATCCCTATCCTAGAGATATGTCAAGCAGCTACCTGGAAAACAGTTCACACTTTTACCAAGCATTACTCCCTGTACATCCAGGCTAGGAATGGTGCTCGGTTTGGCACAGCTGTGCTTCAGAGCCTATTTCCTAAGTAGGTTCTGTCCCTCCTCCATGGAGGTACTGCTGTGTGGTCTGCATATGTCACAATATAGCAAGACTTCATGTTGTTTGAAGAAAAAATTACTCACCTTAGTAATGTTGTTTTTTCTAATGGAGTCTTGCTATATTATGACCCCCCTTCCGCCTGCCCCTCTCAGAACCTTTACTTTTGGGATGTGGGTGGGCAGGGCAGTGTTGGCACTTAGTAGATGCCCACCTTGTTTTTCATCCCTCCTTTTTGGGGTGACTGGTGTTGTGTTTGTCATTTTTTGGGTCTCCTGACTTGAGTCTTTGTTTTGGCACCAAAAAATGTGTTTATATATTTAGTAGCCAGTTGGCTAGTGTAGGTTTATAGCTTTCACACAAGAGTCTTAGTGAGTTTAGCTCGTAAAGATCTAACAGTTTGAGTTTGAAGAACAACAGATAGAGTTTTCAACCGAGCTTGAGCTCAAAGTTCCATGCCTGGCATGGAAAGTTAATTCTTTCACCTCCAGAGCAGTTCGAAGGTTGGGACTCGCTGCATATGTCATAATATAGCAAGACTCCATTAGAAGAAACAACATTACTAAGCTGAGTAATTTTTTCTTCCCACTTCTTCTTGGTACCCAAGAAGACGAGGATCTCCGTCCCATTCCGGACCTAAGCCTCCTGAACAACTACATTAAATACAAGAGGTTCAGGATGGTGACCTTGCAGACTCTTCTCCCCATGCTTCATCAAGGAAATTGACTTTGTTCCCATGATATGCAGGCCGCCTACCTCCATACCTTGGTACTCCTGGCCCACCAGGAGGTTCCTGCAGTTCTCCTTCCAAGGGAAGCATTACCAGTTCTAGGCCTTGCCCTTCAGTCTTTCCTCAGCACCACATGTGTTCAGAATGTGTCTTGCAGTGGTGGCTGCAGCTCCCAGAAGATGGGGCCATTACTTTGACTCCTACCTGGACTACTGGCTTCTGAAAGCCCCCAACAGGGATCGGCTACTATCCGCCCTGTCGGAAACCTTCCAGCTGTTCAGGGATCTAGGCATCACACTGTGAGAGAGCACTAGTACCCTTCCATAACTCTGCTCACTTTGTATGTGTGAAGTGTACTGCAGTAGCATATGTGTCTGACCATGCTATTCTTTTTCTTTCTGGTCTATCCCTCGTTCCTTATTCCAGACTGG
The DNA here is from genome assembly GCA_016271365.2 of Neoceratodus forsteri. Taxonomy (NCBI): domain Eukaryota; kingdom Metazoa; phylum Chordata; order Ceratodontiformes; family Ceratodontidae; genus Neoceratodus; species Neoceratodus forsteri. The sequence continues at coordinate 73,476,890 of CM057458.1, read as the reverse complement.
CCACCTGGAATGGGACATCTCCTTTCTTGCTAAATCCTTCACTGTCTTTCTGCAGGTGTGGAATTGTGGTGCTCTTCCACAAAGCAACAAACCATAAATAATGCTGGTGCAGCAGTCTGCAGCCTTAAAACATTTATTTATTGAGGCACAGGAATGTCTGCTGCTATTTTGCTTTTGTTTTTTCAGTTTGTTTATATTTTTGTTTCTATGAAGAAGAAGAAAGGTATAAGATGTAGTGCACTAACAGTTTAGTACCAGACTAGGTTGGTTGTCCAATCCAAAAGGTTTTGCTGCTAAGTCCAGTGCTTTTCATAGCAATGCTACTAAACAAACAAATGCAACATTAAGTATTTTCTTTAATATATTGTGACTGAGGCTGAGTGAAGTGAGCCATGTAACTACTGCTGTGTGTGCTACTTGCTAGCCTTGCCCTGCCCTCTTTACTAGTTCAAGTTAGAAATTCAGACAATTGTAAACAGAAGTTCAAACATGTTGAAAATGTGTAAGTCACCTGCCTTAGTAACAAGTGTTTGGTCTCATTTCTAAGACATGAAGTAAGCAGTTCTTACCAAATAATGAGAAATCAAGCCTGGTAACAGAGGTGGGTCTGTTTGGGACCTGTTCAGATCCCCATGTTCTGCTAGGAGCCAGCCATCCCTCTCCACTCCATTTTTATGCTGTGTGTAAGTGTAGGAAGGGTGGAGTCTAATGTGTCACCTGATGGGTTCCTTAGTATAAAGGGAACTCATCCTGTGGAACAGTCAGATTTTGTTGGAGGATCAGTAGGTGCTGGTCCAAAGTGTTAGTCTGCAACTCTTCAGACTAAGATTCTTTTTGAATCCAGGACAGCTCATTGCTGGAATAGTCCTTGGAAGACTGGAGTATTGTTTTGTTTTTGTATCTTTTGTATTTCTTTTCACGTTGCCAGTTCGCAAGTTTTATTTGGTTATTTACTTGTCTTTACTTAATAAAAGATTTGGCTTGGTAACATTAGCCTTGCCACCTTACTGTGGTCTCAGTGTCCATCATTGCACCAACACCCTTTGACACACACTGAACATCGGAAGGTTGTCCCCTTGGCCCAGCCAATGTCTGCAATACATAGGGGCCATTTTGGACACCTCACAGGGAAAGGTTCCCCCCCCCCCCCGACAGGGCAGCCTGGCTTCGAGCACTGGCTTAGAGGATCTCCTTTTCCCACCAAGTTCCGGCCTGGACTATGCTCCAGCTTCTCGGCCACATGGCAGCAGCTATAGTGACCGTCCCATTAGCACAACTATAAATGAGATTTCTCCCGTGGACTCTGAGTTCAGTAGGACCAGTGGGTGGATGAGCTCGATCGGTCCATTCTGATCTCCAGATCAGTGACTCGGACCCTTTCTTGGTGGCTGACTCCTCTCAATTTGGAGTTCGGAGTGCCCTTTCAGAAGGGCTCTCTGCAACAAGTCTTGATGACAGATGCGTTGGGTCTAGGATGGGGTACCCATCTTCGGGATCACCAGACCCAGGGTTCCTGATTTCCAGTGGAACAGAACCTGCATATCAACGTCCTGGAGATGAGAGCAGTTCTTTATGTTATCCAGGTGTTCTAAACAGACCTTCCAGGGCCTCCATTGATTCAGATGGACAACATGTCCGTCGTCTTTTACATCAACAAACAAGGGGAGACCCACTTCTATCCTCTCTGTTGGGAGGCTATGAGGGTGTGGTTTTGGGCTATAGACCACGGTCTATCCCACACCGCGGTTCATGTTCCAGGAGTCCAGAACACCTTGGCCGATGGACTTAGCCGATCTCGGTCCAAGGTCCATGAGTAGGAGCTCCTACAGTCCGTAGTGTAAGACCTGTTCGAAAGATGGGGATGTTCAGATCTGGACCATTTCGCGTCTCCGTCCAATACCAAACTGCCCAGTTTCTGCTCACTAGATCCAAGGCCTGGTATTTTCTGGTGAGACGCGTTGTCCCTTTCCTGGACAGGGAGATTTCTGTATGCCTTTCCTCCCATCCCTCTCCTCCAAAGGGTCCTCCTCAAACTCCAGGCAGAGTGTGTGGACATGATTCTAATTGCCACTCTCTGGCCCCACCAGATTTGGTTACTGCTACTACAGTAGCTCGCTGTGGAACCTCCGATTCCACTGCCCTCACACTTGCTATCCCAGGAGCAGGGTGCCCTCGTCCATCCAGATCTCAGATCTCTACATCTGCATGCCTGGCTCCTACAGACATAGTCACAACCCACTTCGGAGTTTCCCTGAGGACCGCTGAGGTCTTGGTCGTGGCTCGAAAACCTTCCACTAGGGCTATTTATGCCATGAAATGGAAGTGTTTCTGTCTGTAGACTTTTGCCCCACTAGCCTGGACCCATTCACCTGTCCAGTCTACTTTGTCCTGGAGTACTTCCTTTCCCTCTCGGACTCCACTAGTCTTCCATTAGGGTGCACCTTTCAGTGATGTCAGCCTGTCATGTACCTGTGAAGCACAAATATGTTGCCCAACTGGACTTGCCCCATACCTTTCTGTGTGGCATGTTGCAACTAAAAACCCCTATTAGGGACCCTGTTCCCCAATAGGATTGTTTATTTTTGTTGCAGAAGCTTACCCTGCTCCCATTTGAGCCAGCTGCAAATTGCGAATTTCGCTTTCTGTCGTGGAAGGCATTATTTTTAGTTGCCGTTGCCTCAGCTCAGAGGATTTCTGAGCTTCAGGCTGTGATGTGTAAAGAGCCCTACTTGGTTTTTCACAGGGACAGGGTGTCTTTGAGAACCATTCCTAAGTTTCTTCCCAAAGTGGTGTCTGGGTTTACCTCAGTCAGGACATCCACTTACTTGTGTATCACCCATAATATGCAAATCCGGGGGGAAGCCCTTCTGCACACCTTTGACGTACATAGGGTACTCTTGTTATTGTGTGGATTGCTCCAGATACATTTGGAAATCCGAACAGCTGCTCGTCTCCTTTGCTCCAAGGACGTTGGGCACACCAGTGGCTAAACAGACACTATCCAAGTGGTTAGTGAACTGCATCACCTTTTGTTACAAGTATGACAAACCTTTACCGGGCTTGGTTAAGGGTCACTCCGCCAGTGGAGTTGCTGCCTCGTTCCTTTCCCTCAGGAATGTCTCGGCAGCGGACATTAGCGCTGCTGGTACCTGGAGCTTGGTGCATACTTTCTCGTAAGGCACTATAGCTTGGACATTGTGTCTTGGTGGAGAGCGGGCTTTGGTCTTGCCATCCTTCGAGGACTCCTATCATGAGGGCACTCACTGTCTTTGGCACCTCCACTCTTCTGACCAGGGTGTCTTCTGTACTGCTTGGTACTTGGTCCTTAATGTGCAGCCTGCTGCAAGAGCTCCAAGTTGAAGTAAGATAGTACAGTTACATAAGAACTTACCATAACAGTAGATTTTTGAGAAGAGCTCTTGCAGCAGGCGCTGCTTTACCTCCCTCCTTCCCTCGGTCTCTTTTCCTTCTTTATTTGGGAAAAGTCGAACTCCCTTGGTTCTCAGATTCTTTTCGCTTAGCCAGGTCTCTGGAGGGAGAACTGAGGTGGAGCTGGGGACCACCCCTTTTATACCGTTGGCTGATGTCGGAGGCGGTCTGATGTCTGGTGGCAGTCTCTGCTGTATACTGCTAACTGCTAGCTAGAATTTTTCTGTGGGGTCCTAGTGCCCTGGTGGCATAGTCCTTACTGTGTAGCCTGCTGCAAGAGCTCGTTTTGAAGATCTACTGTTATGATAAGTTCTTGGGTAACTGTACTTTCCTTTGCTACACTTTTTTTCTGAGCTCATATAAGTTTAATTAAAATTCTCATTGTTTCTGCAAAGTAATTTAGTTCATTAAAATGTATCACAATTTTTGGGGCAAGGAGCTGTGAACAAGACCGTGTTCTTTCTTATAGGGTTTGTTTCCTGATGTCGATTTGCTCTGCCTAGAGGATTGGCTAACTCCAGGCCTGTTTGCATAAGGAATTTTTTCTTGTAATGCTTATGGACAGGTGTTTTTTTTTTTTTTTTCCCAAGGCTTCCACAGCTTTTCACGTGAACCAGAATATGTGTCTTCCGCCCATCTGTCCCAAACTAGTGAATCCAATGGCAAAACAGCTTAATCTGGTTCAAAGTCAGCTGGCATTCATCTGTATCCCACTTCCCTGGGTCATGCCTGAAAATAGGCAGGATTTGTGTAGTGCACTTACCCGGTCAACAAAAACTAAATAAATAAATAAAAGGGTTTTTCTTTTGTTTGCTTCATTCTCCTCACCATACCCCTACTGGCCACCCACACTTGCAGTCCCATCACTAGTCTTATCCCGGACTTACCTATTCATCCTTGATCCTCCCCAGGGTGGGGTTGATGGGAATGGGCCAAGCCCCTGTCGCAGGTGCTGCTCCATCTGAGGTGGGTGCTGAGTCAGTGATGTGGAGCCTGCGGAGCCGGGGTCAGCGTCATCCTACACTGGGCAGGGGACTTTTCCTGGTTGCTTGTTTTGCCCAGCACCTACCAGCCAGCGCCCCATACATGTAGAAGTGCCAGCAAAGATGGTCATAGTACTTTTAGACAGCCCGCCTCCCCAGATCCTATTAGTGACTACATAGAGAGCTCGTAACCCCGTTCCCTACTGCTTGTCATCAGAGTGCTGTTTATGGGCCGGGGCTGTAGCATTCGGTTTGTGCACAGAACTTAAGTAAGGTAAAATGAAACATTTTTACTGAATTAAAAAACTAAGTTCATCTGGCAGGCACCTCTCTGGCATGAGTTGCCTGTCCGAATAGTGAGGGCGTGTCAACAGCTCTTTAAAGACCCTTCAAGCCAGTGTACTCCAGTGGAGAATGGTTACGTCAAGCCAGCTAACTACTTTTGCATGTGTATATATACATTTTAAAAGCATACTGACTCTAAACATAAAACATTTTTTTTTTTTTTACTACAGTACCCTGTTCCTTATGGGCCCTGTGAAACAGCTGAAAAGAATGTTTGAACCAACACGTTTAATAGCAACAATCGTTATGCTGGTAAGTTGCTATTCTTCTTTGCTAGATGTGTCAGTTGGCAAGGCTGCACACTACAGCTCTGTATTCTGCTTGTGTTGTGTCTGAACGTCGGCCTAGAACAAGTGTCCAGGTGCACAGCTGATGTTACAAAGCTTCTCCACACAGAGGCAGCCTTTGTCTGTTATTCAGCACAGCCTGCCTTTTTTTTTTTTTAAGTAAATTGCACAAGTACCTGTTGCTTGTTTCTAGTCAAAGGGCTGTAACAGGACAGTATGTTCTTATATCTGGAGGTTTAACTGTTCTGTACAGAAAATAAAATTGCCTCTGTACCTCTGACGTTATTCACGTGCTCTGGCTGTATCTAGGCGAGTGTTGATAACAGGATGGCCAGGACATCATCTTCTAGCACCCTGCACTTGCAACACCATTTGCTTTGTACATCTCGCTTTTATGATGTTATCCCCCCTCCCCACCCCATATACGTGTTAGTGTGCAAGATAAGTACTTACATTTTTTTCTTGTTAAGTTGTTTGCTTCGTGTAGTGCTTGTTATGGAATTAGGGAGAAGTTCCTGCTGGGACTTCCTTCACCCAGTGCTAACAGTTGCCTAAGTTTTAGTGACAACCAGTACCATATCAGTGTGGCTAGAAATAGATTAATGAAACCCTTTTGCAGGACAAAACAAGGTTAGCACTGCTTTTCTGTAAGGGCTTCTGTTCGGCTGAATGATCTATTATTTAACGTGTCTGTTCTCAGTTTAAAAGAGCACTTTATGCAGTACTTCTTAAACGAGCTTGTTGCAATTGTAGATAACTAATTTGTAACTTGTATGTTCCTATAGTATCTGATCTGTATTGGTTGATGTAATCACCTTTTTTATGTGGAACCTTTGAAATAGAGCTTTTGTGCTCAAAGGTGTTTCCTTTTTTGTCAGTTCAGTTTTATTGTAATAGATTAAGACATATAAATCTAATACATACACATATTAAAGGAAAGACAACAATCAAATCTTTAAAGCAGCAGTACTACGGAAAAAAATGCACTTTTTTGACAGTTCGTTCCCTGTGCTCTGCTGATCATATACCTGGTACTCTTTCTCGCCAGCATTGTACTATCGCCGAGTAATTTGCTCAGTTATCCTCTGCTTTTGTTTACATTTCTGCCACTAAGCATGTTGCACTATAACCCCCTCTGCTGCAAACTGCACATGTGTATGACTTGCAGGGACATCTGGAATGGTCAGCAGAGGGTCCCTCTGCTGTTGGGAAAAGATGTGATGTGACCTGTAGAAAAAGCGTAGCTGAAAATTATTCAGCCGCCATATTTGTTGTAGCGCTACAACAATCCAAATAAATTGCAGATATCTGAAAAAAACTGAAGAGGACTGAAATAAAAAAAAAAAAAAAAGATTTGCAGATATGGAAACTGGAACTTTGGCTGCATGTTTACAGCCGAAAAACAGAATTTTGATAGCTCGCTTCCTGATTTGGTAGTACTGCTGCTTTGAGAATCGGACTCTGCGCCAGCCCAGTGGCGCAGAGGGTTGAGGCGCTGGATGCCACATCTCGAACCATGCCGGCGACTCGGGTTCGGGAACGGACTCAGGTTTTCGAGGGCTGGCTGGGGAAGGAGAGGATTGAGCGGCCGGAGGACTTCCTGGGGAGGGTGGGTGTGAAGCCCTGCTCTAATAGTGGCCCCCGGTGGAGACCAGGGGTACTACATGCAGCGGTGCTGGCGGGACAACCAGAAAGTCGGAAAAACAGCTTCGGCGCCACCGGATGACGGCTTCCGTGCTCCATGTCCCTCGGAACCTCCAGGAAGCATCTTTCACCACAGCAGTGCCTCCGGACTGTAGAAAAAAGTATGCCGAGTTCCCCTGCCCACCCGGTGCCTTCCCCTTCAGAGGAGGGGGATCTGCCCGGTGATGGGATACAGTGGGACAAATCGGGGGTCGGCTGCGATGTGTGTATGGGAGGAGCTTCAGAAGAGGACAGCCAAAGCATGGAATCACTAGGTGGCCGGAAGGAGAGGTGGACCCTGGAGTGTGAAGGGAAGTAAAGAGAGTATATAAAAATTAAAAAAAATATATATATATATATATATATATATATATATATCATACCTAAAACACAGAAACTAATAAAGAGAAAAACATAATTTACATAATTTAAACCAATAACTGCATATTAATATGAAGAAACCAACATAGGTCACAGAGGTTATGTTTTCCTGTTACTATAGATAAAACATTGAAAAGTAATTAATACTACTTATTTCTTCTAATGAAAGAAATATAGGACTTGGAGCTAGTAGTTACATGTATAGAAGCTAACTAGATAAGGAAGAAAGAAAGGAAGTGAAGAAAAGAGAATAATACAAGAATAGTAGGAAACAACCTCATGTAGACATCATCTGCTAATGAAAAGAGGTACAAATAGAAGCAGGCGAATACACCCTGTGGTGTTCACTATGTATCAGAAGGTGGCTTTCCCTTGCCATATATAAATCCATACAGTGTACCCCACTTACTGTTGAATTTAGCACCTTGTTCACACGTACAGAGGGCTAGTTTTCTTGTGCATAGAATCTCCAAAAGAGACAGTTTCCATTCTTGTGTAGATGGCACTCTGTCAGCCAGCCAGGCTCGAAAGATCACATTCCTAACCGACACCCCAGTTAATAGCAAAGAATATTTCTGTCCAAGGGTCCATGTGTGAGATTCATTGAAATGCCTAACAATGCAGGTCAACTTACTAATATAACTAATAAAGTTTGGTAATCCTGCAAATTATCCCTTAATTTTGTTCCATAAATCTTGCACCAGTGGACATTCCGAAAACATATGCATCAAGGACCCCTCAGACAAGTTACATTTGGAACAAACAGGAGATGCACGTAGGCCGATTTTATGCATTTGATGGGAAGTATAATATAGGTTGTGTAAAGTTTTAAAGTTTTAAATTGTATTACTTTTAGATTAAAGATGTCCTCTCCTGTTATTGTTGACTCATGTTTCTGACTGGGGTTGTGGGAGGGGGAGTGGGAGGATTACCACCACTACTACTACTACTGTAGGAAAATAAATCTAAGAGTACTATCCTTCTGTCTCCCTCTCCTAAACATAGCACACCATTTGAGACAGGTGAGTCTTCATAATCTGCCCGTTTTCATGCTCCAGCAAGGATGTCCGTTTCTTTTTGTGAAGCTGCTAGTGGTGGTGTTATGTTTACTACTAGCATTGGTTTGTATTTTTATTACAAAACTAACATTTGAAAAACACACAAGGGTGCACTCTGTTTGCCACTAACACACAGAGAGCGGTGTGGCGTGCCTGCTTACTGAAGACACTTTCCCAAGCTGACGTCAACTCGTCTTTACAGTGGGAGCATCTGTGCTAACTCAGAGCGGGAACACGCCTGTCATCAGCCGTAGGAAAACCTCTTAAAAAAACAGTGATCTAATAACAGTTTCTGCTCATAGCATGAAACTTCTTAATATGATGTCCCAAACGATCGAACTATGCAGAGTTACAGAATTTGAGTCCGCTGCTCTTTAATTACAAGCACATCGCACAAATTAGTTTATTCAGTACTCTGCATTCATTTAGCTTAGTTTTATTATATTTTGTATGTCTGTGCCACTTTTTACTGGTTCCCGACTTAGTGGTCTCTCTTCCTCATCAAACAAAAAAATATATTTTTGTTTTTATGTATTTCTTTTATTGAAAAACAGGCAAACAGGAGAGGTGCTGTGAGCCAAGGCCTTGTTTCCAGGTGTGATCAGGGCTAGGGGAACATTGAAAGGATAGAAGCATATACGTAGTAGCAAAACACTGGACAACATTCAATCAAAAAATTTATACAAAGTAGAATAAAAAAAAACAGAAATATGGCTGTGCAGAGAATAAGGTGCAGTACAGTACAGTGTGTTCGTGAATAAGACCAATATTAACAGTTGGTAAATGACTTGGAGGGCACGTTATTGCCCAACCTCATAAAGAAGGGAGAAATGTAGTGGCATGGAAGTTAACCCAAGGCAGGAGTGGGGACTGAGCCAGGTGCTCACAAGGATGGTAAAGTGTGACTGTGGAGGAATCTGGAGGAATGGTAACAGGAACATGTGGGGAGGGTTTGGAGTTTCAGCTAGTGCCCGAGGGGAGCCAGGGGATGGGGAGAGGCTGAGAGAGGAGGAGAGTTGGTTCCAGTAAGAGGGAAGTTGATAGAAGGCAGACTGCCTAGCAGAGGATTGCGATGCGGAGTGACAAAAATGCAGTGGTCTCTGGAATGGAGGGAACAGGAGGCCAAGGGGGAGCTGGGAGAGGAGAGGTAAGCGTGTTTTTGTTGAAACCAGCCTTAATGTTTAAAACTGATTTTTCTACAGAAAAACTTCCAAAATGTATTTTTCTTTAGCTTCCTGTCAAATGGACACGACAGGAAAGCCTAAAAAGAAAACTGGGCCTACATGAATTAAACCGTATATATCATCAGTTTCCTAAAGCAGTCAGTTGCAACCTTTGCTTTTTTGGGCCCTCGTCAAAATTCTGAAAATAGTGAACTCTAAAGTTTTCTGCCCAAACATCAGACAAAAAAGGGACAATTAAAAGGTAGTCCCTATCTGCATCAGTTTCCACCATAGTTTCACTGGAGTTTAGAAAAATAACATAGGAATCTAGACGTTGACAGCAGAGGCATGCCCATTGGCTCCTCCAGTCTGCCCAGCACCCCCATCTATGGTCGGATGCGATGGCTTTAGTGGTCACTCACTTTTTCATCCTCCTCTGTTCCTTCCCATTTACTGTTATACATCCCATATATTTGTCCCACTTGTGTTTAAATCCTTCTGCTGACTTAGCACAGACAACTTCAATTGGCAACTTATTCCACCTGCCTGAAACTCTCTCTGTGAGAAGGTATTTCCTGATGTCCTTCCTGAATCCCTTCCCTCCACCCTCTGTCAGCTTTATTGAGTTCTTTCTTGTGCCAGAGTTCCCACTCAGTGTGACCAACTCCTCAGAGGTACTTGTCTGTCTCCCTCCTATCCCTCCTCCCTTCTTGCCTCCAGGGTGTATATGTTGAGGTCTTCCAGCCTCTCCATGTAGGATTTGCCACGTTGACCTAAGATAATTTTGGTTCTAGGGACATGGATATGTTGTTCATCCACACTTATTGGCAGGTATCCTTGCCGCTTTAAATCTTGCCAGAAGGTCTTCAAGCTGGCTCCTCCCACCCACCTGGGTTGTAAAACTCTCGGCTCCACCCCATGACGCCTGATCTTCCTTACCGCTTGGAAGCTCAGGTTCCCTCCTTAACGCTCCGCGTTTAAGACTGGTTCCTAACTCTTTGGTTTTCCGAAATCAAACTTTAAGGTTTTCTTGACTTTGGTCAACTATTTCCCTTGCGGCTGCGATGGATAAATCGACTCCCGGTTTTTGGAAATGCCCATGCGGGCAGAAGATGTCTCGGACGGATCCGCACTCCACGTGAGTCTACTGCTTGGGCCTTGAGCACGACCCGCAGGCTTGCGACCTGTGCTCTTCTTTCTCGGCCTACGTCCTGGAAGACCGTGCTGCCTGTCTGCAACTTGAGTAACCCGAAAAGCGTTACCCTCCGGTTAAGTCGAAAGAGGCCCGGTTGGCAGTTTCCACGGGATGGTTGCCCTAGAAGAGGAGGTGGCGCGGATCGCACCTTTCTCGGCCGCAGCATTTATCCCGCTCTCCCTGGGATCCTCATATTCTGCTTCCTTTAAGGAGCTTTGTCATTCTCTCTCCACCAAGGGAAAGGGACCTTCATCTTCTGGACCTTCCTCTCGGTCCAAAAAGGAGGACAACAAGGGTAAGTCCGACCGTCGGCCTTCTTGGGAGGGAGATCCCCTCAGTAGTCAGCCATGAAGCTTGACCACTGGCTTCACGGTGTCCCGTCCAGGTCAGTTGACCTAGACTCCCGACGATGCAGTCGAGATCTTTCTCGACCCGTTGGACGGGTTGTCGACCGGCAAAGCTGAAAATCCTCTCTCCTTGGTTCCCCCGGTGGTGGTTGAGGATCCCGTGGGCTTGCCAGTGCCTCCGGTTCCAGAGCACATGGGTGTTCCTTCTGAGCCGAAGGGAGGGCAGGTTTCCCGCGCTCCTTCCTTGCATCCTCCTCGGGAAAGCCGAGGTTCGCGGTCTCAGACTTCTTCGCGGTCCAGCCGATCCTGCCGACATAGGCGGTCTCGGTCTCAGCACCGCGGCAAGCGGCATCGCTGCTCGTCCTCTTCCTCGGACGAGGGAGGCATCGCCAAGTTGCGTCGATGATATGAAGACCTCTACATGGCAACAGCTTCTGCTGGCGGGAACAAGCAGCGATGTCGCCTTCCCGACCATTAAGTGGCTTTGTCCTTCGGGCCGGCAAACAACTCTCGCTTAGCGGCGCCTGTTTCAGAGCCTGTTGCTCAGCGAAACCAGCTGCTCCACCAATTAGGGTGGAACCTCTGCCTCCACAGCCATTGTTTGGGGCTCCAACCAAGAACTCTCGGTCGGCTCAGGGTTTGCCCCATAGGCTGTCTGTCACCCTTACTTAGAAACATAGACTTTGATGGCAGATAAGGACCGCTAGGCCCATCTAGTCTGCCCATTTTCCTACCTACAGGATAGGCCGCAGATCCTAGTTAACCAACAGCCTATTTCTTCCCACCCCCCACAAGAATTGCCTTATGTCTGTCCCATGCATTCTTGAATTCTCCCACAGTTTTAGACCCCATAACCTCCTCAGGAAGGCTGTTCCATGCATCCACTACCCTCTCTGTGAAATAATACTTCCTCACATTGCCCCTGAACCACCCTCCTTCTATCTTTAAATTGTGTCCCTTGTTCTTGCAAGTCTCTTTTCTGAAGATGCTACCCTCTTGGACTTTGTTGATTCCACTGAGGTACTTAAAGTTTCTATCATGTCCCCCTCTCCTTCTTTCCTCAAGGGTATACATATTAAGCTCCTTTAGTCTCTCCTCATACGGCTTCTCTTGCAGACCCTGCACCATTTTAGTTGCCCTCCTCTGGACTGCCTCTGTCCTGTCTATGTCCTTGCGGAGATGGGGTCTCCAGAACTGGACACAGTACCTCAGATGGGGTCTCACCAACTGCCTGTACAGAGGGATAACAACTCCTGTTTTCTGCTGATGATGCCTCTCCCTATACATCCCAGTATACCCCAGCCCTCCCTACTGCCTTCTCACATTGCCTGCTAACCTTAAGGTCATCTCATATGATTACCCCAGGTCTCTTTCCTTTTTTGTTGTTACTACCTCCCCACCCATTGTGTATTCTTCCCTGGTTCTTGTTTCCCAGGTGCATTATTTTGCACTTCTTTGCATTGAATCCTAAGCTGCCATACTTCGACCATTCCTCCAACCTTGCAAGTCCTTTTCATCCTTTCCACGCCTCCTTGTGTATCAACCCTGTTGCAGATCTTTGTGTCATCTGCAAAAGGCATACTTTTTCTTCCAGTCCCTCTGCAATGTCACTGATGAAGACATTAAAGGACTGGACCCAATACTGAACCCTGCGATGCCCCACTAGTAACCCCCTTTCTTCTTCAGGTGGACTCCATTTACAATTACCTTCTGTGTCCTGTTGTCCAGCCAATGTTTTGCAGGTTACCACCCTGGGTCCCACCCCAGGCTGGTTAATTTGACTATTAATCTTTTGTGTGGGACTGTGTCAAATGCCTTGCTAAAGTCAAGGTAGGCCATGTCCACAGCCCCTCCCTGGTCTACTACTTTGGTCACCCAGTCAAGAAATCTATTAGATTAGTCTGACATGACCTTCCGCTGTGAACCCATGCTGCCTTGGGTCCTGTGCTCCACTGGCCTCTAGGTACTCAACTATTCTTTCCTTCAGAAGTGACTCCATCACTTTCCCTACCACAGGGTCAGACTGACAGGTCTGTAGTTTCCTGCCTCGGTCTTGGTCCCACTTTGTGAAGGGGAATCACATCCGCCTTCATCCAGTCCTCAGGTACCACACCATCCTCCATGGTTTATTAAAAGAGTAGCCAGTGGTTTCACTAGTTCCTCCCTTAATTCTTTTTAGAATTCTGGGTGAATTCCATCAGGACCCATTGCTTTGTCCACCTTCAGTTTTAGGAGTTCTTGCAGAACCCTTTCTTCTGTGAAAGGACTGGGATCAACCCCTATCTAGAGTGCTTCTGTTAATTGGATTAGGCACTTCCCCTCCTCTTTTGTGAATACTGAGCAGAAATATTCGTTCAGTATTCCTGCTTTTTCACTGTCCCCCTCTGCCCACCCACCGTTCATTCTATTCAGCCTCACTATCCCTCCCTTTGTCTTTCTACGCTTGCTGATGTACCTATAAAAGGTTTTATCCCCCTTCTTAACTACATAGACACATAGACAGTGTCGGCAGATAAGAGCCTATGGCCCACCCAGTCTGCCCATTTGAGCTTGTAAGTTCAGTTTGTTTTCCTAGAAGTCTGTTGCCCCTTACCCCTGACCTCCAGAATTCCTTTATGTCTATCCCATGCATTCTTAAATGCAAAAACTGAGTTGGCTATCTTTTCCTTAGTTTGGGCCTTTGCTATTCTGACTTCCCTCCCTGCTTCCTTCTGCCTTAACTGGTACAGCTCTCTGTCCTGCTTCTTCTGTGTTTCCTTATACTTCTGGAATGCCATCTTTTCTTCCTGACTTTCACAGCCACCTCTTTTGAGAACCATAGTGGCTTTTTCTTTCATTTTGATTTGTTTATTTGCTTCACACAAAGGCTTGTTGCCTCTGTGATGGCAGTTTTGATAATTCCCCATTGTTGCTCCACACCTCCTTCCTAGCCTGTTTGCTAGTGCTTTTCTGAGGCACTCTCCCATCTTGCCAAAGTCAGCCCTCCTAAAGTCCAGTACCCTCACTTTTGTATGGCTTGACTCTGTAGCTGAGTTTAACGTGAACCACACTGTTTGATGGTCACTTGTCCCCAGATGGCAACCCACTTCTAGATCTGAGATCTCTCACTGCCCCCGTTGAGAGCACGAGGTCTAAGATTGCTCCTCACGAGTGGGTTCAAACTAACTGTCAATGCCTGCCACCTGTAGGGCATCAAGAATGGCCCTGCTTTGGGTGTGGCTGCAGCAAATGTGCTCCAGTTAACATCTGGTATATTCAGGTCTCCCATCAACAGTATCTCCCCTTTCTCTGCCATTCTAAGAATGCATTCTATCATATCCTTGTCCATTCCTTCCCCCTGACATGGGGGTCTGTACACAACCCCTGTGCAGATTGTGGTGCCCTTTCCAGTCTCCAAGGTGACCCACAGTGCCTCCTATCCTCCCTGTTTACTCTTTTGTTCAGTTGCTTTTATCCCTTCCTTTACATAGAGAGCTACTCCTATCCCTCTTCTCTCCTGCCTGTCTCTCCTGTAGGTTATGTAACCTGGTATGTTAACATCCCAGTCATGGTTCTGTGTGTACCATGTTTCTGTGACTGCTACGATATCCAGGCATCCCTCTTCCATTAAGGCCATCAGCTCAGGAGCTTGTTGCCCAGACTACGAGGCATTGGTACTCATTACCTCCATTTCCTGATGGCCTTACTCCCTTTGCCCCATCCCTGTCCTTCTTGCCTTTGTCACTTTCTCCATTTACCCTGCCCTTCTTCCTATCGACACCTCTATGTTGGTGTTTGCCGCACTTACTACCGTGATTATTTGGGGGGCTAGGATTTCCTGTTCCTTTCCAGCATGCCCCTTGGCTAGTTTAAAAGCTTGCCAATGAAGCATTTAAACCTATCACCCAGGATCCTGGTTCCCTCCCGGACAGATGCAGCCCATCATGCCAGTATAGGCTTGCATCACTCCAGGTGGACCCCAGTCCCCAATGAAGCCAATCCCTGAGCTTCCACACCAGTTTTTCAACCACTGATTGAGATCCCATGGTGCAGAACACCCTAGCCTCTCTCATACCATAGATGGGTAGCACCTCCAAGAAGGTTACCGTCGTAGCACTTGACTAGGCCCCTCCCAATTCCATAAACTCTTCCTGCACTTCTCTAATCCCTTTCTTAGCCAGGTCATTTGTCCCTAGGTGGACAATGACATCCGACTCCCTCCCTGTGCAACTGCTCCGGCAATCCTGAGGTTCGCTCCCTGTCCCTCAAGCCATGGCGCCAGGCAGGCACCTTACCTCCCTCCCTTCCTCCCCAGTTCTACCTTCTAACAATGGAGTCCCCTACCAGGAGTTGTTTCCTTCCTCTGCAGGGTCCCTGCCACCCTCCTGTGGGTCTCCTTTGTGGAGGTTCCCAGCATCCTCCTTGGTCTCCCTCTGGGTGCCTCCATAGAGGAACCACACTTTGCCAGAATGGCATAGGGTGTGGAGAGGTACAGACTGGAGGGATTGGCGTCTGTTCCACCACCCTCACCCTCCCTGAGCCCACTGTGGTCCAACCGCTCTCTTTCTTGGCAACCTCTGAGGCAACGGCAGTAGCACTGGTGTCCCTGGATGGAAGAGGAGGTCCACAAATCCTGGCCAACTCAGCCTGGAGATGAGCAACCTCCTCAGCCTCAGACCAGAGGTGCCTGCAGATGGGACAACACCGCATCCTCCAGAACATCTCCGGAAGACTGCTGCTCCACAGCCACTGCACTGCACCACTCCCGTTCGCCCTCGGCAGGTGGAGGGTAGCTCAGGCCCGAGGCAGCTCTTTGCGGACTCTTCCGAGTCCGACGACGATTCCTCCCTTTTCTCCAGGCAAGTAGACTTGGAGTCCTCTGGAGGTCAGTCGCTGGACGATAGCCCTTCATCCTTCCTGGGTTTGCTTAGGCTCATCTCGGAGTCCACCAGGATGCAGCTCCAGCCCGCATCCAAGCGGACCAAGCATCTCCTCACGGAGATATTGGACCGCAGGGATTCCCCTACAGAGGCCTTTCCTGTGGCCGAGGCCATTGTGGGAGCTCGGCCTTGGAGCTCTGGCAGCGTCTTGCTTCCTGCCCTGCGCCTTCGGCCAGGATGGCAAGGAAGTACGCCGTCCCTACCGGTTCCTTGTCCGGTTTCTTGGAACACCCCTCAGCCGAGGGGCTAGTTACCGACAGCGTCTTCCGGCGTGCCAAAAACGCCAGGGACGTGGACAAACCTCCCAACAAGGAGTCCAAGAAGTTGGACTACGCCGGGCGAAAAGTCTACGCTGCGTCCTCCCTTGGCCTTCGTCAGGCCAACTCGGCCGTACTGATGGCACATTGTTCTCACACCCTGTTGGGCTGTCTGGACGAGGTAGTCCCTCCTCTCCCAGCTGACCTGCAGACCATGGTTAAGCAGGTGCGGGACCAGGGCAGTGGCCAAGCAGCAACTTCAGACTGCTTTGGACATCGGTGACTCATGCGCCAGGTCAGTAGCAGCTGCAGTGGCTATGTGCCGTCGAGCATGGCTGAGGATATCCACCTTTACAGCGGATACCAGCACAAATTGACGATGTCCTCTTCCTGGGGACCGACCTCGCCCTGAGTGAAGGCTACCCAGAGGATCTAAAAGTCCAATGCTACTTGGACTTGGTCTCATCACGCCCAGAGGACAAGGGCTGCAGACCGCAACCAAAGCCCTTCGTCCGTCTGCGCCCGCCTGCGTCGGCCCAGCAGCATCAGGGCAGGCTCGGCGCTTGGCATCCCAATCCCAAGCCGGCTTCCTCCTCCAGGAAGCAAGGAGGTAAAGGCCAGGAGGTGCCTCGGCCGGTCCCTCTCCAAGCCTGCTCAGTGACGGGTTGAGGGATGTCGCCCCCAACCTCGTCAGCTCACCCCAGGTTCCCCCCGTGGGGGGATGGCTCCGCTACTTCCTTTCCACCTGGTCTGCTATAACCACAGACCGGTGGGTGTTGGAAGTGGTAGGAAAGGGCCTGCCTCTGGAGTTCGAGCAGGCCCCACCCTTCCGAGCCGTCGCCCCCAGGGGAGCCTCAGTGTCCGCAGCCTCGCGGTCGGCTCGCCGAGCTAACATCGCTCTGCTCCTTGAGAAAGAGGTGATCAGAGAGGTGGCGGACCCTCCCTCAGACCCGGGGTTTGTGTCCAGGTACTTCCCGGTCCCAAAACGGACGGGGGGCTGGCGCCCCATTCTCGACCTGCACGACCTAAACAAGTTCCTAAGGTCTCGAACCTTCAGGATGGTCACTCTGGCTCAGATAATACCATCCTTGGAACGCGGCGTGTGGTTCTGCTCTCTGGACCTGCAGGACTCATTTTTTCACGTCCCTATCCGTCCGTCTCATCAGAGATTCCTTCGCTTTCGAGCGGAAGGATCCCTGTTTGAGTTCCGAGCCATGCCCTGCGGCCTGTCTCTTGCACCCAGGGTCTTCACCAAATGCATGGCAGTGGTGACAGCATTCCTGCGGCTCCAAGGGGTCTGGGTGTACCCTTACCTGGACGATTGGCTGATAGCAGGCCCCTCCAGACAGGAGGTGGAGCGGTCCAGAGATCTGGCCCTCCAGGTTTGCTCTCAAGTCGGCCTCCTCATCAACGAGGCCAAGTCAGAATCGAACCGAAGCAGGTGATTCTCTTCACACGGGCAGAGCTCGACTCTCTTCGAGCCAGAACACGGCTCCCGGTGGACAGGGCCGAGGTTCTTTCCTCCTTTGCCCAATCATTTCTGGTTGGGCAGTCGCTCCCTGCCCGGGACTTTCTGCGCCTCCTGGGTCTCATGGCGGCCTGCACCAGCGTGGTCCATTGGGCCCACTGGAACATGTGCCCCCTTCAATGGGGGCTG
This sequence comes from Neoceratodus forsteri, assembly GCA_016271365.2. Taxonomy (NCBI): domain Eukaryota; kingdom Metazoa; phylum Chordata; order Ceratodontiformes; family Ceratodontidae; genus Neoceratodus; species Neoceratodus forsteri. Next base: position 73,459,186 of record CM057458.1, on the reverse strand, counting down.
GCCAGCCAGTGGTCTCAGTGCTGTGATCCATTGGACCTGCTAGTGACGGTGACCCAGGGGATGTGGAACGCTCTCCAGTGGTGGATCGTTCCAGCTCATCTGCAGGAGGGCATCCCATTTGTCCGCCCTGAGCCGACGGTCTCTCTGTCGACCGACGCCTCTCTGATGGGTTGGGGTGCCCATCTGGGGGAGCACAGAGTGCACGGCCTCTGGTCCCCGCGGGAGTCCCAATGCCATATTAACCTGCTGGAGCTCCGAGCGGTCCGCCAAGCTCTCACCGCCTTCGCTCCATTTCTACGGGGTCAAGTGGTTCAGGTCCAGACAGACAAAACCACAACCATGTACTGTCTAAACCGCCAGGGCGGGACGCACTCCATGCCTCTGTGCAAGGAAGCTCTCCGCATTTGGTCACTCGTGCGCAGCCTGGAGGCGGATCTCCTAGCCATTCATGTGGCAGGAGCCTCCAGCACCCTGGTCGATGCCCTAAGCTGGATAGGGGCTGTATCCCACGAGTGGTCTCTCCTGCGGAGGTAGTACAAGATATGTTCTCCCATTCGCACCTCAGGTGGATCTGTTCGCCTCCAGGAGAACGCCGGTTGAGGCTGTTCCTGATGCCCGCCCCCTCAGCAGGCTCGCTTGCAGGGGAATGCCTTCTCGAGGCTGTGGACCCCGGCCCTTTCACGCCTTTCCTCCATTTCCTTGATCCACAAGCTGCTTCATGGGTGAGGAGGACAAGGCGCAGGTGATTCTGGTAGCCCCAGACTGGCCGCGCCATTGCTGGTATCCAGATCTCCTCAGCCTCAGCTCCAGGCTCCCGAGGCAGCTTCCAGCTCGCCCGGACCTGCTTTCAGTCAATCAAGGGAAGGTGTTCCATCTGGACCTTCAATCCCTGCACCTGACGGCCTGGTTCCTGAGTGGCTAGAGTTCCAGGCCTTGTGTCTTTCCGATGAGGCCCTCAATATAGTTGAGGCATCCCGTAAGGAGTTGACCAGGAAATGCTATGCCTTCAAATGGAAGAGGTTTTCCATTTGGTGTCAGGGCAAGGGCCTAGACCCTTCCTCCTGTTCCTTGGCAAGCATCTTGGACTATTTATGGTCCCTTTCTCAGCAAGGGCTTAGGTCGACGACCCTAAGGATGCACCTGGCAGCCATCTCTGCTTACCGGGCACGGGCCAGGAAGCAGTCGGTGGCGCAGGAGAAGGTGGTCTGGCGCTTTTTCAAAGGCCTTGATCACATTTCCCCTCCAGTGCGAGAACCTCCACCTCCGTGGGATCTACTGCTGGTACTGCAAAGCTCATGGGCAAGCCATTCAAACCAATGCACAGATGTGATCTCTCTCACCTGTCATTGGAGCCGCCTTCTTGGTGGCTATCCGTCAGCCAGAAGAATGGGAGAGCTCCAGGCTTCCACTCCAGTCTCCTTGTGGTCTTCCAAGGACAGTTGTCCGCGCCCACCGAAATTCCTCCAAGGTGGTCGGAGTTTCACCTTAATCAGGTGTTGACTGTGCCGTGTTCTACCCAGTCACACCTCGGAGGCCAATATAGGCTCCATACTCTGGACCCTAGAAGGGCGCTCGCTTACTATAAGGAGTGCACAGCTGAAATTGGGAGAGTTCGCTGGCTGTTTGTCACTCACGCTGAAGCGCACCTGGCAGACCTGCAGCCAAGTGGGACGATAAGCAGATGGGTCACCTCATAGATCTCTGCTATAAGTTGGTGGGCATGGAGCTCCCAGAGGATAAGAGCTCATTCTACCGCCATACTGCTGCATCGGTGGCTGCTTCCAGGGACTCCCTATAGGAAATCTGCAGGGCTGCTACCTGAAGTCAGCACACCTTTATCACCCACTACCACATCGACCTTGAGTCACGCCGGGATGCTGGTTTTGGGGCCTCGGTTCTCCAGTCTCTCTTTCCAAGTAAGTATCGGGGTGTGCGTCTTGCCTCCCTCCTCCCGGAGAACTGCTAGGAGTCTGCCAATAAGTGTGGATGAACAACATATCCACGTCCCTAGAAATACAGGTTACTCACCTGTAGCAGGAGTTCTAGGAATGGTATATGTTGTTCATCCACCATCCACCCGACCTCCCCAGCTTGACGCACAACCTGAGCTTCCAGCGGGCTAGATCTGGCGTCATGGGCGGAGCCGAGAGTTTTACCTCCGGGTGGGTGGGAGGAGCCAGCTTGAAGACCTTCCGGCAAGATTTAAAGCGGCAAGGATACCTGCCAATAAGTGTGGATGAACAACATATACCATTCCTAGAACTCCTGCTACAGGTGAGTAACCTGTATTTACCCTTCTCTCTACCGTCACCACCCTGTCCCTGTCCTTTTTCATTTGTGGTCTTGATTACCTCACGCAGTAGTCCAGGTGTGGACACACGAGATCCATCCTGGGGCAGGATGACCTGCATGCTCTCATTGCTGGTCTCCCTTCCCAAGCATCCTAGAATTCTGCTTTCCCCTCCTCCTGGCCAGTTACTCTGGGCCAGTGATTTCTAGTTGTCCGTGACTCGTACTACCAAATTTCTCTGCTTCAAGGCTTGCCTCCAAAACAATCTGAAGTGCCCTGCCAAATTTTGGAGGGTGATCCACTACCGCTTTGATCTCTCAACCCAGTCTGCTTCACCAGTCCTTATGGTAAATCGTTCACTCGTCTCTGGCCCTTCCTTTGTTGCTGTTTACTTCAGTGAGTATTTCACCATATGTGCTGTTCTGTCTTCAGCTACTCCTACCTCATCTCCACTTTATTCCTCTCAGTACTCCTGTCCTTCTACCAGCTCCTTGATATTTTATTTCCCTCCTGTCATTGATTGAGAAACTCTGCTTGTCCTGTCTTCATTCAGCCAGTTCAACTCTAGCCCTGATGGCCTGGACCCTAAACTCCTCCGTCTCTCAGCTCCTGCCATCGCCTACTCTCTTACCTTCTCAACCTCTCCTTTAACCTATGCATCATTCCTCAGGCTTGGAAGTTGGTCAGAGTTTTCCTGTTTCACAAGGATGAGGTAATCCCTCCTCCCCTGGTAACTTCTGTCCTGTGTCCTTCCTCTCCTCTCTTGCAAAGATGCAGGAGAAATTGATATACTCCCAGCTGTCTGACTTCCTGTGCTCTTCCAACTTCCTCTCCCTTTTCCAGTCTGGTTTTCGAAAGCACTTTTTCGACCATCTCTTTCCTGCTGCATGTCACAGACTACATCCTCTCTCTCTCTCGGATGGATCAGGGCACATCACGATGGATATTTTTTATTGATATGGCCAAAGCCTTTTGTTCGGGGGGCGGGGGGGGCCACCCAGGTGCTTGGGGTAAAATCCCAGTACTGACACTGTAGTGCATCATGAGTGGGATGCTGCACTTCTGAGGTGCCGTCTTTTGGGTGAGATCTTAAACCAAGGTTCTGTCTGCCTGTTCTGTGTTCTGGTGGTTGTTCAGGCAGACGTTAAAGATCTTCTGCCACTTCTCGAAAGGAGTAGGGGAATTTTTATATGAGGATTTCAGATAGTAAATAAACTCACCATACAAGAACATGGTGATACATACTTGATCAATCAAGTTCTACACATACAGTTAAGAGATTCTAACATAACTTTTAAAAGAAATATAAATCAGTATCATTTTCCATTTCTTCATGGAGGTTTAGCCCATTTTTCACAGTTTATCCATAATAATTTCACTAATGTTTCTAAACATTTCTTCATACGGCACAGTTCTCTGCTGTGTGATCCACAGATAATGAGATTGCCATAAATAATACCTTATTGCCAAAATTATGTAAATTGTTTCAGAACAATATTTGCTACACCTACCATGCAGTTTCCCATATATCAATGTGTGATATAACAAACTATCAAATAAAGGCTCTGTCCATTCTTTTGCTAAGTATTTCCAAAAATACTTTGCATAGTCTCATGCTAAGAAAAGGTGTTCTTGTGGCTCTAGCAGCTGTATACATGACTGCCTCAAACAGTATCTGCTTGTGATTATTATTCCTTACTCTTAGTTTGCCATGCAAGCTTAACCAGACAATTCCATACAAAGTCTGATAGTCTTTTTGATTGTATCATGTTTAAATTTAATTGTAATTTTTTCTCCAGGGCAGTCCCCTAAGGAAACAGCTTCTTTACATTCTTCCTGTAGAATGTGCATGTATATTTCCTTCCTGGTCATGACAGGAATACTGTCACTGGTAATGCCCCATTTAATTAGGTGTTTCACTTGTCCTACCCCATACTCCGGGAGCCCGGGGAGTCTGTGGAGAGTATGTGCCTTTTTCTGAGCCCAGGCTGCCTGACAAGAGGCTGTCCAACTGAATACCTGGTCCTTCCCTACTTTATTTCCTGGTCTCAGTGCACCCCCAAAGTTATACGCCAAAAATATGCTACAGAAAAATTCTACTGGATTTGTTACGTTCAACCCCCCTTTATTTATTTTCCTATAGGTTATTACGCTCTTGATTGGATTTCATCAGTCACCCCACAGTGCCTGGAAAAACACGCTATATAATGCTGCTGCTAGGGTTTTTGAGGGGAATACGTAACTGATGTATAAAAATAAAGGTATTAAAAGAGTCTTGATTAAGAGGATTATGTTTTTCTTTGATATTTGTTGCCCCTTCCACGAGTTTACCATCCTAGTGGCCCTCTGCATGCCCATATTCCAATTTAGCTCGGCCATGTCTTCTCCGCCAGATGTGGTCCCTAGAATGGGAACTGTCCCTTTGGCCAACTTAAACCCTGCACATTTGTCTCCTTCAGGTGCTGGGGTGTTTCCCAACACAATTCCAGTACTTTTATTAAAATTAATACTTGATCCTGATCACTCTGCAAAATTTTGGCAGAGTTTTACCAGGGAGTCCTCTCTTGTCACAGGGCCTATGCATAACACTGAACATCTGCACATGCTAATATCTTGGTGGAGGGGGATGCAGGACTCAGTGTTAGGCCTTGAATCTGATTGTCTTGCTCAATTTTCCATAAGAAAATATAATTACAGAATGTATACAGTAAGGGACTCAAATTTCTTTCCCTATCCATCCATTGAATACTGGGGAAAATGGAAGCATTTCTATACATAAGTTGTATCCATTTTATAAACATGCTACGTATACCATAAACCCAGAGTACTTTCTATAAAAGGAGTAGGGGAATTTCCCTGGTATGCCGAACAGATTAGAAACATAGAAACATAGAATTTGACGGCAGATAAGGACCACTTGGCCCACCCAGTCTGCCCATTTCTCTACCTACTGGTTAAGCTGTAGATCCTAGTTAACCAGCAGCCTACTTCTTCCTACCCCCACCCCCTAGAATTGCCTTATGACTGTCCCATGCATGCTTGAATTCCACCACTGATTTTGCCTCCACAACCTCCTCCGGAAGGCCGTTCCATGCATCCACAACTCTCTGTGAAAATACTTCCCTAAATTACCTTTGAGCCGCCCCCCCATCTTCCCGATTTCCTCCATTTACTAAAAATACCACCAGCCGCTTAATCTGGTTCAATTTCATTTACTTCCCATCTGTATCTCTCCCCTCCCCCGGGACGAGGCTGAAAATAGGCAGCATTGTCTAACCTGCCTTTCCCAGTCAACAAAAACTAACTAAATAAATATTCGGTGGCCCATCTGATCTTCTGGACAAGCTGAGGTCTGCTGGACCCTTAGCCCCTTTTGTTGAATGGTTACATTCCTACCTTTCGGGACATCAGCAGTCGGTACAGGTCAGTGGCTTCCTGTCCCCTCCACTCCCAATCCAGGCTGGGGTCCCACAGGGCTTCATCACAGTCCCATCCTCTTCTCCATTGTCCTCAGTGACCTCCCCTTGGCCTGAGTCAACTTTACATGTATGCATATCGCGCAGTTCTCTACACCTCAGGCCCAACAACTGAGGCTTGGGAGTCTCGCTTCAACAAGATTTCCACAATGTCCTATGTTAGCTTCAGACAAACAAACTCCAGGTCAACACCAGAACCAAGAAAACCATGTCCGTGACCTTTGGGTCTAGCCAGAAATTGGCTAGGGTTGCTCCTCTCCCTTCCTTCACCACCCTAGATGGTTACCCTCGAAGTGGTTCATTCTTTCAAGTATCCTGGTGTGTGTCTGACAGCATGTTTGATTTCTTTGTCCACATTGATGCCATCCGTGCCGAGCTCCGCATTAAGCTTGGTGCCCTCTGCTGTAATAAAGACTGCCCGTCCCTGCAAGTCTGCCAGGAGCTACTTACCAAAATGGTGCTCGCAGTCTTTCACTATGCAGGTGTGTTCTGTTTTACCGCTCCCTTCTCTTCCCACAGCAGATTGGACACCCTCTGTAATGCCTTGTCATTTTGCTACAAACTCAACTCCTCGCACTCACCGCTGCTCACCATGCTCTTCCCTCACTATCCTATTGCTTCCCTCCCGTCGTCTGCGCCACTGTGTTTCTTTTATCTCTAAATATTGGTTTGAGGCACTGCCCTCATACCTTTGCTCCCTCATCTCTCCCATTCTACCTGCCTTATACTCCCTTCGTTCCAGGGATCACCACACCTTCATCCTCCCCCAGTCTCACTCCCTTGCTGGGTAGTCAGCCTCTCTGATTACCCCCGAACCTCCTCCCCAACTTCCCTTAGGCACCACCTTAAACTCTGCCTTCTCCCTCCTGTGTCTGTTTGCTCCCCACCTGACTTGCTTTTACTTCCTCTTCTTCCCCATTTCCAGGGTTGGTTTTAAGTCTCCTAATTTCATTACACTGTTGCGCGGAACAATTTGTTGTTATATCTCTGATGCAGAGCAGGGCATGCTTCATAAATCTGCTTTTGTTATTTTGCTCTTCTTTGCCATGTTGCACTTCATTTGTTTGCATCTTATTTTGTATGTTAAGCATCAATATTATTGCATTTCTTATTGCATCTCCATACCCTTCCCCTGGGTTGCACAAAGAAACGAGCCTTAGCTCACTCTGCCTAGCCCGGGTATCAATTTTTTAAGTACATAATCACTCGTAGGTCCCACTCTTCTGGCGTTCGCTCAGTCGCTTCCTTTCCCATCCTGTATTCTGTTTTGGGGCTCTTGACTGCTATATGGAAGGCACAAACTAGTTTCAGAAAGTTGATTAATGGAATTGTTAATATAAAAAATGTTTTTATTAGTAGTCACTCAGATTTAAGGAGCAATTTCAAAACATGGCTACTTTTTAACTATACCATATGAAAACTGATTGTATCTGTTACATAAGGGATATAATAGCTGTTCTGTCATACTCCAGTCTTAAAAAGGCATGACAGAGTGGGTTTTAAGCCATAGTAACTGTGCTGGAGTGAGTTTAGCACTTTAGACAAACGCTCCAGTGCACACCACTTTAAATATCCCACTGGCCCCCTGAGCAAGTTCCCCCCCAACACCCCCAAACGCTGATACATATTTTTTTGCATATCATCTGTGTGAATAAGCAGGTAGTCTCTGAATGATTAACACAAGACACTTCGTTTCAACCCACCCCAGCACACTGACACAGTGCTGTTCTGCACAGTCCTCTCTGCAGGAGCAACGCACACTACGTTTAGTTACAAGTTCTCCCACCCCAATCTGTGTACCCCAGAAAATACGACCCAGGATCTTCATTCATGGCAGGATTTTGCAAGGTTCTGGTGTTCACTTTTTAGTTCACACAAAGTCTTTGTTTTCTTTCTTTTCCCTTATCCGTTAGATTTATTCCTTGTTTTTCCATTGGTTGTCCTCTTTCTTAATAGCCTTAGGCTCATCAGTACTGCAACAACTGGGCAAAATTCTGTTTTGTTTCCTTTTAAAGTGTTTTCTTGTTTTAGTAGTTTTTCATCAGTACCCAGTAAATCTGGCTTCAACCCTGCATGCTAAGAATTTATTTATTTGCTTTTTGTTACCAGGTAAGTGCACTAGGCAAGGACCTGCCTATTTTCAGGCACGGCCAGATAGAGTACAGATAAACAACAATAAAAATACAAACATATTTGAACAATGTTTACGGAAGAATACAGGTACCCATGCAGGGATAGGCAGTAATTAGACTAGAATATTTTTTCTTTTTATAATTAAATATACTTCATTGAAATTTTAAAGTTAGTACACAACACAAGGAAGACTAGAAGATCTATAACATCCATGCAGGGATATGTAAATTATACAGGGATGAGTCATTGTAAACTAAACATTAAACATTGGTACCAGAAAGAGACTGGCAGAAAGCTAAGAGGCAATCAATTTGTTTCTTGTTAGCAGTGAAGCTTTTTTATGTCTGTGCACACATGCATGAAATAAACATCTTTTTACAGTGATTGCTTTTAGAGGTGCATCACTGTCGTGTCCAGTGCAGCTCAGGCTGCAGTGGGCTCTATCGTGACAAACCAGTGGTCAGCAAAGCGGATCATGACACTGTTCTTGGCATCACTGGGTGGAAACTTTATGTGGTTGAAAGGAAAGAGCCACTTCAATCCAGAGTGACTCTGTCCTTTCATCTGCTTGACACCGCCCACCCAGCAGCCATCTGAACGACTTCACGATCAGCCTGCTGGTTTTCCTCTTTTCCCAACCACACAAACAGTCCCAGCCTCTACCAAGTATCACTGCCACCTCCCCATGGCATCCCATGCCCCTTTCAAATTGGTCCTACCACCAGCCAAGTATCCCTCCCACCTCCCTTTCACTTCCTGTGCCCTGTTAATATTTCGCTGACATAGGGGTGCCCCGTCCCCAGAGTTGGTACGTGATATAAAGAAAACAGTCTCTCATAGTCCTTTTAAATTTTGCAAAAACATGTTTTGAAGGGGATTTGAAAAATGGCAGCTGTCACGTTCATGAGGAGGGGTAACACAAGGGATATGTTGAACTTAAGTGGCCAAAATCTGCAAACATAAAGTTATGAGTAAACGTTGAAACAGTTTATTGACCCCGGATTTTCAAAATGGTCTTTTTATGACCCCATGTTATGATCAAGACAGGTGGATAGAATATACTATGTGGTGTTAAATAGATTAGATAAATTCATTGATATTTGCAGTCCCTTTTTACAGTTAGATTCAATCTGACTTGGAATGACTGTTTGAATAATAGTCTTGATATGTACCTATATACATGATATTGATATGATATGATAATTTAGAGTCTGATATCTATATGTTACTGTTTTCATCTAAGCTAAAATAAATACGGCTATAATATAAAGAAGTTTTCTAATAAGAATGTGATGTTTTTATGTATGTATGATGTTAGCGTAGAGTGGGGTGGCTGTTTATATTTTTCAGAGGTTATGTTTGCCTGTTGACACTAGAAGCACTCAGCGCAGTGCAAGAAAGCAGCAGCAAAGGCAAAGAAGATGCTAGGATGCATATCTAGGGGGATCAGTAGTAGGAGAGAGGAGGTTATACTGCCCTTGTGTAGGTCACTGGTAAGGCCGCATCTAGAGTATGGAGTTCAGTACTGGTGCCCACACCTCACTAAGGACATCAACCTGCAGGAGAAGGTCCAGAGGACGGATACAAAAGTGTTAGCTGGTCAGCAGGGTAAAGCATATGAGGAGAGGTTGCAGGCACTGAACGTGTACTCCCTGGAAGACAGGAGAGAGTGGGGACATGACTGGGACCTTCAGGTACTTGAAAGGGATAAATAAGGTTAATAAGGAGAGTATCTTTAAGCTGAGTGGCAGCCATAACATGAGGGGGCACAGTCTTAAGCTGGAGGGTGGGAAGTTTACATAGAAACATAGAAGCTGACGGCAGATAAGGACCGCAAGGCCCATCTAGTCTGCCCATTTCTTTTTCTACCTTATAAATGTGCCATCGGCCTTTGCTCTGTCAGTGGCCTATCTAGTCATACTCCTCTGTATTGCTCCCTTTTGCCTATCCCATACCTGTTTGAAGCCCTGCACTGTATTCATAACCACCACTTCCTGAGGTAGGCCATTCCATGCATCCACCACCATTTCTGTGAAAAAGAATTTCCTGACATTCCCCCTTAATCGACCTCCCTCTAATCTCATGCTTTGTCCTCTTGTCCTGCAATTTTTTTTTTATATTTAAACATGTTAGATTCTTTTACCTTGTTAATGCCCTTAAGGTGTTTGAATGGTTCGATCATATCACCTCTCTCCCTCCTTTGCTCAAGGATATACATATTGAGCTCCGTTAATCTGTCCTCATATGTCTTCTGATGCAGTCCCTGCACCATTTTGGTTGCCCTTCTCTGGACTGCCTCAGTTTGGTTAATGTCCTTGTGAAGGTGTGTCCTCCAGTACCGCACGCAGTACTCCAGATGGGGCCAACCCAGTGTCTTGTAAAGAGAGAATATTACCTCCCTCTTATGACTTGTGATACGCTTACTAATACACCCTAACATCCTCCTAGCCTTACCTACTGCTTTAGAGGTCTGCTTGGATGATTTCAGGTCATCGGTGGTGGTGATGCCCAAGTCTCTCTCTTCCTTTGTGACTGCCAGCAACTCCCCTCCCAGCCTATAGATAGCTTCAGGGTTTCTCTTCCTTAGTTAGGTGCATGATTTTGCACTTCTTTGCATTAAATCCCAGTTGCCACTCTTCTGACAATTTTGCTAGTTTATCCAGATCTCCTCTCATTCTGCCCACCCCATCTGGATCATCTACTCTGTTGCAGATCTTGGTGTCATCTGCAAACAGACAAGCCTTGCCCTCTAGTCCATCTGCAATGTCACTAATGAAGAGGACTGGGCCCAGGACTGGTCCCTGAGGTACCCCACTTGTGACTTGCATCTCTTCTGGCTGTATACCATTTACGACCACTCTCTGTTTTCTGCCTATCAACCAGTTTGCCACCCAGTTGACCAACTTCTGATCCACCCCAAGCCTACCTAGCTTATTTGTCAATCTTCTATGCGGAACAGTGTCGAAAGCTTTGCTGAAGTCAAGGTAGGCGACATCAACTGCCCCCCTTGGTCCACCACTCTGGTTACCCAGTCAAAGAAATCTATGAGATTAGTTTGACATGACCTTCCTTTTGTAAACCCATGCTGTTTAGGAGGGAGGTCAGGAAGCACGTCTTCACAGAGAGGGTGGTCGACACTTGGAATGCGCTGCCAGAAGAGGTAATCTCATTGAAGGCAGTGGGCAGCTTTAAGAGAGGCTGGGACAGGCATAGGCAGAGGGTAAGGATCATGGGTAGGGAGGATGGGAGGAGTGGGGAGGGAGGGCAGGGACATTAGCTCAAGCTGTGGACCCTGCAACATGAGCAGACTTGATAGAGCAAATGGCTTTCTTCTGCTGGCTTCTTCATATGCTCGTATGTTTTAAGGAAAATTAAAAACTTATTATGGGAAAAAAGACAGGTGGATAAATCCCATCCGAAAGGTGGTTTCACAGAAGGACTGCAAAAACATGTTCAGAAGAGATTTAAAAAAATGGCACCTACCATGTTCATCAGGTGGGTTAACAAAAAGGGCTGTGTTACACTTTTGGGGCAAAAATCACAAAGTTAAACATTCAACATTTCCTTATAACTTTGTTGTTTTTTTTACTCCAGATTTTCAGCACTGGCTTTTTATGACCTCACGTTTTGATCACAGCTGGTGGAATTTTTTTTTATTCAGTTTGAAAGGTGACTTTGCAGACCAAATATGAAAACATCTGTTTTGTGACATTTTGACTCCAAATTTTCAACAGTCTTCTTATGACCCGTCCTGCTGAACACAACAGGTGTCATGTTTAAAATACTGCCCAAAACGTCATTACGCACCACATGTGCGAGCACACATTTTGGCCAGGATTTGAAAAATGACACCTGTCACGTTCATAATGTTGTGCAAAAAAATGGCTGTGTTGAAAATTTGGAGTCACAGTATTAAAACTTACCAAAGTTATGAGTGAATGTTGAAAAAATGTCAACATACCTGCATAACTTTTTTTTTTTAATATTCTGACCCAAAATTTTCAACACAGTTTTCTTGTGACCCCACCTTATGAACTCGTTAGGTGAACATTTTCAAATCCCGTCTGAAAGGTGATTTCGCGTAGTGACTGTGAAATCATCTTCCGGGCCAGATTTGAAAAAATTCACATATCTTGTTCATGAGATATGGTCCCAAAAGGGCCATGTTGAAAATTTAGAGGAAAAAATATTACAGAATGACCCAGTTATGAGTACAGGTTCAAAACGCAATATGATACACTGGCCGCACAATACCTGATTTTCTCTGTTCTCGGTCTAGTGTTGAAGAGTGAAAATGTGTCTCCAGTCCAGAGAGGATTACGGTGTTGGACCCTCAGTAGGGGTGGTGGGTGCCGAGTGAGGGAGGTCAGGTGCAGGAGGGTAGTGGGAGCAACAGACAATGATAGACCATCTTCTTTTTTTACAGGGTGTAAAAATAATTAAAAAAAAAATTAATTTATCTAGTGGCAGCAACAAAAAGCCTCAGGTTCTTCTGGTCTGGCTCCATTCTCTGTTCAGCTGCCATGTTGTTGGTTCGGCCATTCAGGTTGCCGGCTCTCTGCTGTATGCTCCCTCTCCCATCAAAACGTAAACAAAAAGAAATTTAAACCCGTGGCCAAAATACTTAAAATTGCCAAGACCTAATGATAGATATTAACTACTCCTGCCTCGACGCATCAGTGATGCAGTAACACAATAGAATGCGAACAACTAACATCACTGGCAAGCAGGGGAATAACATACCACATGATTTCATGAACTCAGCCAGGCACAGCTTCTTTCTTTGCACTTCTCAGCACGGCCAGATGACCTGAACATTGTCATGAATTTTCTGTCTGCTTGCTCTGGCTACAGAAGACTTCTCAACCAGACTATCACTGCACCTCACAATGTCTCCCATGTTTTCCCATATGCTCCGTGTCTCTGGGGCATTGTTGTTCAAATATGCAAAAGCAGGAAGTCAAAGCACTTGGTGCAGGCAGTAAGGCTTTGCTGAGTAACTCCAAGAAAAATGATTATTGGAAAGCAAAGCAGTTTTTTATTGTGGATAGGGCAAGATAAAAGTTCAGGAAGCTCCTTTCACACCAAAGCAAGCCCCGCTGCTTCGACTGTAGTCTTCGTCAGGGGTCTGGGTTTCCTTGGTGGACACTCCCACCTTGAATATCGAACAGTGGCTCACCAGAGATTCTTAATTGGGCAGCTGGTGTTACAAGTATGACAGCCAAATAGTTATCTCTGGTGGGAGTTGAAACTTATGGCACAACGTAAAATTACATACAAAAGGTATCGTTGATTGTTTTATACAGTGTTACCAAATACCATACACAATTAAGTCATGTTAAAAACATTGTGCAAAAATGCAAGGGCTGCAGAAAGGCTGGAGACAAAGAGAACAAGCTCGTGTTAGATAATACATCAGTAACCACATACAGTGTTGAAGCAAACTAGCACTGTCATTCCATGGTGAGAAAGGTAAATATAGAAATCACTGGTAGAGGGCAGCAGGATATTATCCATAGGACGCAATCACCCCATTAAGAAATTCCAATGTCCTGGTACTTGGGATACCTACCAGACTATCGAACTATCCTGCCAAGAGGCAGCAGAAATACTGTCTGCATCATTTTGTTCAATATATTAAAGATTCAAGTGCTGACAACTATCCCAAGTCTTGAACAGTCCATGTCTGTTCATCTTGATCATTTTGAGTAGGCATGGTTCAAAGTCACTTTCATCCAGGTTAGCCAGTAATGCTACAAGTTCTTAAAATTCTGTTTGAACCACACTATCAGGATGAGTTTCCTGAACGCCCGAGACATTAGTGTCACTACTGATTCCCAGTGTGACAGCTGAAGCTTGTGTTCTGGCAAAAAAAAAAAAGTCCTGCATCCTAATTCTTCTAAACACATTTATATAAATCCATATGGACCTCAGATTTATCTGGCACTGTAGTTTTTTTGTGTTTTTTTTTTTAAGAGATTACCTATTTTATTTTAGTTGTTTCTGGGTAGTGTTCCTCAGGTTTCTGTTTTTTCCTCCTTGTCCTCACTCTTGTTTTCCTTTTTGGTTTAACGTTTATTTTTCGTTTTTTGGCTTCTAAGAGTTCTTGATCTAAAAAATCTACTTCCATAGTGGTTTCTCCTCCCTAGCCTGATGCACTTCTCTCAGAGTCACTGAGATTCTGACTTCATTAGTTGTGGGTTTTTTTTTTTTTTTTGGTCTTGATTGGGACTTCGAGCGCCCTCTGCTGGCTAATCTAGGGCTTCTTTGCCAGGTCAAAATATTGGTGTCCGTCTTCTTAGTCCCAGTCTAGTTTGGATTGTTTTCATTTAACTAGATTGTTTTCATGTTTATCTAGTTTTACTTTCAATTGTTTGTCCAGTTTCCCAAATAGGGAGTTGTTCTGAAATCTAACTTAAGCCACTGTTCTTTTCTCGAGAACTCATCTAATCCATAAGCAAGGGACTTGGTAACCCTGAGACCTCAAGAGGACTGCTCTCTATCAAGATACGTCTCCAGAGTTGTAATATTGTAAGTTATGTTGAGTTTGTAAAGTTCAATTTCTCGAGTGAGCCAGACAAGTACTTAATGATGTCTTCAGTGGTATAATTGGAATTATTTAAATGTCCAGAGAGCTGACCTTTCCCTCTAGCCTTTCTTGCTTCCAGTTCTTCAGTAACTGCCAAACAGACCAAAATGGTGACTGCTGCTGACGTACAAACTTTGATATCAGTGTCCGGTGAGCTCATACTCCTCTTGAAAGCAGACCGCACCCAAACCAGAGTGTAGCGATGAAACAGAGCTTCCAGTTCAAAGAACAGATATTCAGTGATAAAATGTCCTGCAACGGTTCCAAACATCACTGATAATTGATGCCTGCGGCCACACACAGCGCAAATACGAACAGACAAGAAGCATTGTGTTCAGTGGCAGGTGGACCCCGGTGCTATGCTGGAGCTGCCCAGCTCCAAGACAGAACAAATGCAAGCAGGAAAGCAAAGCATTTGGTGCAGGCATTGAGCTGAGCTTGTGGTCTTTGTCTCTGGCCTTTGTGCAGTCCATACATTCTTGCATAACGTTTTTTAATGAATTATGTATGGTATTCAGTAACATTGTATGAAGCAATCACTGATACGTATTGTATGAAGTTTCTCTGTTGTGCTGTGAGTTTCAACTTCCAGCAGAGCTATTTGACTATCACACTTGTAACACCAGCTGCCCAATTAGGGTTCTCTTGTAAGCTGTGAGTGTCCCCACCAAGCAAAGCCAGCCCTTAATGAAAACTAAGATTGAAGCTTTGGGGCTTGTGTTTGTTTATTTATTTTTTTTATTTAGCTTTTGTTAACCAAGTAAGTGCACTAGCCATAAAATGACTATTTTCAGGCATGACCCGGGAGAGTACAGACATGCAGAAACTTAACAGGATAACAATTTATAAGTGCTTTACGTTCAACGAGTTAAAGAGGATACAATATATTGGAACATACAAAGTAAAGCGCTTTACATACAATGAGTTAAAGTGGATACAATATATCAGAGACATACAGAGTAGACCATAAGTTCATAGGTGCCTACCTATGCAATGAATAGAGAAGACCTTGGACAATAAATTATCAGGTGACATATCATATAAACAGAACAAGGTACACAAAAACAGGTAATACAACAGGAAGAAATAACTATTGAGAGCAGGGGGTGTCATTAAGGAAAAGGTCGGTAAGTGAGGAAAAGGGGAGCAAGCCGTGAAATTAGATTATATGAGTATATGTAAGTGCAAGGGAGATGCCTGCAGTGCAAGATTGTATTTGGGCAGGGAAAGGGAGCCGGCACAAGCTGAGGCAGTGAGAGGGTTATATAGAGTTGAGGAAACACTATGGTATAGCCAGAGACATCAGTCATTAGGTAGGGTGAAAGCAGGAACAGGTATCAGCAATCTGCAGATTTGAGCGCAGTTTTCTCTTACATCATGTGTGGGAGCTAGAAAGTCTAATGTCGAGGGGAAGGGAATTCCACAGCTGTGGAGCTGCATGCTCAAATGCAACAGTTCCTTTCGCAGTGCGGCACCTCGACAAATTCAGAAATTATTTATTATCTGATCGTAGACCATGGAGTGTGTCCTGAGGAACAAGCATAGCTGCAAAACCTAGGGGTTTGATTTCAAATTATCAAATCAATGAGAGCCAAGGTAGTAGTATTTCTTAGTATGTCAGGAGCATCCTGAACTTTTGTCTTGCCATGGCCACAATAAAAAAATGTTTGCTTAGTAGTAATATCTTTTGTAAGAGTTACTGGGCAGACTTCTTGCCTGCACTGAGTGCCTTACTTTCCTACTTGTATTTGTTCTGTCTTGGAGCTAGGTAGCTCCAGCACAGCACCCGGTTCCGCCTACTGTTGGGAAGACTGCTTTCTGTTAGATCCTTGTTCGTATGAGATGACAGGGCAAAAAGGAGAACTGAGAAGGGTTATGGCATGTAATTAGACAGGCATGACAGTCGGGAGACAAGAGCAGCTACCAGAGCAATGTCAACTGAAAAAATACAAACACCAAACAAACCCGTTTCTCAGCCAAGCAAAATAATTGGCAGTTTCGCTAATCGAACCTGCCTTTGAGCTGCAATTGCTGGTTTGGAGGGCAAGCCCAGTTATTTTATGCCTTGATATGCGTCACCTGTGTGTTCTTTGCTTTGAATTTCAGCTGCCTTACCCTAGACCATTTCTCTAGCCCTCTAGAGCCTCCGCCATGGTTCTAACCCCTCCTCACTGTCCACCCTTCTGCACATCTTTGTGTCATCTGTGAAAAAACAGATCTTCCCTTGGATCCCTACCCTAAAGTCACGGCGAATATATTAACTAGGACTGGCCCACTAGTGACGCCTTTACCTTCACAGTAATCGCCATTAATAACAAACCAATGGGATCTTCTGCTTAGCCAGTTCTTACCCATTCAGTAACCTTATTTCAAACAACATGAAGTCTTGCTATATTATGACAGTAGCAGTTTGTCCCACCACTAGAACTGCTCCGGAGGTGAAATGGTTAATACCATTCCAAAATAGAACTTTGAGCAGGAGCTCTAAGAAGCAGCTCTATCTGTGTAATTTCAAACCTGAACTGTCAGATTCTTTACTCTGCCTCAGTGAACAGTCGCTCCGGAGATTTCTCCTACTGCTCGGTTCATTTCTCGGTTTAAACAGTGTTTTCTCGGTTCAATTCAACCGAGAGTAGTTTTATTTTAACCGCAAAACCGTTCGGTTCAAGCTCCGTCTGTGGTAATCGTAAGTAAATTAAAGGTTTTGTCTGTGTGGAACTTGTAAGTTTATTGGTTCGGTTTTGAAACGATCAGCTGGGTTTAAAACTCATTAACTTTAAAGTTTAACATTTTAGAGTGCGGTTCCGGTTCTTATCGGTTCTAAAAACGGATTTTATTACGCTTTTTCTCCACACCTGCAGACACTGTTAGGGAACCTATAAGGTGTCTTTGCCTGGCACCGCCGCTTAAAGGGCAAGTTTTTCTGGTTAGCTGGCATTATGTCTGAAACCCAAAAGAAAACCGGGCCCACTGTTTCAACACTGTGATGTCTGTGGGAAGTCTTTGCCAAGGCTGACCCACACACCACATGTGTCTATTGTCTGGGTTTGACCACCTCCAGTCAGACTGCCAGATATGTAAGAATTTCCTGCAGCCACCCTGGAAAAGAGATTGGGCAGGTTCAGGGAACGAGGCCAAAAAGTCCACTGACCCGATGAGCCAGCCCGGTTCGGTGCCAACCAACCGGAGGGAGTGCCTCGACCAGGGCGAGACTTCGGGCAAAGAAAAAGCTGGTTCTGAGGAACCAATTCCAGTAAAGAAAACAAGAAAGTCAGCAGGTTTGGAGTCCAAAACCCCTTCTCCAACTGCTGCAGAGATAGCAAAAGCCATACAAATTGTCCAGTCACTGTCTCAGGTTCCGTCTGAACCGCCACTATCTGGCAAAAGGTCGGTTCGTCCGGATCTTACTTCGAGACACAGCTCTTGCAGCAGGTTACACCATTAGGACCGAAGCCGCCAGGCGCCAGGACCCCACGGAAAAATTCTAGCTAGCTAACTACAGCGGGACCGCCCGAGCGTCGGTCCGCCCTCCGGCGTCAGGCGTGGTACAAAAGAGGCGGTCCCTAGATTCCCAGTTCTTTCTGCCACGACTTAGCTACCTGACCTCTTCGTTACCAGTCTAGCGCGACGGGTGAATAGTTCCTTTTTCAAAAATTCCCAGAACTCTCTTCAAGCAAGATCTTGATGTCATCACCAACTTCGGGCCATCCTCAAGTGCGCTTGTGGAAAGCAGATCCGTTCAAGGACCCCCACACTGCCTCGTCCGGTGCCTGAGCCCCGAACCCGCGATATCCCGGAGCCTGTCCTTCTTGCCAAGGGTTCAATAGCCGTACCCGGATCCGGCGTCAGAGGGCTTTGCAGGCGTTTCTTCTGGAGGAACAACTGAAGACCATGTCCTCCAAGGGGGAAAGCTCCAGGGTCCACAAGCACGCGGAGAAGAGAAGGGAGAAGGCCCCTTCCAGGTCCCCTTCTAGGGGTTCGGAGTCCCGTAGCTCCGGTTCGAAATCTCCCCCGGCTGCAATCAAGAAACCTTCATCTCAGGAGAAATCCGCCAGGCCTTCCTCCCCTTCCAGGGCCTTGGCGAAGTCCGGGGAACGACACCATCACCACCGCAAGTCGGGTTCCCGCTCCTCGGTACCCGACGTCAGGTCTTCGTCGGTGCCTCCACGCAAGACGTTGGAGCTCACGCCTTTAAAAGGCCCATGGCCCAGGCGCCGGCCTCGACAGCCGTCAGCGTGCGCCCTTCTTCCTGGGCCGCCGTCAGCCCGGCGACGGACGCCGGCCATTACATCCCAGCGGACGCGGTAGGGGACCGACGCCCCTCCTGAAAGAAGAAGGCCCTGTTGCCTCCGACCGACATCGGTCAGCAGCTCTCTATCGGAGGAGGACCTAGAGCAGCCCGAGGACCAGACGGGGGACCCCGGTCCCGTAGGTACTCCCAGGGATCCTCGCCATTACCAGAGCCCCCTGTGGAGCCGACGCCGGGACCCGACGACCGCCCACCGGCACCCGGGCCGTCGTCGGGCCTCTCTCTAGTGGAGGTGAAAGATCTGTTCACCTACTGGTGGGATACCATTAAAAAAGACATGGTTCCCCCTCCTCCTCCTACTCCTCCTCCTCCTACTCCGGTTCCTGCCCCCCCCTCGCCTTGGGCGAGGCCGTGTTCCTCCTCCCCGGGAGCCTAGAACCCTCCACGGGAGACCTGATAAAGCGGAGACCTCCGTCAATTCCTCTTCCGGATCACCCAGCCCCAAGAGATCCAGGAGACACCGACGTTCGCCTTCAACGGAGGACACGGGATCAGACTACTCCACCTCTAGATCCCCATCTCCACTCTCCATCCCTTCTCCGGACCCACGTGAGATGCCTAGATCTCCTCCAGATGATCCCTCGTTCCTTGATATTATGAGACATATACAAGAGAACATGGGATGGGATGCTGAAGACTTAGACCCCGAAAGAGTGCGACTCGCCAAATATCTTGGCAAAAGGACCCCAAGCCTGTGGTGGTACCGACGTGGTGACACTTGCGTGGACGCACACCAAGGCGTGGAAGCTGCCCACACTCGCTCCCCGGCGAGACCAAGAAAGCTGATCGCTTGTACAAGGCTCATGACCTACCAGTGGTACTTGACGAGCATCCTCAGGCCGATTCTCTGGTCATCATAGCCTCACATGACCGGTCACAGAGGCCACAACATTTGAGCACCCTGCCACGGACCCAGAGTCCAAAACAACTGGACGCATTGGGTAGGGCGCACGATGTTTCCGCTTACCCGCGCCCATCAGATCCCTGAACTATTTAACCCATGGTCCAGTTCCAGAACGCTTTGTGGAACAGGGTCTGAAGCGGCTGAAAAGATGCCGAAGGTGAGCAGAAGGAGGAGATGCTTCAGCCTCCGCATCGGGTTCAGACGTGGGGACCCAAGTGCTAGAGCCGTAGGCGACTCCGCGGACTCATCGGCCCGAGCAGCAGCTTCTGGCGTTTGCCTCGAGACACTCTTGGTGCCGCGTCTCCGGTTTACCCCCGGACGTCCAAAAGAACATCTTGGACGCCCCTTTTGAGGGAGAAGTATTGTTTGGTAATCCTACAGAAAAGATCCTTACCAAACTCCAAGAGGCCGGGAAGGCGGTAAGGTCGGTTCAGGCCATGTACCGACCTAAGCTTGGTTCCTTTCGTAGGAACCAAAGCCGTTGTCGTGCGCGGACGCAGAGGCAACAGACCCACTCCGCTGCACCTCAGAGGGGCTCTGGTTTTCGTAGAGCCCAGGGCAAACACCCCGCCAGCCGAGGCCAGCGTTCTCCTAGGCAGGCCCAGCCAGCGGGTCCATCTGCCGCCACAGCCTGACTCCTTTCCGGCCCCCGCCCCTCAGGATCAACGGGAGTTTATAGTCGGGGGTCGCATTACAAGCATTCCCGCCGGGATGGCAGGCCATTACCACCGACAGGTGGAGTTCTTCAGTTGGTCAGTCTAGGCCACTTTATAGAATCTGCCAGGAAAGCCACCCTCGAGGCCTCCTTTGCTCTCCGGTATCAGGGTCAGCACAAAGCCTTGATCTGGCAAGAAGTACTACGCCTCTCTGACGAAAGGGAGCGATGAGTACGTCCCACAGAGAACCAGAGAGGACTAGGATACTATTCCCACTTCTTCCTGGTTCCCAAGAAAACAGGGGACCTCCGTCCAATCTTGGACCTCAGCGACCTCAATGTGTCGTCACTTACAGAAGATTCCGCATGGTGACCCTTCAGGTCTTATCCCCATGCTCAAACAGGAGCCTTAGCTGGCGTCTAGACATGCAGGATGCCTACCTGCACATCCCTATGGCTCAAGGCGCACAGGAGGTTTCCTCCGGCCTGAGTTCTCGACCACCACCTTCCAGTTCGAGCCCTTCCTTTCAGACTGTCTTCCCACGAGGTCTTTACCAAGTGCATGGCAGTCGTGGCAGCTGCCTCTGAGGAGACAGGGCCACTACGTGTTCCCGACACCTGGACCGACTGGCTTCACGGTCAGCCTCCAGAGAGACGCTGTCTTGCAATCAAGAGCAACCCAGGATCTGTTCCGATCCCTGGCATCCCTCATAAATTACAGAAGTCTCTCCTGGTACCGCCAGAGAAACCGCAGTTCATAGGAGCAGTTCTGGACACTGTTGGGAAGAGCCTTTCTTCCGGCCGACAGAGCGGAGCGCATCAGATCCCTCTAAGGGACCTATCACTAACAAGGTTGTACCTGCCAGGTCGGTCCCTAGCTTGCTCGGACACATGGCTCACGGCCATTCCTACTGTCCCTTTCAAGACTCACATGCGCATTACTCAGTGGATGCTCAAAGTGCAATGGGACCAAAGGCAAGACCACTTGCAGCATCCGTCAGACTCACCAATTCAGTGATTCCAAGACTGGCAGTGGTGGCTAGCCCCAGGGTCGCTCTCATCAGGCGTCCCTGCTTCATTAGCGCCCGTCCTCGGGTCACCTCTCACAGACGCTTCCGGTCTTGGGTGGGGCACACCTGGACGGGTAAAGTCCAGATGCGTGGACCCAGATGGAAGCTCACCTTCACATCAACGTGTGGAAATGAGGAGGTCCTCTATGCCCTGCAAGGCCTTTCAGTCAGTTATCCCACCGTACTCTTCTACTTCAGACAGACAACACGGATGTGGATTATACCTCAACAAACAGGAGGAGAACACACTCACCCCTTTGCAGGAGGCCATGAGAGTGTGGGATTGGTAATCAGACACGCGCGAATCTGATCACTGTGCACGCTCCAGTGGACAACACGGTTGCAGATGGCCTGAGTCGCTCTCAGGCCAGAGTCCACGAATGGGAACTCCCTTCAAGAGGTAGCAGAGGATCTGTTTCTTCGATGGGAACCCCAGATCTAGACTTGTCTGCCTCCTCATCCAACGCCAAAACTGCCCAATTTTGCTCTCTAGATCCAGGGCCTGGTGTTTTCTGGTTAGACGCTATCCTCTCTCCTGGGCCAACAGATTCCTCTACGCTTCCCTCCTTTCCGCTGATCCAGAGAGTTCTTTCTCTCAACCGCGCAGGAGCACGTAATAATGATCCTAGTGTCCCATTTGGCCCCAGACAGATTTGTCCCTTGGTTGATTCAACTATCTCGAACCCCGCCCCCTGCTGGCCGCTCAGCCCCACTTACTGTGTCAGGAGAAGGGTTACTTGTCCAACGGGACCTACGCCCCTGAACCTGACGCTGAGCTCCTAGAGACATAGCCATTTTAACGCCACCGGGTCTCGCAAGAGGTTGCAGAAGTCCTTTCGCAGCCAGAAAGTCGCAACGATATGAACGCACGCCATGAAATGGCGTTTTGTGTATGGTCACAGCACGCGACCTTCCCCTTTAGGTTGTCCTGTGGGAGTAATATTAGAATATTTGCTCTCCTCTTCATTCGGGTCCAGCCTACTCCTCTATTAAGTGCACCTCTGTGCCATTTAGCTTACCACCTCCCGGTGGGAAATCGCACAGTGGCTCAGGTGGACGTCTCGGAACTTAGGGAGCAGCACCAGGCTCCTATTAGAGACCCCAGCCTCCATGGGATTTGTTTTTGTCCTGAACAGCTCACGCCCCCTTTGACCTGCCGCGATTACGAACTGTACGATAAATATAGGAAAACGTTGTTTTAGTGCTGTTACCTCGGCAAGAAAAATTTCTGAACTCCACGCCTCATGTGCAAAGAGCCTTATTTTAGTTTTCCACGCGACAGAGTATCCCTGAGGACGAACCCTAAATTCTTCCGCTCTAAGGTGGTTTCTTTCACTCACTCTGAACAGGATATCGACCTTCCGTCCTACTTCCCAACTACTCTAATAGAGGAGAGGCTCTGCTCCATACCCTGGATGTTCACCGCAGCCTGAGGTTTACCTCAACAGAACTCAGTCCTTTCGTAGTTCTGAGCAGCTATTTCCTTCTGAGAGAATGATGGACAATCAGTATCCAAACAGTCCCTTTCTCGCTGGCTTGTCCCAGTGTATTTCTCACTGTTATGGTATCAAACAAAAGCCTCCCCGGTACAGTCCGGGGTCATTCCACTAGAGGGTGGCTACTTCTTTGCAGCGCCAAAATGTTTCCACTTCTGCTATATGCGCTGCAATCACTTGGAGTTCTGTGATACCTTTATCAGGCATTATAGCCTGGACATCGCCTCTCGGCGAAGGGCTGGTTTTGGTTTGGCCGTGCATCAGGGTCTCCTGTCCTAGGTTCAGGACCTGGTTTTTATCCTTTATTTTCCTCCTCCGGATTTTCTGACAGCGCTACTGCTTGGGAATCAGTCCTATCGAGTAACTCTGGCTGCAAGAGCTGTGTCTCGGAGAAGATAGTACAGTTAAAGTGAAGAACTCACCTCAGTAACAGCAGATCTTCAGAACAGCTCTTGCAGCAGGTACCTTCCCCCCACCTTCCCCTTGGAGAGCACGTCCAGTCTTTCTGAGCAGGAATGTTATCTTTCTGTCTTCTGACGGCGAATCCTAGGTCTCCCATTTGATGTCAGCTCATCGGCAAGAAGTCTCCGCGGGAGAACAGGGAATCTGCGGGACCGCCCCTCTCTACCACACCTGACAACGGGAGCGGGACCGACGTCAAGGCGGTCCCGCTGTAGTTAGCTAGCTAGAATTTTCAGCTGGGGTCCCTGGCGCCTGGCGACGGTCCCTAATGGTGTAACCTGCTGCAAGAGCTGTTCTCGAAGATCTACTGTTACTGGTAGTTCCTCATGCTGATGTACTGTCAGTGGTTCAGGAATATGATGTTGAGGAATTTTATGAACCAGAGGAGGGGGAGGATGATTATGAACAGTATGAATGTGGCTGGGAAGGTCTGGGTGTGCCCATTGAACCGGACGTTTCCCCAGACAGACCTCTAGAATCTCCCCCTATGCTATCTGAGTCCCCATCTCAGTTTATGTTTTACAAAAAAGTTGCTGAAACCCTCCAGCTTCCCTTGGAAGAAGCTGTGGATGAGCAAGAGGAGCCTGATTTTGTAGAAATGATGGATATTCCAGAGTCTAGGAGATTGTCTATTCCTTTGCATTAGTCTTTTAGGAAGCAAACAATAAAAATTTTAAAAGCTCCTAATTCTGTGCCTCCTGTAGATAAAAAGATGGACAGAAGGTACACATTGTCAGGTCCTGATACAGAATTCCTTTCTCAGCAATGCAGTCATGTTGGGGTAGTTCAGGCTGCAGCCTGTGATAAAGCTAGCTAGCGAACTAGAACAGGTGGCTGCTGATGGCATTGAGGCTTCTAAGGTACAGTTTCATGCTGCTGTGGATGTTAATGATGTTTCCTCTAGGGTCATGGCCACATCTGTAGCTTTTCGTAGGTTGGCCTGGCTCAGGTGTACTAGTCTGTCACAGGATACCCAGACTAAGGCTATGGATTTTCCTGTGGTGGGAAATTCTCTGTTTGGGAGCAGACAGAGAATTACATGAAAAGATGGATGAATATAGGACTACTTACCAAAGTGCCCAAGCTAAGGGCGGCAAGCCACTCCTCAGAGGCATACCCCCAGGGGTGAGGGTAGGCCTTTTCACAGACCTTTTACCAGACTGGGCCTCCTCTGCCTATGCTCAGAGGGCTTCTTCAGAGGCAGAGGCAGACGAGGGGTGGGCAGGCCTGCTCCCACCCCTCAGCCTAAAGCTCCTGCTAAGCAGGCACCCTGATGGGGTGCCCAGGGCGATCTCCTTTACCAGTAGGGGCAGGCTGGCTTACTTCAGTCAGAACTGGGCTTCTTTAACCTCAGACAAGTGGGTTCTGGAAGTAGTAGGCCAGGGTCTGGTTCTCAGCTTCAAAAGTTTCCCAAGTTGAGAACCAGACTTTTCTACAAGTGCTTCAGAGACCCTTGCTCTGGAAGCAGAGGTCTCAACCCTGTTGGCTCTCAGAGCAGTGGAAAGGGTTCCTCCCCTGCACCAGGGCAGGGGTCTGTATTCCAGATACTTCCTTACCCCAAAAAAGACAGGAGAATGGCTGCCCATATTAGACCTCAGATATCTGAACAAGCATCTTTTGAAACCAAAGTTCAAAATGGTAACTCTGGCAATGATTTTACCCTCCCTAAGGCCAGGGGACTGGTTAGCCTCCCTGGACCTCAAGGATGCCTATTTCCACGTCCTAATCAGAAGCTCCCATCAAAGTACCTCAGATTAGAACTACCCTCAGGTCATTACCAGTTCAGAGCAATGCCCTTGACCTCACCTCTGCCCCAAGGGTATTCACAAAGTGTCTAGCAGTGGCTCACTTAAGGAGGCAAGGGATTGCTGTTTTTCCCTATCTAGACGATTGGCTCATTGTAGGCCAGTCCCCAGAACAGGTAAAATCTCACCTGCAAGTTACCCAGCAGCTTCTCACCTCCCTGGGCTTTCTGCTAAATCTACCAAAGTCGGTTCTGGAACCAGTCCAGGTACTCACCTTTATAGGGGCAGAGTTGGACACGAAGCTAGCCAGAGCTTTTCTTCCTTAGAAGGGTGACCAATTTAGTGACTCTGGCCTCCTCCTTCACCCCTCAGGTCTCTCGACCAGCAAGACACTTTCTGCAGCTCCTGGGACACATGGCTGCATCCACAGCTGTTGTGCAGGGCAAGATTTCAGATGAGAGACATTCAGTTTCACTTGAGAACCTATTGGTCTCAGAGAAGAGACCCCCTTTCCAAGTTGGTCCCAGTGACTTGAACCTTGATCCAGGCCCTCCAGTGGTGGCAGGATCAGAGCAATTTAAGATTGGGGGTCCTCTTCATTCCCCCTGCTCACAATTTGACTCTTACTACAAATGCTTCCCTTCTGGGTTGGGGACCCAAATGGGCAACCTTTCCACTCAGGGAGTGTGGTCCCCCCGGGAATCTCTGCTCCACATCAATTTGCTGGAACTCAGAGCTGTCTTTTTAGCTCTTCAAGCATTTTCTGCATCTGTCCACAACAAGGTGATACAAGTCAGAACAGACAACACCACAACAATGTGGTACATCAACAAACAGGGGGGCACTCTGTCTTCGGCCTTGTGCACCGAGGCAATGAAGTTGTGGTCGCTGGCCTATTCCCTGAACACTTCCCTCATAGCAGTTCATCTTCCAGGAAGGACAATGTCCTAGCGGATGCTCTCAGCAGGATTTCCCAGGGCCATCACGAATGGTCCCTGGATCCTCAAGTGCTGGGATAGTCTTTGCCAGATGGGGCACCCTCAGATAGATCTTTTGCAGCCCCAGACAATCACAAACTTCCTCTGTTCTGTTGCAGGCCTCCAGTGTTGGGCTCAGTCCCCCTGGATGCCCTTCTCCTGGATTGGGAGGGAAGTTTCTTTATGCTTTCCCTCCCTTCCCTCTCCTATTCAAAGTATTAGTCAAAATCAGATCTCAGCCTTGCAGGGTGATTCTGATTGCCCCGGATTGGGCCAGGCAGCCCTGGTACCCACTCCTTCTGTCACTGACAATCCATCTTCCCTTTGCCTCCCCAGGATTCACAACCTGTTAACTTGTGCCCAGGGAAGGGTTTGTATCCGGACCTCAATCCCTCAACCTCAAGGCCTGGCTCTTGAGGAGTTAGAGATTGCTGATTTACACCTCTCTCAAGTGTTCTTGAAATCCTAAAGGCTTCCAGAAAGCCTTCCACTAGAGCTACTTATAGTTCTAAATGGAAAAGGTTTTCCATTTGGTGTGCTGGGAAAAATATTTCCCAGAATCTGATGATTTGCCCATTGTATTAGATTACATGGTCCATCTTAATTCCTTGGTCTCAGACCAGCTACCCTGAGAGTCCATTTGGCAGCTGTATCTGTTCTTGTGTCAGCAGGAAAGTCATCCCTCTTTCCACTCACCCTGTGTTTTCCAAGTTTTTAGAGGATTACTCCATACTAATCCACCCTTTAGGAACCGGCCCCTGCCTGGGCTTAATGTTTGTATTGCCCAGTTAATGCAACCCCTTTTGAACCTCTGTTTTCTGCAGAGCTTAAGTATCTAACTTGGAAAACTGTTTTCTGGTGGCTATCACTTCTGCTAGACGCATAAGTGAGTTGCAAGCCTTGTCAGTGGAAACTGACTTTATTTCTTTCCACAGGGATAAAGGTAGTCCTTAGAACTAATAGGAAGTTTTACCAAGGTGGTTTCAGATTTCCATCTTAACCAATCTATCTCCTTCCAGTATTTTTCACTGATCACTCCTCTTCTGGTGAGAGGAGGTTGCACAGCCTGGATGTTAAGAGAGCTCTTAGTTATTATATAGGCGTACCAAAGGTCACAGGTTGAATCCTCCAACTTTTCCTTACCTATGGTGAAGTTGGGAAAGGCAAACCTGCCACTAAGAGATCAGTTGCCAGGTGGATTGTCTCTTGTATCCAATTTTGTTATCAGAAACTGGGCAGAGATCCTCCCTCTGGCTTGAGGGCTCATTCTACCAGGGGTAAGCTCGCCTCTAGCTGCTGCCAGAGACATCCCTATATTAGAGATATGCCAGGCTGCTACTTGAAAAGCAGTACACTTTTACCAAGCATTACCTCTGGATGTCCAGGCCAGGAGAGATGCTCGGTTTGGCACAGCTGTTCTTCAGAGCCTATTCCCTAAGTAGGTTCTGCCCCTCCTCCATGGAGCTATTGCTGTGTAGTCTGCTACTGTCATAATATAGCAAGACTTCATGTTGTTTGAAGAAAAAATTACTCACCTTAGTAATGTTGTTTCTTCTAATGGAGTCTTTCTATATTATGACCTCCCCCCCAGCCTGCCCCTCTCAGAACTTCTACTTGGGTGGGGTGCGGGCAACTTAGTGTGGGCACTATTTTATGCCCTTTTAGCGTTTCTCCTTTTTGGGAGTTTGGGGTGTGTGTGTTTTATTATACTGTTGTTTAATTCTCATGTTGTTAGAATTGTGTTAGTAGTTCTGGTCCCCTGACTTGAGTCTTGGGTGTTGGGACCAGCAATGGTTGTTAATATTTAGGTAGCCATTTGGCTAGTGTAGGTTACAGCTTCCACACAGACCTTAGTGAGTTTTTGCTCGTAAAGATCTGACAGTTCAGGTTTGAAATTACACAGATAGAGCTGCTTCTTAGAGCTCGTGCTCAAAGTTCTATTTTGGAATGGTATTAACCATTTCACCTCCGGAGCAGTTCTAGTGGTGGGGCAAACTGCTACTGTCATAATATAGCAAGACTCCATTAGAAGAAACATTACTAAGGTGAGTAATTTTTTCTTCCTACCCCATGGTCATTCAGCTTCTTGGGTAGCCGTCTGTGTGGGACAGAGTGAGAGGCTTTGCTTAAGTCCAAGTATAGTATATCTATTTCCAGTCCTTTGTCAGTGGCCTCATTACCTAATCAGAGAAATCAGTCAGGTTTGTCTGGCATGACCTTCCTCCTGTGAACCCATGCTGCCTATTGTCCTGCAGTGCATTTTTCGCCAGGGACTCTGTTAGCCTCTAATTTATCATGGCTTCCATTAACTTGCCCACTGTAGACGTCAGACTGATTGGTCTGGGATTATTTGGTTCATTCCTGCTTCCACTCTCATGCAGGGGCACCACATCTGCTATCCTCCATTCCCTGATACCACCCCTGTTTCCAGGGAGTGGTTAACAGGCTCTGTCAATGTTGCAGCCACAACTTAGAAACACAGACAGTGATGGCAGAAGAAGACCACTGGTCCATCCAGTTTGCCCATAAACCCTAACAAACCCACACTAGCCACCCCCATGCTCCCCGTCCAGCCACTATCACCCTGAGCAGCCACTAAGTCCTTCAGTCCATCCCAGCCGTATTTGAAACCATTGATAGTTTTGGCACCCAGTTATTCCACGGTTCTGCCACCCTCTCTGTAAAAATAAAACATTCTCTGTTCCCTTTTGACCCCCCCCCAAATCAGTTTCCATTTGTGCCCCCATGCACTTGATCTGGTGCTTACGCCAAATAGTTCCTCACAGTTTACCTTGTTCATTCCTTTCAGGAACTTGAAGGTCTTTGTCGTATCTCCCTTGCCTCATCTGGCCTCCAGTGAATACATGTTCAGTGCCATGACCTGATCCTCATAAGATCTGCTCTGCTGGCCCTGAATCATTTTGGTTACCTTGTGTTGTACTGTCTCTAGCCAGTCCTTATCTTTCCCTGGTGAGGGCTCCAGAACTGAATAGAGAACTCTAGGTGGGGCCTCACCGGTAATCTATTTATTTATTTACTGAAATAGTGTTACCAAGAGAGAGACACTGAGCAACAAGATGCTCGTCTCCCGGTGCGACCTGGGGGAAGGGGGTACAGGGGGTTGGATAACACGTAGGTTATCAACTGAGCAAATAACAGAGGTAAGTAGCAGCATAGTGTATGGAGCATATAACAATTACTTGACATATAGCAGCAATACAAGGGAAAATTTAGCACACAGTAATATGCAGGTATAAGCAACAGAAGACATAGAACACATGATGTTGCAGGACAAAAGTGCATACGCTGGTTGGGTAGTGGGGAGGGGAGCAATTGGCGCATGGCTGAATCGGGTACAGGAGCAATTAGTGGTGAGGAAGTTAGCTAGGGCAGTAGAAAGAGAGTGGGCAGAGGAGGAATGCTGAATTTGAGGTGGGGGATCATTCCATAGCTTGGGTAACCGGTGTGAGAGGGTGGCTTGCCCGGCAGTAGTCTTCCACCTAGGGATTGATAGTTGGCGGTAGTCGCAGGATCTAAGATAATGGACGGAGGAGGGGGCAGCTGAGAGTACGGAGGAGAGGTAGGAAGGGATGGTGCCAAGCCATAGATTAGATACATATTTAGCACAGTGTGAAATGCGGCAGTATCCGAGGGACAGTAGTGCCAGGGAACGGTAGAGGTCGCAGTGGTGGGTAAGGGGTGAGGCGTAGAGAGAAAAGCAGCAGAAGGCATTAAAAAGTGTGTCCAGCTTAGATAGGGTGGATTTAGGGGCTGCACCGTAAACAGTGTCACAGTAATGAAAAGAGGGAAGTATCATCTTCTGGACCATTTCACGTCGGACGGGGGGAAGGGAGGCTACTGCGGTTCCTATAACGTGCACCAAGCATGGGGCATAGTTTTTTTGAAATAGCATCAGTGTGGTCTGAGAAGGAAAGATGGCAGTCGAGCCATGCCCCTAAGTAGCGGAATGAGGAGACATCTTCAAGTTTTTGACCATCCAAGGTGTGGAAATAGGGAAGGGATGTGAATCTGGACAGGCGTTGTTGTGTGCCAAAAGTCATCGTGACAGTTTTTTTTATATTTAGGGACAGTTGGTGAGAGCTTAACCATTGCTGTACTTTGTTGAAGTCGGCTTGGAGGTTAGTTTGTACCACTTCAGGGTCAGAGTCTGAGGAGAAGAGTACAGTGTCATCTGCATACATGTGGATTGAGATAGTAGAGCAGATGAGCAGTAAGTCATTTAGGAATATAGAGAATAGTATGGGTTCCATAACTGACCCCTGGGGGACACCGGTAGTTAAGGGAAGGAAGGAGAAGATAGCACTTGCAACTCTTAACCAACTTGGTTCTGCCAGAGAGGTAAGATCTGAACCAGTTGGTTGCAGCAACAGAGAGGCCTGATTCAGCGAGACAAGAGAGCAGTATGGGGTGGGAGACTGTGCTGAAGGCTTTCGCAAGGTCGACAAAGACGGCTGAGGTGATCAGCCTACTGTCCATACCAGGATGGAGTCAGTAAGCCTTATCAGGGAGGATGCAGTGGAATGTATCTGTAGAGAGGTAATAATACCTGCTTCCTGCTGCTGTCATTACCCCTTCCTGTACACCCCAGCATCCTGTTTGTCTTACTGAAGACCTTGTTACACTGTTTAATTGTTTTAGGGGGTCACTGATGATGACCCCTCTGTCTCTTTCCTCAGAGGTCATGCATAGCTTAACCTCCCCATGCAGTACTCTGTCCTGTGGTTGTTGTTCCATATGTCCATCACCATCCACGTTTTGGCAATGATTTTCAACTGCCAAACCTTTGAACACAATTCCTAGCCTTTGCAAGTCTCTCTGCATCTCCCTAACCCCGTCCTCTCTGTCTGCCCTGCCACAGAACTTAGCACCATTTACAAAGAGACACATCTTGCACCATTTCTGTCAGCCCATCCAGGCCCATTGATTTATCCATGTTTAGTGCTTTTAGCCTTTTTGTTACCTACTCCTCCATCATAGGTACCCCTCTTCCCTCTTTCTTCTTGATGACACATTCAGGCAGCGGCACCTTATCTCCTGCTGTAAACACTGAGGAGAAATACTGGTTCAGAGCCAGACCCTTGGCGCAGGGATAGCGCTACCGGCGACCCAGGTTTGGGAATGAGCCTGGGGCACCAGATGCTGGTAGAGGAGAGGAGGATCGAGCATCCTACTGAATGCTCATCTCCTCTTGGGAGGGATGCCATGACCAGAGGTGGCAGAGCAACAAGGCGCCATGGTGAAGGGAATGACACCAGTCTGGGACCTGCGAGTAGCAAACAGTGCATGCGCATTGGTACCACTTGAGTACCAGATTCCTATAGGAGAGCAAAGAAGAAACAAGAAAAGTGGCCCTGGTGCCAGCCTGATGGGACCCCAGTACCTCTGGGGTCATCATTCATTTCCTTGCTGCACCTTCTGTTGTGAGACGCATTCAAGGGTATATCCCCTTACCCCACCCAGGGGGTAAGCCAAAGCTCCATGGTGCATGTCGAACGAGGTAGGCTGGTGGGGATAGTGCCAGGGTTTCCAGAGGAGCCAGGGTACCGGAGATGGGGCATAAAATGTAAATTAAAAAAGAATTACTGGCTCATTATGCTTGCCTTTACTTTGTCTCCTTGCCCTTCCTAAGTTTGCCTATCCCCTCTTTCAGTCAGCACTTTTCCAGTATGTATTGGAAGAACTCTTTATCCCCTTACTCTTGTCAGCTATCCTCAGCTCTCTGTTCATCTTGGCACCCTTTACTAATTGGTTTGTTGGGCTTTATAGCCCATCACATTAAGGCAACGCTAGCCTTTTGCTGTCAAAAGTAGAAATTTTTCATCAGGTCCTGTTCTGGAGGGAAGGGATCATAACTGGAGCCAAATCCATGGCGGGCCGATCCTTTCCACTTAGCAGTCCACTGGCCTCACCCCCATGCTCAGGTGTTTTGTTACATCAAAGCAGTGAGAGCATGGGTTCCATCCTGTAGAAGTGTGTGAGGAAAGTTTTTTATACTTGTATGTTAAAGCAGCCATGGAGAAAAATAAAACCCACTGCTCAATTAGTAGGGCCCCTGTTAGTTGAGTGGTGGCTTTCATTTTGCTCCAGGGTTGCATAAACATATATAAAAATTTATTGAAAACTTCCAATAGATTTCGATGGGGCATGCACTAGTGCGCTCCCTGATTAGCCATCACAAAATGTCTGAGCGAGGGGGCAGCGGACCACGAAATGGAAGGGATTGGTTGGCTGTGGGTTTGGCTCCAGTTACGATCCCTTCCCTCCTGAACAGGACCTTATGAAAAATTCTACTTTTGGCTGCAAAAGGCTAGTGGTACCGTAAGGTAATGGACTATAAAGTCAACAAGATATCTTAGCAGTTTTCTTTTAATAAGATACTCCTTTGTCTTCCTCTGTTTCATTGGACTTGTACTTTTTGAAAGCTTTCATTTTTCCTTCACTTCCGGAGAATACCACAATGGTTTCTTCGCGCTCTTGCAGTTTTCCACAACCCTAACACAGAAACTTGTAGCCTGTGCAGTTAAAGACACCATTCTTGATTAGGTTCTTATTTCTGTCCACCCACACTGCCGCTCCCACCCAACAAGCTTCCTTCTTAGCATGCACTGCATCTTCCCCAAATCTGCCTTTCTGAAATCCAATACCTTAGTCTGGATACGTGTTGTACAGTATCTGTCTCAAGCGTGATATCAAACCACATGGTCCAGTGATCGCTGTTGCCCAGTGACTCCTGAACTGTGACTACTCCAGTGCTGTTACTGTTTGTGAGGACCAGATCTAGTAAGGCTTCCTTTCTTAAGCTCCTCCTCCCCCCTCTGTACCAAAAACCCCATCTGGAATGTCTCAGCCAGCACCGTGTCCCTAGCACTTGCTGCAACTGAGATGCTCCAGTTAACATCCGGCACATTGAGATCTCCCATCAGCGGCACCCCCCGCTCTGCTGCCCTCCTGATCTCATCTCACAGTCCTCTAACAACCTTCCTTTTCTGAGATGGTAGTCAATATACTAACACCTATTCCAGTGTTCCACGACCCACTCGTGACTGCCTGCACCCAGACCGTCTAAATACTCTTGCCAGCCGTATGTCCTTGATGTCTGTGGTTTTTATGTCCTTCCTTATGTATAATGCTACCTAACTCTTCATCCCAGTTCCTGTCCTTTCTGAATAGCTATAAATGATCAGGGCCCACTTCTGGTGCTCTGTTGCCCACATCTATGCGACTGTCACTAGGTCCATTCGGGCTTCAGCCACCAGTGCCTGTAGTTCACTGATCTTATTCCTCAGGCTCCTGGCATTTGCACACACAGCCCACCAGACCTCCTCCTTATACCTACCCCTGAAGTTTTTCCTATTGTACTTCTCCCCTGCTTCCCTCTTGTTTTGAACCCCCATCCCTTGTTTTACTGTGCATCCCATGGCCCTCCCTTCCCCTATGTGTCCAGCTCCCCTCATACTCCCAGGCACCCCTGCCCCTTTTCCACACCTGTCCATTCTCCAGTACTCTTTTCCCTAATTCCGTTTTCTGCTTTCTTCCTCCCCTCATTTATTTCCTGCCTTTTTGTCTCATCTGTACGTTGTGCTGAGGTGAGGGCTGCCTGGTTCATTTCAGCTATGTAGGTGTGCCTAACTTCAACTGTGTTGCCCTCCATCTAGTTTAAATTGGCCTAATATACTGTACAGGTCTTTGCCCCAATGCCATGATGCCATCCTCATGGGGTGTAAGGCGTCCCACTTGAACAGTCCCCAACCCTGCTAGGTGTGGCCCCAGTTAACTAAAAACTTAACCCCCCCATTGCCCTACCCCTTCAGCCACGCATTAAACTGGTATGTCAAACTGCTCCCTAGCATTAAAGCACGGTTGCGATAGTACCTTTGAAAGGTTACTGCTGGGTGGGGCATGGCTTGACCCAAACCAAGATGAAGGCTAATTCTATTCATCTCCACCCCTCAGCCCCTTATCCTATGTCATATATGCCATTACTTTGATAGTTCCATGCTGTATTGGTATTTGCACCGAGAACTAACTGCTGATGCTCATCCTGTGTCTTTTTTTGGGGGGAAATCCTTACTGACTGTTGCGCAAAGGTAAAATTTTAGGCTCCCAGTGCGGCCCTACAACTGCTTCTCTCCTCTAAAATGCTGGCAGATGGGCAAAAAACCACTTAACATGGCATCTACTAAGTCAGTGTTGTCCCGTTTACTGTAGGAGATGGGGGAAGTCAAGGCAGACTCTGAAAATACAGCCCAAGCCTTAGCAATGATTGATGCCAAGCTCTTCAAACAGAATGTCGTGCAGATGGTCAGGACACGGCACTTAACCTCCAGTCAACAGTGAGGGAGCAAGGCTGATTAATCCACATACTCCAGGACAGAGTCAATGACCTGGAGAACTGCAGCCACAGGAATGACCTGCGGTTCATTGGGGGTCCTGGAGGTGCCCTAGTGAATGACACAGCTGCCTTTCTGTGGCATGTTTTACCACTGGTGCTCAAGCTGAAAGGGGACCACCATTCTCTTGCTCCTCCACGCAGGAAGGAAAGAAGATCTATCCTGCCCACTTCTTGAGCTTCATCACAAAGGAGGCTATCCTAAGATACTCCAGAGAGCTGGGGGCCCTGATCTGGTAAGAACATAAAATCCACATATATCAGGATTTCTCCAAGGAACTTTCTCTTAAACACCATGCTTATTCTGAAACCAGATATGTATGCATCGACTGGGTGTACAGTTTTCTCTAAGATACCTGGCAGTCATGTGAAGCATCCACAGCGTGGACCCTCTACATTTAACGACTGTTGAGGTGGTCATGGATTGCTGGTTGAAATGAGAGAACCCCACCAGAATGCACCCCTGGCCACTGCCCAGAGACAGGAAGGTATGGACACTGCCCCACCACACGTTGCTATGGGAGAAATGGGGACCCAGATGGGAGACTGAAGCATGGTTTCTCCCACCCAAGAGCTGCAGGCAACCCCCAGGCTGACCGAGATTAAAGGAGGACTCGCCATCACAACCCCTTAGGTCGTGCAGTAACAGTAGGGGAGCAGAATGGGAAGGACCTTCAGATGGCATTGGTGCATTAGTAGATGAAAAAACGCTGTGTGCTTCTTCACCACCGAGGACCAGAACTGCTGAAGTCATAGTGCCAAATGGGACACAGCTCAGCCCACCGGCTCACCTCTACACAGGGCAGGAGCAGCAGATTACAGCAGAGACACCACCTGTGAAGTCCTGGGCGGCAGTGGTTGCAGCAGCAGTCCCTTTACCAATTTCTGGTTCATGAGGCCCGGACGACTGGGGCAGGACAAGTTCCCCCAAACCACGCTTCCGTGCAGCACATTCTGCTACCAGGGGATTGACTGTGCAAAATTGGTACTCATGAGTGCTTGTACATGCTCTGTGTGGGTTGATGAGGGTAGTAAATAAGATGTGCATGGCCCTGGGGAGACATGGATGGTCATTTAGGCCCCAAGATCCCCAGTTATAGCACCACAGTTGACTTGTTTTCCCACCTCCCCCACCCCAACCTGCTCATATTTCCTCCCCTACGTATAGCACCATGCTTCTTGGTGGCTCCTTTGCAACTACAAGCCTGGCCTTCCCACTGTGAAACTTTTCAGTCTGGCCGGAGGTATCCTGGGAACAACCTGAGCTCTGTGACACTCGGAGATAAAACATTATCCCACACCCCGCAGAGCCTTTATGATTGTGGTGTGCCTACAGCTGCTACAGCCATAGACAAGAAAACTCAGATATGCTGTGTGGTACCCAGTGAAGGCTCTGAGTTCGTCTGTGTACATCCTGACCCTGAGGGTGTTATTCAGGTTGCTACATGTAAGAAAGCAAAAGTTAATTTCCCTGCAGCTTCTGCTGACAGAGGCACCAGAACAATTTATTTGATGGCAAAGAAATTGTACATAACCTCCACATTACAGTTGAGGCATGCAGCCTTTTTAGGTTAAGCTATACACTACCAGCAGGCGCTTCGGAATGAAAGCTTGCCTCTTTGTGTGAGATTACCATTGAAAAAGAAAACCAGCCTTTACCACAGTGAAGGTTGGTTGGGAAGCTGCTGTGTACTAGCTTAAGGTGACTGTCTATCTGAATGATACTGCATCTAGCATAGCAAATGCAGTGCCTGCTAGAAGGTTTGCATGGCTTAGAACAACTGGCTTGTCACAGGACCTGCAAACTCTGAAGGTACCTCCCTATTTGGTGGTAAAACAACTATATAAGAAAAAGGTGATGAGCAAACAACATATTTTTAAAAATGTTGACTGAAGAGGAAAGAGAGAGAGAATTACTTGTAGACTACAGAAAGGAAGTATGGAATTAGGCTTCTATAGCAAACCCTATGTGTACCATGACTCTGCAATTCAAAATGGCATAGGGAGAGGAGCTAGACAGCAGTCTTCTTCAGCTCCACCAGTCCAGGTGAGTAAGGAGGCACTTCTCTTATTACTTCAAGAGAGTGGGAAGGCATTACCACAGACAAGTGGATTTTGGGGGTAATAAGAGAGGGCTTCACTCTCTTCAATTCATCGAGCTTCATAAGTTAAGCAGCTTCAAAGTGTTAGGTGCCTGGTTGCTAGAACAGCAAATCCCACTGGAATTGGAAGTGAGGAAACTGAGCTACGTGCTGTTGAGAGGGTTTCCATTTCCCAGCTGGGAAAGGGCTTCTTCTCCTCCTAGTATTTCATCACAGTTAGGAACAAATTCTGGTCAGTGCAGATACGGTTGCTCAGTGAGGCAAGAGTGAGAAAAAAGAATACTCAGAGCTCTCGCCCTGCCGAAGCCTGCTGTTCCCAAGATGGCACAGACAGAACTGCACATGTGTGATACTCTGGCATGTGCAGTTTGAGTCAGCACTGCCCTCTTGGACGTGGCAGTCTTCACTTATGCAGTTGGGGAATAAAAAGTAGTGCCCCATGATTGGGGGGGGGGGAATTCATGCAGCCTGTGGAGGGTAAGGGCCACATAAACAGCACCAGTGGACATTTACCAGAGCGCTGTGGAGAAACACTGGACAGTGGTCCAGTCATGTGCTTCTACAGTGCTCTTCTAAAGATAGTATGAGGGCATAATGTCTGGGGAGCTCTGCCCACGCAGCCATAAAAATTGTGACTGGAGACCCATTTGGAGCCTGAGATTGTTAAGCAAGCATTTAAAAAAAAAAAGAGAAATTCAGAATGGTTGGTGACACTGCACAATACTATCCATACAGAAACAAGCTGAATGCACTCAAGAACACAGGAGTCACAAATCTTCAGGCATTACCAAATGCGCAGGGCAGGCTTTGGACTAGCCATCCTTTGGGGTCTTCTGTCTTAATTTCCTTCTCCTCTGCAGACCTCTATCCTGCCTGAATTACACTGCTTGAGACTCCGTCCGAAGTGGTATTGCCTTCTGCAAGAGCCTGCTCGAAGTAAGATAGTACAGTTACATAAGAACTTACCATAACAGTAGATCTTCGAGAGAGGCTCTTGCAGTAGGCAAGGTTTTTCCCTCCCTCCTTCCCCCTACTGCTGCTGCTTCTTTCAACCTGTTCTTCTGGCTCCAGGAGCCCTCTCCATCTCCTGTCGCACCTTTCTTAAATCTCCGGCAGGAGAACTGGAGGTGGGTGTGGGGACCGCCCACTATATAGCGCCAGACTGACGTCGGTCATGTGATGCCGTGTGAGCAATCCCCCACCAGACACTGCTAGCTAAGTTTTCTGTATGGTCCTAGTGCCTGGCGGCTCAGTCCTAAGTGTTATTGCCTACCGCAAGAGCCTCTCTCGAAGATCTGCTGTTACAGTAAGTTGTTACACATCTACTTTCTGCTGCTGCCCACCCACACCCCATACACACACACACACACAGTGGGGACAGTTCTAGAGAACAGGTAAGTTTTACCCTGGAAGACAAGTTTGTGTATGCATTTTCATTATTTTCACAAATCCACATAGTGTTTCTGAAATTGAGAAAGGGGAGTGCAGCTGTGATTCTGATAGCACCAGACTGGCCTAGACTGTCATGGTACTGTGATGACAGTGTCACAAAAAATCCCAATAGATCTGCCACTGAGACAAGACCTGTTAACTCTGTCCCAGTGCAGGGTGTCTTTCTCAAATCATTGTTATCTGAGAGCATTGTCCCTGAGGAGTTCAAGCGCTCTGATTTAAACCTCTCAAAGCAAGTTCTGAAAGTTCTTGAAGTTTTTCGGAAATCAACAACAAGGAAAATCTGCATCTCAGAATCAAAAAGGGTCTATATTTGGTGTGATTCTCACTTGGTCAGTGCAAAAACAGACTCTGGAAATCCATTCCGGATGTGATTAGGCAGTGTCATTCTAGCAAGGCTTTCCAAAGAGACTGCCGCTGTTACCTGCTTAAGCTGCCAGTGTACCTCCTTGCTTTGTGTGTTAACTTTAATTTAGAACATTTTCTCTAAATGATAATAAGTGATGATCACTAGTGACCTGAAGCACTGCACGCAGTGCAGGAAAGCAGCAGCAAAGGCAAACAAGATGCTGGGATACATATCTAGGGGAATCAGTAGTAGGAGAGAGGAGATTATGCTGCTGTTGTGTAGGTCACTGGTAAGGCTGCATCTAGAGTATGGAGTTCAGTACTGGTGCCCACACCTCAAAAAGGACATTAACCTGCTGGAGAAGGTCCAGAGGAGGGCTACAAAGATGATAGTGGGTCAGCAGGGTAAGGCATACGAGGAGAGGTTGAGGGCACTGAACATGTACTTCCTGGAAGACGGGGGGGGGGGGGACATGATTGGTACCTTCAGGTAATTAAAAAGGATAAATAAGGTTGATAAGGAGAGTCTCTTTAAGCTGAATGGCAACTATAACACTAGGGGTCTGGAGGGGAGGGGAGGGTTCAGGAGGGAGGTCAAGAAGCACTTCTTCACAGAGAGGGTGGTAGACACTTGGAATGCACTGTCAGACAAAGTCATCTCATTGAAGACAGTGGGCAGTTTTAAGAGAGGCTGGGATAGGCATGGGGGAAAGGATTGTGGGTAAAGGATGGGAGGAGTGGGAGGAAGGGCAGGGACATTAGCTCAAGCTGTGGACCTTGTGATACGAGCAGACTTGATAGACCAAATGGCTTTCTTCTGCTGGCTTCTTCATATGTTCGTTTGCAAATAGGTCCTAAACCCTGTTTCCCAAGTTCTGCTTTGAGTCTGCAAATTGTATGGCGTCACAGACGCACTCTGGTTGTAAAAAATATTCACTGTAGTAATGATGTTTCTTCTAGAGGGTGTATTTGTGAGTCATATGAGCCCTCCCCATCGCCCTTTCTAAGCCCTCAGGAAAAAGAGTTCTTCAGTTTTATAATACAAATATCAAAATGATTTTAAATTCTGCATCAGCATTTTGTTGTATTGTCCATTTCTGTACTTGGTCTTTTTGTAATAATGTTATAGGTCGGACCTGAAAAAGGGCCTTTGGTCCAGTGTCATTTACCTGGTTAACAAATAAAAAAATGAAAATAAAAAAAGTTAACTTTTCATTACTCTCATTCTCATACAACTTTCAAGTTTTCACAAAATTTCGTTTAATAATAGATTATGGTTCTTAATACATACACATAGTTTACTTTGGTAGTTACAGCTCCCTTCTGCCATACACCTATAAATCTACTATTACGAGCATATAAATCTGCCAGCAGAAACCGGCCTTACGGTCTATCAAATTAGTCTGCCCGAATGCTCAGCGAACACCTTTATATTGTAGCTGCCCCACCTTCCTTTCCCCCCTTGCATCCTATCCCATGCCCTTTTAAAACTGCCCACGTCCTACAGGATACCACCTCCATGGGTAGTGTGTTCCATTTCTCCACCACCCTCTCTGTGAAAAAATGCCTCCTCATCTCTCTCCGATATCTTCCACCCTCCAGCCTGAGACTATGCCCTCTCGTGTCTTTTCCTCTCCTCAGATTAAATATCCCTTCTGTGCCTATTTTGTTAATCTGCTTAAAATATTTGAAGGTCTGTCACATCCCCCTGATCCCTCCTCGCCTCCGGAGTGTACTCTACATATTCAGTTCAGTCAGCCTGTCCTCGCAGGTTGGGGTTAGGTGAGGCAGGTACCACATTGCAGAGACAGCACCTCAGGGCTTGGATGATGCAAGTCATTTGACTCACAAATACACCCTCCAGAAGAAATACCATTACTATGATGAGTCTTTTTCCTTTTTTAGACAGTGATTTTTAATTAAGCATCAAGGAACAGCCACCCAGGAGGGAGCATTTTGCCTTGTGCCTTAGTTGGTCAGTGTTTGTTGACCAGGAAATAAGGGCTAGACAATACTGCCAATTTTCAGTGTCTTTCCCGGTGTGGGGGTACAGATAACCAACTGAACCAGATTAAGATTATACTGTTGATGGTGTTTTAATGAATTAGGGAAATTTGGCTAGGGCTCCAAGTAAATTCCCCTACTCTTTTTAAAAGCCTTCTCTTTTCAAAAGTGCCATGTGACTATTTAGCATCTGCAAGAGT
The DNA here is from genome assembly GCA_016271365.2 of Neoceratodus forsteri. Classification (NCBI taxonomy): domain Eukaryota; kingdom Metazoa; phylum Chordata; order Ceratodontiformes; family Ceratodontidae; genus Neoceratodus; species Neoceratodus forsteri. The sequence continues at coordinate 73,418,564 of CM057458.1, read as the reverse complement.
AATCAACCAGAAAAGGCAGACAGGAACTCTGTTTAACATCTCATGAAGAGGACAGCACACCCCGACACTACAGCATCCCCCATGTACTGCACTCGAGTGCCACCATTTGTGGTTGAGCCCAGTCCTGTTGTGGGACTAGAACCCATGATTTATACCCCTAGGGTTAGATTAACAAATGTTACCCAACCCTTAGAATGCTTTCATTAAATGAAAATGTTTATACGTTATGTATTATATATTTTTTGGAGGCTACTGTTTTTACTGTTTGATTTCTTTTTTTAATTGTACGAGGGTTTTTACTTTATAATGCGTGAGCCAATCATAATGCTTAATTGTTAGCCATTGTTTTGTAATTGAATCTAACTTTTCTGCTGACCTTATGGTTTTCATTCTATTTTTAGCTGTGCCTTGGATTGACCCTATGTTCTGCTCTATGGGTAAGGGGTGCCATCTATGTTTCTCTTATATAAAAATGTACAAAAAATAGCAATACAGACATTATCCTTTCTTTTTGTAAAAACATTTGTTTTCTCCTTTAGTGGAAGAACAAGGGACTTGCCTTAATATTCTGCATCTTGCAGTTTTTTGCAATGACGTGGTAAGTAAGCAATCCCATTTCAGAAGAGGTTACTAGATTCTCTCCTGTCTAATTTTTGAACTGTAAGGCTTCCTTTGATTGACAATTTTTGTGGTGTGTGCGCGAGCGTGAGTGCGCATATATGTGTAAAATTACACATACCCTCTTAAATACCCCCTAATGCAAGGCATAATGGATAATATTTACAGATCATGAAGGAGTTTGGTCTGGCTGGGCTTTAAAGAGCTGCTGACGTGCTCCAGGTAGGCAACTCTTACCATCTAGTTGCCTGCCCTAGGAGTGTTTACAGCCATAAATCAATATTTTCTGCCCAGCAGTTTGAAAGTTATTTTACTCTTAAAGCCCGGCTCGCTAACTTCCAGGAACGAGCCGAGCGGCCACCGAGCACAGCAGCCTAATCCCTAAAAATAGCATAATTTTGATGCGAAGTAAAGAACAGGGCTGCAGGTGCTTTATAGGGAGTGTAATGGAATCGGGGGAGAGGGGTTGCCTAAATGTACTAAGATTATCTGTGCTGTTATGTATACATGTATGAGGCTAATACATAGTGTGTGTGTGTGTGTGTGTGTGTGTATATATAAATATATATATATATATATATATGTTGGCCCCATACATGTACACATGCCAGCAAAGATAATCTTAATACATTTAGGCAGCCCTCCTCCCCAAGTTCCATTACTAGCTCAATAGAGCACCTGCAACCCATTTCTCCACTTTGCGTCATAATTATGCTATTTTTAGGGGTGGGGTTGCAGCCCTCAGCGGCCGGTCAGCTCATACCAGGAAGTTATGAGCCAAGCTTTACGAGTAAAATACCTTTAAACTGCTGGGTGGAAAATACTGATTTATGGCTGAGAAAGCTCCTAGGGCAGGCAACTACATGGTATGAGTTTCCTGCCTGGAGCACAAAAACATGTCAGATGGTCTTACAGCAGGAATTATTGTAAGGTGCCAAAAAGCCTCACAAACAAACTGCAGAGACTGCAGACTGCAAATCATAGACATGCTCTTTCCTTGTTAGGACTTGTATGTATTATAGCTGCTGCCACATCCTGGAATAAAGGGTCTAACTAAATGGTGAAACTGGTCTAGTTCACGGTGCGTCCAAAAGAGCATCACTGTGAAAGTACTAAAGCAAGCTAATGCATGTGTGTGTGTGTGTATTTATAAAATAGGCCATGAAAATCCTGTAACCTCACTGGTCGAAACACTTCACATGACCATTGTTTATTTTCTGACAACCACATTCCTCACCTAAACTACATATTTTTAATATATAAAAGCCCACGTTATAAGTGGGATAACACATTCCAGTTTGTGTGATCATAACGAATAATGTGTGCATAGCCTGGGCGCCACCTCCCAATGGGCTGCTTACCCCTGCCTGGCTGGCCACACCAAGGTTGAGGGGTCTTGGTTCCTATCCTGATATTAAACTGGTTCTTTCCCAAAGATCACATTATTGCGCGGCGCCTCCACCCGGAGTATACTTTTAAGTGGGCTAGAATAAAACCTGGTACAACCCCCTGGGATGCTGTACCCACCCACAATACCATAGTGCCACCCCACACATGGATTAAAACCAAAACCCCACATTTCAGCATTTCAAGAATTAAAGATTCATTCTAATAATATTAATATGCTCATGACACAATATTTATAAAAAACGGCTAGCCAACATTTATTTACAAGGGGCGAGGGTTAGGGATGGTAAATTGGAGCAGTGGTTAAATAATAGTTTATATTGATTTGTTTGCAACAGGTAAATCATCGTAAACCAGGTTCAGATGATCTGCAATGAAAAAGAATAATTTCTGCATTTTAAATTCAGACATAAATCACAGCGGCCACCAGGGATCGACAAATTTCAAATTTACATGCTAGTCCAGGACAAGTGGCCTAGCCAAAATTGGTAGTCTCAGTGTTGGGAGTAGTAGTCCATGGTTGGAAGGCTATAGTTTAAAGAACTTTTTTTTTTTAATTATGTAGCAGCAACATACATAGGATGTGTGTGTATGGGTAGGGGGTTGTGTTATTTATATTATGTAGATGTGGGGTATTGAAAAAAGGAAAAACGCTGTATTTGTAAATGTTTCTGTTAAATGAATACAGATGGAAGTCTAAGTCAAGTGCCAGTCCCAGAGCAAACTAGAAAGAGTTAAAAGGATGAGAACTCAAGAGGAACTGTCATCAAGAGTACTGCCTGGTAGGACTAGGACAGGAGGACAATAGCAGACAGTGGTTGATTGTCTGCTGGTCACTTGTTTATTCTGATGCTAATACAATTTATTTTGCTATAGTCACTGTGTGGTGTGTGTCCTTCACTGAGGGTGAGTAGACTGGAATGGGAGGGGACATGCAGACACTAATAAAACAAGCATTTGTCAATGCCGAATGTTGTTGCGCTGGCATTGGCTTTGGTAGTGCAGTGCAGAAACACATTTTGGGCAGGATGAGGAAAATGACAACTGTACTGTTCATAAGGAGGTGTAAAAATGTGGCAGTGTTGAAAATGTGGCATGTAAATATTTCAAATTTTTGAAATTACAAGGGTGCGTGGGAAATGCGCAACGCGCACTTGTAACACAGTCATTTTATGGACTTCCGGCACCAAATTTTCAACATAGGCATTTTAGCATCTCTGCTCATGTACAGTGCCACTGTCATTTCTCAGACTGTCCAAAAAGTGATTTTGCACAGCGACTGCGATTATTCTACGCCGGACGGCAAAACACATTTTGGGCAGGATATGTAAAATGACAGCTGTGCTGTTCATCAAGAGGTGTGGAAAATGGCAATGGTGAAAACCAAAGTGAAAAATATTACAATGCACGTACGAAAGGCATGCAAACTGCGCAACTCATGCGCTCGCATTGACAGTCAATTTATGGAGTATCGCCACCAAATTTTCAACATAGGCATTTTAGGACCTCTGCTCATGAACAGTGTCATCTGTCATTGTAGAATATCTCTCACCTGCTAGATTTCTACAGTGATCAAGGCTTATTGTGCACCAGAAGTGCAGAAACATTTTGGCCAGGATGTGAAATGGCAGCTGTACTGTTCACAAGGAGGTGTAGAAAATGACAGTGTTGAAAATCTGGCGTGAAAATATTGCAAATTCGCAAAGTTACGAGCACATGTCTCAACTGTGCAATGCATGCTTGTAAAACAACCATTTTTTTGATTTCTTCCACCAGATTTGCAGCATAGGCTTTTTGAGAGCCTACCTCATGAACACAGGCACTGTCTTTGCTTTATTCGGTCCCGAACGGTGATTCCTCGCAGTGACTGCGAAATCACCTTTTGGGACCGATTTAACATCAAAACAGTGACAGAACTCGTGAGGAGGGGCCCCAAAAACCCCATGTTGAAAATTTGGTGCAAAAATTCCAGAAAGTACACAAGATATGCATCAAAGTTGAAAAAACCCTATTTATTCCATTATACAGCTTACGGCATTTCCTCAGTTCATGATCGGCTTTTGAAGAGTGCAGCGTGTCGGTCCACTCTGAAGATGTCGCTGCCGGACTCGGAGGAGTAAAGTATGGGGTGAGGGTGTGGGGAGGCGGTGCGGTGGGTGGGTGCAGGTGGCAGGAGGCTACAAGGACCATTTTCTGTTTACAGGTGTTTGAAAAACATCACAGCTGGTTTTCTTTTTACAGCTGTTTTGTTTTGGGGGTACAGTAACCGCGTGGGATTGGGCACCCCTGTTGTACATAGGGAGTGGTGGACAGATGCCAACGGGGATTGGGCACCCCTGTTGGCAAACAGTGAAAGCGGGGGGGGGTGCATGAGCCAAGGGGGATTAGGCACCCCCTCGACAACTGAAAAAGGAAAGGGGGAGACACATTATGCGGACAGGGAGTGGACTCCCCTGTCAGCACATACAAGAGGGGCAGGGTAAGCCGACCGGGGGATTTGGCACCCCCGAAATCGGTAGTTTAGTGGCCACTGTGCCGCCATGTTTGATGCTGGGGAAGCACGTAGGAAGATTCACTGCGTGTGACGAGTTTTGCTCGCTTTGCAGTGGACCTTTCCTTAGATGTACTCGCCCGGGTGGTGTGGCGCCGGCATGCAGGCTGATTGGGGAATGAGGGGCGCACCTACTGGTGCATGCCCTGCATTCGCCCAACAGTGACTGCACCTCCAAATCTCCACTACCGCAACGCAGCCAACATAAAAAATGAGATGGGAAGGAATACCAAGTCTATACTCTACAGTACAGGACATTGTTGCTTACTTTATTTTTATTTACACTGCACTTTGTTTTATGCCAGCCCCACCCTCATGAACATATGAAATTTGCCAGCAGATAAAGGCCTAGAGGTCTATCAAGTCTGCTCGAATGTGCAGCTAGCACCCCTTATTCTGCAGCTGCCTCTCCCTTCCACCCTTCCCCTTCATTGACCTTCCCCCTTGTCCTGTCCCATCCCCTTTTGAAGCAGTCCGCTGTTCTACTGGATACCCCTTCTGCAGGTAACGCATTCCACCCAGCCACCACCCTCTCTGTAAACAAAAGTGTCTCCTCATCTCCCTCCTGAACCTTCCTCCCTCCAGTCTCATATCATGGCCCCTGGTGTCCCTCTCCTCCCTTACTTTGAAATCTTTAAGTACATGAAAGGAATAAACAAGACAGGTACAGAGGGGCTGTTCAATCATGTCCCCCCATCTCTCCTCTCCTCCAGTGAGTACATGATCAACTCCCTCAGCCTCCTCTCGTATGATAAGTCCCCCAGCCCCTTGATCATGTTTGTCCCTCTTGCATTGCACCCCTTCCAGTAACTTAATGTCCCTCTTCAGATATGGGCGCCAGTACTGCACGCAGTACTCCAGTGTGGTCTAACTAATGACCTATACAGTGGCAGAATCACCTCCTCCTCCTCACCCAACACAACAGTCTCCCCCCCCCCCCCAACCAGGCTCAGTTCCCTTAATCCTACCAGACCACCACACAGTACACTTTTTATTTTATTTTTGTTCCTTAGGCAACTTTTGTTTTTATATTTTGTCGGCTCTTGTTCTTTAAAGCAAAGTAGAACCCTGTCCCTCGCAGTGAGTACTGCTTGGTCTGGTCCTCTCCCCTGTCCTTGCCTTTTGTTTTGTAATGTTTTATTTTAGTTCCTTAAAGACAGCCTTTGCTGTTTTTTTTGGGGGTCAGTTGTGATTGTTTTTCCACATTCTTTCTTCATGGCAAAACAAAGTACAACCCTGACCCTCTCAGTACGGTCTGGTCCCCCTTTCCTTTCTGTAATATTTTATTTCCATAGGCAGTTTCTACCCATTTATTAGTTTCAAACAACATGAAGTCTTGCTATATTCTGACACATGCAGTGTGTCCCAACCTTCGAACTGCTCCAGAGGTGAAAGAGTTAACTTTCCATGCCAGGCATGGAACGCTGAGCTCGAGCTCGGTTGAAACTCTGTCTGTTGTTCTTCAAACTCAAACAGTCAGATTCTTTACTCTGCCTCACTGAACAGTCGCTCCGGAGATTTCTCCTTCTGCTCGGTTCATTTTGTCGGTCAAAGTATTGTTTTTCTCGGTTTTCAACCGAATTTAAACTGCAACCAGTCGGTTCAGGCTCTGTCTGTGGTATTTGTGAGTACTAGATAGGTTTACATTAATTCTCTTCTGTGTGGAACTTGTAAACGGTTTATCGGTTCGGTTTGAACCGATCAGGTTGTTTAAAATATCTTAATCTGTGATTTAGAGTGTGGTTACCGGGTTCTTATCAGTTCTAAAAAAACTGATTTTATTACGGTTTGTTTTCACGACCCGTGACATGGTTGGGAACCGATAAGAGGGTCTTGCTTGGCGGATTGCCATAAGCGAGTAAGTTTGGTTAGGACTGGCACTATGTCGAGAAACCCAAAACAAAACCGGGCCCTGCGTTTCAACACTGCAGTGTGTGTGGGAAGTCTTTACAGGCTACCCCACACCACCTGTGTTTATTGTCTGGGGTTTGACCACCTTAATGCAGACTGCCAGATTTGTAAAATTTTCCTGCAGCTACCCTGGAAAAGAGAGTTGGTAGGCTCAGGGAAAGGGAGGCCAAAATGTCCGCTGAACGGATGGCCAGCCCAGTTCGGTTCCAACTGAACCAGAGAGTGCCCTCTGACCAAGCGATACTTTCTCGGGCAAAGGAGACTCGACTCTGAGGTCGGTTCCAGCAAAGGACTAGGAAATCAGCTGGTGTGGAGCCAAACTTTCCTCTCCAACCGCTGTGAAGAAATACAAAGCGATTAAAATTGTCCAGTCGCTTTCCCGATTCCGACCGAACTGGCACCATCAGGTAAGCGCCTGGTCGGCGGTTCCACCGGTTCAAGAGTATGATTTAGAGAAATATTATGAACCGGAGGAGGGGGAAGAGGAGTATGAGGAGAGTGAATGTGGATTTGAAAGTCTGGATATGCCCATTGACCCGGACATCTTCCCAGACAGACCTTCAGGAGTGTCTCCTCCTAGGCTTTCTGAGTCCCCTTCTCATTTTATGTTTTATAAAAAAGTGGCTGAAACCCTCCAGCTCCCTATGGAGGAAGTGTTGGATGATCAAGAGGAGCCTGACTATGTGTGGAAATGATGGATATCCCAGAGTCAAGGAGACTGTCTGTTCCCTTGCATAAATCTTTTGGGAAACAGACATTTAAAATTCTAAAAACTCCTCACACTATACCTCCTGTGGATAAGAGAATGGATAAGAGGTACACATTGTCAGGCTCTGATACGGAGTTCATTTCACAACAATGCAGCCATGTTGGGATAGTGCAGGCTTCAGCCTGTGACAAGGCAAATATTCCTTTGGCTTCACGCCCCCCCGGACAAGGACTCCAGGAGGATTGATGCCATGGCTAAGAAACAGTACATGGCAGCATGCTTGGGACTCAGACAGGCAAATTATATGGCTTATGTTGCTAGAAATCCAGATGGGACACTGTTACGGCTCTAGCAAAACAGGTCCCTGGCCAGCTTGCCAAGGAGCTGGAACAGGTGGCTGCTGATGGTATTGAGGCATCCCAAGGTGCAATTCCATGCTGCAGTGGACTCAAATGATGTGTCATCAGGAGTCATGGCTACATCTGTGGCACTTCGCAGAATGGCTTGGCTCAGATGTACTAGCCTATCACAGGATACCCAGACTAAGGCCATGGATTTTCCTGTTGTGGGTAATTCCCTGTTTGAGGCAGGCAGAGAATTACATGAAGAAAATGGATGAGTATAGGACCACCTATAGGAGTGCACAGGCCAAGGAAAGGCAGGCCACTCCTCAAAGGCAGCTTCCCAGGGGCAGGGGCAGACCTTTTCATAGGCCTTTTTACCAAGCCCAGGCCTCCTCTTCTGCTTATGCCCAGAGGGGGTTCTTTAGAGGGAGAGACAGATGGGGTGCAAGCAGGCCTGCTTCCACCCCTCAGCCCAAAGCCCCTGCCAAGCAGGCACCCTGATGGGGTTGCCAGGGCCGATTCTCAACTACTTGTAGGGGGCAAGCTGGCTTACTTTGTCCAGGACTGGGAGTCTCTGACATCAGACAAGTGGGTCCTGGAAGTAGTAAGCCAGGGACTGGTTCTCAGCTTCAAAAAGTTTCCAAAGATGAGAACCAGATCCTTTCCATCTGCAAATCCACCAGAGGCACTTGCCCTAGAGGCAGAGGTCTCTTCCCTCCTGGCTCTCAGAGCTGTGGAAAGGGTTCCACCCCTACATCAGGGCAAAGGGTTCTACTCCAGGTACTTCCTTACCCCAAAAAAGATAGGAGAATGGCGGCCCATCCTGGATCTCAGATACTTAAACAAGCACCTTTTAAAACCAAAATTAAAAATGGTGACTCTGGGAATTATTCTACCCTCTCTAAGGCCAGGGGACTGGCTAGCATCCTTGGACCTCAAGGATGCCTACTTCCATATTCTCATCAGAAGCTCCCATCGAAAGTACCTCAGGTCGAGCTGCCCTCAGGCCATTACCAGTTCAGAGCAATGCCCTTTGGCCTCACCTCTGCTCCAAGGGTATTCACAAAATGCCTGGCAGTAGCAGTTGCTTCTCTAAGAAGGCAAAATATTTCCATCTTCCCTTACCTGGACGACTGGCTCATAGTAGGCCAGTCCCCAGACCAAGTCAAGTTACACCTACAGATAACTCAGCAACTGCTCACCTCTCTAGGTTTCCTTCTGAATCTTTGCAAGTCAGTTCTAGAGCCTGTCCAGCTCCTCACCTTCATAGGCGCAGAACTGAACACAGAGAAAGCCAGAGCCTTCCTTCCTTCCTTTGGACAGGGGAAGGACCCTGGTCTTTCTGGGCTCCTCATTCACCCTGCAGGTGTCTCGAACAGCAAGGCATTTTCTACAGCTCCTGGGACACATGGCTGCTTCTACAGCAGAAGTGCAGGGAGCAAGATTTCAGATGAGGGACATTCAGTTCCATTTGAGAGCCTTTTGGTCTCAAAGGAAAGACTCTCTAACCAAATTGATCCCAGTGACTCGAACCCTGATCCAGGCCCTACAGTGATGGCAGGATCAGAGCAATCTCAGACAGGGGGTTCCTTGTGTCACTCAGTCTCACTCCTTAATCCTTACTACAGATGCATCCCTCTTGGGGTGGGGAGCTCACATGGGTGACCTCACTACCCAGGGGTTGTGGTCCCCTCAGGAATCTCTGCTCCACATCAATCTGTTGGAACTCAGAGCAGTTTTTCTAGCACTTTAAGCTTTTTCCAGATCTGTTCAGAACAAAGTTGTGCAGGTCAGAACAGACACCACCACCACAATATGGTACATCAACAAGCAAGGGGACACTCGGTCTACGGCCTTGTGCACCGAAGCAATGAAGTTGTGGTCTCTGGCTTATTTCCTGAACACCTCCCTTACAGCAGTTCACCTCCCAGGCAAGGACAATGTCCTGGCAGATGCTCTCAGCAGGATTTCCCCGGGCCATCACGTGTGGTCACTGGATCCCCTGGTCTTGGAGGTGGTATTTGCCAGACGGGGCACCCCGCAGATAGATCTTTTTGCAGCCCTAGACAATCACCAACTTCCCCTTTTTTGCTGCAGGCCCCTAGTGTTGGGCTCAGTCCCTCTGGATGCCTTAGTTCTCAATTGGGAAGGGAAGTTTCTCTATGCTTTTCCCCCCTTCCCTCTCCCGTTCAAGTGTTTGTCAAAATCAGATCTCAACCCTGCAAGATGATCCTGATTGCTCCAGATTGGCCCAGACAACCCTGGTATCCACTCATAGTGTCCTTAGCAGTCCATCTTCCCCTGTGTCTTCCCAGGAATCACAACCTGTTAACCTGTGCTCAGGGGAGTGTTTGGTACCCGAACCTCAAATCTCTCAATCTCAAGGCCTGGCTCTTGGAGAGTTAGAGTTTGCTGATTTACACCTCTCTCAAGGTGTAATGGATATCCTTAAGGCTTCTAGAAAGCCTTCCACCGGGGCTACTTATAATTCCAAATGGAAGAGGTTTTCCATATGGTGTTCTGGAAAGCATATTTCCCCAGAATCTGCTGATTTACCCACAGTCCTGGATTATATGGTCCATTTAAATACCTTGGGGCTGAGACCAGCTACCCTAAAAGTGCATCTGGCAGCTGTGTCTGCTTTATTTCAGCAGGTAAGCCCTCTTCTCTTTCAGCTCACCTTTTATTCTCCAAGTTTCTCAAGGGATTGCTTCACACCAACCCTCCATTCAGAGACCCTGCCCCTGCTTGGGACCTTAATGTTTGCATTGCTCAGCTTATGCAACCTCCCTTTGAGCCTTTGTCTTCAGCAGAGCTTAAGTACTTGACTTGGAAGACTGTGTTTCTGGTAGCCATCACTTCTGCCAGACGCATAAGTGAATTACAAGCTTTGTCAGTGGAGTCTGGTTTTATCTCCTTTCATAGAGATAAGGTGGTCCTCAGGACTAACAGGAAGTTCTTGCCTAAGGTGGTTTCAGATTTCCACCTTAATCAATCCGTATCTCTTCCAGTGTACTTCACTGACGATTCCTCCTCTGGCGAGAGGAGGCTGCACAGCTTAGATGTGAAGAGAGCCCTTAGTTACTACAGAGAGCGTACCAAGGGTCACAGGTTTGACTCCCTTCAACTGTTCCTCACTTATGGTGAGGTTGGTAAAGGGAAATCTGTCACTAAAAGATCCATTGCCAGGTGGATTGTCTCTTGTATCCAATTTTGCTATGAAAAACTAGGTAAGGTTCCTCCCTCAGGCCTGAGGGCTCACTCTACTAGAGGTACAGCTGCTTCCCTGGCTGCTGCCAGGGACATCCCTATTCTAGAGGTATGTCAAGCAGCTACCTGGAAAACAGTTCACACTTTTACCAAGCATTACTCCCTGGACATCCAGGCTAGGAATGATGTTCGGTTTGGCACAGCTGTGCTTCAGAGCCTATTTCCTAAGTAGGTTCTGTCCCTCCTCCATGGAGGTACTGCATTGTAGTCTGCATATGTAAGAATGTAGCAAGACTTCATGTTGTTTGAAGAAAAAATGACTTACCTTAGTAATGTTGTTTCTTCTAATGGAGTCTTGCTAGATTCTGACCCCCCACCCCTGCCTGCCCCTCTCAGAACTTCTGTTTTTGGGATGTGGGTGGGCAGTGCAGTGTTGGCACTTAGTAGTTGCCCACCTAGTTGTTTTTCACCCCTCCTTTCTTGGGGTGACATGGTGTTGTGTTTTTCATTTTTGGGTCTCCTGACTTGAGTCTTTGTTTTTGGGACCAAAAAATGTGTTCTTATGTTTAGTGGCCAGTTGGCTAGTGTAGGTTTACAGCTTCCACACAGGACCTCAGTGAGTTTAGCTCGTAAAGATCTGACGGTTTGAGTTTGAAGAACAGACAGAATTTCAACCAAGCTCAAGCTCAGCCTTCCATGCCTGGCATGGAAAGTTAACTCTTTCACCTCCGGAGCAGTTTGAAGGTTGGGACTCGCTGCATATGTCAGAATTTAGCAAGACTCAATTAGAAGAAACAACATTACCAAGGTGAGTAATTTTTTCTTCTTGCACATCTGCCTTGCAACTGTTGTGCATGCATGCAGCTAGCACATATATTAGTGGCCCAACAGTGAAAAACTGATTTATTTTCTCTCTGTACCTCTTTTCTCCCTAGTACTGCTGACCCTGCCTCCCAAATCCGACACTTTTCTGTGTTTTCTCCCCCAAATTCTTTTTTTCTGACCTTTCTTCCCCTTTTTTTGTCAGTTTTGGAGAAGGCAGTTGGCAGTTCTGACCTTGGTGATGAGGGCTTCTGCCCCCCACACACACACACACACTCTCTCTCACCACCACCACCACCACCACTGGATGTCAGTCACCCTCCCTTCGCCACTTTTCTCTTACTGTTTCAATCACTTTGTGGAGCAGAGGCAGCTCAACTCTCCCCTCAAATGACAACAACAAAGCCAACAAAAGTGTTGCATCCTCTCATCGCTCATCTGACAGACACATCCTTTCCCCTCGAGCTCTTCTCCCGTACCCTCCCAACCCAGCCTCCCAAGTTTACACACACTACACTTTTCTGTTTGTTTTCTGTTGTTGTTCTCCATTCAGTTCTTTTTTTCTTGCCTTTTTAGTCCCGACCTTGCTGATGAGCATGCCTCACTTGTGACTTCCGTGCCTCCCACCCTTTCCTCGGCTCACCACCAGTCACTCTCCCCACTGCCATTTTTCCACTTTTTTTAATTTTTTTTATTTTAATACTTTGCTGTTGCCCAGAAAATAACTGCAGAACTCAGGTTTCCCCTCAAATGGCAACAGAGCTCAGCAAAGCTAGAAAATAGTTGTGCGTTTCCATTGGTCTCAGGAGAGACAGCCACAGCCACACATGTCCTTTCCCCCTAGTTGGATACAGTGAAATTTTTATTTTATTTTTTATTTATTTAGTTTTTGTTGACCGGGTAAGTGCACTAGACAAATCCTGCCTATTTTCAGGCACAACCCGGGGGAGGGGGATACAGATGAATGTCAACTAACCTTGAACCAGATTAAGCTGTTGGTGATATTTTTAGTGAATGAGGGAAATTTGGCCAGGACACCGAGGAAATTCCCCTACTCTTTTCAAGAAGTGCCATGGGATCCTTAACATCCACCTGAACTACCACCAATCTAGGCAGATGGGACCTCGGTTTAACATCTCATCCGAAAGACTGCACCTTGGAAGTGCAGTACCCCTCTCATGCTGCGCTGCAGTGTCAATACTGGGATAGTAACCCAAGTGCCAGATGTGGGAACTGAACCCACAGCCCTCTCATCTCCCGGCCTCAGAGGTGAGTGTGCTACTTACTGAGCCACTGACACTAACAAAGCCTGCCTCTGTCCATTTTAGGTGACAACTCACAAGTCACCACCACAGCCACTACGTTCCCTTCCCCTGCAGCACCTGTTAATACAATTGGCAGCATGACCTGCCAGTCATACTCCTGCTCCTCCCTGCCACTCCGATGACTAGCTGGCTCCAACTAGACTCTTCTCTCTCTCTCCTGTGCTCGCGCTCCTCCCCACAGTGAATTCTTAGGCTCCTTCTCATGTGACTCCGCTGCCTGGCACGCCGGTCGGTCACATGGCCAGGGGATAGGATGGTCGCCGGTTGGACTCTGCAGCACCCCACTGGCAGGAAACATAGAATATGACGGCAGATAAGGACTGCTTGGCCTACCTAGTCTGCCCATTTCTCTAGCTGATGGATAAGCTGCAGATTCTATTTAATCAACAGCTTACTTCCTGCTACCCCCCACTAGATTTGCCTTATGCCTGTCCCATGCATTCTTCTCCCACTGTTCCCGACTCCACAACCTCTCAGGAAGGCTGTTCCATGCATCCACAACCCTCTCTGTGGAAAAAATACTTTCTAACATTACCGCTGAGCCATCCCCCCTCTATCTTCAAATTGTGCTCCCTTGTTCTTGCATGTCTCTTCGGAAAGATACTACCCTCTTGTACATTAATTCTCTTGAGATACTTGAAAGTTTCTATCCTGTCCCTTCCCCCCCTTTCCTCAAGGGTATACATAGTAAACTGCTTTAGTCTCTCCTCGTATGTCCTCTGGTGCAGACCCTGCACCATTTTGGTTGCCCTCCTCTGAACAGCCTCCACTCTGTCTTTGTGGAGATGGGGTCTCCAGAATTGCAAGCAGCACTCCAGATGGGATCTCACTAACTGTCTGTACAGAGGGATAACAACTTCCTGTTTTCTACTGTTGATGCATCTCCTATTCATCCCAGTATCCCCCCACCAGCCCTCCTTACTGCGTTGTCACATTGCTTGCCCACCTTTAGGTCTTCTGATATAATTACTCCTAGGTCTCTTTCAATTTTGTTTGTTGTTATTAACTCACCCCCCATTGTGTACTCTTCCCCTGGGTTTTTGTTTCCCAGATACATTACCTTGCACTTCTTTGCATTGAATCTGAGCTGCCACATATTTGACCATTCCTCCAACCTTGCCAAGTCAATTTTCATTATTTCTACCCCACCTTGTGTATCAACCCTGTTGCAGATCTTTGTGTCATCTGCAAAGAGACATACCTTTCCTTCCAGGTGCTCTCCAGTGTCACTTACAAAGAGATTAAAGAGGACCGGTCCCAGTACTAAACCGTGTGGTACCCCACTAGTTACCCTCCTTTCTTCACTGTGAACTCAGTTTACTATTACCCTTTGCGTCCTGTGTCCAGCCAGTTTTTTATCCAGGCTACCACCTTGGGACCCACTCCAAGGCTGGCTAACTTGAATGATAATCTTTTGTGTGAGACTGTGTCAAATGCATTGCTAAAATCTAGGTCGGCCATATCCACAGCCCCTCCCTGGTCTACTACTTTGGTCACCTAGTCAAAGAAGTCTGTTAGGTTCGTCTGACATGACCTTTCTGCTGTGAAACCATGCTGCCTTGGGTCCTGTGCCCCATTGACTCTGCCCTGTTCCCACTTTGGTGAAGTGGAATCACATTTGCCCTCCTCCAGTCCTAGCATAGCAGGCAGAAAAAGGTAATTTTTTCTTAAAGCAGCACTAGTTATCCGTGGACTACTGGCTCCACAGAAGCTACTTGTCCCAGACTCTGCAGTGCTAGCATGGGACGTTGGGCTATAGGATTTGTCGAACCCTGGTGGCCACCCATCAACCTTCTGATGTATTCATTTTAATTTTTTTTTCTAACTAGCTAGCTGCACTAGATGGTAAAACACATATTACAATGCCCACTCTGGTACCATTCCCCAGTCCAGATAAGGACCCCACAGTCCTATACCTCTGGGTACCCAGTACTAAATAATGAAGTTGCAGGCCCGATAAAGTTGCAGCTGAGTTGGCCGGCATTGGGGCCCTCAAAAGAAAAGCAGATTAGCATTCTTTCTTTAGATTGTTTTTAATAACTCAGGCTGATCTTGGAAAAAAAAAAAAAAACTTCATTTTGCCATTCTAGACTTGACCTCTGTACTTGACAAAACTAGGAATAACTATTTCAAACAACATGAAGTCTTGCTATATTATGACATGTGCAGTGAGTCCCAACCTTCGAACTGCTCCGGAGGTGAAAGTTAACAGTCCATGCCAGGCATGGAACTTAAGAGCTCGAGCTCGGTGAAAACTCTATCTGTTGTTCTTCAGACTCAAACTGTCAGATTCTTTACTTCGCCTCACTGAACAGTCGCTCCGGAGATTCCTCCTTCTGCTCGGTTCATTTTGTCGGTTAAAGTATAAAGTTTTTCGTTTTTTTAACCGAAATTAATCTGCAACCGGTCGGTTCATGCTCTATCTGTGGTATTTGTAAGTACTAGATAGGTTTTACATTTACTTTCTGTGTGGAACTTGTAAACGGTTTCATCGGTTCAGTTTGAACCGATCAAGTTATTTCTATTACATTACTGTCTTTTAGAAGTGCGGTTCCCGGTTCTTATCGGTTCTAAAAAAAAACGGATTTCATTACGGTTTTTTCCACGACCCATGACACGGTTGGGAACCGATAAGGGAGTCTTGCTTGTCGGATTGCCACAAACAGCACGCTTTTGGTTAGGGCTGGCATTACGCTCTGAGAAACCCTAAAGAAAAACTGGGCCCACTGGGTTTCAACACTGTGTTGTCTGTGGGAAGCCTTTGCTAAGGCTGACCCCACCCATGTGTGTGTATGTCTGGGTTTGACCACCTCAGTTCAGACTGCCAGATTTGTAAGAATTTTCCTGCAGCTACCCTGGATAAGAGAGTTGGTAGACTCAGGGAACGGGAGGCCAAAAAGTCCGCTGAACCGGATGGCCAGCCCGGTTCGGTTGAAACCGAACCGGAGGGAGTGCCCTCTGACCAGGGCGATACTTCCTCGGCAAAAGGAGAGCCAACTCTGAGGAGTCGGTTCCAACAAAGAGAATTAGAAAATCAGCTGATGTGGAGCCAAAACTTCCCTCTCCAACCACTGAAGAAATAGCTAAAGCAATAAAAATTGTTCAGTCACTCTCCCCGGTTCCGACCGAACCGACACCATCAGGTAAGCATTCGGTTCGGTCGGTTCCACTGGTTCAATATTATGATTTAGAGGAATTTTATGAACCAGAAGAGGGGGAAGAGGAGTATGAGGAGAGTGAATGTGGTTTTGAAAGTCTGGATGTGCCCATTGAACCGGACATCTCTCCAGACAGACCTTCAGGAGTGTCTCCCCCTAGGCTTTCTGAGTACCCTTCTCATTTCATGTTTTATAAAAAAAAAAAAAAGTGGCTGAAACCCTCCAGCTCCCTATGGAGGAAGCTGTGGATGATCAAGAAGGGCCTGATTTTGTAGAAATGATGAATATCCCAGGGTCTAAGAGACTGTCTACTCCTCTGCATAAATCTTTTTGGAAACAGACAGTAAAGATTTTAAAAGCTCCTCACACCATACCTCCTGTTGATAAAAGAATGGACAAAAGGTATGCATTATCAGGCTGTGATATGGAGTTCTTTACACAACAGTGCAGCCACGTGGGGGTGGTGCAGGCTGCAGCCTGTGACAAGGCAAATATTCCCTTAGCCTCGCACCCCCCTGACAAGGACTCGAGAAAGATAGATGCCATGGCAAAGAAACAGTACATGGCAGCATCCTTAGGACTCAGACAGGCAAATTATATGGCTTATGTTGCTAGATATCAAAAATCCAGATGGGATACTGTTTTGGCTGTAGCAGAGCAGGTCCCTGGCCAGCTGGCAAAGGAGCTGGAGCAGGTGGCCGCTGATGGTATTGAGGCATCTAAGGTGCAATTCCATGCTGCAGTGGACTCTGATGATGTATCATCTAGAGTCATGGCTACATATGTGGCTCTCCGTAGAATGGCTTGGCTCAGATGTACTAGCCTGTCACAGGATACCCAGATGAAGGCCATGGATTTCCCTGTTGTGGGCAACTCTCTGTTTGGGGAGCAAACAGAGAATTACATGAAGAAAATGGATGAATATAGGACTACCTATAGGAGTGCACAGGCCAAGGAAAGGCAAGTCATTCCCCAAAGGCAGCCTCCCAGGGGCAGAGGCAGGCCTTTTTACCAAGCCCAGGCCTCCTCTTCAGCTTATGCACAGAGGGGGTGCAAGCAGATCTGCTTCTACCCCTCAGCCTAAAGCCCTTGCCAAGCAGGCACCCTGATGGGGTGCCCAGGGCCGATTCTGTAATACCAGTAGGGGGCAGGCTGGCTTACTTTGTCCAGGACTGGGAGTCTCTAACATCAGACAAGTGGAAGTGGGTCCTGGAAGTAGTAAGCCAGGGACTGGTTCTCAGCTTCAAAAAATTTCCAAAGATGAGAACCAGAGCATTTCCAATTGCAAATCCTTCAGAGGCTCTTGCCCTGGAAGCAGAAGTCTCTACCCTCCTGGCTCTCAGAGCTGTGGAAAGGGTTCCACCCCTACACCAAGGCAAAGGATTGTACTCCAGGTACTTCCTTACCCCCAAAAAAGACAGGAGAATGACAGTCCATCCTGGACCTCAGGTATCTAAACAAGCACCTTTTAAAACCAAAATTCAAAATGGTGACTCTGGGAATTATTTTACCCTCTTTAAGGCCAGGGGACTGGCTAGTGTCCCTGGACCTCAAGGATGCCTATTTTCATGTTCTCATCAGAAGCTGCAATCGAAAGTACCTCAGATTCGAACTGCCCTCAGGCCATTACCAATTCAGAGCAATGCCCTTTGGCCTCACATCTGCCCCAAGGGTATTCACAAAATGCCTGGCAGTAGCAGTTGCCCATTTAAGAAGACAGAAAATTGCCATCTTTCCTTACCTGGACGACTGGCTCATAGTAGGCCAGTCCCCAGACCAACTCAGGTTACATCTTCAAGTAACTCAGCAACTGCTGTCTTCTCTAGGTGTCCTTCTCAATCTTCCAAAGTCAGTCCTAGAACCTGTCCAGCTTCTCACCTTCATAGGTGCAGAACTGAACACAGAAGAAGCCAGAGCCTTCTTTCCTCTGGAAAGAGCAAGGACCCTGATTTCTCTGGCTTCCTCCTTCACCCTGCAGGTCTCTCGACCAGCAAGGCACTTTCTACAGCTCCTGGGACACATGGCTGCTTCGACAGCAGTAGTGCAGGAAGCCAGATTTCAGATGAGGGACATCCAGTTCCATTTGAGAGCCTTTTGGTCTCAAAGAAGGGACCCTCTAACCAAATTAATTTCACTGACTCGAACCCTGATCCAGGCCCTTCAGTGGTGGCAGGACCAGGACAATTTGAGACGGGGGGTCCCCTTCACCCCTCAGTCTCACTCCTTAATCCTTGCTACAGATGCATCCCTATTGGGGTGGGAAGCTCACATGGGCGACCTCACTACCCAGGGATTGTGGTCCCCTCAAGAATCTCTGCTCCACATCAATCTGTTGGAGCTCAGAGCAGTTTTTCTAGCACTTCAAGCTTTTTCCAAATCTGTTCAGAACAAGGTTATTCAGGTCGAAACAGACAATACCACCACAATGTGGTACATCAGCAAGCAAGGGGGCATTATGCTACGGCCTTGTGCACCGAAGCAATGAAGTTGTGGTCTCTGGCTTACTCCCTGAACACCTCCCTTGTAGCAGTTCACCTCCAAGGCAAGGACAGTGTCCTGGCAGATGCTCTCAGCAGGATTTCCCAGGGCCATCTCGAATGGGCTGTGGATCCCCTAGTTCTGGAGGTGGTGTTTGCCAGATGAGGCACACCCCAGATAGATCTTTTTGCAGCCCCAGACAATCACCAACTTCCCCTTTTTTGTTGCAGGCCCCCAGTGTTGGGTTCAGTCCCCCTGGATGCCTTCCTTCTCAGTTGGGAAGGGAAGTTTCTCTATGCCTTCCCCCCTTCCCTCTCCTGTTCAAAGTGCTAGTCAAAATCAGATCTCAACCCCGCAAGATGATCCTTATTGCTCCAGACAGCCCTGCTATCCACTCCTTATGTCCTTAGCAGTCCACCTTCCCCTGTGTCTTCCCAGGAATCACAATCTGTTATCCCGTGCTCAGGGGAGAGTTTGGTACCCGAACCTCAAATCTCTCAATCTCAAGGCCTGGCTCTTGAAGAGTTAGAATTTGCTGACCTACACCTCTCCCAAGGTGTATTGGATATCCTGAAGGCTTCTAGGAAGCCTTCCACCAGAGCTACTTATAATTCCAAATGGAAGAGATCTTCCATATGGTGCTCTGGAAAGCATATTTCCCTAGAATCTGCTGACTTAGCCACAGTCCTGGATTATATGGTCCATTTAAATACTTTGGGGCTGAGACCAGCTACCCTAAAAGTGCAGCTGGCAACCGTGTCTGCTTTCTTATCAGCAGGTAAACCCTCTTCTCTTTCAGCTCATCCTGTATTCTCCAAGTTTTTCAAAGGGTTGCTTCACACCAACCCCTCATTCAGGGATCCTGCCCCTGCCTGGGATCTTAATATTTGCATTGCCCAGCTTATACCTGGTTAAACAACTAAATAAATAAATAAATTATGCAACCCCCTTTTGAGCCCTTGTTTTCAGTAGAGCTTAAGTACTTGACTTGGAAGACTGTGTTTTTGGTAGCCATCACTTCTGCCAGGCGCATAAGTGAGTTACAAGCATTGTCAGTGAAGCCTGATTTTCTCTCTCTTCACAGAGATAAGGTAGTCCTTAGGCCTAACAGAAGTTCTTGTCTAAGGTGGTCTCAGATTTCCACCTTAATCAATCTGTGTCTCTCCCTGTGTACTTCACTGACCAATTCTCCTCTGGTGAGAGGAGATTGCACAGTTTAGATGTCAAAAGATCCCTTAGCTACTACATAGATCGTACCAAGGGTCACAGGTTTGACTCTCTCCAACTGTTCCTCACTTATGGTGAGGTCAGCAAAGGGAAACCTGCCACTAAAAGATCCATTGCCAGGTGGATCGTCTCTTGTATCCAATTCTGCTATGAAAAACTGGGTAAAGTTCCTCCCTCAGGCCTGAGGGCTCACTCTACCAGAGGTACAGCTGCGTCTCTGGCTGCTGCCAGGGACATCCCTATCCTAGAGATAGGTCAAGCAGCTACCTGGAAAACAGTTCACACTTTTACCAGGCATTACTCCCTGGACATCCAGGCTAGGAGTGATGCTCGATTCTGGCACAGCTGTGCTTCAGAGCCTATTTCCTAAGTAGGTTCTATCCCTTCTCCATGGAGGTACTGCTGTGTAGTCTGCATATGTCATAATATAGCAAGAAGAATGTTATTTGTTTGAAGAAAAAATTACTCACCTTAGTAGTGTTGTTTCTTCTAATGGAGTCTTGCTATATTATGACCTCCCCCCTGCCTGCCCCTCTCAGAACCTTACTTTGGGGATGTGGGTGGGCAGGACAGTGTTGGCACTTTTTAGATGCCCACCTTGTTTTCACCCCTCCTTTTCAGGGTGATCTGTGTTGTGTTTGTCATTCTTTGGGTCTCCTGACTTGAGTCTTCGTTGTGGCACCAAAAAAATGCGTTTATATAATTAGTAGCCAGTTGGCTAGTGTAGGTTTACAGCTTCCACACAGAGTCTTAGTGAGTTTTGCTCGTAAAGATCCGACAGTTTGAGTTTGAAGAACAACAGATAGAGTTTTCACCAAGCTCGAGCTCTAAGCTCCATGCCTGGCATGGACTGTTAACTCTTTCACCTCCGGAGCAGTTCGAAGGTTGGGACTCACTGCATATGTCATAATATAGCAAGACTCCATTAGAAGAAACAACATTACTAAGGTGAGTAATTTTTTCTTATTGTTCCACGTCAGTGCATCAACAGTACACTTGTCTACTGCCAGTACAGCGAAGGCTGTTATTCCGACAGTTGGCAGACAGCGTCATGGAAAAGAGTCTCTTTACACCCCACCAATGTGGAAGGCTCTGCCCCCCCCCCCGCACCCCTGTAAATATTATAATCAACTCCGAGTTGGAGTTGATTCGGTGAGGGGGTGCATGTCCACAAAAAAGCACTGCCATGGTCCTGCAGGTACATTACAGCGACTTGGTCAATTAGTCGCTGTAATGTACCTCCGCTGTCAAAAGTTTTGTTGTAATGATGGTATACCCTATTTACAGTTTCTCTCGAGGTAGCAGAGATGGCTCTACCTACTCATGGTTTGTACATCATCATCATGTGTAGAGAAGCTTTAGCTGAGGTGCAGGCAGGAGCTTTGGCTGACCCCTCTTTACCAGGCTCTTGCAGCTTGCAGGCTGGAACTTTCTCAGCATCTTGATGGTTGCCTCTTCTCTGTCTCTGGGCTTGAAGTAACATTCTGAAATAGACCAGGCTGGGACCGGTGCCATGACGCCTCAGACCCCCACGTCTAGGCTGTGCTCCTCAGGGGATAACGCATATGGCAGTGCATAGCTGGCACACTTTCAGGCTGACTCCCATACCGATCTTGAATGCAGTTTCTCACAGTTTCAGGCAGTTCGGGTACTCTTAGATACTCTTGCACTTCAACCACAACTGCTGGCATAGTAGCCATCGTCCTTTTACATTCAGGATACAGTCTCAAATGTGGTTGAATCCCCTAGGCGCTAGCCAGGCAGATCATTAATAAATATGGGCTCTTCATTAATATTCATGAGCCCCACTTTTAGTGCTTCTTGACGCTCCTTATTTACAATTTACAGCGGGCTGTATTCGCCCTTGATCTTCCTGGACTAAGTCTCCATCACTCATTCACACTAGTGGGATAGCACCAGAGGCGCTAGGACCAAACAGGAGCCTAAAAGTTTTGGAATGGTTGGCGCAGAGACAGGACCACGCATGCGCGGCACTGCGAGACTAGCTCGCACCTGTGTAGGCTATCTTGGCGTCGACCCTCCAGCCGCCTCAGTTCCTTTTCTCCTGTTATCGAGTGCACTTGGATGTCGACGTCGCTTGTCTGCCGGAGTCTTACGTTTTTGTCTATACGACAGCAGCTTTTAACATTTAATTTAGTATTTTAAGTAGTAATTTCTTATTTTACGAACAAGAAGATGATTATGAAGAAGAAGAAAAAAAAATTATTTCCTGCCATCAACAGTCATCCTTAGACGGTAGTAGTGACGGGAGGACTTTTGTTTTTATTGTAGAGGGCTGTGTCCGGTCCGCCACCCTTAATTAACTTTGTGGGGGTGTCTGACTATGGACAGTCCTGTGCTTTCGGGGGGCAGTCCTCGAGGCACAAATCTAGCTGTTCTGGCACGATCCGGCTCCGCTTAACCTCGAGCTCCTCTTCCTCGTTGGGGGAAGAAGAATCGGTGCCTCTCGAGGTTGCCCATTGGTACGTCTGCTCGAGGATTGTTTGTCAGGAGGGGCGATGGGCCTGAACCAACTTTAGTGGGTTCCTCTTGGCCCTGCTCCTAATGGCTGCATTCTGGACTCTGAGCTCCATCTCTGTCCTCGTTGGAGCTCTGGTGGGCAGTTTCACCTTTTAACCCTTGCATGGCTGTGGACTGATATCAGTCCAAAAGCCCTGTAACGTTCTAATTCTGTCGGCAGCCTAAGGGTTAACCAAGATCTGTTACCAATTTCATTCAGCTTCACATTTAAGAAATAACTAACCCAATTCTCTGCTGAAATATAATTTTATATGTCTTCCGTTAATTCCTTACAGCCAGATGCCACCAAGGACTAATAGTTTTTTATATCCTTTGTCTCTATAGCATCTATCTTTTTTTCCCCCATTGGGCTACATGTTGCTCTTTTTTTTTCTTTGTAAGTTTCTGTATTCTTTTCTTAAATCCTTTAAATGCACCTTAATTTCAGGAGTACATCTTTGTCTATATGTTCTGATAACTTTCATGAGTTGTTTTTTCATAGCTTTACATTCATTGTCGAACCAGCCCATTTTCCTATTTTTAGCATTATAACATCCCTCTTTATATAGTTTTGGTTGTATTTGATTAAATAAACTACTCAAGGAGTGATAAAATGATACAGAATCCAAATTATCCATAAGTGTTATGTTTTTCAAAAACATTTCTAGCTGATCCCTAATGTGAGGTTCAATATTCTCTGACCAAACTAATCTTTTTTATACCTAATCTCAATATGTTCTTTTTTACGTCTAGTTTTAACTACATCTGATTGGGTCTCTAACACTGCAGTATGAAGCAATACCGGAAGATGATCACTGTCAGTTCTTATAAGAACAGATAAACTTTTCCAGAACTGCAATGGTCTTCTCCAGCCCACTAAATCCAGGACTGTTCCACCTTTATCAGACATAAAAGTAGTAGCTCCTTCTAAGTCTCCTCTACGTTAACTTTTTCATCTTTAGTATTGCGTTCATTGCAATCTTCGTCTGGGTATATCCATTTCATAATTGTATTATGTAGTATTCCAGCAAAATTCCTTATTCTAGCATTGAAATCTCCCAGTAACTGTAATTATCTGGGTATTCCAAGGATATATTAAAAATAGTTTTCTTTCAGCAATCCCAGACGCATTTTTTATCAAAATTGGACCTAATTGGTGGTAAATAACGTGATCAGTATTATTTGGACTTTATTAGTCCGGAGTCTGATTGCCATAAAAAAATTATTCGGAGTCAACTTGTCAGTTTTATGAAAGACTGCATTCTTTACGTGTATGATCAACCACCAGCTCGTCTTCCCTGCTTGGATGTTTTGTTACTAGAGCAATGAAATGTTAAATATCCATTGATATTAATGTTATGTGAGGCAGCATTCCATGTTTCTTGCATGCATATTGCTGTACCCTTTTTTATAAAATTCAATCTGGATTTTGCATTTTATACTGTAACCAGCAGAGTTCAGAGTTAAAAGGAAAAAAAAAAATTGTGTCCTTCTCAGCCTCTAAATATCCACTATTATCCACACTTCTTAACAAGGACCAGATTCATTTGCATTCACATTCACCTCTATTTCTTGTACACTCAATGCGAGTCAATTCAGACCTTGCAAGCGCCTGAAGTCTGTTTCTTTTTGAAATGGATTCATGTATTGTATATATCTCTACAATTTTCCCTTGGGATTCTATTCTGCTTTTCTAGCTCATTCTTATTTTCATTTCTCCCATGATCACCTTCAGTTAGCATATTCAGGTCAACCACATGTATGCCCATCTGATGTCATTTCTTATAACACTCCAAAATCCTGTCAGCCACTGCTTAGTTCTTACATAATATATCAGCCTGTCTCCTCTTTGACTTTCATGTCCTTTATTCCCATTCTACCTAATCTG
This sequence comes from Neoceratodus forsteri, assembly GCA_016271365.2. Classification (NCBI taxonomy): domain Eukaryota; kingdom Metazoa; phylum Chordata; order Ceratodontiformes; family Ceratodontidae; genus Neoceratodus; species Neoceratodus forsteri. Next base: position 73,394,396 of record CM057458.1, on the reverse strand, counting down.
ATCTTCAGCACATTGGAGAAAAGATTACATATGGACCATGTTAGTTTTTTAGGGGTGTCATTATACATTCTGGGATATCCAAAGATTGATAAAGTTACCGGCTCTTTCCCAAAGTGTTCATTGTCTCTTCGACTTGACTCATTTTCTATTTCTATATGCAGTTTCTATTGTTCCAACAGATTACTATCTCTCCATATATAATTTACCACACACGTTTGTGCAACTTTTATCATAACATATCCACAAAACCAGAATTGGATGGTCTTATCACTTCCTCGATGCCACTTTCTTCTATGTGTATACTCTTGTCTATACACTCAGTTGGTCAGGCCACACCTAGAGTATGGTGTTCAGTTCTGGAGACCATACCTCAGGAAGGATGTAGAGAGGGTTGAGGATCCAGAAGAGGGCAACAAAAATAGTGAGGGGGCTGGAACACTTACCATATTAAGGGTGGCTAAGGGAATTAGGTATGTACTCACTGGAACAGAGGAGACATGATCGAGACCTTTTAATATGTAAAGGGGATCAACAAGGTACCAGTGGGGAACCTTTTCTAGCTAAAGGAGAGACCTAGAGTAAGAGGACGCCAGTTCCAAATTATGGGCGAGGGGCAGTTTAGGGGTAATGCTAGGAAGTACTTCTTCACTGAGAGGGTGATGGATAACTGGAATGGACTGCCAAAGGAGGTAGTGGGGGGAGAGGGCGGTGGGGGGTTCAAGAGGGCATGGGTTAAACATAGGGGATTGAGACGTCAGGGGGGTTGACTACGATAAAGTCCTAGTGGAAAGCTAGGCAGACTGGGTGGGCCTGGAGGTACTTTTCTGCTATCACATTCCTATGTTCCTATGTGTAAATCTAGGGCTTCATTAAAAATGTTGATTACCATCCCTCTCAAAGAATCATTAGATTCATTGTCAAGTTTCTTTAAACCATATAATTTTAAACAACCCTCTTTCTCCCATTCCTCTTTTCTTGCTTTATCCCCCTGCTTACATTTCTTTATTATAACGTTTTCAGTGCCTCGTTCTTTGGGGGCATTTTCAATATTATCATCATCATCATCCACATTCTGATTTTGCTTCTCTTTAGCAATGTCTTTTGAGGATTCCATGTACCTCAGTTTTCCCTCCTCTGTCTTTTGTAAGCTCATTCCCCCACAGTCCATTTCTCTTTTGAGTTCCCCACTTTCAGTTGCAGATACCTTACTCTTAATTAACGTGAGAATTATCTGTGTACTTCTGTTTTGTTTTTGTTTTTTTCGTCTTTAAGTTTTTCCTTTTCCCATTTCAATTTTTTTCTTTCTGCTCCTGTTATTTAATTTATTTTTCTATAGTATAATCTGGATGATATGTGGCACTGGGCTCCTCCTCATGCTTAACAGCCACCTGTAGCATGCATTATTTCCTTATAACCACACACTAGCATGTGTTATGCCTTACGTTTGTGCATGCACGTGGGTGTGTTTTTTTTTCTGTTTACTGTATTAATGCTGTGGTAATTCTATTCAGCGTGCTTGTATTACCATAGTGGCACTCGCAATCTTTTCGACACGGGTCAAATTTCATGGGCTGGAGCACCTCCAAGGGCCACAATCACAAGAATGCCCCCACACACACACACTACTGTGTTTTATAGTTTATTCACAAGGGGTGCAGTATGAGTATACTATGTAAAATAGAATTTATGCTCCAGCTTGGATTAGGGCATTTAATGCTTTTCTCATTTTAAATTGTATTTCCTTCCATTTGTGCCCTAGCTGGGATTTAGGATATTTGATTTCTTCCTGATTTTTAAATTGCTGTACAGAGTATTGACCAAGGACAGCCTGTCTGAGATGCAAGCTCTCATGTTCAGGAAAGGTAAAATATGAAAGTAAAAATAATTAGAATTAACCAATAGGTGAGTATGACAAAATGTTCGATGTCACAGTGGAGCTGTGAAGCATTTTTACCAGTGCTGAGAAAAAAAAAACAGATTAAGAAAAAAAAAGCTAACTTGAAAGGTTTTCATTTTAAAATATGTGTTATAACTGGCCACTCAATGGCCCAATTCAGAATATGACATTTCTCATAATTTGTAAGGGGTAGGACTGAGCATGGCTCAGTTAATGGCTCATACACCTCTGGGTCCGAAGATCATGGATTCAGGTCCCCCATTAGGATTGGGCCCATACCATCAGCACTGGCACACGAGTGCAGTGTTAGAGGGATGCTGTACTGTTGGAGAGTGCTGTCCTTCGGATGAGAGGTTAAACAGAGGTCCCTCCTACCCATCTGTGGTGCAGTGCTGGTGGGTGTCCAGGCAGAAGTAGAAGAACCCAAGGCACTCTTCGCAGGACTAGAGGAATTTTTTTAAGAAGAAAAATAAAAGCAAAATAAAACGTCAAATCATACTTCAAATAGAAAAAGAATATGATGAAATATACAAATATGCACACAAAATTAAAAATTTTAGAAATAACAGAAAAAACTGAAAGTCTCCTAACTAGTTAATTGATACAAAAAGGAAATCAAAAAAAAAAAAAAAAACTTTTGAACCAGACATATAAATCACACTAAACACTTCATGACAGGAAAATATATGAGCTCTTTCAAACGAGATATTGAGCTTATCTGTAGCTGGAAGCACTCTAGAGATATTGATGACTGAGTCTGTTCAATATTAATATTAAAGCAGCGGTGCATGGAACATGAATTTTCAATTTGTGCTGTAATGTTTAGACAAATAAAAAACGTTGAATGGCAGTACTTTTGGTTCTGTAAAGTTTTATTTTGTTTTATTTTTATGCTTGAGTAACCTCCTGATCTGCACAGACTCTCGCTAGGATCGACATCTTTAATCAGAGTGCATTATGGTTATTTTGCTTGTAGCCATGATAACCATAATGCAGCTCTATTTACACATAATGTATCGGTTTGTTTTTGTTCTGCTCTCGGTGCGCATTCACAGTTCACATTTATATTGGACTGTGGATGCTAAATAGAATGCTACAATAGTTATGGTAGCTTTAACTTGCACTAAATAAACACGCACACACACTTGTTGCATTTCTGCTAGTCTCCTACTTTGGAACCTCAAACCTCCACCTGGCAAAAACATTACTATTTTAGTGGAAACCCCAATTCCTGTGTAAACGTGAGCGTCATTCACCTTATACCAGGGTATGAAATTCGTGAAAAAAAGTACATGCCCACTTGGGCATGTAAGAAGAAAATGTACATGCCCAACAAACTATTTACATGCCGCCCCTTAGTTTACATAATTTTAGACGTCATCTTCACTGGACCAAGCACTTTCGTTTTCATCACCACCACTAAGGCTGGCAGAAGCAGCATGCAGTGACAGTGTTAAGGAGCCATAAGCTTCGTAGTGGGCCTTCTTTTGCCATTTTCCACCACAGTGATATGGCACCTTCAGAGTTATAGTCACTAAGCTGGGGTCCATTCAGAGATATAGACATTAGGTCGTGTAGGGTGTCTGGGCGTAATCCAACCCTCCAGTCATTTTTTATTCTTCCCATCAGAGAGAGGCCTCGTTCTGCAGCAGCAGTGTGCACAGGAATCAGGAGAATGATTCTGACAACGGCCAGCACATTTGAAATTGTTGATCCTGCACATCTGCAAGAATCACTTTCTGCCACAATTTCAGAGACTTACAACTTTCAACAGACAGCAAGTGGAGTACATGCTTTTTTAAGTCTAGCCACTCCAGCAGTACCAAGGTAACATCAACTCCATGAGACTCTAGGACCACTTTATAGTGATCAACAATTGTTTGAATTGCTTGATCTCCATATGTTTCAAGTGCCTCTGTGGATGTTGGCCAGGACTGAAAATTTAAAGCTCTTGCAGCTAGTAGCACTTTATTGGTCGTGAAGGACTGAAAGCAGATTCAATGTGCTGGCGTTTTCTGAAGAATTTTTTATCTCTGAAATTGTGGCTTCTACAATGTCTGAAGGAGAACCTGATCTGTGCCTGCTAGTTTCATTAGTTAAGTCAACACTGTTGTACTGAGTTAGGTTCTCATTTACAGATATAAGTGTTATGCGGTGAAGAGTTTCTTGATTTGAGAGACCATTTAGTTTTGAATTGTGCTTTCTACTCTGCTGTGAACTTTTCAACAGTGGCATCCTCTTGCTGAAAGCACAGACTAAAAGCAGATAAGTAACCAAAAACACTTTCAGAAAGTTCATGTATATAACACATTTTAAAGTCTTAAGCACTTTAAGTATTCCTAGTGCTTTTTGGCCATGATCCTGCTTTTTGTCAGTGACACATGTTCGAGGTGAGGCACTAATGCAGCCCAATTCCTTTCAAGGGCAGAAATGGCCCGTTCTCTGTGCAACCACCTAGTACCACCAGTGTTAACTGGTTTGACCACATTAATATTTAAAAGGGATCCTGTTTCCTGTAGGCCTTTCCAACTTTTTGGTGATCTGTGGTAAAATGAGTAAATGTTCAGCAGAAGTTGTTCTAATGACTTGTAAAATGGGCAGTCTCTGAACGAATCCTTTACAGCAAGCTCTAAACGATGTGCACAGCAATGTATGTCAATGAGGTGTGGGCACTGGCAATCTTGTTTTATTCGACTAAGGACACCTGAAGTGCTCCCCAACATTACAGCAGCACCATCAGATGCCGCACTTATCAGCTTATGTTTCCAACCACCATCCCTTAAACCACCTTCACCCTCTAAAGCATTAATCACAGTATTTAAAATGCTTTCTGAATTAGGGACACTGACTGGTTTCAGTGCAAGAAATCTTGTTACAGGTAGGCCATTTTCAAAACACATTACATAAATGCCCTCCTCCTCAGTCACACTTTTATCTGTGCAGGAATCAACAAGAAAGAAAAGAAGTCATTGTCTTGTAGTAGACTAGCAGTAGTGCTTTGAATATCTTGGGCAATATAGTGAATGAAGACCACGGCATTGCTTGTCACTACTGTAACTGTGACTCATAGCATCATCCCATGATTTCTTTTTGTAAATCTATCAACCAGGAAAATCCCTGAAAGGCCTTTCGGTCCTAGCAGCGTAATATGCAGTACAGAACAATTTACAAATTTGATCCATTTCTTTTGTTCCATAAATAGTATGGATTTCTCTATTAGTCTTTCTCCAACTTTTGTTTTATTTGCAATGTATGCCCTGTCAGCATTTTTGTGTGCTATGGACACTTCATGTGCCGAGATAATATGTACTCTAAAAGTACTGCATCCAGTTCTGAAATTATTTTTGCTTTGGCTTTTATCATAACTCTGACACCATGTACACAACATGGCACATTTATCGGTGTCATATGTAAGCCACTTCCTGCCTTTTTCCAGGATTCCTGAAATTTTCTAACTTTCAGGGCCTTAACTGGCTTTCAGTACAAGCAGTAGCACTTGAGGAAACTTCAGTGGTCATAACAGTTTCATTGTCTGGGCAAGGAGATGGTGGTGTTATAGCTGTGCCTGTAGTAGTAGTACTAGTACTTGGTGTTAGTGAATCCGAGTCAGCTCCCGCAGTCTCATCAAAACGCTTTCTCTTAAATCCAAATTTAAAAAGACTCATGGTGTCTGCCTGGCTGTTCGGAGTTGAACTTGTGAATACTGATTTTAAGAATTTGTTATTTATGTTACACAGTATTAATAAATGCAACAAGGAAAAAAGTGTTTTTTTATAATAAACTTAAGAAAACCTGACTGTGTTGTCTGATTATTTTATAACAGTATACAGATTTTAGACAGTCCACAGACAGTGTAGCCTGTAAAAGCTAGAGATTTTAGAGTCTGTACAATGAGATATTTTTAATAACAGTATTTAGATTTGAGATAGTCAGCTCCACATAAAGTAGCTTTATTAGCTAGTAGAGTAATAGTAGACCCCCTGAGTTTTAGGTGTTCCAAGTTCAAAAGCTTTTAGAACTTTATTAAACAATTACTTTTAATTAAATGTTCTCAGTCCACACAGTAGCTAAATAGATTTTTTTATAACTGGTCCCTGGATTTACATTTAGTTTAGTCCACACTCAGCAATTTTATTTTTATAACACACTGATCCTGGTTGTTTCAGTATTTAGTCCAGATTTTAGTTAGTCCCTCCCACACACAGTAGCTAGCTAGTAGAAAATATGGAACAGTAGATTTACATTTAAGTTAGTGCAGAGAAGTTTGTAAATGAATGCAGCTTTCTTTATAGACTGGGTGAGCTGACTGAGCAACACTGAGCTCCTTTAGTTCAAAGAGACTGCAGGCAGTGCTAGTCTGACTCTCTGTACTGTCTCTATAACAAATCAAAGGCCAACCCAGTACAGATTACTTTTAATTACTTGGCTGGATATATAGTGCATGTGCAGTTAGACTAGTCTCTGCAGTGCTTCACCACAAGCCTGCATTCAGTGTCCCTCCCCTGATATTACAGACTGCTGCTGCCACTGCTTTTTATTAGAAATTGTAGAGCAGTTGAGCAGACTGATTAATTTAGATAGATTTGTTTGCTTTGCTTTTATTTTCTGTTTACTGCCTGGTTTTTTTATCCTGCTGAATTGTCTCCTCTCCTTTGTACCTCTCCCTAACTTAAAATTCCTTCCATTCCCTTCTTTCTGCAGTTTAATCCCCCCCAACAGATTTCCTTTCTTTTCTGCAGATTTTCTTTAGTCCTGACTGCAGAGTGACCCACGTTAGTCTCACACAGACACACTCCTCTCCTCCCCAGCTGCTCCAATTTACAAGTTACAATCCCCCGACTCCCTCCTTTGCAGTCCCGTTTTCTGGGAGAGTGGTTAAGAGAAATGTAGCTCTTAAAGAGCTTTTGGTTATTTATTTTGCTGATCGCGATCGTTCAGGTTGACAGGCAGCCTGTCTCCATGGATGCAGTCTACGGAATGGCCGCTATGCTCGGTCCTTGCATCCACGCTGTTTGGAGGCGGGCAAATACTCACATAAAGCGCACCTACTGATGCATATGCTGCTGTAGCCCACCTCCAACAGTGACCGAGGGACACATGAAGAATTGACTGGCTGATCTGTGTGCCAGTCAACTGTAAATGGGGCACATCAACCTGCTCTAAACTCGTTCCCTCCATGTGTGTTGCAGACAAGCGGTCAGCTGACATCCAGGCGAGCAGACTGTGATCGGCTCTACAGATGTCAGCTCTAGCTCTTGCTACTCTGCTGGCTCCCCTGCCCCCAAGGAAAAGAAAAAAAAGCGGCAAGGTCTGGGGAGAAAAAAAAGAACGGAACTCTGCGGGGAGAAAAAAAAAAACAGAACTCTGCTGAAATACTTTAGGTGCCCAAACGGGCAGGCACTAAACAGCTTTAGGTGTCCTGAAGCAAAAGTGCCTGCCCTGGGGCACCTAAAGTATAGGAATTTCGCACCCTGCCTAATACACTTAAAAATGGCAGCCTCTTCACACTCAGTGCTGACCGAAGCCAGTGTCCGTTTGTTCACTTCTAAACCCCACCACTCTACTCTCAGACAGACAATTTATCATCTCATAATTAATTTCCAGACGGCATATGGCAGAATTTCACATGTAGCTCTCATGTCTGCCTGGCTGCACACACAAACCTAGCTTCATGCTTTGGTCAGCAGCAGAGAACTGCTCTCTGGGCACTGTTGCCTTGCTTCACTTTGATTTTTTGGTTTTTTTTTTTGAATGTCTGAATCTTTCCTCTCTCTCCACTTCCCAACCATACCTCCCTCCCTCCCAGATTCCAGGTGAATGAGCGGCTGTCCTTTTCTTCTCCACACAGCATCCACGCACCACCAGGGCTTGCTCCATTCTCGCCTACCCAACACCTTCTTTACAGTTAGCCTCTCTATCTTTGTCAGTGCTCCAGCCTCTCCAACTCTGCTGTACGCTGCTGATTTCCTCAAGGGCTGGTGTGAGAGTGTGACGATCGACCCGCGGCACCAAACAGCTAAACTAAACACTCTCCCTCACTCATCCCAAATCCTGCCGTCCTCTAGGAAATCGTATTGAAACTCACTGTAGCAGCAGGTAAGACTAAGCGTGGCATACAGATGCTGCCATGACAACTAGGAACCTACACCAGTCATAAGGGGTACCAGTAACAAACTAGAATAATCTGTCAGATGCAAGAACGAAAAAAAAAAAAAAAGCGCTATCGTGCTGTAGAAATAAGGTTCCCAAACCTGTATCAAGTGCTCAAAAGAACTTGGAAGACTGAAGCACAAGTGCTGGAGTGTTTTCATGCCGTTTGTTCAGCTAACCCACATAATAAATGTCTTTGAAGCACCTGATACAGCTTTGGGAGACTTTCTACAGCACAGATAGTGCTTCTTTTTTTTTTTTGTTCTTGTATGCTGACATTGTGAACCGCTGCTCTGTTCAGTTTATTTGGTGTGCCAAAATTTGTGCAATCTGTCGGATTAAATTACTATTTTCTTTCATTTTTCCTACTGACTACGTGGGAGTGCGTACGTAACAGCAGAAACAGACGCACAATGTAGCATTGTGGGAAGCAAGCGGGGTAAACAAACGTGGCGTGCAAATTAATATTTATTTATTATAACCCTGTTATTGTTGCTTGTACATCTAAAACAGAAACATTGATGTGATTGGGAGACCTGTTACATCAGATACATAGATACATAGACAGTGTCGGCAGATAAGGGCCTATGGCCCACCCAGTCTGCCCATTTGAGCTTGTAAGTTCAGTTTGTTTTCCTAGAAGTCTGTTGCACCTTACCCCTGACCTCCAGAATTCCTTTATGTCCATCCCATGCATTCTTAAATCCCGTGATTGTTTCAGCCCCCACCACTTCCTCTGGCAGGGTGTTCCACTTGTCCACCACCCGCTCTGTGAAGAAATTCCTTCTCATGTTTCCTCTGAATCGTCCTCCCTCCAACTTCATCCCATGCCCTCTAGTCCTGGAACATCTTTTCGCTTAAAAATAGTGTTTTCCTGCACCCTGTTCCTCCCAGTAAGATACTTGTATGTCTCTATCATATTCCTCCTCTCCTCCAGGGAGTACACGTTCAGTTCCTTCAACCTGTCTTCATAGGACTTGTGATGCAATCCATGCACCATCTTTGTTGCCCTCCTCTGAACCTTCTCTACCCTGTCTATGTCCTTACGTAGGTATGGTCTCCAGAACTGTACACTGTACTCCAGGTGGGGCCTCACTAGTGTCTTGTATAGCGGAATTATGACCTCCCTTTTCCTGCTGGTAATGCCCCTGCCTATACATCTCAGCATCCTATTTGCTTTACCTGCTGCCTTGTCACACTGTTTCCTACCTTGAGGTCATCAGAGATGATAACCCCAGATCCCTTTCCTGCTTGGTGCATGCTATATCCTCACCCGCAACTGATATATTGTGCCAGGGTTTTTGTACCCCATATGCATTATCTTGCACTTTTGCATTGAATTTCAACTGCCAAACCCTGACCATTCTTCAAGTTTCTGCAGGTTGCTTCTCATTCTGTCTACACCTCTGGTGTGTCTACTCTGTTACAGAGCTTTGTGTCATCAGCGAACAGTGAAATTCTGCCTTCTAGGTCCCTGCGCCATGTCACTGATGAAAATGTTGAATAGGACCAGTCCCAGCACTGATCCCTGTGGTACCCACTGGTCACTCTTCCCTCTGTGGAGTGACAGCCATTTACCACCACCCTCTGTGTCCTGCCACCCAGCCAGTTACCTACCCACCACACTACTGTCCTGCCCACACCATATTCCCCAGTTTGTGTAATAGTCTTCTATGTGGCACAGTGTCCAAGGCCTTGCTGAAGTCCAGATGAGGCCATGTCCACTGCCTCCCTGATCCACCTCCTAGTCACCCAGTCAAAAATTCAATGAGGTTGGTCTGACATGACCTCCCCTGGTGAAACCATGCTGCCTTGGGTCCTGTAGTCCATTGACAACCAGATGTTCCACCAATCTCTCCTTCAGTAGTGCTTCCATGATCTTCCCCTACCGAGGTGAGGCTGACTGGTCTGTAGTTCCCTGCTTCCTCTTTGTTCCCACTTTTGTATAAGGGACTACATCTGCTGTCCTCAGTCTTTGGGTACCTCCCTGCTTCCAGTGATCGGCTAAACAGGATAGCCAGAGGTTCAGCCACCACCTCTTAGTTCTTTAAGGACCCTGGGTGCACCCCATCTGGCCCCATTGCTTATCAACTCTTATTACTTCCAGTTCCTGCGGACCCTTTCTCTGTAAAGGGACTTGTGTCCATTTCTGCACCATTCTCACCCTTGTACTCCTTCAGACCCATTACCCTCCTCTTCCTCAGTAAAGACTGAGCAGAAATACCTGTTCAGTATGTCAGCTTTACTGTTGTCATCCTCCCACGCCCCCATCCTCCCTCTTTAGTCTCACTATCCTCCCTTTGTCTTTCTTTTTTCACTTATGTACTTGTAAAAGGTTTTGTCCCCTCTACCCACTGATTTTGCAATGTGTTCTTCTGTCTGAGCTTTGGCTTCCCTTACTGACCTCCCTGCTTCCCTTTGCTTCTCCTAGTACTTCTCCCTATCCCCTTCTGCCTGTGTCTTTTTGTATTGCCTGAATGCAATCTTTTTGGCTTTCACTTTCTTTGCTACCTCTTTGGAAAACCATAATGGTCTCCTCTTCCTTTTCCTCTTGCTAACCTGCTTAATACATAATTCTGTTGTTCTTGTAATCCCCATTTTAAATACTGCCCACTGTTCCTCAACCCCTAATTCCTGTCCCATTCCCCTTAATGCCTCTTTCAAGTATCTCCCCATTTTCCCAAAGTCTGCCCCCCTAAAATCCAGGATACGTGTTTTTGTGTGGTTTGGTTCTGCTCTTTCTGTGATTTCAAACCACAATGACTGGTGGTCACTGTTTCCTAGGTGCTCCCCCACTGTTACCCCCATCACACTGTCCCTGTTTGTGAGCACAAGGTCCAGTATTGCCTTCTGCCGAGTTGGTTCCATGACCAGTTGCTTGAGGAAGGCACCCTGAAGGAGTCAGGATAAATCTGCTCTAGTTGATGCTGCTGCTGGGATGCTCCAGTCCATGTCTGGAATATTGAAGTCTCAACCAGTACTACCTCACCTTGTCTGCCATCCTTTGGATGGCTAGCATCAACTCCTATCTGTTTCTTCCTCCTGGGCTGGTGCTCTATAGACCACACCTGTGCGGGATGGTTGTCCCATTTTCCTTTCCAGCTTAACCCACAGTATCTCTCCCCCATTTTGTTCCTCCTGGATCTCTGTGGCCCTTATGTCATTTTTCACATACAGTGCCACTCCTCCTCCCTTCCTGCCTGCTCTGTCTCTTCTGAATATGTTGTAGCCAGGTATGGCCATCTCCCAGTCGTGGTTATCATTACACCAGGTTTCAGTGATGGCCACAATGTCCAGGTCTGACTGCACCATGACAGCCTCCAGATCTTCCATCTTGTTGCTAAGGCTCCTGGCATTTGCACACATGGCTTTCCATGATTTGACCTCCTAGACTGTCTCACTGTTCTACTCAGCCCTTCCTTGGTTGTCATTTATCCCTGGTTCTCCTTGCTGTCTGCCCGTCTGCTGAATTTTGCCCCTTTCTGCTTATCCACCTCTTGGGCACTAATCTCCATCTTTTGCACACTGCTTTGCAGAGATAGCCACTCCTCTGGTTCACTGGTTCCACTGCTAGCTGTGGGGTGAGCAAGTGGTACCTCCTTGCTGGCCTGCCACCCCACTTTGCTAGTTTAAATGCTTGTCAATGTAGCATTTAAACTTATCATTGAGTGCTTGGATTCCTCCAGGATGGATGCAGGCCGTCAGGCTTGAACAAACCTCCATCCTCCAGGTGGGTCCCCAGTCACCAATGAATCCAAACCCTTCCTACAGCACCAGTTCTTCAACCATGAGCTAAAGTTCCTGGTGCATGCACTCCTATGCTCTCCCTTGCCTCTCACAGGTAGTACTTCTGAAAGTGACAAGTAGCTACTTGCTTGAGACCCCTCCCAGTTTCCTAAACTCTTCCTAAACTTCCTTTGGCTCCCCATTTGCCAAGTCATTAGTACCTAGGTGGATAATGACATCCAGCTCACCCTCCTGTCTTGCCTTCCCAGTGATCCCCAGGATCTTCCTTCCATCCCTCCATGCGTAGCACCTGGTAGGCACCTCACCTCCTCCCTGTCCTCCCCTCCTGTGTTCCTAGCTGGATCCTCGTGATGATGGAGTCCCCACCAGGATTCACTTCCTCCTCCTCTGGGGTCCACTGCTTTCCCCGCTGAGGTTACCTCCTTGGCTAACCTCCACATCCTTTCCTTCCACTTCTCTGGGTACCTGTATTTGGTTGTCCTCGTTTGCCAGTGTGGCATATGAGTTCTTGAGTGGAATAGGATCTGGGATTTGCCTCTGCCTGACTGCTCTAACCCTCCCTGAGCCCACTGTCATCCAAGTGCTCCTCGTTCTCGGCATCCTTTGAGGCAGTTGCATTGGACTGGGTGGTCCCTGGATAGAGGTGATGGTACTCCTGATCCAGTTTACTTCCGCTCTGAGTCTGGCTACCTCATCCCGCAGTCCAGATAGATGCATGCAGATAGGGTAGCACCTCAGTGTCCAGAAGGTCTGCCTGAATATGGCTGCCCCACAGCCACTGCAGTGCACCACTCCCCACATTATACTGCAATTCCACTACTTGTCTGCTACTGAAGCTCTCCTAGTTCCCTTTTTATTAATTTACTGTCCTAAAAATCCTGCCACTGTTCCCCTATAATATTTGAAAATACATACACTTCTATCTAAGCTCTTTATCCTTACAATCAAAACGGTTCATCAAAAAGATGAACGGGTAAATTAATTGTTTTGTCCTGACCACTGTTCCTTGCACTGCTGCTTTAAATTGCAGACATTTTGGAACATTATGATGTCATTGAGGAACAAATTGTGCCTGACTACACAGAGTCAAGCCCAGCTTGTTGCTCGAGGACATCAGTGTTTTGTAAATCAAACAGCTGTAATGTAGAAGTAATATTGAACAGACTCAGTCATCTACATCTCTAGAGTGCTTCCAGGTAAAGATGAGCCCGGTACTTCATTTGAAAGAGCTTTTCGTGGGCTTTCAAATTATATTAGCTACAGTACATGAATGATCTTCGTTGAGGCTATCTCTTGCAGCAAGCTACACCTTTGGAACTATAGCCATGAGGCACTAGGACCACCTGGAAACTTTTTGCAACAGACTACCGGGGCCTCCCATGATGATGTCACCACTCCTTTATATACGTGGTCGGCCCTGGGCCCTCAGTTCTTTTCCCGCTGTCGACCAGTGCACATTGAACTCCTCGGAGACACGCCACTTTAGTCAACCGCCAAAACTTCTTGCCATTTTAGATTTATTTTCTCACCCTAGTTTTTCTCAGTCACTTTATTTTAAATTGGTTATTTCATTCATCTGTGTATGCCAACCAATTCGTCAAAATTTTTCCATTTTGGAAGGAAGATCCTTAAGAAGGACGGCCACGTGAAGCCTGTGATGTCTGCTGCGCTTGCAACCAGGCCACCTGGAAGACGCCGCCAGAAGACACTCAAGAAATTTCTGTTACAACAACAAGTGAAAGCCAAGGAGAAGGACCTCCAGGCCAGAAGCTCCTCCACTTCTCCGGCCTGACCTCGGACTCTCAGTCCTCTAAGTCCCAGGGAAGCACAAACACCAGGAGAAGGACAAACACTGAGACCGATCCTCCCTGGCTCACTTGTGGTCACCACATAAAGCACCGACTGCGGCTGGGTGATTGTCATCCCTGGCATGGACCTTGGTGCAGTTTGCAGCCTTTCCTCTGTCGGGTCAACGTTTACAACCCCCCCCCCCCACGCCTTTACCTTGCAGACGAGGGGGTCTCGGCATTGAGCCTGCTGCCACCTTCCCAGCCTCTGCTGTTTGGCCCCTCTTCTCAGCAGGCCTTCAGTCATGGAGCTCTGGTGGGCCGACCCCTGTGGGCATGGGTCTGCTGTCGACTGGACTCTTACCTCCTCCGTCATCATCCTTGGACCTTTTTTCAGAGCTCTCCACTAGGCCTGTTCCAGCCTACCCTTGGCCAACTCCAGCCCTTGGGGCACCAGTCTTTCCCGGCGATGTCTGCGGCCTCTTCTGTGGGCTCTGCTTCAATGTCAGGTACACAGTCATCCCCCATTGCAGCCCCAGATCCCATCATCAATGAAGGCCACTCAGTGCCACCTGTCGATGTCCCAAACAAATCTAGCAATGTCCAGCTCCCCACTCCTGCTGCCAACGCCTGAACCCGTTTTGCTGGCGTCAGGTCCTCAGCTGCCCACACAGAGACTGCAGCCCACTCCGGCACTGTCAACAGGTCCTCAGTATCCGCTACTGACACTGCACCTGCTCTGATACTACCCATCGTCGATGACCAAATCATGCTGCTTTCCTTTTGGGACTTAAGACGTTGTCTTGCCATCGGGCCAGCAATACTGGGGCCTGCAATGCAGGGCCCTACAGTACCTTCTGCCATGCAGTTGTCTCCTACAGTGCTGTATCAGACTCGTCCATGCTGTCACTCACCATTGGTACACTCTTGACAATTGCAATGAGACTGAGTTTCACTTTGATCTCCTGCCAGGGAATGATGAGGACAACAAAGATAATGGCTAGGATGGTGCTGCTTGCCCTGCGCCGCCTTTCTCTGCAGTCTCCTCTTTGGTGGTGGGGGGGCTCTGGAACTGCACAAAGGTATCCCCCACCCATGACCCCTCTTTTATTGCTATCATGAGACCGGTCCAGACTGCCATTGGTTTTGAGGTAGAAGAGCAGGATATTGTCAGGAGGAACATTTCAGTGTACCTGGAGTTACCGGACTCCTCTGCTATTATTATTCCTCTTCTAACAGATGCCTATGAAGATGCCACAATGGCTGTCTGGTATAGGCCAAACATGATCTTGCACATGTCCAGGAAGGCCCATAAGCTGTACCAGGCTCCCTCAGGGAAACCCTTCTTTGGTGAGCAACCTCAGGCGTAATCTTTAGTCATTAATGCAGCTCATGAGAGGACCAGGAAGCCCAAGCATCTTGGCTCTCTTGCTCCTGATAAGGAATCCAAAAAGCTGGACCTTATGGGCAAATGGACATTTCCCTCTGCCACCCTGGCCATTAGAGTACTTAACTGGCCACATGGTGTAAAATACCAAAACTCATTCTGGAGAATGGCTAAAGCCACTGCAGAGGCTTTCCCAGAGGGTACCCAGAAGCAAGAGCTGCTCCAGGCTCTTCAGGCAAGGGCAGATGTGGGCAAGCACTTCCTAAGGTCCACTTATGATGCTGTTGATGCTTCCGCAGGAACAGTCGCAGTGAACATTTGTCTCAGGATTCATTCTTGGCTCAGGGTGTCTGGCTTTGCCACAGACATCCAACAGCCCATTTTGAATGCCCCTTTCAGAGGCTATAATCTCTCTGGGGCAGATGAGCAAGACAGCCTTTCCACCCTGCAGGCTTCAGGGAGGACCCTGTGGTCAGTTCACTCTCTTTATCATACCCAGTTAAAAGGTCTTCAGAAGGTGCTCTTTCATCAGGCCTACAGTAAGCCTAAGTCAGGCACCAGAACCACAGCCAAGCATTGGGCAGCCTCAGTCCTGGCCAAGCTTCCTGCCCCAGCTGCCAAAGCGCCCAGAGGAGGTGGTGTGGCCCTGGCCGCAGGTGCCACCTCGGCCTGACTCATTGCTAGACCCCCACCCTCCAGATCTTCGTGAGGCGTTGGTCAGGGGTCGCTTCTCCCTTCACCTTGACAAGTGGCGGGGGATCACCACAGATGCCTGGGTGTTACAAATCACAGAGCACGGTCACACTCTGGAACTTCTAGATTAGCCTCGAGAGTATCCTGCAGTTCAGTCTCATTACCCACTAGCTTACATTCTTATGCTGCTGAGGGAATTCAGACCTTGTAACAAAAAAGAGCCTTCAAACCTGTTGTAGTTCACTAGAGGAACAAAGGGTTCTCTTCCCACTTTTTCCTTGTCCTCAGATACGCAGGGGATCTGCGATCTATTCTGGACCTAAGGAACGTCATTTACTGCATTCAGTACAAGAACTTCAGAATGGTGTCCCTGCAAGGCCAATCCCCTGCTACACCAGAGCGACTGGCTCTGTTCTCTGGACATGCAGGATGTATCCCTGCATATCAGGGTGTTTACTCCCCTCTGACAGTACCTCAGATTCCACTCCTGGGGGAGCATTACCAGTTTTGTGCCTTGCCCTTTGGCTTGTCCTCAGCACCCCAGGCCTTTACCAAATGTCTGGCAGTGGTAGTGGCCACCCTCAGCAGGGAGGCTTTCAACGTCTTCCCTTACCAGGATGATTGATTGTTCAAAGCCTCATCTCAGGACTTGTTAATTCAGACCTGTAGTGCACCATTCAGTTTTTCCGGGTGCTGGGTATTACGATCAATCTGTCTGAGTCCGTCTTGACCCCTGGTCAGTGCCTTCAGTACGGTATATTGGGGCAGTGCTGGACATGGCTCAGGGCTTTGCCTTTCTGCCTCAGGACAGGGCAGACCACCTGAGGGCTCTGGCTCAATGGCTGTACAACAGCTGGTATGTAACAGCCAGAACCTTCTTGAGGCTTCTAAGTCTGATGGCTGCGGCTATCGTTACTGTGCCTCTGGCCAGGTTGCACATGAGCATCACCTAGTGGACTTTAAGGCACCAGTGGGACCAGTGCACCTCGAGCAGACAGTTGTAGTCTCCTCCCCAGTCAAAAAGGTATTACAGTGGTGGCTGGAACCCAGCAACCTACTGAAATCCTTCCTTCCCTTCAGTTGATCCTCACCACAAACGCCTTGGGGTCAGGATGGGGCGGCTCACCTGGGGTCCCATAAGACTCAAGGGACGTGGTCCTCAGTGGAGGCTACCCTCTACATCAACATCCTGAAGGTGGGGGCTGTTCTGTATGCCCTTCAGACCTTCCAGGCTGTCTTGTCCCCAGGACACCTGCTGATGCAGACAGACAACACCAGCGTAGTCCATTACATCAACAAACATGGGGTGACTTATTTGTACCCCCTGTGTCAGGAAGCTGTGAAGATTTGGTACTGGGCTGTGGAACATAGCCTAGAACTCTCAACCGTCCGCGCAAAACATCCTGATAGACTGTCTCAGCCACTTGCAATGAAGGATGCATGAGTGGGAGCTGCTGACCGTGGTCTTAGAAGACCTGTTTGACAGGTGGGATCATCGAGAGTTGGACCTTTTTGTATCCCCACTCAACGCAAAACGCTGCTTTTCTGCTTCCTTTGCTCCGGGGCCAGGAGCATTTTGGCAAGACGCGTTGTCCCTCTCCTGGAAAAGGAGGTTCCGGTGTGCCTTCCCTCTCTTCTCCCCAATTCAGAGGTTTCTGATCAAGCTTCGGATGGAAGGGGCCACTCTGATTCTCGTTGCCCCCTTCTGGCCTTCACAGATCTGGTTCCTCTTACTATAGCAGCTGGCAGTGGAACCCCCAATACCTGTTCCTCCGTGCCCTGGCTTGCTTCGACAGGAGCCGGGTACTCTAGTCCATCTGGACCTTAAGTCTGTCTCTACCTTCATGTACGGCTCCTGAAGATGTAGCCATTGCTAGGTTTGGAGTTTCCCAGAAGGTGGCTGATGTCTTGGTGGCTGCCAGAAAACCCTCCACCGGGCCACTTATTCAATGAAGTGGAAATGCTTTGCTCTGCAGGCTGCTTCCCATCGCATGGATCTTTTCACTTGTCCAGTGAATCAGATTCTGGAGTACTTGCGCCCCCTGTTGGATGCAGGGCTGCAGGGTGATCCATGATTTGGGTGAATGCATAATAGCAAGCCCAAATCATGGCGAAGACATATCGGCGCGTACTGTAACGGCAAAACCAGTATTCCTCTTCCCCAGGATGCTACAATCTTAGAGTTAGATATAAAGTAAAGGGTGTGGGGGGGGGGGCAAAGTCACCTGCGGAAAAAGCATGGTTGCTGTTCAGGTCCTCAGTCTTGTATCTTCGCTGATATGGGCTCGCTCATTTGTGTTTGCGCATATCACATGGCGCCAGGCTGAAGTACTCCTCCATCAAGGTACACCTGCTGGCCATTTCGGCCTTCCATGTACCCGTGGATGCCCGTATGGTTGCACAGCTGGATGTATCCCATACGTTCTTGAGAGGCATCCTGCACTTGAAGTCTGCAGTCCACGATCCAGCCTCACTTTAGGATCTGACTTATTTTGTGTTAGAGAAGCTTACATTGGCTCTGTTTGAGCCAGCTGTGACTTGCAATCTATGCTTTGTGTCATGGAAAACATTATTTCTGGTTGCTATCATTTCTGCTTGGAGGATTTCCAAGCTTCAGGCTCTCCTGTGCAAGTCTCCTTATTTGAATTTCCACAAAGACAGAGTATCATTGTGTACCATTCTCAAGTTTATGCTTAAGGTGATGTCTGAGCTTACTTTAAACCAATCTGTCCACCTGCCATGTATATTATCTGGAGCATGCCAATCCAGGGGAAGCATTGCTTCAAACAACATGAAGTCTTGCTGTATTATGACATATGCAGCGAGTCCCAACCTTCGAACTGCTCCAGAGGTGAAAGAGTTAACTTTCCATGCCAGGCATGGAACTTTGAGCTCAAGCTCGGTTGAAAACTGTCTGTTGTTGTTCAAACTCAGACCGTCAGATTCTTTACTCTGCCTCACTGAACAGTTGCTCCGGAGATTTCTCCTTCTGCTCTGTTCATTTTGATGGTTAAAGTATTAATTTCTCGGGTTTTTTTAACCAAATTTAAACCGCAACCGGTTGGTTCAAGCTCTGTCTGTGGTATTTGTAAGTACTAGATAGGTTTTACATTTACTTTCTGTGTGGAACTTGTAAACGGTTTATCGGTTCGGTTTGAACTGATCGGGTTTTTTTTTTAAATACATTAATCTGTCTTTTAGAGTGCGGTTCCCGGTTCTTATCGGTTCTAAAAAAAAGGATTTCATTACGGTTTTTTCCATGACCCGTGACACGGTTGGGAACCGATAAGAGAGTCTTGCTTGGCGGATTGCCATAAACGGGCAAGTTTTGGTTAGGCTGGCACTATGTCTGAGAAACCCAAAAGAAAAACCGGGCCCACTGGGTTTCAACACTGCAGTGTCTGTGGGGAAGTCTTTGCTAAGGCTGATCCCCACACCACCTGTGTTTATTGTCTGGGGTTTGACCACCTCAATGTAGACTGCCAGATTTGTAAAAATGTTCCTGCACCTACCCTGGAAAAAAGAGTTGATAGGCTCAGGGAAAGGGAGGCCAAAAAGTCCGCTGAACCGGATGGACAGCCCGGTTCGGTTGAAACCGAACCGGAGGGAGTGCCCTCTGACCAGGGCGAGACTTCCTTGGGCAAAAGGAGAGCCGACTCTGAGGAGTCTGTTCCAGCAAAAAGGACTAGAAAATCAGCAGGTATGGAGCCAAAACTTCCCTCTCCAACAACCGCTGAAGAAATAGCCAAAGCGATTAGAATTGTCCAGTCGCTTTCCCCGGTTCCGACCGAACCGGCACCATCAGTTAAGCGTACGGTTGGGTCGGTTCCACCGGTTCAAGAGTATGATTTAGAGGAATTTTATGAACTGGAGGAGGGGGAAGAGGAGTATGAGGAGAGTGAATGTGGATTTGAAAGTCTGGATGTGCCCATTGAACCGGACATCTCCCCAGACAGACCTTCAGGAGTGTCTCCCCCTAGGCTTTCTGAATCCGCTTCTCATTTTATGTTTTATAAAAAAGTGGCTGAACCCTCCAGCTCCCTATGGAGGAAGCTGTGGATGATCAAGAAGAGCCTGACCATGTAGAAATGATGGATATCCCAGAGTCTAGGAGACTGTCTATTTCTTTGCATAAATCTCTCTATGCTGCAGTTGGTTGGACATCCCTACACTTCAGAAGGAACAGAAATGCTGCACTATGGATATACAAGGCTTTGTCTGATAAACTTCCATCCTATATTTTAGACTGCTTTACACTGGCCACAGCTAGGTCCTATGCCCTAAGAAGCAACAACTTTATCACACTTAAGTTACCCAAAGCCTACACCCGGCATGGGAGGTCTGCAATCAGCTACTCTCTAGCAATGGCATGGAATTCTCTACAGAAGACCCTAAAGTTGACCAACTTTATACCTCTAGCATCCTTTAAAAAGCTCTACGTAAGTCTCTTCCCAGAGAAATGCAACTGCTACCACAAGGCCTAGTCCAGTCTCATTCACAACCCTCCCCCTTTCAGTCAGCAATTATTATTGACAGCTCTTCCATAAATCATCCCCTTAGTTTTTCCCTCCCTCGCAGACCTCTTATTTTGTATCTCAGCCCCCAATCATACCTTTTTTTACAGCTTTGCGTCCCCTGACCAAGACCTCCACATCAACTCCTGGCACTTACTTCTACCCCAACCACTCTTCCATACCTCCTACTACTAGTAGCCTTAGCCCCTATCTGAATCTCCCACCACCCCCTCCATGTCATTCGTCAGAGGCTGTTTATCATCATTTTTTTGCAGTCTTCAATCATTATATCTGTTTGTCTGCTTTAGTTTGCCCTGGAGCCTGTAATACCGGTTACCCTGTGTTGCGTGCTTGCTTTGGCTCCTCTATTGGGACTTGGACATTCTGGATTCTTCTAGTGTACTTTTACTGTATCCTACCTTGTCCTGTTAGGTTTTATCAACCTCTATCCTTCATTTGTATATATGTTTATATTACTGTATCTGTTTAATTACAAATGTTCTGTGTATATCTGCTA
The DNA here is from genome assembly GCA_016271365.2 of Neoceratodus forsteri. Classification (NCBI taxonomy): domain Eukaryota; kingdom Metazoa; phylum Chordata; order Ceratodontiformes; family Ceratodontidae; genus Neoceratodus; species Neoceratodus forsteri. Next base: position 73,373,704 of record CM057458.1, on the reverse strand, counting down.
CTGTACCTTCAATTTGATCCTTGACCTATCAGGTCCATCTTGTAAATGAGCTTTGCTCAATGATGTCCGCCTGACTAAAGATTTTGTTTGACTGATTTTGGGAAACAGTAAAAATTCTAAAAACTCCTCACACTATACCTCCTGTGGATAAAAGAATGGACAAGAGGTACACATTGTCAGGCTCTGATACGGAGTTCCTTACACAACAATGCAGCCATGTTGGGGTAGTGCAGGCTGCAGCCAGTGACAAGGCAAATATTCCCTTGGCTTCACACCCCCCTGACAAGGACTCCAGGAGGACTGATGCCATGGCAAAGAAACAGTACATGGCAGCATCCTTGGGACTCAGACAGGCAAATTATATGGTTTATGTTGCTAAATACCAGAAATCCAGATGGGACACTGTTATGGCTCTAGCAAAGCAGGTCCCTGGCCAGCTTGCCAAGGAAATGGAGCAGGTGGCTGCTGATGGTATTGAGGCATCTAAGGTGCAGTTTCATGCTGCAGTGGACTCTAATAATGTGTCAAGAGTCATGGCTACATCTGTGGCTCTTCGCAGAATGGCTTGGCTCAGATGTACTAGCCTGTCGGAGGATACCCAGACTAAGGCCATGGATTTTCCTGTTGGGGGTAACTCTCTGTTTGGGGAGCAGACAGAGAATTACATGAAGAAAATGGATGAGTATAGGACCACCTATAGGAATGCACAGGCCAAGGAAAGGCAAGCCACTCCTCAAAGGCAGCCTTCCAGTAGCAGGGGCAGGCCTTTTCATAGGCCTTTTTACCAAGCCCAGGCCTCCTCTTCAGCTTATGCCCAGAGGGGGTTCTTTAGAGGGAGAGGCAGACGGGGTACAAGCAGACCTGCTTCCACCCCTGAGCCTAAAGCCCCGGCCAAGCAGGCACCCTGATGGGGGTGGCCAGGGTCAATTCTCCACTACCTGTAGGGGGCAGGCTGGCTTACTTTGTCCAGGACAGGAAGTCTTTAACATCAGACAAGTGGGTCCTGGAAGTAGTAAGCCAGGGACTGGTTCTCAGCTCCAAAAAATTTCCAAAGATGAGAACCAGGTTCTTTCCACCTGCAAATCCATCAGAGGCACTTGCCCTAGAGGCAGAAGTTTTTACCCTCCTGGCTTTCAGAGCTGTGGAAAGGGTTCCACCCCTACACCAGGGCAAAGGGTTGTACTCCAGGTACTTCCTTACCCCAAAAAAGACAGGAGAATGGCAGCCCATCCTGGATCTCAGATACCTAAACAAGCACCTTTTAAAACCAGAATTCAAAATGATGACTCTGGGAATTGTTTTACCCTCTCTAAGGCCAGGAGACTGGCTAGCGTCCCTGGACCTCAAGGATGCCTACTTCCATGTTCTTATCAGAAGCTCCCATCGAAAGTACCTCAGATTGAACTGCCCTCAGGCCATTACCAGTTCTGAGCAATGCCCTTCGACCTCACCTCTGCCCTGAGGGTATTCACAAAATGCCTGGCAGTAGCAGTTGCCCACTTAAGAAGGCAAAAAATTGCCATCTTTCCTTACCTGGCCGACTGGCTTATAGTAGGCCAGTCTCTAGACCAAGTCAAATTACATCTTCAGGTAACTCAGCAACTGCTTACCTCTCTAGGTTTCCTTCTCAGTCTTCCAAAGTCAGTTCTAGAGCCTGTCCATCTTCTCACTTTCATAGGTGCAGAACTGAACACAAAAGAGGCCAGAGCCTTCCTTCCTCTGGAAAGAGCAAGGACCCTGGTCTCTCTGGCCTCCTCTTTCACCCTGCAGGTCTCTCGACCAGCAAGGCATTTTGTACCGCTCCTGGGGCACATGGCTGCTTCTACAGCAGTAGTGCAGGGAGCCAGATTTTAGATGAGGGACATCCAGTTCCATTTGAGAGCCTTTTGGTCTCAAAGGAGAGACCCTCTAACCAAATTGATCCCAGTGACTCGAACCCTGATCCAAGCCCTTCAGTGGTGGCAGGACCAGAGCAATCTGAGACAGGGGGTCCCCTTCGCCCCTCAGTCTCACTCCTTAATCCTTACTAAAGATGCATCCCTTTTGGGGTGGGGAGCTCACATGGGTGACCGTACTACCCAGGGATTGTGGTCCCCTCAGGAATCTCTGCTCCACATCAATCTGTTGGAACTCAGAGCAGTTTTTCTAGCACTTAAAGTTTTTTTCAAATCTGTTCAGAACAAAGTTATTCAGGTCAGAACAGACAGTACCACCACAATTTGGTACATCAACAAGCAAGGGGGCACTCAGTCTACGGCCTTGTGCACCGAAGCAATGAAGTTGTGGTCCCTGGCTTACTTTCTAAACACCTCCCTTATGGCAGTTCGCCTCCCAGGCAAGGACAATGTCCTGGCAGATGCTCTCAGCAGGATTTCCAAGGGCCATCACGAATGGTCACTGGACCTCCTAGTACTGGAGGTAGTATTTGCCAGATGGGGCACCTCGCAGATAGATCTTTTTGCAGCCCCAGACAATCACCAACTTCCCCTTTTTTGCTGCAGGCTCCCAGTGTTGGGCTCAGTCCCTCTGGATGCCTTTCTTCTCAGTTGGGAAGGGAAGTTTCTCTATGCTTTCCCCCCTTCCCTCTTCTGTTCAAGGTGCTAGTCAAAATCAGATCTCAGCCCTGTAAGATGATCCTGATTGCTCAAGATTGGGCCAGACAGCCCTGGTACCCACTCCTTATGTCCTTAGCAGTCCACCTTCCCCTGTGTCTTCCCAGGAATCACAACCTGTTAACCTGTGCTCAGGGGAGAGTTTGGTACCCAAACCTCAAATATCTCAATCTCAAGGCCTGGCTCTTGAAGAGTTAGAGTTTGCTGACCTACACCTCTCTCAAGGTGTATTGGATATCCTGAAGGCTTCTAGGAAGCCTTCCACCAGGGCTACTTATAATTCCAAATGGAAGAGATTTTCCATATGGTGCTCTGGCAAGCATATTTCCCCAGAATCTGCTGATATACCCATAGTCTTGGATTATATGGTCCATTTAAATATTTTGGGGCTGAGACCAGCAACCCTAAAAGTGCACCTGGCAGCCGTGTCTGCTTTCTTATCAGCAGGTAAACCCTCTTCTCTTTCAACTCATCCTGTATTCTCCAAGTTTTTCCAGGGATTATTTCACACCAGCCCTCCATTCAGGGCCCCTACCCCTGCCTGGGATCTTAATATTTGCATTGCCCAGCTTATGCAACCCCTTTTGAGTCCTTGTCTTCAGCAGAGCTTAAGTACTTGACTTGGAAAACTGTGTGTTCGGTAGCTATCACTTCTGCCAGACGCATAAGTGAATTACAAGCATCGTCAGTGGAGCCTAATTTTATCTCCTTTCGTAGAGATAAGGTGGTCCTCAGGACTAACAGAAAGTTCTTGCCTAAGGTGGTTTCAGACTTCCACTTTAATCAATCTGTCTCTCCCTGTGTACTTCACTGACCATTCCTCCTCTGGCGAGAGGAGACTGCACAGTGTAGATGTCAAAAGAGCCCTTAGTTACTACATAGAACATACCAAGGGTCACAGGTTTGACTCCCTCCGACTGTTCCTCACTTATGGGGAGGTTGGTAAAGGGAAACCTGCCACTGAAAGATCCATTGCTAGGTGGATTGTTACTTGTATCCAATTTTGCTATGAAAAACTGGGTAAGGTTCCTCCCTCAGGCCTGAGGGCTCACTCTACCAGAGGTACAGCTGCGTCTCTACCTGCTGCCAGGGTCATCCCTATCCTAGAGATATGTCATGCAGCTACCTGGAAAACAGTTCACACTTTTACCAAGCATTACTCCCTGGACATCCAGGCTAGGAGTGATGCTCGGTTTGGCACAGCTGTGCTTCAGAGCTTATTTCCTAAGTAGGTTCTGTCCCTCCTCCATGGAGGTACTGCTGTATGGTCAGAATGTCATAATATAGCAAGACTTCATGTTGTTTGAAGAAAAAATTACTCACCTTAGTAATGTTGTTTCTTCTAATGGAGTCTTACATATTATGACCTCCCTCCCGCCTGCCCCTCTCAGAACCTCTGCTTTTGGGATGTGGGTGGGCAGTGCAGTGTTGGCACTTAGTAGATGCCCACCTTGTTTTCTCCCCTTTTTAGGGTGATTGGGTGTTGTGTTTTTCATTTTTTGGGTCTCCTGACTTGAGTCTTTATTTTGGGACCAAAAAATGTGTTCTTATATTTAATAGCCAGTTGGCTAGTGTAGGTTTACAGCTTCCACACAGAACCTTTGTGAGTTTTGCTCGTAAAGATCTGACAGTTTGAAGAACAGACAGTTTTTTCAACCGAGCTCGAGCTCAAAGTTCCATGCCTGGCATGGAAAGTTAACTCTTACACCTCCGGGGCAGTTCGAAGGTGGGACTCACTGCATATGTCATAATATAGCAAGACTCCATTAGAAGAAACAACATTACTAAGGTGAGTAATTTTTTCTTCATAACTTAGATGTACATAGAACCCTCAGGTATTATGCTCAGTGTCAAACATGTACACACTCCAGTATAGAAGACTGAGAGGTGATATGTATCTAATTTCTAGAGTATTAAGTGACCCCTCCCTCAGCATTGGACTAGGAATTGCTTTTACTGACAACAGAGTCAGCAATAGAAGGCATTCCGAACAGTTACATTCGGGCAGATGGAACATCCTGAGAAAGAAGAATTGGTTCAGCTTCAGGGCTGTCCATACTTGGAATTCCCTACCAGCTGAAGTTTTGAATAGCTTAAATATGGACTCTTTCAAAATAAACCTGGATTTAGTAACTGAGGGTAAATTAAAATTTGGTCTTATTTAATTCTAGTCTTGGCAAGCATATGGACTTCTGTCTACTTTAGCTTGTTTTTACCTATGATACCATACGAAGGACATTAGAAAGCCCTCACAGCTGTTTTTCTTTTGCCCCTGGGGAAAGAGGGTATGCCAGTTTTGAAGTAGTGCTTGTCCAAATGCTTGGCCAGCTGCAATACTTTTTGTTATAGGAAGTATGGTAAGGAACTTCCTGGTGCTGTGCATGGCCACACCACTTGTGGTGTTGCTACTTCTACTGCCTGTTTCAGGAATGTCTCGGCTGCTGAGATTTGTGCAGCTGCTACCTGGAGTACTGTCCACACTTTTACTAGGCACTACAGTCTGGACAGTGCTTCTAGAGGAAGGGCAGGTTTCAGCCTAGCTACGCTTCAAGACCTCCTTTCTTGAGCCTGTTGCTGCCCGCCACCCATACTGTTCCAGTGTTAGAACTCGTTCCTTGGCTGACCCAATGGCACAGAGAGTTGAAGCATTGGTGCCTTACCTCGGCCCACAACGGTGACCCAGGTTTGGGAATGGACTCGAGTGCAGGGGGAGGAGGAGAGGATTGAGCTTCCAGAGGACTATTCTCCTCTCCTCAGATGGTTAAGTAGGAAGCATTGCTCCGCAGCAGCCCCTGATAGAGACTGGGGGCACTGCTAGAACAAAGCAATGAAGGCAATCCAGAAAAAATGCTGCGGTGTCTGCCAGATGACGGCGTCCGATTCCTGACGCTGCCAGAACCTCCAAGGAGCCATCTTTGCCTCAGCAGCACCCCCGGGTCCTGATAGGTAGTGCGCTGGTTCCCTCCCCAGTGCCTTTCCCTTCGGAAGAGAGGGACCCACCCGGCGAAGGGTTACACCAGGATACCCCAGGGGTCGGCTGCGATGTGAGGACGGGGCGGCTCGAGAGAGGATGGCCGGTAGCTGTCGGGGGCCTTGGAGGCCTGAAGAAGTGGGGGACTTTGCAGCACAAAAGTAGGTACAAATAAATTGTGCAAAAAAAAAAACTCGTTCCAAAGGTGTGGCTTGTTGCAAGAGATATCCTCAATGAAGATAGTATAGTTATGCAAGAACTTACCATAACAGTAGATCTTCGAGATGATCTCTTGCAGCAAGCCATGCTACTCCTCCATCCATCCCCCTTGCTCCTCTATCTGTCTCCTTTTCCAGGTTGCTTTTCTTACTGTCTTTCACTTTCCAGTGGCGGTAAACTCTGCCCTGCCTCGATTCCTTCAGCAGATATCCTCTATCTGAGGTCTCTGGCAGAGGAACTGAGGAGGGTGCGGAGGTTGGCACCCCACACATACATATGTGTGTGTGTGTGTATATATATATATGTATGTATATGTGTATATGTATATGTGTATATGTATATGTGTATATATATATATATATATATATATATATAGATAGCAGTGATGACATCAGCTGACGGTGTTGTCATGGGCAGACCCAGTAGACTGCTAGCTGAAAAGTTTCTGGATGGTCCTAGTGCCTGAGGGCTATAGTTCCAAAGGTGTGGCATGCTGCAAGAGCGTCTCTCGAAGATCTACTGCTGCGGTAAGTTCATACGTAACAGCACTTTTCCCTTTAAAGCAGCAGTACTATGTTAAAAAAAAAAAAAAAAAATTGTGCTTTTTCATCTGTTTGTTCCTTGTACTCTGCTGATCATGTACCTGGTACTTTTCCCGCCGGCATTGTACTATCCCCTGTTATTTGCTCAGTTATCCTTTGCTTTTGTTTACATTTCTGCCACCCAGCATGTTGCACTAGAACCCCCTCTGCTGCCAACTGCACATATCTTTGACTGACAGTTCAACACAGAGTCCCCTGCAGTAACCAAAGGAGGTGATGTGACCTGAAGGGGGAACGCAGCTGAAAATTAGTCGGCCGCCATATTTGTTGTGGCGCCACAACAATTCAAGTAAATTGCAAATATCTAAAAAAAAAAAAAACTAAAGATGACTGAAAAAAAATATTTACAGATATGGAAACTGGAACTATGGCCGCATGCTTACAGCCGAAAAGCAGAATTTTGATAAATCACTTCCTCATTTGGTAGTACTGCTGCTTTAAGCTTGGCACCACATCAAGGTAACTTAAGCAGCCGAGACCTAACTCTTTCTGTATAAGATGCTTTTTTTTTCAATAAAAAAAAAATAATGCTTTGTTCAACATATGTCCTGCTCAAACAGTATCATTGAGCAGGTAATATTTGGAGCAAATTATTTTTTTTTTTTTTTTTTTATGAGGAGTGAGATGTAGGTCTTAGTTGCTGTAGTTGTCTTGACGTAGCGCTGAACGTAGCTGTTCGATTTAGAGTGAATCTTTGGGATCAGAGACTCCTGAAATAACATTAAGATTTGCATTTGTGGGTAAATGTGATGTAGTATTACTCTTGTACAGTATTTGTACTTTCTTTGTAACATACAGTTGTTTTACCTGCTTTATCTGTGTGCGAGGTGCTAGCTGCACTGCTGGCAATCTTATTCAACTGCTCACTAAAAACAGGTGTGGTTACAGAGGACTGGAGAAGAGCTGACGGGGTCCCTCTACATAAGAGCAGCTGCAGGGAAGAGGCTAGCTGTTTAGGCCAGTAAGTCTTACTTTAGAGGTGGGGAAAGTAATGGAAACTGTACTGAAAGAGAGACTGGTTGAGTATCTAAGGCCCTGTACACACTTCTGGTTTGTTTTTAAAAATGTTATTAAAAATGGTTTTAAACCCACCACAGAAGTCTGTCCACAACGTCCTGTGCTGTGTTTGAACACAGTAACACTGCATGCACACTAGCAGCAGTAATGTTTTCAATGCCGGTTCTGTACCTCGCTCTCGGCACAGATCCGCTGTTGTAGAGGGAAGACTATGCTAAACTCCTGTCTTTCTCTACTGTTGCTCTAATCAGCAGAGCAGGGAGACTGAAAGCTGACATGCTTTATTTATTTATTTGAATTTTGGTAACCGGGTAAGCCCACTGAGACAAAAAGTCCCTTTTTCAGGAGCGACCTGGGGAAGGGTACAAGGGGAGGTACAGACAATACAAAATAAAGCAAGATATGTGTGCAGAGACACTTGTACAATAGTACATGGAGCACAATATATGTACAAAAAGGCATATATAAATAATACAAGACATATATATTACATACAAATAATACAGTGAGTACAGATGCTGCAAAACAAGTGATGCAGATAAATACAGGTTGCGTAGGCAAGGTTATACATGTGTACATAATTATATAAATTCAGAAAGTAGTTCAAACAGTGCAAAATTGTCAGCAAGTGATTCAAGCAGAACAGGGGACTAGGGCAAGACAGACAGTTGACAGAGTAGGACACAATGCAACCAGAGTAACCCCATGAACAACTCACGGGAGGGTATCAAGGCCGAGGGAGAAAGGGAACGGGGAACGGAGCAGGACGAGGCAGTGGAGGGGGAAGAAGTGAGTTGGATGATTGGGGTGGGAAACTATTAGTTACAAGTGCAGTCTTGAGGGGAAGATAGGTGGGATTTAAGAGATTCTTGAAAGAGTAAACAGAGGTATAGGTCAGAACAGTAGAGGGTAATGTGTTCCAGAGAAAGGGCCCAGAAAAGGTGAAGGCACACCAGCCCACTGCTAGGTGGGGTTTCGTGATGGAGGATAGAGGCAGGTCAGTTGACCTTAAGGACCTAGTAGAGGTTTTAACTTTGGGTGATGTGTAAGAGGCAGGGAGGAGTGAAGGTATGGACGAGCTTGTAGTTCAGGCAAAGGGTAGGGTATTGAAGTCTGGCTTCAAAGGATGGCCAGCCAAGAGAATCAAGGACAGAGCAGTGGTGTGTCCTTGCATTAACACGCAGGGTGAAGCAAGCAACCCAGTGGTAAGCTTGCTTAGGTTTGGCAAGATGGAAGACTTGAGCAGAGTGGAGAATAGGAGCACCATAGGTGATGAGCAGGAGCAGTGAGGAGGACGCTATGGCAAGTCGGAAGGGGAATATAAGGTAGGACAGGAGGTGGTACAGCAGCCCAGGCTTTTGGTGGGTGGTCTTGAACACGATTGAAACATGCAAGTCGAAGGATAGGTGGGAGTCCAGTGTGATGCCAAGATATTTAAAAGATTGAACCTGACCTAGGGGTCCCTTTGAGAGGAATTGATCACTAAGGGAGGTGGGGGGTAGACATAGGGGTTCAGTGGTAGAAGAACATCAGTTTTTGTTTTTCCCTTAGTGTTGAGCACAAAGAGCTTATTGAGGAACCAAACTTCAAGAAGTTGGAAGTCCTGCTGCAAATGTATATTCAGCTGGGTAGTCAGAAGAGGATCTGTACAAGACAGCATTGTCTGCGTAGAACTGAACTGAACTGATGCGCCCCCCCTCCCCAACAGTGCTGCAGGAGTTCATTGATAAATAAAGAGAATAAGAGAGGGTCAAGAATGGACCCCTGGGGAACAGCATCTCTTATGGCACTGAATGTGGAGGTATGTCCAGCCCACCTAACACATGGGGTACAGCCGGAGAGATGGCTCCAAAACCAGTTAAATGATGGGACATCGAGACCAAAAAAAGAGGAGCATGTGGAACAGGAGGTTATGGTTGACAAGGTCAATGGCCTTGATAAGGTCGACAAAAATAGCACTAGTTACAAGGCTTTTGTCCATAGAAGAAAGGACGTCAGATGTTACCTTAATGAGGGCAGTGTGAGTACTGTGGCATTTATGGAATCCATGCTGGTTAATGGAGAGTGATGTATTTCGTTCAAGGTGTTGCTTAAGTTGAGCATATATAATTTTTTTCCTGTATTTTAGCGAGGGGGCAGAGTATGGAGATGGCCCGATAGTTCTCAAATGCAGAGTTAGGGCCGCTCTTGTGAATAGGGACAGCAATAGCAGCCTTGCACTTGGAAGGCACTGTGCTGAAGCAGAGGGATTTGTTGATTAGGTCACGCACAGGGAAGGCAATGGCGATGGCTCTCAATTTTAGGAATCTGGATTCAAGGGTGTCAAACCCTGGCAAGGAAGTTTCCTTGATACTCTTGAGGTGGCACATCATCTCATTCTGGGTGGAAGGTGGAGCTAGTAGAGATGGAAGGATTGGAGGGAGAAGATGGAACAAGGGCTGGGAGGAAGATCTTATGCTTAGAGAGGTCAGAGGAGGCCATGTTAAATTCAGAGATAATGGCAGTGGGGTCAGTAACCTCAGTGCCATCATGCAGCATAGTGTCAGAAAAAGATGTGGATTTACCCTTTAGTAGAGAGTTAATTTGGCCCCAGAATTCTTTGGGGTTGGAGAGGTTGCTAATCTGGAGGGACTGGAGGAAGGAGCGTTTGGTTGAATGCAGCATGTTCATGCATCGATTATGTAGCTGTCTATAAGCCTGCTAGTCGGTAGGTAGGCCAGAGCTCTTATAAAGCTTCTAGGCAGCATCCCGAGAAGCCATGAGGTTCCTGAGCTCTTTAGAGAGCCAAGGGGCGTGAGCTCCCTTGGCTGTTCTCTTGGACAAAAGGGCATGGAGGTTGATATTGAGTTAAATGTATTTGTAAAGAATTCCAAAGCAGAATCAACATCCAGGAAAATATTAACCAGGGACCAATCAATCTAAGATAGGGAGGCTTGAAGAAAAAAAAAAATATATATATATATATATATATTAAATATTTTAATCCGCTCTGAGGAGTGGAGCAATCCCTTCCTGGCTACCCTGACTCTGCTGGAACACAGTAGTCTTTCAGTGTAACTGCATTGTGCAGAAAGTGTTAATAAATAGATGAGTGGACTTTTGCAAGGCAGCAGGGGTGTAGCCACAGGTGCAACATGGAACGTTTCTCCCATCCGCACTACAAGGTAAAGCGTGTTAGGTTTTAAACTGTGTTTAAAACCTTTTTAAGACTAGGTCCCTAGCTGTGTTTAAACACGTTTTTTCAACAAAGTTTCAAACCGTGTTTGGGCTTCTTAATATGTTTTAAGATCTTTAAAATGGAACAAGCCCAGTGTGTACAGGGCCTAAAATCCTGTAGGCTGCATGACCACAGGTAGCACATATTAGTTGGGGGTCGGGGGTCATGCCAGATGAATCTGATAGATTTGTCTGGGTAAACGGGGGAACAGATCAGGGAGGGGCAGTGGACATTGCCTGTTTTGATTTTATCAAGACCGTCAACACTGTGCGGGACAGGAAGTTGACCAGCCTAGGAGTGGGATCCAGAGTGGTTAACTGGGTCAAAAATTGGTTAACAGATAGGAGACAGAGGGTGGTGGTTAACAGAACTCACTCTTAAAGATGGGAAAGTGACCAGAGGGGTACCACAGGGCTTGGTACTGGAACCATTCCTCTTCGCTGTCTTAAACATAGAAACATAGACTTTGATGGCAGATAAGGACCGCTAGGCCCATCTAGTCTGCCCATTTCCTTACCTACAGGATAGGCCGCAGATCCTAGTTAACCAACAGCCTATTTCTTCCTACCCCCCACAAGAATTGCCTTATGTCTTTCCCATGCATTCTTGAATTCTTCCACAGTTTTAGACCCCACAACCTCCTCAGGAAGGCTGTTCCATGCATCCACTACCCTCTCTGTGAAATAATACTTCCTCACATTGCCCCTGAACCGCCCTCCTTCTATCTTTAAATTGTGTCCTCTTGTTCTTGCAAGTCTCTTTTTCTGAAAGATGCTACCCTCTTGGACTTTGTTGATTCCACTGAGGTACTTGAAGTTTCTATCATGTTTCCCCTCTCCCTTCTTTCCTCAAGGGTATACATATTAAGCTCCTTTAGTCTCTCCTCATACGGCTTCTCTTGCAGACCCTGCACCATTTTAGTTGCCCTCCTCTGGACTGCCTCTATCCTGTCTATGTCCTTGCGGAGATGGGGTCTCCAGAACTGGACACAGAACTCCAGATGGGGTCTCACCAACTGTCTGTACAGAGGGATAACAACTTCCTGTTTTCTGCTGATGGTGCCTCTCCCTATACATCCTAGTATACCCCCAGCCCTCCCTACTGCCTTCTCACATTGCTTGCTAACCTTGAGGCCATCTGATATGATTACCCCCAGGTCCCTTTCCTTTTTTGTTGTTACTACCTCCCCACCCATTGTGTATTCTTCCCCTGGGTTCTTGTTTCCCAGGTGCATTATTTTGCACTTCTTTGCATTGAATCTAGCTGCCATACTTCTGACCATTCCTCCAACCTTTGCCAATCCATTTTCATCCTTTTCACGCCCTTGTGTATCAACCCTGTTGCAGATCTTTGTGTCATCTGCAAAAAGGCATACTTTTCCTTCCAGTCCCTCTGCAATATCACTGATGAAGACATTAAAAAGGACTGGACCCAATACAGAACCCTGCGGTACCCCACTAGTAACCCCCCTTTCTTCAGAGTGGACTCCATTTACAGGTCAGTCTTTTTGCAGATTACATCAAAGTCTTCTATAGGGTGGACAATAGGTGGGGGTGGAGAAAATGCAAAGGAATCTAGGGAAACTCAGAGTGGTCAAATGCATGTTGGGGTTCAGTACCAAAAAGTGCAAAATCATGCACCTAGAGCATAGGAACCCTTGTAGTGAGTACAAGATGAGGGGTACTAACAACCACTAGACAGTAAAGGGACCTTGGGATTATCATATAAGAGGACCTCAAGATGGCAGGGCAGTTTGCAGGGCTAGTGGTATGCAGGGGTGCATCGGCAAGGGTGTAGGAAGGCATACTCGCTGTACACATTTGTATACAGTTTTGTTGAGTGCCTGTCACAAACCATGTGCCTTTCTATTAACATTTTCATTTTAATCTGTAGTATTTATTTATTTAACGTTTCGGAATTACAACCTTTGAGTCAGAGACTTCTTTACAAAGGCTTCACGTCTGGGCAGACAAACAGGTTATGCAAGATAACAACATGTCTTATTACATAATGATATACAGAGGTGATTGCAAAATGACAAAATACAAATACATGACTTGAATAGTATCTTTGGGGTTGCTTTTGCATCCCAGGTCAATAGAACATGCAGCATTATATGAATACGTGAGTACTTTCCATAATTGGTAACAACATTTGCAGAAATTGGGTATCATCTCAGGTTGGATAATCAACCCTGTGTCTAGGTGGAGTGTCGTGCTTAGGTGCAGCTACATGTCTCTGAGTCTAGGAGGTGCCTCTTAATGCTGGCTTTGAACAGGCTTAGTCGTGGGGCCTGTGTGATGGGTAGGGGGAGTTCATTGAGCCAGGTGGGTGTCTGATAACCAAAAGACCTTTGGCCTAGAGTGGTCCTTCTGAGGGGGGACTAGGGTATGTGTTTTTGCTGGGTGTCTTGGGGTGCTCCTGTGAGTGTTAGGTTTTATTAGGGGGTGAAGGCCAGTGGGTGCCATCCTCAGTAGGATTTTCTTGGCTTGCAGGCAGGTATGGTATTTTTAGCCTGCCTGTGAAAGTCAGCCAGTTGGCTTTTGTAGAGGTCGCAGGTGTGTGTGTAAGTCAGCATGCCATCCCTATCCCACAGCACCCAGCTGAGCGCCGGGGCTTCGCTCCGCCAGCGGGCGGTCGGCATCTAAGCTGACTCAGGGAACCACAAGGCCATGAGGGACAGCGAGGGAGCACTCAGGAAAGGCACAGCCAATCGCCTGCCATCCCTACCCCACAGCACGCAGCTAAGCCGGGCTTCGCCTTCCACCAGCCGGCTGTGTTGGCAGCACCTACAGACCCAGGGAACCACGAGGGCCTAGAGGGATGCGCTTAGGGAGCACTCGGGAAAGGCGCAGCCAATCGCCTGCCATTCCTACCCCACAGCACCCAGCTGAGCGCCGGGGTTTCGCTCCGCCAGTGGGCGGTCGGCGGCACCTAAGCAGACTCAGGGAACCACGAGGCTAGGAGAGACAGCGAGGGAGCACTCGGGAGAGGCGCAGCCAATCGGTAAGTGAGCGCTTCTCTAGGCACTGCAGCCGATTGGCTCTCCTGCCCCACTGACTTACACTGACTGAGCCTGCCTTACTAAAATCTGCCTGGGACTTGATTTTCTTCCCTGTATTTTTTGCAAAATCCCCAAAAAAGAGCTGTCTTCTATTCTTGCTGCATCTGTAAAGGGAATCTGTTGATTTATTTGTATTTCTGCTGTAATTCTAATCCTTGGTATCCGAAGTGGGCCAGACGCTGAGGCGCCAATTTCCTTCTTTAAAACGGTGTAATTTACCTGAAAGGCGCTGTTTTCTGCTAATGTAATTGCAAGGGGAAACTGCTGACTTATTGCTCTTTACTGTGATTACAACCCTTTTGCATTTGTAAGGTGGGCCAGACGCTGAGGCGCCATAGCACCACCCTCAGCTTCCCCACAGTCTTTGTTGTGCAGATTTAGTCAGTGACGAACAGGAACACTAGTTTCGGCCTCTATTTAACTGTTGCACCTTCCTCTGTCTCTTTCCAGCATGCCATCCCTACCCCACAGTACCCAGCTGAGCGCCAGGGCTTTGCTTCACCAGCAGGCGGTCGGCGGCACCTAAGCACGACTCCAGGGAACCCACGGAGGCCAGGAGGGACAGCGAGGAGCACTCGAAAGGCGCAACATTTTGCCCACCTCGCCTTCCCCTCTTGTGTGTTACTTTATAGGCATCTTCCTGCCGAAATCTCTTCCCCGTCCTCAGCATTATTGTAAACCAACAGACTGTCACACCGGCTTGCTGATCCAACCAATCAGCAACTTCAAACAACATGAAGTCTTGCTATGTTATGACAGATGCAGTTTGTCCCACCATTAGAACTGCTCCGGAGGTGAAAGAGTTAACTTCCATGCAGTGCATGGAACTTAGAGCGTGAGCTTCGGTTAGGAAAGCTCTGTCAGGGTAATTTCAAACCGAAACCGTCAGATTCTTTACTCCGCCTCACTGAACAGTCGCTCCGGAGATTCCTCCTGCTGCTCGGTTCATTTTCTCGGTTTAAAGTGTTTTTCTCGGTTAAATTCAACCCGATTTTCATTATTTTAACCGCTAAACCCATCGGTTCAAGCTCTGTCTATGGTATTGTAAGTATTAGATAGGTTTTCTGTGGAACTTAGAATGTTTATCGGTTCAGTTTGAACCGATCAGATTGCATTTAAACTTCATTCTGAAGCTTTTAGGCTTGTTAGAGTGCGGTTCCCGGTTCTTATCGGTTCTAAAAAAAACGGATTTCATTACGGTTTTTTCCACGACCCGTGACACGGTTGGGAACCGATAAGGGTGTCTTGCCTGGCACTGCCAACAAAAGGGCAAGTTTTTGGTTAGGCTGGCATTATGTCTGAGAAACCCAAAAGAAAAACCGGGCCCACTGGGTTTCAACACTGTAGTGTCTGTGGGGAAGCCTTTGCCAAGGCTGACCCACACACCACATGTGTTTATTGTCTGGGGTTTGACCACCTCAATGCAGACTGCCAGATTTGCAAGAATTTCCCTGCAGCTACCCTAGATAAGAGAGTTGGTAGGCTCAGGGAACGAGAGGCCAAAAAGTCCACTGACCCGGATGGCGAGCCCGGTTCGGTGCCAACCGAACCAGAGGGAGTGCCCTCTGACCAGGGCCAGACTTCCTCAGGCAAAAGTAAAGCTGACTCTGAGGAGCCAGTTCCAGCAAAGAGAACTAGAAAGTCAGCAAGTGTGGAGTCCAAAATCCCCTCTCCAACTGCTGCAGAGATAGCCAGGGCAATACAGATTGTCCAGTCACTTTCCTGAGGAGGGGGAGGATGATTATGATCAGTGTGAATGTGACTTTGAAAGTCTGGATGTGCCCATTGAACCGGACATCTCCCCAGACAGACCTTTAGGTGAATCTCCCCCTAGGCTTCCTGAGTCCCCTTCTCATTTTCTGTTTTATAAAAAAGTTGCTGAAACCCTCCAGCTTCCTTTAGAGGAGGCTTTAGATGAGCAAGAGGGGCCTGACTTTGTAGAGATGATGGATATCCCAGAGTCCAGGAGATTGTCTATCCCTTTACATAAATCTTTTAGGAAACAAACAATAAAAGTTTTAAAAGCTCCTAATTCTGTGCCTCCTGTGGATAAAAAGATGGACAGGAGGTACACTTTGTCAGGTCCTGATACAGAATTTCTTTCACAGTAATGCAGTCATGTTGGGGTAGTTCAGGCTGCTGCCTGTGATAAAGCTAATATTCCCTTGGCTTCACATCCTCCTGACAAGGACTCCAGGAAGATTGATGCCATGGCCAAAAAACAATACATGGCAGCGTCTTTGGGACTCAAACAAGCAAACTATATGGCTTATGTGGCGAGATGCCAAAAATCTAGATGGGATACTGTCATGGCCTTAGCCAAACAGGCCCCTGGCCAGCTTGCCAAGGAGCTGGAGCAGGTGGCTGCTGACGGTATTGAGGCATCTAAGGTGCAGTTCCATGCTGCAGTGGATTCTAATGATGTATCCTCTAGAGTCATGGCTACATCTGTGGGTTTTCGTAGATTGGCTTGGCTCAGGTGTACTACTTTGTCAGGGATACCCAGTCTAAGGCTATGGATTTTCCTGTGGTGGGAAATTCTCTGT
Organism: Neoceratodus forsteri; assembly: GCA_016271365.2. Taxonomy (NCBI): domain Eukaryota; kingdom Metazoa; phylum Chordata; order Ceratodontiformes; family Ceratodontidae; genus Neoceratodus; species Neoceratodus forsteri. The sequence continues at coordinate 73,357,456 of CM057458.1, read as the reverse complement.
TTGGGGAGCAGACAGAGAATTATATGAAGAAAATGGATGAATATAGAACCACTTATAGGAGTGCACAAGCCAAGGAACGGCAAGCCACTCCTCAGAGACAGTCCCCCAGGGGTAGGGGCAGGCCTTTGCACAGGCCTTTTTACCAGACCCAGGCCTCCTCTTCAGCCTATGTTCAGAGGGGGATCTTCAGAGGGAGAGGCAGACGGGGTACAAGCAGGCCTGCTCCCACCCTTCAGCCTAAAGCCCCTGCCAAACAGGCACCCTGATGGGATGCCCAGGGTCGGCTCTCCATTACCTGTAGGGGACAGGCTGGCTTACTTCTTCCAGGACTGGGAGTCTTTAACATCAGACAAGTGGGTCCTGGAAGTAGTGAGCCAGGGTCTGGTTCTCAGCTTCAAAAAATTTCCAAAGATGAGAATCAGATCCTTTCCACCTGCAAACCCTTTAGAGACTCTTGCTTTGGAAACAGAAGTCTCAACCCTCCTGGCTCTCAGAGCTGTAGAAAGGGTTTCTCCTCTACACCAGGGCAAGGGTCTGTACTCCAGGTACTTCCTTACCCGAAAAAAGACAGGAGAGTGGCAGCCCATCCTGGTCTTAAGATATCTGAACAAGCACCTTTTAAAACCAAAATTCAAAATGGTGACTCTGGGAGTGATTTTACCCTCTCTAAGGCCAGGGGACTGGCTAGCTTCCCTGGACCTCAAGGATGCCTACTTCCATGTTCTTATCAGAAGCTCCCATCGAAAGTACCTCAGATTCGAACTGCCCTCAGGCCATTATCAGTTCAGAGCAATGCCCTTCGGCCTTACCTCTGCCCCAAGGGTATTCACAAAATGTCTGGCAGTAGCAGTTGCTCATCTAAGAAGGCAAAAGATTGCCATGTTTCCCTACCTGGATGACTGGCTCATTGTGGGTCAGTCTCCAGACCAGGTCAGATCACACCTGCAAGTTACCCAGCAGCTGCTTACCTCTCTGGGCTTTCTTCTCAATCTTCCAAAGTCAGTCCTGGAACCTGTCCAGGTACTCACCTTTATAGGTGCAGAACTGGATACAAAGCAGGCCAGAGCCTTCCTTCCCCTAGAAAGGGTAAGGACCTTGGTGGCCCTGGCCTCGTCCTTCACTCTGCAGGTCTCTCGACCAGCAAGGCATTTCCGGCAGCTCCTAGGACACATGGCTGCTTCCACAGCTGTAGTGCAAGGAGCAAGATTTCAGATGAGGGACATTCAGTTCCATTTGAGAGCCTTCTGGTCTCAAAGAAGAGATTCCCTATCCAAGTTAATCCCAGTGATTCGAACCCTGATCCAGGCCCTCCAGTGGTGGCAGGATCAGAGCAATCTGAGACAAGGGTGCCCTTCATCCCTCTATCCCACTCCTTGACCCTTACTACAGATGCATCCCTCTTGGGATGGGAGCTCACATGGCGACCCTCCCCCAGGGGTTATGGTCCCTTCAGGAATCTCTGCTCCACATCAATCTGTTGGAATTCAGAGCTGTTTTTCTAGCACTTCAGGTTTGTTCTGCATCTGTTCAGGACAAGGTGGTACAGGTCAGAACAGACAACACCACTACAATGTGGTACATCAACAAACAAGGGGGCACTCAGTCTTCGGCCTTGTGCACCGAGGCGATGAAGTTGTGGTCTCTGGCTTATTCCCTGAACACTTCCCTCATAGCAGTTCACCTCCCAGGCAAGGACAGTGTCCTGGCAGATGCTCTCAGCAGGATTTCTCAGGGCCATCACGAATGGTCACTGGATCCCCTAGTACTGGGATAGTTTTGCCAGATGGGGCACTCCTCAGATAGATCTTTTGCAGCCCCAGACAATCATCAACTTCCACTTTTTGTTGCAGGCCCCAGTGTTAGGCTCAGTTCCCTGGATGCCTTTCTCCTCGATTGGGAAGGGAAGTTTCCCTATGCCTCCCCCCCCTTCCCTCTCCTGTTCAAGGTGCTAGTCAAAATCAGGTCTCAGCCCTGCAAGATGATCCTGATTGCTCCAGACTGGGCCAGGCAGCCCTGGTACCCACTCCTTCTGTCCTTAGCAGTCCATCTTCCCTTGTGTCTCCCCAGGAACCACAATCTGTTAACCTGTGCTCAGGGGAGAGTCTGGTATCCAAATCTCAAATCCCTCAACCTCAAGGCCTTTCTCTTGAGGAGTTAGAGTTTGCTGATCTACAACTTTCTCAGGGTGTTCTCGAAATCTTGAAAGCTTTTAGGAAGCCTTCCACCAGGGCTACCTATAGCTCCAAGTGGAAAAGGTTTTCCATATGGTGTTCTGGGAAGCATATTTCCCCAGAATCTGCTGATGTAACCACTGTTTTGGACTATATGGTCCATCTTAATTCTTTGGGATTGAGACCAACTACCCTGAAAGTGCATTTGGCAGCTGTCTCTGCTTTCATTTCAGCAGGGAAGCCCTCTTCCCTTTCTGCTCACCCTGTATTTTCCAAGTTTTTTAAGGGATTGCTTCATACCAATCCTCCATTCAGGGACCCTGCCCCTGCCTGGGATCTTAATGTTTGCATTGCTCAGCTGATGCAACCCCCCTCTGAACCTCTGTCTTTGGCAGAGCTTAAGTATTTGACTTGGAAAACTGTATTTCTAGTAGCCATCGCTTCTGCCAGGCGCATAAGTAAGTTACAGGCTTTATCAGTGGAGACTGACTTTATTTCCTTTCACAGGGATAAGGTAGTCCTCAGGACTAACAGGAAGTTTTTGCCTAAGGTGGTTTCGGATTTCCACCTTAACCAATCTGTTTCACTTCCAGTGTTCTTCACTGACCATTCCTCCTCTGGTGAGAGGAGGCTGCACAGCTTAGATGTTAAGAGGGCCCTAAGTTACTACATAGAGCTGCACTAAGGGTCACAGGTTTGACTCCTCCAACTATTTCTCACTTATGGTGAGGTTGGGAAAGGGAAACCTGCCACTAAGAGATCCATTGCCAGGTGGATTGTCTCTTGTATCCAATTTTGCTATCAAAAACTGGGTAAGGTTCCCCCTTCAGGCCTGAGGGCTCACTCTACCAGAGGTACAGCTGCATCTCTAGCTGCTGCCAGAGACATCCCTATCTTAGAGATATGTCAAGCAGCTACTTGGAAAACAGTACACATCTTTCACCAAGCATTACTCCCTGGATATCCAGGCCAGGAGGATGCTCGGTTGTTGCACAGCCGTGCTTCAGAGCCTATTCCCTAAGTAGGTTCTGTCCTCCTCCATGGAGGTACTGCTGTGTAGTCTGTATCTGTCATAATATAGCAAGACTTCATGTTGTTTGAAGAAAAATTACTCACCTTAGTAATGTTGTTTCTTCTAATGGAGTCTTGCTATATTATATGACCTCCCAGCCTGCCCTCTCAGAACTTCTACTTTGGGTCTGGGGTGGGCAGTCCACTTGGCACTTATTGATGCCCCTTTATGTTTTCCACCCTTCTTGTTGGGGTGTTTGGGTGTTGAGTTTATTTATTTTATCTTATTTTTTCTGGTCCCCTGACTTGAGTCTTGGTGTTGGGACCAGGAAATGTGTGAATATTTTAGTAGCCAGTTGGCTAGTGTAGGTTACAGCTTCCACACAGAACCTTAGTGAGTTTTGCTCTTAAAGATCTGATGGTTTCGGTTTGAAATTACCCTGACAGAGCTTTCCTAACCAAGCTCGCGCTCTTAAGTTCCATGCACTGCATGGAAGTTAACTCTTTCACCTCCGGAGCAGTTCTAATGGTGGGACAAACTGCATCTGTCATAATATAGCAAGACTCCATTAGAAGAAACAACATTACTAAGGTGAGTATTTTTTTCTTCAATGCTCCCCGATAGCCAACTAACAATATCTCTCTCATAATGGGGAGTTTACTTTTGATACTTCTTTCACTGTCAGCCATGGGGTTCCACAAAGAAGATGTCCCTGTCTCTCAAATTAGGGTGATCTATCCGCCCAGTCTCTCTGAACCATCCCCTTTGGTTGACGCTCAGACCCTCACATGTGCCCTACCATTGCTGCATCGACTACAGTGGTGTGACCACCAAAAAGAGACACATACCACTACACTTGTGTTTAAATCAAGGCTCCACTACTGGATATACAGATCCCCCCCAAGCCTAACCACCAAACTGCTACTTGGTATCTCGACACAATTTCTTAACCCCACATGGAGCACCCCAAAAGAGTGACAACAGAATAAGAGAAGGAGGACCAAAGACAGCCCCCTCTCCCTATCACTGGCCGCCCTCACGCAACTCAGCTCTTTCTATTGCTCTGTATTGGTAACGTGGAAATCAACCCTGACCCCTGAATGTATCACCTCCATCAGACCTAACCTCAATTAAAGGCCTCAGTTTCCTGCATATTAATGCATGCAGTCTGTTGAAAAAACTTACACTGATACAAGCCTGGGTTGCCCATACCTTTGCTAGACTTTCTCGTGGTATCTGAGACATAGCTCAAACCCACCACAGCAGACAGGGATGTTAACCTACCCAACTATCAGCTATTCAGAGCTGATCGCCAAACAAGGGGAGGTGGAGTAGCCATATATGCAAAATCCGGTATAGCTGTATCCTGTATTGCTGCAACCTCTATGCCCAAGGAATTTGATTGCCTATCCCTAAAAGTCTCTCTCCCCAATACAGCAGCTTTTCAGCTACTTGGATGCTACAGACCCCCCTCTGCTGAACACAAGCTCTTATCCCACCTGGGGAACCTGCTCAAGCCTAGCACTGAAGAAGTCATTATTGTAGGTGACCTGAATTTCAACTGGCTTACCCAGGCAGCTGCACCTCTGATATCATTCTGTGATACTTATGGGTTCACACAACTAATTTATGAGCCAACAAGAATTAATGCAAGGAACAGTAATAACAGCACACTACTTGATGATATGCTAGTGAGTAAACCACATCTATTCACACACCCTGGAGTGCTTCTCTGCGATATAAGTGATCAGTGCCCCATCGCAGGGGCAAGATCCACCAGCATATCAACAATCCCTGCAAAATTCCTCATGAGGAGATCTAAGAAAAACATCAATATTGAAGGTTATTTGCATGATCTAGCTCACTCTCCACACTGGCAAGAGTTTTATCTTGCCCATTCTGTTGAAAAAGCTCAGCAGGTGCTAAATAGCATTATAATAAATGCCCTTAACACCCATGCCCCAATCTCTAGTATCCGAGTAAAACAAATCCTGTCATTGGTTTCGCTGACCTCAAAGCTGCACTGCTAGAGAGAGACAAACTCTGGAAATGGCAAGAAAACCAAGAATGCAAATGACTGGATGATCTTTAGGAAAGCCAGGAATAGATGCACCAAGAAAGTTAGGGATGCAAAGGCTGCCTTCTCATTTGGCCAAGCTTGACCTCCTATCATAATCCTGCTAGATTTTGGGTACCATCACAGCATGGTGGGCAGGATGCTAACACCTCCTTCCAACTCAATTACACAACAGTTATGGCCCTATCACTGGCAAAATGGAAATTCTGGAAGCCTTCAATAACCACTTCACAACAGCTGGCCTTGCCTTTGACACCTCTCCAGCTAACCTGCTGAGGGAACAATTAAGTTCCCATTACACTGGTGATCAGAGAGCTGACTCTTCCTTCAGCTTCAAATCTATACTGTTGAAGCAAGTAGAGGATCTATTATGGCAGCTGCATACTAAAGAAAGTGCAGGGGCAGACGCTCTGGACCCCTACTTCCTAAAGATTGCGTGCCATGTATTTGCAGTCCCCCAACACACACTTCTTTTAACTCATCTCTAAACTCTGGATCCCCACACTGTGGAAGACAGCCCAAGTGGTTCCTCTCTAAAATCAGGGGACCCTATGGAACTTAATAATTACAGGCCCATTTCATTCTACCAGTGCTATCCAAGATGCTGGAGAAATTAGTGAGTAACCAGTTAAGGGAGTATCTTGACAATGTTAACCTCTTAAATCCAGCTCAATCTGGATTCAGGGCCAAGCATAGCACTATCACTGCACTAGCCAAGGTCACAAATGACTGGCAAACCGAATTAGATAAAAAGAATGTCTGTGCAGTATTCCTGGACCTGAGCAAAGCATTCGATACTGTGGACCACAAGCTTCTGCTATCATCCCTGCACTCCCTTGACCTAGATCCACCCTCCCTTAAGTGGCTCAGATGTTATCTCACCGGTAGGTTACAGCAGGTAAAAGCTGAAGGTGACCTATCCCCATTAAAACCACTGTTAAGAGGAGTCCCCCAAGGTTCTATCCTGGGTCCTATCCTTTTTGCCATTTATATAAATAATATTGATTTGGCCCTCACCAATTCCTCTGTACACCTCTTTGCTGATGACACTGTTTTGTATGTCAGCAACCCTTCACCTGCTGCTGCTCGTGAAATCCTACAAACAGAATTCTCCTTGTTACAATATCAGCTACTTGAGAAAAAGCTTCTGTTAAATGCAAAGAAAACTAAAGCAATGATGTTCACAAATCAGAGCTCCACCAGCACCTCCTCCTCAGTCATTCTCCCCCAGCTATGTACTATACTTGGAGAAAATATGGAGTATGTAGAAAATTTCAAATACCTAGGTGTGTGGATTGACAACAGACTCGACTTCACTTATCATTTAGAAGAACTGTTAAAAAAGCTTCGCCAAAGGCTTGGTCTGCTCTATAGATTAAAACCCTTCCTAAACAGAGACTCAAAGATGAGGTTAGTCCAGGCCATTTTTCTATCAGTTGTTGACTGTGCAGACTTCCTTTATAGTCACTGCCCCATCTCCTACCTTCTAAGTTGGATACCTTATATCATAGAGCAAAGATTCATTACAGATCTGCCATCTAATACCCATCACTGCTCTCTTTATGCTGCAGTTGGGTGGGTTTCCTTCACCTCAGAAGGAACAAGAAATGCAGCACTATGGATTTGCAGAGCGTTATCAAAAAACTTCCAAACTATATTCTGGAATGCTTCACCCAGACCTCTCCTAGCTCCTATGCCCTAAGAAGCAACATCATCATCCTGCTCAAATTGCCCAAATTCAACACCAGGATAGGGAGGGCAGCAATCGGCTATTCTCTAGCTATAGCATGGAACACACTACAAAAATCCCTAAACCGGTCCAATATCATTCCATTTGCATCCTTTAAACAGCATTGTACAGTCTTCTTCACAGAGAAATGCAGTTGCTACTGATAGAGCTAGCTTTGTCATCTTACAATCTCCCTCCCAAAAATTAACCATATATGGCATAATCCTCCCAGACAGACACCTCATCTTATGACACCCAGTAATACCTTCACCATCCTAGTATTACGTTATATTGTGCGTTTGCCATGGCCCCCTCACTGGGATACGTATATACTGTAAATATTAGCTTAACTTTCTTGTAACCGTTTTTTATCATGCGAATTTACTGTACATCACTGTGTTTATAAACGTTTTTTTTTCCCTGTATGTATAACTGTTTTATATAAATGTATGATGTATCTATTGTGTATTAACTGTTGAACCTTGACCTTATCAGGTCCATCTTGTAAATGAGCCTTGCTCAATGATGTTCGCCTGAATAAATAAAGATTTGATGATGATGATGATGATGAAGTCTGTCACTTTCTGTGACCAGATGTCTGGCTTTAAGGGCCAGATTGATTTATTTTAGTGCTGTGGGGTCAGCTGCTCCATATATTATTATTCCGTAGTCCACCAATGATAGAACCGAGCTGTTCACTGCCAGACGTAGGGCATGGAGTGGGAGGCATCGTCTATGCCTATAGAGGGTCCCTAGTCTGGTGTTTACTGAGGCAGAGAGTTGGTTAATGTGTATGTGGTAGGTGAGTGATGTGTCAAGCATGATGCCACGGTATTTGAAGTGTGTTACTTGGTCAGTTTTGGTGCCCAGGTGGTTGGAGATGTTTAGTTGGGAGCTACTGTAGGGGCTTTGTCGGTGTGCAAAGATCATGGATTTTGTTTTGCTATAGTTTAGTACTAACCGATGCTTCATGAACCAGTGTTCAGGTTCCTGGAAGTGAGTTTGAAGATTGTATTGAAGGGCATTTGGGGTGGAATCTTTCCAATAGACTACTGCATCATCTGCGTAGAGCAGTAGTTTACCATTGCATGTGCTTGGGATGGAGTTAAGGAAGTGGGTGAATAGTAGCAAGCCTAGGATTGATCCTTGGGGTACACCCAACTGAACTGTGAGTTTGGAGGATAGGGTGGTGTTTATTTTTACTTCTTGTGTCTGATATGTGAGGTAGTTCTTGAACCAGTGTATTGTGTCTGGGGCTAAGTTGAGGAAGGGAAGTAGATGTAGTAGTAAATCATGATTTACAGTGTCAAACGCTTTGGTTAGATCTATGAAGATTGCGCCTGCTAAATTACCCGCGTCAAGTGCTTCATGGATGTAGGACGTCAGCACGAGGAGTGCCATGGTGATGCTATGTCCTGTTCTGAAACCGTGTTGTTCTTGGCAGAGCAGGGAGTGCTTTGTCGGGTACTCAGTGACTTGGTCTGACACTATTCTTTTGAGAGAGGGGAAAGTATCATGATCGAACTGTTGTTGCTGAGATTGGTTGGGTCACCGTTTTTTAGTATAGGTGTGATAATTCCCCTTTTCCAGACAGTTGGGAATTGCCCTAGACATAATGATTGGTTGAATATTTTAGTGAGGTGAGGGATGGTCACATCTAGTGTTAGCCAGAGGATCTTGAGGTCTAAAGTGTCACTGCTACATCTTTTGTTTTTTTAAGTCATTTGTGAGGTAGTGTTTGGTCTTATTGCAGGAGATTGATTTGAACCAGAAAGATGGGATGCTGTGCCTAGAGGAGGGGAGGGTGGGCGGGCTGAAGTGGGTGGGTCAAAGAAGTTTGGTGGGAGTGTGTGACTGAGGTCTGTGAAGGAGTTATTAAGGTGGGGTCTTGTGAGGGGGAACCATTATAGGTTATCTGGGTTGGCGGTAGGTTTTCTGTTTTCCCACATAGTTCTTTGATGTTGCTCCAAAACTTGTTCCCTGAGCCCCAGGACGCGGTTAGGGTTTGTTTGTAGCGGCTGGACTTTGCTAGACGAATAGCCCTGGTGCAATTATTTCTAGCCTTCCTGTAGAGTTGTCTGTCGTGGGGGAATTTGGAGTTGAGTGCCTTATACCAGAGATTATCTCTATGTTGCATCTGGTCTAGCAGGGGTTGTGTTATCCATGGTGTGTCCCTAGATTTTAGAAACTTTTTGGTGAGTGGGGCATGTTTATCGCAGGCTGCATTGAAGATATTTATAAAGGAGGTGAGGGCTTCATCAATGGATAGGGCGGTATGGACTGGAGACCAGTCACTGGTGGAGAGACAGTGGATTATCTTGGATATGGCTCCCTGTTTGAGGTGTCTTTGGTGGGATATTTTGGGACGTTTGGGTGGGCTCTTGTTGGAGCAGGAGAGAGGAGAGTGGTCACTGAGGACATCCGGGAGGACTTTGACATTAGATAGGTGTTTGGGGGAGTTTGTCAGGATGAGGTCAAGGAGCGTGTGCGTTCCTGTCCTGGGGTCCTGTCATGTGGGGGTCTGGACAACTTGAGTCAGATTGTGTGCAGTTGCTGCGTCTTTAAAGGGGTCTGCTGCCTTTGATAACCAGTTTACATTGAAGTCGCCCATTATTATGAGATCGCTTCTGGGGGGGAGCATCGCTATATTTGACAGTATGGAGTCAAAGGCTCCTTTTTGGTTGTTAGGTATGTAAATTGACATTATATATAGTGGTTTCCTGTGGGAGCCGATTGTTGCCTTGATTGTGACTGCTTGGGCACCATGTTTCGGGGTTGGCAAGGGGACTAGTAGAGGCTGAAATTTTGATCTGGCATAAATGGCGCATCCACCTCCCCTCTTACCCTCTCTTATCTTCTCTGAAGATAATGTAGTCGTTCAGTGCAACTGCGGAGTCCGGAACGTGAGTATTTAACCATGTTTCAGACAGAGCAAGGATGTCTGGTGAGTGTCGTGCAACCCACCCTTGAAGTAGAGTTCGCTTTTTTGGAAGGCTGCGTATGTTTAAGGAGGCCAGAAGCAGACCTGTGTTACTCAGATTTTTTGCTGTAGTAGCCGGGGCCGGCCCTGGGTTTGGGTGTATATCACTAACCAAAGATAGTAGGAGTAGGAGCGCATGTCTGAGTGCTGCCAGCTGTAGCAGTTTTGAAAGGTTTTTGTTGCGTGGGCTAGTATTGCTTTTAGGCAGTTTGCATGGTATGGGGATGGATTGGATAAGTAGGGCTTTTTGTCCTTGTAAAAGGAGAGGGTTAGGGTTATTGAGGAGGTGGGTGTAGGGTTGTGGTGCATAGATTGCCTGCGCAGGCCCACTTATGGTGTAGTTTAGGCTCATGGTTATGTTTGAAAAGGGTTATTGGTGACTTGGGCTATTAGCTGGGGAGTTGTTGCTCTGAGATGGGGGGTGAGTGAGTGGGTAGCAAAAGCTATGGTTAGCATGAGGTGTATTAGTTTCATTTGGCTACTTGACATGCTATTTTATTAGTGGGAATCTGTTTTATTTCGGTTTTTTTTTCTTTATTCTTCTAAGTGAGCCCCCTAGTGTTTACTTTGTATAACCAGCAAATGGAAAAGTGAACTGATTGGTTTTTGCCCTCACGTGATGCAGTTGCCCTCACGTGATGCAGCCTATAAAGCTGAGTGTCGACCAAGGGTGGTGGGGAGCTGGTGCACAGCGCCGGTGGGGCCTAAATCCCACTGATAAAGGAGCTGTCCCAAGGTTGGTAAGCTGCCTCCTGCAGAGACTTATACTGTGTTCTGGGGCTTGTGGGGTTGTTCAATCGGTCCCTCGCAACCGCGACCTTGCTTTGGGGGGAGGGCTTCAGATTTCTGCCCCTCACGACCTCCTGGGTCCTCGGTCTGTGGACAAGGAAAAGGGTCGGTGAGCAAGATAAAATACTATTTGAACAGGGTGTTTCTCAAAGGGGCTGGGCTTTTTTTTTGCAGTAGGTTGCTTAGGAAGTTAATGGCAGGATTAAATGCTGCCCTACCTTTTAAACTTTATATATATATATTTTTTTCTCTTTGATGGTGCGGGCGCTTAGCCTGCCTTTTGTTTAGGGGATCAAGACTCAAAAGTGGCGTCAGCAAGGTACAGTGGAGCCCTGGAGTGCAGCACCACTGTTCCAGCTTCAAGCCTCTGGCTTTACAAATTCAAATGCGATTATGGCGCCAGAAGAGATTGATACAATAAAGGCAAACTTTTTAAGAGAGCAAACAGAAGCTGTAGTCCTTAACATAGATTTAAACAACACTGTAGATATTTTTTCTACTTTGGCGCCAGAATCAGTGGGAGTCGAGTTTAAATTAACAGTCTCCACATGTGTGGGGACACAAATACAGTTAAAGCTAGCTACTGAATTGTTCTAAATCCTGCTGGTAAAGGAGCTGTCCCGAGGTTGGTAAGCTGCCTCCTGCAGAGACTTACACAGTGTTCTGGGGCTTGTGGGATTGTTTGATTGGTCCCTCATGACCGCGACCTCGGTACTGTGTTCTGGGGCTTGTGAGGTTGTTCGATCGGTCCCTCACGACCTTGCTTTGGGGGGAGGGCTTCAGATTTCTGCCCCTCACGACCTCCTGGGTCCTCGGTACTATGTTCTGGGGCTTGTGGGGTTATTCGATCGGTCCCTCGCGACCACGACCTTGCTTTGGGGGGAGGGCTTCAGATTTCTGCCACTCACAACCTCCTGGGTCCTTGGTCTGTGGAATTTGAGTTAGTGTAGGCCACTGAGGAGTGTCTCTGTTTAAACTTCTGTTGTTTAGGCAACAGATACATGTATGACCTCTTTAGAGATTAGAGGAATCATTTTACAACAATCAGACTTCTTTGGAAGGGGGATACCATTTGGAGAGGATGTATACATTTTTTTAATGGGAGTGTAACTGTTGGAGGTTGTGCATACAAAACGGAAATTCCTGGCTACACCCCTGTGCATAGGAAAGGGTATCTCCAACAGGAGAGAGGTGGTGTTGCCACTGTATTGCTCCCTGGTGCATCCCCACCTGGAGTACTATGTCCAGTTTTGGAAACACCTCAGAAAGGACATAGACGAGGTGTAGGTAGTCCAGAGGAGGGCAACTAAAATGGTGCAGGGTTTGTACGGAAAGTCTTATGAGGAGAGACTGAGGGGTCTCAAGTTGTGCACTGTGGAAGAAAGAGGGGGACATGATCAAAATCTACAAGTACTTCAGAGGGCTGAACAGGATGCAGATGGGGAGTCTCTTTTACATTAGGATGAGTAGCAGGACCGGGGGCATGCAATAAAGTTTGGGGGAGATTCAAGAGAGATGTAAGGAAATATTTTTCCACTGAAAGGGTGGTAGACACCTGGAACAGACTGGCAGCAGACGTGGTGGAGGCTAGAATGGTGGGGGCTTCAAGCATGCGTGGGATATGTTGGTAAATAAGCAGGGAGGAGAGAGGGTCACCAGAGAGCAGTTAGTCTGTGGAGGCAGATTATGCAGGGAACATCTGGGCAGACTGGGTTAGGGGTATAAAGCATTCATGGGATAAACATAGGCTTATATTTGAAAAGAGGCAAGGAGTGGAGAGGGTCGTCGGAGAACTGAATAGTGTTTGCAGAGGAAGAATAGGCAGGGAACGCCTGAGCAGACTAGGTGGACCAAGCGGTCCTTTTGTGCTGAATTGAATTCTGTATTGCTTTGTGATATACTGTGACCTTCTAGACACTTTAGTGAAAGTTGATCAGCATGCATGGCACTTAGAGAAGTACTTGAGTTTGTCACTAAAATCATTTCCAATGTATGGAGTATTAATGCAGGAGTATTCCTGAGATACATTAATAAAATTATATTCCCGGAAAGTGGCCTGCATGGCATTGATGGGCTGTTGCTTGGTTATTTTTAGAAAATGCAAATTAGATCTAGCTCTTGGGGGAAAAAAAATGTGAAAATCTGATCTTCAGTGAGACTACGCGTAAAAGTGCACTCACAGCCTAATTAAACCAGTGGCTGAAGATGAGCTATTTGTAAACCTGGAAAAAAAATTTGCACATTGCTTCTTTGATTATGCAGCAAAGCAAGCATCAGTTAGTACAAAACCATTTTGTAGCACTGTATACAAATGGTCACATTTCCCTCAGGGAAGGAGTGACATTCAGATCCCTTAGTACCATCCGTGTGACATCAGAAATTGATAATAGAATAAGCAGTGTCAGTGGCTCAGCAGGTTGCACACTCTCCTCTGAGGCCGGAAGATCAGAAAACTGTGGGTTCTACCCACCACTCCAGGCACTTGGGTTAAATCCTAAAACTGACACTGCAGTGCAGCATGAGCGGGGTGCTGCACTCCTGAGGTGATATCTTTCGGATGAGTCGTTAAACCGAGGTCCCGTCTGCCTGTTCTGGTGGTAGTTCAGGTGGATGTTAAAGATCCCATGGCACTTCTTGAAAAGAGATAGGGAATTTTTTATTAGAACTACAAAGTAAACCGTAAAACAAACATTTTTAATCACAACATGCTTAATACAAAAAAATAAAAACAGAAAGCAATAAAGTAAACTCAAAAAAAGAATGCAGTATGTGTGAATAAATGTAAGGAAGTAACCCTTCTTACAAAACAAATCGTAAGACTGTACTTTAATATGCTAAACCATAATATCCAAACTTATGTAAAACATACATACATATTATTTGCTAACTCCCTGGACCCCCACCTCCTGCTGCCAAAAAAAAGGGGTGGGGTGCATTTTTTTTTTTAAAGAGAATGTCAAATCAGTACACAGCACTATCATGTTTAACAGCACATGAAACGCAGATAAAGATCATAACAAAAGCAAAGGAGAAAAAAAATCAAAAGGGTTCAGTAAAAAACAATATTTTTAAAGCATACTAACAAAAGAAAAAGAAGTAACACTTCCAGACCTGGACTTCTACAAGGTCATTATAGTGTGCAAAGCCATAACATAATGTTCAAGTAAAATTCACGCATACCTAGAAAACTCCTCTACATAGAAACACAGAATTTGACGGCAGATAAGGACCGCTTGGCCCACCCAGTCTGCCCATTTCCCTACCTAATGGATAAGCTGCAGATCCTAGTTAACCAGCAGCCTACTTCTTCTTACCCCCACACCCTAGAATTGCCTTATGACTGTCCCATGCATGCTTGAATTCCACCACTGATTTTGACTCCACAACCTCCTCTGGGAGGCCGTTCCATGCATCCACAACCCTCTCTGTGAAAAAATACTTCCTCAAATTACCTCTAGGCCCCCCCATCTTCAAATTGTGCCCTCTTGTTCTTGCACACCTCTTCTTTTGAAAGATGCTACCCTCTTGGACTTCGCTGATTCCCTTGAGGTACTTGAAAGTTTCTATCATGTCCCCCCTCTCCCTCCTTTCCTTGAGGCTATACATATTAAGCTCCTTAAGTCTCTCTTCATATGTCTTCCGGTGCAGACCCTGGGCCATTTTAGTTGTCCTCCTCTGGACAGCTTCCATCCTGTCTATGTCTTTGCGGAGATTGGGTCTCCAGAACTGCACACAGTACTCCAGATGGGGTCTCACCAGCTGTCTGTACAGAGTGATAATAACTTCCTGTTTTCTACTTTTTTCTACATTGCTTGCCCACCTTTAGGTCATCTGATATGACTACCCCCAGGTCCCTTTCCATTTTTGTTGTTGTTAGTATCTCACCCCCCATTGTGTACTCTTCCCCTGGGTTTTTGTTTCCCAGGTGCATTACCTTGCATTTCTTAGCATTGAATCTAAGCTGCCATACATTTGACCATTCCTCTAACCTTGCCAAGTCCCTTCTCATCCTTTCCACCCCACCCTGTGCATCAACTCTGTTGCAGATCTTAGTGTCATCTGCAAGAGACATGCTTTTCCTTCCAGTCCTTCCATAATGTAAACTATAAAGACATTAAGAGGACCAGTCCTAATACTGAACCGGCTGTACCCCACTAGTAACCCTCCTTTCTTCTGAGTGGACTCCATTTACTATTACTCTGTGTCCTATTCTCCAGCAATTCTTTACCCAGGCTGTCATCTTGGGACCCTCCCAGGCTGGCTAACTTGTATATTAATCTTTGTGTGGGACTGTGTCAAATGCCTTGCTAAAGTCTAGGTAGGCCATGTCCACAGCCCCTCCCTGATCTACTACTTTGTCACCCAGTCAAAGAAATCTATCAGATTTGTCTGGCATGACCTTCCCGCTGTGAATCCATGCTGCCTAGGGTCCTGTGCCCTCTGGCCTCTAGATACTCGACAGTTCTTTCCTTCAGAAGTGATTCCATCATTTTCCTATCACTGAGGTTAAACTAACAGGTCTGTAGTTTCCTGCTTCTGCCTTGCTCCCACTTTTGTGAGGGGAATCACATCTGCCCTCCTCCAGTCCTCGGTGCCACCCCATCCTCCCATGATTTGTTAAAAGGGTAGTCAGTGGTGTCACTAGTTCTACCCTTAGCTCTTTAGAATTCTGGGATGAATCCCATCAGGCCCCATTGCTTTGTCCACCTTCAGTTTTAAGAGTTCTTTCAGAACTCTTTCTTCTGTAAATGGGCTGGTATCAACTTCTGTATCCAGAGTGTTACTACTGTTTGTTTTATGTACCTCTCCTCTTCATTTGTAAATACTGAGCAAAAATATTTGTTTAGTATCTCTGCCTTTTCACAGTCTCCCTCTGCCCACCCTCCTCCCTTTATTAAGCCTCACTATCCCTCCCTTGGTCTTCCTTTGCTCCTGATGTACCTATAAAGGTTTTATCCCCTTCTTAACTGAGTTGGCTATCTTTCCTCGGTTTGGGCCTTTGCTGTTCTGACTGCCTTCCAGCTTCCTTTTGCTTTAACTGATACAGTTCCCTGTCCTGCTTCTTCTGTGATACTTTGTACTTCCTGGATACTTTCTTTTCTCTTGAACTTCACTGCCACTTCCTTTGAGAACCATAGTGGTTTCTTGTAAATCTTGTTTTATTTGCGTCACACAAAGGCTCACCTCTGTGATGGCAGTTTTTATTATTCCCCATTGTTCTTCCACCCTCCTCCCTGCCCATTTACTAGTGCATTCCTTAGGCACTCACCCATTTTGGCAAAGTCAGCCCTCCTAAAGTCCAGTACTTTTGCCTTTGTATGGCTTGACTCTATTGCTGTGTTTATTGTGAACCATACTGTTCGATGGTCGCTAGTTCCCAGATGGCTACCCACTTCTACATCTGTGATCCTCTCTCCATCTCCATTTGAGAGAATCAAGTCTAATATTGCTCCCTCTCGAGTGGGCTCCAGCACTAGTTGTCTAAGGCATGCCCCCTGTAGGGCATTTCCCTCCCTTCCCTAAGTTAACACTATGCATACGTACACCATGCTGTGTAACAGAGAATTACAAAACATTCTGTGTACACTAGTGTAATGCTAGTTAAGATTGTAAGGAAACCAATTATCCCACCCAGTCAATACCATGCCAATGCCGTTGGCAAACTACGTCTCCCAAAGTTTTACGTTCATAAAGATGCACTGTGTCTAATTCAGCTTGTAATTTAAAAAGCAAATCAGTTAATGTAACCTCCTTCCCTTTCAAAATTGACAGTGAACCTGCCAGAACACCCATTTTATACAAGCAAACAAGACATAGATGGTATTTCTGTTCATTTTAGCCATGTGACAGATAATTGGCCATAATATCTCATGCCATCCCAGTAAAGACCGACGTATTCCAAAATCTGTCCAACTGGGACCAAAAAGTGTTGCATAGTTTCAGGGAGCTCTAAACACCCATGAATCAAACACAGCCGGTCTGGTAGAGCTTTGTTTATGGTTAGCGTGGACATTCAGCTTATCATGTCCGCACATTCACATGGTGTCTTGCATTTTGGGTGGGATTCGTTTTTCCAGTATGACCACCAATATGTTTTGTCTGTATATGTGGAACCACATTATTTATTTTTTTGTAATTTCTGTTTATGCACCATCTCTACGGGGAACACTCTCTGGCATCCTCCACCTAACTCCCAAGCTGTAGCTCCCAACTGTGACACCTCCCCTCCTCGCTCCAGCCTGACGGAGCCCTCGGCTCTGAGCCCCCCCAAGGTGGGTCCGCCCTGGGCGCTCTATCTATAATCTGGTGTGCCAGACTGGGTGAGGGGACTGGACAGGAGAGTGTCCAGTATTGGGAGTGCAGCCCAGCAGGGGGCAGAGGTGCCGTCGCCTATCCTCGAAGATAGGGATTTTTCTGTGTGACATTTCCCCCGGAGTGTGGACATGCAGTGACATCCTCGCTATCAAGTCGCTGACGTCCACCGCCACTCCGCCCTCTTGTATGGCTCAGCATCAACAGTACCCCTGGTCTCCACCAGAGGTAACTGGTATGCCGAGCAACCCCCCGGAACCCACCCCAGGAGAGGAGAGCAGTCCTTTGGACACTCAGTCCTCTCCTTCCCCTGCCGACCCCCAACGTCCTGAGTCTGTTCCCAAACCCGGGTCACCAGTGTGGCATGAGGTGTGGCATTCAGCGCCTCAACCCTCGGCGATGCTGGGTCGGCTGTGTGGACCCATATTAAAGACTGGAGTTTCAAAGTAACAATGTAACAAGATGTTTCTGAGAGACTTCCTGGAACCATGCTGCATCTACCTTCCACATTCTGACATATTTCAAACACAGTCTCTTATGGTCATGATTTTTCCATAATGCTCCATTTTCCAAGACCCAAGGCAGAGAAGAAACTTGTCCACCACATTGACCCCTTCATTACAGAACAGCACTGTAATACACTTGAAGGAGGGTTTTGTACACAGAATAGCAAAGAAAGGTTCCCAGAGTGGAGTATTTTTTAAAAGCCGGTACTGTTTTCAAAACCTCTCTAGTCCTGATGGGTTTGTAAAGCTCACATCATACAAAGCGTATCCAGGCATGTGTATGAGAGCATAGACTTTGTATGCATAAAACTTCACGCTCTCTTTTATTAGGGAACATCGCACAAATAAATGGTCTGGAACATCAGGTAAACCACCCCGGTATTTGAGGTGGACCGCCTTTTAGCTGGTTCTGAGGCAAGCCTGGTTGTTTCTGGAAAGAGACTCTCCCTTGTGATAGATTGCCACGCACTCTGAGGTGTAGGATGAGAAGGAGCCTGAACTGACTCCTCAGGGTCAGTAACTGTGTTTTGTTGCACATCAGCACTGGGGTCTGGTGCCTGAGAAGGGGTAATTACAGTTTGGTCTGTAGTGGGAGATAAAGGAATGCTCGACACCATAGTGGCCTCTCTCTCATCCCATTCCAGAACTTGCATGTCCTGCATTATTGTAGTTTGCCTGTGTGCATCCAGATCATCACCCTGGAGACTAGAAGCAACAGTCTGCTGCCCAGGAAGAATCTGTGAGGAAGAATCCATAAAGAGGCAGTTGCTCTGAGTTTCCCAGTAAACACAGCCATTGACTGCCGTGGCATATCGGTACCAGGAATCTGGAAATTAGCATCCCATCCTGTACCATTCGAATTTTTTTTTTTCCATCCTGCATTTTCCAGTGCAGTACTGACCCATGCGGGGTGGATGAAACGCAGGGTATGAAATTCGTGAAAAAAAGTACATGCCCAAGAAACTACTTGCATGCCGTCCCTTAGTTTACATAATTTTAAATGTCGTCTTCACTGGACCACCAAGCAATTAGAGTGACAGAGTACCAAAAAAGAAATAAAAATACTGCTGCTGCTGCCTTCAAACTCTGAGAAAGGCTATATGGCACCTCACAATAGACCTAGGCTATGTCCCTGCCCTTTATCTATAGGGTAATGGATTAGAATTTAGACACACACGCAGTGGCTGTAGTTCTCTTAATCTTTTTTCAAATACTGTAGCTACTGGTACCTCCTTCAGCTGAAAGAAGTTGCACACTCGGACAGCTTTCTATTTGATGGCTTTAGGCTTAGTTAGCTCTTTATTAGGTAAGGTAGCCTTTTGCAGGTAAGGGTAAAGAAGAAAAAGTAGGCAGTCTAGATTTTTAATGACAGAGTAACTACAGATTTTCCCTGCAAGTTCAGCTCAGCAACTAGTCAGTGACTGACTACAAAAACAAAAACCTGCTGTAGGCTAACTGACTGGGAATGGCCACCTCTGAGTCCCGCTACTTCCCTTCACTCTGCAGCAGTTTGCTTGCCTAAAGTACTGCATGCGTTGGTTGAGAGTTTGAGACTGAAGTTGCTGCTAGGATCCCAAAAATGCAGTACATAGTCACTTAATAATTATTTTATGCAGCAGGCCAGCACTTTTGCTTAAATAGTTCTCAGAAGAGCTGAGAGCTTAAATTTTCAGTGCTTGAAATAGCTTCATCCCACCCCTTCCTCTGGATCACACTTCGTTGTTTTTTTTTTACTTGATGCAAGCTAGTGATAAAGATGTTGCCCCCCCTCCTTCACAGGGTCTAATAATCCTGATCCTCCTGCTCAAGTGAGTGCAAACACTTAATTTAATTTCTGTTGTGCTTGCCGAATCGAATCCAACCCCCCTTGATGCAGACCTTTGCAGTCTGTCATACACCTCCTCCCTGCCTAGGAAGTTGTTCCACTTTTTACACCCCCAAAGCAGTAATGAGCTCTTAAAAGAGCTTTTAGTTCTTTATTATTTTTTTGTGCACGAGTTTTGTCGCAACCAGCGATCCAAATGCTTCTCTAATACTAGTACTACTGCACAGCGCAAGTCTGACCTACTTCTGTGGAGCAATAGAATAGCACGCTTTGTGGCAGACCTCGAGACACACAGACTAAAAGCAGCAGGCGAACTATCACTCTGCAGTCCCCAGTTGGTCTCATACTGTTGCTGCCCGCCTCCAGTCTGATGGATGGTCCTCTCAACAGTTTTGACTTGCTGTAGCTGATGCCAGTCTAAAGAAGGGAGGGGACTTCAGCCTGCTTGTCTTCTCAGCCCCAGGGAGCCTGTCAGCTGACACCATTTCTGAAGATCTCGTAACTGTGTTAGCACTGCGTATGCGATCGTCTCAGGCGCCCCCGCTCTCTGGAAGACATCAGCGCCCCCAAAAAAAAAAAAAAGGACAGCCAGAATGCAGAGGATGTAAAAAAAACGGAGCTCTGCACTGCCCCTGTAATTTAGATGCCCAACTGGGCAGGTACTAAACAGCACTAGGTGTTTAATTGTGCCTGCCCTAGGGCACCTACGGTATAGGAATTTCACACCATGATGATACGCCACCTCTGGGTTGTGTCCCTAAACTCCCCAGGGCAGTAGGAAGCAAGGCAGGAGCCCCCCTCCCCTTATACTCAATCCAGCCACATTAGACTTTTTGTACCTTCAGTGGTTTCCCAGTCAGCACACCAATAGTAAACTTTGCAGGGGAGAAAACCACGTTCGACCCCTGTTGTGTAGCCTGTCTTTGGGTTTCAGAAATAGAAACAGAGGGTGGGGCTATATTAGTACAATCCTCGGCAACAGTATTGTTAAGTAAGAGCGAATGCTTACCTTGAGCATGTATTACAGTACCTTGAGAAATGCCTGCTGTTTCTGTAACTTGCACAGTCTCCGCGTTGTCATTATTCTCCAGTCCTGCAACCATAGGCATCACGCGCATCGCAGTAGCATATCCAGACTGTTTTTTGGTTGTACTTTCTGGTCCGTCCTCAGTACGGGACTGGAGTTGTGCCTCAAGCTGTGCCCTTCATTCCTGGAAACGGTGAGCTTCCTCCTCGAGCAGGACCTGTATCTCCTGTGTAGTCATCTGGCTTGTTGTGGGAGCAGATGCTCCCGGACCATCCTCGTCGCATTGCGGAACCTCCATGTCCACAGCGACTCTTTCACAGACTGATAAATCCATTTCTTTAACCACAGTAATGTTCTGTTGATTCAGGGTCTCTGAAAGATCCGAGGCAAGGGAGGAGAACCGTACCCTAGCCTCTCGTGCATCCATGCAGGACGAAGTCATTGCAAACTGGCCATCCAACACACTGAACAGCACCCCTGTCACAAGAGTAGGTGAATTTCCCCAGTGTCCTGGCCAAATTTCCCCCAGTCTGTTTCAATTTCAGTTGCCATCCATCTGTATCCCCCTCCCCCTGGGATGAGGCTGAAAATAGGCAAAAATTGTCTAGTCCTCCTTCCTGGTCAACAAAAAAAATAATGTATGGGCAGCCATATGCAACATAGCTTTGTTTTCATTGATGGGTGAAATGACAACATAGACCTCAACAGCAAAACACAAGAGGTCTGTATGATGTCACCTCACTCCAAGATTGCAACAATGGCCTTTGTAGCTTGTGGTTGCTCATAGATTATTTTGTATACTATTGTATATGTTGTTCTAATTAACTTTTACCATCTTTCTAACACTCTTGAACTGTGGTTGAACAGAAAACAGTAAACAGCAGGATGACATTAAAGACATGGCCACATGTGCTGACGTTTCAAGTAGTTTGTCTAAGTGAGCATGAGGAAGCCTAATGGATGCAGCATTCTGAGTTGTGCCTCAGCTGTAACATAGCTACGGGGTGCTGCAGCATGCTGACATCACTACTGTGGCACAGCAGCGTCTGGAAAGTTGTGATTTCCATGAAGGTAACGCATCGATGGCGATGCACAGCAAGCCGATGCTGGCATTGACGGGCAAGGCAGTATTATTTACATGGCACCCAATCCCAGGAGCTCGGAGTGTCTCACAGAAATGAGCAATTTTATAAAACATAATACATCTTAAATAATAATTGGATAATAAATGAGCACAACAGACTATTAAACAGCAGCATTTTGCTCCAAAGCACATGGTGAACATATACGTTTTTAGACTGGATTTAAAAATGATCAGGGGAGGAGCACCTCTTACCTTCAGGGGACGGGTATTTATGAGAAGTGGAGCAGCCACTTCAAATGCCCTGTCCCCTAAGGACTCTAGGTGAGATCTTGGGACAGTTAACAGTCCACTGACTGAAGAGGATGGCCCGGAGTATATGGGATCAGGAGGTCATCGGGTAGCCTAGACCCAAACCATGCGGGGCCTTTTAAGTTAACAGGCATGACTTGAAGTTGATGTGCCACTGCAGTGGTAACCAGGCTGAGCACGGAGCACCAGCATGATCTGCTCGAACCAAGAGCTACCGGCTGGGCTGTCGCATTGTGAACTAGCTGAAAACAACGCAGCAACTTCATGGATAACCCCAGGTAAAGAGCATTACAGTAATCCAGTCTTGACGAGACAAGTGCATTCACCAGTGTTGCTAGATCAGAGAGCTCAAGAAAGAGATTGATCTGGGAGATGTTTCAAAGATGGTAAAAGTCACTGCAGACAACAGCTGACACCTGATGTTCTGATGTCAGCTTCGAGTCCACAGTGACCCCCAGATTTCTCACCATATCTGCAGCTTTGAGAGAAACACCATCCAAAGATGGTGAAATGGTACAACAGCTCAATCCTGATGAACCAAACCTACCTGACTCTTCCATTAGCATCTCCATCTTCCGACAGATTCAGTCTAAGCCAGCTGTCCGCCATCTAGACCTGAAATTCCTAAGGCAGTTCCGAGACTGCTGCCCTGTCATCAGAAGCAGAAGACACATACAGCTGGGTATCATCAGCATAATATTGAAAATCCAAGCCATGTTGTCTAATGATCCTGCCCCCCCCCCACAGCAATCAACATGGGAGCCAAGATTGACCCTGGAGACACTCTACAACAGAGTGCAGCACTGCCCGAGGTGAAAGAGCCAAGTGCTACCTGTTGCACTCTGCCTGATAGGTAGGACTCAAACCACCATATCACTATCCCTGCAAGTCCTTTATAGTGCCCCAGACAGGCCAACAGCACCCCTTGCTCCACAGTCTTAAAGGCTAAAGAAAGATCAAACAGAACCAAGATGGAACATGGTCCACTATCTCTTACAAGGAAGAGAACATGGTGCACCCTAGCCAGAGCAGTTTGCTTATATGACAAGGTTGGAAACCAGACTGGAAAGGCTTATAGATGTCATATTTCTCCAGGTGTTGTTCCAGCTGCACCACCATCACCTTCTCGATCAGCTTCCCGAGAAAGGGAAAGTTCGAGACAAGCCTATAATTTGAGAGAACATCGTGATCCAGAGATGGTTTCTTAAGAAGGGGCCTCACCACCACTGCTCTTTTCAAAATGATGGGAAAAATCTCTCTCTCCAAGCGAACACCCAAAAGTCTCCACAAAAACTGGGCCACGTGTACCCCAGCACTCCAGAATAAGCTGGGTCGGCCGAGAGTCCGTTATGCAGGCAGTGGGTGAAACGCAGTCTAGAAACTACCTGGAGGACATCCTCCACCAACAAAGGCTCATACTCCTCCCATAAAGACGACGTGCCCCTGTCCAAAGACTGTCGACCGATGACAGGCCACTTGACGCCATCCTAGCCCTGCTAGAGGACATCTTGTTCTCACTTTTCTGTGGAAAACACTCTACAGAACTGCAGATAGAATTTAATAATCTCTCCACAGTGTTTTTTTTGTTTTTTGTTTTTTTTGTTTTACTCTCTTTGTGTTTTGGTGCTTTTTCTCCCCCGGAACCCTCAGCCGATGCCATCTGATGTCCCCCTCCCGTGCCGACTGCGGGTATGAGACCCCCCTCCCCTTCAGCCCCCATGACATTCCTCGTGGCAGGGGGTGGGGAGACCCTCAACCCACCAGACCAGATCCGGTTCCAGGGAGGCATCTTCCCGGGCGGCGTTCGGAGGGGGGATAATCGTCATCCTGCGGCTGAGGGCTCCTATTTTTCCATTTTTGTCCTAGTGGGTGTAGCATGCAATGACGCCAATGGAAAGAGTGCACACGCTCACATGCGTGCTCCTCCCGGCATCTGCTGCATCCCCGGCCTACCAATAATCTGCTTCCCAGCCTCTGCTAGGGGGCAAATGCATGCTGACTACTGGAATCCCCCCCTCCCCGGAGAAGTAGAGCAGTTCTAAGGACACTCAGTCCTTCTCCGCCCCTGCTGACCCCCGGTGGCCTGTGCCCATTCCTGAACACGGGTCGCGAGGTGTGGCGCCCAGCACCTCAACCCTCAGCGCCACCAGTCCGGCTAGTTTCTCCACAGTGTTGAAAAGCTGAGCTGATTGGATCTTTCCAGCAGCAGTCACCTGTGACAGGAACACTAACCTTTCCAGAGTGATAGCCCAATGATACTCCTCAAAAGTGAAGCTCAAGGGATTTTGATTGCCATAACACTTTCAAGATGCCAACTCAGGCTTGTTAAGCATGGCTTCCCACACATTACCTTTTCTAGTGTCTGGGCATCCATTCAACAAGCCTGAGTCTGGTTAAAGTTTTACTCAAACATTTATTCTGTACTCACAAACATAACTTTGGTAAATTCATTTAGTTAGAAAATGCTGTTATTAAGCACTATCATGCCGTCCCGCTGGCACAGTGGTTGGATTTCTACCTGTGACACTGATGACCCAGGTTCGGGAATGGACCCAGGTGTCAGAGGGGTGGGGGGGGAGATAGCTTGAGCGTCCCATGACGGCTCGCCTTCTACCGGGAGGTAGGGGATTACACGGCCCAGTGTTTGCCGATCTCTGGCTTAGGCCGGGGGCATGGCAGCACATCGGGCCATGCTGGTGAAGGAGCACAACAGACGTCTGCTCATGTCTTGACATCCTGGCACGTCGTGCTCCTTGAGGAAAAAACGGGGTGCTGAACAGCTAAGAGGAAGCAGCATCTCTCCCAAGCTCCAGAGATTTTATTAAATAAATGTAAAATCTTTTGCTCAAAATTGTGCTCTCGCAAAAGAAAAACAGCTGAGTGACTGCTTAATGTACTTGAAAATGCTATTATGGGGAAAACGAGAGGAAACAGTGCCTCCTCTGTGGATTTTTTTGCGCAAAGAAGCAGCAGCCGCAACAGGAACACAGGCCTGGTTTCATCTTCAGGGGCCTCAGTGCCTGCTGACTCTGAGACTGGAGACGCAACCCTGACTTCCATTCAGGCCACCTTAAACCAGCTGGTGCAGTCCGTGCAGGACATTGATAAAAAGTTGGACAGTTTGATACCACAAGTGTCTGCCTTAGGGACGTTGATGGACAATTGCGAGCAACAGGTGCAGCGGACAGAAACGTCTGTTCTTAAGGCCTGCAATGCAATCACACAATTGATTAAAAAAAATGCGATGTTTTGGCAGCGCCTGGAACAGGCGATAAATCAAGTTAGGGACAGCAACCTGGCGAGTAATTGGGCTCTCTGAGGAAGCAGAAGGAGAGGATTGCCTATCTTTTGTTCGTACCTTTAGACCGGTGCTTTTGGGGCTATTGGAGGAGGACTCACCGCTGTCTAGAAAAAAATCGCATCTGATTACCCCAAAGCATGCAGCAGCACAATCAGGGCCTCCCAGAATGCTTATGGTGGTTTTCATGGGGTTCGGAGATCGAGACCATGTTTTGGCTGCTGCTTGAAGGTGGAGGGCCCTTAAATATGGAGAGGACACTGTGCTTCTGTTCCCAGATCTGTCTTACACCACGCAACAGAATTTTGACAAGGTACAAGAGGGTAGTATCTTTCAGAAGAAGAGATGTGCAAGAACAAGGGGGCACAATTTGAAGATAGAGGGCGGACGGCTCAGAGGTAATGTTAGAAAGTATTTTTTCACAGAGAGAATTGTGGATGCATGGAACAGCCTTCCTGAGGAGGTTGTGGAGTTGGGAACAGTGGGAGGATTCAAGAATGCATGGGACAGACATAAGGCAATTCTAGTGGAGGGCAGGAGGAAGTAAGCTGTTGATTAACTAGAATCTGCAGCTTATCCATCAGGTAGGGAAATGGGCAGACTGGATGGGCCAAGCGGTCCTTATCTGCCATCAAACTCTATGTTTCTGTGTTGATAGCACCCACTTCTGACTCTGCCAGTGTAAGGTGCAACATCAGTTGCTGCTGCCTGCAGAGTTGAGAGTATTGTGGCATGGGCGGCAGTATTTCTTCATCGAGCCCAATGATGTGGATAAACTGCTTAAATGCATCGAGCAAGAATTAGGGACTGATGTGGACCTTGTAGACTCCTCAGAGGTAGACTGATTTCTTATGGCAAGTTATGTTTTCCTCAGACTGCTATTTAGCTGGGACTGGTCATTTATTTGACCCTGGTGTTACTAGGATACCTATTCTTTGCTTTATGTGAATGGGTCAGTGGGCCTTATTTAATCTGTAGTTATCTTCCTGGAGCTTGGGGATATCATGTTTAAATGGCTTTGTAATTAAACTTAAAGGGAATCTATTTTACCACTGAGATGGGGGTACCAGAACTGTTACTATTTTGTAAGCTGGATTCTGTTTGTCCTTCCTTCGCTGTGTGCATTTTGTGGATTTATATACAGTTACTGTAAGCTCATGGTAATTCCCCCTATGTGGTATCTTAGAGGGAGGAGTTCTTATCTTTTGTAATGCATCATACTTGTTGGATTAATAGGAGTCTGTAACCCTCCTGTGTAGTGTAACATTTGTAATGTTTTTTGCGAATGCTTATAAATAATACACACAAAAAAAAAAAAAAAAACAGGAAAAGGCTTCTTAACTGGCCGGATGACGGTTGCCAGTCCCC
Source organism: Neoceratodus forsteri (assembly GCA_016271365.2). NCBI lineage: Eukaryota > Metazoa > Chordata > Ceratodontiformes > Ceratodontidae > Neoceratodus > Neoceratodus forsteri. The sequence continues at coordinate 73,330,969 of CM057458.1, read as the reverse complement.
AGCCACCACAAAGCCCCAGACAGCCCGGACCAACTCCAGCAGCACCCAGGCTGAGTAGTGCTGGCCGCCCACCAGCATTTTCTCCCCAGAAAGGGGGCATTCAATGAGGGAAACTTTGGGTTACCTACCCGGGGCCTGCAGAGTGAGGCGGTGGATGGTGGCAGAGGAGTACCATGGGTGCACCTAGGTGACCTAAAGGAGGACGTCGGCAGCACGGAGGTGGGGGAGAGGCACCATTATGAGCTTCATGCAGTACATGGCACAAGGAATACAATCACCTCAGGCATTTAAAATAGGATCAGAGTAAACAACTACAAAGACCTGCTTAATGAGCATGTCTCATTACTGTAATGGCAGTTTTGGGGGGTAGGATGCACTTATGGGTTTGGGGTGAACTAAACTAACTTACTACAGGGCAAACTAATGTAACTTACCACACTTGACAGTGTTCTGCACAGTAGTTGAGGATTTCTAGGTAAGCAGAAAACACTGAGTTAAAAAACCTGCAACTTCTGTGTGATTGCCAATATGGCTTAAAGGGAAGGTGGCCGTACAGCGGCATTTCAAGTTGTTGTGCTGCAGTAGTAACATCCAGACTGTGCCTTAATACTGCTGCTGAGACCAGTGTCTCGTGCACAGAGGAAAGGAGCACTCTGATTGGTGGGGAAGCGCTCCCTTGATCTGTAATGCAGCACAGCATTTAAACAGCACTGCTGCAGCACAACAAATGCATTCCAGCAATGGATTTCGGAGTAGAGCAAGTTCTACCACGCACTAAAACACTAAACCATATACTGTAACATTATAGTATATAGTAGAACATTATTCTAAGCAGAAGTCCATCCCTAGAATAAAGTTGTGCTGCAGTAGCTACGTCATTTTGTTGTTGTGCTGCAATAGACACACAGCTACTGCAGCACAACAACATGGAACACATTTTTGCCCCATATCCACTGGAGTCATGGCAGCAATCGCTAGTGCTGTGTGAGTGAAACTGACAGTTTGACAGCTCACACGGTGCTGTTGGGTCTCAGAATGGCAGCTGCTGTGTTTTTTTTTTTTCCTCCTCTTCAGAATTTGTTGAATGGTAGCCCATGCTGCAAAAGACAAAGTATGGGATACTGTACATAACAAGCCTGAGTAGCCATCTCAAGGCTGCCATGGGAACCTTGAGATGGCTACACAGGCTTGCTGTGTACAGTAGCCCATATATTATCCTCTCTATAAAATATGGTTAGACCCTATTGTGTATAGATTTCCATACACTCCAAAATGCTTGTTGTGGTATAGTTCAGAGGTCATGATCTGACATTGCAACAATACCACAACAGCTTTTCAGTCTTGATGTGCCACCTGATTGGACGAAGACATGCTCTAAACCAAAAAATGTCATTGCAAAATGTGGCGCCACTTAGCCAGCGGTTCACCAACACAGTTTGGACACAGACAGCCTAGATGGCTCCATTTTTCCAAACTGCACTAATTTTTTTTATTTTTATGCATTCTCATCATGAATCTTATTTTTATAGGGACAGAAGCTCAGGAGCAGGATAGACTGTTTGTCTGCAGCAACTTGGTAGCAGATGGAAGTGCCTGAGCAAGGGGGGAGTATGAAGTCAAGATAAAATCTTGTACAATAAAACATTAAAATCTTGGGGAAACCATACACTATATAAAACAGTGTATGGGTGACCATACACAACCAGGGCTGTGTTCCCATCTCTGGAATGTGATGCCGTCATAAATGGGGTCTTTATGACGTCCATCACATCCCCTCAATGGAAACAGTCTTGTTGTGTGCGGTCATCCTAACAGAGCATTGTTCTGTATAGAATGCCATCCCTTTCGGAATGCTGTTGTACCACAGTTCAAAGGTTATGGAATGTGACTGTACCCTTCAGACTCCAGGAATCATTCCCCTGGAATCAGCTGCCTTGGAGTGTGGAATTTTATGCTAATTATGGAATCTTAAGAATGAAATTCAAAACTCTACTGTGTGGTCACACTCGCCCCTGCACTCTAACAGCAGATTCATTTCTCTGCCTGAGAGAAGCAGTCACCCCGAAGTTGATCTCCACTTCAGCAATGTCTACGGTTTATTGTGTTAGTTATTCTTGCTTAGTATTTACTATAGTTAACTTTCTAATAACTCTCAGTTTGGGTGTTAATTTGTTATATTTGTTGTATATTTTGTCCTTTTCTCCAATTCTTCTTCAGTTCCCAGGAACTGGAGAAAGGCCTGTAACAGCACGGTTCCCACTTCTGGGAACCGCATTTATTTAAAAATAAAAAGCACTAAAACTTTACATTTTAAAAATGCTTTGTGGTTCTTTATTTCTTTTTGCTCCAGTTCTTATTTAATATTGGAACCAAACTGTAAATTTGTTATTTTTGCTGTTGGGAACTGAAACACTTAGGGTGGTCAGCAAATTGGCATGTCTGACAGATCCTGAAAGAGAACAGGACGTACAGGCTTCAAAAATTGTGAAAGCTGTTTCAAACTCCTGGCTAAGGCAGACTGCCATGAGCAGTGTTTTCACTGCCTGCGTCCTGATCATGATCATGATTTTTTCTGTTGTGAACTTTGTATTAAGTTTTGCCTTAAGACAGTTAAGAGCTAAAGAACTTGAAGACCTTATGGCTTCACAGTCTGCCTCCATGTCACCTCAAGTCTCAGGTGGGGTTCCATCCCCTCAGAGTAAGCACAAGGACAAGTCTGCTAAAGATAGTTCACAGATGAGGGTGTCTGAATGGGGAAACCCTGACTTCAGTAAAAGTAAAAGAACTGCAGAGCAGGCATCAGACCCAGTGTCTGCCAAGAGAAAACAAAAAGAAAAATATGTCACTGCCCCTCCTCCTTAAGAAGGAAAGTAGACTAAAATAAGATGTTCTCAGCAGAGGACATGACTAAAGCATGGCAGTTCTTCTGGGCCTTTCAGTCTACGGGAGCCTTCATGGCTATGCCTGTGCCCCCCCCCCAGGCTACAGTACCTGTGGCAATTCCTGTGGTTTAGGGGGCTCATTTTTACTATGAGGAAGAGGACAAGGAAGGGGACCCTATAGAGCCTGACAGTTCCCCGGAACAGGAGTTTATTACTCCTCCTTGCCCCTCGGAGGATTACACCTTACATTATTAATTTGCAAGGCAAATAGTAAATACCCTCAATCTCCCATCCCAGGAGACTGCAGAGGATGAAGATGAGGTCAGATTCCTGGCTGTGATAGGCTTAACCCCCACAAAGAGGCTGCTTCTGCCCATCCGTAAGTCCCTTAAGAAAGCCACCTGCAAAGTGCTAAGAGCGCCTACCTCTGCTGCTGGCATTGACAAGAAAATAGAGAAGAGGTACCAGGTGGATAAGCAAGATGTTGAATAGTTATACACCCAACCTGACCATGAGGGAGTGGTACAGACGGCTGTCTATGATAAGGCTAAGGTACCCTTTTCTTCCCGGCCCCCAGAAGGAGATTCCAGTAAGCTGGACAGTATGGAAAAGGAAGTCTGTACTTCAGCTTTTTCGCTGCTGAGACTGGCAGTTTACATGGCCTACACAGCTAAGTACCAAAAGGCATTGTGGTGCTCTGTGATGGCAATGAGTGAAAAAGCTTCTGGCAGACACAGCAAAAGCTGCCATGGATGTCATCAAGTACCAGCTTCACATAGCTTTGAATTCCAGTGACACTGCCTGTTGGGTCATGGCACATGCAGTGTCCATCAGGAGGTTTGCGTGGCTCAGAACTACAAACCTTTCCCAGGAAACTCAAACAAAGGCCATGGATTTCCCGTGAAGGAGATTCCTTGTTTGATGTCAAGACAGAGGCTTACATGAAGAAGGTGGACGAACATAAGACCACCTTCAGAAGCAACACTAAGACAGAAAAGGCCTACACTTCCCATAGGCCTTATGGAAAGGGGAGGTAGGGGCCACGGGGTATTTTCCCCATGCTTATGTGACCTATTACTACGCACCCCTGAGAGGCTTTTCCAGAGGTAGGGGCAGAAAAGGTACTAGATGTGGGGATGCCACTCCAGCCCCCAAAGCCCAGGGAGAGCAGAACCCCTAACATGGTCGCCAGGTTACCCAACCATTGGCGGGGAGACTGACTCGCTGTTCCAAGCATATGAGAGCATTACCACAGACTGGTGATCCTGGAAAAGAGAGTTGGGACCTCACTCTGCAGTTCAAGAGATTGTCAAAACTATAGAATCACAAAGCCTTCACACCTCATACTCCAGCAGAAAAACTCCTGTCAGAGTTGTAGATAAAGAAGCTGATTCAAGCAGCTGCAGTGGAAATAGTTCCCCCTTCTCAGTGCGGAATGGGGCTGTACTCAAGATACTTCCTGACCCACAAGACAAATGAAGAGTGGCGACCCAGTTCAGATTTCATCTAAACAAGCACTTAAAGAGCTAGTGTATAGTCTAAACTAATATTAGTTTTTAAAAGCAGTCAACATTAATATCTGAGGCACGTTTTCGTTTCCCTTTGGTTAATTAGAAGATTGTTTACCTGATGTTAGTAGGTGGGATGTGTGGGACCGTACTCTGCCTGGCAGCTGACATATGTCTCTATTCTCTCCCTCCCCCACTGCTGCTTAGAAACAGCCACTCAGTAGCAGCCAGGTTAGTCAGTTTTGATGTCAGTGAGGTCACAGTGCTGATGATGTAATGAGGGGTGATAGAGGCAGATATGTCAGCTCCCAGGTTGAAAGCTGTTCCACACACCCAGCACAGTATTATCACATAGACGACTATAATGAGCAAAAAGAAAATACTTCAGAAATAAAAAGTTACAACAGACTGCTTCCTAAAATTCGTATTATTTTCCTGTCTGCCTGTTTTGGTCCCATTAGCTCTTTAAGAAGGAAAAGTTCAAGGTGGTAACATTGGGGGCAGTAATTCCATCATTGCAACAAGGGCACTGGCTGGTGCTACTGGATCTGAAAGACGTCTACTTTCAAATATCAGTAAGGCCCACTCACAGAAAGTACCGCAGATCCAGAGTAGGGAGCTGCCACTACCAGTTCATGGCCCTCTCCTTCGTTCTTTCTCCAGCTACCAGAGTTTTCACAAAGTCTGGCTGTAGTGGCAACACATTTGAGGAGGCAGGGAGTGGTGGATTTTCCCTACCTTGAATGAATGGTTAGTCTCCGAAAAGTCACACCAGGAGGACAAGGCCTCCCTTTTGCTCACCCAGTGCACTGTAGAGGAACTGGGTTTCCTGATAAATGTGTACAAGTCCCAGACAGACTCTGTTCAGGTGCTGGACTTTATAGGGGCAGAGTTGGATACCTGAAAGGGAAAGGCATTCCCCCATCGGACAGAGTGGCAAGACTCACAGGGTCTTTCAGGGCAGAACAGCCCAGACTGGCAAGAGACTTCCTCCAGTCACTGGGGCACATGGCCTTCTCCACTGCAGTGGTGCCAGGTGCCAGATTCCAAATGAGGATGTTCAGTACACCTGGGGACCCACTGGTTCCCAAAGGTGGGATCATCTTTCAAAGCTAGTACCTGTGTAAACGTGCCCCTTAAGAGCGCTGGAGTGGTGGAAGGAAGGAAACGTCAGGGAAGGGGTTGCTTTCCTCAAGCAGTCACCTACTGCTGTGCTCACTACAGATGCTTACCTCCTGGGCTATGGTACCCACCTGGAGGACCTCCCTGTAAGCAGGGCATGGACCACACTAGAGTCTCAGGAGCATATAAACCTCCTGGAACTAAGCACAGTCTATCTGGCAATGCAAGCCTTTTTCTCTCATATCAGGGATCAGTCAGTCCAGATCAGGACAGACAACACTACTGCCATGCATTGTGTCAACACGCAGGGAAGAACAAGATCCAAGATCTGCACAGAAGCAATGAAGATCTGAAATCTGGCACATTCACTGCAGTTACAGCTCCGGCACCATATAATGTGAATGCATGGGGGGCTATGGCAGCTGGGAATCTGTCAGAACAAGCAAAAATTAAATTACTAAAAAACTAGATTAAACTGATAGTGTATTACTAAAAAGGACCATAAATTGCTGTCATTAGTCAACATAGATAGCTGCAGGCACCTTTTTGTGCTGTGCAAAATAAGGCAGTAAAAAGCTGATGATGTCCCTTTAAAAATTTAAGTGAATGGGCCGGCCTGAGGGTTAAGGCACTGGACGCCACACCTCGCGCTATGCTGGTGACCCAGATTCAGGAACGAGCCTGGGACGTCAGGGGTCAGCAAGTGAGGGCAGGAGATGGATTGACTGGCTGTAGATAGCCCTCCCCTCTTGGGTAGGGACCCAGTAGCACCTGCTGCAAGGCTGCCCCCGAGTGCAGACAGGAGTGTCTAGCATAGGGAGGGTGCTGCGGGTTGCTGTGTGCACGTGCCTCCACACTCACACAAACAACCACGACAAGGGGAGGGGCAGAAAAGTAGAAAATGGACCTGGCAGGCTCCATGATGGCCCTTCAGCACCCATGCCGGTCCCCCGGAGTCTGGATGTTGGTCTCCGGGGAGGGATGTCGACACCCTTAGCCTGCCATTACGGGGGCAACCCTGCAAGGGATTACAGGAAGGTCGAGCTGGAGGGTTGGGACCGGAGAAGCTTCTCCTAGGGAAGGGCCATGGACCCTTCCAGCTCTGCAGGAGCGTAAAATGTAAATGAAAAAAAAAATTGAGTGAATGTCCCTTTTTAGGGCCCTCATGCCATCTAAAAGAAAGAGTTGGAAGGTGGCTCCCTTTCTCCTTTTCTCTCTCGTCCTCCTCCTCCCTGCCTACAGTATATCTCCTTCTTGGGGTATATCCCTAATGGTTGCTAAATGCAGTCTATGCCTCTGGGCACTATCCAGTCTAACTTTGCTTGATAGCTGCACTGTCTGTTCAAATCAAATCAAACTTTATTTATATAGCGCCTTTCAAAGCCAAGGCGCAGCACAATGCTGTGCACTGTGTTGGATCAAGTACACTTGCTGTCTCTAGGGGTACATTCCTGTGGTTGCAGGAAAAGCAGGTCATTTTCTCTGATGGCTTTTCTTCTATTTCAGACTATCCTTGATTGGTATGCCCCTTTTTTTCCTTTCTGAAAGCTAGGCTGATTGCCCACTTCCTTTAGGGGCGCCTGGGAGATGAACACATCTTGACTCCTTTGGGCTATCCAGTCCTTCAACTCCACATGCACCTATGATCCCCTTTTTCCTTCCCTGATGGCAAAAAGGGGAACATATTTATCTGAATATAGAAACAGACAGTGATGACAGAGAAAGACCAAATGGTCCATCCAGTCTGCCCATGGTACCCTACTGCCACGGTACCACAGGCAGCTAGGATGATGCATTGTTTTTTTTGTGTGTGTTTTTTTTTTTTTTTCCTTATTTGGTCAGTCCACTTCTGGTGGCATAAGGTGGTTGTCTTTTTCCAGGAGTCCATGTGTTTCATTCCTGTTTTGGTGCACTACCATCTCAATTACAAGGGGGGTTCCAAATCTGGTCATCCCCCTCTTGTCTTCTGCCAGAGCCATATGCTTCATGAGTGCTGCCTTTAAAGCAGCAGTGCAATGAAAAACGTTATTCCAAAAAGCTAATTTTCTGCTATAGTTATAAGAAATATTGGCAGAACTGTTGATTTGGGTTTTCTCGATGCTTCCTATGCTATGTACTGTGCATTTTTTTGTGTCTGGACTCTTACCCTCCTCGAGTCCTCAATAATATTTTTGTGCAAAAATGAGGCAGCCATCTTTTTTTCCTTGAGAAATAATTATTTTAAAACTTTCGTAACATTTTTAAATGATGATGAAAACTTAAACATTTACCACCGAAATGAACATGAAGAGATGTGGCATCAATGAGGAAGAAAAAAAGCTGGAGTCAAATTTTATTCCATTTTCATTGCACTGCTGCTTTAACATCACTGTCCACCTTCTTTCTGACTAGTGTTGTGAGACTGGCTCTGCTACCTTTTGTGCCTCTTAGTGTGTCCTGTTTCTGTGTCCTAAGGTTATTGTGTTGTTTATTTATGTTCCTATATCCTGTCCCTATCCCTTTGGGCGAGCAGAACTGAGGTAAGTGAGGGAGCTGGCAGCAGTTATCGGCTGGCGTGGGGCATCACATGGGTGTGCTCAGGCACCATGCGTGGCCGTGGCAGACTTCCTTCTAGCAAAAATGTTCCTCCCACGGGGTCCTAGTGCACCCAGCTCCAGATCTGTAAGTGGTGATGGTGAAGATATTTTGGAAAATCAATAATTATGGTAAGTGTGTAATTTTCGTTTATGTTGACATTGTTAAACTTTGTATTAGTTGTGCGAGTGTTTTCTTTGCCACATTTGTATTTCTTTGCCTTTGAGAATGCACACCAACCCACCAAAGGGAGGGGTTTCTTAGTTCTGCATTTCATTTGTCGAAATTTATCTTTGTTCGTTTTGTATCCTCAAGATGCAGTGCAGAAATTGTGGTTTGTGTCCCCTGTTGTCTTCACTACTTTTCGAACAGTCCATTTGAAACTTGAAACGTATGTACCATACTTGATGCCACACACGGCATTAACGGTTATCTGGAAAATAGCTATCCAGGCTACTGTTGATGGGATTCATTTTACAGAGATTTTCTGGTATCCAGCACAACATTCACACAAGGCATCGACAGAACTCAAATACACAAAATTAACACAACATTTTAATATGGGCTTTTCATTGTTTATAGTAATAGAGACTTTTTTTTATTGAAACATGACCTTTACCCCTTCATCGCTTCCTTCTGGTCATACCTGCTCTGAAGTTACAATCCTCTGCTTATGACATCACCAGCGGTTGTTATGGAAATGATGTTGATGTCACAAATGGTGACTTATAACTTCATAGCAGGAAAAGCAGCTGGAACATGTGAAATCAGAGAGGCATAGGACCCATTTTCATGCAGATCTCTTTAATAATAAAGAATGAAGTGTCCAGAGGTTGAAATGCTTTTTGTGAAAAGCATTGAATCTTGCCAATGCTGATTGTAACTTTTTTAACATAAAATGGGAAAATCACTTTAAGCCTGGTCACTCCATAGAGCTTTACTCTGGAAGCTGTGATGTGCCCCTTACCCACCTATCAGTAATGTGGTTTTGCACTTTTAATCTAACGACATACAATAAATGCGATCTAACTGAATAGTGTTGTAATTATGTTTTCAACCTTTATGTTTCTGAACAGGTATAGTATTTCCTTCATTCCGTTTGCCAGGTATGTCCCTTATCAGTATACGCTCTGTCATCAATTCTTCTTATCCTGTCTTTTTATTTGCATTAAGTTTTGTAAATTGAGGCCTTGAACCAAATTTTCAAAGGAGCTGGAGGTGGATGCAGCCGAGTGCTTAGCCTGAATTTGCATGCACTGTTTTCATCAGATTTGTCCTTCTGCAGCAAAGAGGCACAGCACATAGTAATCTGCTTCAAAAAACAAACTTCAATTCAGTGGGCGGGATTTTCAAAGAGCCAAATGTAGCACTTGCGTCCATATTTTGGACACGTCCTGCATCCACTCAAATACGTCAGGATGTGTGTCCTATTCTCGTATATCCTCTTTTTGTAATCACGTTTTTATTGAGAAGTTTTTCATTTTAAACCGTACAGACAGTAGAAAGAAACATAGACATCGTACTGGGCAGTGTATATCGGATACAATATTCAGTGGGACAAACTGATAAGAGACTCTAGTAGGTACGACCACCTGAGCACTTTCAACATTTAAATAAGTAGGTACTGCTTATGAATATTAAGTAAAACAGTTGTTGCAACAGAACTTACATGAGATTAATGTCCAGAATAAAATCAAGGTACAAAAGTGTCCTTGCCATATTTCTGCAGAAACAGTAGGTTGATTCATAACTACAGTACATACTGTATATCTTTATATGTAAAGGCACTTACACACACAATAGATTCTCCCATAATCTCCTCCCAGACCGCTAAGGTTGGCAACTTGGTTGTAAGCTAGAGGTTGATAATGGCCTATTCGGCTCCAGCTACTATTAATAGCAGTAGTTTTTCTCTGGCTCTTACTTGGCTATGCGGGGGAGGGGGAGATTGATAGCAAAACATGTTAAGGTGTAGTCAGATCAAGGATGTAAAACTTGTTCTCCAGTACTTGTGCTGTCTGTCCCCAGTAATTTTTAACAAGGGGCAACCCCAGAAGATATGGAGCTGGTCTGCTTCTGTCTCCCCACAATGTCTCCAGTAAGCACCCCTTTGCTGTCCCCTATATTTAGCTTGGACCGCAGGAATCCTAAATGATCTAGTCTGGCACTCCCAGGAAAACTCTCTGAGATTGGGGGCCATCATCAGTTTATAGGAGGGTAGGGTATACTTCTGCGAGATTTTCAGGCCCCAGTTAGTTTGTAATTCTGCAAGTTCTGCATGCCATATTTGCACCACCAAGACTGTGGTATCTTTTGTAAGAAAGCCCAGGGCCCGATAGAGTAAGCCCCCACCAAATGGGATCCCATTCCCTCCCATATGATGGTGCTTAATATAATAATAATAATCTTTATTTAACTGAGCGCCTTTTAAATATCAAGGCGCTTCACATAAGTCTCAGATAATTCATAAAGACACAATTAAAATCACAGAGTATCAGGAAATGCTTTAAACCATAAGAACGTTTTCAGTGCTTGCTCAAAGCTCCCCACAGTCCTGCACTCCCGAAGCTGACGTGGTAGAGAATTCCAGAGGGTTAGGGCAACAAACATAAAGGCATGAGCCCCGGTAGAATTCAAGGTTACCCTTGGAATCTCCAGCAACCCCCCGTCAGCTGAACGGAGCTGACGCACAGGGGCATAAGGAATCCGAAGCTCCTTCAAGTAGTCGGGGCCAAGTCCGTGTAGGGCTTTGTAGGTTAACAAACCTACCTTAAAGGTGATCCACCACTGAATCGGCAACAAGTGCAGACCACGCAGCACTGGAGTAATATGAGATCTCCTAGATACCTCAGTCAATAAGCGAGCAGCAGCGTTCTGCACTAGCTGCAAGCAGCGGATATCAACCCCCAGGAAGCCCTAAGTAAAGGGAGTTGCAGTAGTCAAGGCATGAGGTCACAAAGGTGTGAACTAGAACGGGCAGATCAGTGGACGGAACAAGGTGCTAGATCCTGGCAGTGCTCCTAAGATGATAAAAGGCTGACTTCACGACTGCCGACACCTGATGACGGAGGGTCAGCCCGTCGTCAAGTACCACTCCCAGATCACACACCCGTTCAGAGGTAAGGATCTGCGCTCCCCCCAGGAATATACCGAAGGGCAAATCAGTCCTCAACCCCTCTATCCTACGTCTCGGGTTCACCACCAAAACCTCTGTTTTACCTGTGTTCAACTTTAACCCACTTGAATTCATCCAGTCTTGGATTTCAGCAAGGCAGCTGTTAAATACTGAGAGAGCACTAACCTGGTCAGGGGCAAAAGACAGGTAGAGCTGGGTATTATCAGCATAGCAGTGAAACCTCAGCCCATACCGTGTTACAGTGTCTGAGGGGCAGCATATACACTGCAAACAACATGGGGGACAGCACCAAACCCTGGGGAACCCCACAAAGCGGACAGAAAGATTCGGAAGAATAAATTCTCGAGACGACTCTGAGTTCTACCAGTGAGGAAAGATGAAAACCATCTGAGCACTGTACCAGTCAGTCCACAGATGGACCCCAGGCGCTCGAGCAGTACCCCATGGTCCACAGTGTCAAAAGCTGAAGAGTGAATAAGGAGTACCAAGATGGAGCAATTTCTCCGATCTCTCGCCATCAGATCATTGAGCACCTGAACCAGAGTAGTCTCAGTACTATGCCTCTTACGAAAACCAGATTGGAGAGGTTCATATATACTATGGATGGTCAAATGGTTCTCCAGTTGCGTTTCCACAACTTTTTCAATAACCTTTCCCACAAAAGGAAGGTTTGAGATAGGTTTGTAGGTTGCTAAGATATCTGGGTCTAAGGAAGCTTTCTTCAGAAGGGGGGTGTAACCACCACCTCCTTCGGGGAGCTTGGAAACTCTCCCAATTCCAAAGAGCACCGGATAATCTGAGCCAAGACCAGGCCAATGATATCACTACAACCTAAAATTAAGGAAGTAGGGCCCTGGTCTAAACTGCAGCACGTAGGGCGCATCCCCTGTACAATCCTCATAATATCGATGAACTCTGGCAGGTCAAAGGTACTCCAGGAAACAAGAGGCACAGTGACCGAGCACTGACCACCAGCATCCCCCATGGAACAGGTCTGACTGATCTCTGACCTGATGTCTGCCACCTTATTCGCAAAGAATCAAGCAATCTCATCACACTCAATTTGTAAAAAAACTCGACGGAGTTGCAGACAGTCTGGGCTGCACAGCCTGTCCACAGTTCGTAAGAGTTAGGCCGGTCGGTTTCGAGCGATAGTGATTTCCCTAGACAGGAATTCTGCCCTCTTACGGGAGATCACTGATTGGTAGCGCTGATGATGCTCCAACAAGATAAGACGGTCGGCATCCAAGGCAGATTTCCACCAGCGATGTTCTAACCTATGTCCCAACCTCCGCAGCTCCCTCAGAGACCCATCAAACCAAGCGGCCCATGGGCGCAGTGAAAGGGAACGAAAGCGGACTGGATCAGTCAGGTCAAGAGCTGAGGGAAATGGCCCTATTATAGGCCTGAACCAATAGCTCTGGGCCTGAGCAGACATCAACGAACTCCAAGAGGTCAATCACCACCGCCAGGTCTTCAGGGACAACATCCTGTAAAGGGCGGAACCTGACCATATTCACAGGGGCAGACCTACATAGGGGGGCACAAAAATTGAACCTCACGGTGTAGTGATCGGACCAACCGACAGGTTCCACACTAAAGTCATAGGCCTCAATCCCCAGGAGGAAGACCAAATCCGAGTGCCCACCATTATGGGTAGCTGAGGAAACGACCTGTGTGAAGCCCAGTGATGTCATCAGCTGGAGGAAGTGTTGTCCAAAAAGCGAGGATTCATCGTCGACCTAGGCATTGAAGTCGCCCAGAACCATCAGTCTGGGCGACTCCAATGCCAACTCGGCGGCAAAGTCAGCTACTTCCTGCAGGAATAGCTTTTCATCCCCGGGTGTATGGTAGATGAGAGCTATCCTGCACCCCACACCAGCTACCATGGTACATTTAAAGGATTTGACCTCCTCTGCTGGTACATCCGTGAGGCCCAATTCGGTCTTGAAACAGACTGCTACCCCCCCCCCCCACCACCACCACCACCACGATCCAATCTCAGGTGGTGTATCACCGAGTACCTGGACGGGATAGCTGCCTCCAAAATTGGAGCGGCATTTCCATCCAACCAGGTCTTGGTGATAGCAAGCCAGATCCGCTGTTCCAGCAAATTCTGCAATAAAGTGCAGTTTTGTTTTATGGATCTGGCGTTGCATAACTAATGCCGAGTTAGACCAGATATTCGTGGAGCACGTCCGGCTGCCCCACCCAAGGGGTTGAGCCCTTGGTGGGGACCAGACATAAACCACCACGCTCCAGACACCATTTGCCCCAGGCATCTTCTGGACCCAACTACCCCTATGCAAGAGGTCCGCTCATTCGAACTCCAAATGTCCGCACCCCCCCACGGGCCATCCCCAGCGTATGATAGTGCTTGTAAATAAGAACAGGTGGAGGGCTTTGTCTGGTGATTTCTCTGGGTATTGTCAGTAGGAGGGTCCTGCATTCTGCAGGTATGCCCTAACCTGTAGATAGCTGAAGTGATCAGTTACAGGTAACTGATAGTGGAAATACAGTTTTTGGAAGTACAGTATACCTGTGGTATCCACCATTCAGTGAAGATATTGCAGCCCTGTTCAATGCCATCTGTGTAAAAAGAGGTCCATGACCAGTGGCTTATTCTGATCTCTGCTCAGGGAATGTACCTATCTATACTAATCTGTTTCAATGACCCTTAACCAGATTAGATGCCAAACCCTCAGTGTCTCCACTGTATATTTATAAAATCTGTGAAAAGGTAACTACCCCAGAGGGTTTGCATATAGCATTTTGTCAGTCTCACGAAGAACACTGAGAACAAATTCTGTGGGCTTCCAGTGGGCCTTGTAAGTGTCAGAGGTCCATAAACAAATTATGCAGACTTGAGTTGCCCGAGCATATTGTTTAATATTAAGAAAGTTCACTCCACCTTGCACACAAGGCAGTTGAAGAATAGTGAAATGAACTCTTGGCCTCCTTCACCTCCCTGCCCCAGGTAATTCTGGATAACATCTTACTCCGACTGGAAGTAACACTGGTCTGGGAATACTGGGAGGGTCTGCAGTGGGTATAATAATCTAGGTAGAATATTCTGTCTGATTGCCTCAATTTTGTCGAGGAAACTTCGCTTTAGGTGGGCCCATTTCTCCAAATCCTCTGAGATTGTTTTGGTAAGGGGTTCATAATTAAGTAATTCTAAATGGTTATGTTTTTTGTGAGTTGCACCACCAGATATGTTAAGGAACTTCTGTTCCATCGGTTTTTCAGTTTGTCCTGCAAGGCATCATTTGGGCTGTAATAATAATATGTTAAGATCTTTTTATTAGTATTCAGACAAAAACCAGTGTTCCCATACACATGAGAATGTCATCCATGAACAGAGCTTTTTCGTAATCCCTGCCTCCCAGAGAGACTGCTGAATTACTGTGTCACTGTGAATGGCTGTTGCCAGAATAGGTATAATGCAGATAATACCAGGGAAGGGGGGCAGCCCTGATGCATCCCCCTTCCAAGGGTTATCAGGGAGAAGAGGAATCCATTAATATGTTAGTATGCTTGTGGAGACTGGTACAAGTCCTGAAGCATAGAGACAAACAGGGTGCAGAAACTGAAGTGCCACCAGGTTTTCCAACAAAAAGGCCAGGAAACCCTGTTGAAAGCCATCTCCGCATTGAGGCTGGCCAGGACCACGGTGATGGGGCATCTAGTAACATGATCATGAAGCAACAATGTTCTGCTCACATTATGAGCTTGATGTTGCCGCGCAAACCCTGCCTGGTCCATGGCCAGCAACGGCAGCAAAAGGTGCTCCATCCTTGCCACCCTGACAGACATACGAACATATGAAGAAGCCAGCGGAGGAAGGCCATTTGGTCTGTCTATTCTGCTTGTATTGCAGGGTCCACAGCTTGAGCTACTGTCCCTGCCCTCCCTCCCCACTCCTCCCATCCTCCCTACCCTTGATCCTCCCCCCATGCCTATCCTGCCCACTGTCTTCAATGAGATCACCTCTTCTGGTAGCGTGTTACAAGTGTCCACCACCTTCTCTGTGAAGAAGTGCTTCTGACCTCCCTCCTATACCTACTTACATCCCAGCTTAAGACTCGCCCCTCGTGTAGTTGCCACTCGGCAAAGAGACTTTCCTTAGCAACCTTATTTATCCCTTTCAGGTACTTAAAGGTCCCAATCATGTCGTCTCTCTCTCTCTCCCTCTGTCTCTCCTGTCTTCCAGGGAGTACATGTTCAAACAACATGAAGTCTTGCTGTATTCTGACAATAGCAGTGAGTCCCAACCTTCGAACTGCCCTGGAGATGGAGTTAACTTTCCATGCCAGGCATGGAATGCTGAGCTCGAGCTCGGTTAAGACTCTGTCTGTTGCTGTTTGAACTCAAACCGTCAGATTCTTTACTCCGACTCGCTGAACAGTCGCTCCGGAGATTTCTCCTTTGCTCGGTTCAGTTTGTCGGTTAAAGTACCGCTTTTCTTGGTTTTCGACCGAATTTAAACCGCAACCTGTCGGTTCAGTCTCTGTCTGTGGTATTCGTGAGTACTAGATAGGTTTATATTATTTTTCTATTCTGTGTGGAATTTGTAAACGGTTTATCGGTTCGGTTTGAACCGATCAAGTTGTTGTAAAAATCTTTATCTCTACTTTAGAGTGTGGTTACCGGTTCTTATCAGTTCTAAAAAAAAAAAAAAAAAACATATTTTATTACGTTTTTTTCCATGACCCGTAACACGGTCAGGAACCGATAAGAGGGTCTTGCTTGGCGGATTGCCATTAAAAGGGTAAGTTTTGTTAGGACTGGCACCATGTCTGAGAAACCCAAAAGAAAAACTGGGCCCACTGGGTTTCAATATTGTAGTGTGTGTGGGGAAGCTTTACAAGGCTGAACTCACACCACCTGTGTTTATTGTCTGGGGTTTGACCACCTCAATTCAGACTGCCAGATTTGTAAAATTTTCCTGCAGCTACCCTAGAGAAGAGAGTTGGTAGGCTCAGGGAAAGGGAGGCCAAAAAGTCCACTGACCCGGATGGCCAGCCCGGTTTGGTTCAGACCGAACCAGAAGGAGTGCCCTCTGACCATGGCAAAACTTCTTCGGGCAAAAGGAGAACCGATTCTGAGGAGTCTGTTCCGGCTAAGAGAACAAGAAAGGAAAAATCAGCTGGTGTGGATCCAAAAGTTTCTTCTCCAACCGCTGATGAACTAGCCAAAGCGATAAAAATTGTGCAGTCGCTTTCCGCGGTTCACCGAACCGGCACCATCAGGAAGGCGCCTCGGTTCAGTCGGTTCCGATTATGATTTGGAAGAATATTATGAACCAGAGGAGGAGGAAGAGGAGTATGAGGAAAGTGAATGTGGTTTTGAAAGTCTGGATGTGCCCATTGAACGGACATCTCCCAGACAGACCTTCAGAAGTGTCTCCTCCTAGGCTTTCGAGTCCCCTCCCATTTCATGTTTTACAAGAAAGTGGCTAAAACCCTTCAGCTTCCTGTGGAAGAAGCTGTGGATGACCAGGAGGAGCCTGACTATGTGGAAATGATGGATATCCCAGAGTCTAGGAGGCTGTCTATTCCCTTACACACATCTTTTGGGAAACAGACATTTAAGATTTTAAAGACCCCTAATACTATACCTCCTGTGAATAAAAGAATGGACAAGAGGTATACTCTGTCAGGCTCAGATACGGAGTTCCTTACACAACAATGCAGCCATGTTGGGGTAGTGCAGGCTGCAGCTTGTGATAAGGCTAATATACCCTTGGCTTCACACCCCCCAGACAAGGACTCCAGGAGGATTGATGCCATGGCAAAGAAACAGTACATGCAGCATCCTTGGTACTCAGGCAGGCCAATTATATGGCCTATACAGCTAGGTATCAGAAATCTAGATGGGATACTGTCATGGCTTTAGCTAAACAGGTCCCTGGCCAGCTTGCCAAGGAGCTGGAGCAGGTGGCTGCTGATGGTATTGAGGCATCCAAGGTGCAGTTCCATGCTGCAGTAGACTCCAGTGATGTTTCATCTAGAGTCATGGCTACATCTGTGGCACTTCGTAGAATGGTTTGGCTCAGTTGTACTAGCCTGTCGCAGGATACCCAGACTAAGGCCATGGATTTTCCAGTTCTGGGTAATTCTCTGTTTGGGGAGCAAACAGAGAATTACATGAAGAAAATGGATGAATACAGGACCACCTATAGGAGTGCTCAGGCCAAGGAAAGGCAAGCCACTCCTCAGAGGCAGCATCCCAGGGGCAGGGACAGGCCTTTTCATAGGCCTTTCTACCAAGCCCAGGCCTCCTCTTCTGCCTATGCTCAGAGGGGGTCCTTTAGAGGGAGAGGCAGAAGGGGTACAGGCAGACCTGCTTCCACCCCTCAGCCTAAACCCCCTGCCAAACAGGCACCCTAATGGGTTTGCCAGGACCGATTCTCCACTACCTCTAGGGGCAGGCTGGCTTACTTTGTCCAGGACTGGAAGTCTTTAACATCAGACAAATGGGTCCTGGAAGTAGTAAGCCAGGGACTGGTTCTCAACTTCAAAAAATTTCCAAAGCTGAGAGCCAGGTCCTTTCCACCTGCTTATCCCTCAGAGGCACTTGCCCTAGAGGCAGAGGTCTCTTCCCTCCTGGCTCTCAGAGCTGTGGAAAGGATCCCACCCCTACACCAAGGCAAGGGATTGTACTCCAGGTACTTCCTTACTCTCAAAAAGACAGGAGAATGGCGGCCCATCCTGCATCTCAGATACCTAAACAAGCACCTTTTAAAGCCAAAGTTCAAAATGGTGACTCTGGGAATAATTCTGCCCTCTCTAAGTCCAGGGGACTGGCTAGTCTCCCTGGACCTCAAGGATGCCTATTTTCATATTCTCATCAGAAGCTCCCATCGAAAGTACCTCAGGTTCGAGCTGCCCTCAGGCCATTACCAATTCAGAGCAATGCCCTTCGGCCTAACCTCTGCTCCAAGGGTGTTCACAAAATGCCTGGCAGTAGTAGTTGCTTCTCTAAGAAGGCAAAGGATTGCCATCTTCCATACCTAGACGACTGGCTCTTAGTAGGCCCGTCCCCAGACCAAGTCAAGTTACATCTAGAGATAACTCAACAACTGCTCACCTCTCTAGGTTTCCTTCTGAATCTTCCGAAGTCAGTTCTAGAGCCTGTTTAGCTCCTCACCTTCATAGGCGCAGAGCTAGATACACAAAAGGCCAGAGCCTTCCTTCCCCTGGACAGGGCAAGGACCCTTATCACACTGGCCTCTTCATTCACCCTACAGGTGTCTCGACCAGCAAGGCATTTTCTGCAGCTCCTGGGGCACATGGCTGCTTCTACAGCAGCGGTGCAGGGAGCAAGATTTCAGATGAGGGACATTCAGTTCCACTTGAGAGCCTTTTGGTCTCAGAAAAAGGACCCTCTTACCAAACTGATACCAGTGACTCGAACCCTGATCCAGGCCCTGCAGTGGTGGCAGGATCAGAACAATCTAAGACAGGGAGTCCACTTTGTCACTCAGTCTCGCTCTTTATTCCTTACTACAGATGCCTCTGAGGGCCAAGGGGGCTCACTTGGGAGACCTGACCACCCAAGGGTTGTAGTCCCCTCAGGAATCTCTGCTTCACAACAGTCTGTTGGAACTCAGAGCAGTGTTTCTAGCACTTCAAGCCTTTTCCAAGTCTGTTCAGAACAAAGTCGTTCAGATCAGAACAGACAATACCACCACAATGTGGTATATCAGCAACCAAGGGGGCACTCGGTCTACGGCCTTGTGCACAGAAGCAATGAAGTTGTGGTCTCTGGCCTATTCCCTGAACACCTCCCTCACAACAGTGCACCTCCCAGGCAAGGACAATGTCCTGGCAGATGCTCTCAGCAGGATATCTCAGGGCCATCACAAATGGTCACTGTATCCCCTGGTTTTGGAGGTGATCTTCTCCAGATGGGGCACCCCACAGATTGATCTTTTTGCAGCCCCAGACAATCACCAACTTCCCCTCTTCTGCTGTAGCCCCCCAGTGTTGGGCTCAGTCCCCCTGGATGCCTTAATTCTCAGTTGGGAAGGGAAGTTCCTGTATGCTTTCCCCCCCTTCCCTCTCCTGTTCAGAGTGCTAGTCAAAAGCAGGTCTCAGTCCTGCAAAGTGATCCTGATTGCTCCAGACTGGGCCAGACAGCCCTGGTACCCTCTACTATTGTCCTTAGCAGTCCACCTTCCCCTGTCTCTTCCCAGGAATTACAACCTGCCTTCCACCAGAACTACTTATAATTCTAAATGGAAAAGATTTTCCATATGGTGCTCTGGGAGGCATGCTTCCCCAGAGTCTGCTGACTGCCCACAGTCCTTGACTATATGGTTCACCTGAATAGCTTGGGACTCAGACCAGCTACACTAAAGGTGCATCTGGCTGCTGTCTCTGCTTTTATTTCAGCAGGTAAGCCCTCTTCTCTTTCAGCTAGCCCAGTATTCTCCAAGTTTTTCAAGGGATTGCTTCATACTAATCCGCCATTCAGGGACCCTGCCCCTACTTGGGACCTTAACGTTTGCATTGCTCAACTCATGCAACCCCCTTTTGAGCCTTTGTCCTCAGCAGAGCTTAAGTACTTGACTTGGAAAACTGTGTTCCTGGTGGCCATCACTTCTGCCAGGCGCTTAAGTGAGTTACAAGCCCTGTCAGTGGAGCCTGATTTTATTTCCTTCCATAGAGATAAGGTGGTCCTCAGGACTAACAGGAAGTTTTTACCTAAGGTGGTTTCAGACTTCCACCTTAACCAATCTATGTCTCTTCCTGTTCACTTCACTGACCATTCCTCCTCTGATGAGAGGAGGCTGCACGGTTTAGATGTGAAAAGAGCCCTTAGCTACTACATAGAATGTACCAAGGGTCACAGGTTTGACTCCCTCCAACTGTTCCTCACTTATGGTGAGGTTGGTAAAGGAAAACCTGCCACTAAAAGATCCATTGCCAGGTGGATTGTCTCTTGCATCCAATTTTGCTATGAAAAACTAGGTAAGGTTCCACCCTCAGGCCTGAGGGCTCACTCTACCAGAGGTACAGCTGCTTCTCTGGCTGCTGCCAGAGATATTCCTATCTTAGAGATATGTCAAGCAGCTACCTGGAAAATAGTTCACACTTTTACCAAGCATTACTCCCTGAATATCCAGGTTAGGAGTGATGCTCGGTTTGGCACTGCTGTGCTTCAGAGCCTATTTCCTAAGTAGGTTCTGTCCCTCCTCCATGGAGGTACTGCTGTGTAGTCTGCTATTGTCAGAATACAGCAAGACTGCATGTTGTTTGAAGAAAAAATTACTCACCTTAGTAATGTTGTTTCTTCTAATGGAGTATTGCTGTATTCTGACCTCCCCCACTGCCTTCCCCTCTCAGAACCTTTGTTTTTGGGATGTGGGTGGGCAGTAGCAGTGTTGGCACTCAGGAGGTGTCCCACCCTTTTTTGTTATCACCCTCTTTCTTTGGGTGAGTGGGTGTTTGGTTTATTTCATTTTTTGGGTTTCCTGACTTGAGTCTTTGTTTTGGAACCAAAAAAAATTTGTTTTTATGTTGGTAGCCAGTTGGCTAGTGTAGGTTTACAGCTTCCACACAGGACCTCAGTGAGTTTTAGCTCGTAAAGATCTGACGGTTTGAGTTCAAACAGCAGCAGACAGAGTCTCAACCGAGCTCGAGCTCAGCGTTCCATGCATGGCATGGAAAGTTAACTCTTTCATCTCCGGGGCAGGTCGAAGGTTGGGACTCACTGCTATTGTCAGAATACAGCAAGACTCCATTAGAAGAAACAACATTACTAAGGTGAGTAATTTTTTCTTCAGTGCCCTCAACCTCTCCTCATATGCCTTACCCTGCTGACCTGTTATCTTTGTAGCCCTCCTCTGGACCTTCTCCAGCAGGTTAATGTCCTTTTTCAGGTGTGGGCATCCAGTACTGAACTCCATACTCTAGATGCAGCCTTACCAGTGACTTGTACAAAGGCAGTACAGTAGGACCTTGGAGTTACGGACACCATGGGAATGTATGGTGTTCATAACTCTGAAAAGTGCGTAAGTCTGAAATATAGTATGGTGTGCAATATGATTAAATGTTACCGGTACAAAATCCACTGTTTGCAGATATTCTGTAAAGGCACCCACTTAATTTTTGCATTTTGCAGAAACAACGGCAGATCTTACTTCGAGATACAGCTCTTGCAGCAGGTAACACCATTAGGACTGAAGCCGGCAGGCATCAGGACCCAACGGAATTCTTCTAGCTAGCTATCTTCAGCGAGGACCGCCCCCCAACGTCGGTCCCGCCTCCGACGTCAGGCATAATACATAAGGGGGCGGTCTCGCCAGATTCCCCTGTTCTCCGGCCGGAGACTTCCGGCCGCAGGATGACATCAGAATGGGAGACCGAGGATCCATCATCAGAAGATGAAAGGGCATAAGTCCCGCCGTCGACTTGCATGTCTTGACCCTTCGGCTCGTTTCTTGGCGCGCGACGCACGGTTAAGTTCTTCCTTCGGGGAAAGTTCGTTTTTCCAGCTCGGTGCTGTCCTGATGTCTCTCAACCTCCGTTGAAGGCCATCCTTGAAGTGCGCCTATGGAAGCAAATCCCCTTTAAGGATCTGCATTGGCCTGCGTCGGTGCCTAGCCCTGACACGACACCGGTCTACCCACGCTCTGCCAGGGATTCAACAGCCGGACCCGGATCTGTCGCCAGAAGGCTCTACAGGCGCTTTTGCTTGAAGAGAGGATCAAGGTCATGGACACCTCCAGGGGGGAATCTGCAGAGAAGGCCCGGAAACACTCTGGAAAGCACAGGGAGAAGGTTTCCTCCAAGTTCCCGTCCAGGGCCTCCGACTCTTGTAGCTCCGGCTCCCGGTCCGACCGTTCGCCCTCCCGGGCCCGTTCTCAGCCTCCCCCTGCTGCAGTGAAGAAACCTTCGGGATCCTCTTCCTCCTCACAGGCCAAGACCTCCAAAGCCCTGGTTAGGTCTGAGGACCATCATCATCGCCACAAGTCTGGTTCCCGCCATTCTGAGCCCGACTTCAGGTCTGCCTCCCTGCGTCCTCCTCCCCAGCGGAAGTCCAAGGAGCTTACCTCTCTCAAGAGACCATTGGATCGTCGACATCGGCCTCTCACCACAGGTCCCAGGAGCCGTCGACCGCCAGACGTCCGTCGCCGGTCAGGCCTACGGCCCCCTCGGTCGTCGGCAGGGGGGCCGACGTCCGCACCAGTACATGTCAAGAGGACCCCGACGCCTCCTACCGATGTCGGTCAGGAGACTATCACGGAGGAGGAGTTGACACAGCCCGAGGACCAGACGAGAGAACCCGGTCCTGTCACACCTCCCAAGGAACCCTCTCCTCAGCCCAAGGCCCCTGAGGAGCCGACGCCGGAACCCGACCACCGGCGCCCGGTCCGTCGTCGGGCCTTTGCATTTCTGAGGTCAAGGAGCTCTTCACTTACTGGTGGGATACCATTAAAAAGGATATGGTTCCCACACCTCCTCCTCTTCCTCCTCCTCCTCCTCCTCCTCCTGTGACTCCTCCGGCTCCTGCGCCCCCACACCATCTGGGGCTGCAGGCTGAATAGCTTCCCCCCCCAGGAGTCTACGGGGCCTCCTAGGGGGAGACTAGACAAAAGGAGACCTCCGTCTAGATCTTCTTCAGGGTCACCCAGCCCCAAGAGACCCAGAAGACGCCACCTTTCGCCTTCGACGGAGGACACTGGATCAGAATTCTCAGGATCCAGATCCCCCTCTCCGATCCACATCCCCTCTCTGGACCCACGTGAGCTTCCTAGATTTCTTCCGGATGACCCATTGTTCTCAGAGATCATGCGACATATCCAAGAGAACATGGGCTGGGATGCGGAAGAATTAGACCCTGAGAGACTACACCTCGCCAGGTATCTTCGGCAGAAAGATCCCAAGCCTGTGGGGGTACCACCCTTGGTGGACACTTTTGTGGACGTCACCAAGGCAGCGTGGAAGCGTCCACACTCGCTCCCGGCAATGCCGAAGAAGCCTGACCGCCTGTACAAGGCTCCTAAGGAGGACCAGTACTTGGCTCAACATCCTCTGACTGACTCTCTGGTCATAACAGCCTCTCATGACCGGTCCCAGAGAACACAACATTTGAGCACCCTGCCACCAGACCCGGAGTCCAAATAACTGGACGCTATGGGCAGGCACACGTATGCTTCCGCTACTTGCGCCATCAGATCCCTGAACTACTTGACCCACATGGTGCAGTTCCAAAACGCTTTGTGGGAACAGGGACTGGATCTGGCAGAAAAAATGCCAGAAGGTGAGCAGAAGGAGGAGATGTTGCAGCTCCTCCGCACGGATTCGGACATGGGAACCCAGGTGCTGCGAGCCGCGTATGATTCCGCGGACTCCTAGGCCAGAGCAGCAGCTTCAGGCGTATGCCTCCGGGGACACTCATGGCTCCGTGTCTCTGGATTTACCCCAGACGTCCAGAGGAATATCATGGACGCCTCTTTCGAGGGAGAAGTTCTCTTTGGTGAGCCCTCTGAGAAGGTCCTCACCAAGCTCCAAGAGGTCGGGAAGGCGGTGAGGTCGGTCCAGGCAATGTACCGACCGAGGCTTAGTTCCTTTCGTAGGAACCAAAGCCGTTTCCATGGACGGACGCAGAGACAACAGTCTCGCACCGGTCCACAGCAGAGGGGCTCCGGTTCCCACAGAGCCCAGGGTAGACAGTCTGCGGGCCAAAGCCAGCGCACAGCTAAGCCGGCCCAGCCCACAGGTCCCTCAGCCTCCACAGCCTGACTCCTTCCCGGCCCCCGCCCCTCAAGATCAACGGGACATCAAGGTTGGGGGTCGTATCGCGAATTACCTGCCAGGATGGCAGTCTATAACTACCGACAGGTGGGTTCTTCAGTTGGTCGAAAGAGGCCACTTTATAGAATTCGCAGACAAGCCACCCTCGAGGCCTCCTCTGCTCTCCTGTTACTCGGGTCAGCACAAACTGCTTATCAGGCGAGAGATACTTGCGCTCCTGCAAAAGGGAGCGGTAGAGTAAGTCCCAGAGAACCAGAGAGGGTTCGGATACTATTCTCACTTCTTTCTGGTTCCGAAGAAAACAGGGGACCTCCATCCAATCCTGGTCCTCAGTGACCTCAATCTGTCGGTCGCCTACAAGCGATTTCGCATGGTGACTCTTCAAGGTCTTATTCCCATTCTAAAGAAGGACACCTTCTTAGCGTCCCTAGACATGGAGGACGCATACCTGCACATCCCTGTAGCTCCAGTGCGCACAGGAGGTTCCTGCGCTTCAAGTTTCTCGGCCACCATTTCCAGTTCCGAGCTCTTCCGTTCGGACTGTCATCGGCCCCCAGGGTCTTTACCAAATGCATGGCAGTCGTGGCAGCGTTTCTAAGGAGACAGGGTCACTACGTGTTCCCATACCTCGATGATTGGCTTCTCATGGCCGCCTCCAAAGAGGCACTGTTGATGGCTGTTCAAAGCACTCAAGAACTGTTTCAGTCCTTGGGCATCCTCATCAACTCCGAAAGTCACTCCTCATACCGTCCCAGAAATTGCAGTTCATAGGAGCAGTTCTGGACACCGTCCGGGGGAAAGCATTTCTCCCTGACGACAGAGCGGAACGCATCAGATCCCTCATCAGGGATCTTTCGAAGGAGAAGCCCGTCCCCGCCAGGTCGGTCCTTCGCTTGCTCGGACACATGGCTGCGGCCATTCCAGCCATCTCTTTGGCAAGGCTCCACATGCGGGTGACCCAGTGGATGCTCAAGGTGCAGTGGGACCAAAGGCAAGACCACATGCAGTATCCGGTCAGAATCACGGGTGCCGTGATTCGAGACTGGCAGTGGTGGCTAGACCCAGGAACACTCTTTGCGGGTGTCCTGTTTATAGCGCCGTCCCCGGAGGTAATCCTCACCACAGATACCTCAGGGCTGGGGTGGGGTGCACACCTGAACGGGGTGAGGTCCCAGGGAACATGGACCCCTCAGGAGGCTCACCTCCATATCAACGTCCTGGAGATGAGGGCGGTCCTATATGCCCTGCAGGCTTTTCAGTCAGAGATCCGGTCGAGTACTCTTCTGATTCAGACAGACAGACAACATGGCGGTGATGTATTACCTCAACAAACAAGGAGGCGCACACTCTTACCCCCTTTGCAGGGAGGCAATGAGAGTGTGGGATTTGGGTAATCCAACACGGCGCGAGCCTGATTGCAGTTCACGTTCCCAGCGTGGACAACACCATCGCGGACGGCCTGAGTCGCTCCCAGGCCAGGGTCCACGAATGGGAACTCCTTCAGGAGGTAGTGGAGAATCTGTTTCTTCGATGGTGAACTCCAGAGTTGGACTTGTTCACTTCCACATCCAGCGCAAAACTGCCCAATTTTTGCTCGCTAGATCCAGGGCCTGGTGTTTTCTGGCGAGACGTGTTGTCCCTCTCCTGGGCGAACAGATTCCTGTACGCCTTCCCTCCCTTCCCGTTGATCCAGAGAGTTCTTCTCAAACTGCGCAGGGAGCAGGCAACAATGATCCTGGTAGCCCCTTTCTGGCCCAGGCAGATATGGTTCCCCTTGCTAACGCAGCTGTCCCGGGAACCTCCGCTCCCGTTGCCTTTCAGCTCCCATCTCTTGTCTCAGGAGGAAGGATCACTGGTCCATCCGGACTTACGTTCACTGAACCTGCATGCATGGCTCCTAGAGACATAGCCATTTTGCGACACGGGGTCTCGCAAGAGGTGGCGGAAGTCCTTTCTGCTGACAGAAAAGCCGGCAAGCAGCGTAGCGTCACGCCATGAAATGGCGCCGTTTTGTTTCTGGTCGCAAGCACGCGGCCTTTCCCCTCTAGGTTGCCCGGTGAAAACAGTGTTAGATTACCTGCTCTCCCTTTTCCAGTCGGGTCTCGCCCACTTTTCTATCAAAGTGCACCTCTGCGCTATTTCCGCTTACCACTTCCCGGTGGGACAGTGCACAGTGGCGCAGCTTGATGTCTCTCAAGACTTTTTGAGAGGGCTATCACCTTAGGCCACCCATTAAGGACCCTGTCCTCCCGTTGGATTTACTCTTTGTCCTGGAACAACTCACGCTTCCCCCCTTTGAACCTGCCGCGGATTGCGAGCTGCGTTTTCTGTCGTGGAAAACGTTATTTTTAGTTGCTGTTACTTCAGCAAGGAGAATTTCTGAGCTTCACGCTCTTATGTGTAAGGAACCTTATTTGATCTTCCACCAGGACAGAGTGTCCCTAAGGACGAATCCTAAGTTTTTGCCTAAGGTGGTCTCCACCCTCACTCTCAATCAGGACATTGACCTGCTTGTCTATTTTCCTAAGTACTCCAATAGAGGAGAAGCACTGCTTCACACCCTGGATGTTCACCGCTGTCTAAGGTACTACCTAAACAGAACGAAACAGCTTCGCAAGTCGGAGCAACTCTTCATTTCCTTTGCTGAGAGGATGATGGGCCAACCAGTATCAAAGCAGTCACTTTCTCGCTGGCTTGTCCAGTGTATATCATACTGCTACAATACCAAACAGAAGCCCCTCCCCGGTACAGTCCGGGGCCATTCCACAAGGCGGGTGGCTACCTCCTTTGCAGCACTGCGTAACGTCTCCACCTCTGCCATTTGTGCTGCAGCTACTTGGAGCTCTGTACACACTTTTATCAGGCATTATAGCCTGGACGTTGCTTCACGGCGAAGAACCGGTTTCAGCCTGGCCGTGCTACAGGGTCTCCTGTCCTAGAGTCAGGACTTGGCATGGATATTTTCTAATCTCCTCCTCCCAGAATGCTTACAAGTGTTGTTGCTTGGAAATCAGTCCTAATGGTGTTACCTGCTGCAAGAGCTGTATCTCGAAGTAAGATAGTACAGTTACGTAAGAACTTACCGTAACAGTAGATCTTTGAGAACAGCTCTTGCAGCAGGTACCTTCCCGCCCACCTTCCCCCTTGGAGGAGGCATGGCTTTCAGAGCCTTTGGCAGGGACTTATACCCTTTCATCTTCTGATGATGGATCCTCTGTCTCCCATTCTGATGTCATCCTGCGGCTGGAAGTCTCCGGCGGGAGAACTAGGGAATCTGGCGGGACCGCCCCCTTATGTATTACACCTGACGTCTGAGGCGGGACCGACGTCGGGGGCGGTCCCTGCTGAAGATAGCTAGCTAGAAGAATTCCGTGGGGTCCTGATGCCTGCCGGCTTCAGTCCTAATGGTGTTACCTGCTGCAAGAGCTGTTCTCGAAGATCTACTGTTACGGTAAGTTCTTACATAACTGTACTTTTCTACTACTGCTGCAGAAACAACGGTTTATACTAGTGCTGCAGAAACAACTTGAGAGACACATCGCGCTCTCATGTCACTCTGCAGACCAGTAAAATTGATTACTCAGGCTCTCTCTGCCTAGTTCCTACTGTGCTGCTGGTTTGCTTTCTCTCACTCTCTAGGGCGCTCTTTATATGCTGGACAGTCAGGGGACTCTGTGCACCATCAGTGGGGGAGGGGTTGGGAATGGAAAATCTCCTGCACCTCGGTCTTCGTCTGTCTCTCTCTCTCTCCATTACCCTGTCTCACTCTGCCTTGGTGAGAACTGTGCTAATACAGAGATTAATGGTACAGTATAAAAAATTGCAGTTTATCACTGACATTTGAATGATTGGCCAGTGGGGGAGTTAGGTTGACCGGTCGGTTCATAACTCTGGGGTCCGTAACTGTGGGGTTATACTGTATAACCTCCTCTCTCCTACTACCCATCCCCCTAGATATGCATCCCAGCATCTTGTTTTCCTTTGCTGCTGCATTCTTGTCAGTGGAGTTCTTCAGGTCACTAGTGATCATCACTCCCAGGTTTTTCTCCTCCTGTGATGCACATACTCTGCCTCCACCCAGGTGGTACTCTGTCCTGGGATTCTTGGCTCCAGTATGCATAACTTTGCATTTCTTGGCATTGAAGACAAGCTGCCAGTTGTTGGACCACCTCCCCAGCTTTTCCAGGTCTTCCTATAGGTCTTGTATCCCTTCAGCTGTGGCCAATCTCCCACGAGCTTGGTGTCATCAGCGAATAGGCACATGTTGCCCTTAATGCCATCCCCAATGTCATTGATGAAGACATTGAACAACACCAGCCCCAGCACCGAGCCCTGTGGGACCCCACTGGTTACCTGTCTGGTGCCAAATACCCCAAAGCACACAAGCCACTCTCTGGGGTCTGTCCCTCAGCCAGTTTTCCAACCATCTGGCCGTCTTTTCCCCAACCCTGAGATCCACCAACTTCTAGATCAATCTTTTGTGGGGCACAGAGTCAAAGGCCTTGCTGAAATCAAGATAGAGGATGTCTACCGCTTTTCCCCTGTCTGCTGTCTTAGTGACACAGTCAAAGACGTTAATCAGATTCAATCAGACATGAAAAGTTTGTAATCATAATTTAGTATGTAAATGGGTCTGTAAAATAAAGGGTTTACGTACTGTCTTGTGGGCTTTAATATGGCCAACAGAGTGGCGAACTGCAATGATTTTTGGGGAAGGGGGGTCTCCATCTTGTAAAGATCAGAATATTTGTGTTTAGAGAGGGGGAACTAGTCTCATACATCCTGACACATCTGCAGTATTTTCCACGATTTACGGCACTTGTAGCTGCAAATGTGCACTTCCGTCACAAACATTAGAACAACTTTTTGTAGTCTAACTGTTGTACCAGAGGTGCGGACTTGCATCCAGAAAATGGATGCAAGTGTTTGAAAATTCCCACGGTGTATCTGATTTTTAAGATGCAGATTCCAGCTGACTTGCTGGAATGCTTGACCATCTAGAAAGGCAGTCTAGCACTTCCAGTAGACGCAGGATCTGAAACTGAAAACAGTGGCAGACTGCGCAGGGACTTTGGGCTTTTAAACTCCTCAGTATGCAATAGCTAGGGATTCAAAAAAATCAAAGGTAGACCATCCCTGTGAAGCTCTGATGTTCGTTTGGATTTTATGTCAGTATTTGAAAAATGACAGATAATTAAAATCACATTTGGAAATCTTTAATATTATAAATCGTCTGCGCTCATTCAGCGCTGATCCTTTGCCTGCATGTGAGGATCTCTTACAACCGTAAGGAAGCCTCACACTCACTGTGTGAAAAAACAGTGTTCCACTTCAAAATGGGGGTGTTCAGTTCTTAAAACATTTTTTAAAGGTCTTTTTTTACACTTAGAGCTTATTATAAGGACACCTTATACAGCTTTGCCTCTGCTTTCATCACCCCTAGTGCTTTTCTAAGTTTGCTCATAATACTCAATAAAGGAACCTCAGGGGTCTCAAAAGCTTTTGTAAACATACTTCGGTTAGTCTATTAAAAGGAATTACCACAAAAAAGTGTACTAGATTTTTCTGAGACTAACACGACTCCACTAACCTCCAGCAAAAGTTTGCTCAATGCACTTTTCCACATTCCACGTTTTTTGTACTCACCTGCTCTGGAATTTATTTTATTTTTTTCTGCCCTCTGTTTTAAGGGGGGGTCACATTCACTTGCAACTTTATTGTGCTGTTTGAGTTGTTACCCCACTTCTGTTGTCAGTAGTAAGCTTCTGCTATTATTTTTGATTGTCTGTAGCATCATGTGGCCCTCATGCAAAGTGCTATATTACTTGTCTCCCCTTTTCCCCTTCCCCCAGGTCGTACATGGAAATGAGCCTCTGCTCACCAGGCCTTTTGAAGTCACCAGTTTTCAAATGAATAAATAAGTGATAATATGCTTGAGGCTAGAGAGCGATCACTTTCACTTTCAGCTGTGTGAAAAACAGTCATCAGGCATGGGAGCGGTGTAGTGTAATGGGTGTAGGTCCGCAGTCTTGAGACACATGTTCCGGATACTTGAGGTGCTACCCTATATGCAGATATCTCTCTTTGCCGGGAACAGAGGTTACTGGACTCTGGGCTGAAGTGGCACGAGTACAGGGTGCCATCTGTCTCCCAGGGAACACCAAGACTGCCACCACTGCTTGAAAGGGAGTCGGAAAAGAAGCAGAATGACTGGACTTTGATGGGCTCCGGGAGGGTGGGGTGGGAAGGAGGCACCCTCAGACCTTACCACTGTATAATTGCTTCGCCATTCTGGCAAGACGGGAAGCCAGGAGGAGGCACCTGAGGCAGTGGGAAGGGAGGAGGTGGGGGTCCTCAGGGAAGTAGACCCAAAGGGGGGAGGGAGAGACCCTTAAGCAAGGATGAGGCAGATGCTTGTGAGGGACTCCGTAGTCAGGGGATAGAGTTTGGAGCAGGGGAAGAAAGAGACTGGGTAGTAAAGTGCCAACCAGGCACTGCAGTGGAGAGAACTGGAGGGCAGATCTTAGAGATCACCAGACAATAAGGGGAAGGGAGGGAGGTGGATGTCATTGTCCATCTGGGAACTAATGACCTGGCCAGAGACTCAGCAGGGGTGGTACAGGATAGGTTTAGGGAGCTGAAGAGGGACCTAAGGCAGTTAGCTCACATGGTGGTCTTCACTGAGGTGCTACCTGTATTCAGTCAGGAGAAGACTATGGAACACCGCACTAGGGCCTTGGCTACATTAGGGACTGGGGTTTTATCTGGGGGAATAGAGGACTCTACAAAAGAGTTGATCTTCATCCATCCAGGAGAGCAGCAGTCCTGGGTGGAAGGTTTAGAGCGCTACTTTGATGAATATTTAAGCTAGCCAAAAGGAGGCCAGAAGGCAAGGGAGGAGGTGCCCCGTGAATAATAAGTGGCAGAGAGAGCTCAGAAATGACTTCCCTATTTGTTGAAGGGTGTAAGGAGTAGGGGAGGGCAGAACGGGCAGGTCAGGAAAAGGAACTAAAGTTCAGTGAGTGGTTAAGGAAGGTAGGCAGAGGGATAGTGGAAAGGAGGAGGACAGCACTGGAGAAATGAAAGGAGTAAAGGGCGGAAACAGGATGAGAAGGCAGAATAGGGAGAAAGGGGCAAAAGAAGTGGAAAGCTGTATGTGCCACCGGAAGGAGCCTAGGAAATAAAATTTCCTGACC
The DNA here is from genome assembly GCA_016271365.2 of Neoceratodus forsteri. Taxonomy (NCBI): domain Eukaryota; kingdom Metazoa; phylum Chordata; order Ceratodontiformes; family Ceratodontidae; genus Neoceratodus; species Neoceratodus forsteri. The sequence continues at coordinate 73,299,784 of CM057458.1, read as the reverse complement.
TTGAAGCAGTCATTGAGGAGGCAGACCTGGATCTAGTGGCCATAACAGAGTCATGGTGCACTGACAGCCACAGTTGGGAAGTGGCCATACTGGGCTACACCATATTCTGGAAGGACAAGACAGGGAGGAAAGGTGGGGGAGGCATTTTATATGTGAGGGACGGTATAACGATCATAGAGATACAGGGATGCAAGGGGGAATAATGAAGGGTCGGAGGTACCATAGGTCAGCTTAGAGATAGGGTCCGTGGCCTTTGTCCACATGTGGGTGGTGTACAAACTGTCCCAAACCCACTCAGCAGGTCAGCCCTCGACTCCCAAAGTGCCAACCTCTAAACGTAGAATTGTGAACAGTTAACAGAACAAGGTAACCCTCCTGTCTGTTTTGTGGGTTCAAGTTACCTTAGTCCCAAGGTCTGGAGGGATTCAAACTGATAACCTTTTGTTAGCGTACCCAGTTGTCAGGCTCAGATAATTCTGTCTTCGGGGGGCCAGATATCTTTGCCTACGGGCACCTAACCAGGTATTTCAAAATGAACCATTAGAACTCTGTGCAAAACCTAGAGAGCTCTGACCTGTTTCCCAGTTTGGTATCATGCACAGTGTCAACTATAACCATCTAAGCTTCACTTGTATAAAAAGAAGTTTCAAGGCACACCAGGCAGTTTCTGTTTTTAAAATATATATCTTTACTTTAAAATAGGTAAAATAGGAAAGCAGTAAAATACAGAACAAGATATCCCAAGACATACAGCCTTAAAAGTAAAACCGGTTTAAAAGTGCAAATTCCTGTAATCCATATGCTCAGACTGGTCTTGGCTAATTGTATTCTTAACCTTTCAGTGCATCGTTGTTCCTCTCTCTCTGTCAGAAAATGAATGTCACTGTGTTAGGTCTGTTCAGTACTTTTAAAAGCAGTCTTGAGCCAGCCTTCTCTCTGAGGTCACCTCCTAAGATATTTAAAAAAATAACAGGTGACATAAATGTGACATGCCAAAACCGGTCTGGGGTCTGCTTCGCATAGACATCAATGCCTCTTTGATGTAATTCACTGGATGACCCCAAGCAAATGCATATTGGACTTCCTAATTTAGTCTGGGACCTGCTTCACCCAGACATCAAAGTCTCTTTGATGTATTTACTGGCTATCTTGAGAGACACCCCGACACATGCATATTCTCTTTCCTCCATGACATCTAGTGCAAATCAAAAGATTTCCCTGAGGTTGTCATGAATGGATATTTTATTTTCGGGGCTTCAAAGAAAACTTAACAAAGTAATTGCATTTCAGATATCTGCAGGTTAAGCTACCTCCTGTCCTTTGAACTTATCCCTGGGGGGGTTTGATGTGTCAATTTCAGCAAGACAGTATTTCCTCCTGACAGACATTCCCTTACATATTTTATTTTGCAGAAAAAATATATTGAAATCAGAACCAGCTGTCCACATGCCACACAGACCACCAGCACAGGGGGAGGATTTAGACAAGGCTAGAGGAAGGCCATTGGCAGAATGGCAAGCCAGGGGGAAGTGCTGATTATGGGGAACTTCTACCTACCGTATGTAGAGTGGAGCATTCTGGCGGCAGCTACAAGAAGAAGCAGAGCCATAGTTGACTCCCTACAGGGGGCATTTCTCAGGAAGCTGGTTACAGAGCCCACTAGAGATGGGGCAGTGCTAGACCTGGTATTTACAAACAGGGAAGGTACTGCAACAAGCGATCACCATACTCTGCGGTTTGGCATACAGATTGGGCAGAAGAAAAACTACACTAAGATGATGGACCTGGACTTCAGGAGGGCAGATTTTAAAGAAATTGGTGACTGCCTCAGTAAATACCCTAAAGGGTGGGAGGCCAGGGTGGAGTGGAGACCCAGTGGAAAAAGATCAAGGAGGGAATAGATAAGGCAGCAACTAGCTCTTTTGAACTAAATAAGCAAGGGAAGGAGGAGGAGGAGGAAGAAGAAGCTGATATGGTTCTCGAAGGAGGTGACTAAGGTGATGGAGAAAAAAACAATATTTAGGAAGTACAAGGAGACACAGACATAGTAAGACAGGGAGGTGTATCTGGAAAAGCAAAGAAAGGCAGGAAGGATGGTGAGGGCTGCTAAGGCACAGACAAAGGAGAGGATTGCCAAGGAGGTCAAAAACGGATAAGACTTTCTTCGGTTCTTACCCCAGGAGTCCTTTAGCATCAGTAACCAAAGCAGTTAGCTTGCTAGGTGCAACTGCCTTGGAGGTATGCCTTTAAGATAATTAGCATAATGATCTTGGGTATCAGCCAATCAGAAAAAAGGAGGGGAGTGTGTTGAGAGGGAGCAGCCTGAAGGGGTTCAGAATTTTTTTCCCTGCTGACTGAGCAACATTGCCTCAGAGGGGTGACTCAACTTTCCTCGTTGACAGCCTTTTTCTGCTTATCTTGGTAAAGTTTTCTTCACAAACTAAATTTTTTAGTGTGCTGAGTGTAATTTTACTATTTTTTTAGCAGTTTATTACCTCAGAAATTCACAGAACTAAAAAGAAATCTGGACCTACAGGATTTGAAAAAAAAAAAAAGTGTGTCATCAGTCACAAGATTTGGCTTAACAGGTTTTCAACAACCTGTGCCTCAGGTGTTTAGGTCCAGATCTGTGTGTGTGTGTGTGTATATATATATCTGGCTGAAGAAAAATCAAAGGCTACCGACGAGGGGCCATCTAAAATTAGTAACAATAAAAATTCAAGCTGGGGTGCTAATGAAGCCTCCAAGTCCCAGCCAAAAAATAAAGCTTCCAAAGGAGCTGATGATGCTCCTCACAAATTTGAAAATAATAAAGGTACTGATGAAGTGTCCGTACAAAAAAGGAAGCATGATCAAGCTGCTGATGAAGTAGCTAAAAAGATGGTCTGCAAAGACAGAAACACTCCTGTTCCTGGAGGTAGAAGACTAGGTTTGCTGGCAAAGGCATCTAGCTTCACCTGAGCTCTTTTCTTCTAGGTTGCTTGAAAGGACAGAGCAGAGAACCTTATCAGAGCAAGAAAAATTATTAAGGCTTCTTTTGTCTGGGCATATTTACTGTGTGTTGTTATTTTGTACTCACAGGGGTTGTTACTGTTTGTTGCTAACATTTTATTGCTTTATTTTTTCTTTGATTCAAATTGTTGCTGCTGGGTATACCTTCTGCTGCATTATTATAGGGTGTGCCTACAGGTGTGTGCTTACAGATTACTGCTGTAATCTTCTGATTCAAATTGTCTTTTGCAAAGTATATCTTCTGTTACTGCTTTATTTTTGTCTGTAGCAAAGTGCTTCTTACAGGGTGGTATATCTTTTGTGAAATTATTACAGGTGATGCTTTATAGGTTTTACATTTAGGATAAGCTTTCAGTGCTATTGCATTTATTGCTGGCTGATTGTTTCTGCTCTTACCTCCTTGTTTCTTTCATCCATGGTTCTTCCTTTTCGGCAGGGAAAGAATGACAGCTAAAGGGGAGGTTCTGATAATGGGAGACTTCAACATGCCAGATACAGATTGGTCAATACCAGCAGGAACATCTGCCAGAACTAGACACATAGTGGATTCCCTGTAGGGGAGGGCCTCAAACAACTGGTACAACAACCCACAAGAGACAGGGCTATCCTAGATCTAGTACTGACTAACAGGGAAAGGATCACAGATCTCCAGGTAACGGGTCACCTGGGGACCAGTGACCATCACATGGTATGGTGCAATTTGGCCACTAGAACTAAATCATCCCATTCCAAGGCAAAAATAAGGGACTTAAGAGAAACCGACTTTGATAAGATGGCCAACAGAGTTAAGCTAGCCCTGGCAAAAAGAAACACAGGTGAGGGGCAACAGGCAAAGTGGTCAGGCATTAAGGATGTAATACTTGAAGCAACATCCCATTGTGTTGGAGAGAAAAGGAAGTGCAAAAGAAGAAGGAAACCACTTTGGTTCTCAAAAACAGTAGCAGAAAAGGTTAGAGCCAAAAGGCTAGCCTTCAGGAAATATAAGGGAACACAGCAGGATGAAGACATGGAGGCATACCAAACTTCCCTAAGGGAAGTAGGGAAGGCAGTAAGGCAGGCAAAGGCCCAAACCAAGGAAGCACTACCATGAACAGTAAAAGAAGGTGACAAGACTTTCTATAGATACATTAGTGAAAGAAGAAAGTCCAGAAGGGGTATTGCTAAGATCAAAGGGTATAAGGGGGCATGTGAGGAGGAGGATCATGTAAAAGCACCTATCCTAAATAGATACTTTTGCTCAGTATTTACTGAAGAGAAGGTGGGGCAGGGCCAACAGCTCGGCACCATGGACACGGGGGAGGGAGGTGTGCACTAGTCCCTTTACAAAACCAGGGTCCTACAAGAGCTCGATAAGCTCAGGGTAGACAAGGCAATGGGACCTGATGGCATACTTCCCAGGGTACTAAAAGAGCGAACGGTGGAACTAGCAGAGCCATTATCAGAACTGTTTAGTGAGTCTCTGAGCACAGGAGAAGTCCCAGAAGACTGGAGAAGGGCTCATGTGATCCTGCTCCACAAGAGTGGCAGCAGGGAGGAAGCGGGGAACTACAGACAACCAGTCAGTCTTACCTCAGTAGTGAGCAAGATTATGGAGGCACTCCTTAAGAAAAGGATAGTGCAACACCTGGAACCCATAGGGTTTACAAAAGGAAGGTCCTGTCAAACTAATCTCATAGATTTCTTTGACTAGGTAACCAGAGTGGTGGACCAAGTGGGAGCAGTTGATATCACCTACCTTGACTTCAGCAAAGCTTTCGATACTGTTCCACATAGAAGATTGGTTAATAGGTAAGCTAGGGGTGGGTCAGAAGTTGGTCAACTGGGTGGCAAACTGGTTGACAGTCAGAAAATAGAGAGTGGTGGTAAACGGTATACAGTCAGAAGAGATGCAAGTCATAACAGGGGTACCTCAGAGATCAGTCCTGGGGCCAGTCCTCTTCAATATCTTCATCAGTGACATTGCAGATGGACTAGAGGGTAAGGTTTGTCTGTTTGCAGATGACACCAAGATCTGCAACAGAGTAGATGATCCAGATGGGATGGGCAGAATGAGAAGAGATCTGGATAAACTGGCAAAATGGTCAGAAGAGTGGCAACTGGGGTTTAAAGCAGCAGTACTATAAAAAAAATTGTGCTTTTTTGACAGTTTATTCCCTATGCCCTGCTAATCATATACCTGGTACTCTTTCTCGCCGGCATTGTACTATCACCGAGTAATTTGCACAGTTATCCTCTGCCTTTTTTTACATTTCTGCCACCAAGCATTTTGCACTGGAACCACCTCTGCTGCCAACTGCACATCTGTATGACTTGCAGAGACATCTGGAATGGTCAGCAGAGGGTCCCACTGCTGTAGTCCAATGACGTAATGCGACCTGAAGGAAAAGCACAGCTGGAAATTAGTCAGCTGCCATATTTATTGTAGCGTCACAACAATTTAGATAAATTGCAACTATCTAAAACGCTAAAGATGACAGAAAAAAAATATTTACAGGTATGGAAACTGGAACTTTGGCCACTTGCTTACAGACAAAAAGCAGAATTTTGATAGCTCACTTCCTGATTTGGTAGTACTGCTGCTTTAACGCAAAGAAGTGCAAGATCATGCACATAGGCAAGAGAAACTCTAAAGACATCTATAGGCTGGGAGGGGAGTTGCTGGCAGTCACAAGGGAAGAAAGAGACTTGGGCATCATCATCATCACAGATGACCGGAAATCATCCGAGCAGACCGCTAAAGCAGTAGATAAGGCTAGGGGGATGTTGAGGTGTATTAGTTGGGGTATGACAAGTCGTAAGAGGGAGGTAATAATCCCTCTTTACAAGACACTGGTTAGGCCCCATCTGGAATACTGCGTACAGTACTGGAGGCCACACCTTCAAAAGGACATTAACCAAATTGAGGCAGTCCAGAGAAGGGCAACCAAAGTGGTGCAGGGACTGCATCAGAAAACATATGAGGACAGATTAACAGAGCTCAATTTGTATACCCTAGAGCAAAGGAGGGAGAGAGGTGATATGATCGAAACATTCAAACACCTTAAGGGGATTAACAAGGTGAAAGAGGCTAACATGTTTCAATATAAGAAAAATAGCAGGACAGGAGGACACAGCATGAGATTAGAGGGAGGCCGATTAAGGGGTGGTGTGAGGAAGTTCTTTTTCACAGAAAGGGTGGTGGATGCATGGAACGGCCTACCTCAGGAAGTGGTGGATATGAATACAGTGCAGGGCTTCAAACAGGCATGGGATAGACATAAGGGAGCAATACAAATGAGTATGAATAGATAGGCTGTTGACACAGCAAAGGCCGATGGCACATTCATGAGGTAGAAAAAGAAATGGGCAGACTGGATGGGCCTTGGGGTCCTTGTCTGACGTCAACTTCTGTGTTTCCTCTTGGGAAAGCCAATAGTGAGACAACAGGCAACTTAAAGCTTAAAGAAAAAACAGAGCATATACAGCCACAGTCTGCAGGAACTCCCATCTGTGCAAGACGTGGCAAAAGCATGGCACATATCCGACCCTACAAAAGATGGAGTCTATATTTACTGGGGCTGGTAAGCACTCTTCCACGGTTCTCTCTTCTGGAGACTGCAAGGGTGATGCAGATGATGATGAACATTTTCATGATGCCCCTGATGTGAATTTGGAGGGCCTAGAACCTGATGTGTCCCCTGACCCTCCTTTTGGAGCTTCCTCTGCTGACCAGGAGTATCTCTCCTGTATGCTTACGTTCATCCAAAATATGCAAGACATCCTGGACCTTTCTGTTCAGGAGTACATCCAGGATGAGGAGGAGAATAAAGATAATAGGGAGATGAAAGACCTCCCACCCCCTAAGAGACTAGTCATGCCTATCTATAATACTTTCAGAAAAAATACCACGAAACTGCTTCTAACCCCCACTTCTGTGACGAGTTGACAAGCGGGCTGAGAAAAAATACCAGTTGTCTAAAAACGATACAGAGTTCCTGTCTGTACATCCTAGCCATGAGAGTATAGTACAGTAGGCAGCTTTTGAGAAAGCTAGGGTTTCCTTGTCCTCCTTACCCCCAGACAAGGACTCCAGAAAAACAGATTTCATAACGAAGAAAATGTATACCACAGTTTTCCTGCTGGTCAGAATTTTCTTCCTACATGGCTTTCACTACTAAATATCAGAAAGCACTTTGGAATTCTGTCCTGGCCATTAGCCTCGGTGGGTCGGATACAATGGTACAAGAACTGGTAGATACAACAAAAAACTGCCCTGGAAGCTACGAAATACCAATTCCACATGGCAGATGACAACAGTGTTGCCGCCTCCAGAGCCATGGCCCATGCCATCTCTCTGAGGCACTTTGCCTGGCTTATAACTACCAGTCTGACCCCAGACAACTAGTCTAAGGCCATGAACTTTCCCTGTGATCAAAACATATTGTTCGATTCCAGATCAACTGACTATATGAAAAAGATTGACGAGTACAAGGCCTCTTGGCAGAGTCACTCTTCTAAACCTAAGCCTCCTGTCCTGCAAAAATCCCATCCAAGGAGCACTAGAGGCAGAGGTTATTTTCCCAGGCTTTACATTCCCTATCCTTAGTCTGATTACTTTCAGTACAGGGGTGCTTTCAGAGAGAGGGGCAGAAGGGGCCACAGAAGGGCCACCTCTACTCAGCCAGCAGTGTCCAGGTCACCTCCCCTCTGCCAGTAGGAGGCAAACTCTCCCACTGTCTTCAGAACTGGCCCCTCATTACCTCAGTCAAGTGGATTTTGGAGATAGTGGAAAAGGGTCTGCCACTACAGTTCAAGCCGATGCCAGACCTCAAGTGTACCCAGGTGTCAAAACCTCTAATCTCAACACAGGGGCTACTGTTGGAATTGGAGGTACAAAACCTTCTAGCTCTATTAGCAGTGGAGAGGGTTCTGGCCCACGAAAAAGTCAAGGGCCTCTTCTCCAGTTACTTTCTGACACAAAAGAAAACTGAGGAGTGGCGACCTATCTTGGATCTCAGATATTTAAACAAACGTGTTAAAACCCAAATTCAAGATGATCACTCTGTCACTTGTCATGCAATCGTTACAGCAGGGAAAGTGGCTTGCCTCCCTGGACCTGAAGGACGCTAACTTCCATATACCCATAAGGAGGTCTCACAGGAAGTTTCTCAGATTCAGACTCCCTTCGTGCCACTGTCAGTTCGCTGCAGTGCCCTTCAGTCTCTCCTCGGCCTCAAGAATCTTTACTAAGTGCCTGGCAGTGGTAGCAGCACACCTCAAGAACCTGGGGGTGTCTCTATCTACCCCATTGAGATGACTGGCTTATACTGGCCGAGTCTCCTTGTCAGGTCAAGGAGTCCTTTTTCCTTACAGAGCACACGCTGAAGTCTCTGCGATTCCTGGTAAATCTAAATAAGTCTCATCAGCTACTCACCTTCATAGGAGCTCAGCTGGACACCCAGAAAGGATATGCCTTCCTCCCACAGGAGAAAATTCAAAGTTTCCTTCAAGTGGCAGATTCTTTCGCTCAGGGACAGCCAAGACCAGCCAGTCATTTCTTCAGGCTCTTGGGACACATGCCTTTGATGACTGCAGTGGTCCCAGGAGTCAGGTACAGGATGCAACACCTGCAAGCCTATCTCAGAGCTTGCTGGTGTTAAAGAAGCAACACGTTTTCAAAATTGATACCTGTCAGGCTCTGCTTTGGTGGAAGAACCCTGCAAATCTAGCAGTAAGGATACCCTTCCAAGCTCCGCTTCCCACAAAAGTGATTGCCACAGACGCCTCCCTCCTGGGGTGAGGGTGGGGGCTCATCTGGAGAGTACCTCAGTAAGTGGCACCTGGACTGTACAAGAGTCACGGTTACACATAAACCTTCTGGAACTGAGAACAATCTTTCTAGCTCTCAAAGCATTTGCTCCTGTCATAAAAGGACAGACTGTACAAATTTGAACCGACAATGCCACTGCAATGTTTTACATAAACAAGCAGGGTGGTACCAGATCAGGAATACTGTGTTCGGAGGCTCTGAAAATCTGGTCTCTCACCTTCTCCCTGGGAGTCAGCCTTTCAGCTATTCAACTCCCAGGCAAGCACAATACCCTGGCAGATGCCCTGAGTCGCATCACTCAAGGCCAGAGCGAATGGACTCTGAACAAACAAGTACTAGCCACAATATTCAGGTGGTGGGGCACACCAGAAGTGGATCTGTTTGCTTCTCCCCTCAACCACCAGCTTCCTTGGTACTGTTGCAGGCCCCAGTCCCAGGAACGCTTCCTCTGGATGTCTTGATCCTGGACTGGTCAAGGAGATTCCTATATGCATTCACTCCCTTTCCCCTGATATTCAAGGTATTGCTGAAACTCAGACAACAGCCTGCATCAGTGATTCTGGTGGCTCCAGATTGGCTAAGGCAAGTCTGGTACCCTCTCCTTCTCTCACTATCCTGCAGCAGGCCCATTCAGCTGCCACCAACTCACTCTCTGCTGATCCTTCCTCAGACAGAAGTGCATTATCCAGACATACACTGTATTCACCTCAAGGTCTGGTTCTTGAGGAGTCAGTTTCCATCCTCTCAGTACTCTAAGCTGGTCCTTAAGATCCTGAGAATGACTAAAAAAACCTACCACAAAAAAGACTTATGAAGCCAAATGAAAACTGTTCTCCCACCAGTACAAGAGCAAAGAGCTCAATCCTCTTACAGCTTCAGACCCTTGACTGCTGGATTACCTAGTACATCTGCATGCGTCAGGTTTGAAACCCTCTTCCCTCAAGCTACACCTGGCTGCAATTTCAGCCTGTCTTTCGGTGGGGAAGAAAAAGTCAATTTTTTCCCACACCACATTTAAACAGTTTTCCAAAGGCCTCTTGCACCTCCATCCTCCAGTCAGGGAGCTGGTTCCTCCTTGGAGCCTGAATATCTGCATAGCCAGGCTCATGTATCCACCCATTGAGCCTATGGCCTCTGCACATATCAAGTTTGTGACCTGGAAGTCTGTCTTCCTTCTGGCCATTACCTCTTGCACTGAGCCTAATTACATCATTCCTCACAAAGAAAAAACTGAGCACAGGACAAATAGGAAGTTTCTGCCTAAGGTGGTTTCACAGTTTCATCTTGACCAGTCTATTACTCTACCTGTCTTCTTTACTGAGAAATCCACTCCTCGCGAGCAAAAGCTCCACAGTTTGGATGTCAAAAGAGCGCGCTCTTACTACCTAGAACATATTAGGCAGTCCAGAGGCTCATCCACTCAGTTGTTCCTCACCTACGGGGATGTAGGCAGAGGAAAACCAGCTACCAAGAGAACTGTTTCCTGCTGGTTGGTCTGTTGTATTAGATTCTGCTGTGAATAAGCTGGCCATCAACCTCCTGTGGGGCTCAGGGCCCCACTGCACCAGGGGCACTGCAGCCTCTGTGGCAGCAGCAAGGGACATACCCCTTCTGGATGTCTGAAAAAGCAGCTACCTGGAAATCTGTGCACAGTTTCATTAAGCACTACAGCTGAGATGTGCAATCCAGATTTGATGCCAAATTTGGCAGGGCAGTTCTGCAGAGCCTCTTTCCTAAGTAGGTTCTCTGCCCACTTCCCACTTGGTACTGCTCGATAGTCTGCTATAGTTACTGATGCTAAAGGACTCCTGGGTTAAGAAGAAAAAATTACTCGCCATAGTAATCTTTCTTCCAAGGGGTCCTTTAGCATCAGTAAGCTCCCACCCTTCCTCCCTGGTTCACCTTTAAGGAGAAGGGCTCTGTTTTCAGTTTTATTGCCAGAATTTGGGTTTTTATTAGAGTTTTCGTTCTCAGGTTGTCGTCCGTTGGACATTTTCATGTTTTTTGAATCCTGTTGGTTCACTTTTCGGGCCATGTGCCCATTATCTTCGAAAAAATTCTGAAGCCCTTCAGGCTGCTCCCTCTCAGCATACTCCCCTCCTTTTTTTTTTGTTTTTGATTGGCTGATGCCCAAGCTCATTATGCTAAAAGGCATACCTCTGGGGCAGTTGCACCTAGCCAGCTAACTGCTATAGTTACTGATGCTAAAGGACCCCTTGGAAGAAAGATTACTATGGTGAGTAATTTTTTTCTTACAGTACATTAATGAAAAGAGGAAAGCAAGGGGTGGGGTAGTGAGAATCAGGAGGGCAGGGGACTGTGCATAAGAAAAGGAAAAAGTTAATAGTTTAAATAAAAACTTCTGCTCAGTCTTCGCATTGGGAGGGGCGGACTAACATGTATCAGCATGCACTGAGGAGAGGGGGGAGTGGACACAAGTCTATTTTCAGAGGAGAGAGTGCTGTAGGGATTGGAAGCCTTAAAAAAAGAACAAGGTGATCATACCAGGCGGGATTCACCAAATGCTTCTAAAAGAATCGAGCACGGTGCTAGTCGCCCCTTTGGCAAAACAATTCAGCACCTCGTTAGAGATGGAGGTAATTCCAGAGAACTGGAGGAGGGCCAGTGTGGTCCCTCTGCTCAAGAGTGGCAGCAGGGAGGAGGCTAGCAACTGCAGGGCAGTTAGTCTCATATCATTGGTGGGAAAATTAAAGGAGACCCTGCTGAAGGGGAGGCTGATGGAGTACCGGGAGGCATATGAGCTGTAGGACCACCAGTAGCATGGGTTCACAGGGAGGAGGTCTTGCCAAACATATCTCTTAATTTCTTTGACTGGCAGACTAGTGAGAGGATCAGGGGAGGGCAGTGGATGTGCCCTATATGGACTTCAGTAAGGCCTTTCATACTGTTTAAAGACAAAAAACCTCTGTGCGCAAACACTGAGGCAAGGGTTACCCCGAAGGGCATTTGGCTGGGAAGCCAAGTTTCAAGAAAATACAAAATCACACATGCCCCCACAATGCAAAGCATCATGGGCTGCATATGCAAATCACCACAGAATGTTATGCTGGTCCAACTTTAAACAACTGTCTATGTCTTCTGTTAGCACCCTTTGCAAACTGTGTGAGAGGCCTTTCGGCACCAGGCAATTCTGCTTAAAGTTGGACCAGCATAACATTCTGTGGTGATTTGCATATACAGCCATGATGCTTTGCATTGTGGGGTCATGTGTGATTTCTTTCTATACTGTGCTGCACAAGAGGCTAGTAGAGAACTTAAGCAGCTTGGGGGATGGGGAGAAGATGTTAAGCTGGGTATCAAACTGGTTGAAGGATAGGAGGTAGAGGGTGGTGGTAAACAGCAGACACTCGAAGGACGAGTGTGTGACTAGCAGGGTACCTCAGGGATCTGTACTGGGACCGGTCCTCTTCAGTGTCTTCATAAGTGACACTGCTGTGGAACTGGAGGGCAGTTTGTCTCTTTGTGGATGACACACAAATCCACAACAGGGTGGACACTCAGGAAGGTGTGGAGAGAATGCCCAGGGATGTGGGTAAACCAGAGGAGTGATCTAGGGCATGGCAGCTAGGTTTCAACGCCAAAAAGTGCAGAGTCCTGCACCTGGGCCAGGGAAACCCAGGAGCTGTGTACAAGATGGGAAGGGGGTACTGACTGTCACCAAGCAAGAAAAGGGACCTTGGAGTAATCGTATCCGATGAGCTCAAAGTGGTAGGGCATTGTGACAAAGCAGTAGACAGGCCTGGCAGGATGTTGGGGCGCATAGCGAGGGGGATTTACCAGGAGATGAGAGGTGGTGTTGCCACAGTATCGCTCACTAGTGAGACCCCACCTGGAGTATTGTGTCCAGTTCTGGAGGCCGCACCTCTGCAGGAACATTGACAGGGTGGAAGTGGTCCAGAGGGGGGGCTACCAGAATGAGGGGATTGCATGAGAAGAGGCTGCGGGATCTCAACATGTACTCCCTGGAGGAGAGGAGAGCGAGAGGGAACATGATTGAGACCTTTAAGTACATCATGGGGTGAACAGGTGCAGATTGGGAGTCCCTTTCAGGAGAAAAAAGCACCATAACAACGAGGCATGCAATGAAGCTGGGGGGGTTAAGGGGATATGATGAAATACTGCTTCACAGAAAGGGTTGTGGACACTTGGAATAGCCTGCCAGCAGAGGTGGTGGGGGTGAGAATAGTGGGGGGGCTTCAAGCATGTGTGGGAAAGGCACACAGGCATAATAAGTAGAGGAAAAAGAGGTGGGAGGGACGATGCTGACCAAATAGTTTGCGGTGTGGGAACAGGCAGACAAAAACAGTGGAGACTGGGTGGGCCTGTGGATCCTTTTCTGATGACAAATTCTGTTTTTTTATGCTAATGTTGCCTCTTTCATCCTTGGAGTGCCAGAACTGCCTAGCTTCGGTTTGCAGTTCTTTCACCCTAAGAAAGTGTAAGGTGGCAGTATACAGACATAAGCGACTGTCCACTCACCTTAGAAACGTATACTGGAGCATCTGTCCAGTTCACTATATCAGCTATAATACATGACAGTGTGTTGGTTGTTATAACACAACTAAACCCCCTCGTGCCTAAACTTCAGCCAGTGGGAAGTGCTGTTGTGGCACATCTACCAAAACCCCTGGGTATTCTTATTCCACATATAAAATGGGTAACTAGGTGATTAAAAAACAAGCACCAAAACATTAGTACTGTGTAAGTTACCCAACACTAAGTGACTGTCACAGTGTATGGGACCCCAGCTATTTAAGAGTAGAGTTACCCAATACTAAGTGACTGTCACAGTGTATGGGACCCCAGCTATTTAAGAGTAGAGTTACCCAATACTGAGTTGACTGTCACAGTGTATGGGACCCCTGCTCATTAAGAGTAGAATTACCAGGTTATCAGGTTGGGCCGGTGGCACTGAGGGTTGAGGCGCTGGACACCACACCTCGCGCTACGCAGGCACGAGGGGCCGGCGGGGGAGGGTTAAGGATAGAGTGCCGTGGTGGTGCTCCTCCCCAGGATGGAGGGAGGGTGGCGGCCCCGTGAAGACTGGGGGAACTGCAGCGTGCCAGGCAGCACGTGATCAGCATAGCCGATGCAGGCAGGGTTGCCATGCACCAGTGCATTGGGGCATGCACCACGTATGGGGGGGAGACCACAGAACAAAGGAAAAACCCGGTCCTTGGGGTAGGCAACAGCACCAGCCCCCTTGCCCACAGCCAGGTCCGTCCTGTCTGGCCTCATGTTCCTCCACCTGGAGCCCATGTCCGCAGCTGGAGTCTGTGTATGTAAGTGCACCCAGAAAGGAGGGGTGGCCCCACCCTGGAGGGGTCAAGCCGGGGGTGCCAGCTGCGAGGTAAGGGGGGGCGAGAAGTGGCTCAAAACAGGTGGACTTCGGGCTGGACAGGATTCAACTGGATGCCCGGGAGAGGCTCCTCGAACTGTGAACAGGAGGGAAAAAGAGTTGTAAAAAAAAAAAAAAAAGTAGAGTTACCCAATACTAAGTGACTGTCACAGTGTGTGGGACCCCTGCCAATTAAGAATAGAGTTACCCAATACTAAGTGACTATCACAGTGTACCGGGACTCCTCATTAAGGGTAGAGTTACCCAATACTGAGTGACTGTCCGTGTATGGGACCCTTGCTCATTAAGAGGAGAGTTATCCAATGCTGAGTGACTGTCCGTGTATGGGACCCCTGCTCTTTAAGAGTAGAGTTAACCAATACTGAGTGACTGTCCGTGTATGGGACCCCTGCTCATTAAGAGGAGAGTTAACCAATACTAAGTCATTGTGACTGTGTATTGAACCCTGCTTATTACGAATTGGGTTACCCAATACTGAGTAATTGTGACTGTGTACAGGACCCTGCTCATTACAGATTAGGTTACCCAATACTGAGTAATTGTCAGTGTACGGAACCCTGCTTATTACGAATTGGGTTACCCAGTACTAAGTAACTATGACTGTGTATGGGACCCTGCTCATTACAAATTGGATTACCCAGTACTAAATAATTGTGTATGGGACGCCTGCTCATTACGAATTGGGTTACCCAATACTGAGTAATTGTGACTGTGTATAGGGCTCTGCTCATTACGAATTGGGTTACCCAATGTTAAGTAAATGTGACTGTGTACGGGGCCCCTACTTATTTAGAACAAAATAACCCAATACTAAGTGACTGTGTGCTCATTAAGAACAAGGATGCCCAGTACTAAGTAATTGTGACTTTTTAGGCCCATTGTTCAGTAAGACTGGGGTTACCCAATATTAGGTAACTGTGACCGTGTATGGGCCCCTACTCAGTAAGAAGAGTTGCTCAGCACTAAGTAACTCTGGCTATGTGTGGGCCACTGCTGATTAACAGTAGTTACAGTGTAATTACATTGTACCTGCAGTGTAATTGAAATGTAGTTGCATGCAACATACATGTCACTATATATAGGATAAAGTATGGGTCTCTGTGTGTATCGAGAATTTACACGCACCCGAGGGGTTTGATGTTACATCAACCCAGAGAGCCAAGCTCAAGGGGTTTATACATAGCATCAAACCCCGAGGGTGTGTGTGAATTCGAGTTTCACATCAAGACCCATATTTTATTTTATATAATTTCCGGGATTTCCTTTTATCCCCCACAGCAAGTATATAAAATAAGAAAGGTCGATCTGCTTTAGTGTGAGAGCGCACTCTATCAGTCACTCTCTCGCTCGCGTGAAGTTTTTAATTTTTTTTTAATTATACTTTAGCTGGAGCCAACATTTTGAGGGTATTTCCCTCATTTCTATTACCGTCTGCCTGCCAGCACTTACTGCAGAGTTCGTGTGGCTGTCCAGAGAGGAAAAGACGACACGGACAGAAGTTAGAAGAAACAGCTTCAGAGGCTGGGGCACCTGCGCAGTGTGAGGGGAAACTGGGCACGTGTTCGTCATTATAAACGCTCCTTTATAACGGTGAATTATGCCACGGTTTCCCTGTGGGGAAAAAGGATGTCCCGGTTATTATAGTATAATTACCCCCTGTTGCATGTAATTAAGGATTTAGTTACACCGAAATGGACACTTAAAGTGTAACCAGAAGTGTTTTACCCAGTACAGTACTAACTGATTGTGTTCAGGACCCCTGATCATTACGAATAGGTTTACCCAATATTAAGTAATTGTGACAGTGTTTGGGGATCCCTGTTTATTAGGAATGTGTTCATTATACTATATACAGTACTAATTAATGAAACTTGGCTTACAGTAAAGAATGTTACCTGTGTGTTTCTCTCTTCCCTCCTCACCCCCCCACAGAGATGCTGTCAAGAAGTGTTTCTCAGTTTGCATTTCTTAAAAGCTGCTGTGCCCGTACATGGCCAGAAGAGGAGGTGTGGAGTGGTGTCCTTTGGTGTGCTGCATCATCTTTTGCATATTCCGTTAATCTGACTGCTCTGTCTTATTGTGTGCCTTTGTTCATGGCTTGGGACCACCCAAGATTTTGGAAAAAATAATTCACTGTCGTCTCCTTTGAAAACAAAATGGCAGACAAAAGCAAGAAGGATTTTATAGTGCCTGCAGTAGTCACAGCAAAGAGGTTATGGTTTTTTAGCTCATATTCCTGGGTCCTAGGCACTATTAAAAATTGTCCCTCTACAAAGCTGGCCATTCAGATATGATTGAAAGTTCCATACCTAAATGTTTCAGCTGAGCCAGACTATCCTGCTGTGGTCATTGCTTGAGGAATTTATGCACTCTTTAATATGCCAAATATGTCCTACTGATGAACTCAAATGGACTGTGTGCCCGCACTGCAGATGAGTTGGGATCAAAATTGCTGTTAGGCTGTGGGTTTGAATCGTGCCATGCACGTGGGTTGGAGGGACATTTTAGTTGTCCATATGTAGAGAAATAAGAAGAAACTAGCAAGCTGTTCTGAGCCCTCCCTGGTAAATGAGGACTTTAATGAGAGTACTCCTGGCCTACAAAGGAAAATAGACTTCCAGCTGGCTCTGCTCGACCCTCTGAAGCTCCTTATCTGTTTAGACTTGAAATTGCAGTGTTTCTACATTTATATTTCAGGGGGCTGTTAAGAGCGTATTTTGTTTTTTTACTGTGAGGTTTTCACATGCGCAACTTTACACATAATTTAGCTGGACAGATAGAGCGTATTGCTCCCTTTCATTTTTAATCTATTACAGAAATGGCTACACTAATCTGCATTTTACATTATTGATGTCCTGTTGCCCATTGTTTTAGTGTGGACATCGTTATTCATTGTTCACACATTGTTATTCACTGGTTCTGTGCCACTCCTGTGAATAATAATGCAGACCACTGTAAAGCCTGAACATGATGCCCCCAGATATAATCTCCATCTAACCATACAATATAACCAATATAAGATGGTTACCAGCAAGCAGCTTTGGTAATTTCATCTTGCAAAGCTGTTAGCATAAAGGTGATATGGCATGGAACATACATAAGACAGTTCTGGTTGGGGGTTAGTAGGAAGTAGGCTGTTGGTTAACTAGGATCTGCAGCTTATCCAGTAGGTAGGGAAATGGGCAAACTGGGTGGGTCAAACAGTTATTATCTGATGTCAGTCTCTGCTTCGGCTCTCTAGCTACACTCACTGGAATTACCACCTTGTTGTTCACAGGTTACCACCCTCTTCTTCACATGCACCCTATATATTGCTGCTAGTTCTTTCAACCTGGGAAGAGGAAAATGGTTTTGCTTGAAGAGAAGGGACAACTGTCAGATTAGGGGAAAATGCCTTTTGAATTCATATCTTTAATTTATTTGCACGTCTGTGATAGCTAATTGCCACATTTTTCATAGATGAGGGATCAGCCATACAAACTCGAAGAGCAGTGCTTTTTCTGTGACCAGCTGGGTCAGGGCAGACCCATTTCTCCCAACCCTCACCTCCGGAGCTCTGCTTCTGATGCATGCCTGCCCTGATCTCTAGGGACCACTTTGTAAATAAGATGAGGGGCAGGAGGGGTGCATAATTATCACTTTTGCAGAGCTGTGATCGTTTTGAGATTTGGACTGCTTTTTACAAAAAACTGAGCTGATGGCGTGAAATGTAAGTTGACTGAAGCCAGTTTTCATCAAATGGAATGCCTTGACAGATGAAAGGCCATTTGGTACCCCCCCCCCCAGTTTGCTGCTAAATGAAAGTGCAACGTGCAGTCACCTTGCTAAATTTTTTTTTTTGCAGATAATTGGTTTAGCCGCCTGGTCTCTGGTGGCGTTACATCCTTGTTGGATCCTCCAGCCCCGTCCCCCGCTCCCAGTCTACCCTTCCAGCTGCCCCATGGCTCGCCCCGGACTGGGATCCCGCAGCCCGCCTAACTACGGATTCAGTGCTGGAAGGATTACTGCCCATCCCATGGGCAGCTCCTACGGGGACCAACCTTTCATTCTTGCAGCACCTGAACCCTTTTTCCCCCCTCCTGTTTTTTGTTGGTCCCGTGAGCTGAGACATGCAATGCCGCCGCAAGGAGCAAGTGCGCATGCTTCAGTACCACGCTTCTCCGGCGTCTGCCTGCGTCTTCCTCTTCTGGCAGCGGAACGCCAGCCCCTAGCCTCCGCCAGGAGCCAGTTGTGCACAGTGCTGGTGTCCTCCCTTCCCCGGAGAAGGAGAGCAGTCCTGCGGATGCTCGATCCTTCTCCTCCCCTGTTGACCCCCGGCAGTCTGTGCTTGTTCCTGAACATGGGTTGCCTCAACCCTCATTGTGTTGGAGTCTCAGTAAGTTGTGAGGCATTGAAATGAACCATAGAAACATAGAATTTGATGGCAGATGAGGACCGCTTGGCCCCCCTAGTCTGCCCATTTCTGTACCTAACGGATAAGCTGCAGATCCTAGTTAACCTAGAGCCTACCTCCTCCTGCCCCTCACTGGAATTACCTATGTCTGTCCCATGAATTCTTGAATTCCGCCACTGTTTTTGACTCCACTGCCTCCTCAGGAAGGCTGTTCCATGTATCCACAACCCTCTCTGTGACAAAATACTTCCTCACATTACCTCTGAGCCATTCCCCGGCCCTATTTTCAGATTGTGCCCCGTTGTTCTTACGCATCTGTCTTTCTGAAAGATGCTACCCTCTTGGACTCTGATGAGTCCCTTGATGTACTTAAAGGTTTCTTTCATGTCCCTCCTCTCCTTGAGGGTATACATATTAAGCTCCTTTAATCTCTCTTCGTATGTCTTCTGGTGCAGACCCTGCACCATTTTAGTTGCCCTCCTCTGGACAGCCTCCATCCTCTCTGTGTCCTGGCAGAGATGGGGTCTCCTGAACTGGACATGTTAGTCCAGATGGTGTCTCACCAACTGTCTGTACAGAGGGATAACAACTTTGTGTTTTCTACTGGTGATGCCTCTCCCTATGCATCCCAATATCCCACCAGCCCTCTTTACTGCCTTCTTACATTGCTTGCCCACTTTAAGGTCGTCTGCTATGACTACCCCAGGTCCCTTTCCATTTTTGTTGTTGTTAGTATCTCACCCACCATTGTGTACTCTTCCCCTGGGTTTTTGTTACCCAGGTGCATTAATTTGCACTACTTTGCACTGAATCTAAACTGCCATATGTTTGACCATTCCTCCCACCTTGACAAGTCTCTCTGCATCCTTTCCACCCCACCTTCTGTATCAACCCTGTTGCAGATCTTTGTGTTTTCTGCAGAGAGACATACTTTTCCTTCCAGTCCCTCTGCAGTGTCACTTATAAAAAAGACATTAAAGAGGACCTAGTTGTAACATTAATCCTAATTATTGGTGTAGCAATATTGTTTTTCTTTTGTAAATGCTGTAAACTTTAACTGATTTTTTGTGAGCGGGAAATTTTTTTTGTTTTTTTGTTCATCTAATGCTTTGTAATCTGTTGACCTCACTGAACTTTAATGGCTTCTGTTTGGAATGTGTGGTCATCAGAGGGCTTGAGTTGGTAAGTTTTCATTGCTAACTAAAGAAAATGAAACGGAATTAGAGATTTTTTTTTTTGGCTAATCAGAACTTTTTTGCCCTGTTAGGTCAAAATAGGAGATATTGCCAACAGTGAATTCACTGGTTATGGTGCCTGTCCAGTAGAATGTAATAGATGTGAAAACTAAGCAGTGGGATTTCTTACAATATTCCTTTATGAAAGTACCATTAATGACATTTGTTGGTGGAAGCAGTACTGATTTTAGCTGAAGTGGTTGTTTCATAGTCCGACTTAGTCAAGGCATGGGGCATCCACAGGTGTGGATCATTCTTACCTGCAGGATCTCACAGATTTGTCAGAGTAAAACATATGGTGTGCCATCTGCTCCTGGAGGCAGGCAGATTGGTATGGGCTGTCTTCTCCTCAACTGGGACAGATTGTAATCTGAGAGAAGTCCTAGGACACGCCCCTACTTAGACTCGCACAGTCATCTTCAGTCTGTCCTTAGCCGAGGACCGGTCCCTGCCCTGCAGGAACACTTTCATTTAAAGGGGCACAGTCAGCACTAAGAGCCCCACACCCAAGTATGGGGCTGGTCCTCCTATGCACTTTGTGTGCAAAATCGTTTTTGTTACTATTTACTGCAGTATAGTAGAATATAACAGGCTGATCTTCCAAGCTGATATTTTCTGTAACTACAAATCCCAGAATCCTGTGCAGCTGACATCAGAGCAAGGCTTCAGCAGTGATATATTAAACCATCTGCAATGCATGTTAGAGATTATATAAGCTCAGATCAGATGTTTTCCAGTCCTGCTGTTCCCATAGGGCTAAGTACAGTCCTCAGTAACAGTACTTAGCCCTGGGAGGGTAGCAGGACCAACAAACAAAAGGTCAGAGCTTATAAAAAATTCTAACATGCTCAGAATGTTTCTGTCTTACGTTTTTGGAGAGTGTTTCTAAGCTAATTAAATATTTTTATGCACAATTCCTAAGCTTGTTTTTTTTTTTTTTTTGTTAGTAATTGTAGGGGATAAAGTCCCCCTAGCTGATGCCACTTTTTGTTCCTGTTTGTCTAGTACCTGAGTGCTGACACAGCGAGTCACTGAAGTGGCTACATGTGTGTTTTTAAATGCACTGCAGGCTGTTGAGTCTCCCACTGCTGCAGCCCTGGCTCTGATGTCAGCTGCAGGAGATTCTAGGATTTGTACTTAAGGAAAATGTCAGCTTACAAGTCTGCAGAATGAGTCTGATACTGTACTACAGTAAAAAAAAAAAAAAATTGCTTTTGAGTGTGGGGCTTTTAGTGCTGATTGTCCTTTAAAGCGTGTTAACTGCTACAAGAGCGGTTGGGGGCTGTAAAACCTCTTCCTTTTCAGTTCTCGGCATTCATGGTCCCCGAGGCTTAAGCCCCTCTGCGTGCCCGCAGCCTGCGGGTTGTCTTTCACAGTGGGAGTCCTCTGTCACAAGCCCAGCAAAATCTGCGGTGCTGAATAGTGAGAGGTGGGGAGGGTCTGCTTTCCTTATTCCTTCCAAGGGTCCCTGTACTTTCTCTGTCGGAAACACTTGCACGCCCACACCCAACACATTGGCTCTAAAGGAAACCCTTTCCAGATTAGAAATCCATACTATGGTGTTAATTTTCATTTTTACTAGATTCTACCAAAAACCTGTCTTCAGTTACATATCGTCACTCACCACGCCACCCCCGTAAGATCTAGTAACATGCCTCTGCCATGCTAAAACCATTTCCTTTGCAAATTTAGCAGAAGTTCACTTCTAGTTGAATTCAGAGAAGCTTTTTTGAAGAAGTAAATATACTAAAAGCAACACTATTTGTTAGTAAAAAAAAAAAAATTAATCATTGTTTTTTAGAAATCTAATCGGAGTCATCAGCAGTGTGTTATTGGTTCCCTTAGATATCTAGTTTTGTTACTACGATATGCTTTCTCTAAGACTTTACTTAAAGGAGCAACCCAAATCCCCCGATTAGGCTTTCAAGACCCCGAATTAATTTTTTTCGTTATCTCGGTGTCTTCATATTGGCTCTGATGTAGCAGCACTAATGTAAACAAACTTGGAGCAGCACTCTACCATTTCACATTTTAAGCATGGCTTTACATAGATACATAGACAGTGTCAGCAGATAAGGGCCTATGGCCCACCCAGTCTGCCCATTTGAGCTTGTAAGTTCAGTTTGTTTTCCTAGAAGTCTGTTGCCCCTTACCCCTGACCTTCAGAATTCCTTTATGTCTATCCCATGCATTCTTAAATCCCGTGATTGTTTCAGCCCCCGCTGCTTCACTATATAAGTGGTACAATGGCGCATCACGGACCCACGCATAGCGTGTAAAATGGTGCCACGCAGCTCCACATTTGTTTACATTAGTGCTGCTACATTAGAACCAATATGAAGACACCAAGGTAATGAAAAAAAATAATTTGGGGGCTTGTATGCCTAATCAGGGGGTGGAGGGAGTGATTTGGGAATGGGGTGCTGGAAGGACATTTGTTCTCCTTTAACATATCAACCCCCCCCCATTATTTCTTTATCTCTTCCCCCCTCCCCCAGGTGACCGCAGGCAGGTCTCTTCACTCTGCATGACACCTGAATCTGTCCACCACCCCCTCTGGTACCGCAAAGATGCATTCTACACCCCTTTCCCGCCGTGGCGGGGCTGACAAGGGGAGGGCCGTCCTCCCAGGGCCCACTGTCCAGATCGCGGCTTCCGGCAATCCGGTGGTGGAGAGGGATGCTGGTTGGCTGCAGGGCATCACTGAGCCTGCAGCTGCCCTTTTTACATTTTCGTTCCTCCCCTTCATGGCAGTGAGAACTCACGTGGAAGTGCGTGCGCCATGTAGCCACATTTTTGCCTCCCTACCTCCTGGTGCTGCCACCTGACCTCCACCAGGAGGCAGCTAAAGAGCTGGACAACCTTCTCTCCCTCCCCAGAAGAAGAGCCGTCAAACGCTCTATTTTTACCAGTGAGATCACTCTTTAACTGTACAAAATAGGTTTGTGCTGTGGATGGTATTGGGACACTACTAGCCCATCGTAAGCATTACAGCATGATCAGGTGTGGGGGGTGGTTATCATAAGCTAATCTAGCCCTGTGTGGTCATTAGGCATAAGGCATAGCCCAAGGGCCTTATGTGTCTTGTGTAAAATTAACAAAGGTAAGCCAACCTGTGAAGTGCCTTAATGCTGCCGCTCAGCTAAAATGGTCACACTTTTAAATAAATGTTTTTATAGATAAAATTCTAGTTGACCTATTGTATATGGGTTACTGGCTGTTAATATAACCCTTTCAAGAATATTATCAGCCAGTTTCCATCTCTTTTATAATTTTGCTGAACAACCACACCACACCAATATGTTAATTTTTTTTTTTCAAGATAAGCATGGCAAGAGAACAGGAATATTTAAAATCTTCAAATATTATAGTTCAGGAATGAAATGAAACAAAGGGTCAGTTGATATTTTTCAAGGAATTCATTATTACTTAAAGATACGGCGAATTATTTTGCTCACTAACACAAACTGCTACATGCTGCCCAGTGCTGGAGTGGAGATCAAGAGATAATCTACTATTACTAGAAGGTCACCCATCATGTAGATTGTGCGGGGGGGGTGTTGATGGGTCGTCCCTCCTAGTTAAACAGAACAGGACAGTTATGGCATGCATACTGCTGAGTAAGGGAGTCATGGGCAGGGATACAGTTCAGGGAAGCTCTCCAGGGCATTATCATAAACCTGCTGCCATCGAAGGGTGAGCCTGCCTGATCAGAGGGCCTGAGAAAAATTTGGAGGGGGTGTGTAAGAAACTGACCTAATGTGAAGAATGGTAAAGTGTTTTGGTCCGCGCCAAGACCATACTGTTGTCACAGATGTCACAAATTGTATGGTTGTTTTCTGCCATTTTCATGAACTCTGTGCATTATTTGTGACATTTTAAAAGAGAAGGCAAGAAGGATCAGGTAACACAGTTGCATCTTTTCAGCATCTTCCCCTTCCCTCAGGATTTTGTAATTTGTTTATGGCAAAGACATTATTAAACCGATTTTTTTTTTTTTTTTTTTTTTTTGCATTTTCCTTCATTCCTGAACTGAGATACGTGATTCTGAAGTTTTCAGAAGTTCTTGCTCCCTTGCGTTGCCCACCTTGAAGAAAATTAAACATCTGTGTGTGGTGCGGTGCTATTTGCCATCAAAACCATGTGCTAGCACCATCATAATGCATCTACAGTATTAATCCAGTATCTACTGCCAAAAGGTACCCTCAGCGGAACAGATTTTCAAATATTGTGAATGTCTGCCATCTTTAATGACACGAGTCATTATAAAAATAATTATAAAATATGTCATTTAAATATCTGGTGAAATTGAAAAGATACTGATTATGAACATATGGATATTAGTTTTTTTTAGCAACGTATTTCTGTCTGAAGACAATTCTTGCTAGCAAATACAAGTGCTTTAAAGCCCTCTTCCTTTGTCTGGGAACACAGTTCAATACACTATTTCCTATATGTATGCCCCTTTATTACGGAGGATAGTTGCTTGAAAACATCTTTGTCCCCCAGAGTAATTCACGTCCTCCCACTGCGCCCCCCTCCCACTCTAGTCGTACTGTAACTCTGATTGTGACATCACAGTCCATTACCATGGACATGGTGCTGAGCTCACAAACAGCATTATTAGTTCGGGGGGGGGCAGCAGGTGAACAAAATGAACTCTCTCTCTGACACACATAGATCCTGTTTACATGTAAATGTCCTTCAGTAATAAATAAGGGGAAGTAAATACAGGAAATGAATGAAATGTACACAGAACTGTGTCTGAATAGTGTTTCCTAGATACTGGAAAAATGCTTCCATAACCTATGCCTTATTTTGCCATCACCAGACCATGATTTTCCCCATGATGCAAAATGGTAGCCCCGATGCTCATGTTTAGCACAGACCTCGAACAACACCCACTGATCATTCCAGCCTCATGGCTAGCAGAGGTCCAGCAGCTCTAAGTTTGCTGCAGGGATTTAAGTCGTAGTTACATCGAAAGTACATCTGATGCTTAAGATATGGTTTCGTTACCAGTGACCGGTGCTGCTGAACTTTGCTCCATCTTGAATGCAATTAGGCAGAATTAAATAAATGTCCAGCTGTTGAAAGCAGTGTGGTTGGAGCAGTCTCTATCCTACCTCTCCACTGTCCCTGATTGTGCCTTAAAAATGTCCTCTGTTCCTCCGAAACTTTGTGATTCTGTGACTGAACAGTGAGAATCGTAAGCACAAAATAATGTCAAACAGTAAAGTTACAGACTGCTGCTGCTTCTTCAGAAAATGTGCTTTACACATATCCCCCTTACTCTACCAGCTTGCTGAGTAGAGAGAGTCAATTTTTAAGATGTGCCCCTGATTTTTGTCTTTTGGCCATGATTTATGAGGCAGAAGGCTGAGACATATACTTCCTCTGCTTTTTTAATGCTATTTAGCTTTTCTGATCCATAGGAATGCATTGTCACCAGCAGCTGCAGGGTGGTCCTTCCTTCCCATCTCTAGCGTCTCCACTGAGAATGTGACAGAACTGCTAGAGCAAAGAAGTATGTGACAGCAGTAAAAGAGCAAATTGGCCTCCTGAACAGGATAGGACGCATTAGCTCACCAGGTAGCCCATGGCCACTAAAGGAGCTGGTTTGGCTACCAGATTTTGAAAGTTACTAGCCAACTGGTTACCTGCCTGTGAAGTGATTTTCATAAACCTCAGTAATTCTGGTCACTGAAGAATTGATTTGGCTACCAGGTTTTTAAAGCCACTAGCCAAACTCACCACCAGCTTATAAACTGATTTGTCCCACCCTGACCCAGAATGAGCAGAAGTTGGTCAACCTCTGTTTCCCCACTCGTGCTTCTGCATGGCTGCTATGCTAGAAAGAGATTATACACACGAGACAAGTCTGCCTTACTTTTAAGCAGGGATCAGGGCAGTGTTTGGCACACCGTATCCCCTGGATATGCAAGTGAAGCTTTTGTGTACCTGGCTGTCTGTTCACCAGTAGCCTTTCTTGCCTCTGAGTCAGAAGCCGTCATCTTGTGCAGTAATTTTTATATTTATACTGAGACTTGGTACCTTTATAGTAATCTGTAATTTTATAGTGAATACATTAAAATAAATATATATATTTTGTAATAGTGAAGTGACTGTAATTTGATCAATTGATGAATATTGATGCAGAATGTGATATAATTACAGGAGTCACATTTGTACCTTGTAGAGCAGCCATGAAACACATATTCAAAAAATGGCAGTTAAATCAAAGAATATTAATATATCCGGTAAGGAACTCTTAACAGCCTAAAGGTCACTTTGTAATTTAAAAAAAAAAGGCTATTTAGGCCGATTTCAGATTGTATTGAATTATGGAAGGGCTAGAAAAAATCATGCAAGCTGATTGGTCTAGAGCAGGGGTTCTCAAATGGTGAGGCCAGCCTCCTTGGGGAGGCCCCAACCTGTTCAAGGGGAGGCTCAAGCAAGCCTGAAAAAGTACTGTATTTAAATTTTGAGTTTTATATATTTTGTGTGAAGAGATGAAGCAAACTGAAAGAGGATAATACTAGGTGAATTTTATGTATGTATTTACTAATAGGTGACAAGGGAAGGTGAATGAGCCAAGGCTCATTTCCGGTGTACTTGGGGAAGGATAGGTAGTGAATACATTTCAAAAGGTAACTGCAAAACAAACAAGAAATACACAGTGAACAATAGTGCAAACAAATGCAAACAATAAACTAATAATGAGTGGTGGTAATTGATCGATTTATAGACTGATGGCAGAACAGCCTAACTACAAGGGTTGAGCATAGAAGTGCTAAGAGCAATAGCAGGAAGGAGCAAAGTAATCCCAGAGAAGTTGCTTAGGAGCAGGGAAGGAGGGGAAGAGGCAAAGTATGTAGGAAGGTTATTCTGTATAGAGAGGAAACAGAGAAAGTAGTCTGACCCATGAAGGTACTGCAACAAGAGGTAACAATGGTTCAAGAATGAAAATAATGGAGCAAGTAGGCTGGCCTGTGTGTGTGTGTGTGTGTGTGTGTGTGTGTGTGTGTGTGTGTGTTGGGGGGTACAATAAGCTGAATAATATTTGTTTATTTTATTTGTTATTCAGATAACACCTTTGAGCACAGGAGCTCTTTTTCAAAGGTTCCACATCAGTATAAGACAAAGATCTGAATGAAAGAACTGAATGTGAGCCAAGTACTCAAAGGGGTTTCAATTTATTCATGGCGTACTGCACAAAGTACAGTATGTTATTTTAATTTGGGGAGGCCAAAGATTATTTCAGTTTTTGGGGGAGGCTCAAAATCTTTTTCATGGATTTGGGGAGGCTCACTGTGACAAAGCCTAAGAACTACTGGTCTAGAGGCAGTTCTAGCCATGATGTTATCCCAATATAACACCATGCACTGAAACTAATCTAAAGAAAAACCTACATAAAAAGCCTTTTGTTATTTCTGCCAGATGCATTTTATAATTACAGGACGGTATTGTGGCGGGGGGTATTGCAGGTCAGGATCACTTCTCAGGTGATTGAAGGCGCTCGATACTCGCATCACCCCGAGGCATGACATTATTTCAGCATAATGCACAACCTGTCAGGTCTTACTGCTTTTCTGTGTTTAGCCTCCAATTTTTCCTTATAAAGGTGCTCACAGACATGAAAACTAAATCACTCTTCCCTAGACTTCATCTGCCCTGGCTGCTTTACTAATACTAGAGGAAGTTAATAGGGCCTTCAAGGGATCTCTCTTATGGTATGGGACTCTGTGCCTGAGGTTTGTAGGTGAGGACCAAGAAACAAAGCTGAGTGGGTCTGTGCCCCCAAATCTCCCGGAAGGAGTCCCTTTATACCATAGCAGACATCCTTCTTAGGGCCTGTTAATTTATGGTTAAGTGCTGTGTGTGGAATTCCTTACACTCAGAATTCTTGTTGTGCATGGACACAGTTTGTTATGCACAATTCAAAAGTCATTACAGGTTGTTGCTCACAGTTCAAAGGTCACAGAAAGTTGCTGTACATGGTTCTCTCCTATTAAGCCCCCCAACCATTGACATAATTTGTCTTTAGTGTAGTTACTGACTACTAGCAATGAAAGGTTAGTGGGAGTGGAGCAGGTGGGTCACACTTACAACTGTATATAAAATAAAATCTTCATTTTTGACATAAAGTAAAACCATATACTATAAAAAATAAAACTTGAGCAACCATGCCCAACTTGGCATGTGTGTCCATCTTTGGGTTGAGAAGACATCATGGACCTCTTGAGCTTCACTCTTGAGGTCCATATGATGTCATCTCAACCCTTCAGTAGAAACACAGCCTTGTTTTGTATGGTTGCCTATACATTATTCTGTATTTATTATACAGAAACCTTTATATTAACATTTTTGTGTGTGTATTCTCAAGGCATCATTGAAAATGAGCTCTGGCTCAGTGGTTATAGAAATGTCCTTGTTTCTAAACATCGACTGATTAATCGCCTACACACCTGACATCCCAATCCGTTCCTGTGGAGATGATTGCGATAGCTGCAGTGTCATATGCTGATCAATGTGATGTCAGGTGTTCTCAAGCTGTCAGAGCAGATGAAGTCTAGGGGACAGTGATTCTGTTTTCATGCTAATGTAACTATAATGAAAAAGGGGGTACATAGCTCAGAATGTATATGAAATATAAGTTGAACAATGTGGAGTTGGGTACTTCTTAAATTCCCATTCCTTAGTGCTTCCCATGCTGCCTACTGTTTGTGCTTTCATTTCCTCATCCTGCTCCCTTGCCGGGCCCTCCATGACACTGGCAAGCAGGTTAGGGGCAGTGTACATGGCTGCTGAAGCACCTGAACAGCGCTGACCCGACAAACGTTCTCTGCAGTATCTGTTGAGAGGGAGAGAGGTGAGACATGAAAAAGAGAAGCAAGACGGGGGGCAGGCCTGCTTAATCCTGAGAAGAGTTTATTAAAATATAATAGCTTCAGTAGTGATATTGGAGTATCAGACATGTACCAAAATAAACAGGGAGAAGAAAGTGTGGGTTCTATTTTCTTTCTGTGCTTTATTGCATGTGCTGCCTTACTCAGCAAGTACACTTCTTGTATACTAGCTGGCATATGCTTTTCCCCAAATGATGATGATGTGAAGTTGCGGTAAGGAGGGAATCTGGTGCTTGCTGTTTGAACAATCCTATCAGAATGTAGGCTAAGGTAGCCTCTGTTGCTTAAATTAAATTTCATGACACCAGGCATCCAGTTAGGTTTGTTCTTTTGTGGTCATTAAATACTGATTCACAACTGTTGAAATAGAAAATTATTTTTTTTTACCAATAACTTTTAAAACATTTCTTATTTTTAACATTTATGCTGTATGATTAATGGATAAAAACGCTCCAGGGTGCAATTCCAGTTTAGGCCTCTACTCACATCACTGCTTTCTTTCTTACATCAGTGTTGGGGAAATTAGATGTGGAGTGTTTATTTATGACTATGCAAATGTGACTCCTGAATCATATTGTGTGCTGCTGTTTTTTCGAATGTACACTCAAAAAGAAGTATAGCAAACATACACTGGTTCTTCTTTCATGCTGCATAAATTGTAAGAGTTGTAAGGTGATTTTGTACAGTGCAGACTTGACTTCTTAACTCTTCATATATTCCATTATGTAGATAACTACTTGTGTTTACAATGCCTAGTGTTGTACACTGGAAAACTGTACAGTAATTGTATATCGTACCTGTCATGGTATGTACTTTAATTGTGATTGCTTTGCATATAATAACTAAAGATATTTCCCCCTTCTGATTTTTGTGATAAATTAATATTTTCTGTAGTAATAAAGCACATTTTGCTAATGTTCAAGAGAACTGGACTGATGTGTTCATCATTCAGTGCATGTATTCATGTAAATGCGATATAGAATAAATTGACTGCTTTTGTCAGAGGCCTTATGGCAAATAGTTTATTCCTTTATTTTGCTTAGTGAAGTTTTGAATTTCCTCAAAAAAACAGAATTAATGCGAAGACCATACGTAGCACTTTTTTTTATACCCCAAAGTTTGCATGGTCATTGCAAAGTAGGGGATTATTTAAAAAAAAAAAAAAAAAGTGTACAGGCGACCACCCCGTTTTATATTGTATAATAAGTTTATTTATGAAAATATAATTATTGAAATCTGAGTTCTAGGTTTAGTTAACACACTGCTGTTGTAACCAAGTGCACAAATGACCATCATAATAAATATTTCAAACATGAAGTCTTGCTGTATTCTGACATTATGCAGTTAGCCCCAGCACTTGAACTGCCCCAGAGAGGAAGGAGTTAACTCTATGCAGAAGCATAGAACGTTGAGCTCGGTTTTCAGACCTCTGTCTTTGGTACTTCCCAGTGTAACCGTCAAATTCTTTACTCCACCTTACAGTGAAGTCACTCTGGAGATTCCTCTGTTCAGTTCATTTAAAACGTGTTCGGTTTAAACCGATCCATTTATTTTTTCAGATTTCCAGCCTCTGTCTACAGTACAGGTAGTGTATTAGATAGGTAGTGACTGTGATTTATTTTGAAAAGTGTGGAAATTGTTCTTTTCCCTTCGGTTTCTCGTGAGTCGGTCTGATTAGGAACCGACCATGTTTTATCTTCTGTTTGAATCTTACATTTTCTGGGGTTAGAGTGGTGTTCAGTACAGATCAGTTTCAAAGGAACCGGACTTTTTCTGGTTCTTTTTCAAAACCCATGACATGGTTTGTAACCGATTGGTTATTCTTTACCTGGCTTGAAAGCTGCTATAGAGTAATTTGGTAGGTTGGCCATGTCTGTGAAACCCAAGAAGAAAACTGGTCCCACTGGGTTTCAATGCTGTACTGAGTGCGAGGAGGCCTTTGCCAAGGCCGACCCCCACCTCATCTGTGTTCATTGTCTGGGGTTTGACCACCTCAAGTCAGACTGCCAGATCTGCAAAAACTTTACAAAAGCCATTCTAGAAAAAAGATTGAGTAAGCTAAAGGAAAGGAAGGCCGAGAAGTCCGTAGATCCGGATAGCCAGCCCAGTTCGGTTACAGACGAACCCGAGGAGGTGCCTACCGACCTAGGCAATATCTCCTCTGGCAAAAGGAAAGCCGACTCTGAGGGTTCGGTTCCATCAAAAAGAAAGCGCAAGTCTGCCAGTTCAGATCCAGTACCGCATACTCCAACTGCTGACGAGAAGGCCAAAGCGATTAGTATTGTTCAATCACTTTGCCTGGTTCCGTCCGAACCGGTACCTCCGGTTAGGCGGTCGGTTCAGTCAGATCAGTCTCCTTCGGATGGCAATCCAGATGCTTTCTATGAGAAGTAGGAGGGAGACGAAGACTATCCTGACAATGAAGACGAAGATGACCTGGGGGGTCTGGATGTGCCCATTGAACCAGACATCTCCCCAGACAGGCTCTCTAATGTTTACCCTCTCCCAAGCCTTCTGAGTCCCCTTCACACTTCTTGTTCTACAAGAAGGTGGCTGAAAACGTCCAGCTCTCTATGGTTGAAGCTGCTGAGGAGGAGGAGGAGCCTGATTTTGTGGAAATGATGGATATCCCAGAGTCCAAATGACTATCTATCCCTCTTCACAAGTCCTTGGGGAAACGGACACAAAAAATTTTACAAACTCCTAACCTCCTGTGGATAAAAGAATGGACAGCAGGTATATGTTATCAGACTCGGGTACGGAGTTTCTTTATACTCATAGCAGCCATATTGGGGTATTGCAGGCTGCAGCCTGTGACAGGGCTAACATTCCTTTGGATTCACCCCCCCCGGACAAGGACTTCAGGAAAGTTGATGCCATGGCCAAAAAAACAATATTTAGCATCCTGTTTGGGACTCAGGCAGGCAAACTACATGGCCTACACAGTCGGGTACCAAAAGTCCAGATGGGATACTGTTCTAAAACTGGCCAAATAAACCTCCCCCTAGTTAGCCAGGGAGCTGGAGGAGGTGGCTGCGGATGGAATTAAGGCATCTAAAGTACAATTTCATGCTGCTGTGGACTCCAGTGATGTGACATCAAGAGGCATGGCTACATCCTTCTCTCTCAGAAGACATGCTTGGCTCAGATGTACTAGTCTTTCACAGGATACCCTGACCAAGGCTATGGATTTTCCTGTAGTGGGTAACTTTGTTTGGGGGGAGCAGACAGAGGCTTACATGATGAAAATGTATGAATACAGGACCACTTACAGGAGCGCACAGGTCAAGGAAAGGCAAGCCACTCCACAAAAGCAGCAGTTTAGGGTCAGGGGAAGACCTTTTCACCAAGCCCAGGCCTCCTCTCCCTTCCCAGAGAGGGGGTTCTTCCGAGGGAGGAGCAAGAGGGGGATGAGCAGGGCTGCAGCCTCCTCCCAGTCTAAGGCTCCTGCCAAGCAGATACCCTGATGCGTCAGCTCGGGTTGACTCCCCAATCCCAGTAGGAGGCAAGCTGGCTTACTACTTTCAGGCCTGGATGTCTTTGACCTCAGACAAGTGGGTCCTGGACGTAATAAGCCAGGGACTGGCCCTCATCTTCAAAAAGTTTCCAAGAATGAAGGCCAGGTCTTTTCCACCTGCATCTATCTCAGAGACCCTTTCCTTAGAGGCAGAGGTTTCCTCTCTTCTAGCTCTCAAAGCTGTGGAGAAGGTTCCTACTCAACACTGGAGCAAAGAACTGTACTCCAGACAGGGGGAGTGGCGACCCATCCTAGACCTAAGGTATTCGAGCAAACCTATCTCAAAACCCAAATTCAAAGTGGTAACTCTGGGAATAATCCTTCCCTCTTCAAGGCCAGGGGATTGGCTAGCATCCCTGGACCTCAAGGATGCCTACTTCCATATCCCTATCAGGTGCTCCCACAGAAACTATCTCAGGTTCGAGTTGCCTTCAGGCCATTACCAGTTCAGGGCCATACCATTCGGCCTAACGTCATCTCCAAGGATGTTTACAAAGTGCCTTGCTGTAGTGGTGGCTTACCTCAGAAGACAAGGTATCACCATTTTCCCATATCTGGACGACTGGCTAATAGTAGATCAGTCATCAGACCAGGTCAAATCAGCTCTGCAAACCACTCAAGACTTGCTCACTTTGTTGGGATTTCTTCTCAATCTCCCAAAATCTCCTTGAACCAGTACAACTTCTCATGTTCAAAGAAATAGAACTGGATACTGCACAAGCAAAAGCTTTCCTCCCCCTGGCAATGGTGGAGGCCTTGATAGATCTTGCTTTTTCTTTTCGACCTCAGGTCTCTCGTCCAACAAGGCAGTTCCTCCAACTCCTGGGCCATATGGCAGCTTCCACTGCGGTGGTACAGGGAGCCAGATTTCAGATGAGGGACATTATGTTCCACCTAAGGTCCTTTTGGTCACAGAAAGGATTCTCTCACCAAATTATTTCCAGTGACTCAGACTCTGGTCCAAGCTGTCCAGTGGTGGCTGGACCAGGACAACCTCAGACAAGGAGTTCCATTTCCCCCTCAAGTTCCCTCAGTAGTCCTAACTACAGATGCTTCTCTCCTAGTTTGGGGATCCCACATGGGAGCCCTTACAGCTCAAGGGGTCTGGTCTTCACAGGAGTCTCTCCTTCAAATCAATCTCCTGGAACTCAGGGTAGTTTTCTTAGCCCTTCAATGCTTTTTGGAGTCAGTCAAGGGCAAGGTGGCCCAAGTCAGAACAGACATCACCACCACAATGTGGTACATCATAGAGCAGGGAGGCACTCGGTCCCTGGCCTTGTGCAGAGAAACCATGAAGCTATGGTCTCTAGCCTATTCACTTCAGACTTCCCTGGTAGCAGTTCACCTTCCAGGGAAGTACAATTTACTAGCAGATGCCCTGAGCAGAATCTCCCAGAGACATCACGAATGGTCCCTGGACCCTCACATACTGCAGGTCATCTTCTCCAGGTGGGGCACTCCAGAGATAGATCTCTTTGCAGCACCGGACAGTCATCAACTTCCTCTGTTTTGTTGCAGAGCTCCAGTCTTGGGGACTGTGCCTCTAGATGCTCTCATCTTGGATTGGAAAGACAGGTTCCTTTGTGCCTTCCCCTCTCTTCCCTCTGCTTTTCAGGGTTCTGATCAAAATCAGAACTCAACCCTTCACAGTGATACCAGTGGCTCCAGATTGGGCCAGACAGCCTTGGTATCGTGCTGCTGTCCCTGACGGTGTCAAGTCCCCTGTCTTTTCCCAAGAACTACAATCTCCTGACCTCCTCCCAGGGGAGGATCAGGTACCCCCATCTCCAGTCTCTCAACCTCAAGGTCTGACTCTTGGAAGAGTTAGAATATGCATGCCTGCATCTTTCTCAGGTAGTTCTTGATATTTTGAAGGTTTCCAGGAGACCTCCACTAGAAAAACTTGTAATTCCAAATGGAAGAAGTTCAGCATTTGGTGTTCCCAGAAAGGCATTGTACCCGATTCTGCAGATATTGCCACAGCCTTAGACTATCTGGTTCATCTCAGTGGTCTAGGCCTCAGGCCTGCAACTCTGAAGGTTCACCTAGCAGTTGTCTCTGCATTCCTTTTAGCAGGGAAGGGCTCTTCCCTGGCATCACATCCTGTTTTCACTAAGTTTTTCAAAGGTCTGGTTTATATTAACCCTCCCTTTAGAGAGCCTTCTCCCCGCTTGGGATCTTAATGTCTGCATTGCTCAGCTCATGCATCCACCCCTTGAACCTCTGGCCTTGGCCGAGCTGAAGTACTTGACCTGGAAAACTGTGTTCCTGATGGCTGTTACTTCTGCCAGGCGGATTAGTGAATTGCAGGCCCTCAGTCGAGCCTGACTATATCTCCTTCCATAAGGATAAAGGGTTCCTAAGAACCAACAGAATGTTCTTGCCCAAAGTGGTATCAGACTTTCATCTGAACCAGTCTCTCTCTTCCTGTGTTTTTCACTGATCATTCTTCTTCAGGAGAAAGAAGATGACACAGTTTGCAGGGTTTTATTTAACTCTAAAAATTGATTAGCATTTTGCTCATAAAAGTTCTAAAATGTGAAAATGTTTAGCATTTGCCTCACTGTGTTTAAAAAACGTAACACTTCTAGAAAACCTATATAAATGCTTTCTGTACAGTTAGCATTATCCCAAGAAAAAAACTGCTAATCAATCATTTAAAACCCTGATTTGGATGTTAAAAGAGCTCTTAGCTACTACACAGAACATACTAAGGTACACAAAAATGACTGCCTTCAATTGTTTCTCACTTATGGTGAAGTGGGGAAAGGTAAGCCTGCCACTAAAAGAACTATTGCCAGGTGGATTGTCTCTTGTATACAATTCTGCTATGACAAATTGTGTAAAACACCCCCTTCAGGCCTGAGGGTTCACTCAACTAGGGTTACAGCTGCTACTCTGGCTGTGGCCAGAGATATACCCTTGTTAGAGATCTGTAAAGTAGCCACCTGAAAAACAATCCATATTTTCACCAAGCATTACTCTCTGGACATCCAGGTAAGGAGCAATTCTAGGTTTGGCACAGCAGTACTGCAGATCCTGTTCCCAAAGTAGGTTCTGCATTCCCTCCTCCATAGGAAACTGGTTGGTAGTCTGCATAATGTCCGAATACAGCAAGATGCCATGTTGTTTGAAGAAAAAATTACTCACCATTGTAATGTCATTTCTTCTAGTGGAGTCTTGCTGTATTCTGACTTCCCTCCCTTAGAACCTAGTTTTTGGGAAGTGGGCTGGCAGGTACAGTGTTGCACCTCAGGGGTGTACCTTGTACCGTCCCTCTTAAGGGTGGGGTAGTTATTTTATTGTTAACTTTCTTGCATTTTATATTTAAATATTGTCACTACCTTTCTTCTTGGGTTCTCGACTTGAGTCTTTTTTGGACCCAAATTGTTGCCTTCTGGCTATACATATTTTGAACAATTTCTATAGTATAGTACTCAGTTTGCTCAAAAGAATCTGACGGTTACACTAGGAAGTACCACAGACAGAGGTTTGAAAACCAAGCTCGAGCTCAATGTTCTGTGCTTCTGCATAGAGTTAACTCTTTCCTTTCCGGGGCAGTTCAAGTTCTGGGGCTAGCTTCATAATGTCAGAATACAGCAAGACTCCATTAGAAGAAACAACATTACTATGGCGAATAATTTTTTTCTTATGACATCATACCCATATATTGCAGTGATACAGTACTGCTGAAATCAGCTTGAAATGAAAGTAAATATGTTCTTAAAGCTAATAATATAGGGTGTATCAGGTAGGAGCTACTGCTGCCAGATAAGAATTAAACTGAGACCTGCCAACTCGTATCACATGTGACGTGAATGAAGAGCTGTGGCCTTTGAATTTCAGCAGATCTTACTTCAAGGGGGCTCTTGTAGCAGACAGTAACCAGTAGGACTGAGCTGCCAGGCACTAGGACCATAAACAAAACTTCTAGCTTGCAGTATATAGCGGGGACCACCCCCGACATTGGTATGCCGACATCAGCCAGTAGTATAAAGGGGCAATCCCCCAGCCCATCCCCAGTTCTTTTCCCATCAACTCGCACAGTTCGGACCTCCACGGATTCCTGCTTCTAGTCAACTACCATTTTCACCAATTTTAATTATATTTCATATTTTACAGTTATCTTTATTTTATTCACATGCCTGTATGTCGTCTTCTCCAGTTACGTCTGCTGACCAGTGAATGAAGTGTGCCTGCAGCAAGCAGATTCCCGCTAAGGATGGCCACTCCTCATGCTAGCTCTGCCTAGACCCTAACCACGACACTGAGGGTTTGCCAGCAAAGCCAAGAGTTTAACTAAGCCACTTGGAGTCGCCAATCGTAGACACTGCAGGCTTTCCTTCTGCAGCAGAAGTTAGCGACGATGGAGAAGGAGCTCCAGGGCAAAAGCTTTTCTTCCTCCCTCCCCAGTCTCCGTGGCTTCCACTTCTTCCCATAAAGAGAAGAAGTCAAACGGGAGGTACAAGCAC
Source organism: Neoceratodus forsteri (assembly GCA_016271365.2). Taxonomy (NCBI): domain Eukaryota; kingdom Metazoa; phylum Chordata; order Ceratodontiformes; family Ceratodontidae; genus Neoceratodus; species Neoceratodus forsteri. Next base: position 73,263,057 of record CM057458.1, on the reverse strand, counting down.
CGGGACAAAGATTGAGATTGGCCCCGGTCGACTTTCCGCTCCAGGTCCCCGACCGCTTCTGGATCTTCCTCCCATGGGAGGTCAGTCCCTTCTTCACTGGTAGCCCTCATTTCCTCCGGACTGCTCGTGTCTTTGCCGCCCACCCTCCTCACTATCTCGGGTGAAGGCTCACCTGAGTTTTGGACATTGTCCCCAGTCTCTGAAGCTCAGGCCCCTTTTCCCAGCAATTCCTCAGCCTGGAGGCTTAACCAGCTCTTCAGACAGTGGGCTTTGGCACTCCGCCCCTCTTGTCTTCGTGCTGCCTACGTCAGTCCCGCGTTCATGGACTGATACCTCCAAGCAGCGCCAGGAGTGCACTCGCCTCTCTTTCTAGAGTGATGCCACTGTCTCCTAAAGGGACTCACTCCCCTATGCAGGCTACCCCTGCACAGGCTGTGTCGCCTGACCGGTGTCGGCCTCAGCCAATGCCGTCCACACTGGTGCCAACCCCGATGATGCCTTCCCCGTCTATCAAACATCAGCCGGTGCCAGTCACTCCTTCAAGACGGCAGCAACCGACATCTGCTACACCGATGCCAGGTCCTTCAAGACCAACGCCAGCCAGCCCTTCTCCTCTGGAGCAATCTACTGGCCATTTGGTTCCTCTGAGACAGATGTCGAATCCTGAGAAGCCTCACGGAACAACACCAGGGGATCCTACACCCTCCCACCTGGTGCCGCCTCCCCTCCCGCCACCCTTGGAATACACCGCCCTGTTCACGACTTGGTGGGAGTTTTTGCAGAGCAAGGAGTCCCGGGGATGGCCTGCCCTGCCCCATCTCCGAGAGAACCCTCTCCGATGCAGGTTCCCCTTCCTACTCCTTAGTCTTCTGGCTACAAGGAAGACTGGCGTAAGAAGGACCGCAGTCCACTGATGCTGGTCCCAGAATCTCCATTGTGGGGGATTCCTCCAAGGACTCCAAAGATTCTAATTTTCCCTCTGAGCCAGGGGAGCCTAGAAGTATCCCCAGATCACCTTCTGATGATTCTGAATGTCATGCGTCATATTCAGTCCCTTGTGGGCTAGGACTCTGAGGAACTCGATTCAGAACGCCTACACCTGGTGACCTTCCTCCATAAGAAGGATGCTCCGCCCTCAGTCATACCTACCCTTATTGACTCCTTTGAGGACATCAACAAGGCCACATGGAACCATCCATCCTCCTCACCAGTCTTGCCTAAGAAGACGGATAGGCTTTACCACACACCTAGGGACAAACCCTATTATGGGGAGCATCCAGAGGCTGACTCAGTGGTCATGAACACTGCTCATGACCGCACTAAGAGACCCAGACACCTTGGTACGCACCCACCAGACAAGGAGTCTCATCAGGTATACTACTGAAGCAAAAAGTTCTACACCTTGGCCACTTTGGCTGTCCGATCCCTGAATTTCTTGGCCCACATGGCACAGTACCAAAATGCCCTGTGGGATAAGGCTCTAGAATTGGTGCAAACTTTGTCGGATGATACCACTAAGTCACAATTGGCCCAACTCCTGAAATCAGGGTCTGACATTTGGGAATCACATACTAAGGGCTTCCTACGGTACGGCCAACGCGGCCAGTGTGGATTTCCTTGTGTTACTTTACTCTCCCACAGGGTTGCACCAAGCACTGGGGGTGGGGGCATAGGAAAAGGAGTGCAGGAGAATACTCAGGGGTCACATAGGGACCCTGGCAGAGGGGTCCAAAAGGACACTACCAAGGAAGCAGGCAGGTAACTGGGGACCCTCACAAAGGGGGGACAGAGGGACAACATTCTCAGGGAAGTAGGCAGATGGCCAGGGCTGGACAGAAGGAAGCAAGGCGGGGAGGTAGATCAGACCTTACACTCAGTAACCGCTTCAATTCTCTTCTGCTCAAGGATGAGGGGGGTGATGTAGCCACGACAGGGGTGGTTAGAGACGGAAAGGGAGTGGGAGGCAGGAGGCAGGGGCCAGATAGCAGGAAGAACAGGGGGGGACCTGGAATGCAGGAGAATGGGGGGAGCAGTAAATCGAGCAGGAGGGGCAGGGGGAAGAGGGAGGAAAGCTCAAGGAGAAGGACCAGTTGGGAGGAAAGGTAAAGGAAAAGGACCAGAAGTACAAAGAGGATTCAGTAAAGGGAGCTGAGGGTTTAGGCCAGGAGCACGACGAGCAAGGAGGAACTAAATGGAGACAGGAAGGAAGGGAGGATGAGCCAGGCTAGTTTAGCAGATGGGGAGAAGGACCAGTTGCGAGCAGTGAGGGGGTAGTAAGGTACAAAAGGATACTCAGGAGGAGGAGAGCATAGGATTGGAGGGAGGGTGGCCATGGTAAATAAGGAGGGTGGCATATGGCACCCAGATAGGGAGGAACAAGGAGCCAGCTGGGTGGAGGGGCCTGTAGAAAGGATGAGGGACATGGAAGGGGGATGGAGGAAAAGGGTGGTCAGAGTGCTCCTGCTGGGGGATTCTATGATCAGGGGTATCAAATGGGATAGAGAGGGAGAAGCCTGGCCCGTTAGAACAAGATGCTTCCCTGGACTAACGGTGCACAGGGCTAAGCACGAGGTATATCAGCTGGCAAAGGATTGTGGGGGTTCCCCAGACATACTGGTCCACCTGGGTACAAATGACATTGAGGGAAATGGCGAGCTAGAGATACAGGCAAGATTCAGGGAGCTCGCCAGGGTCTGTCATGACATAGGATGCACAGTTTCCTTCTCAGAAATTCTGCCAGTGCCAAGGGCTAGTGGGGAACACAAAAGGAAAATTAGGGAGATAAACCAGTGGCTCAGGGAGTGGTGTGAGGCCAGAGGGTATGGGTTGATGGGGGATTGGGGGGAGACCTGGGAGGATAAGGAGCTGTATGCTAGAGATAGACTACATCTCAATTTGGAGGGGAGGGGAATCCTTAAGTTGAAAATAGAGGGGTTCATTGGTGAAAAGTGGGGTTTAAACTTGTGAAGGGGGTGGGATGGGAGAAAAGGCTGTCAAGGGGGTGCCGATAAAGGAGGGACTCTGTCTCCACCCCCCTGGGGACCAGGAGGATTGCAGGAAAAGGCCAACTGGCAAAGTGCTGACCAGGGGAAAACAGAATCCCCATGGGAACACGAGCAGGGGAAATGGAACTATAGGGAAAGGGTGGAAGGTAGTCCTGCTAAATGACAGGTGCTTGGGCAATAAAATGCCTGAGCTCCAGGCGATGCTAACTGAGGGAGCAGTGGATGTGGCAGCAGTCACTGAGACTTGGGCCACTGCAAGACATGACTGGGACCTGAACCTGGAGGGTTACACTATGTTCAGGAGGGAAGGGGAGGAGGGGTAGCAATGATAGTCAAAAACTGCATTGGCATAGGGGGAGTAGAGGAGGCAGAGGGAACCGTGGAGGCGATTTGGGTCACCTTGATAACAAGGGGGCAAGAGGTAAAATAGGAGTGGTGTATAGACCCCTGCCCTGGCGGAGGAGCTGGAGGACAGTCTGGTGGCAGATGTTAGGAGACACTGCAGACTGGGCAGAGGAACAGTGGTGGTGTTGGGGACTTAAACATGCCAGGAACAGACTGGGAGACTATGACATCCTCTATGACCAGGGAACAGAGGTTGTTGGATGTCTTTCAAGACGCATTCCTAACTCAGCAGGTGAGGGAACCGACCAGGGAGGCTCGGGTACTGGATGTGGTCCTGGCAGGTAGTGACCAGATTGGGGGCCTGGAGGTAAGGGATCCATTGGCGGGGAGTGACCATGCCACAGTCTGGTTCTGCCTAGACCTAGGAGGGGTAGAAGGCTGCACAAAGACGGAAGTAACCGACTTCAGGGGGGTGGATTTTAAGGAAATGGGAAGGATCCTTAAGGAGCATTTGGATGGGATTGGGTCAGACATGGACGCTGATAGTAGGTGGGAAATCATCAGGAGAGGGGTGCAGGATGCTACCAGCACCTGTGCAAGAGTAAGACGAAAATGCGGTAGGGCCCAAAACCCTGTTGGTGGACCAGGGAGGTCCAGGAGGTGGTGCGAGGAAAGAAAGCAGCCTATAAGCAATTCAAGTGGACAAGGAGTGAAAGGGATCGAGGGGAGTACGAGCTGATGGCTAGAAGGGCCACTAGAGTGGTGAGGGCGGCTAAGGCAAGAAAGGAGCAGAACCTGGCCAGGGAAATTAGGAGAGGGAACAAGGGGTTCTTTAGATACATTGGGGAAAAACGAAGGGTGAGGGGGCAGATTAGCAGGATTAAATCAGGGGAGAGATGGGCACAAGACCCGGGGAGCAGCTGAGGTACTAAATGAGTACTTCACCTCAGTTTTCACCAGGGAAAATGGGGTGCTGCATCATACATGGGAGGAGACAGAGATACTGAGGAGGGGACCCTACCAATCGGCAGGTCTGGGGAGAGGGAGGCATCACTGGCAGGTGGGGAGGGCTAAGCAGGGAGAAGAGGCACCGAAGTGGAAATCACAGCAGAGAGAGTGAGGGAAGCCTCAGCCCTTAAGACGGAGAAAGCACCGGGCCGGATAAATTACATCCCAGAGTGCTGAAGGAACTTGCAGATGTCTGGCGAAACCCCTGGCAGAGCTTTCACCATCTCTCTGAGGACAGGGTGGGTGCCCCAAGACTGGAAGGTGGCGCATATAGTGCCTATCCACAGGGGGATCAAGGGAGGTGGCAGGAACTACAGGCCTGTCAGCCTGACATCGGTGGTGGGCAAGGTGATGGAGGGCATTGTCAAGGAGAGGCTAGGGGACCTGGATAAGTCAGGGTGCCTGGACGATAGACAGCATGGATTCATCCCGGGAAATCGTGTCAGACAAACCTGGTGGAGTTCTATGACTGGGTGACAAGTGCCTTGGACCTGGGTAGACCAGTGGATGTTCTCTTTCTAGACTTCAGCAAGGCATTTGACTCTGTTCCTCACGTGGGCCTGTTGGATAAGCTGGGAGAAATGGGGGTGGGGAACCAGATGATCAGATGGATAGGCAATTGGCTCCAGGACCGGACCCAGAGGGTCGTAGTTGGTGGGATAGTCTCATCCCCAAGGAGGGTCATTAGTGGGGTCCCACAGGGATCAGTCCTGGGCCCTTCTGTTCAACGCCTACGATCTGACATAAGGACAGGAATCAGGTGAGATGAGTCTCTTTGCAGATGACTCGAAACTGGGGCAGTGGTGGATGGGGAGGAGGGAGGGGACCTGGAGGCTCTGGAAAGATGGTCTAGAAAGTAGAAGCTGAGGTTCAATGCAGGGAAATGCAAGGTACTCCACCTGGGGCCAGAAACCCGGCCAAGTGTACACCCTGGGGAATGCTACAAGTCTCGATGGCTGAGAGGGACCTGGGGGTGGTGGTGGATGTCAGGATGAACAACTCTGAGACTTGCAGGAGGGCAGCAGCCAGGCCAACAGGATGCTGGGATGCATCGCTAGATCACCTCCAGAAGGAGGGAAGTGATCTCCCTCTGTATAACTGCTTGGTGAGGTCGCACCTGAGTACTGCGGCAGTTTTGGAGGCCACACTTAAAGCGGGACAGTAACTCCTGGAGAGGGTCCAGAGGAGGGCAACCAAAATGATTTGGAGCTTGGGAGACAGGACCTAGGAGGAGAGGCTCAAGAGCTAAATATGTACACATTGGAAGAGAGAAGGGACGGGGGACATGATAGAGGTCTTCAGGTACATGAAGAGGTAAATAGGGGAGGAACAGTCAGGGTGCTTAAGGAAGGAGGAAGGGGCCACTAGAGGGCATGGGTGGAAGCTGGAGGGGAAGATTCAGGGAGAAAGGAGGTGCTACTTCACTGAGAGGGTGGTGGAGCCATGGAATGCACTGCCTAGGGGCTGGTGGAGGCAGAGACAGTGGAGGGGTTCAAGAGGGTGGGACAGGTACAGGGGAAGGGTTCTGGAAGCAAAATGCAATGCAGCAAGAATATCCGGAACTGGGAAGGGAGAAGCCAGAGAAGGCGAGGGGGACAGCAAGGTCAGCACCCAGGGTGGGGGCTGACCAAACGAGCAGACACGAAAGACCGTTAGGCCTATTCTGCTGGCATTTTAGTATGTTAGTATGTTAAGGGGGGTGTAGTACTGCATTTACCTGTTAGCGACTGCTGTTTTAATGCCTGCAAGTACTGTTTAACTGTGATAGTAAGCCTGTATTCTGAATTAGTCTTCTTACCTGTTTAGTGCTGTTTTAAGATTCTGGCAGTCACTCCACAATTACGGGGGAATTCTTGCGCATGCGCACTAGCCATCTGTATCCTGACTCTGTCACAACAGTTGGCGCATGCGCAATAGCGCCCTCATTTGTCTCTCTGCATACTAATGTAATTCCTTTGTTCCCTTCCCCTTATAGTCCTCGAAGCACCCCTCTCAACACTGCCCAGCTGAGGAGCATTGGGGCCTGCAGAGTGCCTTAAGAGGTTAAAGCCTCCTTCCTTCCAGCCTACTTGTGGAGAGCTCTTACCTCGTCACAGTGCCGAGACTGCCCCACCCACCCAGGGTCGGCTGTACATTTATTGCTGCTTACAGGTCACGTGACATATCACGTGACCTCTCCTAAGTGTCCACTTTGCCATTTGCAGCTTATACTTGCTGACCACTGTGGGTTGCTGCTGTGCATCCCCAGGCACCACTCCATCTCTCTCCTCATCTCCACTCCCTGCAGCTACTATTAGCACAGGCCACCAGGAGTTGCTATAGCAACCTCCTAACTACTATTTCTTCCTCACCTACACCACTCTGCCCCCTCCTAATCTCTATTCCCACCTTATCTACTATTGCCCGTTGTGGGTCTCAAACCCTCTAACACTAAGCCAATGAGTTAGGCTATTGACTTCCTCTGATCCATAACTCTTATACCTTTTGACCCCATACTCTGCTAAAAAAAATACCTGCTGCTGTCCCACTTCAGGTCTCAAACCCTGTACACTTGACACCCGAGTCAGCAGCTCTACCACTGGGCTAGCAAGTTGATACAAATTACTCTGGTTCCTTGAAGTTCTTAGAGCTTCTTTGCACCATAATTTTAGCTAGAAAAAATACTCTGTGCTGTCCCACTGCGGTTCTCAAACCCTGCTCACCTGGCCACCAAGCCAAGATATAATTCTATTGGATCTTAAAGCTTTTGCTCCTTAAATCAACCAAAATACTCTACTGTCCCACCACAGGTCTCAAACCCAGTACCTTTGGTACTAAAGTCTACAGCTCTACCACTGGGCCATCAAGCCAAGATATAAGATATGATTCTACTGGATCTTAAAGCTCTTAAAGCATGTGATCCTTAATCCCACCCCCCAAAAAAAGCACTCCACTGTCCCTCCCCAGGTCTCAAACCCAGCACCCTTGAGACTGAAGTCAGCAGCTCTGTTCACCAAGCCAGCAAAATCTTGACTGTTCCTACAGCTTTTAAAGCTATGGCTCCTCACTCCCAGCCACTGTGCTCTAACTCCAAGGCTACCTGGCATCATGAGTGCTAACCACCACCTTATATAAGTTATATGTATCATCTTCTTACACTTCCTGAAACCTACCTCCCACCAGCCAGACCTCAGCCCTTGCCCATGATCAACTGTACCCACATACCTTTCCACTGTAGCCCACCCGCCCACCACCATGTCAAAGTACCCTGGACCACTGCATCCCACCCCTTGCTGCCCCCCAACCCCACCTCCGACCCTGGCTCCACCACTTCTGTATCTTGCAGACCCTCCAAACCCTGCCCATCCCCTGTTCACCCACTGCCTGCCCGGCCTCTCAGTGTACCCACAGGAAACTAACAAACTGCTACCCCAGGGCTAGAGCCCTAGTCATACTGTTACACCTCTCTGGTAATATCCACCCAAACCCAGGCTCTGCCCCCCACCAATCCACCAACTAAGTCCAACGGACTCTGCATTGCCTCTATGAACGTATGCAGCTTGCTTAAAAAATGTGCTGCCATTCAGTGCTGGACTATATCACACCAATCAGACATCATAGTCCTAGTAGAAACCTGGCTAACTACCAGTAAGTCCACCCAGACTCCTTTATCTCCCTCCCAGGCTACACCCTATATCGCAAGGATCGAGTAAGTAAATGTGGAGGCGGTTGTGCGTTCTATGCTCGGGACATAGAAACATAGAATTTGACTGCAGATAAGGACCACTTGGCCCACCTAGTCTGCCCATTTCCCTACCTAATGGATAAGCTCCAGATCCTAGTTAACCAACAGCCTACTTTCTCCTACCCCCCACTAGAATTGCCTTATGTCTGTCCCATGCATTCTTGAATTCCCCCATTGTTTTCAACTGTACGACCTCCTCAGCAAGGCTGTTCCATGTATCCACAACCATCGTAGGCCACACCTTTCCTGCCCCCAAGCTTGTAGATGGTGCCCAGGTCCTTACACTCAAACTCACCCCAGACCCATCCAAGAGCCCCCTCTATCTCACAGTCTCCTATATCCCCCCCAAGGAACCAGACCCCTGCAATATCATCTCTCACCGAATATCTCTCCTCCCTCCCTCCATAAGGCTCAACAAGTCCTAGTAGGAGACCTCAATGTAAACTGGTTCAGTCCCACTGCCTCACCAATAAGACACACATTCGCTGCATTGGACCTGACCCAACTCGTCTGTCAACCCACCAGACGTAACCAAAATTCAGGGACAAGCACCCTCCTAGATGTCATTGTCTCAAACCGCCCCCAAAAGATACTAGATATTCAAGTCCTCCCAGATTCCTTAAGTGACCACTCCCCTCTCCTATTCCTGTGGTCTACCCCCACCCCCAAACCAGTAGCCCAAACCAATCATCGTAGGCGCCTTCGCCCAGGAGGACTGTTAAAACTCAGGCAGTTTCTCACTCACATTGATTGGTCTCCCATCCGCCATGCAACGGGTGTTGACACTGCCCTCGACCTATTCTCACAAGCTTTTACCAAGGCCTGTGATTTTTTTTGCACCCATCACCACGGTCCGCTCCAAAAAAACAAAATGCACCTTGGGTCACTCCTGCCCTACTCCAACTACTCAGGGACAGGGATAACCTTTGGCATATAGTCACTGAGACTGGGCTGGCAACCGACAGACAGGCATATAATGCTGCCCGGAACAGGTGCACATGGGCCATCTGCAAAGCCAAGGCCACCCACTACCAGGCCACCCTCACCTCTTGGGGCTGCGCCCGGAACTTCTGGGACAATATAAAAGAAGTAACTGGGAAATCACCTCTGCCCCCCCAGCCCACCCTTACAGTCAATGGCACTACCATCACTGACCCCACCAACATTGCCAACTGCCTTAACTCCTCCTTTACTGATCTTAGCCCTGTCCTCCCGAGTAACGTTTTTGACCCTACTCACAACCCGCCGCCTTCAGATCTGCAGCACCCCCGGTTCTACCTATGCAAGGTATCCGTTCAGGAAGCCAAACCACTCCTGATTAAAGCACTAAAAGGCACCAATCCTAGCAGTGACTCCCTGGATCCAAAAATACTCTGGCTGGTCCTGGTCCCACTTACGGATCTACTGAACCGATCCCTCTGTCTGGGGAAATCCCCACAGCATGGAATACTGCGACAGTCACACCTATTCTCAAAGGTGGTGACCAGTCCGCCCCAGCAACTATTGGCCAATTTCCATTCTCCCCCAAAGCCTTAGAAAAAAGTGGTGGCCACCCAACTCACCGAATATCTAGCAAAATATAACATCCTGTGTCCAGAATAGCATGGCTTCTGTGCTGGTCACAGTACAGGCACAGCTTTAATGGAGTTCTTCAAAATCCTACACGCCTCCCTGGACCTCGGCTCCCTAGTTGGGGCAGTGTTCGTTGACCTCTCTAAGGCCTTTCACACTGTCTCCCACCCACTCCTACTAAATTCCCTCAACCATAAGGGTTTCTCTGCTGGCACCCTCTCCTGGTGTGCGAGCTACCTATCAGCCCACTCCCAGCGTGTCAGAAACAATGGGGTGCTCTCAGAAACCTGTCCCGTCTGCTCAGGGGTTCCCCAGGGCTGTATCCTGGGCCCACTACTCTTTAGCCTGTACATAAACGCCCTGCCTAGTGCCTGTTCTGGCAATATTTCACTATATGCTGACGACACTGTGATTTATGCAGCTCACAAAAATCTCACCTCCCTCCAAGACTCCCTCCAGCACTACTTCAGTGATGCTGAGAATTGGTGTAAGAAGAGCAGACTAGTAATTAACCTCAAAAAAACTAAGGCAATGCTCTTCGCCCACCACCAGAACAAAGCCAGCAAAAGTCCCCTCCAAATCTTCCCCAGCACTTGTCAACCACTCAAACAAGTTTACTTGTACAAATACCTGGATTTTGAAAGCAGCACAAGGGAAATCACAGAGTTTGGAACTGTTTGATTTTGAAAACAGCACAAGGGAAGTCGCAGAGTTTGGAGCTGTCTGATTTTGCAAGCAGCACAAGGGAAGTCGCAGAGTTTGGAACTGTCTGATTTTGCAAGCAGCACAAGGGAAGTCGCAGAGTTTGGAGCTGTCTGATTTTGCAAGCAGCACAAGGGAAGTCACAGAGTTTGGAACTGTCTGATTTTGCAAGCAGCACAAGGGAAGTCACAGAGTTTGGAACTGTCTGATTTTGCAAGCAGCACAAGGGAAGTCACAGAGTTTGGAACTGTCTGATTTTGCAAGCAGCACAAGGGAAGTCACAGAGTTTGGAACTGTCTGATTTTGAAAGCACAAGGGAAATCACAGAGTTTGGAACTGTCTGATTTTGAAAGCAGCACAAGGGAAATCACAGAGTTTGGAACTGTTTGATTTTGAAAGCAGCACATGGAAAGTCAAAGAGTTTGGAACTCAGTGCTTTGGCTTATCAGAAGGAACTAGAAGGGGGACAAGATCAGATCTGCAGTACAGTAGCTTCTTCTTGTTTTATATTGTTTCTTGTGGATTCTACTTGGTAGAAGGTCATTTCTTTTCTTTCTTACTACTAAGGGGTTAGCAGGGTATTGTTTGGGGCTGTTGGAATTTTGAAACCTGTTTTAGTAGCTATAAGTGGGCTCATTTGTTTGATTCACTGTGTGGCAGGCTGCATTTGTAGAGACCTATTTCTTCTGTTTTAAAACATAATTGGTGTGATTTAACTGGGTCTGTTTATTTGAATCAGAGACATGTATCTTCTAATTCCAAGCCTATTTTGATGTATTGTTGGTGAAGCTGTTTGAATTGGAGTCCTGTTTCTTTGGGTAGCAAACTTATTTTGGGGGCTTTGAGTAGAATTGTGATTCATTCTTGCTGGCTTCACTAGCAGCAAAGTTTGAGTGCAGAGTGGGAGAAGGGTGCTAATGGTCTGACCAGAGGCCTCAGCTACCTGACTGTTTCTGGAAGACTTGGGCTGGTCCCACCCTTGGTCCATTATTTCCTTTATACCAGGGGTTCTGACATCACTTCCTCAAACAGGCAAAGGATATGCACCTGTCATAGCAAAAGCAGACATCCAGAAGGAACAGCAGCAAGTGAAGAGGTGACTGCTCTCTCAGTGGAAGGGAAGTAAATGCAAATCTAGGAGCTTTCATTATTACTTCTTCGCATTGATATTGCATTGGGGAAAGGAGGAGTATGAGTTTGAAGAAGGTTGTGCAATGGCTACTTAAAGTCTGTCTTTGAGTGTGGATAGGAAGGATAGGAATATAAAAAGCAGTTGCTCAATATATCTAAACGTGTGCAACAAAGGAGGTAAGGGAAATAAAGAAAATGTTTTGCACTGATAGAGGAGGGAGAGGGGAGACTTGGGAGAGTGTTAGGTATCCTGCATCTGGAAGGGTGGGGGGTCGCTGGTGGGCAACAACAGCAATGGGTAGGGTGGTAGGCTGCAACAACTGTGGTGCACCAATCTTTCTAAAAATTGCCTGGAGTGTGGTAGGATGTTTAGTGTGCAACCACATAGAAAAACTTAGAAAGGAGATTGAGGATCTGCAGGAGGAACTAAGACAGGCAAGGCAGATTGGGGGTGGGTTTAGCCCAATACTGGAGGGAGGAAGAAGGGGAGATGAGGGAGGGCGATTTAAGCCAACAGTGGTGAGGAGAGGGTCAGAAGAAGGGAAGCAGAGAGAAAGGGGCCCAGGCCAGGAAGAACGATTGCCGGGGAAACCAGGTCAGGAGACAAAAGACAAATGGAAGGAGGAGATGGGGACTTGGGAGGCAAAGAAATGGCAAAAGTCATGGAGTGGAAAGGAGAGAACAGGTTACTATGAAGAGAGAGGGAGCGGGCATTTGTGAAGGGCCTTCAGAAAACAGCTCTGCACTGCTAGAGAGGAAGAAAGTAGAGGAGGGAAATTATGAAATTAGAGTAGTAGTTGATAAATGCCTGGACCAAACAGGAGTGGGGGGAAGTTCTGCTGGGAGAATTGCAACAGGGGTAAAAGGGGGAAATAATGTGCAGGAGGAAGAAGAGGAGCTGGAAATGAGAGAGGGAGATGAATGGAAGCAAGCAGGGAGTAAGAGTGGTGGAATCTTAGTGCTGCGGGACTCAATACTAAGAGGAGTTAGGTGGGGTAGCAAGGGGGAGAGGCATAGTCACATTTGGGTGGAAGCCATGCCAGTAATGACAGCGGAAAGGGTGGGACAGTCTTTTTTGAAATATGCTAGAAAGAGTAGGGACAAGCCTCATTTAATTATACATCTTGGGACAAACGACCTTGCTGACAAGACAGAAGATACAGTCCAGATGAGGTTTGAGGAACTAGCACAATTATGTGAGGGGGCAGGAAGATCAGCAACTTTTTGAGAGATACTTCCTGTGCCAAAGGCAAGCACAACAAGAAAGCTGAGAATAGAGGAATTTAACGGATGGCTAAGAACCTGGTGTTATGGGCTGTTAGGGGGGTGGGGAGGGACCTGGGAGGACAGTAGTCTCTATGCCAAGGACAGGCTACACTTGAGTGAGGAGGGAAAGAAAGTGTTGAAACAGAGGATGGAGGAGTACATAGAGGAAGTGGGGAATTTAAACTAGGAGTGGGGGGTGGCAGTTGGGGAAGAGATATGCAGAGACCACAGGTTGGGAAACCATATGAGCTTACCCCTCATAACAGTGGCAAAGGGCAAATGGCAAGTACTGTTGGTGATGCTAGGAAAGGAGGGCAGGATTGAGGGGGGGGGGTGGAAGGTGGTTACCCTTAATGCTAGGAGCCTTGGGAGGAAAACTGCAGAGTTACAGGTTCCCATGGCAGAGGGAGAGGTGGACATTGCAGTCATCACGGAAACATGGGCCACCCAATACAATGACTGGGACCTGTTTGTACCAGGGTACAGATTATTTTGTAGGGACAGAGTGATTGGGAAAGGAGGGGGTGTGGCACTATATGTGAAGGAAGGACTGAAGTGTGTAAGGGAGGAAGGAGAGGAGGGTAGTACGGAGTCACTTTGGATGCAAATCCTGGATTCCAAGAATAGGATTCTTAGAATGGGAGTGGTGTACAGGCCACCATCTCAGACGGAGGAGTTAGACAGGGAACTAGCGGGACAGATCAGGAGGACCTGCAAGAAGGGTAGTGTGATTGTGGGGGACTTCAACATGCCAGGAGTGGACTGGAGCACCCCAACAACCAGGAACAGAAGGGAGCAGGTACTACTGGATGCCTTCCAGGACAGCTTCCTGCTGCAAATGGTCAGTGAACCAACCAGGTTAGGAAATACCCTTGACCTTGTGCTGGCAAATGGGACTTTGAGAGAACTTACAGTGGAGGAACAGCTGTCAAGGAGTGACCACCGCTCAGTATGGTTCACATTGGATATGGGCAAGGAAGGAGTGGAATCTGGCACAATAGTGCTGGACTTCAGGAGGGCCGACTTTGGGAGGATGGGGAAGTGGTAAAAGGGTACCTGGCCAGAATTCAATCTAGTATGGATACTAACCAGAGGTGGGAGCTCATAAAGCTGGGGATAGTGAAGGCAACCAAAACCTGCTGCAAAGCCCAGAGCAAGAAGGCTAGGGCTAAGAAACCGATCTGGTTGAGCAAGGAGGTCATGGAAAACGTACGGAGGAAAAGAGCTGCCTTTAGTAAGTACAAGAAAACAGGGAGGGGGGAGGACAGGGAGGAGTACTTGACAGAATCAAAGGAGGTGACAAAGGCAGTAAGGGAGCCAAAGCATCTACCGAACTCAGGCTGGCACAAGGCATAAAGAAGGGGGAGAAGGACTTCTTTAAGTACATCAGGGAGAAAAGGAGCTGTAAGGACCACATAGTAAGGATTAGGACGGAGGGCTTGGGTGGAAGCAGGGTGCAATAAGGTGGAAGCACTAAATGAGTACTTCTGCTCAGTATTTACTAAAGAGAAGAGGGGGGTGACACCCAAGGTGGGAGAAATGGCAGAAGCGGGGGGGGAGTGATGACAGATGGGGAAATCACGGAGAGCAGAGTTTGAGAGGGTTTGAAGGCACTGAGGGTGGACAAGGCGCCAGGCCCAGATGGCATCCACCCCAGGGTACTGAAGGAGCTGGCAGAGGTCCTTGCCGGACCTTTGGCAGACCTATTTAATGCTTCACTACATTCAGGGTGTATACCTCAGGACTGGAGGATGGCTCATGTGGTGCCTCTCCACAAGAGTGGCCCCAAGGATGAACCGGGGGAAACTACAGACCAGTGAGCCTCACATCCATCGTGGGTAAGCTAATGGAGACTATCCTGAAGGAGAGGCTGGTGGCCCTCCTAGAGGCCAAAGGACTACAGGACAGCAGACAGCATGGCTTCATACGTGGCAGATCCTGCCAAACCAACCTGGTCAGTTCTATGACTTGGTAACTAGGCAACTGGACAGGGGCCATGCAGTGGATGTCCTGTATCTAGACTTCAGTAAGGCATTTGACTGTGTGCCGCATGGAAGGCTGGGAAGGAAGTTAGTAGGTACAGGGGCAGGTGCAAAGCTGGTGAGATGGGTAGGAAACTGGCTGCAGGGAAGGCAACAGAGGGTGGTGGTGGGTGGGGAGCTCTCACACCCAAGGGCAGTGACGAGCGGTATTCCACAGGGCTCAGTGTTGGGACCAGTGTTGTTTGGGATATTCATTGCAGACATATTATGGGACATCAATAGCAAGATCAGTCTGTTTGCTGATGATACCAAGGTAGGCGTGGTGGTGGATGACCTAGGGGGATGGCAGGGGTTGCAGGATGATCTGGCAAAGCTTGAAACCTGGTCAGACACCTGGCAACTGGGCTTTAATGCCAAAAAGTGCAAGGTGCTGCATTTTGGGATGAAGAACCCAAGGAGGAGTTACCAGCTAGGGGGAGTGCAGCTAGCCCAGACAGAGGAGGAGAAGGATCTGGGTGTGCTCATTACAGGGTCAATGAACAACTCTGCACAATGTAGGAAGGCAGCTGCAAAGGCCAACAAAATGCTGGGTTGTATTGCAAGGGGTATATCCTCGAGGAGGGAGGAGGTGATTCTGCCACTGTATAGGTCATTAGTTAGACCACACCTGGAGTACTGCATGCAGTACTGGTGTCCGTATCTGAAGAGGGACATTAAGTTACTGGAGGGGGTGCAGCGCAGAGAGACAAAGATGATCAAGGGGCTGGGGGACGCATCATACGAGAGGAGGTTTAAGGAGTTGAACATGTACTCACTGGAGGAGAGGAGAGGCAGGGGTGACATGATTGAAACATTTAAATACATGAAAGGAATAAACAAGACGGGTACAGAGGGGCTGTTCAAAGTAAGGGAAGGGAGGGCCACCAGGGGCCATGATATGAGACTAGAGCGAGGAAGGTTCAGGAGGGAGATGAGGAGACACTTTTTTACAGAGAGGGTGGTGGCTGGGTGGAATGCGTTACCTGCTGAAGTGGTGTGCAGTAGAACAGTGGACTGCTTCAAACGAGGATGGGACAGGACAAGGGGGAGGGTTAATGAAGGGGAAGGGTGGAAGGAAGGGGCAACTGCAGAATAAGGGGTGCTAGCTGCACATTCAAGCAGACTTGATAGACCTCTAGGCCTTTATCTGCTGGTAAATTGCGTATACCTTGGAATCACATTTGACTCGGCCCTCACCTTTCATGCCTACATTACTGCCCTTGCTTCTGCTGCAAATGTGTGCCTTGGTATCCTCTACCAGCACAAGGATTGCCTCCCACCTGATGCCCTCAGGCTTGCCATCACATCTGCAGTAATATCCCTTTCTGATTACGGCCTCTCAGTATATGGTGCTGCTGACTCCATTGCCCTCAGCAAGATTAGACTCACGCTAAATAAGGCTTGCAGGCAACTGACCAGTGCCCCTAGACTCACTCACACCCATCAACTCTATGACATGGCCAAACTCCTAAACCTCGAAGAACGCATCCGCTACCAAACTGGCCTGCTAACCAAGAAGATTCTACTTGGGCTGTCTCTCCCCCACACCGCGGGTGTCTGCCTCCATCCAGTTTACACCCCAGAGCCACCACCCAAACTTCGGACAAGGTCACTCTACTAGTGCCCAGAATTAGGACCACCTGGGCTCAGAGGTCATTCAGCTACAAAGCCTCTACCTGGTTCAGCTCTCCCCACAGCCATTTCCAGCACCTCCAAATTGACCCTTTCAAAGCTGCCTTACGAGACCTGCTATTCAACACCCACTGCTGCACCTGTCACTAAAAACACTCTGCTGCTGTTCTGGCACTATTGACATGGCCCACTGGGCTGAACACCCACCCACCCCACTCCCCCGGCCCCTCTCCTCTGCAGTACCTGCTGCTACTACTTGAAATGTTGATTAACTACACGTGTTCAAACAATTGTATGTAATACTATGTATTTCTGTTCATGCAACTTATGTAAAACTGTGCGATTCTGTATGTCTTTATTCTGTAAATATGTAAAAAAAAAAAAATCTGTTATTCTGTATTGACTGTACTCTATAAATTATGTTAACCATGTGTGTCCTCTCTGTGACGAGGTACCTTTGTTACGAGCCGCTGGCTCAAAGGTGTAAATCCGATTATACAATAAAATAAATAAAAGCCATGGGCATTTGTATTCGTTGTCATTACTGGCTCAGGGTTTCTGATTTTGCCCCGAATGTGCAGACCAGAATCCTTGATGCTCCGTTTAGGGGCTTGGCTCTCTTTGGAGAGGATGTACAGGGTATTTAGCTTCTGCCTGCAGGAATCTGGCCAGGCTGTGAAGACAGTACGCTTGTTATACCGACTACAGCCTAAACCCCAGCAGCTAGTCCTGTAGGAGGAATTGTCAGCAGTCCCAGGGACAACAGCCCAGAGGAGCCTTCAGATGTAAAGCCCCCTCCCAGGCAGCAGGAGCCTCAGGCCCTAGGGCCTCCCCTGCCGCTGTGCCCATCCCAGGTTCCTCTGCATGACTCCTTGTCATGACACCCTCCTGCAGAGGCTTTGGAAGTGGTGGGGGTCGCTTCTGTCTTTACCTGGAAGGATGGCGCAGAATTACCTCTGCGGGTGCTTCAGCTGATAGAAAG
Source organism: Neoceratodus forsteri (assembly GCA_016271365.2). Taxonomy (NCBI): domain Eukaryota; kingdom Metazoa; phylum Chordata; order Ceratodontiformes; family Ceratodontidae; genus Neoceratodus; species Neoceratodus forsteri. The sequence goes on along the minus strand of CM057458.1, from coordinate 73,245,669 downwards.
GGAGCATACTCTGGAGTTTGAACAGATACCCCTGGACAACCCTCCCTCACACTCCCACTAGCCTCCCAATCAAATTACTCTTATACAAGAGGAGATCCAGGCACTCCTGAGCAAAAGAGCTGTAGAACCTGTCCTCACCAAAGGGTAAAGGGGCTCTATTCCCGCTCCTTCCTGATCCCAAAAAAGACCAGCGATCTGAGACCTGTCTGGGACCTTAGCCAACTGAATTTGTTTATAGAATACCAGTGCTTCAGGGTGGTTACTCTTCAGGGGGTGCTGTACCCCTCCAAAAAGGAGATCGACTCTGCTCCCCTGGACATGCAGGATGTCTACCTCCACAACCAAGTGTTCCGACCTCACAGGAGGTTTCTACATTTTTGCTTTCAGGGGAACCTTTACCAGTTTAGGGCCCTGCCCTTTGACCTCTCCTTGTCACCTCAGGTTATCACCCCAGTGCCTTGCATTCGTGGCCACAGCCCTCAGGAGACAGGGTCTTTCTAGGAGCGTGGATATATTGTTCATCCACACTGTCTGGCATTGTCCCTTTCCCCTTTAAATCTTGCTGGAAGTCTTCAAACTGGCTCCTCCCACCCACCTGGGTGGTAAATACCTCGGCTCCACCCCATGACGCCAGATATTCCTTTCCGCTGGAAGAGACGGGTTCCCTCATGCTGCTTTGCAAGTACCATAGGCCCTGGAGACAAATTGACCGTTTTCGACGCACTTGCTTGCTTTAAAACTCATCTGTTTGGCACCGGATCTTAACGCTCGATATGGAGGACAAGTCGTCCCCGGTTTCAAGGGGTGTCCTGTAGACAAAAAATGTCTCACACTGATCCCCACCTTTCGTGCTTCTACTGCCTAGGCGCCATGCATGATACTTCGGCTTGCACCATCTGTTCAACCTTCCATCCCACCGTTCTGGAGGACCGCAAGGCATGCCTTAAGTTGGGGAGACCAGAGCTTGGCAATCCACCGGTGAAATCGAAGGAGGCCAGATGGGCGGTTTCCACGGCTGCGGGATCCACTGAGCAGCTCGAGCAGATGGCGGCCTTTGAAGAGGAAGTTTCCCAAGCTTCAGCCAACTCAACCTGGACTTCACCTTCACGGGATCCTAACGGGAGTTGTGCCAGTCTCTCCCTATTAAGGGTGAGGCGCCTTCGGGCTTGCACTCCTCCCGATCCAGGAAGAAGGATAAGGATCCCAAATCATCATCTTCTACCCGAAGAAGACGTTCCTGGGACCAAGAGCGGTCCGACACTCAGGAACAGGCGGTCTCTGCACGTCAGATAAGCGCGCTGCCGGCTTTTCGGACCTTCCATCAGGCCAGGGTACGAGCCAAGGATCGTCAAGAACCAGACAAGATTTCTTTCAACCCGATTGAGCTGTTGTTGCCGACGCCTGTCGACGACTCTTTGGAGAGGACTCCCATTCTCTCTTTCCCCGATGAGGAGACCCATCCCTCGGGCACCCCGATCGAGGGACAAGAGCCGGAACCTCGGTTTTCACCGAATCCAGTTTCTCCCGCCAGACAGAGCCGACGCCATCGGTCTCGATCGAGGAGTAGGACCCCGTTGGTCAGTAAACCGAGAAAGGGTCACAAACACTCCCAGAAGAGGCAACACCACCGTTCCTCCTCCTCCTTGGACAACGAGAGACTTCGACGGAAGCTCTGACATTATGAGGACCTCATGTGGCAGCAACTTCTTTTGATGGGTCAAAGCCGTGTGCTCCGTCTGTACCAGCCTTTACTTAGCCCCAGCCTCTTTGGCCGACACTGACTCCATCGGTTTTGAGGACTTCGGTTCTCTCGTCCGGTGGGATCGGTGCTTATTTCGGCTCGGCCTGTTATGGGCTCCCCACCAATTTTGGTGGAACCACCACCCAAACAGCCTCAGGGAGGGGCTCCCTCTAAGGAAGATCGACCAGCTACGGTCTTGCCCCATAGGTTGTCCATTACGGTCATTCCTGATTGCCCTAGGCACATTGAGGGGGACTTAGGTGGGAGACCCTTGCATCCATATTCCTCGTATTCGGATACTACTGGTCTTCACTCACATGATGAGCTGTCAGTGACAGGCCTGGAGGAAGGCCCTTCTTCCTTCCAGGGCATCCTTCGACTCATTTCGGAGTCCACAGGTATGCCTTTGAAACCCATACAAAACAAGGTGGAATGTCCTCTCAAGAGGGGGGCTACCCCGACGGAGGCCTTCTCAGTGGCCGAAGCCATAGTTGGCCCGGCACTGGAACTTTGGCAGCATCCTGCCTCTTGCCCGGCTCCATCTTCCCGCATGGCCCGCAAGTACGCGGTGCCCATGGGGTCCTTGGCGGGCTTCAGTGAGTATCCCTCAGCCAAGAGCCTTGTGGCTGCCTCAGTGTTTAGGCGCATGGGCAGCTCTGCGGATACTGACCGCCCTCCAGACAAGGAGTCCAAAAATATGGACCACTCTGCCCGGAAGGTTTACGCGGCATCATCCCTAGGCCTTCATCAGGCTAGCTCAGCAGTGATCATGGCACACTTCAATCACGCCCTTCTGGAGTCACTTGATGAAGTCCTCCCCTCATCTCCCAGCAAACATGCAGAGCACGGTCAAGCAGGTCCGGGACGAGGGCCGTGCTGTTGCTAAGCAACAGCTCCGGACAGCTCTGGACATTGGTGATTCCTGTGCCCGTTCAGTAGCTGCCGTGATAGCCACTCGCCACAGGACTTGGCTGAGGTTATCCTCCTTTCCCACGGATACTCAGCACAAGCTAGCTGACGTTCCTTTCCTTGGCACTGACCTCTTCGGTACAGGAGTGGCAGGTCATCTACAGCGCATTGAGCAGTCTAATGCCACCTCTGCTAAGGTTTTCTTCGGGCAAGAACCAGCAGAAACGCAAGAAGAAGTCCTTTCGGCATTCTTCCCCTGCAGTTAGACAGCCCTCCTTCCAGGGAGGTCAGCAACAGCAGCAGGCTCCAGCTTGGCGCCCTAGGCCCAAGCAAGGTCCCCAACAGCCCCGCAAAGGAGGCCGAGGTGCTGGTCCAGGTGCCTCCTCCTCCCCTCAGCCTGCACAGTGACGGGTCGGGGGTGGCCTCCCCTACACCCGTCACGCCAGTTCTGGGTCCTCCCATGGGGGGCCGGCTCTGCCACTTTCTTTCTGCTTGGTCCGGTTATCACTTCGGACATGTGGGTTCTGGAAGTGGTCGGGCAGGGACTGCCTCTAGAGTTCGAGCAGTACCCCCCCAGCCGGGCCTGTGCCCCACGGGAGGAAAGGATCTCAGTTGGCACTCAGTCGGCCCTTCGGGACTACATTGCTCAACTCCTCCTCAAGGAAGCGGTAGCTCCAGTGCTGGATCCTCCTTCAGACCCAGGCTTCATGTCCAGGTATTTCCTGGTGCCCAAGTGGATGGGGGGTTGGCGCCCAATCCTAGATATCCATGACCTGAATTGATATCTCGGGTCTCGCACCATCTGGATGGTAACTCTGAACCAGATCATACCATCTCTGGAGCGAAACGTGGTTCTGTTCACTGGATCTTCAGGACGCATTCTACCATGTCTCAATCCGTCCGTCCCATCAGCGGTTCCTCCGCTCCAGGGTCGAAGGGACCCTTTACGAGTTCAGAGCCATGCCGTTCGGCCTGTCATCGGACTCACGGGTCTTCACCAAATGCATCACAGTGGTGGCAGTTTATCTACGGCATCAAGGGGTTCGTATTTACCCCTATCCAGATGATTGGCTCCTGGCTGGTTCCTCCCTACAAGAGGTGGAAAGGTCCAGGGACTTGATCCTCCGAACCTGCTCCCACCTGGGCCTCCTAATCAATGAGGCCAAATCAGAACTCGTGCCCTCTCAGGTGATGGGCTTCATCGGGGCAGAGCTCAACTCTCATCAAGCCAGAGCTCGGCTCCCAGTGGACAGAGCGGAGGTTCTTTCCTCCTTTGCCCAGTCATTTCTGGTTGGGCACTTGCACCCTGCCCGGGACTTCCTGCGCCTCCTGGGTTACATGGCGGCGTGCACCTCAGTGGTCCATTGGGCCAGATTGCACATGAGCCCCCTTCAATGAGAGCTGGCCACACAGTGGTCTCAGCGTCGGGGTCTCTTCGACCAGCTGGTCACTGTCACCCAGAGGATGCGAGACACACTCCAATGGTGGACCGTCTGGAGTCATGTGTGGGAAGGGATCCTGTTTGTCCGCCCTGAGCCGACGGTCGTCCCTACGACTGATGCCTCTCTCATGGGCTGGGGAGCCCACAAGAGGGACAGCAGAACTCACAGGTTCTGGACCCCCGAGGAGTCCCGATGCCACATTAACCTGTTGGAGCTCAGAGCAGTCAGACTGGCATTGTCAGCTTTCGCTCCTCAGCTCCGGGGTCAAGTGGTTCAAGTCCAGATGGACAATACCACGACTATGTACTACCTCAACAAACAGGGTGGCAGCACTCCCATCTGCTATGTAAGGAGGCGCTCTGGATCTGGACCTTCGTCAGCTGGCTGGAGGTGGATCTCCTAGCCATCCATGTGGCAGGAGTCTCGAACCAACTGGCGGGTGCTCTCAGCCGCATAGGCCAGACATCCCACGAGTGGTCTCTCCATCCAGAGGTAGCTTACAATCTGTTCTTCCATTGGGGCAAACCGTTGGTGGACCTGTTCACCTCCAGGGAGAACACCAAGCTGAGGCTGTACCATGCTGCCCCCCTCAGCAGGGCTCGCTGCAGGGGGATGCCTTTCCGAAGCCGTGGACCCCAGCCCTGCTTTACACCTTCCCTCCATTTCCCTTGATCCACAAGGTGTTACTCAAGGTGAGGAGGGACAACACAAAGATGATCCTGGTAGCCCCAGATTGGCCACGCCAGTTCTGGTATCCAGATCTCCTCAGCCTCAGCTGCAGGACCCCGAAGCGGCTTTGTACACTCCCGGACCTGATATTGTTGAACCAGGGGAAGGTCTTCCACTCGGATCTTCAATCCTTGCACCTCACAGCCTGGTTCCTGAGTGGCTACAGTTCCAGGCTCTGGGTCTTTCCAAGGATGTCTACACCGTGGTGGAAGCACCTCGAAAGGAATCGAGCAGGAAATGTTATGCCTTCAAATGGAAAAGGTTTTCCATTTGGTGTCAAGGAAAGAGCCTGGACCCCTTATCCTGCTCTTTGGCTAACATTCTAGACTACCTTTGGTCTTGCTGACCGTTTTAGGGAACATTACAGAGCAATCAGGAATGGTGAAACTGCTAAACCCATTATATCCCACTTTATCTCCAGGGACCACAGTGTCAATGACCTTTATGTTTGTGTCCTTAAGCAGGGCTTCTGGGATCCTGACCATAGAAAAACATGGAAGCCAAGCTGATCATCTGCCTTGGCTCCCAACAGCCCTCTGGTTTAAATGATAGACTTATTTTCCACTAACATCTTTCAGCCATCCCCCTTTTTTTCCCTAAAGTCTATTTGTTTTTGTACTCATTTATTTTTCATTTTCACCATATGTCTCCATTTCTGTCTCCTTCCCACACATTTGTCACCTTTCAGCCTTCTTTCTAGGCCCTGTTAATTAGTTTCCACCTGGAAACTTCCCCAGTTCTTTCACTCCCATTATGCTTTATCTTTCCCATCATCACCTTTTTGTTTCACAGGTTCTCTCTTAATCTTACCGTTTATCACTTCTCCCTGAGCCTCCCCTTTCTTCTTTCTCCACATATATCTCTCTCATTTTACCCCTCCTCTACACTAACTTGTTTTTTTCTCTTTCAGATATTTCCTGAAGAAGACCTAAGGTCGAAATGTAGATTTTTAACACTGTTTTCAGCGTGCATTTAATATAACCATTTTGTTTTGCTTTTAGATCACATGCTGACGCAGCACCTTGTTTTTGTTTTTTACAATTTGTATGCTACATTTGCTGCGACCCACTATGCCTAATCTGAAATCTCTTCTGAATTCTGTACGATGCTCCTTCATTTCTTCTTTGTCTGCATTCCTTTCTCATATTTCTAAGCCTTCTCTTGAATTATTTTCTGTCATTTGCTCTAAGATTAAACTCTGCAGTCACTTACAGTTCCTTTCCAAATGCCGTCACCTGGGTATTATTCCTAAAGGTTTCTGTTTGAAATTTCATCCTTGTTCATTTGGATCTGAGACACGTTTCCTCTACTAATAAACTTTTGAAAACTTTCTCTAGGAAACTTATCACACACACCATTCTGTCCATCAAAACACAGCTGATTTCTGTGGACAAAACCATTCAAAGGCAAAAGGATTTCCTGCAGCGAACGGCTCCACATAACCTTCCTTTTATTAAGCACTGCATCCAAAACCATAACTCCACTCTCTTTCAGTTTCTCAAGGACACCAAATCTGCAAAACTCCAGTCTCCCACCCAGCAGATCAACAACCAACATGAGCCCTCGAGTCAGACGCAACCTAACAATTTGGTATTTTGTATTCCTCCAGACCTTCCCCTGACACAAGACGAGCAATCACTCCTCAGCAAAGGTCTCTTTTTTGTGTCCACACCGAGATATCTTGATGCACCCAAGGTCCAAGTTGATCTGCAGTGCTTCTATCGTAGAGTACGCCTTGCAGCTCATTTTTCTAATATGACTCCTCTTCCCACAGATGACGACAGTATCACCAGAACAATCAATGACATCAATCCCCAGCGAAGTGCGTGGACACCCCCTCCAGGACATTTTGCTGCTGTTGATTATTTTGTTAACCAATGCATGGAAAACACCACTAACTTTAATCTTCATTGCAGGCACAACCATTCCAACCTGACACCTGGTGAGCTTGCAGCCCTCAGATCTCTGCAATGTAGGAATGAGATTATCAAACCAGCTGATAAGGGAGGTGCTGTTGTGGTCTGGCAAAAGGAGCTATACATCACTGAAGCCACACAGCAACTCTCTGACACCAGGTTTTATTTCTCTTCCACCGGACCCCACTGCTGACTATCAGACGGAGGTCACCACCACCATCACATCTGCTACTGAAAACAAAGAGCTCCCTGCTTCTGCTAAGAGACTCATAGTTCAGCATCCCCAGATATCCAGGTTTTATCTCCTTCCCAAAATCCACAAAACCGGTAACCCGGGTCGTTCCATAGTGTCTGCCTGCTCCTGCCCCACATCCCACATCTCCGCATTTTTGGACGGCCTCATTGTTGAGTCCCTGCCCTCCTATGTTAAAGACACTAACCATGCTATCCAGTTATTTGACAGGTTCAGATTCAGTGACTCATCAGCTCATCTTCACCATGGACATCAAATCTCTTTACACAGTGATCCCCCATGATGATGGTCTGACAGCTTTGCAGCATTTCTTGAATAAGTGGGAAGTCCAGCAGCCACCCACACACACACTAACTTGTCTGGCAGAACTGGTTCTTACACTCAATGCTTTTTCTCTTTAAACAGTTTTTTTCAGCACGTCAGTGGAGTTGCCATGGGTACCAAGATGGGCCCCAGCTTTGCTAATCTGTTTGTGGGCTGGGTGGCAAAACATTTTTTTCTCTCATTCGCAGGGACTGTGCCTGAACTCTACAAACGCTACATTGATGACTGTGTGGGGGCCACCTCCTGCTTCAGGGAGACCCTCCAAGTCTTCCTTGATAAGTTTACCACGGCCCACCCTTCCCTTCAGTACACTGTTGAAGTATCCTCCTCTACACTGCCTTTTCTGGATATCCAGCTGTCAGTCCAAAACACTGGTCAGAAGACATCAGTCTATTACAAACCTACTGACTCTCACAGTTTCCTCCTCCACAGCTCCTTCCATCCTAAACATGTCAAGAATGGCCTGCCTTATTCATAGTTTCGTAGACTTCACAGGTTATGCAGTGAATAGGATGATTTTGCTAAGCAGACCCAAATAATGCATAGTTTTTTTTATCAACAGGGGATACCCTAAAAACACTGTGGACTGAGCACTCTCCCGGGTCAGTAACATGCCCCGTAACCTTGACCCCCGCAGGAGGGATACTGTCACACAAGAACAACGGTGTATTCCACTACTACTTCCTTTCCATCAGAGCACACCTTCTCTTCATAGGATCATCACCAGTAACTTTCTCATTTTGCAAACTGACCCTAGCATTGGTGCTTCCTTTACAGAACAACCTATTGCCTCCTACCACCGGCCACCTAACCTGCAGAATCTCCTGGTTAAAAGCAGCATACCCATTCCTAAAAGTTCCTCCCTCCCAGGTACCAAACCTTGCAACAGGACTCACTGCTACACCTGCAAATTTATTTCCAGTGTAACTGAGATTCGGGGGCCTACAGGTGTTTTTCACATCACCAAGGAGTTCTCATGCATCTCCACTAATGTGGTGTTTTGTATTCTTTGCAGGAAGTGTACAGCTATTTACATCGGAGAAACTGATAGGCGCCTTGCTGACTGTTTCAGGGAACATTACAGAGCAGTCAGGAATGGTGAAACTGCTAAACCCATTGTATCCCACTTTATCTCCAGGGACCACAATGTCAATGACCTATCTGTGTCCTTCAGCAGGGCTTCCGGGATCCTGACCATAGAAAAAACATGGAAGCCAAGCTGATCATCCGCCTTGGCTCCCAGCAGCCCTCTGGTTTAAATGATAAACTTACAGTATTTTCCACTAACATCTTTCAGCCATCCCTTTTTTTTCCCCTAAAGTCTATTTGTTTTTGTACTCATTTAATTTATTTTTCATTTTCACCATATGTCTCCATTTCTGTCTCCTTCCCACACATTTGTCACCTTTCAGCCTTCTTTCTAGGCCCTGTTAATTAGTCTCCACCTGGGAACTTCCCCAGCTCTTTCACTCCCATTATGCTTTATCTTTCCCATCATCACCTTTTTGTTTCACAGATTCTCCCTTAATCTTACCATTTATCACTTCTTCTCCCTGAGCCTCCCCCTTCTTCTTTCTCCACATATATATCTCTCTCATTTTACCTCTCCTCTACACTAACTTGTTTTTTTTCTCTTTCAGATATTTCCTGAAGAAGACCTAAGGTCAAAACGTAGATTTTTAACTCTCTTTTCAGCGTGCATTTACTATAACCATTTGTTTTGCTTTTAGACCACATGCTGACGCAGCACCTTGTTTTTGTTTTTTACCTTTGGTCTTTCTCCAAAGGAGGTCTTCGGTCATCAACCTTTAGGGTGCACCTGGCAGCCATCTCTGCTTACCGGGCGCAGGCTGGTCAGCCAACATTGGCACAGGAGACAGTGGTCAGGCGCTTTTTCAAAGGCCTGGATCACATATCCCCTCTGGTGCGTGAACCTCCACCTCTGTGGGATCTCTTGCTGGCTTTGGCAAAGCTCATGGGCAAGCCATTCGAACCCATGTACAAGTGTGAGCTCTCACATTTGTTGTGGAAGACTGCCTTCCTGGTGGCTATCACGTCAGCCAGAAGGACAGGGGAGCTCCAGGCACTTTTGGTGGACTCCCCTTATCTGGTCTTTAACAAGGACAAAGTTGTCCTGCGCCCCCACCGGAAATTCCTTCCGAAGGTGGTATCAGAGTTTCACCTTAACCAGGTGTTGACTCTGCCGGTATATTACCCTATCTACACCTCGGATGCCAAGTACTGGCTCCATACTCTGGATCTCAGACGTGCTCTCTCCTACTGTAAGGAGAGGATGGCGGAAATTCAGGGAGAGGTTCGCCAACTGTTTGTCATCTATGCTGAAGCCGCTTCTGGCAGACCTGCAGCCAAGCGGACTATTGCAAGATGGATCACATCTTGCATAAATCTGTGTTATGACTTGGCAGGCAAGGAGCATCCCAGTAGGATAAGAGCTCATTCTACCCGCCATACTACTGCTTCAGTAGCTGCTTCCAGGGACATCCCTATCCAGGAAATCTGTCGGGCTGCTACCTGGAAGTCAGCGAACACCTTTATTGCCAATTACCACATCGACCTTGAGTCACGACATGATGCTGGTTTTGGGGCCTCGGTTCTCCAATCTCTTTTTCCTAAGTAGAGGGTGTGCGCCTTGCCTGCCTCCTCCCGGAGAACTGCTAGGAGTCTGCCAGACAGTGTGGATGAACAACATATCCACGCTCCAAGAAAAACAGATTACTCACCTGTAACAGTAGTTCTAGGAGTGGTATATGTTGTTCATCCACACGCACCCACCCGACCTCCCAGGCTTAAGGCGCACAACCTTGCTTCCAGTGGGCTAGATCTGGGGTCATGGGGCAGAGCTGAGGTATTTGCCACCTTGGTAGGTGAGAGGAGCCCGCTTGAAGACTTCCAGCAAGATTTAAAGGGGAAAGGGACAATGCCAGACAGTGTGGATAAACAACATATACCACTCCTAGAACTACTGTTACGGGTGAGTAACCTGTTTTTATGTCTTTTCCTACCTCGACGATTGGCTTCTCACATCCCCTTCCAGAGGCCAGCTGCTCCAGACCATGGCGATCATCTTTGAGTTGTTTCAGATGCTGGGAATCGCCCTGAACCGTCCCAAGCCCTCCTTCTTGCCAAGTCAAAGACTGCTGTTCATCGGTGCAATCCTGGACTCTGCTCAGAGCAAGGCTTTCCTGCCTCCAGACAGTGCAGAATGCCTGAGGGTACAGGCCCATTTGTTGTCCTCGTCTCGACAAGTCCCGGCCGGGTTACTTCTCAGGCTCTTGGGACACATGGTTGACGGGCAGAAAACAGAGAGTGGTGGTAAATGGTATACAGTCAGAAAGAGATGCAAGTCACAAGTGGGGTACCTCAGGGATCAGTCCTGGGGCCAGTCCTCTTCAACATCTTCATTAGTGACCTTGCAGATGGACTAGAGGGTAAGGCTTGTCTGTTTGCAGATGACACCAAGATCTGCAACAGAGTAGATGATCCAGATGGGGTGGGCAGAATGAGAAGAGATCTGGATAAACTAGCAGAATGGTCAGAAGAGTGGCAACTGGGATTTAATGCAAAGAAGTGCAAAATCATGCATATAGGGAAGAGAAACCCTGAAGCCACCTATAGGCTGGGAGGGGAGTTGCTAGCAGTCACAAAGGAAGAAAGAGACTTGGGCATCATCATCACTGATGACCTAAAATCATCCAAGCAGACCTCTAAAGCAGTAGGTAAGGCTAGGGGGGTGTTAGGGTGTATTAGTAGGGGTATCACAAGTCGTAAGAGGGAGGTAATAATCCCTCTGTACAAGACACTGGTTAGGCCCCATCTGGAGTACTGCGTGCAGTATTGAAGGCCACACCTTCACAAGGACATTAACCAAATTGAGGCAGTCCAGAGAAGGGCAACCAAAATGGTGCAGGGACTGCATCAGAAGACATATGAGGACAGATTAACGGAGCTCAATATGTATACCCTTGAGCAAAGGAGGGAGAGAGGTGATATGATCGAGGCATTCAAACACCTTAGGGCATAAACAAGGTGAAAGAGTCTAACATGTTTAAATATAAGAAAAATAGCAGGACAAGAGGACACAGCATGAGATTAGAGGGAGGCCAATTAAGGGGGAATGTGAGGAAATTCTTTTTCACAGAAAGGGTGGTGGATGCATGGAATGGCTTACCACAAGAAGTGGTGGCTATGAATACAGTGCAGGGCTTCAAACAGGCATGGGATAGGCATAAGGGAGCAATACAAATGACTATGAATAGATAGGCCACTGACAGAGCAAAGGCCGATGGCACATTTATAAGGTAGAAAAAGAAATGGGCAGACTGGATGGGCCTTGCTGTCCTTATCTGCCGTCAACTTCTATGTTTCTACATGGCGGCAGCCATAGTCACCGTCCCACTTGCCCGCCGATTCTTGAGGGTGCCTCAATGGATCCTACAGGTCCAATGCGATCAATGCACGGATGATTTGGAACAGGAAGTCTTAGTTTCCGATCTTGTCCAACAAACGCTGTCTTGGTGGATGCACCCTTCTAACCTCCTTAGAGGGGTCCCCTTCAGAGCGAACTCTCCCACTCAGGTTCTCATGAGAAATGTGTCCTTTCTGGGCTGGGGAGCCCATTTAGCAGACCGTCAGACCCAGGGTACCTGGTCACAACAGGAGCAAGATGCGCACAATCCTCCTTGCCTTCCATGCCTTTCATACTAATCTCCTTCCGGGTCCTCTCCTGATTCAGACAGACAACATGAAGGTAGTCTATTATATCAACAAACAAGGGGGAACTCATTCATACTCCAAGCAGGGAGGCCACCAGAGTTGGGCACTGGGCAATAGAACATGACATGGTTCTAATGGCACTTCATGTTCCAAGCATCCAAAACAACCTGGCCAACAGCCTAAGGTGGTCCAGGTTGAAAACATATGAGTGGGAGCTCCTATCCTCTGTAGTCAAGGAACCCTTCGACAGGTGGTGTCGTCCCGCATTAGGCCTCTTTTTGTCCCATTCAATGCAAAACTGCCCAATTTCTGCTCGCTAGATCCAGCGCCTGGTATTTTCTAAGACATGTCCCTCTCTTGGATAGGGAGGTTCCTGTATACCTTTCCTTGCTTCCCACTTCTGCTGAGAGTTCTTCTCAAGTTGCAGTCAGAGGAGGCAGATATGGTTCTGATAGCCCCTTACTGGCCATGACAGATCTGGCTTCCATTATTGCAACAGCTGGCGGTGGAACCTCCACTTCCCTGCCCCTTTGCCAAGACCTGCTCTCCCAGGACCAGGGCTGTCTGATTCACCCGGACCTCAAGTCTCTTAATCTACATGCGTGGCTCCTTCAGACTTAGCCATCGCACAATTTGGGGTGCCCTCTGGGGTGACAAATGTCTTGGTGGCTGTGAGGAAGCCCTCCACCAGGGCCACTTATACTGTGAAGTGGAAGCAGTTTTCCATCTGGTCTTCTTCCCGGCATTTGGATCCCTTCACCTGCCCAGTGAACCTCATCCTGGAGAGCCTCCTTTCTCTTTCAAATTCAGGTTTGAGCTACTCCTCTATCAAGGTGCACCTTTCCGTCATTTCTGCCTACCATGCACTTATTGACAGCAAAAATATTGCTCAGCTGGATCTGTACCACATATTCTTGCAGGGCATCCTTCATTTGAAACCCCCATTAGGGACCCAGTCCCAACGTGGGATTTGTCTTTTTTTTTTTTTTTTTTTTTTGTAAGAGAAGTTCACTCTTCCTCCCATTGAGCTGGCAGCAAGCTGCGAGCTGCACTTTCCGTCATGGAAAGTGTTGTTTTTCATTGCCATTACCTCAGCTCAGAGGATTTCCAAGCTTCATACTCTGATGTGTAAAGAGCCTTACTTAGTTTTCTACAAAGACAAAGTGTCTTTGCGGACCAATCCTAAGGTTTGGCCTAAGGTGTTGTCTGAGTTTACTTTGAATCAATCCATTCACCTTCCTGTTTATTTTCCTGAGTATGTCAATCGGGGGAGGCCTTGCTTCATCATGGGGTCATAATGTCATGGACGAAACCGCACAAAACAAAATGCTGCAGGCAAAACGGTGTGCACTGAAAGAAGGTCAGAAAAAAGTACTTGCCACAACAGAAGCAGTGCACACCATTTAAACAAATAGCACTATCTGGATTTTTTTTTTTTTTGGGGGGCGCTTCTTCAAGAGGAGCTCTTGCAACAGGCACTGCTTTCCCTCACTCCCTCCTTCCCCCTGACTGCTGTTTGTCCATCACAGCTATTCTGCTTTCCTCATTTAGGAGGAACCTCCCCGGTTCTCCAGATTCTGATCATGCTGGGGTCTCCGGTGGGAGAACTGGGGATGGGCTGGGGGACTGCTCGCTTTATACTATTGGCTGATGTCAGCACACTGACATTGGGGACAGTCCCCTGCTATATACTGCTAGCTAGAAGTTTTCCGTGTGGTCCTAGCGCCTAGTTTCTTAGTCCTAATGGTTATTGCCTGGTGCAAGAGCTCTTTTCAAAGATCTACTGTTACGGTAAGTTCTTACATAACTGTACTGTCTGCGATTGCAGGTCTAGGTGTCTGCTGCAGTATTTGCATGTTGACCAAGAACAAAACTATTTTGGTGGTGGTCATTTAGAAAAATGCTTGTTCGTGAGGCATAGATACAGTTAACTATCCACACTCTGGCGGTTCCACTAAGTGCTCATTCGTAATGTCTTTAAGCTAAGCTTCTTCCACCCCTCTTGTAGTATATCTTCTGGCTCCACCCCATGCCATCAGATCTTTCTTTCCACTGGAAGGGACAGGTCTGCTCCTTCGCAGATTTGCAGCGTTCGGGGTTTTCCACTTAGCACTTTGGTGACTTTTCTCTTCAGACAACTGCTTTGAGATTGAGTTTTCAGTTCTTCACTACGTTCATTCGTCCCAGCTCTACCTCATCAACGGAAGAGAGACAGAGGACTCAAAGCCATGTCATGGCTTCAGAAGTTCTTTGTCACATGTGGACAGAAAATATCAAATGGACCCACGTGTGTCTTGTCTCTACTGTCTGGGGCTCAGCACATTACTGGCGGTGGCCTATGCCAGGCAATGCTTCCATCATCATTGGAAAACTGTGTGGCCCATCATCTTCTCAGTTGGCTGGCTGGTGGGGATTGAAGATCCAACCTAAGGGACACAAGAAGGCCTTGGCTACTGCGGGGTTAGCTGCTCAGCTTGCAGTCCTGGAAGAAGTGTTGGTTACCATGGTGGACACTCATCAACCTCCGCACTGCTGCCTGCTGGGGCCAGTGTCGAAGGGTCCTTCTCAGATGAGTTTTGTGATATGTTTTGGGCCCTCCAGCCTTGAGTATTGAGATGATTGTTAAGTTTTGGTGGTAAAGTGAGATAGAAATTTACATATTTTCTCTGTCTTGATTTCAGCAAGGCCTTTGACTCTGAGCCCCACAAAAGGTTGATCAGGAAGTTGGTGGATCTCGGGGGTTAGGAAAATATGGCAAAATGTGTGGACATTAGGGACAGGGACATTAGCTAGAGCTGTGGACCCAAGCCAGCCCGGTAGTGCTAAGGGCTGAGCCGCTGGTCACCTTACCTCATATCACACCAGTGACCCGTGTTCGGAAATGAGCATGGGTCGCCGGGGGGTCGGCCAGGGAAGAGAAGGATAGAGCATCCGACAGCTGCTCTCCTTTTCCAGGGGGTTTAGCTGCAGGCTCCCGCTACAATACTGCCACCTAGGGGAGCCCGGGTGGAAGGCGCGGTCAGGTGGAGAAGCAGTAAGGGCATTGGGTGGATGTTGGTAGATGGGCGGAGCAGGAGGTACATCTTGGCATGCCTCCTAGCTCATTGCCCCTCATTGCACACTGACGTCTGGAGGGAAAAAATGGAAAAATACACCTCGGTCTCTCCTAGGTGGCAACACCTCTCTGTGGGGATCTCCAGACTTGTCAGACAGACTCCGCTGTGCCAGGCTCTACGCACAGAAATGTATGTTGGTTTGGGGAGGTAAGCATTGGGGGTTCCTCCTCACCCCTACCCGGGGAGTATATTGGGGCATTGCTGGTGTGTGTGTGGAACCAGAGTACTCTAGGGGCAGAACATGACGTGAATGGAGCCTGCAGACAGAGGATGTCTGAGAGAATGGAGGGAGGAGGCAGATAGGGCTCATAAACATAAGGTTAAAAAAAAAAGTTGCAGACCCTACAATTTGAGCAAACTTGATAGACCAAATGGCCGTCTTCTGCTGGCTTGTTGATATGATAGGAAACACAAGCACCACCAGCACTCATTATGCGATTGGAAGAGATTGCAGTCCTTGCATTCCCTCAACTCCCCTGACCACTCAACTCATGTCAAGCTCTCGACTCTAGTCGAGCAGCTGATTAACATCTCCATGGGTCCCCCCCATCAGACTTGTCAACCTATACACCAGTTGAGAAAGTTGTCATTTTCTAGACCCTGTCAGCCAGTTGAAGGAGATTGACGAGGAGTTGATATCCCAGACCCCGGTTTTCCTGGTTCTCTCCTAAAGAGGACATGAGCTGGTCGGTGTCCCCGACTGGTTCCGTTTTGGACCAGCCTCCACCGGTGGTTTTGCCACCGATGTTAGTAAATGTGGCTCAGCATGTGGTCTACACCGACTCTTCAATGGCTTCTCCTCAATGTCGTCCCTTGGGTTGGTGGTTGAGAACCAGGTTGAGGTGCCATTCAAGCACTCAGTCCCACTCTTCAAACAACATGAAGTCTTGCTGTATTCTGACTGGTCCTGCCTTTCAACTGCCCCAGAGAACAAAGAGTTAGCTTTCCATGGCCAGCATGGAACATTCAGCGCGAGCTCAATTGAAGCCCCTGTCTGCTGTTTAAACTTCAACCATTAGATTTTTTACTCTGCCTCACTTAACAGTCGCTCCGGAGATTTCTCCTTTGCTCAGTTCAAAAAAGTCGGTTAAAGTTTTGTTTTTCACTTGGTTTCTACTGAATTTCTGCTACTGAATCTGTCAGTTCAAGTCTCTGTCTGTGGTACCGTGAGTGCTAGATAGGTTTTGCATTTAGTTTCTGTGTGGAACTTGTAAATTTTGGATCGGTTCAGTTTGAACTGATCAGTTTGGTCTAAAAAAGTTTTTGAATTTGTTTAGAGTGTGGTAACCGGTCTGTATCAGTTCTAAAAAAAAAAAAAAAAAACAGATTTAATTACATTTTTTTCCATGACCTGTAACACGGTCAAGAACCGATAGGGGAGTCTTGCCTGGTGGATTGCCGAAAAAAGGTTGTTTTGGATAGGATTGACCATGTCTGAGAAACCCAAGAAAAAAAACGGGCCCACTGGTTTCAACACTGCAGTGTGTGTGTGGGGAAGCCTTTGCTAAGGCTGATCCCCACACCACCTGTGTTTATTGTCTGGGGTTCAGACTGCCAAATTTGTAAGAGTTTTCCCAAAGCTATCCTGGTTAAAAGAGTAGGTAAACTGAGGGAACGGGAGGCTGAGAAGTCCGCTGACCCAGATGGCCAGCCCGGTTTGGTTCCGACCGAACCAGAAGGAGTGCCTTCTGACTAGGGCGAAACTTCTTTGAGCAAGAGGAGAGCCAATTCTGAGAAGTCAGTTCCAGTTAAAAGAAAGAGAAGAGAAAAATCATCCGGTTCGGTTCCACAAGTTCTTTCGCCGACCGCTGATGGAATAGCCAAAGCGATAAGGATAGTGCAGTTGCTAACTTCGGATCCGGCCGAACCAGCACCATCTGGCAGGGGCTCAGTTCGGTCGGTTCCCCTGGTTCCGGATTATACTTTAGAAGAATTTTATGAACCAGAGGAGGAGGAGGGAGAGTATGAGGATGATGACGATGGTGATTATGAAAATCTGGATGTGCCTATTGACCCGGACATCTCCCCAGACAGACCTTCAGGTGTTTCTCCTACTAGGCTTTCTGAGTCCCCTTCTCACTTTATGTTTTACAAGAAAGTGACTGAAACCCTTCAGCTTCCAATGGAAGAAGCAGTAGAGGATCAGGAGGAGCCTGATTTTGTTGAAATGATGGACATCCCAGAGTCCAGGAGGCTGTCTATTCCCCTTCACAAATCTTACGGGAAACAGACATTTAAAATTCTAAAGACGCCTAACTCCATACCTCCTGTGGACAGATGAATGGACAAGAGGTATACCCTTTCAGGCTCGGACACAGAGTTCCTTTCTCAGCAATGCAGCCATGCTGGGGTAGTGCAGGCTGCTGCCTGTGATAAGGCGAATGTTCCCTTGGCATCACACCCTCCAGATAAGTACTCCAGGAGGATTGATGCCATGGCAAAGAAACAGTACATGGCAGCATCTTTGGGACTCAGGCAGGCTAACTATATGGCCTACACAGCTAGATACCAGAAGTCCAGGTGGGACACTGTGCTGGCTCTGGCTAAACAGGCCCCTGACCAGCTTGCCAAGAAGCTGGAGTAGGTGGCTGCGAATGGGATTGAGGCATCCAAGGTGCAATTTCATGGTGCTGTGGACTCCAGTGTTGTTTCATCTAGAGTCATGGCTACATCTGTGGCCCTTCGGAGGATGGCTTGGCTCAGATGTACTAGCCTATCACAGAATACCCAAGCTAAGGCCATGGATTTCCCTGTCATTGGTAATTCTCTGTTTGCGGAGCAGACAGAGAACTACATGAAAAAGATGGATGAGTACAGGACCACCTACAGGAGTGCTCAGGCCAAAGAAAGGCAAACCAGTCCTCAAAGGCAGCACTCTAGGGACACGGGCAGGCCCTTTCAAAGGCCTTTCTATCAAGCCCAGGCCTCCTCTTCCACTTATGCTCAGAGGGGATTCTTCAGAGGCAGAGGCAGACAGAGAATGAGCAGGCCTGTTTCCACCCCTCGGCCTAAAGCCCCTGCCAAGCAGACAGCCTGATGAGTCTGCCCGGGCCAATTCTCCAATACCTGTGGGGGGCAGGCTGGCTTACTTTGTCCAGGACTGGAGGTCTCTGACATCAGACAAGTGGGTCCTGAAAGTAGTAAGCCAGAGACAGGTTCTCAGCTTCAAAAAATTTCCCAAGATGAGAACCAGATCCTTTCCACCTGCAAATCCATCAGAGACCCTTGCCCTAGAGGCAGAGGTTTCTTCCCTCCTAGCTCTCAGAGCTATAGAAAGGGTTCCTACCCTACACAAGGGCAAAGGATTGTACTCCAGGTACTTCCTAACCTCCCAAAAAACAGGAGAATGGTGACCCATTCTGGATCTAAGATATCTGAACAAGCACCTTTTAAAACCAAAGTTCAAAATGGTGATTCGGGGAATAATTCTGCCCTCTGTAAGGCCAGGGGACTGGCTAGCATCCCTGGATCTCAAAGATGCCTACTTTCACATTCCCATCAGGTGCTTCCACAGAAAGTACCTAAGGTTCGAGTTGCCCTCAGGCCACTATCAATTCAGAGCAATGCCCTTTGGCCTAACATCAGCCCCGAGGGTGTTAACAAAGTGCCTGGCAGTAGTGGTTGCCTTCCTAAGGAGAAAAAAGATTTCCATCTTCCCATATCTGGACAACTGGCTTGTAGTGGGTCAGTCCCCAGACCAAGTCAAGTCACATCAGCAAGTAGCTCAGCAAGTGCTCACTTCCTTAGGATTCCTCCTCAACCTTCCAAAGTCAGTTCTTGAGCCAGTACAGCTCCTCACCTTTATAGGGGCAGAACTAGATACAGTAAGGGCAAGAGCCTTCCTTTCCCTGGACAGGGCAAGGACTCCTATGGAACTGCCTCTTCATTCACCCTACAGGTGTCTCGACCAGCAAGGCATTTCCTTCAGCTTCTGGGCCACATGGCAGCTTCCACAGCAGTGGTCCAGGGAGCAAGATTCCAGATGAGGGACATTCAGTTCCATTTAAGAGCCTTCTGGTCCCAAAGAAAGGATTCTCTCACCAAACTAGTCCCAGTGACCCGAACCCTGATCCAGGCTTTGCAATAGTGGCAGGATCAGGACAGTTTGAGACAAGGAGTTCCTTTTGTCACTCAGTCTCATTCAGTGATACTCACCACAGATGCTTCCCTGCTCGGCTGGGGAGCCCGCCTGTGGGATCTTACCCCCGCAGGGACTGTGGTCACCTCAAGAATCTCTGCTTCACATCAGTCTCTTGGAACTCAGAGCAGTGTTTCTGGCACTGCAAGCCTTTTCCAAATCTGTACAGAACAAGGTGGTCCAGATCAGAATAGACAACACCACCACCATGTGGTACATTAACAAGCAGGGAGGCACTCGGTCTACGACCTTGTGCACAGAGGCAATGAAGTTGTGGTCCCTGGCCTGTTCCCCTACAACTTCTCTGATAGCAGTTCACCTCCCAGGGAAGGACAATGTCCTAGCAGCTGCTGTCAGCAGGATATCCCAGGGCCATCACGAATGGATCCTAGATCCCCTAGTTTTGAAGGTGATTTTCTCGAGATGGGGCACTCCACAGATAGATCTTTTTGCAGCCCCAGACAATCACCAACTTCCTCTCTTTTGTTGCAGACTCCCAGTCTTGGGCTCAGTATCCCTGGATGCTCGGATTCTGAATTGGGAAGGGAAATTTCTGTATGCTTTTCCCACCTTCTCTCTCCTGTTCAAAGTGTTAGTCAAGATCAGGTCTCAACCATGCAAAGTGATTCTGATTGCTCCAGACTGGGCCAGACAGCCCTGGTACCCACTGTTGCTGTCCTTAGCAGTCCACCTTCCCCTGTCTCTTCCCAGGAATTACAACCTGTTGACTTCCTCTCGGGAGGATTTGGTATCCGAACCTCAAATCTCTCAATCACAAGGCATGGCTCTTGAAGAGTTAGAGTGCTGATCTGCGCCTTTCTCAAGGGGTTCTGGATATCCTTAAGGCTTCTCGAAAGCCTTCCACCAGAAAGACTTACAACTCCAAATGGAAAAGGTTCACTATTTGGTGCTCTAATAAGCATATCTCTCCAGAATCTGCTGGGTTGCCTACAGTTCTGGACTATATGGTCCATCTTAATGGCTTAGGACTTGGGCCAGCTACACTTAAAGTGCCTCTGGCAGTTGTTTCTGCCTTCTTGTCAGTAGGCAAGCCCTCTCCCCTGTCAGCCCATCCTGTGTTTTGTAAGTTCTTCAAGGGATTGCTGCACACCAATCTCCCCTTAGGGACCCTGCTTCTGCTTGGGACCTTAATGTTTGCATTGCTCAGCTTATGCAACTACCCTTTGAGCCTTTGTCCTCTGCAGAGCTTAAGTACTTGACTTGGAAAACTGTGTTTTTGGTAGCCATTACCTCTGCCAGGCGTATCAGTGAATTGCAAGCCCTGTCAGTGGAGCCTGATTTCATCTCTTTCCATAGAGATAAAGTGGTCCTA
Organism: Neoceratodus forsteri; assembly: GCA_016271365.2. Lineage (NCBI taxonomy): Eukaryota > Metazoa > Chordata > Ceratodontiformes > Ceratodontidae > Neoceratodus > Neoceratodus forsteri. Next base: position 73,225,034 of record CM057458.1, on the reverse strand, counting down.
AGAACTAACAGGAAGTTTTTGCCTAAGGTGGTTTCAGATTTCCACCTTAAATCAGTCTGTCTCTCCCTGTTTTCTTCACTGACCATTCCTCCTCTGGAGAAAGGAGGCTGCACAGCTTGGATGTGAAGAGGGCCCTCGGCTACTACATAGAGCGCACCAAGGGTCACAGGTTTGAGTCCCTCCAGTTGTTCCTCACATATGGAGAGGTCGGTAAGGGCAAACCTGCTACTAAGAGATCTATTGCCAGGTGGTTTGTCTCTTGTATACAATTCTGCTTTGAAAAACTGGGTAGAACCCCACCCTCAGGCCCGAGGGCTCATTCTGCTAGAGGTACAGCTGCTTCCTTGGCTGCTGCCTGGGATATTCCTATCTTAGAAATTTGTCAAGCAGCCACCTGAAAAACAGTCCATACATTCGCCAAGCATTACTCTCTGGATATCCAGGCTAGGAGTGATGCTCGGTTTGGCACAGCAGTACTTCAGAGCCTATTCCCAAAGTAGGCTCTGTCCCTCCTCCATGGAGGTACTGCTTGGTAGTCTGCAAAAGTTAGAATACAGCAAGACTTCATGTTGTTTGAAGAAAAAAATTACTCAACTTAGTAATGTTGTTTCTTCTAATGGAGTCTTGCTGTATTCTGACCTCCCCCCCGCCTCCCGTCTCAGAACCTGGTTTTTGGGGTGTGGGTGGGCAGAAACAGTGCTGGCACCCTAGAGGTGCCCCTTTTTTCACCCTCCTTTACTTGGGTGTGTGTTGTGTTTTGTTTTTTGGGTTTCCTGACTTGAGTCTTTGCTTTGAAACAAAAAAAAAATGTTTTTAATAAATTTAGTTGCCAGTTGGTTAGTGTGAGTTTTACAGTTTCTACACAGAACTTCTAGTGTGTATTGCTCATAAAGATGTGATGGTTGGAGTTTAAGCAGCAGCAGACAGGGTCTTCAACCGAGCTTGCGCTAAATGTTCCATGCTGGCCGTGGAAAGTTAACTCTTTGTTCTCCGGGGCAGTTGAAAGGCAGGACCTAACTGCAGTAGTCAGAATACATCAAGACTCCATTAGAAGAAACAACATTACTAAGGTGAGTAGTTTTTTCAACTGGGATGTGCTGCCATCAGTGTTTCTCGACCTCCTCTCCTCATCCTCTTGTGAGGCGCGGCACTGCAGCAGGATGCAGCAGCACTACAGGGAACTCCTCTGGAAGCAGTGGACTCTTGTAGGGTGGGGTAGGGCTCTGTTCTGTGGCCCTACGGTCAACTGGCAGGCAGCAGTGATGCTTACTCCAGTCCATTCCCAACAGATATCTCAGCATCTGCCTTTCCACACCTACGGGTGGAGCCACCTCCACCACAGCCTTTGGTGGGAGCCACAACCAAGGACCCTTATGCTGCAGCCAGCTTGCCAGGTCAGCTGTCGGTGGGAATCACCCAGTCTGAAGAGAACTCAGGTGGTCTCTGGTGGCAGATGGTCACGCAGTGTTTTCAAAGAGCCCTCAAATGGGTCATCCGTGTTGTCATCTGGGACCCACGGCTTCAACCAGGCGTCAGTCGAGGAACTGACAATTGACCATAGGCTGGTGTCATTTGGGACTCTCCTCCACCAGATGTTGGAGTTCATGAATGTGCCCTTGGAGTCAATCCAGCAGAGGGCTAAATACCCTTTTCACAGACATTTTGGAGAAAGACGACAACCCCTGGGGTTGCCTTTCTTATGGCTGAGGCCATATTGGGACTGGGACTGGCCCTGGAGCTCTAGCAGTATCCAGTATCTTGCTGGGCATCCTCCACTCATATGGTCCACAAGTAAGCAGTCCCTACAGGGTCTGCTTTGAGGTTTTTGGACCACCCCTCAGCTGAAGGTCTGGTCTCTGACATGGCCTTCTGAAAGTCTGAAAACCAAGGTGACAAGGATTCAGAAAAGTTTGACCATATGACTAAGAAGGTATATGCCATTGCCTGCTTGTGTTCAGGGTTGGACTGGGGTACAGGAGGCCCACCTGGAAAGTGGATACAGGGGCCCACCAGGAAAGTCAGTAGGGAAGGGCCCAGAGTGACACACTTCATATCAGTATTACACTTAGATTTCATACACTAGCTCTGAGTCTGCATCTCACATTTACTTGCAGTGCCCCAAATACCCCCTTTTAATTAGAAAAAGGATGATAAATGGAAAGAATTTCAGGCAGTTACCCTATTGGGGGGGCCCACCTGGAAATTTCCAGGTATCCTGGTGAGCCAGTCGGACTCTGCTTAGGTTTGCATCAGGCCAGCTATCTGTCCTAATAGCTAACTTTGGTCACTCTCTGTTGGGAGTGTTGGAAGAAATCCTTCCTCACCTTCCTGCTGACAAGCAGCTGCCAGTGAAGTTGGTCAAAGGCCAGGATCAAGTGCTGGCTAAACACACCAGATCTAGGTGGCCTTGGACATGGGTGATTCCTGTGCTAGTGCCTCGACTGCAGCCATTGTGATGTGTTGTATGGCCTGGCTGAGGCTCGCCACCTTAACGGTAGATACTAAGCACAAGCTGGCCCATGCCCCTTTGCTGGGCACCAGCCTCTTTGGCCTGGGGGGTGGAAGGACATCCCACCAGCACTGAGAAGTCCAGCACCATCCTGGATTCTGTGGCTTCATCCCAAAAGGATCCTAAGGCTCAGAAGCCTTAGAAGAAGACCTTTCAATATAGAACCTTTCAGCCACAGCAGCCTCAACGGTAGCCCCAGCTGGAGAAATGCCAAACCTGGAGTCCCAATGCCAAGTTTTATGGCTACTGGCTGAAAAGAGGCGAGAGTAGGGGAAGCAATGTCCCTCCAGCCCCTCCAAAGCTGTGCAGTGACAGTTCGGTTGGGGGGGGGTCATCATCTTCACATCTTTCCAGTTCCTGACCAAGCTGTCTGTGGGGGTCAGCTATGCCACTTCTGAACACATTGGTCCATGGGCAAGTAGGTACTAGAGGTGGTAGGCATAGAGTTGCCTCTTAATTATAAGTCTCTCTCACCTTACCAGCCCCATGCTCCTGGGGAGTCCTCGGTGTTGCAAGAGATGCTGTCCGCCGTAAGGGAGGACATCGCTCAACTCCTTGTGAAGGGAGCCATAGCCCGTGTCCCAGGCACCCTGGTTGGTAAGTCAGAAGTACTTTTCCAGATACCTTCTAATCCCGATATGGACTGGGAACTTGCACACCATACTGGATCTGCATGATCTGAACCAGTTTATGCAGGATGGTCACTCTGAGCCAGGTCATACCATCCCTGGAACAGGGTATGTGGTTCTGCTCCCTGGATCTCAAGGATGTGTTTTTCCACATTCCAGTCCATTCATCCCACTTGTAGTACCTTTGCTTCTGCGCAGAAGGGGTTCTCTGTCAGTTCTAGGTCATGCCCTTCAACTTGTCATCCAGGCCTGGGGGTCATCACCAGCTGCATGGCAGTGGTTGCAGCCTTTCTGTGACACAAGGGCATCAGGGTATATCCCTACTTTGATGACTGGCTGATAGCTTGGCCATCCAAAGAAGCCCTAGAGTAGTCCAGAAATCTGGCCCTCAAGACCTGCAGAGACTTGGGCCTGGCAGGTCAGCCTAAACAAGCCCGAACTGATAGTCTCGCAGGTTGTCAAGTTCATTGAAGCAGAACTAGACTGCCTGTGGGCCAAGGCCTGTCTCCATGTGGACTAGGCTCAGGACCCTATCTTTTTTGCCTGATCATTTCAGGTTGGGTGCTCGCACCCTGCCCGGGATTTCCTCGGGCTGCTGGGTTACATGGCATCCACCACCAGTGTGGCCCAATGGGCATGCTGGTGGATGCTTAACCTGCAGTGGGAGCTGGGCCGCTAGTGGCCTCAGTACATAGGTCACCCAGACCAGCTGGTCTAGGTGACCCAGCTATTGTGCGATGCCATCCACTGGTGGCTGATCCCTCAACATCTAGAGCAAGGAATGTTTGTTGGCCCAGAGCATGATGGATACATCTCTGGTAGAGTAGGGAACGCACCTGGGGAACCACAGAGCCCACGAGTTCTGGTCACCCAAGGAGTCCCATCACCACTTTAGCCTGCTGGGGCTTTAAGCTGTGCAGCTGGCTTTCATGGAATTTGCTGCTCTGGTACGGGGTCAGGTTGTGCAGGTCCAGACAGACACCACCACAACTATGTTTTTTCAGAACAGGCAGGGAGGAACTCCCTCCTTTCCCTTGTATCGGGAGACCCTCTGGACTTGGACCCTCGTGCACAGCCTGGGTACAGATCTCCTGGTAATTACATATCACACAAGTGAACAGTTAGCTGGCAGACACCATCAACTGGATGTCGCACGAGTGGTCCTTGTATCGGGAGGTGTTATGCCACCTGTTCTCCCGGTGGGGAAACCCCAGTAGTGGACCTGTTTTTTTTCCCTGGAAGAACAGAAAGCTGAGGCTGCTTTGTGCCCACCCACCCCCCACCTCCCCACAGTGTGGGACACTCGGGCGGGGGGGGGGATGCCTTTTCGAGGCTCTGGACCCCAGCCCTTGCGTACACCTTCCCACCCTTCCCTTTGATCCACAAAGTGGTGGCCAAGGCCTGTAAGGACAAGGCATAAATGATTCTTTTTTTTTTAAGTTTAAAAGTTTAATCTTTATTCAAAATATTTTCTAAATGGTACAAAATAAACCATAGCAGAAAGTTTCCAGATGATATTTACAAACTGCAGTATACATAAAAGGACAGAAAAATGATACAGGCTACCCAATGAGTCCACTGATGGTAAATAGAGTGACAACCAGAGGGGGCAACTGGCCAGACGTGGAGAAACATGATGATGCGCAGTATTTAAACATAGAAGTGAAGACTGGTCCTCCGAGGATCCAGTGTGGGTTGAGGAATCGTGGACAGACCCCTACCAACATACACATCTCTACCAAACAGTCCATAGCACTCGTACCAAAACTAATTAACTGGATAAACAAAGGACATTCCTGGCTAACTAGATAAAACGTAACAATCATTTGGATGACCTGAACCTTATATAAGTGTACCAGTACAATAAAAAGATGTCCCGAACCTTATATAAGTGTACCAGTACAATAAAAAGATGTCTCATCAAAACTAGAGGCAACAATAAAAAGAAAATACCAACTATATAGCAATGTACAAGAAAAAAGTTATAATAAATAATTATAACAAAAAAACAGGGAACGAAGGGAACCGGGGTTGTCCTCTGGACAAGCCAAACCAGACCACATCAAGACAAATCACAAGACTAAAGAGTGGGAGACAAAAGAAAAAAAAAGGTAAGAGGAAGTAAAATAGGACCCCCCCCCCAGCTTACCACCCAAACAAACCCACAGTTCAAAGGTGAAAATCCCATGTCTACTCAGTGTGCTTAAGCCCAATGCCCAAGGCCATACTACTGCTCTCACGGAGAACAAAATCCAGATAATGCTTCAGCTGATAACAGACCCACTTGCACCACCTAAGCTCAAAAGACTGCAAACTATTAGGGGTCCTTATTGGAAGGCACTCTAGAGCATGTATCTCCAGAGTATGTGCCCTCCAGGATCTTAAGGTGGGCTCTTTGTTAGTATACCAAAGTCTAGTAATAGTCTTCTTAGCAGACAACAAAAGAAGTGTAATTTGTCTATGCATGGTGGAGTTTATACTACAATGCTCTGGCAGCACGGCTGTAAGGATATTAGCTGGAGTGAGAAGATCAGGGCAGTCATAAATGGCAATTATAACATCTAGAACTTGTCTCCACAACCGAGTAAGACAGGCACATGACCACAGGACATGTTTGTGGTCAGCTGGGCTAAAGCCACATTCTCTCCAGCAATCTCCTAAGGAAGACACCACAAAATGAGCCACCACAGCTGGGGTCTGAAAGTACTAAGTTCTGCACTTCCACTCTTTCCAATACAGTGCCGCGGAGACCTTCTAGGTAATGTGAGCCGATGCGCTCCAGACGGGTATCTCAGAGTGCAGTTCATGCTCCCATTTACATCTCCACCTGTCCGTGGAATCCACACAACTGAGCCCCAGAACTTTATACAAGGCACTAATAATGTGTTCCGTGGGCGGATTCACTAAATGATGTCGGATAAGAGGTATCAAGGGTGGCAGATGGGTGACCAAGTGGGCCAAGGCCTTCTACAGTGGCTGGAGATGTGATTTTGGTTGCAAGAATCTTAAATTCCGTAGCTGGGAGATAGAAGCGTGCCTGCAAGGAGACAAAAGGTAGTAGGCTGGTAGGGCCCACCAATTGAAAAATGTGGGTAATGTAATTTCGACACATCTTAAAGTACTGGTCCAATTTATAGAAACATAGAATTTGATGGCAGATAAGGACCACTTGGCCCACCTAGTCTGCCCATTTTCCTACCTAAAAGATAAGCTGCAGATCCTAGTTAACCAACAGACTACTTCCTCCTACCCCCCACTAGGACTGCCTTATGCCTGTCCCATGCATTCTTGAAGTACCCCACTGTTCTTGACTCCATGACCTCCTCAGGGAGGCTGCTTCATGCATCCACAACCCTCTCAGTGAAAAAATACTTCCTCACATTACCCCTGAGCCGTCCCCCCTCTGTCTTCAAATTGTGCCCCCTTGTTCTTGCACATCTCTTGTTCTGGAAGATGCTACCCTCTTGGACTTTAATTCCCTTGAGGTACTTGAAAGTTTCTATCATGTCCCCTCTCTCCCTTCTTTCCTCAAAAGTATCATGTTAAGCTCCTTTAGTCTTTCTTCGTATGTCTTCTGGTGCAGACCCTGCACCATTTTGGTTGCCCTTCTCTGGACAGCCTCCACTCTGTCTATGTCTTTTCGGAGATGGGGTCTCCAGAACTGCACACAGTACTCCAGATGGGGTCTCACCAACTGTCTGTAGTAAGGGATAACAACTCCTGTTTTCTACTATTGATGCCTCTTCCTATGCATCAATTACTGCCTTCTCAGATTGCTTGCCCACCTTCAGGTCATCTAATATAATTACCCCCAGGTCCCTTTCTATTTATACTGTTGTCAGTATCTCACCCCCCATTGTGTAATCTTGCCCTGGGTTTTTGTTTCCCATGTGCATTACCTTGCACTTCTTTGCATTGAATCTGAGCTGCCATACATTTGACCATTCCTCCAACCTTGCCAAGTCCCTTCTCATCCTTTCCACTCCATCTGGTGTATCAACCCTGCTGCAGATCTTTGTGTCATCTGCAAAGAGACATACTTTTCCTTCCAGTTCCTCTGCAATGTCACTTATAAAGACATTAAAAAGGACTGGTCCCAGTACTGAACCCTGCGGTACCCCGCTAGTAACCCTCCTTTCTTCACTGTACTCCATTTACTACTACTCTTTGTGTCCTGTTGTCTAGCCAATTCTTTATCCAGGCTACCACTTTGGGACCCACTCCAAGGCTGGCTATCTTGTGTATAATCTTTTGTGTGGGACTGTATCAAATGCCTTGCTATAATCTAGGTAGGCCATGTCCGCAGCCCCTCCCTGGTCTACTACTTTGGTCACCCAGTCAAAGAAATCTATTAGATTCATCTGACACGACCTTCCCATTGTGAATCCATGCTGCTTTGGGTCCTGTGCCCCACTGGCCTCTAGGTACTCAACAGTTCTTTCCTTCAAGTGATTCCATCATTTTCCCTACCACTGAGGTCAAACTAACTTGGTCTGTAGTTTCCTGCCTCTGTTCTGCTCCCACTTTTGTAAAGAGGAATTACATCTGCCCTCCTCCAGTCCTCTGGTACCACCCCATCCTCCCATGATTTGTTAGAGTAGTCAGCGGTGTCACTAGTTCTACTCTTAGTTCTTTTAGAATTCTTGGGTGAATCCCATCAGGCCCCATTGCTTTGTCCACCTTCAATTTTATTAGTTCTTTCAGAACCCTTTCTTCTGTAAATGGAAATTAGGAAAGAAATCCAGGTCATATGCCAAGGAGTTAGGATTTTTCGCTCTACCAATGACAAATGTTTCCTGAGCATCTGAAGCCTATGCCTAAATGATTCAGCTCTGTATTGTGTACACTTGGTTAAAGGCCGACATTTGAGAGGGTTCCCTGGTGCATAAGCCTGGACATTATGTATGCCATTAAGAGTAAGTTCTCTACGTTTCCAGTAAGCATCATAGTGCGGGGAAAGCCAATATAGAACTATACGAAGACACCGATGATTCTAATAGCTCCAGACTAGTCCAAAATGTTCTGGTATCCAGATCTCCTCAACCTTAGCATTAAGCCTCTGTGGCACTTGCCTCTTCACCCAAACTTACTGACCAGACAACGGGAAGGTCCTGCATTTGGGCCTTCAGTCCCTCCACCTCATGGCCTGGTTACTGAGCAGCTAGAGTTCTCGACCGTGGGCCTTTCGGAAGCTGTGCTTCACATTGTGGATTCCTCCTGGCAGGAGTTAACTTGCTGGTGCTACTCCTTGAAATGGAACAAGTCTTCCATTTGGTGTCATGGCAAGGAGCTGGATCCCCTTGCCTTCCCTGTGACTATCATCCTGGGATACCGCTAGTCCCTCTTTCAGTTGGGGCTGCAAGCAGCAACGGTTTAGGTGCACCTGGCAGCCATTTCTGCATACTGGGCAGGGGCTGGTATGCCGACAGTGGCCCAGGAGAAGGTGTTGGGGTGCTTTTTCAAGGGCCGTGACCACCTGTCCCCTCCAATACATGTACCACCATCACTGTGGGACTTACTGCTGGTGCTGGTTATGCTTATGGACAAGCCATTTGAGCCTTTGCACAGGTTTGAGATGTCACACCTGTCATGCAAGACAACATTCTTGGTGGCACTTACGTCAGCTGGAAGGATCAGTGAGCTCCAGCTGCTCTTGGCGGAGTCTCCATATCAGGCCTTCCACAGGGACAAATTCGTCCTTCGCCCCCACCCAAAGTTTCTCCGGAAGGTTCTATCAGAGTTCCACCTTTACCAAATAATGAACCTTCCAGTATACTGTAAAACTCATCTTCGGAGGCTGACCACAGGTTCTATACCCTTGACCTCCAGGAGGTGCTTTCATATTATAAGGAACATATGGAGTTTGGAGTGAGGCTTGCCCGCTGTTTGTAACATACGCTGAAGCCACGCCTGGCAGGAGTTCCTGGCAGACTGGCAACAAAGTGAATGATTGGCAAGTGGATAGCATCCTATAACCATATAGATGATATGGTTTGGGTTTTCACTGCTATGCAGATGATACCCAGCTGTATATGTCTTTTGTGCCCGGCCAGGACGCTGCCTTGTCGGTATTTAATAACTGCCTTGAAGAAATCCAAGACTGGATGAGTGGGAGTTGGCTGAGGTTAAACCCGGAGAAAACTGAGGTGTTGGTTGTGGACAAAGGTCGCTGTGAAGGTCTGCGGAGGATCACCCTCAGGCTTATGGCAGGTGTTCAACTGACCTCAGATCCAGGTCTGCGGAATCTTGGGCGTAATAACGGACGCACCGCCTGACTGAAATTTCAGGTGTCACGGTCGTCAAAACTCCTTTTCATCTGAGGAATATTGCCAGGTGAAGCACCTGTTCCTCCAGAGGACCTTCCAACATTGATCCGCGCCGTTACCTCCCGTCTTGACTACTGTAATTCCTTATACCTAGGGCTATCGGGGTTGAACTTCACCGTCTGCAGCTAGTGCAGAATGCGGCAGCCAGGCTGTTGACTGGATCTTCTAGATCCAGCCATATAATGCCTGTGCTTGGCGGACTGCACCTGGCTGCCAGTGTTTGGCGAATCACCTTCAAGGTTGGTTTACTGACCTATAAAGCCCTACATGATCTGGGACCTACCTACCTGAAAGAGCTCCTTGCTCCTACAATCCCTCCAGCTCCCTCCGATCCACTGGCGAGGATTGCTAGAATTCCCAGGGTTCGTTTGAAAACATCAGGTGCTAAATCATTTAGTTTTATGGCACCAACCCTGTGGAATTCTCTACCTCATCAGGTGCGAGATTGCCCGACCGTCCTTAGTTTTAAGGGAGCTTTGAAAACCTACCTTTTTAGCATAGCTTTTAAGGATTCATATTAGTTTCTAATTTTATTGTATTTATTGTTTTGTGAATTTGTACAGGCGCTTTGATTTTAAGAAAAGCGCCTTCTAAAAATAAAGATGAATTGAATTGAATATAACAACTTATCCTATAGGTTGACTGGTAGCCTTCCAAGGGGCTTAGGGCTCATTCCACAATAAATACCGCTGCCTCTGGGCTACTTCCAGAGGTTTTCATATATAGGAAATCTGTCGGGCTGCTACCTGGAAGTCGGCACACACCTTCATTTCCCACTACAGCATTAGCTTCAAGTCATGTCATGATGCTGCTTTTGGGACCTCGATTCTCCAGTCTCTTTTCGCCAAATAGGGCTATGTGCCTTCACCCTCTGCCCAGAGAGCTGCTAGGAGTCTGCTGATGTGTGGCTAGTGAATTATATTCCAGGCACTTGGGTTAAATCCCAATACTGACACTGTAGTGCAGCATGGGGGGGGGTGCTGCACTCCTGAGGTGCAGTCTTTCGGATGAGACGTTAAACCGATGTCCCATTGGCCTGTTCTGGTGGTAGTTCTGGTGGATGTTAAAGATCCCATAGCACTTCTCGAAAAGAGTAGGGGAATTTTTTATTAGAAAGTAATACAACAAAGTGTACACATGGTATCGTATTACAATAGCATGCTAGAGTTAAATCGGCTTAGGACATATACATAAATGTGTCTTAACATTTGGAAATTTCAAGAAAAAATATGTTTTTTCACTTTATATAAATCATGAGCTACATTATTAAAAAGCCAAGCATTCTTTTACTTTGTTATTTTCATCTTTATTTATTTTTACTTACATTACATTCGATTGTGTCCAAGCAGTAAAAAAAAAAATAGGAATCAAGAAAGGGTACTCACAGTAGTCCTTCAAGCATTAGAGCAGTGAGTGCTCAAGGCAAGTTGTTAAAAGATAATACCAATCTAACTAGAGATTATTGTCCATGAGGTTCCAGGGGGTTTAGGAGGATCCAACTTCTGAAGCGCTTAACTTAACAAAGTGCTAAATCAGGTTCTGGATGTCGGAGAAAACATTAGGTGTTCAAATACCAGTAATGAACAACAATATGCTATTGTTTATAACCGCTCTAAGGCACCCAGACCCATAAAAAGTTTGGGGAGGACCCCCGAGATCCATGCAAACCAAATCCCAGAGGAAAAGCCAGGGGAGGGAAGGATAGGGGAAAAGGAGAGGGGGGGAAGAAGAGTTAATTAAACTATGGGGCGAAAGTTGAGTCCTTAAGCATGTAGTACAAGAGCCATCTATTTCATCTAGTTCTGAATTTTTCCTCTCTATCATTTAACCTATATGTTAGTTTTTCCAACTGATAGATTTGCTTGGTTATGGTCCACCAATCCCGCACTGTTGGGATGTTAGGAGTAGACCACGCTTTGGTGATGGCTTTTTTCCCTGCTGACAGAGGAATAGCTAGAACATTCTTTTACTTTGAATGCAACATTCCCTAGTTCATTAACCTAAGCTTGAGTTCCAACATGGTTAGATAACATTATATTTGAAAATCAACGGGCTGCATGTTCTTTCAAGACCTAACAAAATAACTAATAATAAAAACTTATTAAATTTCCAGATGACCAATAATAAACTGACTCTGATCATAAGTCCAGACAATGTTAGAATTATTAAAACATCTCAATCCCAGGGCATTTCCATCTTTCCTGTGTCTTTAAGTTACTTCTTCAAATAAACGGATAGGATGGCCCCTCCACCATTTTGTTAGGACAGGTGGGGGTAATACCTTTTTTTCTTGGTTATACTCTGCTGCCACTTCAAAGGTTACTCTTTCTACTAAAGTTCCAAGGGAAGCATGTTTTTAAGTATTGCATTTACTACTCTAAGAGTCCCTGGGTGAAACTGTTTCCACTCTGTTCCGAATTTACCATACACTAGTTCAGAATATGACATTTTTTCTAATATGAGTATTCCCCATTTCTGTGCTAAGAGTAACCAGAACTGCTCAATATGGGGACAATCGAAGTACAAGTGCTGCATTGTTTCTATCTGTAATATGCATCTTTCCCTAATATACAATCTCTCCTCTACCACTTTGTGTGCATGGTTCCTTTTAACATTTAATTTCCAATGGCAACACATCCAGAGAGTATCCCATGGTTTTTTTTTTTTTTGTATTCTTTCTTCTGTCAGGTATTTTATTAAACATTGGACATTAATATTCTGGGGGCATAAAATGCAAGGTTCTGTCAGAAAAATTGTAATTTAAAAGACTAGAATATAACAACTCCCTGCTTTGAAATTGTATCATTTGGGTGGTAATGCCCCACCATTTAATTTTTAAAAACATTTCTATCAGCTATGCAGGGATCTCTACTGGAACTTGTTTAAAAGCCTGCCACTTTGGGGCATTCCATTTATTTATAAAATACTGACTTTTTGCCCTTAAACTTACTGCCCACTCCTGCTGGTTTCATATTAAGATGGGAAGGGTATTTGTATTGAGAAAAATGGTGGAAAAAAAATAGAACTGGGTTAACCATGTTTAGGCCGCCTTGTTTTATGGGCCAGTATGTAACAGCTCTTTTAACTGGGTTGCGCCTGCTTCCCCATAGTAACTGACAATATATATTATATAATCTTGCCACTAATTTCATTGGCACAGGGAAAATATAACTTGGTGTGAGAAAAATTGATATAACATGTATGTTTTCAACATATAGATTCTTTTATTTCTGGTCATTGGATAACTTTTCCATCTGGCAATTTTCTGCTAAATTCAATTTTTCTATCCATTTAGTTTCTGGTGAAACTTCATCTCCAAATGAAATCCCTAGGAGCTTAATTTTCTCAGTTTGGATTTTTATCCCCTCTATTTCTTGGTCTTCTACTCTTTGGTCGTTCGTATGGGGGTATCCTGTTAAGCTTACTCCCATACTTTTCTCTTTGTTTATTGAAGCCCCTGATACTTGTGAAAAGGAATGTATGGACTGTAAAGCTTGAATCCCTCATTGATTGTCTGCCACCAATGGGCATAGATCATCTGCATAGGTTACTGCGCATGGAAATTGTCTAGCTCCTGGACCTTCTATACGACTTATGTTTGGTGTACTATTGAGGCTTCTTAGTAAAGGGTGTATTGGAAAAATATAGAGGAGAGGGCTCAGGGGGCATCCGTGCCTTACCCCTTTTTTATCCTAATGTGCGCGCCTACGGGTCCATTAACAGAAGGAGCCATAGATGCTTGGCTATATAAGGTTTGAATCCAATTGATAAACTCTTGCGGGATTCCATAATACTGTAGTACCTTAAAAATGTACACATGTGGTACTGTGTCAAAAGCTTTTTCTTGATCCAGCGTTAGTACATAACCTCCACCCGGTGTGGCTGTCAGACACTTCTCTAAGGAGTTTAAGGTTATCTGTCATGGACCTCTGAGGTACTGCACATGTTTGTGTAGAGCATATTAATATGCCTGCAGTTTTTGCTAGCTGGTTCCCAATAATTTTACTTAAAATTTTCCAGTCAGTATTTATTAAACTTATTGGCCTCCAATAATCTAAAATATCCCTTTCTTTTCATGTAAAAAAAAAAAAATCAAAATACTATGCTAGTGTAGGAGGAATCTGATGTTTGCCTTGACCAATGACATTAAACACTAAGGTTAGAAGTTTGATTAAAGTAGAATTTTTTTTTTTTATAGAATTCATTTGGATCCCGTCTGAGCCAGGGGAAGCACAATTTTTTAGATTTTTAACTGCTCTGTTGACTTCTTCAGAAATTGGACTTATTAAATCTGCTTTGCTGTCTTGTGGTAAAAAGTGGGATTTCTAAACCCTGTAGAAACTCCTCCATATTCCTTTCATTTTCTACTGATTGTTCAAAATGGGCTTTAGTGTAATCCATAACGGTTTATAAAATGTCTTGTATATTTCCGTCTCGGATCCCAGCCTTATTTTGTAAAGAGGTTATATATTTCGCATCTGTCCTTTGTTTACAGTTATCAAAAGGATTCACTGCTTGTGTATTGCCTTTCATACTATATGTCTGTTATAGGAACAGAGAGGTTGACCTATCATACCGAAATGCATACATTTCTTGTTTTATTGGTGCTGTCTGGGTAGTATAATCTAGACCACACTTGGGTTTAAATGAAAGTAACCTTTATAAGTGCCTTGTTTTTTTCCCCAAATACTTAATATACCTTCCCTTTTGTTGTTGTTTTTTTTTTTTTTGTAGTGTTCATACAATGGCTTTTGATCTTTCTTTGTTTCTAACAACTGCATTATCGGGTTCTCATATAATTAAAATACCAATATTTTATCCCTTAACACTTCTGAAAATTCTTTCCATCCCCTGTCGTCTTCTAGCACCATGGTATTCATCTTCCAATGGTTGTGTGTTTCAGGTTTATTCCTAGGTGGGCCTAGATGTATAGTCAGAAGACAATGATCTGAAATTTCATTTTTTCCTTTTTTGCAATTTAGTAAATTTTATTTGTGTTTTAAGAATACAGAACAAAAACCAACCAATATACACACATTATCAGTCTAACAGATGGTTAGCTTGGCAGTGCGATATCCTTACTAAATAACAGGAGGAAAAAATACAAAATGTAACAAAGTAATAAAATAATAAACTTAACACCACCCCCCATCTCTTTCACCTCCCCCTCCCTAGCACTTCCTCTCCCATGCATCACCTCATTGTAGGGTACCCAAAGGTTGAATCCAGGTAAAGGTCAAAGTCGTAGATAAAGTACATCAAATGGAACTCATTAGTTTTGGTTAAGGCTGGTTGGATGGCCAGCCTGTTGTAGTATAGGGGAGGCTTCTGAAATTTTACACTTGTTGGAGCTGGGTATAGAACAAGGACCAATATTTTTGGAACTTTACCGAAGTTCCTGTGGGCCATATAGCTCTTTCTGCAGCTAGGGCTGTTAGGATTCCCTGATACCACTCCGAAAAAAAAGCGCACCAGGGATCCTTCCAATGATGCAAGATCAGTAGCTTAGTAACTGATGCCACAAGAGCCATATAATATCTGTGATGGGATACAGGAATGTTAGAATAGTCCCCCAGCATGCATAATTCAGGTGTAAAATACATTATAAGTGGCAGAATGCCCTGCAATTTGGATTTAATAATTTGCCATAGGCCTTGAGCACTGGGGCAGGTACATACACTACCGGTCAAAAGTTTTAGAACACCCCAATTTTTCCAGTTTTTATTGAAATTTAAGCAATTCAAGTCCAGTGAATAACCTGAAATGGTACAAAGGTAAGCAGTAAACTGCTAGAGGTTAAAAAAAGGTTTAGGTTAGCAAAAACTGCTGTAGAGGAATTGCAAAAAGCCAAGGTGTCAGTGAGTACAGTTTCCTACACCATCAAAAGGCACTTGAAACTGGAGGAAACTCTGACAGGAAGAAGTCTAGCAGACAAAGCCACAACAGAATCAGAAGACAAGTTTCTGAGAGTCAACAGCTTTGCAGTGATAGGCGGCTCACAGGACAACAGCACAGAGTGACTGGCACCCTGAACCAAAAGGGCTACCACAGCATTTTGCAGTGCCATGCAATACCCTCTGGTCGATGCCTGGTTGGTCAGGGGTTCATCCTACAGCAAGATAATGACCCAAAACATACCTCAGGCTATGTCAGAACTACCTTCAAGGAAAAGAACAAGACGGTAGGCTTCAAATCATGGAATGGCCAGCACAGTCTCAGACTTAAACCCCATCGAGCTGGTTTGGGATGAACTGGACAGAAGGGTGAAAGCAAAGCAACCTACAAGTGCAACACATTTGTAGAACTTCTGCAACAGTGTTGGGAAAGAACTTCCAACAATGTTGATGTCCATTGTGAAGAATGCCACGAGTGTGTTCGGCAGTTACAGTATATCTGCAAAAGGTGGCTACTTTGATGAGTCAAAAATTTAGATAAAATTTTGTTAAAATGATTCTATGATTTCTTTTTTATCTTCAATTGTTTATTTGTTCTATGCTTTAATTTCAGAGTACAATGAGACATTAACCTGCGTAAATTTCAATAAAAACTGGAAAAATGGGGGTGTTCTAAAACTTTTGACTGGTAGTGTAGCTTATGGAATAATGAACAAACCTCAGCTCCCAGTGTATCACATTTTGATGATAACATTTTACCCATTCTGTATAGTTTAAGTGGGGTACAATACAGATTATGTAAGGTGTTAAACTGAAGGAGACCTAATCTATCCTGTTTTAATATAGTATAGCATGTCACTTTTTCCCAAATTCGCTGCCAGAATTGTGGGGGCCTTTCTACCTTTAGTTCAGATTTCTAGTAAAAGGCTGCAGGGGGAACAGCCTTTTGGAGCTGAAGGATTAATTCCTTGTATATGCTTAACATAGAAGCAGAATTTGACGGCAGATAAGGACCGCTTGGCCCACCTAGTCTGCCCATTTCCCTACCTGGTGGATAAGCTGCAGATTCTAGTTAATCAACAGCTTACTTCCTCCTACCCCCCACCTAGAATTGCCTTATGCCTGTCCCATGCATTCTTGAATTCTCCCACTGTTCCTGACTTCACAACCTCCTCAGAAAGGCTGTTCCATGCATCCACAACCCTCCTTGTGAAGAAACACTTTCTAACATTACCTCTGAGCCACCCCCCATCTTCAAATTGTGCCCCCTTGTTCTTGCACATCTCTTCTTCTGAAAGATACTACCCTCTTGTACTTTAATTCACTTGAGATACTTGAAAGTTTCTATCATATCCTCCCTCTCCCTCCTTTCCTCAAGGGTATACATATTAAGCTGCTTTAGTCTCTCCTCGTATGTCTTCTGGTGTGGACCCTGCACCATTTTGGTTGCCCTCCTCTAAACAGCCTCCACTCTGTCTATGTCTTTGCGGAGATGGGGTCTCCAGAATTGCATGCAGTACTCCAGATGGGGTCTCACTAACTATCTGTACAGAGGGATAACAACTTCCTGTTTTCTACTGTTGATGCCTCTCCCTATGCATCCCAGTGTCCCCCCCAGCCCTCCTTACTGCCTTATCACATTGTTTGCGTACCTTAAGGTCATCTGATATAATTACTCCTAGGTCTCTTTTGATTTTTATTAACTCACCCCAACCCTACCCCCATTGTGTATTCATCCCCTAGGTGTTTGCTCCCCAGATGCATTGCCTTGCACTTCTTTGCATTGAATCTGACCTGCCACATATTTGACCATTACACCAACCTTGCCAAATCCCTTTTCATTCTTTCTACCCCGCCTTGTGTATCAACCCTGTTGCACATCTTTGAGTCATCTGCAAAAAGACATACCTTTCCTTCCAGGTGCTCTCCAATGTCTCTTATAAACACATTAAAGAGGACTGGTCCCAGTACCAAACCCTGTGGTACCCCACTAGTTAACCTCCTTTCTTCACTGTGGACTCAGTTTACTATTACCCTTTGTGTCCTGTTGTCCAGCCAGTTTTTTATCCAGTCTACCACCTTGGGACCCACTCCAAGGCTGGCTAACTTTTGTATATTAATCTTTTGTGTGAGACCGTGTCAAATGCCTTGCTAAAATCTAGGTAGGCCATATCCACAGCCCCTCCCTGGTCTACTGCTTTGGTCACCCAGTCAAAGAAATCTATTAGGTTCATCTGATATGACCTTCCTGCTGTGAAACCATGCTGCCTTGGGTCCTGTGCCCCACTGGCCTCTAGGTACTCAACAGTTCTTTCCTTCAGAAGTGATTCCATCATTTTCCCTACCACTGAAGTCAAACTAACTGGTCTGTAGTTTCCTGCCTCTACCCTGCTCCCACTGCTGTGAAGTGGAATCACATTTGCCCTCCTCCAGTCCTGAGGTACCACCCCATCCTCCCTTGATTTGTTAAAGATAGTAGTCAGTGATGTTACTAGTTCTATCCTTATGTCTTTTAGAATTCTTTGGGTGAATTCCATCAGGCTCCATTGCTTTGTCCACCCTCAGTTTCAAGAGTTCTTTCAAAACCCTTTCTTCTGTGAATGGACTAGTATTGACCCCCCTATTCAGAGTTTCTCTCGCGTGTGATTTAGGTACCTCCCCCTCCTCTTCCTTTGTGAATACTGAGCAGAAATGTTTGTTCAGTATCCCTACTTTTTCACTGTCACCCTCTGCCCACATTCCTTCCCCTTTATTAAGTCTCTGTATCCTTCCCTTGGTCTTTCTTCACTCCCTAATGTACCTATAAAAGGTTTTATCCCCCTTCTTAGAGTTGGCTATCTTTTCCTCAGTTTGTGCCTTTGCTATTCTGACTGCCTTCCCTGCCACCTTCTACTTTAACTGATGAAGTTCTCTGTCCTGCTCCTTCTGTGTTTCCTTATATTTCCCGAATGCTATCCTTTTCTCCTTAACCATCCCTACCACCTCTTTTGAGAACCATAGTGTTTTTTTCCTTCATTTTGTTTTGTTGATTTGCTTCACACAAAGGCTTGTTGCCGCTGCAATGGCTGTTTTGATTATTCCCCATTGTTCCTCCACCCCTCCTTCTTTCCCATTTGCTAGTGCTTTTCTGAGGCACTCTCTCATTTTCCCAAAGTCAGCCTTCCTAAAGTCCAGTACTCTTGTTTTTGTATGGCTTGACTCTAAGGCTGTGTCTCTTGTGAACCACACTGTTTGGTGGTCACTTGTTCCCAGATGGCTACCCACTTCTAAATCTGAGATCCTTTCTCCTTCCCCATTTGAGAGTACCAGGTCTAAGATTGCTCCCTCCCGAGTGGGTTCCAACACTAGCTGTCTGAGACTGTAGGGCATCAAGAATGACCCTGCTCTTGGATGTGCCTGCAGCAAAGGTACTCCAGTTAACATCTGGCATATTCAGGTCCCCCATCAACAATATCTCCCCTTTTTCTGCTATTTTAAGGATGCCTTCTATCATTTCCTTGTCCATTTCCTCCCCCTGAGATGGGGGTCTGTACACAACCCCCATGTGGATTGTGGTGCTAGTTCCTGTCTCCAGAATGACCCACAGTAACTCATCAACTTCCTGTTTGCTCTTTAGTTCTGTTGCTTTAATCCCTTCCCTTATATAGAGAGCTACTCCTCCTCCTCTCTTACCCACCCTGTCCCTCCTGTAGACTGTGTATCCCGGTATGTTGACATCCCAGTCTTGGTTATCTGTGTACCATGTTTCAGTGACTGCCACAATATCCAGGCATCCCTCTTCCATCAAGACCACTAGTTCAGGGAGCTTGTTGCACAGACTGTGGGCATTGGTACTCATCACCTTCCATTTATTTTTTTATGGCCTTACCTCTTTTATCCCCATCCCTGTCCTTACTGCATTTTTCTGCATTTATTCCTGTCCTGCTCCCCACTGACTTCTCTACCTTGGTGTTTACCTCTCTAACTATTGTGTTTTGTTGGGGGAAGCTGGGATTTCCCTGCTCCTTTTCAGTGCTTCCTCCCTTGGCTAGTTTAAATGCTTGGCAATGAAGCATTTAAACCTGTCACCTAGGATCCTGGTCCCCCCCGGACAGATGCAGACCATCACGCCAGTATAAGCCTGCATCCCTCCAGGTGGCTCCCCAGTCTCCAGTGAAGCCAAAACCCTGAGGTCCACACCAGTTTTTCAACCATTCATTGAATCCCATGGTGCCGAATACCCTAGCATCCTCCTTGCCATAGACAGACAGCACCTCTGATAAGGTTACTGTACATGCTACTTGTCTGAGGCCCCTTCCCAACTCCACAAACTCCTCCTACACCGCTCTGATCCCATTCACAGCCAGGTCACTTGTCCTTAGGTGGATAGTGACATCCAGCTCCCTCCCTCATGCAGCTGCTCCTGAGATTCTGAGAATTCGCTTCCTGTCCCTCCGAATCGTGGTGCCAGGCAGGCACCTTACCTTACTATCCCCTTCCTCCCCCACTTCTACCCCCTTAATGATTGAGTCCCCCACCAGGAGTTGTTTCCTTCCCCTGTTGGGTCTCATGCCACCCACCTGTGGGTCTCCTTTGTGGAGGTTCCCAGCATCCTTCTTGGTCTCCACTGCAGGTGCCTCCATAGAGGAATCGCTGTTTGCCAGAACAGCATATGAATTGTGGAGAGGTACAACTGGAGGGATGCACCTCTCGTCCACCACCCTCTTCCTTGCTTGAACCCACCTTGGTCCAAGCATTTCTCTCTCTTGACAACCTCTGAGGTAATGGTGGTGGTCCCTGGGTGGGGGAAGAGGTTTCACAAATCCTTGCAAGGTCAGCCTGGAGACGGGCAACCTCCTCCCTCAGACCAGAGAGGTGCCTGCAAACAGGGCAGCATCACAGCCTCCAGAATGTCTCCCAGAACACTGCTGCCCTACAGCCATTGCACTGCACCATTCCCATCTTGACTTATTTTCTTATTTTGTGTCCTCTCTCCTGTTGCTTTGTAAGCTTACTGTCTCCTCCCTCTGTGTATTTTTACACTTACTTTCCTACTGCATACGTGCCCTTACAACTCTTGCCCTTCCTGTTCTGGGACAGAAACTTCCTGTAGTCTTCAGTAGCCTCCTCCTTCCATGCTTGGATTCAGACCTCCAGCAGCCAGGGGGCAGAGTGAGTTATTTTTTAGGTTCCTTCAAGGTTGATGAAATTAATGTGTCTCAGTGCCTGAGAGCGGTTTAGGTCACAAGGCTAGAGTTGCTAGATCTTGGAACTATGTCCCTGCCTGAGAGCACCAAGGGGCGGGGCCTAGATGTTTAGCAACTGAAGATTTTATTTGAATTAGATTAAAGAGTTCTTTTAAGGGCAGGTTAAACTTGGCTTGCTGGAGATGAGTTTTGAGTCTGAGATCAAGTCTCGGACAATCATCTCCGCCGGCAGTGAACAGAAGGAGTGTGCACTTGGTTTACTAGCTATACTAATGTTTGGGTTGCATATTATTGGTTGCATAAGATCCTGGGTGTGCTTTGGCCCAAACTTGCTATGAAGCTGCACATGCGCCTGCAAGTCCCAGCCTAATGGGGTATCCTTAAGTGCTTTGGGAGAGGTAAGGCAGGGCAACCTGAGAAACTTGGTGCCTATGCAGTAGTATCTGCTCATTTGTCTGCCAGCCTGGTAGAGAGTTCGAGTTTAAACTAGGGTGGGAGCTTTTTAGAAATTTAGAACTATGGAATGAGAGGTAGTAGAAATAAAAATCTGGCAGATGCAGCCCACCCATCTGCTTAGATCTTGTCAGCTTCACATATGCTCATCTTGGAGGCTACCCTAACCATAAAAATCGGGACCATAATGAATGTAACCCTGTAAACCACTTTTTTGGGAGTGGCAAGTTAAGCATAGAAAGAGGACATAGAAGACGGGGAAGGACCATCATCTTTACCGTGCTAGCTGTTCCCCACAAGGAGAGGGGCATGTTTTGCCAGTGGTGAAGGTCCTCAGCCGGGGCCTTGAGGGATTTAAATTAAGGACTTTTAACTTGGACAGATCATGAGTCATCTTGTTGCCTAAATAGTTTATGGCTGTAGATTCCTACTGCAGCCCCAACTCTTTCACTTGTATTTGAGTACAAAATGGTGTGGGAGCATATAGCGTTGTCTTGTTCTTATTTAGTCTATAACCTGAAAGAGAACTAAACTGACCAATAATGTCAAGGCTTCAGTCAGGGAGGAGCACCAGTTTTCAATATGCAACAGTAAGTCGTCTGTGAAAGCAAAGATCTTAAACTGCTGGTTGGCTGTCGAGATTCCACTTACCCTTTTCACCAAATTTAGTCTACGTATCAAGGGCTCTATATAAAGGTTGAAGAGGTATGGGGATAAGGGACATCCCTGTCTCGTACCACTGGCTAGCCAAAATATTTTAGACAGCTCATTATTAAATGATACCCTAGCTGACGGGAACTAGTATAGAATCTGGACTTTCTGAATAAAGTCGGTTGGAAAACCATACTCTTTTAAGACCTGAAATAAATATGGCCATAACACCCTATCAAAAGCTTTTTCTGCATCTTGGGATACCAGAGCAGCCTCTTTCTCTGGATCCCAAGACACAGAGATTAAATAAAAAAGTTGTCTAAAGTGGTCGCTATCATTTCATCTTGCAATAAATCCAGCCAGGAACAATTAAATTACCCCATACAGCAGTTAGTCGGGTTGCCAAGATTTTTGCATAAATCTTAATATCATTATTTGTGAACGAAATTGGGTGGTAGTTTTCTGGTTTCATTGGGTCTTTTCCCGGTTTGGGAATTAGAATAATCTGGGCCTCAAACAGCGATTTCTCCTTCACAGGGGACATTATCCAATAATTAAATAAGAAAGTTAATAACAGTGGAGCTATTAGTGAAGAGTATGTTTTATAAAATAGTGCCTTATATCCATCCAGTCTGGGAGACTTGTCTAAAGGAAGGGATGCTATAGCCTGGCTTACCTCATGCTCTGTAATGGGGTTTGCTAATTGTTCTTGGAGGTCGGGCTGCATTGTAGGTAGATTGGCTTTCAGTAAAAATAGGGACATTTGGGAGTCTTCCAGCTCCCCTTGAGCTATAGGAGAACAGAGCACCTGGTAGTATTGTCTGAATGTTTCCATTATATCCTTTGGGTTACTGCTGGCTTTCCCTGACTCTGGATGCATCAAGGTGGAAACCCATCTCAAAGAGCTTTGCTGCTTTAGTCGCATTGTTAAAAGCTTACCCGCCTTGTTGCCTTGGCCCAGGTAGGTAGCCTTCAGCCAAAAAGTGGCTTTGTCTACTTTTTCCAACAAGTAGTTAGAGTATTGGGTGTGAAGTTTTGCTAGATCGATGCACTCCTCTTCTGGTAGGGAAGGGGAAAGAGATTGCTTTGTGGAGCAAATTTTTTTTACGCCAGGTACCCGCCTGAGCTTATGCCATTCTTTTTTTTTTAATGTTGCTAACCAAATTAGATGATTTCTCCATGTAACTTTCAGTGCGGCCCAAAGGGTATCTGCAGCTGAGATGGAATTTCTGTTTACCTGTATTGTTTGTTGTATATAACCCCTGATTTGGACTGCTGTGGTTGCCTATTTTAGTAATAGGTTATTTAGCGACCAGGTACGTGGACGGACATTTATGTGGGGGAGATCTGTTGTTATTTGAACAGGGGAATGGTCTGGGACCACTCTAGTATATATTGTGGAGTCAAGCACATTAGCCAATAACTGTTTACTGATGAGAAAATAATCTAGTCCAGAAAAGACTCTGTGTGGATTGGAATAGAAGGTATAGACTATGATTTTCGGGTTTAGCATCCGCCAAGCCTAAGGTGTCTACTAGGTCTCTCTGAGCAGGTGAAAGACCCACCAATGTCCTTTACGATCTCTCTATATTGTTCGCAAAGACTGAATTAAAGTCTCCTCCCAAGAGACAGGGTAAGTGGGAAACTGGTACCAAGGTCACAGATAACTTTGTAAAAACAGATGAGGAATCAACATTAGGGCCATAGATAGTACCCACAGCTAATTCAGTTCTACCTAATATTCCTCTGAGAATTAAAAATTTTCCCTCTGAGTCCTTAACCTCCTCTTTGCATTGAAAAGGTAGAGATTTTGCTATTAAAATGGCAACCCCACCTTTCCTAGTACTTTTCCCTACTCCAAAAGCTTGACCAACCCACAACTTCTTAAATAATGAGATCTGCATCTCAGGGAGATGGGTTTCTTGTAGTAGGACTATTTGTGGGGAAAACTGGTTCAGGTGTCTCAGAACCATATATCTTTTCTGATTATCTCTGCCTCCTTTAATATGCCAAGTAATACATTAAGTCCCTGTATCATGCGCATAACAGGTGATTATTAATTTTCCTCGCTTTGACCTTGAAGGTGATGTCTCATACCCACTCAAATAACATACCCTCCCTCTACCATCTCTACCCCCAATTAAAACAAATTCCCAAGTAAGTAATAGTACAAAAAAACTAATTAAATAAAGAACAACCACTAGTCTGCAGGCCTGAAGCCCCTCCTTACCCATGGGTCCATATGCAGGCCACGCATGCTCCATGACAGCAGTACCAGATTAACATTTCATTTGTAAAAGTCACAGAACTTCCTACAAGTATTAACTGAAATCCCACCTGTTCAGTGATTGTAGTTGGCAATAATGACAGCAATACTATTTAAAGTAAGAACATTAAAGAATATCTGGAGCAGCAGCTCTTTGTGTTATTAGCTCACAGTACAACCCTACAAGGGTAACCAATATATGAGATTGTCTCCTTGTCTGGCTGTGACGCCATTTAACATCAGTGCAGCTAAGGGGAGGAGCTCCCATATATTAAATGTGAAACTTTAGTATAAGGCTAATTGAAGTAAATGAAGCCTAATAATATACAAAGCTTTCCTCTTCTATTGTCTGCTGCAATGTACCTTATAATCCAGAGTTTTATTTAACTCTAAAAATTGATTAGCGTTTTGCTCATAAAAGTTCTAAAACATTGTGAAAATGCATAGCACCTGCCTCAGTGTGTTTAACAAACATAACACTTCTAGAAAACCTATATAAATGTTTTCTGTACAGTTAGTATCGTCCCAAGGATAAAACTGCTATCAATTATTTAAAACCCTGTAATCTGCATTTCTTAAGATTTTAAACAGATAATTAACTGCCCCTTAACCTTAAAAGAAGAAAAGTGAGTTAAAGTTGCACTCTATGAATTCAATCAAAAAATGCTCTCCTGTAGTTCAAATGATTTTTGTCAGACCGTAGCTATTAAGTTAGAGTCCAAAATCATGTCTAAAATATTCAAAGAAAGGAAAGAACAGCAGATATTAGATCCTTGTGTTCCCAGCAGTCGTCTCTGTGCCTGATCAGCTATAACATCTAGAGTTACAATCAGTTGCGATACAGCATTAGCTGAACGGAGTATAACTACTAACTAAAAACATCTCTTTTTATAAAAGCAGCATTGCCAGCAAGGTTCCAGTACTTATCCTCAATGAGCGCTGCTTGACAGTAAACCTCCAGTGTCTGTAAGGTGATGATCACTGAACCCCATGAAAATGTGAGCGTTTGAGCAGGACTTGTGACGCTAGTGATGTCATGACGCCGATCTATCACTAGAGGGCACTGTATGCTTATTTCCAAATTTGCTTACTGTTATTACATAGCAAATTCAGCAAAGTTGTAGGAAATCGGAACTGTCTAGACAACAGACAGGTAAAAAAGAACAGTTTGAAGTTCCAAAGAACCTAATATCATCAAAACAAAAATGATCATCTTCAAACACAACCGTATAAACCATCAAACTATGCCAATCCTTCACACAGCGCTGTAGGTCCAAACTTCTCACAGGGCAGTAAACTCAAAATACCCTTTAGATCTTCGTAAACTGTCGGATAAAGCCATCTCATAGTCTTGACAGCATTCATGTTTTAAACGGGTCGTGGAGTTGTTTAATGAGTTCCCTCTGAGCTAATTCAGCAGTCTCGTACTTAACTATGCCGTTCTGCAGATGCACCTCCAGCCTGGCTGAATACAATAGCCTGTGTTTGATCCGCACTGCCCACAATTTTGCAAGGATAGGTCAGTAGGCCTCTTGTGCTTGGTGGACTGTGAATGTAAGATCCGGAACCAGTCTCAGTGTTTTCCCCTCCCATTGCACAGCATCTAATTATCAGACTTTTCGAAGAATGTGGTATCTATCCAGATACTAACATACTATTTGCCAGCAGATTAGGCCTTATGGTCTATTGAGTCTGCTCAAACCTTAGATCCTTAGTTGGGTGCCGAGGCCCTCCCATCCTTTGTGCTCCAGAAACCCCTATCATCCATCCCCACCCCTCTGGGACAGGCCATCATCTGATACATCCACTTTATATGTCTGTCCCACCCTCTCTTGAAGCCCTCCACTGTGGATATCTGAACCAGCTCGCCAGGCAGTGCATTTCAAGAGTCCACCACCCTCTCAGTGAAAAACCTCCTCCTCTTTCCCACCTCACCCTTCCACCTTCCAACTTCAAACCATGTCCTCTGGTGATACCTCCCTGCTTTAGTCTAAAGATCCCCTCCATGTTTACCCTATTTATTCCCTTGAGCTACTTGAAGACCTCAATCATGCCGCCCGTCTCTCCTCTATTCCAATGAAAGGCAGAGCTCCTCAAGTCTGTCCTCATACGTCAAATCCCCTAGCCCTCATATCATCTTAGTTGCCCTCCTTTGTACCCTCTCCAGGAGCTGTATGTCCCTCTTCAAGTGTGGTCTCCAGTACTGTACACAGTACTTAAGGTATGGTCTAAGCAGTCCATTGTACAGCGGCAGAATCACTTCCTTGCTCCTAGAGGTGATCCCCCTTACGATGCATCCCAACATCCTTTTGCCTTGCTAGCTGCTCTCCTGCACTGCTTAGAGTTATTCATACTGCATCCACCATGACCCCTAGGTCTTTTCCCCTATTGAGGCCTCCAGCCTCCCTCCCAGGGTGTACCTGTGTTTAGAGTTTCCCGACCAAGATGCAACACCTTGCACTTGGTGATATTGAAATTTAATTTCCATGTGTGAGCCCAGCTTTCCAGGGTGTCCAAGTCCCCTTGCAGGGCCAACCTCCCCTCTTCTCCCTCAACTACTGCTCCCATCTTGGAGTCATCCGCAAAGAGACTCATTTCACACCCTATACCCTCCCTGATATCCGATATGTATGCATTAAACAGGATCGGACCCAGGACCGAGCCCTGCGGTACTCCACTACCAACCTCTCTAGGGTCCAAGAGCTCCCCACAGATCACTACTCTCTGGGTGCATCCAGCTAGCCAGTTTTCAGTCCATCTGACCATCAAAGGGCCTACTCCTAACCCCATCAGTTTCTCCACCAGACCATTGTGGGGGGACAGAGTCAAATGCCTTGCTGAAGTCCAAGGATAATACATCCACAGGCTTTCCCCTGTCCAGTTCTGATGTTACCCATTCGTAGAACTCCACAAGGTTGGTTTGACATGATCTACCTGGCACAAACCCATGTTGCTGACTATCCAGACCTCCCACCTCCTCCAAGTACACCCCCAATCGTTCCTTTAGTATACTCTCCATTAATTTTCCCACCACTGAGGTCAAACTGATGGGTCTATAGTTACTTGGTATTTCCCTCGACCCCCCCCCCCCCTCCCTTATGGATTGGCACCACATGTGCCTCTCGCCAATCCCTAGGTACCCTCCCTGTCTCAAGTGACCTGTTGAAGAGCTCCACCAGAGGTGCAGCCAGTATGTCCGCCAATTCCCATAGTACTCTCGGATGAATGCCATCCGGCCCAGGAGATTTGTCTGTCTTTAGGGCCTTGAGGGCTAACCACACCCTTTTGGCAGAGATAGCATCATCTGTCCCCTCCACCTTACTGACCTTTTTATCCTTATCCAGATGTGACACCCCTGGGGTACCTCTTCTTCCCTCTTGCTCCATTTCTGTTGCTCCCCTGATCCCACTTACTGCCGCTTCTATCCCCTTCGTGCCTTGCTTTGTAGATATCCCATCCCCCTCCCTAGTGAACACAGAGGCAAAGTACTCATTAAATACCTCTGCCTGGTCCCTCGCCTCTTCCACCCATCCTCCTTCTGATCTCAATCTGCTGAGATGGCCCTTAGTTTTCTCCACTCCTCAATGTGCGGAAGGCCCTTTTCCCTACATGTGTCCCTGTGCCAGCCGCTGCTCTTACTGGACTTTGCTCCCCTCACCATACGGGTGACTTTTCTAGATGCAAGATGGTACATTTCCTTATCCATATCCCCTCTTGTTGTTTTATATTTTTTGTAGGCCACCTTCTTTTCTCTGGCTGCTACCTGTACCTCACTGGACCACCAGCATGGTTTATGTGACCTTGCTCCCTTATGTTTCAACTTAGCGCAGATCCTGACTGCCTCATGAAGTCCCCATTTTATGACCTCCCATCTCCTTTCCACACTTGTCATTGATGTCATCCCCTTCAAGTGATCCTTGAGAATATTTCCCATGTCCACAAAGTCTGCTCCCCTGAAGTCCACTGCCAGTGTCCTAGATCTCCCCCCCTCCCCCCATGCTTATTTGAAACCAGACAGTATTGTGGTCACTGCCAGTCAGGGGTCCTGTACAACCATGTCCCTTACCAGATCCCCATCTGCCAGAACCACATCTAGGACATACCCCTCCCTTGTGGGCTCCATCACATGCTGTGTTAAGAACACATCCTGGAAGCTGTCCAGCAGCCTCTACTCCTTGGCCACCTTAGAGGACATGGTTCCCCAGTTTGTACCTGCATATTAAGGTCCCCCATCAGCACCACTCCTTTCCCTTTTGGTCCACACTGGGCAGTGATGTTGTCCAGCAGATAATTGAGCAATTTGCAAATTATTGGCTGTGGAGGTTCCAATGGGAAGGGTTTGGCCTGGAGGGCTCTGTGTCCTCTTTCTGTTATGTATACAGGACCGTTGTGTCTCTGCTCCGCCACCTTTTAACAAAATTTTTGCAAAAATTCAATAGTATTCGGCCCCTCCTGGCCCTCGGGCAAACCAAGCAGCACTAGATTGTGTCTTCTATTATGACCTTCTAGGTTGTCTAACTTATCTTCCAGTTTCCCCAATCTCCAGCTTAGGGCAATGATAGCTGGCTCCATCTTGGTCTGTTTATCCTCTATTGAGGATATTCTACTTCAGCGTCATCTACTTGTCAGGCTGTTTCCTTTACAGCAGGTTTCAGCCCCTTGAGGTCTTCAAGTATTGCAAAGACTGCCATTTTTATGGTAGTAAGATACAGGGCTGTATGTGATTGTCAGCATGTCCTGGCTGGAGCCCGGGGCTAGCGTTAGTGAGCTGCTCCACTGGGGCCTCTTGGCATCTAGGGAAGGCAGTGGATCCTCGTCTGGCTCCTCCATCTCAGGTGACTTCTTAAAATCCTTCTGCACAATTTCATTTCGGGTGGCTTCTAGTATCATCCTGTCCTTGCTAGAAACTTAGGTTAGCAACTGGAAGAGGTGATTTATTTGAAATTCTGCTGTTTTAAGGTAATTCTTTATACTGTTGACATGGAGCGCTTAAGAGTCAGTCTACCTCGAAGCCTGCATCACATGACTTCCATGATCCAAAATTTCTACCGGGGTTACAGTACTTTTATGGCATGGAATCCAGTCTGAAAGGAAAAAATAATCTATCCTAGTGGATGATTTTCCCCTGTGATATGTATGTTTTGAGGGGGGCTGACCTACTCGCTGTCCTATCTATTAATCTTGCTATTCTATACATTGGCCCAGATATTCAAACTGCACCCAAAAAGTGCGCAATAGTAGGAGCAAGTGCAAGTCTATTGCACCCATGCACAAGAGACGCGATATTCAAAGAGCAGGCCAAACTGCGCCTACAGCCGACGACTGAATATCGCACCACCTGTGCCATAGTGCAACTAGGGAGGGGAAGCTGAGCAGATCTGATGCACCATAGGGCAACAAGGGTGTTCAGCTGAGCAGTCCAGAGGTGCCATAGTGCAATCAGAGACGCCACCCAGCAGCAGAGCAATGTAACTGCACAACCAGGGAGGTAGGGGCCCACCACCCATGCCACAGATGGGCACAGGAACACACAGCAGAACAGACATCGACCCCCCACACCCCATGCCTGCACAACTGGGGGAGGGCTGGAATAACCACTGGCCCATGGAGACAAGCAAACAACCCACAGCCGGGCCATGGTGCCCCATCACAACCCCGGCAAGCTGTGACTGGCCAACAAGGAGGGCTTACCACCCCCTGCCACACCATACCCCCAATGCAGAGCATATCCTGCACTGTGACTTCCAGACACCTCCCCATGAGCAGAGACCACCACTGCAGGAAACCCCATGCATGCCACCACCCCCACTGTGACACTGCAACCCTGTGCACCACAGAACCATACAAGCCAGCCCCACCAGGAGCACCCATCAGTGGGTGGCAGCACACAGCAATGCAACAACGGCAGACACAGTGCCACCATGCACAGTCCCCCTGAGGTACTGCTGAGAGACCAACCATGCATCGGCACATGAGGTACCCCACACGGGACAGGGCATGCCCCAGACACCACCACCAGTGGTATAGCACCCTGCACAGTATTCCAGTGACACACCCCGACCCACCACTAGCCACAACAGCCAGCACAGACACCCCAGTGGTGCGTGAAAACATGCACCACACCAGATGCCACCCATTCCCAAGGGCACAACAACACAGGGACACAGTGGTGGGGCAACCAAGCCCCAAGTGTGGGCCCATGTAAACTGTGTACACACAACCCGCAGTCTTCCATGGCTCTGGAGTGCCAACAACCCTGCACAGGCACTGTGGACCTGTACACCACCATCATTCGCCCAGAGCACAAGTCACAGACAGTGGGGCACATCCTCTGCAACACACACAAGGCACAGCATGGAGGTGGCACAACAACTGTGGAGCCCACAGTTCCACCCAAGGCAGACATGCACCACACCAGTGACAGAAGGCAACCGAGCAATGTGACAGGTACAGTGGTTGCCCTGCTGGGACTGCCACCACTGACATGCCAGCGGACCGTGCAGGTCACAAACATGCATGTCTGTCAGCTACACAGGTCATGGATGGGCCGATGGGTGCACCATGGACACACAGCACGCACCATGGACCACTGCACACAGTCATCCAGTGCACAGGGCACAACACACACACCACAGACACTGACTGATAGCTACTCCCACACCATAGTCACCTCCACAAGGACACACACCACATACCCATGACCGCACCACCCCTGACGCTATGCACACCACTGCAGCTGAGCACCTGTAGCCCGCTGCAAATCAGAGACCACCACAGTATTAATATCAAAATTAAATGTATTGAACAAACATAAAATTCAACTATTTACAATATTACATACAAACTATATACAAGGTTGGGGGGGCACAAACACGGTGGGGTGGGTAGGGGCAGGGTGGACAAATGGGACAGGAAAGAGAGGTGTGAGGGTAAGTCCAGGGGGTAGGGAATACAGGACTAATTGATCCCTAGCAGGAGGCCTCTCCCGCTCCAACTCCTTGAGCTCTGTGCCTCCTTGGGATGTCAGTGTCGTCTATCTGTGTCTGGATGTCCAGCTGAAGCCTTGCCACCAGGAGTATCTCCACAGTGCCTCCCTTATTTCCCATAGATGGTGCGTACCTAGGACAAGGAAGCACAGTCAATAAGTGTGAATGCACAACCCCATACAGCCCGCCCACTGTGCATGGCATACTGCCATGGGACATACCTCTGTGATAGTGTGTGACCACCCGCAGTGATCACGTCCACATGACCTGCCCACCCAGGTGCATACAGCCATACGGAACACAGCACACACCCACCGGCCAAGTCACGCACAGCACCACCGTGGCCATTTAGTGGCATGGCTATGTGGTGCAAAGGCAGTGGCACAACCATGTACCTGGTACACGCATGGACCACCATTGACGCACTACCAGACATGCATTGCCACTGGACAGTGTTGACTGAAGCAAGTTGCGTGCATGACAGTGGTGTCGATGGATGGTGGCCATGCCCCGCTGCACACCCTGTCACACAGCATGCAATACTAATCACGGATGTATGGCACTCACCTTCATTGGGCCGGTCCAGTGGGTGGTGAGGGCCCTCGCCCTGCCTTGCTGCACCCTGCTCTTCCTACCGCAGCTCTTTATGGGCACGGCAGCATTCCTCTTGGCCTGTGGGGCAAACATGAAGAGAGAAACATCAGCACAATCCCATAGCAAAGTCCCCCTGCCTCCAGGTGTGGGCCCTCCCACCCAGCCAGACCCATCCACCCCACACCCTGTGAATACCACCACAGCCAACCCCGGACGGTCCCTCCCCAATGTGCTGGACACATACAACACTGTTACCCATATGGAAGA
The DNA here is from genome assembly GCA_016271365.2 of Neoceratodus forsteri. NCBI lineage: Eukaryota > Metazoa > Chordata > Ceratodontiformes > Ceratodontidae > Neoceratodus > Neoceratodus forsteri. Next base: position 73,193,273 of record CM057458.1, on the reverse strand, counting down.
TAAAAAGTGTTTTTACGTTACCCCTACCTGGCCATGGCACCGTGCCCCTCCTAGCACATGCCCACAGGTGTGCCATTAGCTCCGGCTCCCTCCGCCGCAGGTCCCCATACCTGTGGCGGCACTGCTCGGTGCTTCTCCCCCATTCTGTGGCCTCCTCAAGTGCAGTGGCCACCTTCTGCCACACCTGGGTCCTGGACCTGTCAAGGGGCACCTCCCCGAACAGTGACCCATGGTGTGGCTCCACAATGGTCACTAGGTTGGCCAGCTGTATTGCAGACCACTGGGCTGCCCTCCTGTATGCCATTCTTGCTGCTCAATTTGGCAATATGGTGCTCTGCAGCGTGGCTCTCCACGTGCAGATGCTGCGCGGTACGGCGCTGCCATTCTATCGTGCTGTCACTGAACAGCGCAATAAAGGTGTACCCATGCCTGACGCATGGTGCCTAGGGGGAAAAGGTCGGGCACAGGGTCAAGGGTCTCTGGCGCATGGACACGCACAGCGCCATTGGAACCCAATGCTTGTAGCCCGATTGGTTGCCTGTGTGCCACCACCATTAGTGGCCTACCGCGTAGCTGGCCCAGTGCCACAGCACCATGTAGTGACCATCACTATGGCGCCACTGGAATAATGGTGGCCATGCCCTGCATTGCCTACCATGCACAGCACATCATCAGTGTGGCAGACGCCTGCATCAGCAACCCGGGCATGCGCAGTGAGGTGTACTGTGCATGTCACAGAACTGCGCCATTGGCGCAGCACATTCATCACAATTGCGCAAAGTGCAACAGCGTGATATTCAGCCGTCATATGCAAATCATCTAATCAGCCATTCAATGGTGCAATACTGCAATTTGCATCTACTTAAAGTTGCGCCTCACCTCATTTGCATGGGTTGCGCTATAAAAGTGCGACATTGGGCTGCAGTGGCCATAGTCAGTTACTGCACTCTATTGGTGAGTTGCTTGCTGTTTGGGAGTGTGGACAGTGGATTTAGGGACATGCATGGGACTGCACAGTCACAGGTAACAACTGCCATTCTTACAGGCTACATAATGACCAAGCAGGTTGTTGAAGAGGAGGAACACAGTGGTGGGAGGAGGAGGAGGAGGCCTAACTTTACCAAGGCTGAAACCGAAGCCCTGTTTGAGGCCTACCTGGATCAGGAGCCACTTCTCAGTGGACAGCGGGGAACACCTCAAGCTCGTGCTGCTTCTGCATGGGAGGAGGTGGCACATGCTGTGAATCTGCATGGCAGCCACCAGCGCTCTGTGCAGGAGTGTAAGAAAAAGATGGGCACAGACAGGAGGAGGATAAAGGAGAAGGTGGCTGCCATCAGGGCAGCACGAGCTGCAACAGGTGGGGGACAGCCGGAGGTGGTACAGCTGACCCCACAGGAGGAGAGGCTTGCTGGAAGCATGGAGCGCAATGCCATTGAGGGTGTTCCGGGTAATGACTTCCAGACGGGTGGTGGCCCATCACTGCATGGTAAGTCATGGTCTGTCTATGGGGGGGAGCAGGGTAGGTCACATGCAGTAACGCGACTTTGCTTTCCCTTACAGATCCTGTGCATCTGCATAGGTCATCGGTGGTGGGCCTGTCCACTGAGGACAGTCAGCTGGAGATGGAGGAGGGCCCATCCACCTCCACAGGTATATGTGGATCATTGCGACAGTGGGGCTGCCTGGCTGTCCACACTGATATCGTTGTAACAGGTGTGGAGGAAGCCCTGCTTGTGTCCCAGCATGCCGGCGTCCACGGACGCCAGCTTGCTGTGACTGGGGCCGGTGCAGAGTCTGTCACTGATGATGATGACGCTAACGTCATGGGCAGTGACACTTGTGTGCCACAGGATGGCCACAGAGCAGGGCACTTTGCACCCATGGCTGTGGGTGGTGCTGCCGTGGAGTCCTGCGTGTCAGCACAGTCCCAGCCTGGGCCTGTCAGCACCAGTGGGGCAGCACTGGTGTCTGTTCAGGACAGTGGGACTGTTGCAGCCACTGTGGCAGCACCAGTGAGCCCTGGGGAGTGGCAGGTGGAGGGACAGCATCAGCAGTCAGCCAATGGGCTTGGGGGTACAGGGTTCAGCGGCAGCGTCTGTGCACCACCTGTGGGCATGCCCAGACCTGGTCCTGGTGTGCAGCACCCACCCTCAAGGGGTGCTGATCATCAGGGCCGTGCACACCCAGTGGGACAGGATGCCGAGGAGGCAGATGACCTCTTGGATGAGCACACCCGCCTACTGCAAGCATCAGTCCAGCAACAGATGCGGCTTGCAACATCAATGGATGCAGTGTGTGTGACTCTGGAGTGGGCAGAGGAGCATCGCAGCAGGGACACCGCTCTGATCCTGGCAGGGATGGACCATTTGCAGGAGGATGTGACCTCTGCCATTGACAGGCATGCACAGGCATTCACTGCTGTCATGGCCACAATGGGCACACAGGTGCCCATGCATCGTGGACACCACGCAGTGCACTGTCAACCCCCCATTCCTGGCGTTGTGTGACTTCCATCCTATCGACACCGGGTTCAGCTGTGGGCATCCCGAGCACTCCCGGCGCAGACATGTTTGGTGTGCTACAGACTCCTGCACAAGCATGGTCACGTTTACACAGTGGAACCCTTGGGGGACCATCGGTGCCACCCCATGAGGCCAATGGTCAGCCTCTCCATGCTGGTCGGTCTCGGCAGGGCCGCCCATGCATCTGTGGTGGCCGGGGCACTGTGTCGCATTACTGACCTGTCTCCCAGCATGGATGCTGTCTGGTGCTGCCCTGTGTGCATTGTGTGTTTCAGTGGGCAGTGCACGGGTGGGTACCCGGCCCTGCACAAGGACACACAATCCACCTGCACACCCTCCCGTCTGCTGTCCGCAGTTGCGTGTGCATGATGATGCCTGCATTGTGCTGTTCACCAATGTGCAATGGTGCTCAGCATCTGACACATGCACATGGACAGGCAGTGGGCATGGTGGCCTGTGGACATGTGTGTTGCTAGGGCTGGCATTCTGGGTCAGTGTGCCTCCTGCCCTCTGTGCACATTTGGTGCATTGTGAGTGTGCGTGTCCCCATCCATGTGACATGTTAATCCTCACCCATCCCTGGTTGTGTGTGTGCCTCTGTGCCCTGCCACTTCCCTTGATGGCATGCACCCCTGGTGTGTGTCCATGCGTGTTTGTGGGTTGTGCCTTAGCCACTGGTGGTTGCGCATGGCCCCATGACTTATCTGGGTTGGCTGAAGTGCTCCTCCATGATGGTGTCCCGGTGCAGCTGTGCCAGCCGGATCAGTCGGGGGTCCCATCGGCCATGGGGGGGGGCTGCCCATCACTATCATCACCGGCGTCCCCATTGCTGTCCCCCTCTTCGACCTGTACAGCTATCCCACATTCGTTGGCCATGTTGTGCAGGATGCAACAGGCCAGGAATAGCCCTCAGGCCTTTGAGGGGCTGTACTGTAGGGCACCGCCGGAGGTGTCCAGGCAACGGAAATGTGCCTTCAGCATCCCGAACACCTGCTCGATGACATTACATGTGGTGGCGTGTGCCTCATTGTAGCATTGCTGCAATGGGGTCGCGGGCCGTCGGTAGGGTGTGAGAACCTAGGGACAGAGTGGGTATCCACTGTCACCTGTGCGTAGAGGGTGGAGGTTAGTTTGATGATCAGCATCCCCCTGCCCTGGGCCTTGTAGGCCACTACCCATGTCACCTCTGGCCATATCCCCTCAGGCCCTATGATTGTCCATGTGGTTTGCTTACTCACCCTCTAGGTGGCCAGTGGGCATGTCCCCACTCTCGAATCTGTGGCACAGTGCTGACTGGTGCCAGATGAAGGCATCATGTGCTCCCCCAGGATGCATGGCACAGACATTGATTATGCGCCCCTGGCATTGCACGCCACCTGGCAGTTGATGCTGGCATAGCCCTTGCGATTGATGTATGCAGCCCCCTCAGGGCCAGATAGTGTGTGTATGGCCACATGGGTGCAGTCTATTGCCCCTAGCATGCCAGGCATATGTGGTACTTTGTGGAACTCCTGTATGTTTACTGTGCGCTCCGCCGGTGTGCTGGGGAAATGGATGTACTCTGCAGCATGTGGCAGCAGTGTGCTGAGGAACTGGGTGAGGTGGCATGACATGGCCGACTGGGTTATGCCTGTGGTGTCCCCAGTTGGTCTCTGGAAGGTACCTGTGGCGAGCAAGCACGTGCAGGCTGTTACCTTGGTCTCCACTGACAGAGCATGGCTCCGTCGTGTGGGTGCCTGCATCACATCACTGCACTGCACAGCACAGCTCACAGAGCCACCTCAGAATTGCCCTATTCAGGCAGTACTGGCCCACAATCTCAGTATCAGTGTACAGCTCGAAGCGGGTGAGGGCTCGGTGCTGCCTGTTGGGGGCATACCACCGACAGGCCCTTCCACGGCCACACACCCCTGCCACCTGCCTTCTCACCCCCCTCATAACGTCCTCCATCTGGAAGGTGGCACTGGCCATGTCCCTGGCTTGTGTTCACCTCCCTGGCAGCTGTTTCTGTGTTCCCCCCGCTGTCCTGGCTGCTACTTCCCCTGCACCGGGAACACCTAAATATGGTGGCCTCTGTGCTGTGTGGCACTTCCCCCTTCTGCACTGGCTGTGGCTCCCCACACCTTCCCTGTGCCTGTGTGTTCAGGGTGCCCTTTCCCTGGCCTGCCCTGCGTGTCCCTCCTGCCCTGTCTGGCTAGAGTTCTGTCTCATGTGGCTTCCCTGTAGTGTTCTTGCGCCTCTCCCTTGCTCCTTTTTATTTTGGCTCATTTTCGCTATGGTGCAACCTCTGCTTGCTCTCCTATTGTGCATGGCGCAAGTCGTTGAATATCGCACTGCGCCTTTTATGCATAGTTCCTCCCCCTTCCATTGCGCATGCCTTCATTATCATTGCGCTGTTACTCAGCATGATTTCGAGGACACAACTGCCTCCTGCTGAATATCGCAGAATGGCGCAATTTCGGACTTGCACAGGTGCAACCCTATTGCACATGGCTCAACTCTTTTGAATATCTGGGCCATTGTGTTTAGAAAGTTAGTGTCTGAGTATAATTTGTGGGTCTGCCCTCTCTTATCAGAAAGTGACAAAATACAATTAAAGTTACTAATAAAGATGATGGATTTAGATGTATGTAGATAGGGCTGAACTATTTTCATTACCTCGATCCTATGTGCTTTTGCTTGTGGGTTGTAAATATTGATTATTCTCCATTCTTGTCTCTGCATTGTTATATCTAACATTAAAACCCTACACTGTACCAAATCTGTTAACCTTGTGACTGTTATTTATTGATTTTTAAATAAGATTGCAACTCCTGCACGTTTCCTCTGTTAGGGACCAAAATGATGTCCCTGTTCTCCACTCTTTCCTTGCTTGGTTAACTTCCCTTATTGTAGATATTCTGGTATCCTGCAAAATAATAATTTGTACATCTAGCCTTTCTAGTGTGGAGAAAATAGTACGTCTCCTCCTTGGGTTTTTTGTACTGTTAATATTGAGTGTGCAACAGGATAGATTAACGGCCATAAAACCCCAAAAAAAAAAAAAAAAAGTCACCAAGTTCTTTTACCCTTCCCATGGGACTTCATTTTGCATCTTTTTTTGGATAGAAGTTCTTGAATCGTTTGATATTTGTTCTGTATCAGTTGTACAGTCTGGTTGTGATGAAGCCACAGAGGAGGCGCCTGAGTAATCCTCAGTTTTTGCCCACTGTTTTCTTTTCGATAGGGCAGCAAACCTATTTCTTGTGTACATTCTTTCCTCTGCTTGCAATTTTGGGGCCCTAGTACTTCTGTTTGTTTTGCTCCTTGTTTGTCTCTTTTGACCTACAAGAGATCATGAATTTTCTTCTGGAGGGGGCATGATCAGATCTTGCTCCCTGTCTGTAACAGACATGACGTTTTCTTGGACTATATCATGGGTGTTTGTTGCGCCTCTATCTGGCTGGTCTGCTGGGGTATTTGAGACTTGACTGTCCATTCTGTTATTGACGTCTGAACTGTTTTGTGTATTCTCCTGATTTTGTGAGGTCTGTTGTCATAGATCTATGTCTGTAACAAGAAACATAGTTGTACTCTGGTTCTGGAGTTGATTTGGGGTTCCTTCCAATCTTGGCCTTGTCTGGGGCCCATTTTCTGATTCATGTTGGGCCCTTGATACTGTTTCATCTTGATCTTTTTGAGCCTCGGTTGGGTTTTTATGGGTGGCCCAAGGACAGTTTTTGAATGAGTGTGAGATCTCATCACACGTGTTATGGTACACTGGCTTCTGGCAATTTATTCTTGTGTGTCCCACACCTCCACAGAGAGAGCATTTCATCCTGTCACAGGCGTTAATTAAATGTTTGAGCTCCGCATCTGAAGCAGGACCTCAGCTATCCGGCATAGAAGATGAACCCTATGTCCCTTCCCAAGTAGAAGCAGCTTGGTAGGTGTTGGATTGCCCCATTTATTTGCAGGAGACAAACCTGAATTTTCCACCCCCCAGTCCATATCTCTTCTAAGTCAATTATGGGGTTTGGAAGGCTCAAAATGGTATATTTGAGTTTTAACCACCTTAAATATCAGCCACAGCTACGCCTTCATTTCTGAATAAAACCGTCACTGTCCTAATTGCAGGCTTTGTCAGAGAAATAGCTATGAAAGGGGATCATAGAGGGGTGTGTTTAACTTGTTGATAGCATTGCTAGAATGTTTCTAAGCCTGCAGGCATTTTAAAGCTTAGATCAAAATTTGAATCTCCAGATGCGTGGATAAGTGCATAAATTTCTGCTGGCAAGATTTGTAAAATTTCTTTAATAAGAACTCTCCCCACTTACAGCCCATCTAGAAAAATTTCTAGGCCACCTCTATACCTTATTCTTATTGCATTCCTGTGTTTAGCAGGTTCTGGTGAGAAATGAAATAAGCCTACATATGTTCTTGTGTTGAAACAAGGCCCTTGTACACCTTGTCGGCCTTCCTCCTGTTCAGTTGTATTTTTCTGCTGATTGCTATAACTAGAAGGTGAAGGGAGGGGGGTGAATTCCCATTTTGGTCTTGGGTGGGTTCATCTCTATTATGTCTATGGAGGCACCCACAGTGGAGACCAAGGAGAATGCTGGGAACCTCCACAAAGGAGACCCAAAGGAGGGTGGCATGGGACCCCACAGGGGAAGAAAATAACTCCTGGTGGGGGACTCCATTGTTAGGAAGGTAGAACTTGGGGAGGAAGGGGAGAAGGAGATAAGGTGCCTGTCTGGCGCCATGGCTTGGAGGGACAGGGAGCGAATCCTCAGGATCGCAGGAGCAGCTGCACAGGGGAGGGAGCTGGATGTCATTGTCCACCTAGGGACAAATGACCTGGCTAGAAAGGATCAGAGCAGTGCAAGAAGCACTTGTGGAGATGGGAACGGGCCTTAGACAAATAGCACACATGGTAACCTTCTGGAGGTGCTGCCTGTCTAAGGCACGGGTGAGGCTAGGGTGCTCCACACCATGGGATTCAATCAGTGGTTGAAAAACTAGTGCAGAGCTCAGGGATTTGGCTTCATTGGGGACTGGGGGTCCACCTGGAGGGATGCAGGCCTATACTGGCATGATGGTCTGCATCTGTCCAGGAGGGGAACCAGGATCCTAGGTTATAGGTTTAAATACTTAATTGACGAGCATTTAAACTAACCAAGGGGGAAGGCACTGAAAAGGAGCAGGGAAATCCTAGTCCCCCAAAAAATATCAGGGTACTAAGTGAGGTAAACACCAACATAGAGATGTCGATAGGGAGAAGCGCAGGGGTAAATGGAGAAAGTGACAAATGCAGTAAGGACAGGGATGAGGCAAAAAGGGGTAAAGCCATTAAAAATGGAGGGTAATGGGTATCAACGCCCATAGTCTGGGCAACAAGCTCCCTGAACTGGTGGTCTTGATGGAAGAGGTATGCCTGGATATCGTAGCAGTCACAGAAACATGGTACACAGAGAACCATGACTGGGATGTTAACATTCCTGGGTACACAACCTACAAGAGAGACAGGGAGGGCAGAGGAGAGGGGAGTAGCTCTCTATGTTAGGGAAGGGATAAAAGCAACTGAACAAAAGAGTAAACAGGGAGAAGAGGAGGCCCTGTGGGTCACCTTAGAGACTTGAAATGGTACCACAATCCGCACAGGGGTTGTATATAGACCCCCATGTCAGGGGGAGGGAATGGACAAGGATATGATAGAAGGCATACTTAGGATGGCAGAAAAAGGGGACACACTGTTGATGGGGGACCTTAATATGCCAGATGTTAACTGCAGCACCTTTGCTGCAGCCACATCTAAAAGCAGGGCCATTCTTGATGCCGTTCAGGTGGCATGCCTCAGACAGCTAGCTTTGGAACCTACTCATGAGGGAGTAATCTTAGACCTCGTACTCTCAAATGGGGACAGTGAGAGGATCTCAGATCTAGAAGTGGGTAGCTATTTGGGAACAAGTGACCACCAAACAGTGTGGTTCACAATAAACTCAACTACACAGTCAAGACATACAAAAGTGAGGGTTCTGGACTTCAGGAGAGCTGACTTTGGCAAGATGGGAGAGTGCCTTAGAAAAGCACTAGCAAACAGGCTAGAAGGAGGGGTGGAGCAACAATGGGGAAATATCAATACTGCCATCACAGAGGCAACAAGCCTTTGTGTGAAATAAATCAAAATGAAAGAAAAAGCCACTATGGTTCTCAAAAGAGGTGGCTGTGAAAGTCAGGAAGAAAAAGATAGCATTCCGGAAGTATAAGGAAACACAGAAGGAGCAGAACAGTGAACTGTACCAGTTAAGGCAGAAGGAAGCAGGGAGGGTAGTCAGAATAGCAAAGGCACAAACTGAGGAAAAGGTAGCCAACTCAGTTAAGAAGTGGGATAAAACCTTTTATAGGTATATCAGGGAGCGTAGAAAGACAAAGGGAGGGATAGTGTGGCTGAATAGAATGGATGGTGGGTGGGCAGATAGTGACAGTGAAAAAGCAGGGATACTGAATGAATATTTCTGTTCAGTATTCACAAAAGAGGAAGTGGGGGAGGTGCCTAATCCAATTAACAGAAGCACTCTGGAGAGGGGGGTTGGTCCCAGTCCTTTCACAGAAGAAAAGGTTCTGAAAGAACTCCTAAAACTGAAGGTGGACAAAGCAATGGGGCCAGATGGAATTCACCCCAGAATTCGAAAAGAATTAAGTGAGAACTAGTGACACCACTGACTACCCTTTTTAACTAATCATGGGAGGATGGTGTGGTACCTGAGGACTGGAAGAAGGCGGATGTGATTCCCCTTCACAAAAGTGGAACCAAGACAGAGGCACGAATCTACAGACCTGTCAGTTTGACCTCTGTGGTAGGGAAAGTGATGGAATCACTTCTGAAGAAAATAATTGTTGAGTACCTAGAGGCCAGTGGGACACAGGACCCAAGGCAGCATGTGTTCACAGTGGGAAGGTCATGTCAGATGAATCTAATTGATTTCTTTAACTGGGTGACAAAAGTAGTAGACCAGGAAGGGGCTGTGGACATGGCCTACCTAGACTTTAGCAAGGCATTTGACACAGTCCCACACAAAAGATTAGTAGTCAGATTAACCAGCCTGGGAGTGGGTCCCAGGGTGGTAGCCTGGGTAAAACATTGGCTGAACAACAGGACACAGAAGGTAATTGTAAATGGAGTCCACTCTGAAAAAAGAGGGGTTACTAGTGGGGGTAACACAGGGTTCAGTACTGGGTCCAGTCCTTTTTAATGTCTTTATAAGTGACATTGCAGAGGGACTGGAAGGAAAAGTATGCCTCTTTGCAGATGACAGAAAGATCTGCAACAGCGTTGATACACAAGGAGGCGTGAAAAGGGTGAGAAGGGACTTGGCAAGGTTGTAGGAATGATTAAAAGTATGGCAGCTTGGATTCAGTGCAAAGAAGTGCAAAGTAATGCACCTGGGAAACAAAAACCCAGGGGAAGAGTACACAATGGGGGAGGAGTAACAACAACAAAAATGAAAAGGGACCTGGGGGTAATCATATCAGGTGACCTTAAGGTTGGCAAGCAATGTGAGAGAGTGGTAGGGAGGGCTGGAGGGATACAGGGATGTATATGGAGAGGTATCACCAGCAGAAAACAGGAAGTTGTTATACCCCTGTACAGGCAGTTGGTGAGACCCTACCTGGAGTACTGCATCCAGTTCTGGAGACCCAATCTCCACAAGGACATAGACAGGATGGAGGCAGTTCAGAGGAGGGTAACTAAAATGGTGCAGGGTCTGCAAGAGAATACATACGAGGAGAGACTAAAGGAGCTTAATATGTATACCCTTGAGGAAAGGTGGGGGGGGGGACATGATAGAAACGTTTAAGTACCTCAGTGGAATCAACAAAGTCCAAGATGGTAGAATTTTTCAGAAAAAGAGATATGCAAGAACAAGGGGACACAATTTGAAGATAGAGGGGGGTGGCTCAGGGGCAATGTGAGGAAGAATTTTTTCACTGAGAGGGTGGTGGACGCATGGAACAGCCTTCCTGAGGAGGTAGTGGGGTCTAAAACTGTGGGAGAATTCAAGAATGCATGGGACAGACATAAGGCAATTTTTGTGGTGGGTAGGAATAAATAAGATGTTGGTTAAATAGGATCTGCAGCTTATCCTCTAGGTAGAGAAATGAGCAGACTAGGTGAGCCAAGTGGTCCTTATCTGCCATCAAAGTCTATGTTTCTATATTTCTTCCACTTAAGTCTTCATTCTGGGATTCATGCTCATTACTCTTATTTTGGCCACCCTGTTTTCCCCTTGGGTTCCCATTCTCATTATTGCTTTGCTCTTTAAAAAGTAAAACAGGGTTTTATGTTAAATGCAACATAGAAGGAAGCTCCAAGGGATCTGCACCCTTCAGTACCAGGAGACTCCTGTGTTGGCGAGGTCCAAATGGGGGACCCATGGGTCACATGATGCAGTGCAGCTAGAGGCAGCGTTTTCACGGAGCTCCCGTTACCCGCTCATCTTCTAACTATTTTCAGCCTACAAATTCGATATCTAATGTTATATTCTACATCTAGTGTATAGACAATACTCTTTGGTACTTGGCAGCATCTTGTGTTGTGCATATTATTGCACTTGGAAGCAGACTGAGATGGAAGTGGATATGAGGCCTGCTGGCATGAAGCACACCCCACCTTCTACACCGGAGAAATCTTCAAAAAAATCTAAAAACCAGAATTCGGGGCCTGCACTTAAACCACTGCCTTCCAATACTTCTCCAACTCCTCTTACCGAGGATCGTTTCCTGCAAGAGTTAATTCCTTTCAAGGAAACATTAGATGATATCTCTGCTGAGCTGAAATTACTAAGGGGAGATCTCAGTGCCCTAGCCACCAGAATGGGAGATTCGGAAGCCAGAACTTCCTCCTTGGAGACTTGGAGGGAAAAGATAGACCAGAAATCATTCATCTTAGACAACAGATCAGTAAACTACAACTCAGAACAGAGGACTTAGAAGGAAGGGGCCGAAGAAACAACTTGGTGATCCTGGGCCTCCCCGAGTCTGAGGAGGGCCCTGACATTAATCTCTTTCTCCAGAAGTTTCTGAACATGTTGTTGGGCCTTCCCCTCTTAATCCTCAATATCCTATTGAACGTGCTCATCACTCTCTTAGACCGAAACCTGCTTTAGGAGTCCCGCCAAGTCCTATCGTTATTAAATTTCTAAGCTTCTTGGAAAAACAACATGTTCTTTCAAAGGCAAGAGAATTACAGGCAATTCTATGGAGTGGTTCCAAGCTGCTTATTACTCTGGATCTTCCCTGAGAGACAAGGCAAAAGCACTCAGCATTTCATTCTACAGTTAGTAAGCTGATTGCAGCAGGCATTCGCTACAAAATGATCTACCCTGCCAAGCTTCAAGTTGCCATTGATGGTTCCTGGCTCTCCTATGAATCTCCAGACAAAGCGGAATCAGATCTCTCAATCAAATTACCTAACCTGTTTAAACCGGGCTGAATCACTGACGCAGAGCTAAGAAGTTACCTCTTAATACATACTGCTTTTTTGGACTTTCTTTTTAGGTTTTTGATTCCTCATTTCTCCCTCGTCTGGACTCTGTAGTGCAGATCTCTCAGTCAAGTTGCCTAACCTCTTTAAATCAGGCCGAATTGCTGAGACAACGCCAAGAAGCTACCTCTTGCTACATGCTGTATTTTTGGACTCTCACCTTTTGTTTCTGGTTTTTCTTCTCTCTCTCTCTCATCTGGATTCTCTGGTGGTGGGGGCTGGCGGCTTTGGAGCGGTCTGTTGGGAGGCGGAGTGGGCTCGGTTGTGCGGTGGTTCGTGGGGCCAGCTTGCTTGGAGGTGGTGGTGGGAACTTGGGGTGCAGAGGTGGCTTCCACACAATGTGAGGTCCCCCCTAGTAAATATTGCTCCCCTGGTTCCTTTTGTCCTTCCCTGGCCCAGGTAATTAGACTTGCTTAATTTCACAGTAAATTGGACAGAAGCGCTCATTAGGATATCCTGGGGAATTCATCAGGTGTAGTTGGTGGGTTGGAGAGGTTTTTTGAGTAAAGGGATGAACTGGTCTGATATTAGGCAATGAGGATTGTTGTTGTTAGGGTGAACACTTTAGAGGGGGGCTAGCAAGACATCAGTCTGACCCTGCTTGTGCCCTAACACACTTCTGTATTTGAGAACATAATTTTTACCGCTGGCAGTTTTGATGGCAGCGAAGCCTGTAGTTGGCCCTCTGGGCTGGGGGGGTCTGACTCTGATTCTTAGCATTATCATTGGGCTCTCAGGGTTATTATCCCCTACTCTATTTAGTTCATAACTTATGCAGGTAATGTAATTTAGTTATTGCTCTTGAGGGTTTATGGAGTTCAGATGGCAGTTGGGGGGTTGGAGGCAGGTGATAAACCAGCCGGTCAGCAATTTGTTCAGGGCTATTTTCTCATGGCGAAGACCGGAATCTAGGAGACCCTGGTGGGCTCTCACTCTCTAGTGAGCTCTGGTTGTATCTAACCCAGATTAATGGGGCTTTCTCCGTATAACCTCGAGATTTCGGTCAGGTTCTTATCTTTCCCAGTATTTTTGTAGGCTTAACCTGATTTATCTGTCTTGTGGGGGGGGTCCGTGGGAGGGTCGGCACTGGTGGGACTGCTAAACGCACCAAAGGGGGGGGGAGAGCAGCTCAGATGGGTTTTTTTCAGCCAGGAAGTTCTCAGTACTTATGAGGGAATTACTCTCTACTTATTAGCCGACACTTCCTTAAGTTACCGGTTCATGTTTACCTCCCGGTACACCCATCTAGCGCTGGCTTTTGGGGCTTTGTTCCCTGACCTAAGCACTATTACTTTCAGTTCTTCTCAAGAAGTAGACGAGGGAACAGTTGTATACAGTTTCAGGGATGTGGAGGGGTAGGGAGGGAGGGTCTTTCTTTCTTAGTTCAGGACTTGGTAAACGCTGTAACATTATGTCTGAAATTTATATTGCTTCGGTTCGTCTTTACTGGTCTCAAGGGAAGGGAGGGTGGAGGGGTGGGATTTGGTCGATGCTGGGTTTTTGGGGGGAGGGCAGGATGTGCCTTCTAGGGTGGTCTGCTTTTTCATAGTCCATTGCTGCACTGTGTATTAGATAATGACTGTTACAGCGCTTCACGACAGGGGAAGAAAACAGCTACTGATAGGGGACTCAATTGTTAGGGGGGTAGAACTGGGGAAGGGAGAGAAGGAAATAAGCTGCCTGCCTGGTGCCATGGCTTGGAGGGACAAGAAGCGAATCCTCACAATTGCAGAAGCAGCTTTACAGGAGAGAAAACTAAATATCATTGTCCACCTTGGGACAAATGACCTAACTAGGCATGGGTTCAGTGCAGTGCAGAATGAATTTGTGGCGCTGGGGAGGGGCCTCAGACAGGTAGCAAGCACAGTAACCTTCTCAGAGGTGCTACCAGTCCATGGCAGGAGTGAGGTTAGTACTGCACCATGCAGTTTAATGAATGGTTGCAAAACTGTTGCAGAGCACAGGGCTTTGGCTTCATTGGGGACTGGGGTCCACCTGGAGAGATAAAGGTCTATACTGGTATGACGGTCTGCATTTGTCCACAAAGGGACCAAGCTCCTAGGTGACAGGTTTAAATGCTTCCTTGGCAAGCTTTTAAACTAGATAAAGGGGAGTACTGATAAAAGGCAGGAAAAGTCAAGCCTCCCCCCACAAAACATGGCAGGTAATAGGGTAAACACTGAGGTACAGAGCTCAACACAGGGCAGGACGGGGGTAAATGGTAAAATAGACAAGAGCAATAAGAGCAGGGTTGGGGGAAAAAAGGATAAAGCCAACATTAAATGGAGAGCAATGACTACCAATGCCCGTAGTCTGGGAGACAAGCTTTCTGAGCTAGTAGCTTTGATGGAAGATGAACAATTGGATATTATGGCAGTCACAGAAACATGGTACACCGAGAACCATGACTGGGATGTCAACATACCAGGGTACACAATCTACAGAAGGGACAGGGAAGGTAAAAGAGGAGGTGGAGTAGCTCTATACATAAGGGAAGGGATCAAAGCTACAGAACTAAAAAGTAAAGGGGGAGGACAAGAGGCACTCTGGGTCACCTTGGAGATGGGGAATGGCATTGCAATCCGCACAGGGGTTGTATACAGACCCCTGTCTCAAGGGGAAATGGACAAGAAAATGATAGAGGACATTCTTAAAATGGCTGAAAAGGGGTTACTGTTGATGGGGGCCTGAATATGCCAGATGTTAACTGGAGGACATGTACTGCAGCCACATCCAAGAGCAGAGTCATTCTCGATGCCCTGCAGAAGCAGACCTTAGACAGCTAGTGCTGGAACCCACTGGGAGGAGCAATACTAGACCTGGTACTCTCAAATGGAGAGAGGATCACAAATTTAGAAGTCAGTAAACATCTGGGAACAAGCGACCACTGCACAGTGTGCTTCACAATGAGCACAACCATGGAGATAAGCCATACAAAAACAAGGATACTGGACTTTAGAAGGGCTGACTTTGGCAAAATGGGTGAACACCTGAAGAATGCACTAGCAAATAGCCAAATAGGAGGGGTGGAAGAACAATGGAGAAAAATCAAAACTGCCATTACTAAAGGAACGATTGGGGGTGTACTTGAAAGAGGTGGGAGGTCTGGATAGTCGGCAACATGGGTTTGTGCCAGGTAGATCATGTCAAACCAACCTTGTGGAGTTCTATGAATGAGTAACATCAGAACTGGACAGGGGTAAGCCTGTGGATGTATTATTCTTGGACTTCAGCAAGGCGTTTGACTCTGTCCCCCACAATGGTCTGGTGGAGAAACTGATGGGGTTAGGAGTAGGCCCTTTGATGGTCAGATGGATTGAAAACTGGCTAGCTGGGCGTACTCAGAGGTAGTAGTGGTCTGTGGGGAGCTCTAGGACCCTAGAGAGGTTGGTAGTGGGGTACCAGGAGCTCAGTCCTGGGTCGGATCCTGTTTAATGCATACATATCGGACATCAGGGAGGGTATAGGGTGTGAAATGAGTCTCTTCACAGATGACTCCAAGATGGGAGCAGTAGTTGAGGGAGAAGAGGGGAGGTTGGCCCTGCAAGGGGACCTGGACACCCTGGATAGCTGGGCTCACACATGGAAATTAAATTTCAATGTCACCAAGTGCAAGGTGTTGCATCTTGGTCGGGGAAACCCTAAACACAGGTACACCCTGGGAGGGGAAGCGCTGGAGGCCTCAATAGGGGAAAAAGACCTAGGGGTCATGGTGGATGCATGTATGAATAACTGAGCAGTGCAGGAGAGCAGCTAGCAAGGCAAACAGGATGTTGGGATGCATCGTAAGGGAGATCACCTCTCGGAGCAAGGAAGTGATTCTGCCGCTGTACAATGGACTGGTTAGACCACACCTTGAGTCCTGTGTACAGTACTGGAGACCACACTTGAAGAGGACATACAGCTCCTGGAGAGGGTACAGAGAAGCAACAAAGATGATATGAGGGCTAGGGGATTTGACATATGAGGACAGACTTGAGGAGCTCTGCCTGTTTTCATTGGAGGAGAGGAGAGACAGGGGGGACATGATTGAGGTCTTCAAGTAGCTCAAGGGAATAAATAGGGTAAACATGGAGGGGATCTTTAGACTAAAGCAGGGAGGTATCACCAGAGGACATGGTTTGAAGTTGGAAGGTGGAAGGGTGAGGGGGGAAAAGAGGAGGAGGTTTTTCACTGAGAGGGTGGTGGACCCTTGGAATGCACTGCCTGGTGAGCTGGTTCAGAGATCCACAGTGGAGGGCTTCAAGAGAGGGTGGGACAGACACAGAAAGTGGATGTATCAGATGATGGCCTGTCCCAGGGGGGTGGGGATGGATGATAGGGGTTTCTGGAGCACAAGGGATGAGAGGGTCTCGGCACCCAACTAAAGATCTAAGGTTTGAGCAGACTCGATAGACCGTAAGGCCTAATCTGCTGGCAAATAGTGTGTTAGTATGCCATCATAGAGGCAACAAGTCTTTGTGGAAAACAAAGCGGAGTAAAAAAACACTATGGTTCTCAAAAGAGGTGGCAGGGAAGGTTAAGGAGAAAAAGGCTGCATTCAAAAAGTATAAGGAATCACAGAAGGAGCACAACAGGGAACTGTGTCAATTAAAGCAGAAAGAAGTAGGAAAGGCAGTCAGAATAGCAAAGGCACAAACCGAGGAAAAAATAGCCAACTCGGTTAAAAAGGGGGATAAAACATTTTATAGGTACATTAGGGAGCATAGAAAGGTTAAGGGAGGGATAGTGAAGATTAATAAAGGAGAGGGGAGGTGGGCAGAGGGAGACAGTGAAAAGGCAGAGATACTGAATGAATACTTTTGCTCAGTATTCACAAAAGAAGATGAGGAGCAGTTACCTAAACCAGACAATAGAAGCACTCTGGGTAGGGGGGTTGACTCCAGTCCATTCACAGAAGAGAGAGTCCTGAAAGAACTCCTAAAACTCAAGGTGGACAAAGCAATGAGGCCTGATGGATTCACCCCAGAATCCTAAAAGAACTAAGGGGGGACCTAGTGACACCACTGACCACACTTTTTAACAAATCATGGCAGGATGGGGTGGTACCTGAGGACTGGAGGAGGGCAGATGTGATTCCCCTTTACAAAAGTGGGAGCAAGGCAGAAGCAGGAAACTACAGACCTGTAAGTTTGACCTCAGTGGTAGGGAAAATGATGGAATCACTTCTGAAAGAAAGAATTGTTGAGTACCTAGAGGCCAGCGGGGCACAGGACCCAAAGCAGCATGGATTTACAGCAGGAAGGTCATGTCAGACTAATCTAATTGATTTCTTTGACTGGGTGACCAAAGTAATAGACCATGGAGGGGCTGTGGATATGGCCTACCTAGACTTTAGCAAGGCATTTGACACAGTCCCACACAAAAGATTAATAATCAAGTTATCCAGCCTGGGAGTGGGTCCCAGGGTGGTAGCCTGGGTAGCGAACTGGCTGCACAACAGGACACAGAAGGTAAATGGAACACATTCTGAAGAAAGGGGGGTTACTAGTGGAGTACCTCAGGGCTCAGTACTGGGTCCAATCCTCTTTAACATCTTTATAAGTGACATTGCAGAGGGTCTAGAGGGGAAAAGTATGCCTCTTTGCAGATGACACAAAGATCTGTAACAGAGTTGATGCACAAGAGCGGGTAGAAAAGATGAGAAGGGACTTGGCAAGGTTGGAGGAATGGTCAGACATATGGCAACTTGGATTCAATGCAAAGAAGTGCAAAGTAATGCACCTGGGAAACAAAAACCCAGGAGAAGAGTACACAATAGCAGGGGAGGTACTAACAACAACAAAAATGGAAATGGACCTGGGGGTAGTCATATCAGACGACCTAAAGGTGGGTAAGCAATGTGAAAAGTCGGTAAGGAGAGCCAGGGGGATACTGGGATGCATAGGAAGGGGCATCACAAGTAGAAAAAGGGAAGTGGTTATCCCTCTGTACAGACAGTTGGTGAGACCCCATCTGGAGTACTGTGTGCAGTTTTGGAAACCTCATCTACACAAGGACATAGACAGGATGGAAGCGGTCAGAGGAGGGCAACTAAAATGGTGCGGGTCTACATCAGAAACCATATGAAGAGAGACTGAGAGAGCTTAATATGTATACCCTTGATGAAAGGAGGACAGGGGGACATGATAGAAACGTTCAAGTACCTCAAGGGAATCAACAAAGTCCAGGAGGTAGCATCTTTCAGAAAAAGAGATGTGTAAGAACAAAGGGGCACAGTTTAAAGATAGAGGGGGGACGGCTCAGGGGTAATGTGAGGAAATTCTTTTTCACAGAGAGAGTGGTGGATACATGGAACAGCCTTCCTGAGGAAGTCGTCGGGTCTAAAACAGTGGAGGAATTCAAACATGCATGGGACAGACACAAAGCAATTATAGTGGGAGGGGTTGCTTGGAGCAGGCTCTTGGTTAACTAGAATCTGCAGCTTATCCAGTAGGTAGGGAAATGGGCAGACTGGGTGAGCCAAGTGGTCCTTATCTGCTGTCAAAGTCTATGTTTCTGTGTTAAAATTGCTACGTGGAATGTAAGAGGTGTCGGAGACCTAACTAAAAGGTACCAGTTTTTCAAAAACTGTGCTTTACTGAATGTTGATATTCTCTTGATGCAAGAAACCCATTTGCTCTTATCAGAAGTCAAAGGGCTTCGCTATCAAGGTTACGCTCAGGTTTTTGCCTCTCGGGGTCATCCTCTAGTAGGGAGATAGCCATTCTGGTTAAGAAGCGTATTCCCTTTCTGACAGAAGAGCTTTTATCAGACCATGAAGGTAGATTCATTAGTGTGAAAGGTTCATTCTACAATGTGAAGATAACACTAGGGGCAATCTGCGCCCCAGTAGGGGGGGACCCAGACTTCCTTATGACTTTGGTTGAAAAGTTGAGTGGACTTTTACCCTCAATGCTAATAATTGGGGGGGCTGGAATATAGCTCCCTCACAAGATTTGGATAAATCTTACAGACCTCTCTAACCACTCTCCTCCTCACAGCTAGCCTTGAGGAATTTTATGGACTTACTGGGCCTGTGTGACCCTTGGCATTTACTTAACCCCACAAGACAACTCTTTTCTTATTACTCCCAAGTACATAAGACCTGGTCCAGAATTGACCTAATACTAGTCAGCAATAACCTGTCGGGAGTACTTCAGTCTGGTATTGAGCCCTTAGTGGTGTCAGACCACTCAGTGGCTTAGATTTTGGTCTCTCCAAACCCGCAGGTGCAAAGAGATATCGCCTGGAAACTAAACACCCAACTTTTAAAAGACAAGGGCATAGTCTCCCATATCAGATCCCTAATCACCTCATTTGTTGAGACCAGTACAGGTTCAATCTAAAGGGAGGATCTGCGTTGGTGCTCTCTTAAATGCTTCCTTAGGGGCGAATTTATTAAACTCGAATCTAGGAAGAAAAAACAGAGGGAGGCCAAGATCATGTTATTGTCGAATCAAATTAGGTTAGCAGAGAATAAATTATCCTCCTCCTCTTCCCAAGCTGATCTAGAAACCCTAATGAAACTCAGAAACAAGTACTCAGATTGGATAAGAGACAAGCCAGAGTATGCTCTCCTGAAAACAAAGGCCCTCTATCTCGATCAAGGGGAGAAAGCGGGTAAAATACTAGCTTTACGGTTGAAAGAAATTGAGGGATCAAGATGGATTCCCTCATTATTATCTTCTGATGGTTTCCTTAAAACTTCTCTTAGGGATATTTCACAAATTTTTGAGTCATTTTATAAGGAACTTTTCAGCAGTGGTAACTTCCACACCTCTCATTCCCTTCTGGACCAGTTTCTGGAGGGCCTACCCTCCAAACTCACCTAGAAGAAGTTCTGACTACTCCTATCACGGTAATGGAAGTGGAGGAGGTAATCAAGGAATTTGCTCCAGACAAAGCTCCGGGACCTGAATGCTTCCTTCCAATTTTTATAAAACTTTTGGGAAGGAACTGGCCCCTCTCCTCACGAAATTATTTGAATACATGTTTAACGCCACCACTCTGGACCTTTCCTTGCTGGAAGCCACTATTGTTCTGATACTGAAGCCAGACAAATCCCCGACCAACCCTGCTAGTTACCACCCATTTTCACTTAATTACGACATTAAAATCATAACGAAAATCCTATCCCTTAGACTCAAAAGGGTCTGGCTTAACTTGCTGAGTCCCGAACAAGTAGGCTTTGTGCAGGGCAGGTCCTCTATAGACCACCTGCGTACTCTCTCACATATTTTTCAAGCCGCCAGGACTCTCAAATCCCTATGGCTCTGTTATCATTAGATGCGGAGAAAGCCTTTGATAGAGTCCATTGGGAATTTCTCTGGATTATATTAAAGAGAATGGGCTTCCCGGAGGTCTTTATTCAATGGATTAAATCGGTCTACCAATCCCCTACTGCCAGAATTTATTGTAACAGGGTTTTTCTTCTCGATTTTTCGCTATTTACAGGCACCTAGCAGGGCTGACCCTGTCACCTTTCTTGTTTAATCTGTCTGGAGGCTCTCCTTCTTAGAATCAAAAATTCTCCACTGGTCATGGGATGTTTCATTCAACAGCAGTCTCTGGTTCTCTCGGCCTATGCGGATAATATTCTCTTACATTTGACTAACCTCGAAGTGTCTCTAACACATATATTACACATTATACCCCAGTTTGGCCAGGTGGCTAATTACAAGTTGAATCTAGCTAAATCAATCATATTTCCACTGAACGTCAACACGCTCCAGGTCAACTTTCCCCAGTTTGGTATGAAATGGGCCCCCTCCTCTCTCAAATATTTAGGCATTTTCCTTACTAAAGACCCTGAACTTTTCAGGAAGCTTAACCTAGGCAATCTATTGATTAAAATTCAACAAGACTTTCAGAGATCGTCTGCCCTCCCTTTATCGCTGTGGGGTCTTATTAAAATTGTTAAGATGAATGTGCTGCCTCGGGTTTTCTACCTACTTAGCCTAATGAACATTTTCCTACTGATGTCCCATTTTCATCACTTCCACAGGTCCATTTCCAAGTTCATTTGGCAAGGTAAACAGCCCAGGAAAGCCTTCTTAAAACTTAATTTACCCAAAACGAAAGGAGGGCTCTGTCTTCCCAGCTTCATGCTGTATTACTGGGCAAGCCACATGGCAAAAATTGGGAGGTGGTACGACTAGAGGGTGGACGAGTTTCTACCAATTTGGGTACAACTTGAGAAAAAGATTCTAACCGAGTTTGGCCTCCCCCCCATCCAGACTCCTCTATTATAACCTATCCACTTTGCCTCCAGTTTTACAGGGGAACGTCATTGGCACTTCTGTCAAGGTGTTAAATCAATGTTGGCACGTTTCAATCTCTCTCCCAGGAAAGAGACTTCCCAACCTCTTACCCTTAATTTAAATATTAGGATCGGGGGTCTCCCGCTTTCTCTAGACTGGTTTCCTCAGCTGAGAGATTGCTATGTCAATGATTTATTCCTGAATAACTCTTTTATCTTCCGGGGAGGTTCTGACCAAGTATAATATTCCTCAAAAGCACATTTTTAAAGTTTTCCAGTTACGACACCTAGTGGCTTCCAACTTCGGCTCCAATCCTACACCGTCTCAAATTAAACCCTTCCTAAACCAGATACAGGAACAAGCAACTAGGGCCCATAGCATTTCTAAGCTTTATTCTTTCCTATTGGACACTAAATTCCCAGACTACCTGATTGATTCAAAATGCTGGTCTTCTCTTCTGCTAGATACCCTCCTAGATTGGGAACAAATTTGGGTAGATACATATCGGTATCTCTCTCGAGACAGACATTGACTCACTCAATACCATATATTAAACAACATGTATTATACCCCATTTAAATTGGTTAAATTAAACAGATTATCTTCAACTCTATGCACAAGGTGTGGCACAGTGGAAGGGAACCTGCTACACATTTTCTGGTATTGTGAGAAGGTGGCTCCCTTATGGCAGTCCATCCAATCTAACTTAGACCCTCTTTTGGGTCTGGATGATTTATTCACTATAGAAGTTTGTATCCTAGTGAAGCTTTCCAACATACAAGTGATAGAGCATAGATTCCACATGGCCTTAATCTCGATGGTTGTCAAAAGATTGGTCCTTAGGCATTGGATGGACCAATTGGTTATCTCGTATGCAGAATGGATCAGTGAACTTCCTCTCTGTTTTCGGACTGAAAAGTTAATAGCAAGTTCTCGGAATTGTCTGGTTTAGTTTGAACAGAAATGGGGCAAATTATATGCTCTTTAACATAGAAACATAGAATTTGACGGCAGATAAGGACCACTTGGCCCACCCAGTCTGCCCATTTCCCTGCCTACTGGATAAGCTGCAGATCCTAGTTAACCAGCAGCCTACTTCTTCCTACCCCAACCCCCTAGAATTGCCTTATGACTGTCCCATGCATGCTTGAATTCCACCATTTTTGACTCCACGACCTCCTCCGGAAGGCCGTTCCATGCATCCACAACCCTCTCTGTGAAAAAATGCTTTCTTAAATTACCTCTGAGCACTCCTCCCCCATCTTCAAATTGTGCCCCTTGTTCTTGCACCTCTTTTTGAAAGATGCTACCTTCTTGGACTTTGTTGATTCCCTTGAGGTACTTGAAAGTTTCTATCATGTCCCCTCTCCCTCCTTTCCTCGAGGCTATACATATAGCTCCTTAAGTCTCTCTTCATATGTCTTCGGTGCAGACCCTGCACCATTTTAGTTGCCCTCCTCTGGACAGCTTCCATCCTGTCTATGTCTTTGCGAACTGGGTCTCCAGAAGTGCACACAGTACTCAGATGGGTCTGACCAGCTGTCTGTACAGAGGATAATAACTTCCTGTTTTCTACTGGTGATGCCTCTCCCTATGCATCCCAGTATCCCCCAACCCTCCTTGCTGCCCTCTCACATTGCTTGCCCACCTTTAGGTCATCTGATATGACTACCCCAGGTCCCTTTCCATTTTTGTTGTTAGTATCTCATCCCCCATTGTGTACTCTTCCCCTGGGTTTTTGTTTCCCATGTGCATTACCTTGCACTTCTTAGCATTCAATCTAAGCTGCCATACATTTGACCATTCCTCTAACCTTGCCAAGTCCCTTTTCATCCTTTCCACCCCACCTTGTGCATCAACTCTGTTGCAGATCTTTGTGTCATCTGCAAAGAGACATACTTTTCCTTCCAGTCCCTCTGCAATGTCACTTATAAAGACATTGAAGAGGACCGGTCCTAATACTGAACCCTGTGGTACCCACTAGTAACTCCCCTTTCTTCAGAGTGGACTCCATTTAATATTACTCTCTGTGTCCTATTCTCCAGCCAATTTTTACCCAGGCTGTCATCTTGGGACCCACCCCAGGCTAGCTAACTTGTATATTAATCTTTGTGGGACTGTGTCAAATGCCTTGCTAAAGTCTAGGTAGGCCATGTCCACAGCCCCTCCCTGATCTACTACTTTGGTCACCCAGTCAAAGAAATCTATCAGATTTGTCTGGCATGACCTTCCTGCTGTGAATCCATGCTGCCTTGGGTCCTGTGCCCCTCTGGCTTCTAGATACTCGACAATTCTTACCTTCAGAAGTGATTCCATAATTTTCCCTACCACTGAGGTTAAACTAACAGGTCTGTAGTTTCCTGCTTCTGCCTTGCTCCCACTTTTGTGAAGGGGAATCACATCTGCCCTCCTCCAGTCTCGGTACCACCCATCCTCCCATGATTTGTTAAACAGGGTAGTCAGTGGTGTCACTAATTCCATCCTTAGTTCTTTTAGAATTCTGGGATGAATCCCATCAGGTCCCATTGCTTTGTCCACCTTCAATTTTAAGAGTTCTTTCAGAACCCTTTCTTCTGTAAATGGGCTGGTATCAACTTCTGTATCCAGAGTGTTTCTACTGTTTGTTTTAGGTACCTCCCCCTCTTCCTTTGTAAATACTGAGCAAAAATATTTGTTTGGTATCTCTGCCTTTTCACAGTCACCCTTTGCCCACCCTCCCCCCTTTATTTGAATTAATGTCCTGTTGGGTACACCTCTAGCTACCTTGGCAACCAGTATACCTTTATGTATTTCATACGTTCAGAATCAGCTCCCTTTCTTCTTTTTCTTCTTCTCCTTTCTTTTCTTTTGTCTTTCTTTCCCTTTATAGAAGGCACATCCGGGGGCTGGGGATTTGGGTGAGGGGTAGAGGGTTTTCTCATTGCTTTTCCAGATTCAGAGATTTCTGTAAAATGCTGTATATTGTCACTCTGCAGCTGCTATACAGTTTATGTCATTGGTCATAATGTGTATTCCCTGTACTGTTTTCTCAGGTACATTACCTTTATATAAAATAAAAAAGAACTATAATTTCACAAATGGGGGACCTATGGTGTTTATTCCATCTAGCATCTCTTAAGTGCTACTGCTATTGTGATTCCTGATGCTAACATACTATTATCAAAGTTAGGCATTACACTGCCTCTTTCTTTCTCTGTCAGGTAATTCACTTTGACCCATACCCCCTTCTTCCATATCCTTCTGCTTGTTTAAATTATCACTTTTACTTAAATTATTTTGCTTTAAAGAAACCCCGGAAACATTTACCTGTCCCTTCCTGGTCTGATCTTGTGGCAGTAGCAGTTCTTTCTATGGAGGTTTGCATCCTTTCTGCCCATTTATCCATATTCTAACTTTCTCTTAACTCTGGCTCCAGCTGTTTCTGAGTGCTCACGTGGCTGCTCGAGTCCTTCTGTTGCACTGAGGCTGTTTCATTCTGGCCTTCCTTTAGGCTGTTAACATGTTTAGGTGATGTAGAGCCCGATTCAGAGCTCCACATTTCAGACATTTTGTCCTGACCCGACTGCGACTCTGGGCACACACTTTCTGCTGTGTTCAAACTGCCAGTCGTGATGTTCGTGATGACCTCGGTACAACATCTCATCCAAAGGACAGATCTATTTGTTCACCTCCCATCTACAGAACTATTCTGTCAACCATGTACTTTGTGCACTGTGATCACAGCTTTTGCAGGAAGATTTTCCAGCAAAAGCCGCAAATGGCTAGAACTGTTGTGATTTTGATGATTCTATTAAAATTGTTCTCGGTGGGGGGGGGGTAGGGGTTAGCTAGAGCTGATGGAATTTTACAGGGGAGGGAGTAAGAACTCTGCTCAGCTCATGAAGAGCACACGTGACTGAATATGTAACTCTAGAGACGCAATCTGAAACAGGTACTGTCCCAGAACATCTACCATTGGATGGGAGGGAGGGGCAGCTGCAGTATAAGGACTGCTCGCTGCACAATTGAGCAGACTTGTTAGACTATAAGGTCCTTATCTGCTGGTAATTTCATGTGTTAATATTAAAAACAGCTGCTTTTGCTACCTAAAATAGATCTTGGTCACTACCTGCAGCATACAGGGAGGCCAAGAAGTTGTATTTAGTTCCAAGGAAAAGGTTTCTCTTCATACCTGTGTATTTCTTCATTCCCAGAGTGGGTACAGATCCCAGTGCAAAATAAACCACTCGTGGGCTTGTTCAAAGAAGCTTTTCGCTTCATAGTTTTAGAGCATCCTGGCCCCTGTATTTGAAGGGTTTGCGCCTATATATTGGATGGATTTAACATGGGCTAAGCGATGGCTCTCGCACACTTGCAAAGATGTCAGTGAGTGTGTAACTGGTACACAGCCTCTCGCTTGCTAGTGGCACATGCTTACATTTTATAAGAAACATATCCCAACATAGCTAGAATGTTTGCAGCAGAAAAAGTATCCAAGAGTGCTGAAATGAAAAGGTACACTGGTGCAAGTTTGTCATCAAACACACTGCTGCAGGAGGAGACTGATAAGAGCCTGCACAGCTCCTACGGTTTGTTTATTTATTTCAAAAATTTGACCAGAAATGACATACTGAGTTATTATAACAGCTCGTTTCTAGATGTGCCCTGGGGTTGGGGGGTAAGGAGAGTGCAATAGGTTTAGACAATTAGGTTATAAATATGAAACTGCAAGTTATACTGTAAGAAGTAACAAAGTGCTCAAATTCAGCGGAACATAGCATTAGAAGAGCAACAAAGCAGTAAAGTGCAGATTGTAGAACATTGGGTTTGCAGCAAGAAAGAGAGGCCTAGACCAGGGGGCTGGGGGTGGGAACTTAATTAGGGCACAAGCAGGATTAGAGGGGAAAGAGGGAACTGGAGGTGAACAGTTTAAAGCCTAAACCCAGGTACAGAGGCAGCTGCAGGAGTGAGCAGAGAATTCGTGGAGAAAAGATCTTTGTGCATGGGAAGAAGGAGCAGTACGAATAGTAGAGGTGAGAAAGAACCCCAAAGTTTGGGGAAACATAGAATTTGATGACAGATAAGAACCACTTGGCCCACCTAGTCTGCCCATTTTCCTACCTAACAGATAAGCTGCAGATCCTAATTAACCAACAGCTTACGTCCTCCTACCCCCCACTAGGACTGCCTTATGTCTGTCTCGTGCATTCTTGAATTCCTCCACTGTTCTTGACTCCACAACCTCCTCAGGAAGGCTGTTCCATGCATCCACAACCCTCTCTGTGAAAAAATATTTCCTAACATTACCTCTGAGCCGTCCCCCCTCTATCTTCAAATTGTGCCCCCTTGTTCTTGCACATCTCTTTTTCTGAAAGATGCCACCCTCTTGAACTTTGTTGATTCCCTTGAGGTACTTGAAAGTTTCTATCATGTCCCTCTCCCTCCTTTCCTCAAGGGTATACATATTAAGCTCCTTTAGTCTTTCTTAGTATGTCTTCTGGTGCAGACCCTGCACCATTTTGGTTGCCCTCCTCTGGACAGCCTCCACTCTGTCTATGTCTTTGCGGAGATGGGGTCTCCAGAACTGCACACAGTACTCCAGATGGGGTCTCATCAACTGTCTGTACAGAGGGATAACAACTTCCTGTTTTCTACTATTAATGCCTCTCCCTATGCATCCCAATATCCCCCCAGCCTTCCTTACTGCCTTCTCACATTGCTTGCCCACCTTTAGGTCATCTGATATAATTACCCCCAGGTCCCTTTCCATTTTTACTGTTGTCAGTATCCCACCCCCCCATTGTGTACTCTTGCCCTGGGGTTTTGTTTCCCATGTGCACTACCTTGCACTTCTTTGCATTGAATCTGAGCTGCCATACATTTGACCATTCCTCCATCCTTGCCAAGTCCCTTCTCATCCTTTCCACTCCATCTGGTGTATCAACCCTGTTGCAGATCTTTGTGTCATCTGCAAAGAGACATACTTTTCCTTCCAATTCCTCTGCAGTGTCACTTATAAAGACATTAAAAAGGACCGGTCCCAGTACTGAACCCTTCGGTACCCCGCTAGTAACCCTCCTTTCTTCACTGTGGACTCCATTTACTACTACCCTTTGCGTCCTGTTGTCTAGCCAATTTTTTATCCAGGCTACCACCTTGGGACCCACTCCAAGGCTGGCTAACTTGTGTATTAATCTTTTGTGTGGGACTGTATCAAATGTTTTGCTAAAATGTAGGTAAGCCATGTCCACAGCCCATCCCTGGTCTACTACTTTGGTCACCCAGTCAAAGAAACCTATTAGATTTCTCTGACACGACCTTCCCATTGTGAATCCATGCTGCCTTGGGTCCTATGCCCCACTGGCCTCTAGGTACTCAACAGTTCTTTCATTCAGAAGTGAGTCCATCATTTTTCCTACCACTGAGGTCAAACTAACTGGTCTATAGTTTCCTGCCTCTGTCCTGCTCCCACTTTTGTGAAGAGGAATCACATCTGCCCTCCTCCAGTCCTCAGGTACCACCCCATCCTCCCATGATTTGTTAAAGAGAGTAGTCAGTGGTGTCATTAGTTCTACTCTTAGTTCTTTTAGAATTCTTGGGTGAACCCCATCAGGCCTCATTGTTTTTTCCACCTTCAATTTTATTAGTTCTTTCAGAACCCTTTCTTCTGTAAATGGACTGGTATCGACCCTCGTCTTCAGAGTGTTTCTTTTGTTTGGTTTGGAAACAGAAGGAGAAAGCAGCTTGGCCAGCAGAGGACTTTATTGGGAGAGGCGGCAGAGTTGCAAAAGGAGTAGGAGATGGAAGTCAGGGAAATGAGGAGGGGAGAAGGAACCGAGCCAGAATTTGGAGATAAAGGTGGTGCAATGAGAGAGGCACCTGGTGTCAAGGGAGAGAGGAATAAAGTGAACAGTGGCGGGTTCTAGCGGAACAGGCCAGGGCAAAGTAACAGAAGCTGTGAAACAGGGGTCCAGTCTGGCTAAGGAGAACTTGGGAGCAGCGCTACAGACAACATCACCATGATCAAATATCGGTAGAATCATCTTTGAAATAATCTCTCTACAGAAAGGAAGCAGGATACTCGCTTTATTCCTATAAAGCACACCTGGTTTGGGCTAAAGCTTTTGGTGGATAGTGTGACGCTTGGACTGCTGGTTCTGATTAAGCTATGCTTTTTGTAATATAAAAATGTGTTATTGAGTGTCTCTCATGAGGCATGCTGAGACAGCATGTAGGTTAACCCCAGTTTCAGCTAAAAGATAAAAGCCAGGAAATAATTAAAGGCTAGAAGAGACCTAAATTAAGGATCTCCTGGTTAATCTAGCTTAATTGTAGCTGCCAGCTGCTAGGATAGGAACTTTAACTTTTATAACGTTTAGAGGAAGAAACCAGGTTATGTCACTTAGGGGCAAAGTCATAAATGTTCCTTTGATGTCTGTAAAGAGCAGGATGCTGCTCATGGATGAAAGAAAGAACTTAGAAAATTACAGACTTGATTGGGAAGTCATGTGGGGACATGAGTTTTTGTTGATGTCACCTACTAATTTACCTCCTGCTTGATAATACATCCTGATTGTATCATTTTTAATAAACAGAGGAGGAGCTGGATGACATCGTGGAGAAGGTAGGGTCAAGACAGTTTTATAATTATGCTGTAACTTGACCTTTAGACACACACACACACACACGTTTGGACTCTGAAGCTGCAACATCTTTCAGCACTGTAAGAATACATTAGCTAGGCTAGTCTAAGTGTATGGTTGGTAGGAAATTGCACTTTTAAACCTGTTTTTTTTTAACTGATTGTAATGTTTTGTGATGTATTGTTCTGTGTTTTGCATTTTACATTTTTATTTTTAAGTAAACATCTCCTTTTAAGAGACTACTTGGCGTGCCTTTGAAATTCTTTATTTGACAAGTGAAGCATATATGGTTAAAGTTGACACTGTGCAAAGCTTACTGGTTTACCAAGCTGGGAAAAGGTAAGAGTTTATTCTGAGGTCTTTCATAGAGTTAAGGGTTCATTTTGTACACCTGGTTAGGTGCTCATAGGTGAAATATATCTGCCCCCCCCCGAAGAGCAGAATTATCTGAGTCTGTACATTGAATACGCTAGCAAGAGGTTCACAGTTTGAATCCCTCCAGAATTTGAGACCGAAGTTTGATTCAAACCCACGAAACAGACAGGAGGGTTACCCTGTTTCTGTTCACAATACTGCACTCGGTGGTTGGCACTGTGGGAGCAGAGGGCCTGACCTGCTGAGTGGAGTTGTGACAGATAGCATCCACATAAACTGAGAAATCGAGCTGATGATCCAACCAGACCCTGAGGCATTTAAAGATCACGTGCACACCTATTTCATAAAAAGCTTGAATTCACTTGAGTGCACATCTCTGTGTTATGAGTAGTGTTTCCTGAAAATGTCATGCCGTTA
This sequence comes from Neoceratodus forsteri, assembly GCA_016271365.2. Classification (NCBI taxonomy): domain Eukaryota; kingdom Metazoa; phylum Chordata; order Ceratodontiformes; family Ceratodontidae; genus Neoceratodus; species Neoceratodus forsteri. The sequence continues at coordinate 73,163,569 of CM057458.1, read as the reverse complement.
GGTTTTGTGATTTTCTTTAAATCAGCATCTGGTATTGTGCTGTTCAGTAACTGAAAACTGAAGAAACAGTGAGGATGTTTCTGTCCCCATCAGTGAGGAATGACATCATACCTGTCCTGCCTGCTGCTTCAGTAATTAAGTCCCTGATTGCTAAATAAGCTGTTGCCATTCCTAGTTAGAGCAGTGTGTAGAGCTAATTGTTTTCACTCAGTTTGTTTCTAACCCACCCAGTTTGTGTTTAGAAACATATGCTTAAAATCTATCTGTTCTCATAAAAATTTCATTTGGAGTTCAATTCTGAATTGAAGTGGTATGAATGGATCCGTGAGAAATAACATTTTCTGTATCACAGCTCTTAGTTCTCTGTCATCACAACTCTGCATTCTATTCTGGTTGTGTAACAGAAGGTTGTTTAATGGACATAAATCTACATTCCATTAATTCATGGAAGCAGTGTGTCTTTAATGTAGCCTCAATAAATATGTTCATGTGATAATGTTGTTTCCATGTCAGATTGACAAATGTGTGTCTGCCACACTCTGCTATTTCAGGAACATGCACTGTATGAACTCCTAACAGTCAGTTCTTTGCGGTTTTCAATGTGGAAAGACGTCATGAATACGTATAACTAGTAATACTATATGGCATCCTAATGCTCCTGTCTTCTGCCTCTCAGTTGAGGCTGCTGCACTCTGCTTCCCTCTGTCCCCCGCCTCCACAGTCAGGGCCAATGCACTCTGTTGCCCACTTTTCCTGTCTTCACAAGCAGGGCTGATTTGATCTGCTAAGCCCTAGAGTCCCAGGGCTTCTGCCTTCACAGTTTGGGCTGCAGCACCACGCTGCCCCAGGCCACCAGAGGCTGGGATTTTGCTGCACCCTGCTACCCACTGCCATTGCCCCAGTTGGGCAGGGCTGCTGCACCCCGTCACAGTCAGGGCTGCTGTACCCTGATTCCCCACTGTGTCCTGCACCACAGTCAAGGCTTCTGCACCATGCTGTCCTCTGTCCCCTGACACCACTGTTCCCTGCTGCACCATAGTCTTTGGCCCCCCCCCACAGTTAAAATTGTTGCACCATGCTGCTCCCTGCTGCCAGAGTCAGATCCTTTGGTGCACTGCTGAAACTACTCAAAAGAAAAAACAAAAATACTTTAATCTTGTGTCATAGGGTGGGGGACAGAGGGCAGCAGGGTGTAGCAGCCTCAACTGTTTGTGCAGGAGGCAGCAGGGTGAAACAGCCATGACTGTGTGGAGAAGACAGTGGGCTACAGCAGCCTCAAATTGGGGCAGGAGATGGGGGGACGCACAGAGCTGTTGCCTAAACTGTCAGGCAGGAGACAGGGACATCAGGATGCCATACAGTATTTCTAGTTATACACACACATGATGTATTTTCACGCAGAAACCCCTCTAAGAACTGAATTTTATGAGTTCATATAGTACATGTTACCAAAATAGCAGAGTGTGGCAGGCACACATTTATCAATCTGACATTAAAACAAAATCATCACATGAACATATTTGTTAAGGCTACATTAAATACATGCTGCTTCTATGGATCAATGGAATGTAGTTTATTTTATATACAAAGTTCCCTATATCCACATCCAGCCAGAATAGAATACAGAGTTTTGATGACAGAGAACTGAGAGCTGTGATACAGAAACTGTTATTTCTCACAGATTCATTCATACCACTTCAATTCAGCACTGAACCCCAAGTGATCAGCTTTTTATGAGAACAGAAAGATAGATTTTAAGCATATCTCTCTAAACATAGACCAGATGGGTTAGTAACAAACTCCGAGTGAAACAATTAGCTCTACAGACTGCTCTAACCAGGGACTACAACAGCTTATTTAGCAATCAGGGACTTAATTGCAGAAGCAGCAGGCAGGACAGGTATGATGTCATTGCTAATTGACAGGGACAGAAACATATTCACTGTTTCTTCACTGTTTTCAGTTACTGCAGAGCACAATAACAGATGCTGATTTAAAGAAAAACGCAAAACCAAACTGCATTATATTTTCGGGAAACACTAATCACGACACAGGGATGTGTATTAAAGGGGATTCAAGCTTTTCATGGAATATGTGGATTTGATCTTTAAAGGAGGAGACATCCTCAATCACAGCACCATCATTTATTTATTTAAAAGTTTGGTGACTGGAAGAGGCACATTGAGCTGAAGCTCATTTCCAGGCGCAAACTGGGAGAAAGGGGAAGGGGAAGTACAAGAGTTTAGCTGGATTACAATTTAAATATGACATACGGATAATAAAATCAGTTGGTAAAAATAACAGGGTATCAGCATCAAGGGTATGGAAGGGGGGTGAACCTGGCAAGTCTCTGCCTAATGCCAAAAGTCATGGAAACTGTTTTCTTGGCATTGAGGGACAGCTGATTTGCCCAGAACCATTGCTGGATGCTGTTGACATCCAGTTGGACATGAGCCATGAGGTCAGAGGTGAAGAACCAGAGCCATAAAGTACTGTGTCATCTGCATATATGTGAGTAAATGAAGAAGAGCAGTCAGAGAGGGAAGGTCATTTAGAAATACGGAGAATAAAATAGGGCCAAGGATGAACCCTTGAGGATGCCTGAGCAGATAGGGAGTGGAGGGGATAAAGCGTCACTAATGCGAATAGCTTGAGTCCTGCCTTGGTGATAGGAGTGGAACCATTAAATTAAGGAGGTAGAGAGCCCCACCACCTTAAACTTGCCTAGAAGGATAGGGCAGGCAACAGTGTCAAAGACTTTGGCCAAGTCGACAAAAATGGCAGAGGTGACCTGGCCCTGATACATGCCAGAAAGGATGGAGTCGGTGAACCGCAGGATGGAGGTAGAGTGGGACTTCCTAAAGCTAGACCAGTAGGGAGTGAACAGGGAGGAAGACTCAGGGAATGGGGAGAGCTGGGAGAGGACCAGGTTTTCCTGGAGTTTAGCCAGTGTGGAGAAGAGGGAGCTAGGATGGTAGTTACCAGGGATGGAGGGGTCTCCCCCCTTGGAAGGGGGGATGCTGGTAGCCTGTTTTCATGAGTTGGGGACAGAGATGAGTGAAAAGGAGAGGTTATGAAGGTGGGTGACAGAAAGGGCAGTGGCAGGAGTGGAGAGCAACAGAAGTTTTGGGGCAAAGCCATCAAGGCTTCCACTCTTGTGTGGGTTTAGAGCTAGGATGGCCATGAGGGGTAGCAGTAGGAGAGGTAGCGGAGTGAGGGGGTGGAGGTATGAGCAGGAGGATGAGGGAGAGGGCACAGGTGTAAAATGAGTTGAAAGATGAGACAGCAGAAGGGTCCAAAATAAAGGAGTCCCCTGTCTTGAGGATGGGGGAGGGTGGGTCAGAGAAGAGGATGTGTATGACCTTCCATAACTTTGAGAAGTGATTATTTATTTATTTGTTTTTGATAACCAGCTAATATACACTAGGACTAAATATGCCTATTTTCAGGCACGACCTGATAAAGTTGTAGTAGCTGTCATGAGCAAAAGAACTACAGAAAACATTATCAAACAGCAGTCATAGCATGTGGGAACAGACAGCAAGGCTTTACAGATGAGCAGAATTTACGTTAACATTTAGAATTAAGTTACGCTAGTTCGGTAGTGCTGAGGGTTGAGGTGCTGGATGCCACACCTCACGCCATGCTGGCGACCCGGGTTCGGGAACAGACTTGGGCCACCTGGGGCTGGCAGGGAAGAGGGAGGATTGAGCGTCCGATGACTTCTCTCCTCTCTCTGAGGTAGGTAGTGGGTCTTGCATCGCCCTGTAGCGGCAACTGGCAAAGGCCAGCTGCACTACAGTGGCATGCAAAAAGCGGAGGGAGAGCACAGCGGGCGTCAGCACTACGTGCTCGGACACCATTGCACGTCCGGCTCTCCATAAGGGGAGAAAATGTGAAAATGCGGAGGTGAGCTTCAGCTGATGGCTGACGTACTCACCCCTGGGGAGACCTGAGAGGGGTGCACTCAGCGGGTGCGAGAGCGATGAAAGGCCGCCCACTGGGGGAGCGGGTTCATGTGGCCTGCACGCATGACCAGGTCCGAGGGTGCAGGGCCGGCAGTTGGAGAGCGTGGGGGCCACTCTGCCGAGGAGGTAGAAACAACTCTGCTGTGATCCATGGGATTGTGCTCCTTGAATGTCAGATGACAGCCTGCCAAGGAGGTAAGAGGAGGGCTGTGCCAGCTGCCGATTTCACAGAGCATGGCACTCCAAGTGAGGGAGGTGCGGGGCGGGGGTCCTCGGCAGTTATGGAGGTCAGTGAAGAGTCCACCAGGGAAACCTGTCGTAATGAAGAATGGGTAATTAAGGGGTGGGAGGCCACTATACCACCAGGGAAACCTGTTATAATGAAGAATGGGTGATTAGGGGGCCACTGTATCACCAGGGAAACCTGTTATAATGAAGAATGGGTGATTAGGGGTTGGGGGCCACTATACCACCAGGGAAACCTGTTATAATGAAGAATGGGTGATTAGGGGGCCACTGTATCACCAGAGAAACCTGTTATAATGAAGAATGGGTGATTAGGGGGCCACTGTATCACCAGGGAAACCAGTTATAATGAAGAATCGGTGATGGGGGGGGATCACTATAACACCAGGAATGTTTGTTTAACAGTTGGATGGGTGATCGGGGACAGGGCACCACTATACCACTGAGGATTCATTTAATACTGAAGGCTAGGCGATCGGGGCTGGGGTGCCCACTATACAGCCAGGGCTTGATAATGAAGACTGGGCAGTTTGGGGATGGGGTAAAAACTATACCACCAGGGAAACCTGTTATAATGAAGAATGGGTGATTAGGGGTTGGGGGGACCACTGTAACACCAGGAATGTTTGTATACCAGTTGGATGGGTGATCGGGGGGGGGCACCACTATACCATTGAAGATTCATTTAATACTGAAGGCTGGGTGATCGGGGCTGGGGTGCCCACTATACAGCCAGGGCTTGATAATGAAGACTGGGCAGTTTGGGGGTGGGGTAAAAACTGTACCACCAGGGAAACCTGTTATAATGAAGAATGGGAGATAGGGTGGTGGGGGGTACCACTATACCACCGGGGACTAATGTTTTACTTCAGAATGGGCACTAGGGGCCTTTTCTACTGCATGCAAATCGGCCCATAATGGGCATGCAGATGGCTTCTCAGCGCCTCGCATGCCTGGTGAGCTCATTTGCATACTCAGGCTGAATGTGGCTCACAGAAGACCTGGTGATATCCCGTTTCAGGCTGCGCTGTCTCCTGTGGACCATATGCAGCCCAGGTCCATGACAGCGCAGCGCAGACCCACATAGCGCTGCGCAGACATGGACCAATATTCAGTTGGTTAGTGCCGCTGTCAGTGAGTGCTAAAGTGTCTGAATATCACTCAGAGCCAGTCAAGTGCAAGCGCAGTGCAAAAGGCTGTGCTGTGACTTCGGACAGCTGTGAATATGGGGCACACTCTGTTAAGATGCCTGTAGGGTGCCTGATGCTAAAGGGATGTTTTACATGAGTTTCTCTTTTTTTTCGTTCGTTTGCAATGGTCTGCCGCACAGCTGCCATATCCAGAATTCCAGGGCACTTGGAACCACCTTGACTAATAGTAGGGTTCCCATTAGTCGACCATCATCTGGAAATCACCATGCAGGACCTGCTGGTGGGGGTGGGAGTGGGGTTGGGGGTTAGAGAGTCAATAATGGATCCATTCTGCTTTTAGGGGGCCAGTGGAACTATTCATTATTGGAAGAGGCCAACCACGTGTAATCATGTTTGCAGCAGCCTCTTGCTCCTTCTTGTTTATTGCTCCGATTCCATTTCTTCTCTGGGTCGTAGTCAAAATGTAATCTCTATCTATGATGCTGGCAGGTGCATTGACGTAGAAGCAAAAAAAAAGAAATTCATTAACTGTCCTCCCTACATCTGACATTTGATCTTCTTGTTTTGTCTCTTTGCACACTCCTGTCCTCACCTTGGAATAATAGGCAATCTTCCGCTATCACCTAAAACCCACACAAGACGCCTAATACAGATTTCCACTTCCTGTATCTTATCTGGATCATTTGGAGCAGAAAAACTGTACTGAATGTTCCAGGAGCTTAAGGAAACCCAATACTTGCCACCATACAAAAACCATCATGAAATCAACTCCGGCCTACTGGCCAGCTCCAGTTAAGATGAATTGAATTACCCCAACGACCAGCTGCTTTAATCATCCTTTTAATCACAGATAGGCTGCATGTAGAGATTATAGGACTTAAAAATGTCTTAACACAGATTAGGTTTTTATTAATGTCTGGGGTCAGATCCAACAAAATATGACAAGTTAAACCTTACTATTTGCTATCTGAAAAGCCAGGCCAGCATGTGGTATTTCTTATTTGTACTTCTTTACTTCCACACCATTTTTTAAATGTTTAGATATTGTCCAACCCAATGGTGCAGGGGACGGCACATCTGCTTCCTTGTGGGACAACTAGGTTGATCTCCCAACCTGATTTCTATGCCCTGGGATGCAAAGAAGCTGGTAGTGCTGCAGAGGCAGTGTTCAGTCTCAAGGAAGGGCTTGTCCCGACACCTGAGTGCCTCCTGCAGTGGGAAAGTGGAAGTGTGCATGGATGCCAACAAGGCATCAGTCATCTCCATTCTACAGGCCAGATATTGACGAGACTGCCAGTGGAGGTTGGAGGCTTTAAAAGGAAAGAAAGATTACCCAAACTCCATGCATAAAGGTTCACCCTCCACATACATCACCAGGCTTGGATCCTCACCCTGGATCCCATTCACAGTCACATGAACAAGTAATCCTACCCCAAGGGGAGGATGCCCTTAAGGGAGGGGCACATACAGATGTGTGTGAAGTTCAGGAAGTCTGGGAATGTCAGGCAGATCAGGGGAGGACCACTTCCCTGACAGTAGCTAATGAACTTGGTTGGATAAGTGTGGAAGAAAGAGGTAGGTGTACTGGGGTTCATAAACTGTAAATTATTTATTTATTTATTATTTTTTTTGTACTCACTCTCTCTGCACACAGTCTCCGCTCCTTCGGGAGACACAATGCAATATCCCCACACACACACACGGTCTACCTGAACTCCCAGTTGGTCCCCATGAGGCCTTCGCTATACCCCCCCAGGTGGGTACGGGGTGGGGCAGTACACCCTGATGCTTCAGTATTTCGTCGAACCTCTCTGGGCAGTCAGGCAGGTGCATGGGCAATCAGGGTCTCTGCATACAGTGCTCTGTCATCTAGGAGACCGTTCGCTGTTTTTCCCTGTTCGGGGGAGTGGCTCAAACCCAATGGCATGGCCTCACCACTGACGTAGCCACTCCCCATCCCCTTGCGGCTAACTCTATGCTTGCTGAGCCCCGGACCGCCGCCAGAGGCCAGCCAAGTGCCAAGCGCTACCCTCCCCCTCCCGAGAGAGGAGAGCAGTCCATCAGACTCTCAATCCTCTCCCTCCCCTGCCGACCCCCGACGGCCCGGGCTTGTTCCCGAACCCGAGTTGCCGGCATGGTGCGAGGTGTGGCATCCAGCGCCTCAACCCTCAGCACCACCAGGCCGGCTATAAACTGTAAAATTAAAAAAAATGCTTTGAATATCAGCTACTGTCCATCTTTATCTCCAGTCTGTTATTTTTGCTCGTGCTACTAGGTGGCACACATCTTCTCCCCTGCCTCTTCACCTACCTTCCCGTGTTCTACCTTGACCTCCAGTTCCCCACCTCACCATGGCTTCCACCCACAGCAGCCCCACTCCCAGTAGCACACTTTTTCCCAGCGGGAGCAGGATCCATTCTGAAGGTGTGTGCCTGGCCGATGGTTTGAGGCCTGCGAGGGTCCAGTCACCATTCTGTCGCTGTGGTGGTTTTCCACCTGATTGTCTCCTCTGGCGACTGACAGTGTGCAGTGATGTGGTGTGAGCATGTGCAGTTGAGTGTAGCACACATCCATGTCCACAGCAGTCCCCGAGCCCAAAGGCAACCCTGGCATGTGCTGCTGCCTGGTCTCCGCTGAGCGGCAGTCAAGCAATGGAGGACTTGAAATATTATTTTACCGAAAGGGTGGTGGAACCATGGAACAGCCTGCCTTCTGAAGTGTTGGGTGCCAAAACCATAGAAGGCTTCAAGCATGGGTGGGACAGAACAATGGGAATAATAGCAAGCTCTACGCCGAGTGGAGGGAGGGGAAAGAGGAGCTGAAGAGGAGGGATATGTCCCTGGATACACTCTCGCTCTCGGGGGTAGGATTGTCAACCATGGGCAGACTAGTTGGACCTTTGGTCTTTATCTGCCATCATTGTCTGTATTTCTATGACCCCCCCCCTTAAGGAGGAGAGCTGTCCAGTGGAACACTCATCACTCCTCCCCGGCTGGCCCCCTGCAGCCGAAGCCTGGGTCACCGGAGTAGTGGACAGATGTAGTGCCATTAGGCTACATGGCCGGCTTGACTAGTGGTCATTTTCAAAACTGCTGTTCATGCGTTGTGCATTATTTTTTGCCATAAAGATTTTTGTACTCCTGGTCCAGGGGTGGCTGTTCAGCCTTGTTCCGTTCCCCTGAGCTAGCCACCACCTTTCCCAGGACCCACCTCGGTTTTGAATTCCCCCATGAATAACCACTTGTGGCAGGGCCAGAGGGAGGAGGGCTCTCCTCTCCCCTGCACTATAATCCAGATCAGACTGAGGCACAGTCCAGGGTGACGGCGCGGACCTAGGCTGAGTAGGCAAGGCTTCATTGCGTGCCCGACTAACGTTTTCCACTTTTCTTCCTGCCCCTGTTGCAGGGCGTCTGCATTAGAGTTACCACCTTTTAAGAAGCCCAAAGTGGGACATTTCTTACTGAAACATGATTTTTCGCAGGACAATATGTAACCTCAACCAATGCAACAGACTTGTTTTCTCTTTATAATTAGAATTAAGGTTAAGTGCAGTAGTTTCCTAGTTGCTTCCATTGTTTCTTATCATTTTAAGGTGTTTTAGTTAAGGTATTGTAGTTTTCTGCAACATTTAGTGGAAATTTAGAAAATATTTTTTCTACTATAAAATCAAGACATTTAGTATTTTTCATGTTTTTTTTTGCAGGACCCAGCTGCCCAAATCAGGACTGTCCTGCGAAAATCAGGACAGATAGTAACCCTAGTCTGCATGTGCATGGAGGAGAACATGAAGGATGTTCCCATGGCTACCTCCCTGTGCTGCACTACCACCAGGCCTCCACCTGGTGGCAGTGTAATAAATAATAATAAACTTTATTTATAAGCGCAATATCTAAAACCAAAGTGCTGTACAAACCTTTCAAACAGTTAAAACAGATAAAACAAGTAACCAACCAATTCCAGACAGAAGTATAAATACAGATGGGGCCAGGATATTATATGGAATCACCAGAGGCCTGGCAGAACAGATAGGTCTTCAGAGCTGTCTTAAAGCTCTCCACGGTCTGGCACTCTCGAATCTGATGAGGTAGAGAATTCCACAAGATCTGGGCTATGAACATAAAAGCATGAGAACCAGAGGTTTTCAACCGTACCCTAGTGATCTTTTAACAACCCCTCATCAGCTGAGCGGAATGGATGGCTCGGACAGTAAGGGTTCAGGAGCTCTTGCAGGTAGCCCGGACCCTGTCCATGCAGGGCTTTGAAGGTCAGAAGACCGACCTTGAGGGTGATCCACCACTGAATGGGCAGCCAGTGCAGTTCGCGCAGCACAGGCGTGATGTGGCTTGAATGAGAAGCCCACATTAACAGACGTAATGCAGCATTCTGCACCAGCTGCAAGCGGTGACTATCAACCCCTGGAAGCCCTAGGTAAAGGGAGTTACAGTATTCCAGGTGCAAGGTTAACAAAGGCATGGATCAGTGTCTGAAGGTCTCCGGACAGAACAAGGTGCTTGACCTAAGCGTTGTTCCTAAGACGGTAAAATGAAGACTTGACAACTGTGGACAGCTGTGAATGCAGTGTCAGCCTGTTATCAAGGATCACCCCCCAGGTTTCGCACCCACTGAGAGGAAGGCAGCTGACTACTCCCGAGCCAAAGCCCAGAAGGACACCCTGCCACCAATCCCTCTATCCGGGGACCTGGATCCACGACCAGCACCTCAGTCTTATCGGAATTCAGTTTCAGCCAGCTGGATTTCTGAGAGGCAGCTGTTAAAGACCGAGATTGCACTATCCTGGTCTGGTGCGAAAGACAGGTGGAGTTGGGTATCATCTGCGTAACAGTGAAACTTCAGCCCATACCATCTTGCAATGTCTCCTAGAGGCAGCATATACACCTCAAACAACATTGAGGAGAGCACTGAGCCGAGGGACCCCATAAGGCAGGGAGAATGAGTCTGAGGAAAACAACCCAGACACCACCCCCTGAGACCTGCCAGAGAGGAATGATTGAAACCATCTGAGGACTGAACCTGCCAGGCCACAGATGACCCTCAGGTGCTCCAGCAACACCCCATGGTCCACGGTGCCGAAAGCTGTCTGGCTGTCATCCCTTCCTTCCCCAGTAGAGGAAAGCAGTCCTTCCGATGCTGGATCCTCCCCTGCTCCAGTAGCCCAAGCTCATTCTCAAACTCAAGTAACCGGCATGGCAGGAGGTAAGGTGCTGGAGCCTCAACTCTCTATGCCACTGAGCCAGCTACAGTTCACATTTTTTTTAATAGAACTTTTTCTCCCATGTGATATAACCACAGCTTAGGCTGTGACACACAAACACTGAGCGCCATAGTACACTACCCTCGCCACATCTGTCAGTCCCCCGCAGCTTTTCCTCCATGATGGGGAGGTCTTGAGAGAGGACGATTCCCCCCCCCCACACACTCTTGGATCTGGTAATTGGGCAGCAGTGCTGCATGCCATGTGGTTCAAGTATCCTGATGGAGGTTCAGATTTTTCTTCCCCGGTTTGAGCCTGCCCACCTCAACTTGGCATGAGTGTAGCCCGCGTCATCCTCGCAAATGCACAGTGTACCCTGTGAAAGGACAAAGCTCATGAGGCTGACTGCAGGGGTCACTCTGGTGCCAGAGCTCCACTGCCTACTTTTCCCAGCCAAGGTGCACTGCCATGTGGCCGCTGCCCCAAGCTGACATGCCTCCCATTGTGGCTTCCCGAGTTCTTTTCTCTACCCCAGGTCACCGGGACAGCAGCATGCTGGGCCATCAGGGTGGCCCAGGGCTTTCCACATTTTTAACAAGGCTCCCTTTTTATTTCATGTTCATTATGAGGGCCACCAGAAGATGAGACATATTTCCTGACAATGTTATGCCCTTTTTGTAAAGTATGGCTGCAGGATAAGTCAATGACGTCTTTCTTTTTAACAAATTATTTTAGCAGACCAGTGCCCTATGATATTGACTCAAAATATTAATGATAGGGAGGATTTCGGTTTTGTCTTCCAGGTAAATAGAAACATAGTTTGTTGGCAGAAAAGGACTGCTTGGCCCACTCAGTCTGTCCAAATGGTCCCTACCTAGTCTGTCTTTGCAGACCCTAAAGGTCTCCAGAGACCCCCTCACCTCCCTACCTATTTACTAACATTCCCCTTTGTCTGTCCCACACATGCTAGAAGCCCCCTACTGTTTTCACCTACACTGCTTCCTCTGGCAGCCCATTCCAGGTGTTTACCACTCTTTCAGTGACGCTGTACTTCCTTACATCCCTCTTAACCCCCCTTCATTGCATGCTGTCTGGTCCTGGTGCTCTTTCTTGTTTGAAAGACACTCTGCTCCTACACTCTGCTCACCTCCATGAGGTACTTGTAGGTCTGTATCATGTATCCTCTTGTTCTGCTCTCTTCCAGGGTATACATGTTAAGATCCCTCTGTCTCTCCTCATTGGGCATTTGGTGCAACCCCTGCACCATTTTAGTTTTCCTCCTTTCAACTGCCTCCACTCTATGTCCTTTTTGAGGTGCATCCTCCAGAACTGGAAACAGTACTCCAGGTAGGGTCTCACAAGTGAGTAATACAGTGGCAGCACCACCTCCCTCCTCCTGCTAGAAATACCTCCACCTATGCATCCAGACATCCCACTGTTCCTACTCACTGCTTTGTTACACTGCCCTGACACTTTGGGATCATCAGATATGATAATCCCAAGGTCTGTCCTGCTTAGTGGCTGTTAGTGCCTCCCCCATCCCATACTCAGTTCCTGGGTTCCTATCCCCGTGGTGCAACATTTTGCACATTTTGGCATTGAACCCCAACTGCCATGCTTTTGACAACTCTTTGACTTTCCCCAAGGTCCCTATGCATTCTCTGTACCCCTTCCTGATTGACTACCCTATTACAGACTTTGGTGTCATCTGCAAAAAGCCATACCTTCCCTTACAGTTCTTCTGCAATGTCACTTTATTGAAGGGATTGATCCCAGTACTGAGCCTGCAGTATCCTGCAGGTCACTGTGCCTTCAGAGTGAGTGCCGTTAACCTCCACCCTCTGTCACTTATCCATTAGCCAGTTCCTTACCAAATTCACCACTTTGGATCCCAATCCTATGCGGCTCAGTTTCTTTATCAGTCTCCTGTGTGGCATAGTGTTGAACTTGCCAAAGTCCAGATAGGCCACATCCACTGCCTTCCCCTGATCTATTTCCCTGCTCACCCAGTCAAAGAACTCAATCAGATTCATCTGGCATGACCCACCCCCACCCACACCCCCATGAATCCATGCTACCTTTGGTCTTGTGGTCCATCACGTTCAAGATACTCTACCAACCTTTCCTTTACCAGGGTTTCCATTAATTTCCCCACCGCTGATTTAAGACTGACCTGCCTATAGTTGCTGTCCTCCTCCCTGCTGCTGCTCTTCTGGAGCAGGACTACATCTGGACTTGAGGAATAGATGTTGCTTCCATAACGGTTTATAAATCGTTTATGCAAAACAGAAGAATAGCCGGGTAGGGGATCTTTCAATTTCACACGCTCTTGTGGTATCCCCTAGAGGAACATGTCGCCTCTGAACAGAATAGCGAGCACAACAAAGATCCACCCAGTGGTATCTGACACCTTCTGGATTGCTTGGTACTGGTACGAACATACGAAAAATGCCAGCAGAAAAAGGCCTTACAGTCTATCAAGTCTGCTCGGTTGTGCAGCTAGCAGTCCCTATTTTGCAGCTGCCCGTCCCTCCCTTGACACTCCCTCTTGCTCTGTCTCATCCCCTCTTGAATCCCCCCCACTGTTCTACTGGATACTACCTCAGCCAGCAGCGCATTCCACTCACCCACCACCCTCTCTGTAAAAAAGTGTCTCCTCATCTCCCACCTGAACCTTCCCCCCTCCAGTCTCATACTGTGGTCTTGGGTGTCCCTCCCCTCTCTTAGTTTGAACAGCCCCTCCGTACAACACTTGTTTATCCTTGTCATGTACTTGAAGGCTTCAGTCATATCCCCCCTCTCCTCCCTCTCCTCCAGAGAGTGCCACAACAGGAGATCAATGGAAAGCGGTGTGCCCTAGTGGTTAGGGTACACAGCTGTGAATGTAAGGACCCAGGTTTAAATCCCAATCATCACCGCAACTTTGAGAGACAGTGTGCAAGTCACTTTCCAGTGCTGAACCTTCTCTTTCACCGTTTCTGCCTTTTCGTGCGTTTGACCTCTGGAATGTCATTCTGTATGTTATTCACCGCTGGGTACTCCATGGTGCACTGCCCAAGGTGGGAACGCAGGGGCGGGGGAGTAGCCACTTGTTTTAGATCCGACTTGGGCTTCACCATGCACCCGATGGGAACTACCAGGTCCTTTGAGTGTGCGGCAGTGTGTGGAGGTCCGGGTGCAGGTTGTTGGATTCTCTGTTACCGCCCTCCGGTGCAGAGGATTTGCTCCAGGAGACTACGGACAGCGGTGGCCAGGTGTTGGAGTCCCCAGATGTATAGATCTTACTCGAGGGGGCACTTGCAGTAGGTAATTACATATAGGACTGACGCCGGCAGGCGGCAGGACCCCATGGAAAGATTTCTAGCTAGCAGTCCCTGGCGAGGGACCGCCCCCACATCGGGTGACCGGCGTCAGGAGACTGTATAAAGGGGTGGTCCCTGAAGCCTGTCTCCCAGTTCTTTCACGCCGTTAGCTCATGCAGCGCCTCGCAGAAAAGTTCTTCACTCTTCAGCCTCCCTTTGTCTGTGTTTTACCGAGTAATTTTGCTTTTTTGCTACAATGGTCAGCCACATCCGTCGATTATTAACCAAGTCCCCTACACCCTCCGAGCACAAAAATAAGTACTCGTGCGGCGCTCAACTCCCACACAAGGATGGCCATTCCCTGTGCCTGTTTTGTCTAGGCCTCGATCACCCGGTCGAGAAGTGCCAGCGCTGCTTCAGTTTTAACGCAGCTACCCGGAAAAGGTGGCAGCAGTCCCTGGAAGCCCACATTCTCAAGAAAAAGATGAGCTCCATGGAGAAGGAACTCAAAAAACTGCTGCAAGCGTCCACTTCCCCCGAAGGCCATTGGAAGAAAAAAGACAAGGAGAGGCACCGGGACAAGGGCTCCTCCACCACAACTCCCTCAGGAGTCGTCGTGCTTCAGGTAACATCCCCTCTGGGGGGCTGCTCTCGACGGCGCCTCAGAGGCTTTGACGCAACGGGCGCCCACCTGCCTGGCTCACGACTGCCCTTCGGTGCCTCCGGGCTATTGGAGGCTTCCGCCCCCAGTATGGCTGTAGCCTCGCGGCCTACTGATGTGGGCGACTCCAGTAAGCCAGATGTCGGCTCCTCTGACACCCATGCGGAGAAGGCTGGTAAGTCGCACGACCCCTCGGGGTGGCGCGGGACCCCTCATCCGTCGGACCAGGCCGCTCCTCCATCACGGTCTGCCTCCGGTGATGGGTCCCATAAGTCAGATGCCGGCTGCTCCGGTGCCCACCCAGATCTCGCTGAGAAATCGCACATCGGTTCGTCCGACGTTCGTACAGCGAAAGAGCCGACACTGGACCCTCCCACGTCCATCGTCCCCGGCTCTCCACAGCCTTCACTGCCCTCCAGGGACCCTGAGTCTCCCCAGCCTGACCCTGGGGATTTTTCTCCTCCATCCCCGGGCAACGCTGGGGTTCCGCCTCCGTCAGACCGCCCACCTGTGGGTCCACCGGATCTGACGTCGGCTCCTCGGATGCCGGCTCCGACGCTGGTACCTCCAAAACCAGTACCTCCGACGCCAGTTTTACCGACTCCGGCCGACATCCTGCTCCCGGATGTCGCCCCGTCACCGGGCCCTCCGCCCTCCGGGCCTTCCAATCTGGATCCGCCCGTGAGGCATCCGGCTGGGCCATCTCCTCCGGCGGCTCCTCCGGCTCCTGGGTACCCTCCGTCGTATCTGATGCCGTGGTATCCAGGACCACAGTATGCGGTGCCACAGTACCCGACGCTGCAGTACCTGGTGCCACAATACCCGACACCTGGTTTTCTGCCGCCGGGTTTCAGATACTCTCCTTATGGATGTAGTCCATACCCATATCCCCCTCCTCCTCCTCCTCCTCCACTGCCACCTCAGTCGCCGGTGGATTTGCAGGAGACTCTGGCCTCCTGATGGGCTGAGGCCAAGGCTCAGCTCACCAGGGAGGTGGAGAGTCACCTACCGACGACGGTGCCGGTTCAGGTTCCCGTACGTCCATGGCGACACACTTTCTCACCACCTCAGGACACCAGGGCTAATCCCTCTGGGTCCAGAGAGGGGCAGGACATGCTTCCTTGAGGGCTTCCCAAGGGGTCCGTTCCTCCCACGGGTTGGGAAAGGGAGTCTTTTTCTTCTTCTTCCTCCTCTGACTCCTCGGATTCTTCCGCTGGCTGCTCGGAAAGGGATGACGAGCCACGCTCTCCATCATAGCCCAGGCCATGGACTCCTCCGAAGTCTCCTCCAGAAGATCCTTCCTTTACGGAGCTGCTACGCAAAATCCAGGAGGTACGTAAGTGGCAATCTTTGGAACTAGACCCTCAGCTGATGAAACTTGCCGAGCATCTGGATCTGCCTGTGACAGCTCCTACCTTGGTGCCATCGTGGATCGAGCCTCATGCTGACCTTGTGACCACTATTTGGAAACAGCCGTCGGCTCTAGCCCCACTTCCTCGGAAGTTGAACAGGCTATACCAGGCTCCCGAGGCTGTTGACTTTTTAGATTCTCACCCTCGTGCTGACTCGGTAGTGATTAGCGCTGCTCACGGCCGGTCGGCTAACCCAAAACACCTTAGCTCGTTGCCACCTGACAAAGAATCCCGCCTGCTGGACCAGTATGGGAAGAAGATTTTTGCTTCTTCCATGCTGGGGATCAGGACCCTGAATTATGTCGGTCATATGGGGGATTACCAGAAGGCAATTCTTACTCAGGTGGAAGCCAAATTGGACTCCCTGCCAGACTCTCAGGTCAAGCAGGAGTTGGCTGACCTTGTCTCCTCTGCACGTTCAGCCAGTCGACACATGCTTTGTGCGACCTACGATGCAGTGGACACTGCTGGATGGAGCTCAGTTTTCGCCGTAGGCTTACGTCTTCATGCTTGGCTCCGTGTGTCAGGGTTGGTCCCAGAAGTGCAGTCCGCTATCCAGGAAGCGCCCTTCCGGGGGTCAGTGCTTTTCGGTGGCGATGTCAAGGACATCATCACTGATTTGCAGGAGAAGGGGATGGCACTAAAATCCGTTGACTCTATTTACCATCCCCACCAGCTGCAGCGCTGTCCCTTTCACAGACGGAGTTGGCCCAAGGCGAAACCTCAGGGAAAGCGGGCCACTAAACATCAGGCCCCCACAGTTGCTAAGCCCCTCCCACCCAAAAAAGCAGCGGGTGCTTCAGCTGCGGCACTGCCCCACACCACCTGACTCCTCTCCTCTTCCACAGCCTCCGGACTCCCTGGAGGAACCGGTAGGAGGGAGATTTTCCCTCCACCTTCCGGGCTGGGAGAGGATAACATCAGATTCTTGGGTGCTCCAGCTGATCATAGAAGGACACTCAATACAGTTTCTACAGAAACCACCTCACCAACCCCCTCCAAAGGTCATCGTATTCTCAGGAACAACATCTCTTGGTCCAGGAAGAGATTTCAGCTCTGTTACTGAAAGAAGCGATAGAATCCATCCCTCTTCATCTTCAGGGGACAGGTTAGCAAACTGGCTGCACAACAGGACACAGAAGGTAATAGTGAATGGAACACATTCCGAAGAAAGGGGGGTTACTAGTGGAGTACCTCAGGGCTCAGTACTGGGTCCAGTCCTCTTTAACATCTTTATAGGTGACATTGCAGAGGGTCTGGAGGGAAAGGTATGCCTCTTTGCAGATGACACAAAGATCTGTAACAGAGTTGATACACAAGGGGGTAGAAAAGATGAGAAGGGACTTGGCAAGGTTGGAGGAATGGTCAGACATGTGGCAACTTAGATTCAATACAAAGAAGTGCAAAGTAATGCACCTGGGAAACAAAAACCCAGGGGAAGAGTACACAATAGCAGGGAAGGTACTAACAATAACAAAAATGGAAAGGAACCTGGGGGTAGTCATATCAGACGACCTAAAGGTGGGTAAGCAATGTGAAAAGTCGGTAAGGAGAGCCAGGGGGATACTGGGATGCGTAGGAAGGGGCATCACAAGTAGAAAAAGGGAAGTGGTTATCCCTCTGTACAGACAGTTGGTGAGACCCCATCTGGAGTACTGCGTACAGTTTTGGAGACCTCATCTACGCAAGGACATAGACAGGATGGAAGCAGTCCAGAGGAGGGCAACTAAAATGGTGCAGGGTCTGAGCAGAAGCCATATGAAGAGAGACAGAGAGCTTAATATGTATACTCTTGATGAAAGGAGGGACGGGGGGGCATGATAGAAACTTTTAAGTACCTCAAGGGAATCAACAAAGTCCAGGAGGGTAGCATCTTTCAGAAAAGAGATGTGTAAGAACAAGGGCACAATTTAAAGATAGAGAGGGGCGGCTCAGGGTAATGTGAAATTTTTTTCACAGAGAGAGTGGTGGATACATGGAACAGCCTTCCTGAGGAGGTCGTTGGATCTAAAACAGTGGGGGAATTCAAACATGCATGGGACAGACACAAGGCAATTATAGTTGGGGGTTGCAGGAAGTAGGCTGCTGGTTAACTAGAATCTTTAGCTTATCCAGTAGGTAGAGAAATGGGCAGACTGGGTGGGCCAAGTGGTCCTTATCTGCCGTCGAAGTCTATGTTTCTATGTTACTATTCCCACTTCTTCCTGGTCCCAAAGAAGACAGGAGAATCTAAGACTCATTCTAGATCTCAGTTCCCTGAATCTTTTTGTGGAGTACAAATGGTTCAGAATGCCCTCTTTGCAGAGCCTTCTGCCCCTCCTCTGTTCGGGCCCATGGCTGTGCGCTCTGGATATATAGGATGCTTACCTGCACATTTCCATTTGCCCGTCTCACCACAAATATCTTTGTTTTGCGTTCCAGGGGGACCACTACCAGTTCAAGGCACTTCCTTTTGGCCTATCCTTGGCGCCCAAGTATTTACCAAATGCCTTGCGGTGGTGGCGGCCTAACCTCTCGGGGGGTTTGCAGGTTTTTCCGTACCTGGACGATTGGCTCCTGGTGGCCTTGTCCAGGGAGGAACTCCTGCACTTCCTCGCCCTTACCCAGCAGGTTTTTGCCTGCCTGGGTATTACCATCAACCATTCCAAGTCTCATTTGATCCCATCTCAGAGACTACAGTTTATAGGGGCAATTTTAGACATGATCATTGGCAGGGCCTTCCTGACCGGATGTCCACTCTCCAGACTCAGATAAGTCTGTTGTCTGGCCACAGGCGGGTCAGTGCAAGATCGGTCCTTCGCGTTCTCGGGCTTATGGCGGCTGCTATCCCAACAGTCTCTTGCGCTCGGCTCCACATGAGAGTTTCTCAGTGGACACTCCGCTCCCAATGGGATCAGTTGGTGGACAATTTAGATCACCCAGTTCTAGTCTCCTCTCCGATGCTCCGAGACTTGCAATGGTGGATGGTTCGAGAGAACCTGCTTCGGGGAGTTCCTTTCTTTCTTCCTCCCCCCTCCCAGACTCTAACCACAGACGCCTCAGGCGAAGGTTGAGGAGCCCATCTTGGTCCCCATCAGACCCAGGGCTCTTGGTCCAAGCTCAAACAGACAGTCCACATCAATGTGCTCGGGCTTCAGGCAGTTTTGTCAGTTCACCTGTACATTCTTCCCAGCCACCTAGCCGTCCAGACGGACAGTATGTGCATGATTTGGTACATCAACAAACAGGGGGTGACTCGGTCCTACCCTCTTTTCAGGGAAGCAATGAGGGTTTGGGATTGGGCAACACAACATGACCTTCACCTCATGGCAATTCATGTTCCGGGAATCGACAACTCCTTGGCAGACAAGCTAAGTCACTCGTCCGCTCTGGCTCATGAGTGGGAACTGGACCAGGGAGTTCTAGAAGGTATCTTCTGACACTGGGGAACACCACGGGTCAACCTGTTTGCTTCTCCTCTAAATGCAAAGCTTCCCGACTTCTGATCGCTCATTCCAGAGTGAGGCATTTTCTGGAGAGACGCTCTGTCTCTTGACTGGAAGGACAGATTCATCCATGCATTTCCCCCAATTCCTCTTATCCCACGAGTCTTGCAGAAACTAGTTTCAGAAGGAGCACAAATGACTCTGATTGCTCCTTTCTGGCCCAGGGAAGTTTGGTTCTCTCTTCCTTCAACAATACTCAGAGGATCATCCTCTTCCTCTTCCTCTATCATGAGGTTTGCTGACCCAGGATCAGGGGACTCTGGTCCATCCAGGTCTCAAGTCACTTCAGCTTCATGCATGGCTCCTGCAGACTTAGCTCAAAGTCGCTTTGGGGTTTCTCCCCAAGTGGCGGAGATTTTGGTGGAGGCTAGAAAACCCTTCACTAGATCTACATACGCCATGAAGTGGAAAAGGTTCACTATCTGGGCTGCTTCAAAAGACGTGGAACCCTTTTCCTGTTCAGCTTGGCTACTGCTGGATTACCTGTGCCATCTTTTTGACCTGGGTCTTAGTCACTCTTCTCTGAAGGTTCACATGGCGGCCATCTCGGCCTATCATGTTCCCTTTGTAGACAAGACATTTGCTCAACTGGAGGTCTCTAAGGCTTTCCTCAGAGGGGTCCTCCATCTGAGACCTCCTATACGTACTCCTGCCCCTCCTTGGGATTTGAACTTTGTTCTTGAGAAACCTATTCTGCCTCCTTTCGAACTGGCAGCTTCCGCAGACTTGAAGTTCTTTTCATGGAAGACTCTCTTCCTGGTGGCCATTACTTTCGCTCGGAGAATTTCCAAGCTCCAGGCCCTGATGTATAAAATTCCATACTTGATTTTTCACAAGGAACGTGTGGCTCTGCGCACTAACCCTAAGTTTCTCCCTAAGGTGGTAGCGGAGTCTAATCTGAACCAGTCCAGACTTACCCACCTTTTTTACACAGTACTCCAATCAAGGGGAGTATTTACTCCTTACTATGGACGTTCACCGGATTCTGAGATACTACACTAACAGGACAAAGGATCTCAGGAAGACTGATCAACTGTTTGTCTCCTTTGCACCCAAAAGGGAAGGCAATGCTGTTTCTAAGCAATGCCTATCTAAATGGTTGGCTCATTGTATCACCTTCTGTTGTGACAAGTACAACAAGACCCTCCCGGGTCAAGTAAGAGGCCACTCCACCAGGGGAGTCGCTGCCTCAGCGTCTTGTTTCAAGAATGTGCCAGCGGTGGACATCTGTGCTGCCACCACCTGGACCTCCGTCCATACCTTTACAAAACATTACAGTTTGGATGTTGCCTCTCACCATAGAGCAGGCTTCGGGCTGGCTGTGCTGCAAGGTCTCCTATCTTAAGGCTTGCACAGCTAGAGGTTCTACTTGGAGTAGATTTCCTCCTCCTGTGTGCTTCTCCTTGTTCCAGACTGCTTGGGACTCAGTCCTATATGTAATTACCTACTGCAAGAGCCCTCTTGAAGTAAGATAGTACAGTTGCGTAAGAACTTACCGTAACAGTAGATCTTCAAGAGAGGCTCTTGCAGTAGGTACTACGTTCCCGCCCTCCATCCCCCTAAGCTTTTTCAGCTCCTTTTCTAGGGAGGGAAATTTCTGCTCCTCTCTCATCCAGCCTCTTTTGGCCTGTGGTGGGAAAGAACTGGAAGGCAGGCGTCAGGAACTGCCCCTTTATACCGATGTCTCTTGACGCCGGTCACCTGATGTGTGGGCGGTCCCTTGCCAGGGACTGCTAGCTAGAAATTTTTCCATGGAGTCTTGCCAACTGCTGATATCAGTCCTATATGTAATTACCTACTGCAAAAGCCTCTCTCGAAGAGCTACTGTTACGGTAAGTTCTTACGTAACTGTACTTTCTGGGGGACTTCAATGCCTGGGTTGATGGTGAATCTTCGCAGTTTGGATCCAGCCTCCTTCAGTTGATGTAATAACTGGGCTTGACACAAGAAGATACTTCCATGACCCATCTCCATGGCCACATGTTGGATCTAGTGTTCTCACTAGGGCTTTAAGTAACTAACCTCGGTACTGATCAGGTCACGTAGTCTGATAATTGCGTGGTGAAGTTCTTGGTCAGGGCCTCCCCCGTGAGTTCCCAACCCCCCGTTGAGATGGTCAGGAGGAATTATTGTTGGTAGCTGATCTATCTAGTGTAGATGCTGCATGTGCAATGGGTATGGGTGAAGTGGTTGTCACATATAATAAAGCGGTTTCCGGGGCTCTCAGTCCCCTCGCGCTGGTCTGTGTATGACCCACATCTTCTCCCTTGAGGTCTTCTTGGTTTGATGGTGACCTCAAGGTAATGAAGATCAGGGGTCAAAAGTTGGAGCATTGTTGGCAGAGTTCCCTGTCGGATGTGGACAAACTGGCCCTGCGTGCTCACTGTGTTGAGTACCAGGGAGCAATCAACCATAAGAAGGCCAAGTTCCTGTCCAGGGAGATGGCTGCAGGGAAAACCTGACCATCTCAGCTTTTTTGAACTGTAGACAGATTTCTTCATCCGGCCTGTCTGCAGCCGAAAAAAGCCTTTTCAGTCACTTTATGTGATGAATTTGCTTGGTTCTTCGCTGACAGGGTGTCTGTCTGGCAGAGGATCCCATCAGTGAGTCAAGTTGTGACTCGCAGTGATCGACCTGGGGATCACGGAGGTGCTTCACCTGTCTGGGATGGGTTTAAACCGGTGGAGGTGGCTGAAGTAATTGAGGTCGCTTTAAAGTTGAAACACACATACTGTGGCCTGGACCCGGCTCCATGACATTTTTTAATGAGATGTGTTGGTTCCATTGGCCCGGTGTTCACCATGATTATCTGGTGCTTGTTGTCAGAGGAGGGGCGTTCAGATTCCTTGAAAGAGGCTCTGGTGAGGCCCCTTCTGAAGAAGTCATCTCTTGACCCGGATATCTTTGCACATTACCATCCTATCTCCAACCTTCCCTTTTTGGCTAAGGTTGTTGAGAAGATTGTGGCGCAACACCTTGAGGAGCACCTGGTGGCCTTTGACATCTATGAGACACTCCAGTCGGGTTTCAGAGCCAGGCATAGCACCACAACGGCATTAGCCAGGGTGCATAACTACTTCCTCAGGGCTAGGGATAGAGGGGACAGGTCAATTCTTGTTCTTCTCGATCTCTCTTCAGCTTTCAACACTGTAGATCACATTGTGCTTCTTGATCGCTTCAGAGGGTATTGTGGACTTACCGGTACTATCATCAGCTGGTCTGAATCCTACTTCACTGTCAGGAAGCAGCAGGTAGTGATGGGGAATTCTCCTCCTCCCTTGTGGAGTATATCAAGGGTCGATCTTGTCACCAGTGCTATTTACAGTGTATATGCTGCCCCTGGGAGAGCTCATTAGCTGATACAATGTGGGTTTTCACTGCTATGCAGATGGTACCCAATGTTATTTGTCCTTTGCCCCTGTAACGTCAGACACTGTGGAAGTGCTTAACACCTGCATGGCCAAGATCAATGACTGGATGTCCTCCAGCTGGCTGCAACTGAACCCAGATAAGATGGAGGTGCTGGTGGTGGAGCCGGGTTGATGGCATGATGGGAGTGCTTCTGGTGGGGCCCCAGGTCTTTTCCTGGAACCTATGCCATTGATAGCGGCCTCTAGGGTGCAAGATCTTGGTGTGTTCCTGGATGACAGGTTGACATTTGAAGCTCATGTGTCATCTGTTGTCAAAAGTGATTTTTATCACTTGAGGAACATTGCCAGAATCAAACCCCTAGTTCCGGCTGACGACCTGCCCACACTGTTGCATGCCTTTGTGACGTCCAGACTTGATTGCTGTAACGCTCTTTACTTCGGGGTCTCTGAAGGTACCCTCCGCCAACTGCAGCTGGTGCAGAATGCTTCTGCCAGGCTACTGACTGGACTTTCCAGGTCCAGTCATGTGACCCCGGTTTTGTGGGCTCTGCACTGGCTGCCA
The DNA here is from genome assembly GCA_016271365.2 of Neoceratodus forsteri. Taxonomy (NCBI): domain Eukaryota; kingdom Metazoa; phylum Chordata; order Ceratodontiformes; family Ceratodontidae; genus Neoceratodus; species Neoceratodus forsteri. Next base: position 73,140,199 of record CM057458.1, on the reverse strand, counting down.
GTCAGGTGGAGGGTTATCTTCAAGGCTTTACTCGCTTATGAGGCCCTACATGGACTAGGCCCTGGCTATCTGGCTGACCTTCTGACATCGGCTGTCTCGGCCTGATCCCTCCACTCCTCGACCAGGGGCCTCCTTGAGGTTCCCAGGACCCGACTTAAAACCACCTGCGATTGGGCTTTCAGCGTTGCTGGCCTGGTCTTGTGGAATGCTCTTCCACTCTATATTAAGGAGGCCCCATTGGCCAAGTGCTTTAAGAGTGGTCTCAAGGCCCACTTATTTTCGTTGGCCTTCCAAGATGAGGTGATTTGACCAGATGTTAGTTCTGATTTTAATTTGTACTTGCTGTTTAAATGGTTTTATTGGTATTTATTATTTTTCTTGCATTGTGTTTTGGTTTTATTTTACCTGCCATATGTTAGATGCTCAGAACCTCCAGGATTGGGCGCCCCACAAATAAACTTTGCCTTACCTTACTTCTCTCAAGCAGCACCTCAGTGCTTACTGCTGCCGACCCTAACCTCTACTTAGAAATACAGAAAAATAGAATCTTGCTCTCCAGCTTCCCCCCACTTCCACTAAAATTCCCTTATGCCTGTGCCATGAATTCTTGAATCCCACCACTGTTTTGGCCCCCACCACCTCCACTGGAAGACTGTTCCCGGCATCCACTGTTATTAAGTGAAGAAGTACTTCCTCACTTCTCATGAATTTACCCCTTTCCAGCTTTATTGCATGTCCCCTTGTTCTCATGCATCTTTTCCTCTGAAAAATACTTCCCCCCCCCGTACCTTATGTACCCCAGGAGGTAATTATAGGTCTCTATCATATCCCTCCTCTGCCTCCTGTCTTCCAGGGTGTGCAGATAGAGGTTCTTCAGTCTCTCCTCATAGGGCTTCTGATGCAGTCCCTGCACCATTTTAGTTGTCCTCTTCTGGACAGCCTCCACTCCATGTCCTTACTGAGATGTGGTTTCCAGAACTGGATACAGTACTCAAGGGGGATCCCACCAGTGATCTATATAGTGGCAAGATCATCTCCGCCCGTCTGCTAGTGATACCCCTCCCTATGCACACCAGCATCCCACTAGCCCTACCAGTTGCCTTGTTGCACTGCCTTGCCAACATATGGTCATCAGATATGATTAGTCCCAGGTCCTTTTCTTATTTGGTGACTGTCAGTCCCTCTTTTCCTGTTTTGTACTCTGCCTCTGGGTTTCTGTGCCCAGTGTGCATGATTTTGCACTTTTTTGCATTGAAACCCAGCTGCCATACCATTGACCGTGCCTCAGGTTTTCTCAGGTCTCAGCTCATTTCTTTCTAGTCCCTCTGTAGTATCTACTCTGTTGCAGATTTTGGTGTCATGTGCAAAGAGGCAGACCTTCCCTTCCGGCTCATTTGCATTGTCACTTAAAAAGACGTTAAAGAAGTCTGGATCCAAAACGGAGCCCTGAGGCACCCCACTGGTCACCCTCCCTTCCACGAAGTGCGCTCCACTTACCACCACCCTCTGTCAGCTATCCCATACCCAGTTTCTTACCCAATTTACATTAGGACCCACTCCAAGTTGCCCAGTTTCCTTATGTGTCTTGTATGTGGAATGGAGTTGAATGCCCTGCTGAAATTTAAGTAGGCCACATCCACAATACACCCTGATCTAGTTCCCTTGTCACCCAGTCAAAGAAATCTATCAGATTTGTATCTGACGTAACCTACCCCCCTGAAATCCGTGCTGCCTCAGGTTTTGTAACCTGCTAGATTCAAGATACTCCACAATCCTTTCCTTTATAAGTGACTCCATTGACTTCACCCACAACTGATGTCAGGTAACTGGCCTATAGTTGTCATCCTCCTCTCTTCTACCACTTTTATGCAGCAGGACTACATCTACCCTCCTCCAGTCTCCTGGAACCACTTCTTTTTCCAGTGAGTTGCTGAATAGGGCTGTCAGAGGTGCAGCTAATACCTCTGTGAGCTCCCTCAATACCCTTGGGTGTACCCCATCTGGCCCCATCACTTACACCACATTCAGATTTGCAAGTCCATTTAGGACTCTCTTCTCTGTAAAAGGACATGTGTATACCTCCCTCTCCCCAGTGCTTCTGCTACTTTTAGGTGACTCTTCCTGTATGAAGACTGAGCACAAGTATTTGTTCAGAATATCTGCTTTTTCCTGCTCCTCCTCTGCACAGTCCCCACTCCCCACCTGCCATTTTAACCTCACAATCCATCCCCTAGTCTTCCTGTTTTCACTTATGTAACCCCTAGGTGGCACTATCCCAAGGGCTACTACCCCTGCCTGCTTGGGTAGTAGCAAGTTAAGGGGCCTGGATAATGAAACGGGTGCCTCCACCCAGACGTCAGGGTTGTTAGTGGTCAAGCTAACCTGGGCACAGCCCTCCAGGACACTGTAACCCCCCTCTTTCCCTCCTAGTGGCCTGAACAATATACAATAATTACTTTCACAATGACCCTTATTCACCAGGCAATTACCCACACTGTTTGCACTTACCACCAGGGCTGGTTCCTCTAGCTTGACCCTGGGGACCCCCTGTAAAACAAGGTTAAGCACAGCAAATAGCAACAGCACAATGCTTTCGGCACAAAATGGAACCACAGTCAGGCTAAATGCAAACAAAGTTAAATCTGATTTATTCAGGGGACTTGAACAAGGAAGGGGCGTAATCAGGTTAATTTGCTTAAAAGCTATATTAATCAGACAGTTATACATGCAGTTCAGAATCCCTACACAGTCACACACTCTGGGTACCCAGGTAGGAGAATGGTAGGCTAGCCAGGAACATTGCAGCTGGTTGGGGCCCTGTGATGGAAGAAAGCAACATGCACAACACACACTATTTGTAATCAGGAGCTGGAGGGCTCAGTTCGTGAAAGAAAGGCAACAAGACAATCAGATGACAACACTTTTAGATTTAGCTGTTGTTGCAGGGAGCTACCCTGATGTTTACTCATGATACCCAATACTGGACACAGGCAGGGCGAAATTGAGACTGCAGGCTGTTGAGCTGGAGTTCCCGGAGAAGCAGGGACCACAGGAATCACCAAGGTGTCATTCCTGTTCAAGGCGTTGAGCAGGGGGCTGATCCCCAGGCCAGTCTCTCATCAATGACTTTCTCTGCGTAGCAGGTATTCTGGCTGGGCCAGTGTAGCAGGGCCCAGGCAAACGGAAAAGAATACGGATTCAGTCCGTGGAGCTGGATACAGCCTCCATCAAGCAAAACACAGTTCAGACACACAGTGGGGAACCAAATCACAACCTACTATAAGCACACAGCACATTCACATGTAAGGAAATTCCACTGTACCAGGCAAATGGCTCTACGGTCGCAATTACAGAGTCTTTTCGCAATCTGGGAGTTCAGAGGTAGCTGGAAGTCTTGACAAGCCGATCTCATTCAGCAAATCTTCGATCTTCTTCAGGTAAAGCCTGGTCACAATTCAGTGGCTTAATTCGCTCTCCAAATTCGGATTCAGTCCGAAAAAAAACCAATCACGTTCCCTCTCAGGAACAGCAGGCAGGCATGCAGGCCAAACTCAGGCCTTTCCACAGTTCTCCCGTGCGAATCCACTATGGATTGCTGCTCAAACTGTCTCGAGCTGTTACTTCTTCACTTCCCAACTCGGATCTTTCTGAAACTGCAAGCAGTGTGCTACTTTCCCCAAGATCCAGAAGGTTCGGTTGGCTGATCTGTCTGTCAGTCACAACAAGGGCTCCCCCTCCAGGTTATTTTAGGTGCCAAAAGCCCCAAACTACAATTCCTATGAGTTTTGGCCCCACCAAGCCCCTGTAGGCAGGCTCCATTTTAGAGTCCCAGATGTACTGATTGGCCCATTCTGCAGTCCAGGACCAAGATGATGGAAACAAACAGAACTGTCCAGGCTGCAAAGAAGGCAGGTTAGAACAAACAGCAATATTATTACTACTCTAACAAATGATCAGCAAACAAGTACATCTTCTAACAGAGCTCCCTCTTAGATTAATTATGACTGCAATCCAGGCAGCTCTTAAAGACAGTACACAGAGGCTATACAGGCACTCTCTGGCAGTATATTTAAACTGCTAAAACACAGAACACCAGCCTGGCAGTGAGCATTTAGGCAAGCTCAAGGAAGAGTTGTAGGGGGGGTTACACTTATGTACCTAAAAAATGTCTTGTCCCCTTTAGCTACCCTAGGCTATTCTTTCCTAAGTTTGTGCCTTTGCGCTCCTCACCACTTTCCCCGCCCCCACGCTTCTCCCCTGTCCTTTCCCCTCTGTTTCTCTTTATACCTCCTGAATGCAGGGTCTGAGGGCTTGCTTCTGCAGCCCGTCGCAGCCCAGCCAAGGACAGCTCACCACCAGAATTTGTCCCGCAAGGTCTGAGTGCTTTCTTCTGCAGCCCTCCCTAGCCCAGCCAAGGACAGCTCACTGCTGGAATTTGCCCCGCAGGTACGGACATGGAGGAGCCCTGAGTGCACTATGTGCACTGAAACTTTTGAACTTACCACCTTTTGTGGTGCAGTAGCCCAATTTCATGGAGCTTAAATTTCATTGCTATTCAGAGGGAGCAGCTTGCATTTACCTTGTGTGAGCTGTGCTCCTTCAAGCTGAAATTTTTGCCCACCCCGCCTCCCCCACCTCCTCCATCTAGTAAATACTCCTTTACTGTGTCCTATGCCCTATCTGACTGGCCTCTGGTGATAAAGGGGTGGGGCACATAACTGTGGGCAGTCCTAGAACCTGCAGTCTACTGTGTTTGCTGCCTCAGTCCTGCTTCTGGAAAATATCAGATTCTATTACATGATCATGCAGCCCCCACTCTACCTGCTAGTCCTACTGACTCCTCTCTTTTGCGGTATTGCCCTGGAATACTTCAACCCTTTAACTGCTGCTCTTCCAGGCTTTTCTGCAGACATCAAGGACTTTACCTTCTCCAATTTGCTACTGCTCCCTAAGCGACTCAATAGCCATATCGAACACTCTTGCCCAAAACTGGTTCTCCGCCTGACTAGGTCTTACGGCACATCTAAACGCATCTCCAAAGCTAGGACCATCCTCGCTTTTTTGATTGCTGCTACCTGGATTATTGTCCTCTCCTTATCTTTGGCAGGTGATAACTAACCCTGGCCCTGTGGCCACAGGGCTCCCTCACTATTCGGTCGGTTCTTCCCCTGGACCCCGTTCCAGAGGACTAAAAAATGCCCCCCTTAATATAAGAAGCTTGGTGACTAATCATGCAGAACTTGTAGCCTGGACCACCGCTCAAAGGCCTGATCTTCTTGCAATTTCTGAATCCTGGCTTAAGCCTTCTCTCCCCGACTCTCTGTGTTCCTTCCCCGGATACAGCTTGTTCCGGGTTGATCGGCCCCGCATCAAAAAGAGGTGTCACTCTGGTACTATTTTACAAGTCTTATCTTAACCTAACCTTACTACCATGCCCCTTGCTTAGATCCTGTGAGGTACTTAATGCACTGCTTCTGCTGGGTGACTCAAAAAAAATGCACATTGTTTGCACCTACATGCCTCCAGTTTCCTGCAAACATGGGCTTGAGTAGTTCCTGGCTTTTCTCCCCCAGGCCACCAAAAACAATGAAGTAATTTGTCTAGGTGACTTCAGTCAGAATTGGCTCGGCCCAAACCTCCCTGTCCTTGACTCTAATACAAGCAAGGCCAACCTAACCCAGCTTGTCTCGGTGCCTACGTGACATTCCAGCAATGGTAATAGTCACACCCTCCTTGACTGAGTACTTACCAACAGGCCGGACAGAATCTCTTCCATGACCATGCTATCAGACTCCATTAGCGACCATTCACCTGTCACCTGTGTCTGGGATGCCAGCCCCCTCACCACCTACCCAAAATCATCTCCATGTCTGACTTCTCTGCCCTCGACACCTCAGCTTTTCTGAGGGATCTTCAGCATGTCGACTGGTCCCCCATATTCGTGACAAATAACATTGACTTGGTGGTAGAATACTTTACCAACTCTCTGCACTCCTTGCAGTCCAAGCACATTCCTTCTTTCAGGCGCAGGGTATGGGACCTGCCTACCAAATGGTTAACTAGCCCTCTTCTACTTATGCTTAAAGCACGGGGCAAACTCTGGACCAGATGGACAACCTCCTCCCTGCTCTCTGACTTCATCGCATATCGCTTCCTTCATAACTCTTGTAAGAAAGTGCTACGGGCTGCCAAAAGCAAGTACTATAGAGGCCTTCTTCACACCACCTCTAGTAACCCAAAAGGTACTGGGCACAAATAAACCACATAATGGGATGCTTCACGTCCCAAACCCCCCCAAGACTTTCTAATAAATAGCGTCTCCTGTAACAACCCTAATACCATAGCTAATGCTTCCAGCTCACTCTTTACCACCCTCCCTAGTTTTGATGCTGATGGTACCCCCCTCGCCACACCTCCCCCCATCCCATCCTTCCCTAGTTCTCCACCCAGTCCCCAGGCTTGATGTCCTACAAGCTCTGAACATGATGTCTCCCCATGGCAGCGCAGGCCCTGACGGACTGGGACGTAGAATTCTCAAATTAGGTGCGTCTCTTCTTGCCACCCCATCATGCGATTGTTCAACCTCTCCATTAGCCCAGGTACTGTGCCCCTTTCCTGTAAAAATTCCAGGGTTATCCCAGTCTTCAAAAAGGGTGATCCAAAAAACTTAACAAACTACCATCCTATTGTGCTCCTGCCAACCCTCAGTAAACTCCTGGAGAAGCTTATCCATCGCCAGGTGTCTAACTTCATTGTCAACTTTAACCTGCAATCTCCTGCTCAGCATGGCTGTAGGCCAAACCACAGCATCATGACAGCCCTAGTGTAATTCACCGGTGACATCAAATCTGCTATGGACCAAGGCCAGCTTACTGGGGCTGTTTTTATTGGCATGTCAAAGGCATTTGACTCGGTTAACCACAACCTTCTCCTGCATCAACTAGGATCTATTGGCGCCTCCCAATCCACACTTGCCTGGTTTGCCAGCTATCTGAGGAGCCACTCCCAGTCTGTTTCCTGTCATAAAGTTCTCTCTGCCCCTGCCCTGCTTCATTCGGGCATCCCACAAGGTTCAATACTTGGGCCCCTGCTCTTTCCTTTGTTCGTCAATAACCTACCTTCGGTGCCCTCCTGCAGTCTCTCCTTACTCTATGCTGATGACTTGGTTCTCTGTGTCTCCTCCAGCTCTATTCATGAAATTAACTCCCACCTCTCCTGATCTTCATCGTATCCAAACTTGGCTTACATTCCCACCGCCTGGTGCTAAATGCTGCCAAGTCCCAGGCTATACTCTTTGGGTCACAAAGAAATCTGTCACTTCAACTCTGTCTCTCCAGGTTTTTGTCTTGATGACTCCCTTGTGGAAGTAACTCAGTCCTTCAAATACCTAGGGGTCATGCTGCATCCATCTCTTAACTTCTCTCTGCATGTCAAAGCCGCCTGCAAATCAGTCAATGCTAAAACTGGACTGGCTTACCGAGTCCATCAGTTTCTGATCCCTGCCACCAGGATGTCTGTCACGCAAGGCCTTCTCCTCCCCCATGGACTCTGCTACACTCTGCCTGTCTTCGCTATGGCACAGGCAAGCATCTTGCAAATGTGGGACGTTGCCTACAACAATGTCTGTAGATTTGTGCTATCTGCTCCTCGTCTTAAGCACCACTGTACTCTACTCTGACCTCCACTGGTTGTCTCCTTCCTTGCGTCAGGCTTATTCATTAGGTTGTCTGACTGACAACATTATTCATTCTTCTCTCCCCTCCACACTCGCTGCTATGCTCACCCCCATGGACTGCCCTTGTTCCCTCCGTTCCATGTCTTTAGCTCTGTTATCTGTCCCAAAATACTCTACTAGGATGGGTGAACTTGCCTTCTCCTTCTATGCCCCCAAATTTTGGAACTCTCTCCCACTTGATCTTAGGCACTTCAAATCCCACCCCTCTTTCAAGAAAGGCCTCTCCAATTATATCACCTCCCTTGACATTTGCAAATGTCCCTAGTTTCAAGAGTCATGCAAATCTGCCATTGTCCTGCACTTAAATTTCCCCGTGGCCTCTGGATTCCTCCCATCCCCACTCTTCCTCAGCTGCAGCTACGCACTTTGTTCCCTGTCTCTGCCTGGGAATGTTCTCCTTGCTGACTTACCAATGGCACTGTCATGTTTTGTACATTATTAACCGTAAATTGTGCCTTTTTGTCCGTTTTGTTCCTATTATACTGTGTGATATATACTTCCTCTATGTACTATGTAACTTGCACCTCTGTATAACTGTTTGGAATCTCCTATTGTACAACACTGTATATGTATTTGTTTTTTACGTGTTCCTTGATTTGTACTCTCCCGGGTCGTGCCTGAAAATAGGCATTTCTGTCTAGTGCACTTACCCGGTTACCAAAAGCAAATAAATAAATAAATAACTGCTACCCTTTCAGTCTTTACCTTTTCTGACATTTCCTTTGAGAACCACAGCTCATTTTCTTTGTGCAGAAGTTTGTTGCTTTCAGTACGCCTTCCTTTCACTTAGCCCACTGTTCCTCCACCCCACCCAGGTCATCCCTGAAGCATCCCCAATTTTTAAACAAATCTGTCCTCCTGAAGTCCAGGACCCTCGTTCATGTGTAGTTTGCTTCTGCTACCATCCTTGTGTTGAACAACACAGTGTGGCAATCACTGGTCTTCAGATGGCCTCCCACTTTGACGTCTGCAGTACTGTCTATTTGTGAGTACCAGGTTCAGTACTGCACCCTCATCAGTTGGCTCCCTGACTAGCTGCCTACGAAATGCTCACTAGAAAGAGTCCAGGAGATCCCTGCTTCTAGATGATGCTACGGCTGGGAGGCTCCGATCTACATTCAGCAGTTTGAAGTCCCCCACTAGCAGCACCTGCCCTCTTTCTGTCACTGTGCTAATGGCTTCCATCAGTGCTTTATTTAGTTTCTCCCTCTATACTGGAGGTCTGTAGATCATACCAGTGCAAACAGTGTCTCTGTTTCCTGTCTCCAGGGTGACCCACAGTACCTCCAACCCCTCCATTCCCCATGGACTCCCTGTGTCTCATTTGATACCCTCCCTTACATACTGCACCACCCCTCCTCCCTTCATTCCCATCCTATCATTCCTGAACTGAGTATAGCCTGATATGGCCATGCCCCGTTCATGGTCTCTTGTGCACTACAACTCGGTAATGACCACGATATCCAGGTCTGCCTCCATCATGGTGGCCTCTAGGTCCAGAATTGTATTTTCTAGACTTCTTGCATTTAAACACATGACCTTCCACTCTTTGTTAACACTTTGCCTCCTGCCCTCCCTTTTTTCCATTTTGCCCTGCATCCTTCCCCTCTCCTTTTATAACTTGTGTTCCCATCCTCTTTCACTTCTACCACTGCTTTTCCCTTTATTTTGTACCCTGAATGATTTACCTCCCTTTGAGTACTCCCTACTGTCTGCTGTAAGAGGGGCAGTTTACGCCTCTCTGATTTCATCCACCACCACCCTCTGATAGTTTAAATATTCATCAAAGTGACACTTAAATCATACACTGAGGACTACAGCTCCTTTTCTAGATGGATGCAGGCCATCACCCCTGTATAGGCCCTTATCCCTCCAGGTTCATCCCCAGTCCCCAGTGTAGCCGAACCCCTCCGCTCTACACCATTTCATCAACCATAAGTTAAATCACCTGGGGTGGAGAACCCTATCCTCCCTCCTGTCATAGACAAGCAACACCTCAATAAAAGCCACTGAGCGAAGCTGGTAGCGATAGCGCTACCAACTGATGACCGGGTTGGGAAGCCGATCCAGAGTGCTGAGGGGCCAGCCGGAGGGGGGGGGGTGCTACCTAGCCCCTGGTGGAAGCTGAGGAAAGTCAGCCCAGGCCAGGAAGGTTGGGAGGCATGGCAGGTATGGTGCACGGTGCGTGGGAGCTTGTGGCATGCACCATGATGTCATTACATGCTACGCCACCCCAGGGAAAGAAAATGGGAAATATCTTGCAGCAAGAAGAGGAGCACCCACAGGCACCACACCCAACAAGCTGAGCGCACCAGCCTTAACTGGATCCGTTCTCCAGCTAGGCTTTGGAAACCCCACCAACCCCACTGAGGGGGGAGAGCAAGCCCTGGAGGAAAATGGCTGGCAGGTAAGTCCCGGCGGATGTCGGGGTGAGTGGCTGGGGCACTCCTCTAAAGGATGGCTGACTGGGAAGAGGGGACAAAAAAAGAAAGCCTCTGAGCGCACTACCTGCCTAAGACCCTCCCCGGCTACCTAAGATCTCCTTGTACCATTCCAGCCCCGTCCCTAGCCAAGCAGACAATGGCATCAAGCTCCCTCTCCTGCCTAGCCGCCACCCTAGCAATTGTTAGGATCCACTTTCTATCCCTCAGAGCCGAGGTGCTAGGTAGGCACCTCACCTCCCTCTTTCTCTTCCTTCCTGTTCCCAGATCTGCCCGTTTGATGATTGAGTCCCCCACCAGAAGTTGCTTCCTCCTCCATTGCAGTTCTCTACCTCCCACCTCAGGGCCTCCCCTATGAAGAACCCCCTCTTCCTCACTGGCCACTACTATGGGTGCCTCCTCCCTGAAGTCGCATCCCACCAGAGTGGCAGATGATTTTGTAGTGGCACAGCCTGAGGAATATGCCCCTGATCCACTAGCCCCACCCTCTCAGAGCCCACCACAGTCTAGCCGGCCCTCTTCCTAGGCATCCTCTGGGGCAGGACTGGTAGACTCGGTGGCCCCTGGATGGAGTAAGAGGTCCCCTGAATCTTAGCTAACTTGGCCCAGAATCTCACAACCTCCTTCCTCAGGCCAGAGAGGTGTATGCAGATGGGGAAGCACCTCAGTCTCCAGAAGGTCTCTCTGAAAACCGCCGCTCCACAACCACTGTGCTGCACCACTCCCAAGACTCCCTTTCCTACAATCACAACACACATTATACCCTTACCCTAGATAGGCTGTTTCTAATTTTCCCTTTTGCTTTGCTTAACCCCTTTGTAGCTGATCCTAGATAGGAGGATTTTAGTTTTTCCTCTTTTTGCTTCTTTTATCCTCTTTGTACCCTTACCCCAGATAGGGTGTTGACTCTTTTCCCAGACCATATGTGATTGTAGTTTTCCCCCTTTTAACTTTACTTTTTCCCCAGTGTACCCTTACCTTAGATAGGGTGTTTCCTCCCTTCCCACACAACAGGTAGTTCCTATTTGTGTCAAAAGAAAACACCTCGGCTCACTGGTAGGACATGTAACCACAGCATTTGGTAACAATAAAAGCCGTTTATTAAACATATAGAAATGGACAAACCAACTGCCTACACGGATACAAAAGTGCACCTCCTCACAGCAAACGCTGGGCATGGTCGGCGTTTGGCGTCACTCTGATGCTTTTGACACAAAGCGTTGACCATGCCCAGCTTTTGCTGTTGGGGTGCACTTCCTGTATGATCCACGTTAGTTGCCCGTTTATCGCGGCTTGTGCTACAACAATACGTATCCTACCAGTGAGTCGAGTGTTTATTTGTTGACTCTGCTGTCACATTTATTCTTGGCTCCTGGGTGAGTGTTGTTAGCCACCAGCCTCTATAAATATGGAGTTCCTATTTGTGTGAACAGTTTCCTCCCTGCTGTTCCTCCTTACCTACTTCTCTACTCTCCTGCTCAGGCAGTTACCAGTTTACAGGTACTTTACCTTACCTCAGTGGCCCGGCAGAGTTCCCTGCATGCCTACAGTCACCAGTGGACACCTGCTGATGTCCAAGACTCCAGTCCTGTTCCACTCCTGCTCTGTTCCACTCCTGCTCTGTGACATGAGTGTGAATGGGACACATTAGGTGTAAATTATTTTATCCCCCACTTCATGATTTGCTCCTTCCCGGATAGATTATGGGACGTCATGTGCTCTGCTGTACACTCCTTCACAGCTGTGATGAAGATAGCTGTCGTTTCCCCCTACCTCCGACTCTGCTCCTCAGATATGCTTTACTGCATGTGGATTGTTCAAAAGTAAGCCCTGTAATAAGTTACAGCTTTTCTTACTCATCGCAGGCTTCCTCTGATTGGCTCTCCTCCCTCTGTGATCTGATCATTAATCCTCTCATCTAGTGAACACGTACACTGAAGTTACTTACCTGCATTTCTTCAGCTTTATATTTCTTATTATTTTTACTACAGTCTACTTGTTATTTAGTAGGCTGAATCCTTGGCCTATCATAACTGCCTCTTCTCCTTACTGTCACTAAATCATTTTAACCGCACACCCCACTCATGTTTAAGGGGGCTTGCAATTGTTTTAAATGTATTGTTTCTGTACTGCCAGTGTATATCCCCCCCACCCCCGAATCACACCTGAGAATGAAGCTGGGCTCAGTGTGTCTCTCTTCTGGTTACCAATTTCTAAATAAATAAAAATCTCACTCTGTGATGGATATGTATCATATATGAACATCCAAACATACAAAGAAGCCAGCAGAAGAAGGCCACTTGGTCTATCAAGTCTGCTTGTATTGCAGGGTCCACAGCTTGAGCTAATGTCCCTGCTCTTTCTCCCCACTCCTCCCATCCTCCCTACCCATGATTCTTATCTTCCCTCTATGCCTATCCCAGCCTCTCTTAAAGCTGCCCACTGTCTTCAACAAGATTACCTCTTCCTGCAGTGCATTCCAAATGTCCACCACCCTCTCTGTGAAGATGTGCTTCCTGACCTCCCTCCTAAACTTCCCACCCTCCAGCTTAAGACTGTGCCCCCTAGTGTTACGGGTGCCACTCAGCTTAAAGAGACTCTCCTTATCAACCTTATTTATCCCTTTCAAGTTCTTAAAGGTCCCAATCATGTTCCCTCTCTCTCTCTCCTGTCTTCCAGGGAGTACATGTTCAGTGCCCTCAACCTCTCCTCGTATGCCTTACCCTGCAGACCTACTATCATCTTTGTAGCCCTCCTCTAGACCTTCTCCAGCAGGTTAATGTCCTTTTTGAGGTGTGGGCACCAGTACTGAACTCCATACTCTAGATGTGGTCTTACCAGTGACCTGTACAAGGCAGTATAACCTCCTCTCTCCTACTACTGATCCCCCTAGATATGCATCCCAGCATCTTGTTTGCCTTTGCTGCTGCTTTCTTGCACTGCGTGGAGTGCTTCAGGTCACTAGTGATCATCACTCCCAGGTCCTTCTCCTCTGATGCAGATACTCGGACTCCACCCAGGTAGTACTCTATCCTGGGATTCTTGGCTCCAATATGCATAACTTTACATTTCTTGGCATTGAAGCCAAGCTGCCAGATCCTGGACCACCTTCCCAGCTTTTCCAGATCTTCCTGTAGTTCCTGTATCCCTTCAGCTGTGTCCACTCTCCTGCAGAGCTTGGTGTCATCCACGAATAGGCACATTTTGCCCTTAATGCCATCCCCAATGTCATTGATGAAGACATTGAACAACACTGGCCCCAGCACAGAGCCCTGTGGGATCCCACTGGTTACCTCTCTGGTACCAGATAACTCTCCCCCCAACATCCACCCTCTGGGTTCTGTCCCTCAGCTAGTTTTCCACCCATCTGGCCATCTTTTCCCAACCCCAAGTTCCACCAACTTCCTGATCAACCTTTTGTGGGGCACAGAGTTAAAGGCCTTGCTGAAATCAAGACAGAGGATGTCTATTGCTTGGCCCCTGTCTACTGTCTTAGTGACACAGTCAAAGAAGCCAATCAGATTCATTTGACACGATCTCTCTCCCCCCCTCCATGAACCCATGCTGTCTCGCATCCTGGAGACCATGCTCCTTTAGATATTCCACCACTCTTTCCTTTAGTATGGTCTCCATGAGCTTGCCCACAATGGAGGTCAGACTGACTGGTCTGTAATTCCCTGGGTCATCCTTAGGACTGCTTTTGTGGAGGGGCACTACATGTGCTGTTCTCCAGTCCTGCGGTACCATGCCTGACTCTAATGAACTATTAAATAGGTCTGCCAGTGACCCTGCCAGCTCCTCAGCCAGTTCCTTTAGTACCATTGGTTGTACTCTGTCTGGGCCTGGTGGTTTGTCCATCTTCAATGCCAGCAGCCCTTCCCTCACTCTATCCTTCTCTATCACTACATCTGTGTTCTCCTCCCTCCCTGCTCCTCTTTTCCCTCCTGAAGGCACTGGTCTGTCCTTTTCCCCTGGTGAAAACAGAACAGAACAGAAGTATTCATTTAGTATCTCTGCTTTCCCCCATTATCCTCCACCCACTCCACCCCTTTCTTAAGCTGAACAATCCCTTCCTTTTTGACTTAGACCCCGGAGTCAGTTGAAAAACCAGTTATGACTGACTTACCACACATTATGACTGATTTTTTTCAACTAATTTGAAATTTCTGACTTCAACTAACTGAAGAAAATCCAACCAATTTTTTCAACTTTCACCATCGTTGTATTTTATTATGTAGTAGTTTGTCATACTTTTATAACTTCGTATCTTTTTTTATTAAAATTTCGACTATAAAAGTTAATGAAATGTATGGAAAAGCCTCCCCCCCTTGAAATCAATGGGGTGCGCTCACACACAGCCTTCGCCTTCTGACATCACAAAACAGGGCTGCATGCTGAAAAAGGGACCTTCGGGGCTCAGTGGGCCTACCCGGTCACCAACATTTTAAATAAATTAAATAAATAAATACGTGGGGGCGTGTTGTTGAGTTTAGGTCAGGAAGCAGCTTCATTTTTAGCATTTGGGATTTAACAGCATTATAACTTCATAAATGGGCAGAAACAAAAGGAATTATTTATGCCCCTCAAGTCTGGGGTAGGTGAGGTATTGCATATGTTGGAGGGAGCAGCAAGTAGTCAGCAGCAGCTAAGAAGCTGGCTGCTCTTTAAAATTCAAATACAAAGTGCAGTGAAACAAATCTACACACAGTTGGGACCCACTAAAGCACAATAACCAGTCAAACAACAACAACAACAAAATATACGAACCCCCTGAAAGTAAGAATTTGAAGCAGGGCAGTAAAACAGTATACCGTTTAGAAAAATAAGCAGCAGTAATACTAATTACTTAGAAAAAGAACTGTGAGTCTAAAATACAGTATAGGTAGGGCCTCTTAAACACCGCACAGAAGCTAGAAGGTACCCTTTTGCAAACAGAGCTAACCATCAATATATGTTAGTTAACTAGTAATCGTAAAATCTGTGAGACTAAAAACAGTTTAATAGAGGACCCCTAGAAATACCTCCTATATGGTATACCAGAACTGAAATGTATCCGTAGTTTAAATTTAAAGCTAAAAAAAAACCTCATGCTTATTAAAAAACATTTTCTGACACAGTTTCTGAACTTAATGTGTTTTGTAAAATTTTATTCATCTTGCCGTGAGGACTTAATATTTAGTCTGTCTGATTCCTACAGTGGCAAACAACAAACATTTTGTCCATTGGACCTGTTCGATCGTGCTCCGCAATCCGGTCTCCTATGGGTCCAGGAACTCAGCAACCGACCACCTGCACCTGCCTGCTTCTCGACCTTGTGGGGAGTCTGACTTACTCACAATACCACCACAGTCAGTGGTAGATCAATGATGATCGAACGCCTTGGCTTTTCAAGTTCGGCCCCTCGGGCTCCACAACCCCCAAGCCCTCAACCAGCCAGACATGCAGCAGACACACAGACAGACTGAGCAATCTGTGAAAGACCATCCTCCTCCTCCTTCCTACTGTCCAGCCCTGGCAGGCCTTGCATACACATCCCATACAGTACCTTGCTCACTGTAGTAGCCTGTTGCCAGTTTGGTCAGGTGTCGGGTGATGATTCGGTGATCTTCAGGTGGCTCCATGGCTCAGACTGCCGCTGTTGCACTACTCGGTGTGGTGCTGGTGTTTTTTTTTGGTGCTGTGTGCTTCCTCCTCCCAGCCCACACAGTCAGTCCCCAACCCAGACCCATGTCCCCACTCTGGTACTCCCAGCAGTGGTATTAGTGCACCTACCACTCCTCTTCCTCACCAACTCTGAAGACCTGACCGAGACTGAGTGAGAGTTGCCTGACAGGCCCGGCCGACAGGGTCACGGGCTGATCTCGACCATGACCAGATCACTGACTTGCCGCCTTCACGTGACTGCTGCCTGGCCTTGCTGGAGGACTGACTGGGATCTGCGCAGCCACACACTAGTTTCTCTCTGTGCACAGGCCATGTTAGGACAGTGGACACAGTTAATTTATTCTTACATTAAAGGCTGAACCGCCAAACTTTGTTCCTGTAGAAAAATGCTGTTTGCTCTGTTGCCCACACACCAACACAGATGCCTCCTCTCCTGACATTCTCCTCTCCTACCTAGGCATGCTGTGCCCGCCACCTTGTGCAGCCAATCACAGACACTCTCAAGCTTCTGGCTCCTCCTTCTATCTCTCCTAATTGGTGGATGCTGCATGCCCAGGAGCCAGGGGCACATTTTATTGCCTGTAAAGCTTGGTGCTGGCAGTTCAAGACCATTAGATATTCGTGGCCCCCCTGGACCCCCTCCTCCCCTTTCAGGAAAGAAAAAAAGAAAACACACTGCAGTGCACTACAGAAACAAACCTGGACGGGTCACGGAATCATCAGCTGCAGTGGATTTCAACTCCACTATTTTATGACTGCAATCCAATGTAATTGCAACTGATTGCAGCTGCATTGAGTTGTAACTGACAATTTCAACTGCCGACAACTGCTCTGGGGTCTACTTCTTGTCCCTTTTCTCACTTATATAGCAAAAGAAATCCTTCTCCCCCCCTTTTTAATTCCTTCAGCTATCTGCAGCTCCTTCTGTGCCTTTGCTCACCGGACTTCCTTACTTGCCTCACTAGCCAACCTTAGGTAATTTTCCCTGTCCACCTCTTTTGGTCTTCCTGAGTTTTCTATAGGCCAACCTCTTTTTCCTTACTGCCTGGGCAACCCCAGAACTGAACCAGCTGGGTGCTTTGGCTCTTGTGTTCTTACCCATGAGCCTAACACACTCATCTGTGGCAACCATTATTCCTTCCTTAATGATGGACCACCTTTGGTCCAGCTCCATATCTGCGTTGATGCTCAGCACTTCGCCCATTTTCCTGAAATCCAAGATTTTGGTCTTAGACGGGATGCTTTCCCTGCTCATATCCAACTAGAACCACACTGTGCAATGGTCACTTCCACCCAGTGGCTCCCTGACCATTATTATTTTTTTTTTTTTTTCTTATTTAGTTGTTTAACCAGGTATAGCACACTAAGCTGAAAGCTTTTTTACAGGAGCGACCTGGGAGCACAAGGAGGTTAAGTGACTTGCTCAGGGTAACACAGTATGCAAGTGGAAGCTGTGGGATTCAAACCCAGGTCTGGTCTGCTGGATGTCACCAAATTTGCAGCTCAGAGCCTTAGACCACTGCGCTATACTGCCTCTTTAAGTAAATAAATTTATTAATGTATTAATGTAATGTAAATGTATTTCCTGTACATGCTCCCCATTTGTGAGCAGCAGATCAAGAATTGCCTCAGCTCTTGTTGGTTCAGTGATGCCCTGAGTCAGGAATCCACTCTGCAGTCCTTCCAGGATCACCTGACTCTTAGCACATGTTATGAAGGGTATGCTCCAGTCCACTTTGGGCAGGTTGAAGTCCCCCACAATTACCACCTCTCCTTTCCCCACAGCTTCCAATATTTGTGAGCTCAGTTTCCTGTCCCTCTCCTCATCCTGATTGGGTGGTCTGTAAACCACCCCAATCTCACCTTTTTCCCTCTATTGGACCTTAACTGAACCCATAATGCTTCCACCTCCCCTTCCTCTAACTTCTCCCTCATGCAAGTTATTCCCTCCCTGATATAAACTGTCACCCCTCCCCCCCTTCCCGACTGCCCTGTCCCTCCTGTATAGTTTATATCCAGGGATCGCAAGGTCCCAGTCATGGTGTGATGTTGCCCAAGTCTCAGTTACTGCCAAGGCTGACCCACACACCACATGTGTCTATTGTCTGGGGTTTGACCACCTCCAGTCAGACTGCCAGATATGTAAGAATTTCCCTGCAGCCACCCTGGAAAAGAGATTGGGCAGGCTCAGGGAACGAGAGGCCAAAAAGTCCGCTGACCCGGATAGCCAGCCCGGTTCGGTGCCAACCGAACTGGAGGGAGTGCCCTCTGACCAGGGCGAGACTTCCTCGGGCAAAAGAAAAGCTGGTTCTGAGGAACCAGTTCCAGTAAAGAAAACAAGAAAGTCAGCAGGTTTGGAGCCCAAAATCCCTTCTCCAACTGCTGCAGAGATAGCAAAGCCATACAAATTGTCCAGTCACTGTCTCAGGTTCCATCCAACCGCCACTATCTGGCAAAAGGTCAGTTCGTCCGGTTCCAGTGGTTCAGGAATATGATGTTGAGAGTTTTATGAACCAGAGGAGGGAGGATGATTATGAACAGTATGAATGTGGCTGGGAAGGTCGGTGTGCCCATTGAACGGACATTTCCCCAGATAGACCTTTAGAATCTCCCTATGCTATCTGAGTCCCCATCTCATTTTATGTTTTACAAAAAGTTGCTGAAACCCTCCAGCTTCCTTGGAAGAAGCTGTGGATGAGCAAGAGGAGCCTGATTTTGTAGAAATGATGGATATTCAGAGTCTAGGAGATTGTCTATTCTTTGCATAAGTCTTTAGGAAGCAAACAATAAAAATTTTAAAAGCTCCTAATTCTGTGCCTCCTGTAGATAAAAAGATGGACAGAAGGTACACATTGTCAGGTCCTGATACAGAATTCCTTTCTCAGCAATGCAGTCATGTTGGGGTAGTTCAGGCTGCAGCCTGTGATAAAGCTAACATTCCCCTGGCTTCACATCCTCCTGACAAGAATTCCAGGAAGACTGATGCCATGGCGAAAAAACAGTATATGGCAGCCTCTCTGGGACTCAGGCAAGCAAATTATATGGCTTATGTAGCTAGGTATCAGAAATCTAGATGGGATACTGTTATGGAATTAGCAAGCAAGCCCATGGCCAGCTGGCTAGCGAACTAGAACAGGTGGCTGCTGATGGCATTGAGGCTTCTAAGGTACAGTTTCATGCTGCTGTGGATGTTAATGATGTTTCCTCTAGGGTCATGGCCCATCTGTAGCTTTTACGTAGGTTGGCCTGGCTCAGGTGTACTAGCCTGTCACAGGATACCCAGACTAAGGCTATGGATTTTCCTGTGGTGGGAAATTCTCTGTTTGGGGAGCAGACAGAGATATGAAAAAGATGGATGAATATGGGACTACTTACAAAAGTGCCCAAGCTAAAGGCTGCAAGCCACTCCCCAGGCATACCCCCCAGGGGTAGGGTGAGGCCTTTTCACAGGCCTTTTATCAGACTCAGGCCTCCTCTGCCTATGCTCAGAGGGCTTCTTCAGAGGCAGAGGCAGGACGAGGGTGGGCAGGCCTGCTCCCACCCCTCAGCCTAAAGCTCCTGCTAAGCAGGCACCCTGATGGGGTGCCCAGGGCCGTCTCCTTTACTGGGAGGGGCAGGCTGGCTTACTTCAGTCAGAACTGGGCTTCTTTAACCTCAGACAAGTGGGTTCTGGAAGTAGTAAGCCAGGGTCTGGTTCTCAGCTTCAAAAAGTTTCCCAAGTTGAGAACCAGATTTTTTCTACCTGCAAGTGCTTCAGAGACCCTTGCTCTGGAAGCAGAGGTCTCAACCCTGTTGGCTCTCAGAGCAGTGGAAAGGGTTCCTCCCCTGTACCAGGGCAGGGGTCTGTATTCCAGATACTTCCTTACCCCAAAAAAGACAGGAGAATGGCGGCCCATATTAGACCTCAGATATCTGAACAAGCATCTTTTGAAACCAAAGTTCAAAATGGTAACTCTGGCAATAATTTTACCCTCCCTAAGGCCAGGGACTGGTTAGCCTCCCTGGACCTCAAGGATGCCCTATTTCACGTCCTAATCAGAAGCTCCCATCGAAGTACCTCAGATTCGAACTACCCTCAGGTCATTACCAGTTCAGAGCAATGCCCTTGGCCTCACTCTGCCCCAAGGGTATTCACAAAGTGTCTGGCAGTGGCAGTGGCTCACTTAAGGAGGCAAAGGATTGCTGTTTTTCCCTATCTAGACGATTGGCTCATTGTGGCCAGTCCCCAGAACAGGTAAAATCTCAACTGCAAGTCACCCAGCAGCTTCTCACCTCCTGGGCTTTCTGCTAAATCTGCAAAGTCGGTTCTGGAACCAGTCCAGGTACTCACCTTTATAGGGGCAGAGTTGGACACAAAGCTAGCCAGAGCTTTTCTTCCCTTAGAAAGGTGACGAATTTAGTGGTTCTGGCCTCCTCCTTCACTCTGCAGGTCTCTCGACCAGCAAGACACTTTCTGCAGCTCCTGGGGCACATGGCTGCATCCACAGCTGTTGTGCAGGGAGCAAGATTTCAGATGAGAGACATTCAGTTTCACTTGAGAACCTATTGGTCTCAGAGGAGAGACCCCTTCCAAGTTGGTCCCAGTGACTCGAACCTTGATCCAGGCCCTCCAGTGGTGGCAGGATCAGAGCAAATTAAGATTGGGGGCCCTTCATTTCCCCTGCTCACATTTGACTCTCACTACAGATGCTTCCCTTCTGGGTTGGGGAGCCCACATGGGCGACCTTTCCACTCAGGAGTGTGGTCCCCAGGAATCTCTGCTCCACATCAATTTGCTGGAACTCAGAGCTGTCTTTTAGCTCTTCAAGCATTTTCTGCATCTGTCCACAACAAGGTGATACAAGTCAGAACAGACAACACCACAACAATGTGGTACATCAACAAACAGGGGGGCACTCGGTCTTCGGCCTTGTGCACCGAGGCAATGAAGTTGTGGTCTCTGGCCTATTCCCCGAACACTTCCCTCATAGCAGTTCATCTTCCAGGGAAGGACAATGTCCTAGCAGATGCTCTCAGCAGGATTTCCCAGGGCCATCACGAATGGTCCCTGGATCCTCAAGTGCTGGGGGTAGTCTTTGCCAGATGGGGCACTCCTCAGATAGATCTTTTTGCAGACCCAGAAAATCACCAACTTCCTCTGTTCTGTTGCAGGCCTCCAGTGTTGGGCTCAGTCCCCCTGGATGCCCTCTTCCTGGATTGGGCGGGGAAGTTTCTTTATGCTTCCCCCCCCTTCCCTCTCCTATTCAAAGTATTAGTCAAAATCAGATCTCAGCCTTGCAGGGTGATTCTGATTGCCCCGGATTGGGCCAGGCAGCCCTGGTACCCACTCCTTCTGTCACTGACAATCCATCCTCCCCTTTGCCTCCCCAGGAATCGCAACCTATTAACTTGTGCCCAGGGAAGGGTTTGGTATCCGGACCTCAAATCCCTCAACCTCAAGGCCTGGCTCTTGAGGAGTTAGAGTTTGCTGATTTACACCTCTCTCAGGGTGTTCTTGAAATCCTAAAGGCTTCCAGAAAGCCTTCCACTAGGGCTACTTATAGTTCTAAATGGAAAAGGTTTTCTATTTGGTGTGCTGAGAAAAATATTTCCCCAGAATTTGCTGATTTGCCTATTGTATTAGATTACATGGTCCATCTTAATTCCTTGGGTCTCAGACCAGCTACCCTGAGAGTCCATTTGGCAGCTGTATCTACTTTTGTTTCAGCAGGAAAGTCATCCCCTCTTTCCACTCACCCTGTGTTTCCCAAGTTTTTTAAGGGATTACTCCACTAATCCACCCTTTGAGGAACTGGCCCTGCCTGGGACCTTAATGTTTGTATTGCCCAGTTAATGCAACCCCCTTTTGAACCTCTGTTTTCTGCAGAGCTTAAGTATCTAACTTGGAAAACTGTTTTTCTGGTGGCTATCACTTCTGCTAGACGCATAAGTGAGTTGCAAGCCTTGTCAGTAGAAACTGACTTTATTTCTTTCCACAGGGATAAGGTAGTTCTTAGGACTAATAGGAAGTTGTTACCTAAGGTGGTTTCAGATTTTCATCTTAACCAATCTATCTCCCTTCCAGTATTTTTCACTGATCACTCCTCTTCTGGTGAGAGGAGGTTGCACAGCCTGGATGTTAAGAGAGCTCTTAGTTACTATATAGAGCGTACCAAGGTCTGAGGTTCGAATCCTCCAACTTTTCCTTACCTATGGTGAAGTTGGGAAAGGCAAACCTGCCACTAAGAGATCAGTTGCCAGGTGGATTGTCTCTTGTATCCAATTTTGTTATCAGAAACTGGGCAGAGATCCCCCCTCTGGCTTGAGGGCTCACTCTACCAGGGGTACAGCTCGTCTCTAGCTGCTGCCAGAGACATCCCTATTTTAGAGATATGCCAGGCTGCTACTTGGAAAACGGTACACACTTTCACCAGCATTACTCCCTGGATGTCCAGGCCAGGAGAGATGCTGGGTTTAGCACAGCTGTTCTTCAGAGCCTATTCCTAAGTAGGTTCTGCCCTCCTCCATGGAGGTACTGCTGTGTAGTCTGCTACTGTCATAATATAGCAAGACTTCATGTTGTTTGAAGAAAAATTACTCACCTTAGTAATGTTGTTTCTTCTAATGGAGTCTTGCTATATTATGACCTCCTCAGCCTGCCCTCTCAGAACTTCTACTTGGGTGGGGTGAGGGCAACTTAGTGGGCACTTTTTGTGCCTTTTTGTGTTCTCCCCTTTTGGGGTTTGGGTGTGTTTTATTATACTGTTGTTTTATTCTCATGTTGTTAGAATTGTATTAGTAGTTCTGGTCCCTGACTTGAGTCTTGGGTGTTGGGACCAACAATGTTGTAGTATTTAGGTAGCCATTTGGCTGAGTGTAGGTTACAGCTTCCACACAGACCTTCGTGAGTTTTTGCTCGTAAAGATCTGACAGTTCAGGTTTGAAATTACACAGATAGAGCTGCTTCTTAGAGCTCGTGGTCAAAGTTCTATTTTGGAATGGTATTAACCATTTCACCTCTGGAGCAGTTCTAGAGCTGGATCAAACTGCTACTGTCATAATATAGCAAGACTCCATTAGAAGAAACAACATTACTAAGGTGAGTAATTTTTTCTTCCTGACCTCTTTTTCTCTTTTTCCTCTTCAGAAAGTTTTCCACAGATAAAATTGTGCTGGATGTGTGGAACAACTGTCAGCCTGGCAGCAGACATCTCTCTGTCTCCCCTCACCAGCATTGTGATCTCACTGATAGTGACATCACAGGTGACTGACCTGACAGCTACTGAGTGGCTGTTCCTAGGCCGCAGTGATACCACAGTCAATGAAGTCACAATGCTGAGTATGTAATAGGGGGAGCAGAGTTAGGTAAGTCAGCTGTCAGACAAAGTACTATTCCACACATCACACCTACTAACATCAGGTAAACAATCTTCTAATTAAACAAAGGGAAAGGAAAAAGTATCTCAGATGTAAAAGGTAATGGTTGACTGCTTTTAAAAACTAATATTAGTTTAATGCAGTACACTAGCTCTTTAACTGTTTTTCCATCTCCCACTCTACCCCTTCCCTTCTATCTGTATCTGCTTTCAGCTTTCCTTCCCCTCTTCCTTTTCTCTCCTTCCCCCCATCCTCCACTCTGTTTTGCCTGCCTCCTCTTCCCTGCCCACCCTGATTAGTTCCCTCTCCCTTCCCCTGTCTCAACCTGACCTCCTATCTCACCTCCTGCTTCCCCCTCCCTCCTTCCAGACAGTGGTGCAAATCTATTCAATAAAGGCACCCCTTTAGAATGTCCCACCCCTAATGCTACTCTCACATTCCCACCCTTTCCCCTTACCACTTGCCATTCCTCCATCCTGGGCTCCCTAGTCCTCTGAGGAAGAGAGACTCCTATATACTGGGTGCTCCTCCCCACTCCCATCACATTCCTGATGCCCTCACTCTCCTGGGCATCACCCACCTGCCTTTCCCTCCACTGCTCTGCTCCTCTGACTTCCCACACCATCCTTCCCGGCTCCCATCTGAGCAGCCTTATTTCAGCCCTTAGCTGCTCCACGCTCTTACACACAGGACATCCCCCTTTACTCCACAACACCCCAAAAAAGACTGCTGCCCCACAGCTATTGCAGTTTACCACTCTCCTGCTTCCCATATATGTGCCTATTCCCCCACATCCTCCCATACCAGCTTCTCCTAGCCTCCAATTATACATTAACTATAAAATAACTGTCACTCCACAGAGGGAAGAGTGACCAGTGGGGTACCACAGGGATCAGTGCTGGGACCGGTCCTATTCAACATCTTCATCAGTGACATTGCGCAGGACCTAGAAGGCAGAATTTCACTGTTCGCTGATGACACAAAGCTCTGTAACAGAGTAGACACACCGGAGGGTGTAGACAGAATGAGAAGCGACCTGCAGAAACTGAAGAATGGTCAGGGTTTGGCAGTTGAAATTCAATGCAAAGAAGTGCAAGATAATGCATATGGGCACAAAAACCCTGGCACAATATATCAGTTGGGGGTGAGGATATAGCATGCACCAAGCAGGAAAGGGATCTTGGGGTTATCATCTCTGATGACCTCAAGGCAGGAAACAGTGTGACAAGGCAGCAGGTAAAGCAAATAGGATGCTGGGATGTATAGGCAGGGGCATCACCAGCAGGAAAAGGGAGGTCATAATTCCGCTATACAAGACACTAGTGAGGCCCCACCTGGAGTACAGTGTACAGTTCTGGAGACCATACCTACGTAAGGACATAGACAGGGTAGAGAAGGTTCAGAGGAGGGCAACAAAGATGGTGCATGGATTGCATCACAAGTCCTATGAAGACAGGTTGAAGGAACTGAACATGTACTCCCTGGAGGAGAGGAGGGAGAGAGGGGATATGATAGAGACATACAAGTATCTTACAGGGAGGAACAGGGTGCAGGAAAACACTATTTTTAAGCGAAAAAGATGTTCCAGGACTAGAGGGCATGGGATGAAGTTGGAGGGAGGATGATTCAGATGAAACATGAGAAAGAATTTCTTCACAGAACGGGTGGTGGACAAGTGGAACACCCTGCCAGAGGAAGTGGTGGGGGCTGAAACAATCACGGGATTTAAGAATGCATGAGATAGACATAAAGGAATTCTGGAGGTCAGGGGTAAGGGGCAACAGACTTCTAGGAAAACAAACTGAACTTACAAGCTCAAATGGGCAGACTGGGTGGGCCATAGGCCCTTATCTGCTGACACTGTCTATGTATCTATAAAATTCAAAAATATATACATTTCTGTCTCACTTTACAATCAAAATGTAACAACGGTCTCAATAATCTAGAACTCAGTAGGCTGCTACTTCCAGTGTTCTATCACAACTCGAACACTATGGCAAGGAAGCTGTTTCTTAGCAACCACCTGATTCTAGCTCAAAAAAAATATTTGTAATAAATGCCTTTTAAATCATTGGTCCAGAAATCCCATGAAACAGTGACAAACAAAGTCAAAATACCACCTAAACAGCATGCCACCACCCAGCAACAAGCCAGTGAATCCTGGTGACAAGGAAAACCCCTCAAAATCTCAAACAAACTGCCTAGCTACTGTGTATAAACGAAATGAAACCTACACAAGATATAATTAAGATCTGGTGTGTATGTAAGGTGAGATATAAAGCCTGAGCCCTTTCTTTTCTCTGATGCTTCTGCAGACTCTTATCACCCTGTTATCAAGCAGACCCTGTACATCTTGTATAGCTGAAGACAAAATGTGGATCTTCACTAAGATACCTCCTCCATTGGGCCACACCATTGGAACTAAGGCATTGGCATTATGACCACTTAGAAACGTTTGACAGCCAGGGGCCACCCATGATGATGTACGACATTGAAATCTGCATAAGGTGGGCAGTCTCATCACTACTCACTTCTTTCTCCCAACGTCAACCGTCCATCATCTGGCAGTTAGAAAAAACGCATTGAGAAGGGGGATCCCTCACTAGCAGGCGCATGCCCTGAGGGATTTCTTTATAGACTGGGCTGCCCAGGGTGATGTCATTTGGTGATGTAAACACACCCCCCAGGCATGCTCACCCTGTAGCCCGGGCCCTTCTTTGTCCTTCTAGAAAGAAGGATCACTTGCAGCTCTGAGTAGCATTCAGCCTAATGGCAGCGGGTGTAAAGAACAGGCATCCTGACACAAGTTGATGGAGAAAAAAGATATTCAAAAGGAGGTAAATGCAAATGTTTTTGGCCTCTTGTAGTTGAGATATGTATGCAAGTTAAAAAAGAAAGACATTTAACTTATTAGATGAACTACTGTAGACAAAGTAAACTTGCATTACGTTCTGTTTACAGGCTGGTTCACAGTTTGGAACACCAATTAAAGTGAGTTACCAGAGACAAGAATCCTGGTGATTGACAGGTATATATATATATAGTTTTACCCTGTACTAAAATCAGTAAACACAAAAGTTTCCTGAAGGATTTATATACAAGAATGTTTTTTCCCTTTGTAGGATACCCAGATTCAGTTTGCCCCCACCCCGCCTACCCCTTTAGGAAGGTTTGTGCAGCAGAAGCAAGTTACGTGATTTATAAAAAAAAAAAAACATAGAAAACATATAAGCATGCAGGTTTGTTCCACCTGCCCTTTTGAGAATTTTTATTTTGGGAGTTGAAATTATATTTTAAAACAGAAAGTAAACATAGAGACTATTAGTGAACATATTTTTTATTTATCTCTTATTATTATAGCAGAATATGTTATGGGATGAATTAATTTTGAATAAAGAAGTAAAATAAGAATATTTCAAGTACAATAATACATGATAAAGCGCATTAGTCTCATGTCAGAACTTAATGTTCTGAAATGTTACTGTAGAGAAGAAAAGAGGAAAATGAAATGAAAAGGCAATATGGAATAATAAAAGAAAAAGATTCTGACAATACTTTGTCTGAATTATTTGGGTTGAGAGAGCAATTGAGTGGTCTTTGGATTTTGCTTTCCAGAGTCTCTCCCTCCCCATTTATATTTATATATTTTGTTCGCTTCCCACTAAAATAATAAGGAACCCTGGGAGACATGGCGGAGTTGCAGTCTCATCACTCCTCAGTTCTTTCTCCCAATGTCAGCCGCCCATCAGATCATGCTGAGAAACAACACTGTTGTTTACCTGACTTTTCTTTTTCTGTACAACATTTAAACTTTTGTGTTGCTGTCAAAAGAACCTTTATTTAGGTTTCATACCTGCAGCCAGAAAATCTACAAAGATGACACTCATGCCATTTGTTTGCGATTGTCTCACAATAAAGGGATTTAACCAGCCCAAGAGGAAACAGCATCGGATGGCCCTAGAGACCTTCATCACCTGAAAGGCCATGGATGCTGCCATGAATGCCGTAGACTCACAGCCAGCTTCTCCATCCAGATCATTGATTGTTACCACCAGAAAGTCTCCCCAGCATTTGGTGACACTGTTCCAGTCAATGAAGCTCTGGGACAAGGAAAGATCGTCTAAGTCCTCATCTTCTAGCCATCACCAGAAGCACAAGGATAAGGCACCTGCATTGCCAGTGAGGTCTAGGTATCCACTCTGCCAGGAGAGTAAGTCTTCACCGTCAACTGTTCTGGTGACCTCAATTTATAAAGCTCCCCGATGCTCCATGAGATGCCAAGATCAGACTCTGACTTTGACTCTTCTGCACCCAATATGGGTGGTTCATAGTCTCCATTGATGGGTACTATCCCATCGATGACAGATGCTCTGACCTCTTTGCTGGGTGTCATTGACTGACAAATTTCCTGAGGGGAGGTAAATCCCCAGGATGCAAAATAAAGAAGTGGACTGATTGAAATGAAATGGGATGGATGGGAACATGAGCTATTAAAAAGAAAAGGAAAAGCAGGAAAGGAAAAAAGGAGACAAAGGAAGTAGTAGGCAGAAAGGTAATAAAATGTGGCAGGTCATGTGTGCAAACGTAAGAAGTCTAGAAAATAAAATTGCAGACCTAGAAGCCATCATGGCAGAGGCAGACCTGGATAGCATGACCATTACTGAGTCTTGGTGCACAAGAAACCATGACTGAGTGTTGCTGAGGCACAGGTCAGGAAGCATAGGAAAACCAGGAGCAGTTGTAAAATTTGCAACTAGAGTTTTATTATTAATAACAGTAAAATAAAAAAATAAAATTGTTCAGAATAACTATTTACAATGGCAGTAGAAACACAGAAAACAGAGTCCCTTTTCTTCTCAGTTTCCAGTCTCTGTCACTCTCTTTGCAGAACATTGCAGCTCCTTTTCGTAAGTCTGAGCAGGTGCCTGTTAAGAAAACAGCATGATTATCACACAGTGTTCTTATAAGTTTCCTATGTTTTTGTTGGTTTCAACAGGTGCAGCAAAAAGAACATTGTGACCTAGAACTGAGCTCTTGTTTACATTTTCTGCAAAAGGGTTAAAAATTGCATCTCATGTTAACCCCTTGAGTTCCAAATAGCTTTGCAATCATTTCAACAGTACAACTATATACAGTTTTAGCTTTGCAATCATTTCAACTGTGTAACTATATACAGTTTTAAATGAAGGAATCCCATTGTCAATTACATTTCCACAAAATGATTCACATATATTTTTATACCAGCAGATATGCTAGGGGGAAGAAAAGACAAAACAGCAAGTGAGGGTAGAGAGATAGCAAGAGGCAGAGAATTGCAAGACCGTCGAGGTGATCAGGTCCTAAGGTTCATGAGAAAGTTTGGTTGCACAACCAGACAGAGAAGAGACAGAAAAGGAGGGAATAGAACAGATCCTTGCATTTAAACTCTTTCTCCATAAGAGCTGTGACAGGGCCATATTCAACCCTACTGCACTGAGACCTGGTCATACCAGGATAAACTCTGTTCAAGAAACATAGGCTGGGAAGGAAAGGAGGAGGGGGTGCCATATGTAAGGGAGGATATCAAAGCAACAGAGACACAGGGAATCCAAAGAGGAATGGAGGGGTTTGGAGGTACTGTGGCTCACCCTGGAAATGGCAACTGGAACCACTATTTGCACTGATGTGATCTACAGACCTCCAACACGGGGATAATTTAGAATGCACTTGTAAAAGCTATTAGCACAAAGGCAGGAAAAGGGGAGGTGCTGTTGGTGGGGGACTTCAGTCTGCCAGATGTAGTAGTAATAAAAATCTTTATGTTTTAGACAGGATATGGTGGGGGACTTAGAAAATTAGAAACATAGAAAATTGACAGCAGATAAGAACTGCCAGACCCATCTAGTCTGCCCGTATACCTTACTTTTAATAAGCTGCCGCAGACCCTACTTGGTCATCAGCTGCAGCCTCTCCTTCCCCCCTCTAGTGCTCCTTTATGCCTATTCCATGCATGTTAAATCTTCCCACTGTGCTTGCTCCCACCACCTCCTGGGGCAGGCCATTCCAAGTATCCACCACCTTTTCAGTGAAAAAGTACTTTCTCACATTGTCCCTTAGTCTTCCCCCTTCCAGTCTTATGTCACGTCCTCTTGTTGTTTTAAAGCATCTTCACTTCTGAAAGATGCTGTCCTCCTGTACCTTATTAATCCCCTTAAGATACTTGAAGGTCTCTAACATGTCTCCCCTCTCCCTCCTCTCCTACAGGGTATACATATTGAGTTCCTCCAATCTCTCCTCATATGACCATTGGTGCATGACCTGCACCATTTTTGTTGCCCTTCTTTGAACCACCTCCACCCTATCTATGTCCTTCTGGAGATGCGGCCTCCAGAACTGGACACAATATTTCAAATGAGGTCTCACCAATGACCTGTACAGTGGCATTATGATCTCTCTTCTTCTGCTGGTAATACCACTCTCTATGCACCCCAGCATCCCACTGGCTTTCCCTACTGCCTTGGCACTTGTTTGGCCATCTTTAGGTTGTCAGATATGAAGACCCCAGATCTCATTCCAGTTTTGTGGCTGCTGATATTTCCCCACTCATCATGTAATTCTCCCCCGGGTGCCTGCACCCCAAGTGCATGATTTTGTACTTCTTTGCATTGAATCCTAGCTGCCACACCCTGGACCATTCTTCTATTTTAGCTAGGTCCCTCCTCATTTTTTCCACCCTTCCTGGGCTGTCTACCCTATTGCAGATCTTAGTGTCATCTGCAAATAGGCACACCTTCCTCTCCAGCCCTACTGCAATGTCAGTGATGTAGATATTAAACAGCACTGGCCCAAGAACTGAATCCTGTGGCACCATGTTGGTCACTCTCCCTACTTCAGATTTAGCCCTGTTTACCACCACCTTCTGCCTTCTTTTCTTCAACCAATTTCCAACCCAGCTCACCACCTTGTGTCCCAATCCCAGTCTGTCCAGCTTGTTCACAAGCCACCTGTGTGGAACAGTGTTGAACGCCTTGCTGAAGTCAAGGTAGGCCACATCCACCACTTCCCCCGATCCACTTCTAGTGACCCAGTCAAAGAAATCAATCAGATTAGCTTGACATGACTTTCCTGATGTGACTCTGTGCTGCCTCGGATCCTGTGCTCTACTATCCTCTCCTTTAGCACAGATTCCATAATTTTACCCACCACCGAGGTCGGACTGACTTCAGTCTGCCAGATGTAGTAATAATAGTAAAAGTCTTTATTTTTAGACAGTATATGGGTGACAAAGTATACACTGTTAGGACTAGGGTCCTATTTACAATGTGTTCCTGTACACAATTCTAAAAGAAAAAAAACAAACAAATAAATTGCAAATAAAGTTACAATAAAACACACAGACATACTATTCCAAATTAAAATACATACATTCTTCACAACTCTTCATGTCAAATCAAGTGTGATCATTAACAAACTGTGTTGAGAAAGGGTCCAGGCGGGACCTGAAACGTGTCAGGCAGGTGCTGTTTTACTGCTATAATGTAAATAAATATCTACTGACGTTGCAGATGATTTGGAAGGAAAGGTCTGTCTCTTTGTGGATGACACCAAAATCTGCAATAGGGTGGATGCTCCAGATGGGATGGAGAGAATGTGCAGAGACCTGAGAAAACTGGAAGAGTGGTCAGGGACATGGCAGCTTGGTTCCAGTGGGAAACATGTAAACTCACGCACTCCGGTCGTGTATTGACAGTTACGAAACAGGAAAGGGACCTGAGAGTAATCATATCTGATGACCTCAAGGAGGCAAGGCAATGTGACAAGGCAGAGCATAAGGCCAGTGGGATGTTGGGGTGCACTGGGAGGATTATCACCAGCAGAAGGAGAGAGGTAGTGTTGCCAATGTACAGATCACTGGTGAGACCCCACCTGCAGTACTGTGTACAGTGTTGGAGACCACATCCCAGGAAGAACATAGAGTGGAGGCACTCCAGAGGAGAGCAACTAAAATGTTGAAGGGTCTGCATCAAAGTCGTATGAGGAGAGACTGAAAGACCTTAATATGTACATCCTGGAAGAGAGAAAAGGGAGAGAGAGGGGATATGATAAAGACATATATAAGTGCCTCACAGGGTAAACAAGGTACAGAAGGAGAGTACTTTTCAGAGAAAAAAGATACATGAAAACAAGGCGATTTGCAATGAAGCTGGAAGGTGGTACATTCAAGACAGATGCGAGGAAGTACTTCTTCACTGAAAGAGTGGTAGATATCGGGAACAGTTTCCCGGAGGAGGTAGTGGGTACAAAAACAATGGTGGGTTTCAGGCATGCATGGGATAGTACAAGGAAATCTTAACGGAAAGCGGGGGGAGGGCATAGACCATGTAGTGTCTGTGGTGACTGTATAGACAGAAAAAAATGGGCATACTTGGTCGGCCAAGCAGTCCTTATCTGCCATCAATGTCAATGTTTCTGTGTTAAGTTGTGCTGGCCACTGTGTCAGAGCTTTTCTGGTGATTAATGCCGAGGCTTCTGCTGACGATCATGGCTGTTCTGTTGATGGACCTGTCTCTGTTGGCACAGTCGTCATCGATGGATAGCTCAAAGAGCAGACTTGCTATGCCTCATTCGCAGCTGCTACCTTTGATGCTGGCTCCTCCCACCATCATACCCAGTGACAATGAACAGGAATATAATCCTGATCTCCTAGATAAGGAGGAGGATTTAGAAGAGGGAGAAAATGATACGGATCCCTTTGAGGGTGGTCTGGGATCCAGCTGAAGTTTATCCTCTTGCAATGAAGACAGTGTTGTCTGTACTTCTATGTCTCCACTTGAGGATGTTTCTTTCCAGGCCCTGATGAGACAAATGCAGTGTGCCATGAGATTTGCTGCTGCGGAGGAGGACTTCGCAAAGTGCAAAGGTCGTCAGGTGGCACAGTGGATGTGTGCTTGCTTTACAAGCAAAGGGTCAGAGGTTCGATTCTAGGTTAGGGAAGGTATTTGCTATCTTATCAAGTATGTTGATGAATTATGGGGAAAGGGGGGTGGTAGGGGCAGATGTGTGATGAGGGGCTAGCTGCACACTTGATAGACCATGAGGCCTGTTTCTGCAAGCAATTTCGTATGTTCATAAGTGCAATTTGTTTGACTTTTTGGAGGTCCCTACTGCCCCTTCTGTTGTGTTACCTCCTGTTTATCCTGCATTAGAGAATGGCATTATTGCTGTTTGGCATAGGCCCAGTACCTTGCCTGCAGTTCCTAGGAAAGTGCATAAACAATATCCTGTACCTTCCATCAAGGCTTATTCTGCCTTTCAGCCTGAAACTGACTCTATGGTCATTATACTGCTGCTGATAGGTCCAGAACACCTAGGCATATGAGTGCTTCCCCAGGAATAAATGATGAAATATTAACATAGCTTGTGGAAGTCTATTATGACTAACTTTGCTTCATTGCTTGACAGTTCTTCCAAGGCTGGTTTATTAAAATCTGCTTCTGCTACTGCAGGTCTTGACACCGGTAAGCATCTTTGGCATTCTGCTTCTGATGCTTCTGCCAGGGCTGCTTCCTCTGTCTTTTGTCTTAGGAGACATTCTTGGCTCTGTGTGGCAGGGTTTGCTGATGACGTGCAGCAATCAGTTTTTAATGCCCCCTGTAGGAGTTCTAAACTGTTTGGTACTGATGTGGAATCTGCTTTGCGGGAACTTTAGTCCTCTGAAATGAATTTTAAGTCCCATAAGTTCTTGACCACTCAGCCCTAAAAGGGGAGGGAGGGGATGGTAAGGGCAAGTTTTGTAGACAAGCCCCCATGGTTGTCATGTCTCCTGTCAGCAGCTCCATGCTCTGGGCAGAGGTCCCCTCCCATGTCCTCATCCCCCTGGTGCCCATGCAAAAGCACCCAAGGGTATCAATTCAGGTAGGGTTCCCACTGCTCCCAGTACCTTCTGACTCTGCACTCCTTCCTCCTCCACCTCTGCCTCTGAGTATGCAGGTGGGGGAAGGATATCCATTCATCTATCAAAATGAAGAGAGCCATTCTTCACACACTGTCCCGGACAAGACAGCAGTTTGAGGTATTGGGTGTTACAGTGAATGAGCCTAAATCAGTCCTCATCCCATGCCACTACCTCTACTATATAGTTGCAGTTCTGGATACAACAGTGAGAAGTGCTTTTCTGCCTGCGCACAGGGCGGATGCTCCAATTTCCCAGACTTGCATGATACACAGTAGCCATTTGTAACAGCCAGATCCGTGCTGTGTCTCCTGGCTTTGATAACTATGTCATCTTAACTGTTCATTATGCCTCACCTCTACACTAGATGCTAAGAGTTCAATGGGACCAGCTGACAGATGAACTAGAGCAGAATTACATCTCCCCTCTGCCATGCTCTGCTGTAGTGGGTCACCCCAACATGATGCAGGGCATTCCATTTTTCACCCAGCTGCCCTGCAGAGTCTGACCATAGATGCCTCAGGGTTAGGTTGGGGTGCTCATCTGGGCTCATTCCAAACTTGGAGCAGTTGGTCAAGTCTGGAATCTGATCTCCAAATACATATTCTGGAAATGAGGGTTGCTGTACTTGGCCTACCGACAATTCAAGACTATCTCAGCCCCAGTCCCTTGCTGATTTGGACAGACAATATCCATGTAATGCACTACCTAAACAAGCAAGGGGGCATACACTCTAACCAACTGTGCGGGGAGGCATGCTAGCGTGGACCCCTGCCTGAAAGTTATAGCTTTTAGGGGCATTCCTGAAATGAGGCAGTCAGTATTTACTAGAGAAAGGGTTCAGAAGGGCCTTGAATCCCAAAAGGTAGATAAAGCCCCAGAGCCTGATGGGATGCACCCAAGAGTGAAGAAGAAGAAGAAGAATTAGCATTTATATAGTGCTTTTCATACACAGTGTATCCCAAAGCACTTTACAAGCAATTCCAGACTGGTAGTGAAGTGACTGAATGTATAGTGGTGGCCATATTGCACATCAACACCCACATACAGCCTGGATGATTGCATGAACCGGTTTATGGGTAGGGGAATGTTGGCCAGGACACTGGGAATGTCCCCTACTCTTTGCGAAGAGTGCCCTGGGTTCTTTTACTTCCACCTGGACACCCACCAGGACAACACCAGGATGGGTAGAAGGGACCTCGGTTTAACATCTCATCCGAAGGACGGCACACCCCAGCAGTACAGCACCCCCTAATACTGCACTCAGATGCCAGCATTTTAGGTGCAAGTTCAATCCCAGTGTGGGATGAGAACCCACAACCTTCTGGTCCAGAGGCAGATGTGCTACCAACTGAGCCACGCTGCTCAAGGAATAGGCTAAGGAACCAGCTGAACCCCTAGTAGGACTATTTAGTAGCGCAATTCAGAGAGGGGTAGTTTGGAAAGACTGGAGGGTAGCAGACATAGTCCTGCTACACAAGGGGGCAAGGAAAAAACAGAGGATTACAGCTCAGTGAGTCTTACCTCTGGAGTGAGTAAACTGATGGAGTTATTGATCAAAGAGGACCTTGTGGACTATGTAGAGAGTAATGGTATACAGGATAGTAAACAGCATAGGTGTGTGGCAGCAAGGTTTTGTTAGACCAAACTGATAGTGATCTCTGACTGGGTTACAAAGGTAGTAGATGAGGGCCATACTGTAGATTTACTCTGTTTCAGTTTCATCGAGGCTTTTGACTCTGTGCCACACAAAAGATTGCTGAAGAAGCTGGAGGACCCGGGCGCAGCTAGGGACATAGTTAGATGGGTGGGAACCTGGTTGAAGAAGAGACTGCAGAGGGTGGTGGTAAACCAGTTCAAATAAGAAGAGGGAGGTCATGAGTGGGGTGCCACAGAGATCTCTCCTGGGTTTTGTCCTCCTCAATATATTCATCAGTGACATTGTACAGGGCATCCAGAGCAATTCATGTCTCTCCTCAGATGACACAAAGTTCTGCGGTAGGGTAGGTGGTGACAAAGGGATCAGGGAGATACAGAGGTATCTACAAAGGCTAGAGAGGTGGTCTAAGGTTTGGCTATTGAAATTCAATGCTAAAAAATGTAAAGTTATGCACCTGGGGAAAAAACTCCATGACAGAGTACAGTATTGGGGGGGAGGGTTAAACTGAGCAGTATGGCAAAGGAAAGGGACTTGGCAGTCATCATTAGTGACTCGCTCAAACAATCAAGCCAGGCCTATAGGTAGGCTAATAGGATGGTGGGGCGTATCTAAAGGGGTATTGACAGCAGAAAAATTAAGGTACTGTTACCACTATATAGGTCACTGGTGAGGCTGCAGCTGGGATACTGTGCTCAGTTCTCACCTAAGGAAGGACAGGACAGGCTGGAGATGGTACAACAGAGGGTGACCAAGGCGAATCAGGGCCAACATGGTGGAACTTACGAAGATCGTCTCAAGGCACTGAATAGGTAGTCACTTGAGACCTGGTGAGAGAGGGGGATATGATAGAGACTTTAAAGCCCCTGAAGGGAATAAACAAGGTGAACTGAACTGCTAAACTACATGCACTGGATGTCCTGTACCTGGGCTTCAATAAGGCATTCGACTCAGTGTCGCATGGGAGGCTGGGAAGTAAGTAAGAAGGCACAGGGATGTGTGCAAAGCTGGTGAGATGGGTAGGGAACTGGCTTCAGGAAAGGCAACAGTGGGTGGTGGTGGTGATGGGTGGTGAGCTCTTATCACCAAGGCTAGTGACGAACGATGTTCCACATGGCTCGGTGTTGGAACCAGTGTTGTTTGGGATATTCATTGGGCATCAAGAGCAAGACCAGTCTGTTTGCTGATGACACCAAGATAGGAGCAGTGATGGATGACCTAGGGGGATGGTAGGGGTTGCAGGATGATCTGGCAAAGCTGAAAACCTGGTCAGATACCTGGCAACTGGTGTTCAATGCCCAAAATGCAAGGCACTGCATTTTGAGGTGAAAACCCCAAGGAGGAGTTATCCGCTGGGGGGAGTGCAACTAGCTGAGACAGAGGAGGAGAAGGATCTGGGGGTGCTTATTACAGGGTCAATGAATGACTCTGCACAGTGTAGGAAGGCAGCTGCAAAGGCCAACAAAATGCTGGGTTGCATTGCAAGGGGTATATCCTTGAGTAGGGGGGAGGTGATTCTGCCACTGTGTAGGTCATTAGTTAGACCACACCTGGAGTACTGCGTACAGTGCTGGCACCTGTATCTGAAGAGGGACATTAAGTTACTGGAGGGGGTGTAGTGCAGGGTGACAAAGATGATCAAGGGGCTGAGGGACCTACCATACGAGAGGAGGCTGAGGAAGTTGAACATGTAGTCATTGGAGGAGAGGAGGAGGGATGGGGGGATATGATTGAAACCTTCTAGTACATGAAAGGAATAAACAAGACAGGTACGGTGGGGCTGTTCAAAGTAAGGAAGGGGAGGGACAACCGGGGCCATGATGTGAGACTGGAGGAAGGAAGGTTCAGGAGGGAGATGAGGAGACACTTTTTTAACGGAGAGGGTGGTAGCCGGGTGGAATGCATTACTGACAGAAGTAGTATCCAGTAGCACAGTGGACTGCTTCAAAAGGAGCTGGGACAATGCAAGGGAAGGGGCGGGAGGGAGGGGCAGCTGAAGAATAAGAGGTGCTAGCTGCACATTCGAGCAGACTTCATAGACCACTAAGCTTTTATCTGCTGGCAAATTTCATATGTTCGTATACAAATTCAGTGCTTAAAAAACTTTATTGTGAGGATGCACAACCATTCTGGTGCTTTGAGGGGACAATCCCTGTTCATCAGGGGGGAACTATTTGCCAGGAATACAGAATCAAGACCCCCAGGTCACGAGTAGAGATTGGTGAGGGGGGAGATTTAAGTGGGATGTGAGGAAGTTCTGTGTTATAAAAAAAATTGCATGTGATGAGATGGAATCATTTACTTGTTCCAGTTACCTGGAACTTCTGCTTAGCCTTACAACGACATCATGACAAGGGAGCAGCTGATCAGAGCTTCTCAACTTTATTACCATTGTGCTGTTTTCCTTGATGGTGCCATGTCACAGCTCCCACACAGAGTCTTCTTCTAGTTGCTGCACTACATCCTTCGGCCATGACTTCTTGCCCACCAGCTTACCTGTTTCAAGCTGCCCCTCTTTCAGCATACTCCGGGAGAGAGTACTGGGTCACCAAACCACAGACAGTTGGGGGCACAGTCTTTGGAGTGCCCGGCACACATGGGTGGAGCCAGGCCCTTATATTATTCCACCTCTATTTTTTTCCCACAGTTGTGTCCCCACCCACCTCCCTCTTCTTAAATGTGTTGTTTCACCGGTTAGTCCTATGCGTAGTACATCTGCTGCAATTCCTGAACATCTCAACACACTGATAGTAGCCGACTCAGAAGCTACCTTCCCCCTGATCAATTACTGTTAACCGTATATTTCACAATAATGTGACGTGGAGCCACCTACCAGCCTTCATGATTCAAGAAGGATTCCGATTTTATCTGGGCAGCTGCCCAATGAGGTGAGTGGAGGGTCAGTACCAGTCACAATCCCTATCTTCACCCCAGTTCTTTCATACCTTTGTTGAATGGCATGGGGGGGGTTGGTTTTGAGTGTGTGGGAAAAGGGGACATGTCATTGTCTTTCTTGGCCGGGGCTGGCGGGGTGGTGGGATTTGGTGTTGATGAGTGCATGAGGGAATGGATGTTTTATTGATTATTTTTCTGAAGCTGGGGTGGAGTGGAACTAGGTGCCGTAGACTTGGGGGGATCATCGTGATACTGGTTGGGGCTGGAGGAGATGGATGTAATTTCTTGCTACAAGATGGTGGGAGTGGGAACTTGTGTTTTTTAACACTTTTGAACTTTTTTAAAACTTACTTTGGACTGCAAATTGTTGGTACAATGCATGTGCAGCACGGAGTTTAGCTATCTGCTATCAATTCACCGGCAAAGTGAAACTTTCCAGCACTCTGCAGCAAGCCTTCCACCTGCAGTACACGACTGCTGAGTTCTTTTTCAGGCTCTCCACACTAGAGGTGTGCAGAACCGGTTCTGATTAAAATGATCACCTCACCTAACCCGAAAGTGGTTTGGTAGGAACTGAGTCTAAACTGAACCTTCGGTTCCGGCCAGAAACAGCTCAAGGTTTTTTTTTTTCTGAAAATGAAAAACTTTCTTTTTGTTTTCCTACCCTCATCAACCTGCCTGTGCCGTTTGGGGCCGAAGTATCTGAAGCATCTCTGTGTCCACTTCTTGATTGCCAGTACTTGATTGGAAGCTGATGGGCAGAGAGCATAGTAGTCCTTTACTTCTGCTGGAGTAACTCAGTCACCCCCTTTCCCCTACAGTGCATCACTGTGTCAGTAGCTGAGCAGCCCACTGAGGAGAACAACACTGTTTAAATGAATTCTTGCTAACAGTAAGCAGAAATCAGAGCTCAATCTCTTCATCAGTGAACTCCTATTGCTTATTACAGCCTACAAGAACACACGACTACAGTACGGAACTCCTCAGTGCACTGCTTAGCTACTGACACAGTGGCCTGCTGTAGGGGAAAGGGGTTACAGTTGAGATAGCCTGAGGAAAAAAATAACTAAAGGCCTACTGGGATTGCTGCCTATCAGGCCCTCCCCAAATCAAGTATTGACAGTTGTGAGGGGCTGGGGGGAGTGAAGATGCTTCAAGCAAAAAGTACAGGTGGGTAGGATGGCGGGAGAGAGAGGAAGTCTAAAAGAGTGTTAGGAGGGTGGGGAGACTGGTAAGAGACCAGTTGTGCACCTTAGTTGGAGTGGGTGCCCAGTAGAAGCAGATTTGGGAGGGAGGGTGCCCAGTAAATTCAGTTTGGTCTAGTGGTTAGAACAGAGCTGTAAACCCAGAGATACAGATTTGAATCACGCCATTGCCACTTACTGTGTGACCCTGAGCAACTCGCTGAACTGCCCTTTGCTTAACCTCTCTGAACTCTATCTACTGTTTGAACCTTGTATATCACATGGCAGCAACATTCTCTCACCTTCTTCTCAAGGACTGCAAAGCATTTGGTAACAGAGATTGTATAAAATGCACTGTGTAAAACTAAATTGTACCATACATAACCATCGTGTCCTCCCAAGCTTGAGGCAGGTTATGAGGAAGCACTCGAAGGGTTAACCTGGTCCCTGAGAGCTGTTTCGTACTGGTCCTCAGCTGAAGATAGAATGTCTGAGTATTTGCGTAATGGTGTCTTCTGGTTCACCATGTGGGCCAGGGCATTATTATTAATGGCTCTGCCCTTCCCCCTTTTGCCTTTTAAGAGTGGAAGCTAGTTGGGCCTGGTGTGTCCTTACTGCTCTGGACTGCAGCGTGGAGGACTGCTTGAGGTGAGGGGCTTTTGAAGGTTGGAGTGCAGTCCTAGGAACAATGTAGGCAGCATCCGCTTGATTCAAAGTGGTGGAGGAGGCGTGGCTTACCCAAATGCTGGCTGCCGATTGGTGGAACCCAGGAACAGGAAGGAGTGCTTTTGGTAACTTTAGTTCCACAGGTTAGGAACTCTTAGAAACATAGAATTTGAAGGCAGATAAGGACCGCTTGGCCCACCTAGTCTGCTCATTTTCCTAGCTAACAGATAAGCTGCAGATCCTAGTTAGCCAACAGCTTACTTCTTCTTACCCGCCTCTAGGACTGCCTTATGCCTGTCCCATGTATTCTTGAAGTCCCCCACTGTTCTTGACTCCACGACCTCCTCAGGGAGGCTGTTCCATGCATCCATAACCCTCTCAGTGAAAAAATACTTCCTCACATTACCCCTGAGTCTTGGTCAGTCTGACAGCACTATGCGGTGGGGTGCAGTGGGTGAGAAAATCCCATTCAGCTGGCTGGGACCCTCTTGACCCTGAGGGAGTGAAGGTGCATCAGTGTGGAGTGAAGTTACAGCTGCAGAGGTGAGGCTGGCTGGTTCCCAGTTTTAAATCCTCAGGAGCTCTTCAGCTATGTCCCAGGAACAATGCAGACCTTTAATACAAATGAAATGAACAGTGGGGCAAATCTAAATGTTGTTATATTATAGGTTACAAATAGTTTTTATAAGCATTTTTTTTTATTTTTTTTTTTTTATTCTTTGGTAACCGGATAAGGCCCACTAGGTACAAATGCCTGTTTTCAGGGGCAACCCAGGAGTATTGAGAAGGTTAAAGAGGACAGGAAATAATTTCTAACTGGCAGCTGTTTATAAAATTCTTATTCTCAGAAATGATATGCATTCCCCTAAATTATCCATATTTAACCATACCTGAAGGAAAAGCAATACGAAAAATGGTACAGTACATGCTCATTGACAGTGACTGACAGCTCAGAGTGAGCACATACTGTATATAGTATGCGCTCATTGAGAGCTCAGTTGGCAGCCAGCCGTGGTGGTGAGAGGAGGGCTGTGCTGGTCATGGGCTGCGGGTCAGGTTGGGGGGTGAGCGGGATGGTGGTTCACTCCCTGACAGGGTGGGGGGCTTACTAGATCACCAGGGTATGGTTTCCATTCCTTGTACATGGGATTGGGGATAGAGAGGAGCGGCTGCTAGATCACCATGGAACTATTTCAAGTACTTGTACAGGGGTCAGGATGGGAGGGTACATCGGACACCAGTGTCGATTTATTTTATGTATCAGGTGGGAGATTGGGTGGGGGAAGAGACTACTGGACACCAGGGAAGATTATGTCTATATTACTGTGTTGGGGATGGTGATTGGTGGGGAGACAGACTAGTAGACCACCAGGGACTTATGTTTTCCTATCAATGGGATGGCGATTGATCGGGGGAGAGGAATATAAATATTTGTTATTGGTCCAGTGATTGGTGATCGTGGGGGGGAGGGACACTACCAGCAGGGCATACATTCTGTTTTTTTTTTTTTTACTGAAGGGACAGCGATCAGGTAGGGGGGAGTGAACCACTACCACCAGTGAATAGTGTACTTTTCTTTTTAGGGCCGGTGATTGGCAGTACCTCCGGCAGGCACTAGGGTTATGTGGAATACTGCCATATCTCTGTTGGCAGTATTTTCTCCATGCAAGGGAACCCCGCAAATAGTCCTTGCATGGAGAAGATGCTTTGTGAATTGGACTGTGCTGATATGCAGGTCACCTCCCTCTCAGTTGCATTGTGGACCCCTCAAAACTTTGCCTGGGTGCAAACTTTGGCTTTGTGACTACCACTTTGGCACAAAACCCAGTTTGCATGGGGCAAACTAGATCAAACTGGGTTTGTACAGGGGCAAAGTTTTATGAATCTGGCAGCTGGAGTTTTGACTATGTCATGGTTTGTGCCTAGAACTGTAAGCATGGTTCTGATAGGTTAACAGCTCATGATTAGCATTCTGTACCCAAACCATTTATTGAATTTTGATGACCGGGTAGGCCCACTGGGCCCCGAAGGTCCCTTTTTCAGGGACCATGACTTAGTGAACACTCCCATTACTGTTTCCATGAAGAGAACTGTGCAGAATGCTGTCCATAAAAAGAAAACAATTAATCCGGCCCGGTGGCGCTGAGAGTAGAGGCGCTGGACACCACACCTCATGCCATGCTGGCAACCCAGGTTTGGGAACCAGCCTGGACTGGCAGCAGTTGGCAGGGGAGGGAGAGGATCGAGCATCCGGTGGACAGCTGTCCTCTCCTGGGAGGGAGGGTGGTACCAGCTCAGCACTTGACTGGCCTATGGCAGAAGCCAGAGCATAGCAAGTGCAGAGCAACACAGAGAGAGGGTCGGGAAGTGGTAGACATCTGCTAGAATGCTTTGATGTAGGGCGCATGCCACTCTCTCAGAACAGGGAAAAATCAACACCGGAGCGCCGAGGGGAAGGAGCACCAGCACAGACCCTAATTACTCCTGCCTGCCTGACCACTGGAGGGACCCGACAAAACAATAATTAAATCAGGGTGTACGTGCCCCCCCGTACCCACCTGGGGGGGTGCAGCTATGGCTCCATAGGGGTCCACCGGGGATTCAGGTAAGGCAGTGAAGTGGGGCTGGTGCTTAGACGTCTCCTGACAGAGTGGGGCTCCGGCGTGGAAGGGGACAAAGAAAGATTTCAAAAAAGAAAACAATTGAAAACACAGTTTTCTACATCAGTGTTTATTCAGGTACAGTCAAATATGGATCATGTGGAGGTATGGATTTCAATTCAGTAAATAGGAACATTACCAACTGCTGCCAGTCAGCACAGATTTCCTGTCCCTTTCTTTTGTAGAAAAGAATCACACATAGCCGATGCAAATGGGAGACTCCAGAGCCTAGTGGGCACTTTAAATGGGAAAAAAAACTGCGTTGTGTAATGTACATGAACGAAACTCTGAAAAAGCAGCACATTTTGATGAGCTGTCACATTGATCAACCTCAAAGATTATGACTTCATTATTGGAAGAGATTTTAACAAGGTGCTAGACTGCATAGAAGAGGGGGGAATAGCACAAGTCAGAATACAGAGACCTAGAGCAATTTCAGAAACTTTTAGATGATCTGAGGGTGGTAGACACATAGAGAACTGTCTATTCAAAAGGAAGAGACTTTTTGTATTACTCAGCAAGACACCAGAATTATAGGTATATACTGCAGATCATTTATTGGTTTTGAAAGGATTGGTCAGTAATATAGCAGGCGTAAAGATAGAGAACATTGTGATTTCTGACCATGGACCACTGTCGAGCTTAATGGGAATAAGCAGAATACGGGATTCCGATGGAGGCTTAACACCTCTCTGATGCAAACTAAAGACTTTGAAGAATATATTCATAAGGAAACAGCAGAATTCTTTTTTGACTAATGACACAGCAGAAGTCACACATTCATATCTATGGGACATTTAAAGCATTTATAAGGGACATAATAATAAGTTTTTCAGCAGTTCATAAGAAAGAAAGGACACAAGCACTCAAAGAAAAAGAGGAAAGGGTGAAACAGGAATGTTATATCCAGTATAAAGGGAAGGGATGGAATAGTCCAAATAAAGGGGCATAAATAACATTTATAAAAAGAAAGGTGGAAAATCTAATGAAATATACAGCAACTAACAAATGTAAAGCTTCCTTCACTTACTGTAACAGAACAACAAGAACTTAAACCAATTTCCCACTCCAAAATAGTAGCGGCTATTAAAAACGTACCAGTAGGAAAACTCTGTGTCTGGATGAGATTCCAATAAATCTGTATAAAGAACTCAGTTCTAAAGTATCCAAATATTTAAGAAAGGCCTTAGTTGGGGCAATGGAGACTAAGACCCTTCCTGAAATGATGGACAGGGTCTACATTTCCCTTAGCCCAAAAAAAGGGAAGGGTGTGATGGAATGAATGTAAGAGCTACAGATCTGCATCACTACTCCCCCCAACGCAAACAAGTGCAAAGTAATGCACCTGGGAAACAAAAACCCAGGGGAAGAGTACACAATGGGAGGATGAGATACTGACAACAACAACAAGCATTTATCAATGCCGAATGTTTGCTTGCTGGCATTGGCAGTGGTAGTGTAGAAGTTACAGAGCTGCGTAATAGGAATGGCAGTGAAGTATTGAACTGAAGCCAACCCCACCACCACCCTGCAGAGAGTGACAGGCATTGGGGTGTGCGTTTGGGTCATCAGGCATAACGGCCACGCCATTTCACCACCCCACCCCACCCTGCAGACACTGACAAGTGTCACGGTGTTCCTTGGGTCTTTGGTTCTTATGCGCACTCCCATTTCATTAGGGAAATATGGTGAGATGGATGCGATATAGAGAATGGGGTGAACTTTGGGGTCAAGAGTCCAAGGCATACCTCAATGCCTCTCACTGGCTGAAGGGTGTGGAATGGTATGAGCATTACAGGCAAGAATCCCAAGTCACACCCTGATGCCTGTCATTCTCTACAGGGTTGGGCGTTATGGTTGGAAACCCTAATACCTCAGGCATTCGTTGGTACTTTTCACCCCAAATTTTCACATGTTTTTTGTGGCCCCCCTCATGAACAGGGGAATATCAGTTTGTTAGCTGAAGCTGCTTATGCACAGCGATTACGGCATTTAGCACCACAGGTGCAAAAACATTCCGAACAGGATGTAATTAATGACAGCTGTACTGTTCATGGGGAGGTGTAAAAAAATGGCAATGTTGCAAATCTGCAGTAAAAATATAAAAAAAAAATGGTGAAGTCACGAACGACATACAAACTGTGCAACGACACCATAATATAATTAGGTTGGGGATTTTTTACAGCAGATTGTCAACTCAGGCATTTTGGTGCCTCGATCATGAACAGTGTCACTGTGATTTTCTTTATCTGTGCGAACAATGATTTCCCACAGCAACCACA
Source organism: Neoceratodus forsteri (assembly GCA_016271365.2). Lineage (NCBI taxonomy): Eukaryota > Metazoa > Chordata > Ceratodontiformes > Ceratodontidae > Neoceratodus > Neoceratodus forsteri. The sequence continues at coordinate 73,095,728 of CM057458.1, read as the reverse complement.
CATCTCTGCGCTGAAAGTGTGAAAACACACTGCAGCCATGTTGGGAAAAATGACAGCTGTACTGTTCATAAGGAAGTGTGGAAAAATGCTACTGGTGAAAATCTGGACTGAAAATATTACAAAGTCATGAACTTACGAGGGTGTGTGGAAACTGCGCAATGCTCACTCATAACACAGTCATTTTATGGACTTTTGTCACCAAATTTTCAGCATAGCCATTTTAAGACCTCTGCTCATGAACAGTGTAACTGTGATTTTCTTAATCTGTCCTAAACATTGCTTTGGCACACCAACAGCACCATTGTGCGCTACATGTGCGAAAACACATTTTGGGTGACATATGAAAAATGGCAGCTGTACTGTTCATAAGGAAGTGTAATAAAATGGCAATGTTGAAAATCTGGAGTGAAAATATTAAATTTGCAAACTTACGAGCATGCATAGGAACTGCGCAACGCAGGCTCGTAAAACAGTCATTTTTAGGAATTTTTCACCAGATTTTCAACATAGCCATTTTAAGACCTCTGCTCATGAACAGTGTCACTGTGATTTTCTTAATGTGTCCCATACATTGATTTTGCACATCGACTGCACCATTGTGTGCTACATGGGCGGAAACACATTTTGGGCAAGATGTGAAAAATGACAGCTGTACTGCTCATAAGGAGGTGTGGTAAAATGGCAATGTTGAAAATCTGGAGTGAAAATATTGAAAATTCGCGAACTTACAAGCGTGCGTAGGAACTGCACAATACGCTCATAAAACAGTCATTTTTAGGAATTTTTTCACCAAATTTTCAACATAGCCATTTTAAGACCTCTGCTCATGAACAGTGTCACTGTGATTTTCTTTATTTGTCCCGACACAATGATTTCGATAATCGACTGTGCCATTGTAGCGCTACATAGGCGGAAAACATTTTGGGTAAGATGAAAAATGACAGCTGTACTACTCATAAGAAGGTGTGGTAAAATGGCAATGTTGAAAATCTGGAGTGAAAATATTAAAAAGTCGCAAACTTACGAGCCTGCATAGGAACTGCGCAACGCACGCTCGTAAAACAGTCATTTTTGGGAATTTTTGCACCAAATTTTCAACATGAGGTTTTTGGGACCCCTTCTCATGAATGATGTCACTGTCATGGTGTTATTCAGGCCCAAGGGGTGATTTCATGCACTGACTGCGAAATCACCCTTCGGGCCCGAATAACGCCATGACAGTGACATTTTCCTCGAGAAGGGTCCCAAAACCCCATGTTGAAAATTTGGGCAAAAATTCCAAAAATGCCTGAGATATGCAATAAAGTTGAAAACCCTGTCTAGCCCATTATACAGCTTACCGGCATTTCTCAGTTCAGCGATCGGCTTTGAAGAGTGCCAGACGTGTTCCCAGTCCACGAAGATTGTCGCGCCGAGCCTGGAGGTAGTATGGGGCGGGGGTGTGGGAGGCAAGGTGCGCAGGGGTGGGTGCGTTTGGGGGCTGGAGAAAGCGGGACCGCTTTTATTTGCAGATTAAAAAAAAAAGACGACGTGGGACATTTGCCACGCTGGGGTGGGCTCCCAGCGTGGCACAAGGATGGCTGGGGGGCCGTGGAGCCGACGGGGGATTGGGCACCCCATCAGCCATATGATCAGTTGCCACGCTGGGGTGGGCTCCCAGCGTGGCACCCAGTACTGGGGGGTGAGGACAGTGGAGCCGAGTGGGGATTGGGCACCCCGTCGGCTATTCTGTGAGTTGCCGCTGGGTGGGCACCAGCGTGGCATGTAAGGCTTGGGGAGCACAGCACAAGCCAACAGGGGATTAGGCACCCCATCGGCTATACGTTTGTTGCGGGGGAGGGCAGCATGTATGCGTGCGTTTATGCTTGTGTGTGTGGAGTGGGAGCTGCACATGACAGGCGATACCTTATCGCTGCTCACTGAAGCATAGCTCCCCTTTCAACTGTATGCCACTGCATTTTGGAGCTTGTCATAGACACCTCCAGCATGCATTGGCTTACAGGGCCGCGCTGCCAACACACTGACTGAATTGGAGGAGGAGGTGACACACCTCCAAATCTGGATGATGGCATTTTGCTTGTGCAAAGCAAACATAATAAAAATGGAATGGGACCTGGGGGTAGTTATATCAGATCATGGGTGTAGGCAGGCATACTCCAAGCACTCCATGGTGAGAAATTTTATTTAAGGGGGGGTAGCAAATAGGCTCTGAACTGCTTCCTTTTTCCATGAAAACTAACAAAGAAAATACTGAACCTTTCTGTAGTTTTATTCATAGGAGTTGAAACTAGAAGGACTGGTCACTAGTACTCTGTTTGCATCCCAAGCACAATACAACTTTACAGGCTCTGGACTGGTATGTGGATGTCTTAGGGAGCAATGCATAGCATTTGTATTTACCCATGCATGGCAACAGCCACTGTCATGAGATACAAAAGTTGTATTGTGCCAAATGAGGCAACAAACACGGTCCTGGTGCACATTTGTATATTGTCTGGCTACACCCCGGGGGGGGTAGCTCACCCTAACAAGGGGGGGGGGTAGCAGTGAGTCCACTTGGTGTGCAGATCTGAAATCTCTAGCTACACCCCTGTATCAGATGACCTAAAGGTTGGGCAAGCAATGTGAGAAGGCAGTAAGAAGGGCGGGGGGGATACTGGGATGCATTGGGAGAGGCATCACCAGTAGAAAATAGGAAGTTGTTATCCCTCTGTACAGACAGTTGGTGAGACCACATCTGGAGTACTGCGTGCAGTTCTGGAGACCCCATCTCCGCCAAAACATAGACAGGGTGGAGGCTGTCCAGAGGAGGGCAACCAAAATGGTGCAGGGTCTGCACTAGAAGACATATTAAGAAACAGTAAAGGAGCTTAATATGTATAGCCTCGAGGAAAGAAGGGAGAGGGGGGACATGATAGAAACTTTCAAATACCTCAAGGAAATTAGCAAAGTCCAAGAGGGTAGCATATTTCAGAAAAAGAGATGTGCAAGAACAAGGGGGCACAATTTGAAGATAGAGGGGGGACAGCTCAGAGGTAATGTGAGGAAGTATTTTTTCACAGAGAGGGTTGTAGATGCATGGAACAGCCTTCCTGAGCAGGTCGTGGAGTCAAAAACAGTGGTGGAATTCAAGAATGCATGGAACAGACATAAGGCAATTCGAGTTGGGGGTAGGAGGAAATAGGCTGTTGGTTAACTAGGATCTGCAGCTTATCCATTAGGAAGGGAAATGGGCAGACTAGGTGGGGCAAGTGGTGCTTATCTGCCATCAACTTCTATGTTTCTAGGCTACTCAATTGCATCTATAAAGTTTTGAAAAAAGTGCTTCCTAAAAGAATTAAAAAAGACGTAGAGAAACTTGTAGGAAGAGAACAAGTAGGGCTCATTGCAGGGAAGGCAGAAGTGGGTAATTAAGTGATAAAATTCATTGAGTTGGAGTATACAAAGCAATAACTGGCTGGTATGTGTCATTTTTCAGCCTCGGCATTTAAATATAATCTACACCAGCCAGTTGTTGTGAGTATGCGCCAACTTGTTGAATGTTGTTACTGTTATATGCGTTGGAGTTGGTACAGTAAGTGTACTTGTGTCAGGTGGTGAGATTGTGATTGCAAGAAGTAGGAGATGCAATCAGTGAGAACTGTAGCAGTTGCATTTAGATAGTGTGACGACTTTGTAGAAACTGTGCTTTAAGAAGTATACTGGAAAGCAGACTGAGCTAACAGTGAAAGGGAAAGGAAACGGTACCGAGTGCTGTTTTGGGTTTGTACATAGTGAGTGGTGTTTTGGAACTTCTGTAGCACTTATTTATTTAAATACGGCAATAGGATGAGGAATAGGGGATACGTGATGTCTGGGCTTGTAATACACAATGTATCTCAAGTGAGTGGACAGTGACCTTGGGTAACCTCACAAGTGGTGTAGCGTAGCAGAGCCACGAGTGATGGTTCCCGAGGTCACTGTGTACAAGTTGAGATACATTGTTTATACAGTAGGGGGTTACTGATATGCTATTCTTTATTTAGCCATAAAAACCCCACCAGTGTGTCTCGGGCAAGTAATACGTCAGCAGAGTGTGATAAAAATAAAATCACTGTGCCTACGTAAGCAGAGTATGATAAAAAAAAATAAAACCACTGTGCCTACATCATCACAACATTAACCACTCCGCTAATGCCAACAGACACTAACACTAAAACAAACCACACTTATGCGGACCAAAATAACTTGACAGATCAATGGCAAAAGAAAAAAGTAAATCATACAAGCACTACATTAATCGACAACACCACAAAATGGGGCCCCATTGTATAAACCGTACACATAATGTGCAAATGTTGAATATGGGAAATATCAGAATTCATGCTTAGTGACCTCGGGACATGTCACTAGCAAACTAGCAAAACTAGCAAAATGGTCAGAAGAGTGGCAACTGGGATTTAATGCAAAGAAGTGCAAAATCATGCACATAGGGAAGAGAAACCCTGAAGCCACTTATAGGCTGGGAGGGGAGTTGCTAGCAGTCACAAAGGAAGAAAGAGACTTGGGCATCATCATCACTGATGACCTAAAATCATCCAAGCAGACCTCTAAAGCAGTAGGTAAGGCTAGGGGGGTGTTAGGGTGTATTAGTAGGGGTATCACAAGTCGTAAGAGGGAGGTAATAATCCCTCTGTACAAGACATTGGTTAAGCCCCATCTGGAGTACTGCGTGCAGTACTGGAGGCCACACCTTCACAAGGACATTAACCAAATTGAGGCAGTCCAGAGAAGGGCAACCAAAATGGTGCAGGGACTGCATCAGAAGACATATGAGGACAGATTAACGGAGCTCAATATGTATACCCTTGAGCAAAGGAGGGAGAGAGGTGATATGATCGAGACATTTAAACACCTTAAGGGCATAAACAAGGTGAAAGAGTCTAACATGTTTAAATATAAGAAAAATAGCAGGACAAGAGGACACAGCATGAGATTAGAGGAGGCCGATTAAGGGGAATGTGGGAAATTCTTTTTCACAGAAAGGGTGGTAGATGCATGGAATAGCTTACCACAAGAAGTGGTGGCTATGAATACAGTGCAGGGCTTCAAACAGGCATGGGATAGGCATAAGGGAGCAATACAAATGACTATGAATAGATAGGTCACTGACAGAGCAAAGGCCGATGGCACATTTATAAGGTAGAAAAAGAAATGGGCAGACTGGATGGGCCTTGCGGTCCTTATCTGCCGTCAACTTCTATGTTTCTATGTTTCTATGTCACTTGTGGCTCCGCTACGCTCTGCCACTTGTGATATAACATCCAAGGTCACTAAGCACTCATCCTGATATTTCCCATATTCAACACTCACACGTTATGTATCCCCAATGTATTACACACCCAGCCATCACATGTCCGATTTATACAGTAGGGCTACTTTTGCTCTGTATTATGTTTTCTTTCAGTTTATTTACTTTTTGGACGGAAAGTGTGTGGTGACAAGCAACGCGGCACACTGTGGCATGAGGAGTGAGTTGGGGGGATGATGTGTACAATGTGTGTATAAATGGTGGTGATGTGTACACTGTGTAGATATATTTCTGCAATCACCTGTAAGAAGGCAGAGTTCCTGTCTGGGGAGATTGCAGCTGCTCAGAATTGACCAGCTCAGCTTTTTCACACTGTGGATAGGCTGTGCAACCTATCTTGTCTACAGGTCCAAAGGGCTTTTACGCAAAAGGAGTGCAATGAACTTGCTCGATTCTTTGCTACTAAGGTGGCTGACATATGGGAGGCGCTCCAACCGGCACACTCTAAGGGTGTTGTTGTGGATCAGCATGAGGCTGTAGCCCCTCGGTTTTCCTAGAGTGCCTTTGGCCGACCGGAATTCATGGATATCATGTGGATTGTCCGAGGTGCACACCCTACATGCTGTAGTTTGGATCCAGGGCCAACCTCCCTGATTTTGGGTTGTATCGATTCTATTGGTCCAGTCCTAGCATGGATAGTCTGGTGCTCCCTGGAAACAGATGAGTTTTCGAGCTCATTTAAGGAGGCTGTGGTAATACCGCTCCTGAAGAAAGCTTCTTTGGACCTGGACTGCCATGCAAACTACAGAACAGTCTCTAATCTTCTCTTTTTAGGGAAGGTGATTGAGAAGGTAGTGACTGTACAACTGGAGAACCATTGATCATCCATGATATCTATGAACCCCTCCAGTCCGGTTTTCGAAAAAGGCATAGTACTGAGACAGCACTGGTACGGGTGCTCAATGATCTCCTGATGGCTAGGGATCAGAGGAACCATTCCATTTTGGTCCTCCTTGATCTCTCATCAGCTTTCAACACTGTGGACCGTGGGGTTCTGCTTGAGTGTCTGAGGTTCATCTGTGGACTATCAGATGAAGTCCTCAGGTGGTTTACTTCTTGACTCACTGGAAGAACTGAGAGAGTGGTGTCCGGGGTTTAATCCTCCGACCCAGTTTCTCTGTCTTGTGGAGTTCCTCAGGGCTCAGTATTGTCCCCTATGTTGTTCGCAGTGTATATCCTGCCCCTAGAAGACATTGTAAGAAGGTATGGGCTGAGGTTTCACTGCTATGCTGATGATACCCAGCTCTACCTTTCTTTTGCACGCAATCAGGATGGAGCTTTCTCTGTCTTTAATACCTGCCTTAGTGAAATCCAGGACTGGATGGATTCGAGTTGGTTGAAGTTGAACTAGGAAAAGATGGAGGAGTTGGTAGTGGACTCAGTGTGCCGGATAGGGGGGTCGGGAGTTGGTTCACCCTCAGGACTTTATCTTGGGGGTGTTTCACTCCCGACCTCTGAATGGGTGCGTAACCAGGGGGGTAATACTTGATGATGGTTTGACTATGCATTTGCAGGTGTCTGCTGTCATCAAGTCCGCATTTTACCATTTTCAGAAATATCTCCAGGATTAGGCACCTTGTTCTGTCTGGCAAGCTCCCTGTGCCGGTCCATGACTTTGTGTCCTCACATCTGGACTACTGCAACTCCCTTTACCTAGGGCTTTCTGGGGTTGAAATCCGCCACTTGCAGCTAATGCAGAATGCAGTGGGCCAGCTTTTGACTGGTACTTCTTGGTCCAGCCATATTTCACCAGTGTTGCGCGGACTTTACTAGCTCCCGGTAGAGTGGCGGATCACCTTTAAAGTCGGTCTTCTGACTTACAAAGTCCTACATGGACTTGGCCCTGACTACCTGCAAGAGCTCCTGGTCCTTTACTGCCCTGGGCAATCACTCCGCTCAGCTGGCGAGGGGTTGCTAGAGATCCTGAGGGTGTCCTTGAAATCTTCTAGAGCACATACATTTATGTACATGGCCCCAATCCTCTGGAATCCTGTACCCCCCCCCCCAGATAAGGGAGTGCACAACCATGAAGGAGTTTAAAAAGGCCCTAAAAACATATTTGTGGACCCAAGTATTCGGAGTCTGATTGTATTATTTTAATTACTTGTTTTTATTGTAATGATTGGAATTTTATCTATGTATTTTGTACGGAGCCTTGATTTTTTGAAAGGCGCCTTAAAAATAAAGTGTTATTATTTATTATGATTATTATTATTTTCTCCGTGTACACGTCAGTTGCCAATTATTACATGGGGGGTGAAGATACACAGGTTTATCTCACTGTGTATCTGTTCACCCCTGTTATATAAATACTTGTTTTACAGAGCGGCATGCTGAGGGAAGGAGCTTGCTGAAAGTGGAGTAGTGTCTTAGGACGGTAGCACTGAAGGGGGTGTTTGGCAGGATAGCACTGATTAAAGAAAAGGAGAAAGTTAGTTTTTGTGGGAAAAATGCTGGAAAAGTAGCAACATATAAATGTAAGGTGAGAAATTAATTTGATGTATTATGTTTGAGGTGCGCTGGGCTTCGGTACTTGTGTGACAGAAATGCTTGATGTGCCGCTGCTCTGTGTTTTCTGGGCCATAAGTCTGTGGGAAATTAGAAATTAAATACTTTTAAAATGTCTTTGCTGCTGACTTAGTTTGTACTTTTGTTGCAAGCTCATCCTTTCCAGATAGAACAGAAGCTTTTTGTTCTTCCTCAAAGAGACCCAAAATGATAAGCCCCTGCACCATACCCATCGGTGCCTTGCAGCCAGGGGAGCCAAATAAAGTTATGATGTCTGCAAAGTTTTAACTAATTAAAACACCTCCATTGCTCGTAAAAATGTAAAAAAATGGTTCTAAGGACTTTCCTGTCGTTTGCTGCCACCCCCACTCTGCCCCGGCGCTCACTAGCATAATGACGAGATGCTCGTGAGAGCATGGGGGCGCGCTCCATTATATGCAGTGGGCAGTAGCTTTTCTGTCAATTTTAAATTATGTAGTGGCCACTTGGCAATGAAACATGGGCACCGGTCCCCTAAGAAGGCACTTGTTAGTTGAATGGTGCCCATGTTTCTTTTTTTTATTTTCCAATTGTTTGATCAAGTGAGACACATTAAGCTGAAAGCTTGTTTACAGATGCAACCTGAGAGCACAGGAAAGTTAAGTGACTTGCTCAGGATCACACAGTATATGCAAGTGGGGGCTGTGGGATTCAAACCCAGGTCTCCAGATTTGTAGCTCAGAGCCTTAAACCACTGCGCCATACTGCCTCCCTAAAGTGCCAAACTGCCACAAAAGCTGCTTTCCATTGCATATAATGGAGTACGAGCAGCAGAAAAAAAACCGGGAAGTCTTTGAGACCCATTTTTTATATTTTTACAAGCAATGGAACTTTTTAATTAGTTAAAACTTTGTGGACATCATAACTTTATTTGGATCCTCTGACAGCAATCAATCAATCAATCAATCAAAATCTTTATTTATTCAGGCGAACATCATTGAGCATAGCTCATTTACAAGATGGACCTGAGTGGTCATAACAAAAAAGGTTACAGAGTGTATACAAAAAACATGATATTGAAATAGCACAAATACAAACATTTATGAGAGAGATAGATATACAATTATTTACATATATACAAGGCAAAGGACAGTAAACCAAAAACCTATTAAAGGTGAGAAACAAACAGTCTGGTGGGGATAAGGCTTGGATAATGGTACATGGGTGGGCAAATATGTTTGTGGTTTGATGTGGAAAGGACCAGAGCAATGATAGAAGAATAGGGATGAGATTTAGAAGGGGTGGGTGGGGGAGAGAGAGGGTGTGGGGAGTGGGGGTGTGGGAGGACTAGGCCTTGTGGAAGCAATTGCATGAATCTGGGATTAGGCTGGTGTACAGCTTTTTGAAGGATGTAAGGGGGATCAGTGTTTCCATTTTCAATGTCTTTTGGATAGAATTCCAGATAAGTGCAAGGGAATAACTGATTGCAGCTCTTCCATACCGGGTGCAGGTGATAGGAATCTTCAGCAGGATCAGTTTGTTGATCCTCAAGGTGTAGGGCCTGGATGTGATCTGGTTGAAGCAATCTGAGATGTAGGAAGGGAGTTTGTTTGTCAGAGCTTGTAGATCCAGATAGCAGCATTTTCTTCTTCTATGTTGCAGGGATGTCCAGCTGACTGCATTGTAGAGAGAGCAATGATGGGTGCTAGAGGGAAGGTCAGTAATGAATCTAATAGCTCTATGATACAGGGTGTCTAGTTTGTTTAGATGGGAGAGGGAGCAATGACCAGAGGAAGTCAGCATAATCAATGAGGGACATGAATGATGCAAGGATTAATCTTTGTTTGGAATCTTTGGTCAGGTAGTGTTTGATTCTATAGAATAGACCAAGTCTTTGTCTTAACTTTTTCAGGAGCTCTTCAACGTGGGTAGTATAGTCTAGTTTATTGTCTATCCATACTACTAGGTATTTGAATTTGTCAACATATTCCAGATTTTCACCAAGGATGGTAGAGAGTTGTGGGAGGGTGAATGATGGGATAGTGGAAGAACAGTTCTTGTGGGCAAAGAACATAGCTTTGGTTTTCTTAGCATTTAGTAATAATTTCTTTTTAATAGGTTATGCTGGAGGAGGAGAATTGAGACTGTAGGAGCTCACAGGCTTTTGATGGTGAGGGATCGTCACATAAAGTACAGTGTCATCTGCAAAAGGTGGATATTAGAAAGAGAGAGATTGGAGTCAATATTGTTGATGTAAATGGCAAAAGGATGGGACCTAGGATGGAGCCTTTGTACACCTCTTAGGAGTGGCTTAGGGGTAGATAGATCACCATCATTCTTTACCAGTTGTAGCCTTCCAGAGAGATAGCATCTGAACCATTTAATAGAGAGTGAGTCAAGGCCTATGGAGTTTAGTGAGGTGATTAGAAGATCATGATCCACAGTGTCAAAGGCTTTGCTTAGATCCAGAAACACAGCACAGGTATTCTTCTTTTATCTAGGGCAGTCTGCCAGTCATTTGTGACTTTTGCTAGAGCAGAGATGGTGCTATGCATTGATCTAAACCCAGATTGAGCTGGATTTAGGAGATTGTTGTATCAAGGTAGGCAGTTAACTGAGAGTTTACCAGCTTCTCAAGCATCTTGGATAGTATTGGTAAGATTGAGATGGGCCTATAATTATTGATGTCCATGGGATCACCTGCCTTAAGTAGTGGAAACACTTGAGCTGTTTTCCATATTGAGGGGATAGTACCAGTGACAAGTGATAGATTGAAGAGATGGGTGAGGGGGGCGGTTAAGGCATACAGTGCTACTTTTAGCAAGGCACCAATAGGTATGATGCAGGGGCTGACTGTATTATCTTGGTGAGTCTCTTTAAGGGTTTGAAATTTGGCAGTTATTTGGACTGAAGCAGCTGAGGTGGACCTCCTTGTGACTCCATTTTTATTTCACTTTCTGTTTTCAGTTGGAGCTGTGAATAACTGACTCTGGGCGTGGTTATAGGCTGATTAACTGACTGTGGGAGGGGTTTAGTTGAATAATCGACTCTGGGGGTTCTCCGATGTAGTTTGTGGGAAAATAACTGATGGTAGTTCTTCATTGTGATTGGCTGAGAACAAATACCTCTCGTATAATATAAGATGACTGCTAGATACAATCTGCTTGGTAAACAAGAAAAGAATACTGACTGCTGAAGTACCTTTAGATATTTTTAAGGCTTTTGACACCTTTGATTGGAATTTATTATTCAAGGCTCTAGAAATATTTGGAATAGGCCATAATATTTGCACACGGGTGAGAACCCTATATAGGAGTCCAGTGGCAGAAGTTATCACAAGTGGTATAATCTCAAGCCCTTTTAAGTTATTCAGGAGCTAGACAGGGGTACCCTTTATTCCCACATTTATTTATATTGGCAGTGGAACTCCTTATAAGAAATATTACTAATTATGTCACTATCAACGGGATAAAAGGAGGTAAAATAATGGACAAGGTATTTGTATATGCAGATAACCTGCTACTTACACTTAGCAATCCTTTAGAATTGTCCGGCAACCTGAAAATTATGCTAGACAAATTTGCATCAGTCTCTGGTTTTGAGGTTAATGGGAAAAATGAAGGTGCTGCAGTTAACAACAGGTCAGACATATGAGAATCTTAAAGCAGCAGTACAACGAAATTAGGGGCAAAGCATTTGACCCTCCCACTTTTCACTATAAAATATTCCAGGCATCTTCCATTTTTATTTGGTGGTAAAATGTTCTAATTCTACCAGAATTTGAGTATTTTATTAATGTTTTAATTTAGTTTTCTTCTCAAGAAAAAGATGGCCGCCACATATGGCTTCATCATTCTAAACCTGCCAAGGGTTAGGATCGAGAAACTTCAAAATAAAGCGCAGTAGCATAAGAGATGCCTGGAAAAGTAGACTTGATAGGTATGCTAATATTTTATTATTATGTATCCCAAACCAGCTTTTTGGAAAACACAAAAACATTTTTCTTTACACGGCTGCTTTAAAGACAGCTTAACTGATGTGACATTTGTCAATGATGGTATAACATGTTTAGGACTTATATCACCAAGGATCCATTGAAATTTATTGATCTGAATCTTACCTCACTTTTGAGAGAGATTTAAACTGACCTGAATAGATGGAGCAAGTTGCATCTTTCCCTTTGAGGGAAATTAACTCAATTAAACTAACTCTAGCCCCCCCAGATATTTTACCTCTTTCAAAACATACCAAATCTTTTTGGAAATAACAGAATGGTCTACAGAGGCAAATTGTTCAAGAGCTTCTTATGGAATGGGAGACCAACAAGATTAGCCATTAATAAGTTGAGAGCCCACTGAAAGGAAGAAGTATCACTTGGCTTTCCTTTTTTAAAATTATAATTTCGTTTTTAAAGGAAAGCTGTCGAAATCGGAGTCCCCCTTCCCTTACTCTTGATTAAGTGTTTCACAAGTGAAATGTTGTTTTTCACTTACTGAAACATACTTTATTTTTATTTTTTAAGGTCTGTGGTTCTACAAAATGTTGGAACCTGCGTGGTTCCAATTCGCTGGAATGCACGGCGCCACACCGCCCACCTCAATACACTGTCACCTCAATATAAGTGTACTGAGGCGAGCAGTGCAGTACTGTGCTTTCTGGTGAAATGGAACCGCCCAGGTTCTGACATTTTGTAGAAACAGGGACTTTACAAAATAAAAAATAAAGTATGTTCCTGTAAGTGAGAAACAGCGTTTCACTTGCGAAATGCTTAATTGAAGGGTAAGGCTTTGTGGGAGACGAGGGACTCTGATTTCAACACCTTTCCTTTAATAGATGAACCACTCCTTTGCTTAAGTCTGGAGAAGAATTTAGTATACACAAACAGATTGTCAGATTTTTTGTTTATTCGTGTCTCAAAAAGCATAATAGGAAATTCATGTATAAACAGTTCTTTGTATGCCCTCAAAAATTTTTTTGTGAAAAACTGGAATAAGAACAACCTCCCATAAAGTTAACACCATTAGGGAGAAATCCAAATCTTAATCAATATAAGGTATCCTTAACAAACATAGGATGGAACACTCAAGGTATTGTGAATGTAAAGGACATTATAGATCAGAAATCCAGAGCCCCATTATTCAAAAGAGCATAACCTTGCCCTACAACTTGCAACTGTCCAGGAGCAAGAGGATGCTGCATTCATTTGAACAGTGCACCAGTGCTATTTGACTAAATATAGGGCCATGGCAGTGCAGCGCCAACTCATGTAGCTCTGCCCCGACGTGGATACCGCCACAGCGCTATCTGCGATATTGAAAGTTACCCATGCAAATGAGCCCACTGGGCATGCAAAGCAGTAAGGGGCCATTTGTATGCCCCTTATGGACTCATTTGCATAGGTAGTGAGGCAGGTTAGCCTAGTGCCACCCCCCTCCATTAGCCAGTCCCAGATATGTGTAGATATCTCTGGTGGTAGTGGTCCCCCCTGCCGATCTCCAGCCCATACTGTCATACATAAAATCCCTGGTGGTAGTCGCTGCTCATCAATCACCAGCCTGTACTGTCATAAATAAAATCCCTGGTGGTAGTGGCCCCCCCCACCACCAATCACCAGCCTGTACTATCATAAATAAAATCCCTGGTGGTAGTGGCTCCTCACCAATCACCAGCACGTCCTGTCATAAATAAAATCCCTGGTGGTAGTGCCCTCCCCGATCACCAGCCTGTACTATCATAAATAAAATCCCTGGTGGTAGTGGCTCCCCACCAATCACCAGCACATCTGTCATAAATAACATCACTGGTGGTAGTGCCTCCCCGATCACCAGTCTGTCCTATCATAAATAAAATCCCTGGTGGTAGTGGCCCCCGATCACCAGCTTGTACTATCATAACTAAAATCCCTGGTGGTAGTGGCTCCCCACCAATCACCAGCACATCCTGTCATAAATAAATCCCTGTGGTAGTGCCCCCGATCACCAGCTTGTACCATCATAAATAAAATCCCTGATGGTAGTGGCCCCCCACCAATCACCAGCACATCCTGTCATAAATAAAATCCCTGGTGGCAGTTCCCCCTGCGATCACCAGCCTGTACTATCATAAATAAAATCCCTGGTGGTAGTGGCTCCCCACCAATCACCAGCACATCCTGTCATAAATAAAATCCCTGGTGGTAGTGGCTCCCCACCAATCACCAGCACATCCTGTCATAAATAAAATCCCTGGTGGTAGTGGCCCCCCCAATCACCAGCCTGTACTATCATAAATAAAATCCCTGATGGTAGTGGCCCCCCACCAATCACCAGCACATACTGTCATAAATAAAATCCCTGGTGGCAGTGGCCCCCCCACCCAATCACCAGCCTGTACTGTCATAAATAAAATCCCTGGTGGTAGTGGCCCCCCACCCAATCACCAGCCTGTACTGTCATACATAAAGTCTCTGGCGGTAGTTGTCTCCCCCTTCAGATCATCAGCCCATACTGTAATACAACAAGAATCCCTGGAGCTAGTGGTCCTCCCGCACCCCCTCCCTCCAATCACCAGCCTGTAGTACAACAGAAAACCTTCCCTGGCATTTAGCAGTTTTCCCCCAGCACTGACTCATAGTACCACGACTCACAGTGCCTTAATCTCTGGCATCTAGAGGCCCACCCACCGCGGCACCAAACACCCACCCCACCAGTCACCTTACCAGTCCTTTGGTGCCACGGGTGCAAATGGCAACCAGTGCATCCTTCCTAGCACCTCCTCATCTGGCCGCCATATGTCCAGGCATGGAGCATGCTCTTATTTATAGGACAGGGCACGTCACCCCGTCCTATAAAAAACAAAAGGCATGCTCCCTGATGAACTACTTCAAACTAGAAGTAAATTGTTATTTAAGGTAAGGTGGGCCCTGGGAACCACTAGGATGCTTTCTGTAGAGCAGCAAAGCTAGCGCACGGGACAGGCAGGAGTCAGGAGATCATTCACGTAATCAGGGCCCGATCCATGTAGGGTCTTATAGGTGAGCAAGCCTGTCATCCTCCAAACCCCTCTTTTGTAGTGTCTCTTTCAAGAACACCCAGTTTAGCCTATCAAAGGCTTTCTCAGCGTCAATCAATATGGTAATCTGATGTATAGTGGCTTTGGCCCTTCCAATAAATATTTAACATACGTCTAACGTTATCACACAAGTGTCTCCCTGGTATGAACCCAGTTTGATCACAGTGTATCAGGGAGGGTATCACCTTTTGTAATCAGGTAGCTAATATTTTGGTGAATAGATTAAGATCCTAATTTAATAAGGATATGGGTCAGGCCAGTCCAGTGGCACTGAGGGTTGAAGCACTGGACACCACACCTCGTGCCACACCGGCGACCCGGGTTTGGGAGTGAACTCAGGCGCTGGGGTTTGGCAGGGGAGGGAGAGGATTGAGCGTCTAGTGGACTGCTCTCTTCTCCAGAGGGGAGGGCTGTGGGGAACTCCGGCATCCTGGTGACCCCCGATGGAGATCGCGGGTACTACAGGATGCAGACTAGCAAGGAGGGGTGAGCGTGGCTGATGCCGGCAGGGTTGCCATGTGCCATGGCGTCATTGCACGTCACGCTCATGGGGAGGACTTGGGAAATAAAAATCCTCCCTTGCACTGCGGAGATGAAGTGGGCACCAGTGGTTCTGCCCCATCCCACCACCAGCTTCCTCATATCAGACTTCTCCTCAGGTGCCACCCGATGCTCAGGTAGGCATTTGAGTCTGTAGGGTCACCACGAGAGGGCGAGCCTTCCCTCAGGGGCAAAACGGGTTGCTAGGGGACTGTTCTGTCTGGGGTCAGGGGGAGGAGTTCCTGCTAGTGGGGAGTGAGAGGCAGGAACCGAGTGTGCACCTTGGAAGGATGCCCAGTACAGGGGTGCCATAAATTGAAATGTAAACAAAATAAATAAATAAGGATATGGATCTATAGGATTCACATAATTCAGCATCTTTCCCTAATTTCAAGCTTGCTAGAGGCACCAGACAGGGTTTCCCCCTCTCACAGTTCCTCTTTGCTATTAGTTCAGCACCATTGGCAGAGGCTGTGTGGTCTTCTCTGGTCGACAGGGGAGTGGTTGTAGGGGGTATAGATAATAGAGTGTCTGAATATGTTGATGACACAATCATATTCCTCCAAAACCTGGTGACAAACATGCCCAAACTGGAAACTTTGTTAACTTTACATGACCCCATTTCAGGATTTAAAATAAATACCTCTAAATCTGAGATTATTTGGATTAACAGCAGCATCCCACAGGATTTTAACTTGAAATACAGATTTCATTGGGATAAGAAAAAGGTTAGATACTTGGGGGTATTTCTTCCAAAATGTCTGACCTCTTTGTTTTATTTATTTATTTGTTAACCAGGTAGCTACACTGGTCCAAAGGACCATTTATAGGCACAACTCGGGCCATGGAGAATGGCACAGAAATACAATAAATACAAGAGTTTATAGTCCAAAGCAGAAGGAGACATCAACAAAAAATCAAAAGTTATTGACATTACAGTCCAATAAAAAGAATTTACACTTTGACAAGTAGGTAAGTTCATATACAATATACAAGTTCATATTCAATATACATGTAACCACCCAATCCCCTGCGGTTACTAGAATCCCATCAGTGTCAGTGCTAAGTAGGGAAAGCAGCTGGTGAATAACTAGTTAAATGGGGGTTTCATCTACTCACTCTCTTGTTTGCTTGGTCTTAGCTGAGATGAGAGAGTTGAGGTCATTTAGAACTCTCATAGCAGCATAAGCCACAGCAGCTGGCTGTGAGTGGGGAGTCTTTAGAATCTTGGGTCAGTTGTCAGAAAGAGTCTGTCAACAGTAGTTGAAGTGTGAAGAGTGACAGCTGCTCTGGGCTCTGAAAGGAGAGTCTATTTTCTCACCCTAGTCCTGAAAGTCACCAGCCTGCCAATAGAAGTGGTGGAAATCGTTGTCTACAGCAGGATCTCCTGATTTTTATCCCTGGAGGGATGAAAAGGACTGCTAGAGAATGGATCCTGTGGGCAATCCCCTATTTGACCCAGGACAATTTGAAGCTGCCTGTACTGTTCTAACTATGAGTAGATCTGATTTTGTGCTTCCTGAAGAAAGTACCTGTACTTTGGGTGTTTCTCTGGTTAAGAGGGAAAGGTACACCAGTTTCTGTTCTAAGTATGAGACTTGTCTCATTTTAAAGTTGGTTGACAATTGTGGGGTCCAGAGGCAAACTAATGCACATTGTTCAGGACTTTAATTTCTTACACTGCTATAGTAGTGTTTCCTAATGCTGGAGGCAAAAGTTCATTCAAAGATGCATTTTCCTAAGTGTTTTTTCAAGAAGTTTTAAGTTGCAACTCTGAAAGAATGGCGGACTATGAATATGGAAACGAAGAGCGGGCAGCCCCCCATCTGGAGTAACCAGTTCAGCACTACAGGTTCTGCAAGGATGCCTGCTTATTCAGGACATGGTGGCATCTGAAAAGAAGTTTATTCCCCCTGGAGTGGATTGTGCTAGTAATGAGCCCCAGTGTGCTCAGTTGTGGCCAGTGCCACTAGAAGAAATGTGTGTTCAGCTGCGGCCATTGCCACTGGAGAGAATCCAGTGTCCTATGAAATATGGGAAAACGTAGCGTTTCTATCAGATACAGTCGTTTTGTTGTTCTACAAATGCTTTGTGCCACAATGTGTAAACCTTGGGGGTCCACCCTTGCTTTAGAAAACATCTTTTGGAATAAAGTCACACTCTAGAACCCCAACTCTGGTTTGGACATTCATGTCACAGCTTTCTGTGTGGAGTTACTGAGTACCGCTCCAGAAGTTTAGGTCTAGCATAGCTCTAGCAAAAAGTTCTCTCTTCAGGACCTGGGTTTTGTAGATACACTAATTGGCCATAAGTTATTGCTTTTGTATATCCCCACCCCTTTTTCTGACCTCTAGAAGTAATGAGCCTGGTATATATTCCCAAAGCTAGGGATGGTACCGTTTTCCAAAGTGGTTTGTGCCCAGTCAAGGGTACCAAGGGGTAGCTAACTGTGTAAAGTAGCGGGGGGTGGTTACATACATATACAAGTTCATATTCAAGTTCAATAGGAGGGTTTCTTAAAGGGTTAATGGGCAGGGAGTGGTGTATGAAGCTCACTCAGTCATAGGAGCAGGAGCAAGTGGAAGAGGACATTAGGTGAGATCTAAGGAGAGAATGGAACCTTTATCAGGTTAACTACGGAACACTACACAGAGAGATTTATGCAGACCTCTGAAGATGGTCATTACGTCCCCTTTCCTTAATAAACCTAGTTGATTCAAAATGAATGTCTTGTCCCATCTACTTTTTCTGTATCAGATGTTGCCTCTCTCGTTCGACAGGCAATCCAAAAAATTATTTGAAGGGGCAGATGGCCATGTGTTAGCTGGGGGCTGTTGGAGAGTCATAAGCGGGATGAGGGTTTTGGTCTTCCTAACCTTAGACAATATTTCAGAGCAACTCAGATCACCCATACAGTGGACATGGTCAGGAAATCCCCAGACCTTTCCTAGTTACAAACTGAAACTACCCCGGCTCAGGAGGGACCGCTGAGTATACAACCCTGTCTGATTAGTAAGCACTCTGATTTGACCAAATTTTCAAATCAGTGGCTCCAACACATGCTAGCACAGTGGCTGTCAATGAAAAGGACCCTTTCTATTCCACCCCAGAAGTTTTATTGGCTCTTATTCTGGTGACATCCACAGTTTATTCCAATGAAACTTCACCTGGGTTTCAGATTTGGGCTTGTAAAGGGCTTCTCTTATTTGGATCTATGATGCCGATTCAACAACACTTTTGTCGACTGGCATCACAGCGACGGGATTTATGTCATCCGCAAGCTGCGGTCGACATAAATCCCAAATGCTTCCCGGTTCTGCTTTTCTATCGGGGGACTTCGCCCCCCCAAACCCTCATGCAGGGGGCTCTGCCCCCCATGCCCCCATACTATAGATTGTCAACTCCAGGCAGAGTTGACTCGGGAAGGAGGTGCAGGACCGGGAAACGATGTGCCCCCATCTCGGGCACACCAACACAGTGAGCTGTCAGCAAAGTGTTGATTTTGCCGACAGCAAGGTATGTCGCTGTGTTGGTGTCACCGTCGGATCGGCATACCCTCTTATTTCAGCAATTTATAGAGGAAGGGAATGTCCTTTCTTTTCTATAGTTGAAAATGAAGCTTAACCTACCCCACTCAGACTTTTTCATTTTAGATATTTACAGACATGGCACTTTATGAAATAAATATGGATTCCTGGAGTTTCTTTTCCAGGTTCCTCCCCATCAATGGTGAAGGAGGAAGCTGAGCATTTAACCAGTGAACATCTTGGGCTCAATTCCCAAGACAGCTACACCATGGTAATGCCGTTCGCCAGCCAGATGGCGCCAAAATGTAAGTTATGCCAGCGACTTGCGACATGCGAGTCAAAAGAACACTTATGCTGCAAGCCGCAACCGCTACGCCAAACGCAAGTTATGACAGTTACACCAAACAAAGCATACACCACTGCGTAATGCGGCTTGCAACATGTGTAATGCACCAGTATGACGTAAATGCTATTACAGAACAGGAGGCATAAGTAAATACGCCAGAACAGGACGACACAAGATAGACCAAAGAATAGCTGGTCCAACCAGAGCACAAGCATATATAATCCCCCCAACACAGTCATACAGCAGACAGCAGTGTAGTGTGATGCACAGCACAATGTCAGCAGTATCAGCCCTTCTGGGCATTATGCTAGCGAAGCACCGGGAGCGCAGGCATGCCAGGCGCCGAGGCAAGACCCAGCCACAGTGGCCAACGATGGTACCAAGGCCACCGGTGCACAGAGTGAGATGCCCCCACAAATCCTTTTAGGATCTGAATGAGGAGCAGTGCCTAGTACACTATAGGCTCAGCAACAGCTGCATCAAGGAGCGATGCCAGGACCTGGGTGGGGACATACACAGCACCAGCCACAGAGGCCACCCACTGCTAGTGAACGTGTGCGTGAGTGCAGCTCTGTGCTTCCTCGCCACTGGCACATTTCAAATGCCCACAGGGGACACAGTGGGCATATCCCAGCTGATGGTGTCCAAGCACCTGAGAAGGTTCCTTGTGGCCCTCATACAGCGCACCACGCAACACATCAGCTTCTCACAGGATGCCCAACAGCAACGCCATGTGAAGCAGGCATTCTACAATGTGGCGCAGTTCCCTTGTGTGCTAGGTGCCATCGACTGCACACATGTGGCCATCAGGGCACCAACCGAGGATGGGGATGCCTACATAAATAAGAAGGGGTGCCACTCAATGAACATTCAAGTGGTATGTGACAGTGGATGTTACATCCTAGACGTAGTGGCCAAGTACCCTGGATCCTGCCATGTCTCCCACATATACAGGAACTGTGGGCTACAGGAGGCCTTCAAGAGAGTGGACATCACTGGTGGATGGCTCGTAGGTATGTACCGGGGAATGACAACTGCAAATGCATGCAAGTGGCAGTGTGTGTGAGTGGCAGACAGTGCATGCAGGTGTGAGCGGATACAGTGGCACAACAGGGACACAGGGAACACAGGCAGTGCATTGGCAGATGTGATGGCCTTGCAGACATGTTGCATGGCACACATGGGACACAGGCAGGGCCAAGACCCACACACTGTGCAACACACAGGGGCCTGGGAATGCCACACAATGCCATGGGAAGCCCATGCAGTGCATGGACACAGCCAAGGATGTGTGTGGCTGAGAGTGCGTGCCGCATGTGTGAGTATGTGCATGTGGCAGTGCGTACCATGCAGAGGATAGTTAGATGCTGAAGACATATCTGCACATAACAGGCAGCTAACCTCTCCCCCCCCTTACAGGTGACAGCAGATACCCCCAGATGCCATGGCTGATGACACCTGTGAGGACACCCCAGACAGCAGCTGAGGAGAAATACAACGAGGCCTACACCAGCATGAGAGCAGTCATCAAGCGTACCTTCGGCCTACTGAAGTCCCGCTTTCAATGGCTAGACACCTCAGGGGTGTGCTTCAGTACAGCCCTGTCATGGCCTGCAGGATAGTGCTTGCCTGCTGCATCCTCCACAACATTGCCCTGGCACACCATGTACCATTGCCCGACAGCGACCATGAGGAAGACACACCGCAGGAGGGTGACAGAGATCCAGACAGCATGGCAGGACACATGTCGCAAGGTGGTGTAATGGTGGCATATCGTGCAAGACAGGAGCTGATACAGCAGTTCTTCTGAGGTGGCACATGCAGCTGAGCTACATCATCCATGATGGCTGAGACAAGCTACACAAGCCTCCTGTCCCTGTCCACTGGCTACCCCTAATATAGTGCCACTGGTACATGCTGCCCATCACCATCCTGCGGGTCTGCTTGTCTGATGGGTGACACATCCACAACTGCATGTCCACCTGGGTGCAGTGGAGGCACAATGATGGAACCGGCCTTGGTGTCGGACCCCTCTGCCTCTGCCAGGGGCATGCCCTCCTCCACTGGTTCTTCCTGCTGCAGGACTGCAGGCTGCCCCTGCTGGTGCCCCTGGACCTCATGCTCCTGCACTGTGGGGCCCTCCACAGGTGATGTTGCACCACTGGTTGCAGCGTCCTCTGCGTCCTCCATATGCCCTGTCACTTCCTGCTCCCCTGCCACCTGCACGACCTGAGCAGCAGCGTCCTTGTCCGGCTCATCCTCCGATGATGTTGCCGACAAGGGGCATATCCTGTGGCACCAGCGTTGGGTCGGTGATGATATTCAGTGGCATCCCATGCCTTCTGCTCTGCCATTGCCCTCAGCAGTGTCCGTTGCCTCGGGGCAAGGTTGCTCCGCCCACCTGCAAGGAAGCAAAGGCATACGTCAGTGCCAGACAGGGACACCCTGCATGTACGGGCACCCATGCATGTGTGCCACTGCACACTATACAAGGGGTGCCATACACTCACACACAACACCTGCCACATGGTGCACAGTGGCAGGCACACCAGCAGTGTGCTATGGCCACAGGCACCACAGGTGCACAATGTTACACCTGGGCCACATGGCCGAGCACACCGGTATGCAGCTGCACATGTGTGCATGGCCAGGTGGCACATGCTCACTGCTGCCAACATGTCTGGGCCGGTACACGTGGTGGACTGAGCATGCACCTACCTGACCTCTGGTGGCCTTGCAACCGCTGATGGTGGTGGCCGTGGCTGTGCTCTGCCACAAGCTACCCCTGTTGTCCAGTGTTGCTGGGTCCTGCACCTGTGTGGAAGGGGGACACTGTTACAACTGTACACCACTGCTGGCCATGGCACATGTTGCTGGTATGTGCAGGTGTCAGGTTACATGATGGCATACCCACCTGCTCCACTGCTATTACCAGTCCTCATCTCCCTGTCATGCCTCTCTGCCATGTCTAGCATGCGCTGCGGGATCTGCTGGTTACGCCTGGCAAGGTTTCATAGGTATCCAGAGTAGAGAAGACCAAAGTCCATAATACTCGCATTTTGTGACTTTTCCCTGACCTAAAATCTCAATAACCCTTTATGTTTCTAGAAATTATCTGTCCAAACTATGCTTAAATTCCTCTGCTGTCTTTCTTGTTACCACTTCCATAGGTAGACTATTCCACATTTTTTGTGCTCTTACAGAGAATCAGTTCTTCCTTTTATTTGTTTGCTATCCCTTGCCTGCGATTTGTAGACGGTGCCCTCTTATGTTGTATTTATGTTTTTTAAGCTTCGAGGCCCAACTGGTTCCAAAGTGTTGTATCAGACAGTGCCCTGTAGACTAAACACGTGTCCCCTCTTAGTCTTCTGTACTCCAATGAGTACATTCCCATTTCTACCAGTCTGTCATTGTATTCTAGTTCTCTGATGTTTCTGACCATTTTTGTTGCCCTTCTCTGGAACCTTTCAAGTGCCTTTATTTCAGTCTCCCCCCCCGGAGCCCAGAACTGGGCACAGTACTCCATGTGGGACCTCACCAGGGAACTATACAAGGACACAACTACCTCCCTGTCTCTACTGCTGATGTGTCTCCTGATACAGTTCAGTATGCCACTAGCCTTTTTTATGACTAAGCTGCAGTGCAATTTGCATCTTAAGTCTTTTGTTATTCTGACCCCAAGTCCCTTTCATCCTTCACTTCCCTCAGGATTTTGCCATTTAATTGGTATGTAAATTTGTAATTACTGGTCCTGAGATGCATCACACAACACTTATCGGTGTTAAATGATAATTTATGTGTTTTTGCCCAACCGTCTACATCTCTCAGGGCTGACTGAAGTGTGTCTCTATCTAGAATATCCTCCACTATATAGACCAGTCTGGTGCCATCTGCGAATTTTGATACCCAGGCTTCATTTCTGGGTTTCATAGTGGAGATATATATATATCTTAAACAGACAGGCCCCAGTACAGAGCCCTGTGGGATCCTACTTGTTACATCTGTCCAGTCAGAATATGCTCCCCTAATACACACTCTTTGCGTCCTATTAGAAATCTACGATGTTATCCAATTTGGTGATGTTACCCTCTATGTTATAGTCAATTAATGTATCAACTAGTTCACCATGTGGGACTTTATCGAAAGCCTTGGAGAGGTCTAAAAAGATGACATCTAGTGATTTACCTTCGTCCAGAGCACAGCTGACCCTATTATAAAACTTCAAAAGATTTTTTTGGCAAGATCGACCTTTGATGAAACCATGCTGTGTGTGGTTGATGTCACCATTTAACTGCATAGTTGACATGATGTGGTCTTTAATAATCCCCTCCAGTATGTTGCCCAAAACAGCTGTCAAACTGATGGGCCTGTAGTTAGCTACCTAATGCCTTGACCCTTTTTTGTAGATAGGCACTACATCTGCCTGCCTCCAAACCTCTACTACTTCACCTGTTTCCAAGGATCTATTGAATAGGGCTGTGAATGGGGCAGAAATCTCATGTGCTAGTTCTTTGATCACTCGAGGATGCAACCCATCTGGCCCCTGTGTTTTATTTGGATCAGTTCTTAATAATCTTTCTTGAACATTTTGGATATCTACAATGGGACGAGGGTCTTCCAGATCAGAGTTATGTTTTTTCAAAGGAAGCAAAGGCGTACGTCAATGCCAGACAGGGACACCCTGCATGCATGGGCACCCATGCATGTGTGCCACTGCCACCTGTGCTGCAGTTGCCTGGGGGACCAGGAAACTCCACAGATGTCACTTAGGCATGAACCAATGGCCCTCCATGGCCTCTCCCTCTCAGCGGAGGTGTGGTTCCTGCAGCCTGGTGGCAGCGGTGTGGTGTGCCACTGCTGCATCAGGTTTACAAGTTGGGCTGATTCAGCAGCTGTGAAGTTGGGTGCATGTCCACTAAGGCTTGCCAGACTGCTGCGTGCCATGACCCTGAGCTGGGGTTACCACCTGTCCTAATTTATGTAGGAATGTCTTGCATTGGGCAGCTGTGTCCTGCAAACAAACATGAACTACAGGTCCTAACATTACAGTATTAACATCATATTCCAACCTACCACTAAATGTTGCAGCCAACTATAATACCTTAGCTAAGTTACCTTACACGGATAGGAAACAATAGCAGCAACAGTGTAACTACAATACATGGCCCACATTCTGATGCAGTGGATTAAGCAAACCTGTTGCATTGGTGGAGGTTATGCACTTACCTGCTAGACATTTATGTTTAGTGACTAATGTCCCACTGTGGGCTTCCTAAATGGTGGTATCCCTACCCTGAGCTGTCCACCTTTGCTGCTAGAACCTCCCCTGCCTTTGCAGCATGTGCACGGTTCGGCCTGCGTATCACCTGCATGACCGCACCTTGCCATGGCACACGTACAGACCCCACGTGTGGCCTACAGTGGCACTGCACACATGTGGCATGTGTAAATGCAAAATGCATGTGCACATTACATCCCCATCCGAAGGCCTGATTGTAGGGCCAAGACACTAGGGGAGCAGTTCTGACTACTGCTGCCTGCTCGCATTTTTTCACAACTAGAAGACCTGAGTATGAAACGTTTTGCTACCTCGCGCACTATACCAATGCAGGCTGCTGTTGTGGCCTGCACGCTCGCACGTGCTTCGGTGATATCGCGATGCTGCGGTTCAGGCCTCAGTAGGCGCAGTTGCGTATCTGGTGGACGTCACTACTGTGGCCTTCGGATGCAGATGCGGATGTGCATGTGCAACCTGGGTCATGCATCCATCCCAGGCACCAGTTGTATGCTACTTGTGACAGGCCCTATCACAGCATGTGGGAATGAGTGATGCCACATAGATTGCCAGTGCACATGTTGTACTATTTACAGGTTGTGATGTGGTGCAGTATTACAGTACATTAGTGCAACTACCCTCGACACACACACATCCAGTAACATATCACAACATCCACACCCAAATCGTGCTGTCTGACATCTCCCATGCACCTGCACGCAGTGCACACACACACACACAAATGCACACCATGCACATACCCCACATGTCTACACCCAGTGCCCTCCCCCAGTGCCACTCTGTACAATGCCCCCCAACCCCTTGCAGCGGCATTCCATATATGCAGTCACTAGTCCACCTGCTGCTGTTTTGTTCTTTGGTGGCACTTCTGCCCTGTGCAACGCCCTGTGTCTTGGGCTGCGCGGCCCCTGCAGCACCACTGAGCCCACCCTGCCCCGGTTGCATGGCTGCGGGTCCTCCACTGTCCATGTGTCCCTCAGGCACTGCTGTCTTCTGACACCTTCCATTCCTTCCTGTGGTGGCAGGTGCTGGTCCTGGCACAGTCCCCTATCCTTTTGTGGGTGTTCCACCTTCCCCTGCAACCTGCGCTGGTGTTGCCATCTGAGCTGTGCGCTGTTCTGGAGTGTCCGCAGGTGCTACCACACCCCATCTTGCACTGGTCCTGCAGCTGGTGGATACTGCAACATGCCCCACAGCCATGGCAGCAGGTGGCGTTGTTGTTGTTGGTGGTGACGGTGTTGCCGCCAGTGGTGCCACTGGTGGTGGTGTTGGTGGTGGTGGGGCGGTGGTGCTGGTGGTGCTGCTGGTGGTGTTGGTGGGGCGGTGGTGCTGGTGGTACTGCTGGTGGTGTTGGTGGTGGTGGGGCGGTGGTGCTGGTGGTGCTGCTGGTGGTGTTGGTGGTGGTGGGGCGGTGGTGTTGGTGGTGCTGCTGGTGGTGTTGGTGGTGTTGGTGGTGGTGGGGGTGCTGGTGGTCCTGCTGGTGGTGATGGTGGCCTTGGTGCCCCTGGCAGTGGTGGTGGTGCCGCTGCTGGTGGGGGAGGTGGTGGCAGTGTTGGCAATGGCTGCACACTTGTGCCCCCTGTGGCTGTTGGTGACACAGGCTGCTCTGCGGGGGTGGCAGTGTGCCCCCTGCCATTGTGGTGGTGCGTGTCCCGTCACCCTGCAGGTGCTGTTGCACCACATGTGTTGCCTGTGTGGCAGCGTCACTCCTCTGTGTGTATTGCACAGGCTGGACAGTCAGTGCACCTTGTAGTGCCACGGCAATGATGTCCATCTGCCTGCTTTGCTGAGCCACTGACCCCTTCATGGCCATGGCCAGTCAGGTGAGCATCTGCGTCTGCACCCTGACACAGGCCTGGGTGGTGATCATGGTGTCCACCAGCTGCCTTTGTGGTACATTTCCTCGACCTATGAAGGTGCCCATGTGCTCCTCCATTGCTGTGTGGTGGGCATCAATGCTAAGGCGGATACAGCCGAGCATCTCTGACTGCTCCTTGTGTGTGATGACCAGGGTCCTGCAGAAACCAGCATAGTTGGTGGGTGTGTCTGTGTGGTTCTCCTAAACAGACTGTAATGCCTCGTTTAGGGTTGCCTGCAGCTGGTCGTATGAGGCCGGGCTGAGGTCCTGGGCTATGTTGTCTGCTATACTGCCAACACTGAATTGGTCAAACAGGTCAAGTCCCTCATCCTAGTGTTGGTGTCCTGCCACTGCCTGCTGCTCTCCCACCACCGGTGTTGGGCCTACATCCAGCTGCACCGTTTCCATGCTGCCTAGGGGTCTGTCATGGGGGCCTGTTGGGTGGTCGGCTGCATGCTGTCCTGCTCTGGCTCACTGCCTGTGCCATCACTGTCCTCCACCCCTGTGTCCACTGCTGCTGTGCCTGTGGGGGGGGACCACAGTGCATCAGTGCTACCCCGTCATGTCATGCCCTCTGCACATGCCACTATACCCACCCCTGCATTGTTTTCCCATGCACCAGGGGCACATGCCACAGTGCACAGTGCTGCCATGAGGTGGCCTCTGTGGGTCACAGCACTGCTCCACAGACGCACAGCCCCATCGCTCTTGCCATGGGTGTCCCTGTCACCCTGTGCCTGGCCACCTGCACATGCCCCTGCCCACCACAGTGACTGCCTACACTACGTGCCATGCTGTCCCGGGTGGGTGTGGGCCCACATGCACTGCAATGCTGCTCTGCTGCACCACCGGCGGCGCACACTGGCCCATGCATCATGCCTCACTTTCCACTGTGTGGTTTGGCTGGTCCTCCACTTACCTGTGCCTGCTGCCATCCACGTTGTGTCCAGGTCTGTGTCTCCATGGATGCTGTGCTGGCTCAGGAACATGAGGGTCCTCTCCTCGTGGGTGCTAAGTGGTCTCTCCTCCCGTGGCCCATTGCCTGTGGCCTCCGCCTGCTGCCTATTAAAGGTCTCCTTTGCCTTTGCATGGCGCTTCAGGTCATTCACCCACTTCTGGAAGTCCCTCACATTCCACTTGGCATTTGCCTCCGCATTGACCTTCTTGGCCACATCATCCCAGGCCTCCTTGCACTTCCTGCGCAGGTCACGCTCCCAGTCCTTGCCCATTAACAGGGCTGCCTGTGCCTCTAGCTCATTGAGGAGCATGTCTGTCTCCTCACTGGTAAAGTTCATTTTATGCTTTCTTGCTGCAGATGCCACCTCTGCATTACTACCAGCCTGTGCCATCGATCCCGCATGCGTCACAGTCTACGACATGACTGAGACTTGCGCACATTTATATAGGTGTTGGGTTGTGACATTCATAACCTCTATGCCTGCTATTGCGGGTCACATCTTGCATTGTGGGAATAACTTGCGACATGTGTAAGTCGGGTGTTCTACGTCATAACTGGCCTTTGTCTTGGAATAGGGCACAGCTCACCTGTCGCAAGGGTTTGGGCATAACTTTACACAACAGTGCAGATTCCGCCATGCTCTATTCACTCTCTTGGAATCAGGCCCCTTATCTCTAAACTTTATACACTTTTAAATAAGGACTGTGGGATCACTCCTGCGACACATGTTCAGAACATCTGGGAGAAAGAAGCTAACATTCCTCCATTAGGAAGGGGGGGGGTCGTTTGGCAACTGAGACATAGGACCATGGGTTCAGCAAGTTGGCAGGAATTTAAATGGAAAGTGGTTATTCTGTACTTTCTCACTGCAGATAAAACCTTTTATACAGGATCCAGCCATACTAATGGCTGCTGGCAGAATTGTGGTATAAAAGGCACCCCTTTTCATATTTTTTGGGAATGTCCCCAGCTCTCCCATTTCTGGCAAGAGGTGTGCCTTCTGATTGCCCAAGCATTATAATTGCAGACCCCACTTAAGTTTGAATGGGTAATATTAGGACTCCCCCTGAGGGAAGCCAGGAAAGGAGGTAAGGTATATCTATGTTTTATACTTACTGTAACTGCCTTAAAAGCTATTATACAGACATGGTTGTGACCTCCCCCCCCCAGGAGCCTATTTGACCTGGTTAGTGAACTGTAGAAATGTAAAATCTATGGAAAGCATCACAGCTCACTTACAGTCAAGAACTGAGAAATTTCAATCTAGATGGTATCCCTTCTCAATAGTGGAAGCTGTTAAACGTACCTCAGTATTAGACCAGTTGGCATCTTGGGATGATGGGTGACGGCCCCAGGTGTACATTTGGGACAACTGCCACACATGTTTCTGAATGCTAGTTGTATCACATTGCTTACTTCAATAATGCTCTCTTGTCCTTGATTAATTAACTCATAGGAAAGGACTTTGTTGTTCTGGTTACTTTCTTTTCTTTGGTATCCCGTTAATGTGCTGACTGATTATTGGTGCTGTGATGTTGTCACAGGAATGTTGCCACAGGCTTGTTGGGCGAGTTTGATTTTTTGGCGGTCTGTGTTCTGAGCGTGAGCGCTTTTACAGCACAGTGTTTCCAGGGTGTAAAGCTTGCTGGTATTGTGTCTTTCCTTTTGCTTTCACTGACATATGGGAAGCCTGTTACGAATGCCACTGCTGTAAGTACTGCGAGTTATGCTGATAGTAAACTGAAAAGACACAGGATCTGTGCCCCCTGTACTTCTTTCACTTTGATGTTCTGTGCCCTCTGTCTACCATACCACAACCTTGAGTTTGTTATATTTATTAGTGGGGGTGCTGGGGGCAAAGCCCCCCAAGTCAGTGGGGGTGAGAGGCACAACCCCCTGCAATATTGCATTTATACCGGTCTATGTCCTTTTACACATATGTAGTTGCTCAGCGAATAATTTTTGGATGCTTCCCCTGTTTTTTCTACTACTTTGTGCCATAGGGCGGCACTGCGACTACCGGATGGCAGAATGTCAGGGCGCCGTAGATGCTGTTGAGGCATTGCTTGCACTGTGTATTACATTGGCAATTTCATTGTTTCTACGGAATGGGTAAACCCTTTTCTTTTACTTATTAGTTACAAAAATACAGAAAATATGCTATCTATAATATTATATTATTAGACAGGCATACCTTGATTTGTTCTACTCTTTGTAATTCCAGGTGAATTACTATGTTTTACAGACAACTGACTTCTTAGAATTGCACGTTATGTTTTTATATGTATTGGCAGGTAGTTACCCATTATGCATATTTTGTATGTTTATATGTTATCTAATACTGCTCAATGGATGCCTGATGTACTGATGTATCTATATTAAAAATGTTATATAAATAAATAAAGAGGCACACTCCCTACTTGGACATATAGTGGCCAGCCGAGGAGGTGTGAGGAGGGTTGCACTGGTCATCATATGCACCTGTGGCACTGAGGGAACTGATGAGGTGACAGAGGTGAGTGTTCAGTGCCGGTGTGGGGGGGGGGCACTAGACACCGGGGACTATGGCATTGTGAGTAGTGATACCGTGGATCAGTGCCTGGGGGGACCACTGGATGCCTGGGAAGGTTTTCTATTGTACTACAGGCTGGCAATCAGAGGGAGTGGGAGGGGGTATCTCTAGCACCAAGGATTTTTCTTTTATTACAGCACAGGCTGGCGTTTGGGGAGGACCATTACCACCAGAGATTTTATGTATAACAGTGCAGGCTGGTGATTGTGGGAGACCATTACCACCAGAGATTTTATGTATAACAGTGCAGGCTGGTGATTGTGGGAGACCACTACCACCAGAGATTTTATGTATAACAGTGCAGGCTGGTGATTGTGGGGGACCACTACCATCAGGGATTTTATTTATGACAGTATGGGCTGGTGATCGGGGGGTGGTGCACCAGTACTAGCAGGGATTTTTCTTTTATTACAGTAAGGGCTGATGATCAGAGTGGGGGGACCTCTACCACCAGGGATTTTATTTAGGACAGTATGGGCTGGTGATTGGGGGGACCACTAGCACCAGGTATTTTATTTCATTACAGTACAGGCTGGTGATCAGGAGGGACTACTATCACCAGGAAGTTTATGTATAACAGTACAGGCTGGTGATCAAGGGGGGGACCACTACCACCATGGATTTTATTTATGACAGTATGGGCTGGCTATCAGGGTGAAGGTGGGACCACTGACACCAGGGATGTTTCTTTTATTACAGTGCAGGCTGGTGATCAGGGGGACAACTGCCACCAGCGATTTTATTTATGACAGTACGAGCTGGCGATCGGGGGGAGGGGGGACCACTAGCACCAGGGATTTTTCTTTTATTACAGTATAGGCTGGTGATCGGTGGGGGAACCACTACTACCAGGGATTTTATATATGACAGTATGAGATGTGGTGATTGGGGGCACTACCACCAAGGATTTTATTTATGATAGTACGAGCCGGCAATTGGGGGAAGGGGGGACCACTAGTACCAGGGATTTTTCTTTTATTAAAGTATGGTCTGGCAGTAGGAGGGGGGGGGATGCCAGGGACCACAGAGGGTGGGTGTGCTCTCCCAGCAGCCAACCAGCTAGGTGACTGTATTAGCTTTGGCAGCCACTAGGGTTGTGTTGAGTAAGTCGGGGTTTTGTTTGGTGGTATTTGCGCTGTGCAGAAGGACTGCACTAAACCCTTTTGTGCAGTGCAAAGCCACTGAATTAAGCAGTAAGGCACAACAGGGTGTGGGTTGTTGAGGATTACCAGCCTTGTGTGGTGTGTCACGAGGTGCAGCCGGTGACTTAACCACACAAGAAGTGGGTAAATCACCCAATAACTCACACCCTGGAGTGCCTTATTGCGATTATACAATGGACCTATGTGTAAAATAAATGTAAAATGTGTTTAATTATGTTTTTTATAAGTGCCATTCCTCAGCCGTGGGTTATGCAGGATTTACCCATGGCCATGTGACATGTTTTGACCAATGAGGTTACAGGATTTTCACACACCATTATATAATAAGGGATAGTGCGGCTATTCAGGGCCATGCCCCGCCCCTTGCCTGCCAGCATATATATTAATGTTTTGCGCAGGTGCTAACCCTCGTTGCCCCCACAAAAGCCCCTTTTGAATATGGGGATCAAGTGCAAACCCTGGTTTGTGTGGGCAAAGATCCATTAGTGTCCACAAAAACATTTCAATATCGGGCCCCAGATGTCTTCTGTCATTTGAGGAGATTTGGAGTAAATATAAGGTGCACGGGTTTCACATCTGTTATCCTGCAACTTAGGAAAGCACTGATGGAGTCTATACGGCAATCAGACTTCAGAGTCCCAGATAACAAGGAGCTGGAACAGTTACTCAAAACTGCTTGCTTGAAAAAGAGGAGCAAGCTGTAGTTACATAAATGGTTAAATGATGTTGGGGGGGGGGGGCAGCTCTCGTAACCAGAACACAAATAGAAAGGAGAAGTGGGGATGGCTGTATGTTTACATGATTGGGAGTGGACATGGACAAACGCATGCAGATGCAGTATAGAAACACAAGGGAAACGTATTCTGTTTCGAGTGTTGCACAGATTTTATTATTCCCCTAATGACATGAATCCATGAATCATCCACGAAATGGTCAATGCTGGCTGTCTACACAGCCACGTGCAGTTTTATTAAATATGTTTTGGGAATGCCCCAAGCTAAATAGCAGATAGAAAGAGATTCATCAATTCTGTATCCTCATGATAGAACAGAAGTAAGTAAAAGTTTATTTTTAGGCTCCCAATCCGGAGGTTCTGGGCGCTGTACATAAAATTCCAGGGTCGTAATAAAATCACAGTAAAATCATAGAAGAAACACTAAAATCCAGAACTGAAGCAGCATTACAATATATTACCAGGGTAAGCGAGCTTAAAAAATGTAGTTTTCAGGCCCTTCCTGAATTCCTCCACTGTAGGAGCCTCCCTCAGAAATCTTGGGAGCGAATTCCAGAGGACCGGGCCGGCCACCATGAATGAATGATCACCCAAGGTTTTCAGCCCAGTTCTCAGAACCACAAGAAGGCCCTGCGTAGAGGAATGGAGGGAGCGAGCCGGAATGTCTGGAGTAAGGAGGTCTGACTAGTAGCCAGGGCCCAGTCCATATAGGCCTTATAGGTGAGCAAGCCCACCTTGAAGAGAACCCACCACCTGACCAGCAGCCAGTGCAGACCCCGCAGGACCGAGGTCTCATGACAGAATCTAGGTAATCCTGTCAGCAGCCTGGCCACTGCATTCTGCACTAGCTGCAGCTGACATAGGTTTCCCTCACTGACCCTGAGATGTAGAGCATTACAGTAGTCAAGCCTTGATGTTACAAAAGCATGCAATAGTGATGGCAGGTCTTCAGGCAGAATTAAGGGCTTAATCTGAGTGATGTGGTAAAAAAATATTTGACGACAGCTGACACATGAGCCTCAAATGTCAGCCTGTCATCGAAGATCACACCCAGATTTCACACCCTAGAGGATGCCATCAACAGTATTGAACAGAATATTCCATTCACTCCCTAGCCTTACATTCTGGGCTGTAACAGATACATACTGTATATGGGGTAAATGATTATCAGTATGTGTGGCAACTGTCAGCAGTACTGACTTTCCTGCAGTTGTTATTGGCCAACTGGAAGTCACTAGAGTTTAGTTTAGTTTAGTTTATTAGTCTAGGAATTAATACCTTTGAGCCAGGGCTCTTTTACAAAGGTTCCACGTCACAAAGAACATTTAACAAAGCACGATACACATTACAGGTAAAACCAGACAGGAAAGTTACATCATAAATTTGCTATTAACAGTTTAAGGCAGTAACGTTTTCAAGTTTCATAGAAAAACAAGCTATAACAGGTTCAAGCGAGTAGACAATTTCGAGGTTAAGGAAACTTCCAGGGAGAGGGTGATCATTAGCCAAAGGAGGCTAGAGAGGAGGGAAAGGTGGTGAGCGGGAGAGTAAGTGAGAGGGGACAGGAAAAAAGGCGGGGAGTGAGTTTGGGTGGGAGACAGGAAGTAGTAGAGGTACCAGAGGGTTCATTAGTCAGGGAGGAAGAGGCCTCAGATGTGAGGATGGACATGAGGAGTAGTAGTCTTTATCTAGCACAATCACAGTTGCTAGTGGTGGTGAGGTGGGCATAGAGCATGGGTTTGAAAGCTTCAAGCGAGGTTGAGGATAGAGTAGGTGGACTAAGCACATTGAACCATGTCGGGGCCCTGTATGCAAAAGATCTTTGTCCCTGTGCAGTCCGGCATCTCGGAACCAGGAAAGGTTGGCGTTCAGATCTGGTGGAGGGTCGTGAGCCAGGATTCAGTTGGAGCAGGTTTTGAATACATAATGGAGTCAGTCCCAAGATAGATTTTTTTGTGATTGTGCAGGTGAGATAAATAAGACGATTTGATAGGTTCAACCAGCCTGATTCATAGTACAGATCACACGTGTGAGTCAGTCTTTGAGCCCCCGTGAGGAGCCGGCAGGCCTTATTTAGAGTGATTGAGATACACCTTAGAGCAGTGGAGGTAGCTGAGCCATAAATAATAAGGCCATAGTCAATGATTGAGATTATGGAACTCTGTATAGCTATTCTCAATGCCGCTTGATTTAGAAATTGACGTTACGAATAGTATTCCAAAGCGTTGGTTCACTGTTTTCGAGTGTTGTCAATGTGGGTTGCAAAGGTGAGCCCTTGGTCAAAAGTGATGCCAAGGTATTTGAAAGTATTTACTTGGTCCAGTGTAATTCTGCAGAGGTTTGTATGGTGAGTGGAGTATGCCTATTTTTGTTTTGGTGATTGGAGAAGAGCATGGCTTTTGTTTTATTGTGGTTTAGCACAAGTTTACTATCCAGGAACCACCTTTCAACACTAGAGAAAGCAAGTTACAGGCTTTTTCGTAGGGAGTTTGGATCCTTGTGGGAAGAGAGAATTACATCATCAGCGATAAGATTATTTTCTCCTGGCAGATATCCAGGAGGGAGTTAAGGAACAGGCTAAAGAGGAGCGGTCCAAGAATTGATCCCTGTGGTACACCCGGAGAACTGGTTTGAAGTCGGAGAGTTCATTAGAGATTTTACAGCCTGTGACCGATTGGACAGGTAACTTTTACCCAAGCACAAGGACCTTCGCCAGGCCTAGGCTAGAAAGTAGGGAGGTAGGTAGGTCATGATGGACTGTGTCAAAGCTTTGTAAGATCGATAAAGACTGCACCTGTTTGGCACCCTTTGTCCAGGGCTGAGTGGACTTCTCCAGAGAAATCAAGTAAGGCTGTTGTTGTACTATGTCTTTTCCTAAAGCCGTGCTGTTGATTACAGAGTAGATTGTATTTGTCCAGGTAATCAGAGAGTTGGTCTGCCACTGTTCGTTCAAGTGCTTTGGAGAGGGGAGGGAGTATTGATATTGGTCGATAGTTTCCTGTTGAGGTTTTGTCCCCCCCTTCGTGCACTGGCGTAACTATGGCAGATTTCCATTTGTTGGGAAATTGACTTTGGCAAAGTGACAGATTAAGAATTTTGCAAGGGGTGAATTACTTTATCCAGGGTGAGAGACAGGATTTTTAGATCTAGCTGTCACTACTTGTTCTGGATTTGGAGCAGGCCTTCTTATGTACTTGTGTGCTTCAGTACACTTTGATTTTCTTGAAGTAAAATTGTGGTTTGTCACGAGGTGTTTTGTGATACTAGGCTAGGCACAGGTAAGTCCGAGAAGAAATCTGGGGAGGACCCCACTAAGGTCTGTGAATGTCTTATTAGCGCATCTTCAATAAACTTTGGGTCAAGAGTGGTGGATCCATCAACTTTCATAATGGTAGGTGACGATTTTGATTGTTTACCCATTATGTTTCGATGTTGTCCCAAAAGCTCTTCCATCACCCCAGGTGGATTCAAGACATTTTTGAAATAGGCTTCATTTGCCTAATTTGTGAGGTACATCTATTTCGTGCCTGCTTGTATTTTAGGGTATCATGAGGTGAGCTTGTGTCTCTGGCAACTGCCCAGAGGTGGTCCCAACCTTGAGCTCGGCAAGTAGTTTGGCAGTAATCCATGGATTTGATAGCGCTTTGATTTTACGTTTTTTTACTGGGGCGTATAAGTCTCATGCAGAGTTGAAAGATTTAATGAAGTATTCTAGTGCGGTATTAATATCAGTTGATTCAAGGATTGGCGTCCAGTCCTGTTGTAGGAGATGGGTTTTCAACTTGATAAGATAGATAGAGCTACCAGATCTGTCAGAATGATACGAATGTTTATGTTGTAAATCATTTTATTATCTGTATCCTAACTGATTCTGTATCTAATTATTTTAAAATGAATATCATTGTTAATGAAGACAAATTATTGCAATGTTGTGAAGGTTTGTAATGACACATCAAAACAATGCTACGAAGATGTATAATGACAAATCCATGCAATATTATGAAGGTGTATGATGGCAAATTTGTACAATGTTACAAAAGTGTTTAATGACTAATCTACAATGTTATGAAGATGTGTAATGACAAATTTGGACAACGTTAGGAAAGTGTGTAATGACAAATCCATGCAATGTTATGAAGGTGTGTAATGACAAATCCATGGAATGTTACAAAGGTGTGTAATGACAAATCCATGCAATGTTATGAAGGTGTGTAGAGACAAATTTGTGCAATGTTGCGAAGGTGTGTAATAACAAATTTGTGCAATGTTATGAAGATATGTAAATATAGAATGATGCACAGGAAGTGTGGTTTATTGGGATTTTATGCACACCCGAGGTGTGTGATGCTCCATAGGGGTTTATATGGGCATCATACACTGAGTGTGTGTATAAAATCCCCCTAAACATACTTTCCCATGTTTTATTTTTCATAATTACTGGTTTTAAGGAGTCTGTTGAGGGCTGTGGTTCCAGAATCGACGATTTTACCTAATTGCAAAGGGTCAGTCTTCTGCATCTGGGTGACTGGTTGAAAAGGAAGCTAAGGGAGAGAGGTAAGAGAGCAGTTTTAGGTGTGGAAAGTTGGTGGATCAGAGTGATAACTTTAAAATGCGACACTGTTGCCATATTCATTTGATTTGAAAGAATGTACAGCTTTTTGTTTTGAATGTGTTTTTTTACCACTTTCTGAGGTTCTGTGAGACCGTCGACAAGCCTGTCTCTCATGCCAACTGTTTGAAAGCATAGCTTTAGTGGACGTCCAGTGCGAGGACTGCTTGTCCAATGGCTTTTACTAGTGCTCCTCCAGTTTTTATTGTGGCTGTGGTTTACAGAGCTCCATAATTCACATATGTGAACTACGGAGCTGTTGATCTCCCACTGGCAGTGGTTAATCGATACTAACCAGTAAATATTAATAAATTCATCCAACGTTATGAAGATGTATAAGGGCAAATTCATAGAAATTTAAGAAGGTGTGTACTGACAACATTTTGCAATGTTATAAAGGTGTGTAATGACAGCATTTTGCAATGTTATGAAGGTGTGTAATGACAGATCTGCACAATGTTATTATTTTGTGTAATGTTTAATATGTGCAATGTAATGAAGGTGAGCAATGACAAATCTGTGCAGACAGACAGTTGGTGAGACCCCATCTGGAGTACTGTGTACAGTTCTGGAGACCCAGTCTCCGCAAAGACATAGACAGGGTGGAGGCTGTCCAGAGGAAGGCACCTAAAATGGTGCAGGGTCTGCACCGGAAGACATATGAAGAGAGACTTAAGGAGCTGAATATGTATAGCCTCGAGAAAAGGGGGGCATGATAGAAACTTTCAAATACCTCAAGGGAATCAACAAAGTCCAAGAGGGTAGCATCTTTCAGAAAAAGAGATGGGCAAAAACAAGGGGGCACAATTTGAAGATAATGGGGGGACGGCTCAGGGGCAATGTGAGGAAGTATTTCTTCACAGAGAGGGCTGTGGATACATTGAACAGCCTTCCTGAGGAGGTCGTAGAGTCAAAAACAGTGGGGGAATTCAAGAATGTATGGGACAGACGTAAGGCAATTCTAGTGGGGGGTAGGAGGAAGGAGGCTGTTGGTTAACTAGGATCTGCAGCTTATCCGTTAAGTAGGGAAATGGGCAGACTAGGTGGGCCAAGCGGTCCTTATCTGACGTCAAATTCTATGTTTCTATGTTTATGAAGGTCTATAATGACATATTCGTGCAGAGTTTGCCTGTTTTTTTTTTTGTAGTCACAGGCAGGACTTGAAAATACTTTATTTATTTAGACAACATAGGTGGAGTAATTTGTAGTGGAACTTGTCTGAATTGGTGTCTCTTATTGTCTGTAGGGTAAATTTTAGACCAGCCACAGTAGCTCACATTTAAGGGCCATATTAAAGGAGTACTACAGTCAACATTTGCAAAAACGTATGTTATGCAGAATGTTTTCATATGTATGTGTGTAGTCCTAGTGTGTCCTTCCCTTTGGGATAACTGAGTGGGCTATTCTGTAAGGAAACAGCTAGAGCCTTCATCAATTATAGCATTGATGACCTGGGGTGATTTATGTGCTTTCTATGACTGTGCAGTTTGATGAAATGAAAGCTTTAAAAACATAACATTTACTCATGCTAGCTAGACTTACTTAGACACATAAATAGAAAACAAGAAGAGTGAATTAGCCGGTCCAGTGACACTGAGGGTTGAGGTGCTGGATGCCACAACTCGCGCCACGACGGCGACCCATGTTCGGGAACGGGCACGGGTTGCCCTGGGTTGGCAGGGAGGAGATGGATTGAGCATCCAATGGACTGCTCTCCATCTCCGGGAGGGGTTCCGTGGTCGGTGCTTGCCTGACCCTAGCGGAGGTTGGGGTCAGGCACGTGAGCCGCAAGCCATGGGGGTGGGATGGCAGTTGCTTGATTGGGGTGCGTGACGGGAGCGTGGCGCACCAGTCGCTACATGCCATTGTATGCCATGGCCCACAGGGAGAAACGGAAAAAGAGCCCCGGCAGAATGAAGTTGGGCCCTGCAGCACCGTCCCCAAGAAGGCACCTCCCTGTCATGGATCCATTTGGGGTGGGTCGAGTCGCTCCCCACCACCCTGCTGCGAAGGGTAAGTCACGGGGTGCATAAGGGAGGGGGTCTGATCTTCGGGGGCTGGCGCTGGGGGGACAACAAATAGCAGGCTTGCAGCTGGAGCTCCGGAAGAAAAAAAAAAAGAGTGAATTACAAAGAGTTATTTATTTGAGGCCAGAACATCAGGCTGTGAACATCAGACTGCCACTGCAGCAGCTTTCAGCCATTGAATCAATAATCCTGGGTGCATCATTGTCACATGGGACAGGAGGTGGTAGCCCGTGACATAGGTGACTGCGATTGGGCGCATACAAAAACAGCGACTCAATCACATCACGTCAACAGGGAGGGTGACCAGATCGGGGGGTTCGAGCGTATAATGACAGGATGTCGCTGCATGTACACATGAGTGGGGGGGGGACACTGAGCGAGGGGTGGGAGGGGAAGGAGGGTTTGTGAGGTGTGGTGCTGTGGTGGGCTGCCAAGCTGGCCCTGTGGCATGGTGTGTGGGTGGCGGGCTGGGGTTCTGAGGGTGCTGGGTTCGGGTTCGGGTCCGGGTCCGGGTGCAGGTACGTTTTGTTGTGTCTGACCCAAATTTTTTTTTTCTACGGTTTTGTACCCCCTCTGACATGCATCCCCCTGAAGTTGAGAATCCTATAGTAGTGGGGTGCGGGAGTGGCGCAGCCCCCCACATAAAATAGAAAATTCTAAGTCCCTGGCACCCTTTTGCTCTGTGCCGGGGGTGTGCATCGCCAAAATTGATTTTCGGCGACGTACACTCACCTTAACTGTGATCACCTTTCCACAGTTGCTGTTATGACATTGAACCACAGGAGGCATTGTAGGAAAAAGAAAAACAATAAAAAATTCAAACATAGAGCTCCACAGGGGCCATAAAACTAATAGCAAATTTAGAAAAAAACTCCCAATAGCAAACAAAGGGAACGACACACTAGGACTACACACAAATCAAAACACTCTGCATAACATCTGTTTTTGCACATTTTGACTGTACTACTCCTTTAAAGAGTTGTGTTTTGCCCTGTAGTTTGGGGTGGGGTGATAATTAGCTGGCCTGGGGCATCAGCTGCTTGATAACTGGAGGTGGGACTAAGTCAAATTTCTGATTACAGGTTGGTTTTGGCTTGCAGTACAAGTTTCGACTGGAGATCACGTGACTGGAGCAGCCAATAGCAGTGGACCAAGAAGCTACTACTGGCAGTATAAGGATTCTCACCTAGTGTCCCATTGCATTGGCATCCCATCACTTGAGTGGA
This sequence comes from Neoceratodus forsteri, assembly GCA_016271365.2. Taxonomy (NCBI): domain Eukaryota; kingdom Metazoa; phylum Chordata; order Ceratodontiformes; family Ceratodontidae; genus Neoceratodus; species Neoceratodus forsteri. Next base: position 73,055,986 of record CM057458.1, on the reverse strand, counting down.
ACAGAGCAGGAGTGGAACATCTGACTCTGGGATATCTGTAGGACATCTGTAGAGTGTCTGCAGAGAGACTGCAGATCTTCAGAAGACTACATACGTATGTATGCCGATGATATGGGTCTTTTCTCCTCAGGGCCATCGCCCTTGTACGTTGCCTCCAGGCTTCAAAGTGACTTCAATAATGTCCAGAGATGGTTTCATTCTCACCAACTCTTCCTAAATGCAAAAAAAACAGTGACCATGACATTTGGCATGAGACAGAAACTGTCAAGGCTCCCATCTGTCCCTGTCTTCACTACTCTTGATGGAGCAACTTTAGATGCCACAACATCCTTTAGGTATCTGGGCATATGGCTGGACCAACATCTCACTTTCTTGGACCATATAGATGCCATAATGAAAAAACTTTGCCCCAAACTCGGCACCTTATTCAGAAACCGCTCCTGCCTCCCGACTCAGGCAACGTGTGAACTGATCCAAAAAATTATCCTCCCTATCATCGATTACTGTGATATCGTCTACTGCTCTGCTCCTGCCACCTCTGTAGCAAACCTGGATACACTTTTCAACTCCTTCTGTCGGTTTGCCCTGGATGCTCCTCCCCTGACCCATCACTGTCACCTGTATCGTGCTTTAGCCTTCCCCTCCCTGGCCAATAGGCGACTGCACCACTGCAAATTTAATCTCTAAGTTCTGGCTTGGCACACTCCCTCCTTATCTCACTTCCTCACTCTCCCCCACCCACACCACTTCGCCTTTTAAGATCCCGTGACCACAGAACTCTGTCAGTCCCCCGGAGATTCACCTCAGTTGGCCAATCCTCCTCCTCTTACCGGCTCCCTAAACTGTGGAATGCTCTTCCTACACAAATCCATTCCTCCTCCTCCTCCCCAGGCTCTTTAAACAAAGCACTATATAATTTCCTCTCTGTAAACTGCACCTGCCCCTTGCTCCCCCCCAGTCCCTCACCCTGCCCTCCTCCCCGTTAGTCGTTTCATACCCTCATCGCTGCTCCGACTAGACTTTTTTCCTCCATCTTGTCTTTGATAGTATTCTCTGTCATTGTCTCTCTGGAACATTCTCCTCAGCCTGCGGGACTCGCCCTGGCCTTTAGCTCCTTTGTTGCCACATTATTAGCTTCCCTGTCATTAGTTTGTCTTGTTTTACTTATAGTCCTGGTATTGTAAGCCTTAAGACAAGTTTGGAATACCTTTGCCACTATTCTGTCTCACTCTCTAGGTTATAGAGTAGGCTGAATCCTTGTCTACCTTGTAAATATCCATGCCTTTATGCTTGTTAAGCCATGCTTTATATGCCTTTGTGAAAACCGCTTCTGTGCTATTGTGTGTACTCTTGTACTCCATGCCTTTTTATGCTTGTAATCCATGCCTTAATGCTTTTTGTTTAAACTGCTTTTGTGCTTTTACGTGTACTCTATAATACTATGTAACTCCCACTACCCGCTCCCCCAGGTCGTACTGGGAGATGAGCAACTTGTTGTTCAGTGTACCTTACCTGGTGAAACTTTTCAATAAATAAATAAGACTCTGCCCCTGGAGGGATCAGGAAAGTCACGGGTGTTTTAACCAGGATACCCGAAGGATAAAGGGAACCCAGCAACTCCCTATTTGGGGTACCTCTAAATAGCACAGGTCTAGATACCTGCACTCTGTAGAGGATGAAGACACTGACACAGACTGCTTTCAAATATTTTTTGCTTGCTTGATCCTCTTCACAAAGGGTTTAGATACCCAAAGCACCGGGGCCTAGTGTGGACATGTTTCTGTCCATGGAAGACACTGATGTTCTCAATTTGCAAAAACAGCAAAAAATATTTGAAAGCATTCTGTGTCAGTGTCTTCGTTCTCTACTGAGCGCAGGTATCTGGAACTGTGTTATGTTTTGATTGGGGTGACAAGCCCTTGCCTGCACCTCACCACACCAGGTGTTCACGGTATGGTCACTCTGGAACTTACCTCTAAATAGCAACTGTCTCAGAGCATCAAGGTAAGTTAGTCCTAGTAATGGTCTTGTATTGCATTAAATGCTGTGAATTTGTAACCACGGACTCTGAACAGCATCCTTGGGGAACTATGTATCTAGGGTACTACAGGTATACAGGGACTGTGCTAAATGCTTGTTAACTTGTGGTAAACTAGCATCTTTACCGACTGCCTATCTAGCGTAAGGGCACATGGTAGTATTCTGTAGGGTTGTCAGAACTCACTGAAGTTCCGAGTTCTAGTTCTAGTCTAGAACTTTTGAAAAAGTTCTAGGGTTCTAATCTTTTTTAAAACTCAAACTCTATTTCTTGATTGGGTTACAAATAGAGAAGACCATTGTGAAATACATGTCATGAAACTGTAGGCAAACACAAATCTGATCATTATAATGGGAGAGAGAGATGATCATCTGTGACTTGTGATCTGTGTTTTTTTCTCCTTTGCTAGCTGTAAAAGCAAGTCACTTGTTACGAGTGCCTACAGGACCACAGACCCACCCACCCACATGAGATAGCATGCACTTCGTGCCAGCTGGCACACGGTCACACAGTGGGTACAGTGCAGTCAAACGAAGCACAGCGGCACAGATGGCAAGTATGCCATGCAGGAATCACCAATATTTTTAAATGAATAAAGGGTTTTTCTCTCCTCCAGTCACCAAAAATATTTCTGGGATTTTTATGCAAGATGCCACGCACTTAGTGCCGGGAAGCACATGTTCACACTAGGGGGTACAGTGTAGTGAAAGGGAGCACAGCACAGATGACAAGTACACCACGCTGGAGTCAGAATATTTTTTGTTACTTTATTTGTCTCCACCACTGACCGGCCTCCTTCCCCCCCCCCAGCCCCTGGGTCACCCTAGTGTCCACTGGAATTTACCTCTGGCGTCGAGGTGCCAGCTGGCCGGGTGCAGCGCCTGCAGGGGACCGGTACCATCCTGCCGGTTAGTGGAATTTTTGCCTCTGTTTCTCCCCTCCACACGTGCGGAGCTGTGGCATGCAATGACACCAATGACCAAGCTGTGCACACTGCCGCACGCGGCACACCAGGTATCCACTCGATCTCCACCCCATCTTGGAGCCAGTGTGCCAGCCTCCAGCCGCCGCTAGGGGCCAGGCATCTACTGGTCTCTGATCCCACCCTTCCCTGGGAGAGGAGAGCTGTGCTTTGGTCATTTGATCATCTCCTTCCACAGCCAACCCCCCATGACCTGCTCACAACGTGAACACGGGTCACCAGCATGGCAGGAGGTAAGGCAGTGATGCCTCAGCTCTCCATGCCACAGGGCCGGCACAGATATTGTTAAATGACTTTTTCTCTCCTCCCCCCACCAAAATATTTCTGGGATTTACTTAGAAACCACACATTTAGAGCTGGGTGGCACATGCACACACTGGGTACAGTCAGTGCAGTCCAAGAGAGCACAACCAAATATGGCAAGAAGTATGCCACACACGAGTCACAGATATTTGTAAATAATGAATTTTTCTGAGTCCTTATGCAAAATATTTCTGCTGTATTTTTATTATAGACCAAGAGAGGAGACAGTCCCTCTCTCCCCTCCGCAAGCTCACGCCCCACACTTTCCTTTTTGTCAGTGCCTGTGTCACCCTGACCCTACCTCGTTTTTCCTTTTTTGTTTCCATTTAAGTAAGTCTATCTTCCTTAGGCACTGTATATGTGCCTTCTCTCCAGATCTCCACACCCAAGGAGGAAAGACTGGTTTAATTATTGAACATATTTTTAAAATAGGATTGAACAAGTGAGTTTCTGGCCAAAGTCATCCATTCTACAGCTGAGCTCCCCTCTAATTGCGACACAACCCACAGTCTCAGAAAACCCATTTCTGTCATAACATGACTGCATTACAGCACTGCCCACCCACCACCCAGCACATCATTCACTCCTCCATCCGATCCTGGCAGCAGGCATGCCACTGCCTGGTTATCTCGCAAGTCCCTCCCACACCCACAGCACAGACCCATCCAACAAGTCAAACAAACCCTTTCCCTGGTCTCACACTTGCGACTTCTCGACCTCACCGCTGCTGCTATGCGCCCTGTAAATTTGGTTCCCCACGTCCCTCCTACCTACACAACTACAGCAAAACACAAATTGTGACTGTGTTTTCTTTTTAATTGTAAATGTACTCACTCCCATTCCTCAGCCAGTTCAGGCCCGGATCTGCCACCAGGACCCTTCTGACTCTGTGTGCCTTGGCCATATTGCCAATGATACCCTCCTTTAGTCTCCAAATCTCTTCCCCTCCCTACCCATTCTTGCAGCAGCTGTTCCTTGTGGGATGGGGCTCAGTAAAGCACGGTGGTTTTGTGACGTCAGCGCAAGTGCGGGTCTAAGTCAGTAACTCAGTGAGTCAGCAGTAGTGGGTTGGACGGACTATGCAGTGCTGTGTAGAGGATGTGGAGGTGAGCAAAAGACAACAACAAAAAAAAAGGTCTGAACCGTTATGCGAACCCTCTGGTGATCGAGTTCTAATTTAGAACTTGAACACCAGAGTTTGAATACAGTTCAAATCTTTCTAGAACTAGTTCTGACAACCCTAGTATTCTGGAAAGGATAGTCAGGTAGCAAAGCAGGACAACAGTAGGAAAAGTTGGAAATTGGAGTGGTACAGAGCAATGGATGTAGAGCTGTAGTCTTTTAGGAGACTTTCTGGGGACTGAGGTGCTGTCCCATCTACACTCATTTCTTAGGGTTGTGGGCACAGGTAGATAGACTGTGGGCCACACTGGCAAGAGAGGGTCCTCAGGAATGGAAGCCCCATGGAAGAGGAGGAGGCATCCAGATCAGGAGAAAGCAGCTGCTGATGGAGGAAGCCATAGTGAGGGGCATAGACCTAGGGGCTGGGACAGGGAAGGACAGGGATGCGAGGTGCCTGAGGGGTGCCTTGGTAGGTAGGGAGGAAGGGGGAATGGATCCTACAGATGGCTTGGGCAGCAGTAGCTTGAAGGGACCTTGATGTCATTGTCCACCTTGGGACAAATTACCTAGCTAAAGAGAGGGTATGGGTAGTGCAGGGGAACATCAGGGAGCTGGGGTGGGGCCTCAAGTAGATAGCACATAATGGCATTATCCAGTTTGCTACATGTGAAGGTAAGGAGGCATGCAAGGAAACTCCACACCAGGACCTTTAACAACTGGCTGAAGACATGGTGCATGGAAGAGGGCTTTGGTTACATCAAGGACTGCGGACCAACCTGGGAAGATGGGGCCTCTATATGGGAGATTGCATGCATCCTCCTGGAAAGGGGACCACAGTGCTCGGTGGGAGGTTTAGATGCTACTTGGACCAGCATGTATACTAGCCAGGGGCAGAAAACCCAGGGAGGCAGCGCTTCTCTCTCCCGCAGATGGTAGGAAGACAGATGAGGAAATCCCAAGGGGTGATTCTACTTCAAGAGCAGTGTCACAAGGAGTCAGTGACAGGGAAAAAAGGGAAAGGGACACAACTGGGGCTGGCAGTATAGCCTAGGGGTTAGTGCAACGAGCTGTGAAATAGCTTGGTACATCCATCAGATCTGGTTTTGATTCCCACAACCTCCACTTGTGTACTGTGTGACACTGAGCAAGTCAGTTAACCCCCCAGTGCTCCCAGATCACCCCTGACAACAGGCACTTGCGCCTAGTGGGCTTTACCCGGTTACCAAAGACTAAAATAAAAAATAAAATTATGAAGAGGAGTTAAGCAGATCAAAGGGTAGAAAGAAAAGGGTAAACAAAATGGGTGGGTCGTCAGGAACAGCAGGTGGTAGTTTGGATACGCAAGGACAGAAAGCAAAAGCCATAAGGCAGGGGAGTGAGAAGGAGTGGAGAGCCATGTGTGCTAATGCCAAGAGCCTCAGAAACAAAATCTACAGCCTGGAGGCTATCATGGTAGAGGCGCACTTGGATCTAGTGGCCATTACAAACATAACAGACATAAGGAGGCAGTATAGTGAGTGGTTTAAGTCTCTGAGCTGCAAACCTGGAGACCTAGGTTTGAATCCCACAGCCCCCACTTGCATACTGTGTGACCCTGAGCAAGTCACTTAATTTCCTCTGCTCCCAGGTTGTACCTGTAAACAAGCTTCAGCTTAGTGTGTCTCTCCTGGATAAAAAAAAAAAAAAAAACAGACATAATGCACCATGTACCACAACTGGGACACGGCCAGGCCAGGTTACTCACCCTTTAGGAGAAACAGAGCTGGGAAGAAGGGAGGAGGAGTGGCACTGTATGTAAGGGAGGGAATAACAGGCACTGAAGTATGGGTACAACAAGGTGAGGAGGGTCTAGAGGTGCTATGAGTCATCCTGGAGATGGGCTGTGGGGCCGCTATCCAGACGGGGGTACTTTGTAGACTGTCGCCACATTGGGAGGAGATGGACAGGTCCCTAGGAGAGGCCATCATCAGGATGGCAAGGAAGGGGAGGTTCTGATAGTTGGAGACGTTAGTCTACCAGCTGTGGAGTGGAACCTACCATCTGCAGCTTCGGTAAGGAGCAGGGCCATCCTAGACTCCTTGCTGGGAGGAGCTTTTTTGAGGCAGCTTGTAAAAAACTTACTAGGGGCATGGCAGTGTTGGACTTGGTACTCACAAACAGGGACAGCATTGCAAACATCACAGTGGGCAGTCCCCTGGCTACTGTGTGGGTCAGCGTAAGGAAAGGAGCTAAGGTGAGGCACATGAAGAGCTAAGGAGAGCCACACGAAGATGAGGGTCCTGGATTTCAGGAGGGCAGATTTGAAAGAAATGGATGATTGCCTTAGAAAATGCCTTGAGAGGAGGCATAGTCAGGGATGGGTGATGGCGCAGTGGAAGGGAATAAATGAGGGCACCATTAGGGCAATGAGCCCTCTGTATGAAAAAGATAAGAAAAGGCAGGAGGAAAAGGAGACCATTACGGCTCTCCAGGAAGGTGGCAAAGGCAGTGTAAGTAAAAAAGGCAGCATTGAAAAGACACATGGAAACTCAAAGGGAAGAGGAGAGGGAAGTGTACCAGGCCAGGCTGAAAGAAACAGGAAAAGCAGCTAGGAGAGCGATGGCACAGGCAGAAAAAAGGATTGCAAGCAAGGTGGAGGGGGAGGGGATAAGATTTTTTTTCCAATATGTCAGCAAGGAGAAAAGCTAAGGGTGGGATAGTAAGGATAAGAAGGCCGAAAGAGGGAGGCAATGTGGAAGGAGACCAAGAAAGACCAACATTTTGAAAAGGTACTTTTGCTCAGTCTTCGCAGTAGAGGGAAGGGGGGACGTGCCACCAGAGAGAATTCAGAACAGGCATGGAGAGGGGTTGAACACAAGGCCATTTTCAGAGGAAAGAGTACTGAAAAGGAGTTGCAGCTCTTAAAGTGGATAAGACTGGGTTGGCTACATCCCACAGTTCAAAGGGAGCTAAGGAAAGCCCCTGCTGCTCCACTGACAGCCTTGTTCAGCAGCTCACTGGAAATGGGAGTGGTTCTGCACGACTGTAGAAGAGTAGTAGTAAGGCTTTATTGTTCGACAATATTGTCATTACACATCAGATAGTCATTAACAACATTTTAAATATTTAGACAAAATTAAGGAGACATTTTACAATATTTCATATCACACATTGCACAATATTTAACAATGACAGTGAAATCAATTTAAATTGCACATACATTCAAGCAGTACTAACATTTCGTATAGTATTCTATCACACCCTCATACCAGTTACCATCTTTTTTCTTATTCTTACCACAGTATTAAAAAAGATAGCTAGAGCTTTGATGTCACAGGACCCTCATTATAAATTAAAATTTTCAGAAGTGCAAAACTATCAATCTCCAGTCAGTCAATAGTATCCATATGGAAAATCGTTTTAACAAGAATTGCTCTCGGTGTAGTATACCAAGCACATAAACATACTACTTGCATGAGATTTTCAAGACCTCCCTATTTACAGTCACATTCACTCGCTACATTGTTATTCTTTGTGTATTTTATCCTCCAGATCTTACTATCAAAAGTTTCAAATTTGTAAATTGTGAAACTAGCTCTTAATTTAGGATCAAACAAAACTTTCATATTAAATTGTAACTTAAAGTTATTCTTATTGGGCTCTATTCTTGAAGATGTGCAGAACTGGTGCGTAAAGGCTCCCGCAGCTCTGCACCCCCGGGAGATCCATGTGGGGACCGCATTCACGAAACAGTGGTCCCTGCCTGGCTCCCTTTTCGTCCCTGCCCCCCGGGCAGAGGTTCATGGCGGCAAGGTTGTGGACCTGGGTTGGCAGCCAGTCAGCTACCCTACCCGGATCTGCAGTAGGTCACTTGTGCCAATGTGGCACCATCTTTCAGGGGGCACGTAGAGTGTTGGTAATGCTGCCAGGGGGGCCTGACCACTGTCCCCCGACACCTGCGTCACCTTCAGGAGTGGGTCCGATGACCCCCCGCCTGCACCAGGTGGTCTGGCGGTGGCATCTGGAAGGGGTGCATATCTGGTACAGCTGCCCTCTAGATGCATAGCCGGCCCCCTGGTATGGCACTCTGCACCTTCATGAATGGTGCAGAGTGCCAGCACCCACCTGTGGAGACCTCGCCCACCCATGCATGGAGCTCCACGCCGCTGGGGATCCAGTGCGCAAGGGGGGGTATAGGACTGCTGTGCATGCTGCTGAGGGGATGCAGTGGTAATGGGTACAGGGTATTCACGCACCCGAGTTACGCAGTGCGTAGCCACCCCAGCTGGTTTGTGAATAGGGACCATTATTATTTGCAAACCATGGGGAAAATCTAGATACCTTGATTTATTCTCTATCCACATTATTCCAATGTTTTTTTAACTTTTTATTAATATATTTCTTATATTGCACACTTAAAGTAATGTTGGATGTCACCTATTTCTTTAATGCATTCCATTTGTATTTTTCCAGCATTTTTAAAATTGCCTCTAGCCATGGTGACCTATAACAATTCCTATTAAGCAAATTCTCTTTTTCTACGATGCGAAGTTTTGAAATTCTATCTAGAGATTGTCTCATTAGCCTAAGCCAATAATTAATCTTTTTCATATCCAGGATAGCTTCTGTGTTATCCAGTATAAATTCTGCCCTAATATATGGCAAAGGAAATGATCTTGGTACTGCTAATATCTTTCTTAAGATCTTATGGATAGGAATCATAAATTGTTCTCTTTTTTTCAGATCCCATATCTCAGCAGCATATGTAATTTGGGCTAGATACTTTGCCCTGGTTGCTACCATCATAGGCTTTATAGAGAGACCCCATATGCAATGTTAAATTTTCCTAGTGCCAAACCTGTTTTCTTCACCTGAGAAAGTATTCTTGCCATGTGCCTATTCCAAGCACTAGCTGGGGTAATTGTAATACCCAAATAAACATACAGTATGATCAAACTATATCTAATTTTCCAGTTCCCAATCTCCATGTGCCTTTAAATGTAACCTTTCCAAAGACAGTTATTTGTGTTTTAGACCTATTTATCTGTAAATCCAATTCTTTTGCTATACTGTCTAGTTCATCAATTTGCCTTTGTAGTCCCTTTCTGGTTAAGGAGAATAATATTATGTTATCTGCAAAGGCTAGGATAGAACACTTTAGCTCTAGAATTTTAGGACAATCTGCATCAATCATCGCATGTCTTCTTATCAGAGTATCAATGTATACTGAAAACAGGGTGGGTGCTGAGACACAACCTTGTCTTACCCCTCTGTAGGTTTTTATTAGTTGAGTTACTTGGCCATGTACACCATATCTAACTTTAGCCCAGGTGTTCTCATATCATCTTCTAATTATGTGTATAAGTTGTTTATCAATACCCTTATCAGCCATAATATTCCATAAAATACTCATATTTATGGTATCATAAGCTGATTTAAAGTCTACATACAATTTTTGCTTTCGTAAATAAACATACTTTTCAATTAAATGTGAGAACACAAAACAATTATCCACTGTATTATAGTTTGCTCTAAATCCTGCCTGGAACTTGCTAATACCTCTTTTCCCATCTAGATCTATCAGCAGTTTGTCTAATAGTATTTTTAGAAAATAGTTTCAGGGATACATCCAGCAAGCTTATCGGTCTGTACATTAACGGATCACGACAGCTTCCTGTCTTATGGATGGGAACAATAATTGCCCCTCTCCAAGATGATGGAAGAAATGTTCCTTGCAGAAATTGATTATATACAGTAGAACAAGAAATACATCAATCCAGGCTGAGGCATTTGCCAGGAATACCTCAACATGAATTGCATCCGGTCCTGGGGCTTTATTAGTTTTCATTGATTTAAGTGCAATGTAGATTTCTTGTCTAGTGATCATTATATGTGGTTCATAACTACTCAAAAGAACCGGTTGTTTTATTTTCTCACATTCTCCAAATATACCTTTAAAGTAGGTTACCCACTCCTGTTCTTTTATATAGGTATCAGTTTTAGTTTTACTATTACTTGTGCCCTTAGAGACCAAGTTCCAAAATTTTTTTATGATCTCCCTCGTATATGCTTTGAAGCATTTCTTGCCAGTTATTCCATTGGTACTGCTGTTTCTTGTCCTTTAAAAATGTATTATACGTCTTTCTCTGGTAGTTCAGGATTTTAAATCTGTTAACATCTTTAGAGTGTCTAGTCTCCCTAATCCTTGCATTTAGTAGCCGTTTATGGCTAGTACAGTCCTTGTCAAACCATGTATTTGTTGCTTTGACATTTAGTCTTAATGTAGTCTGCTTATATAATTTTGTTCTTACAATCTTAAATATGTTTAATACAGATTCCCAAAGATCAAATGCAGTACTATCTTGTTGTCCATTTTCAAAGATTTGGACAATTTGGCCCTCAACTTGCACTGACAACTCAGTCTCTAATTGAATACTCCATTTGAGTTTCTTGCTAAACCTAATTTCTGTTATTGCTTCTTCATTAAGGTGGTCATCCCTCAAACTAGTCAGCTGGCATAGTTTTCCTGATGGAAGAATAGACAAGTGGCCATTTTCGGTTCTAGTAGGGACACACAATAGCTCCATACTCCTGTGTCACTAGACCAGTAAATCATGTCCAACAGAGATGTTCCCAATTTATTTATGACTTTGATAACCGGGTGAGTGCACTGATCCCAGGCACCATTTTCAGGTGCAACCCGGGCCATAACATATGGCTCAGGGTGACAGTGGAGTACAAGGTAACAGTACTACACGTGAAACAGATTTGATACAAGCAACACTAGTAAGCACAATATACAGGCTTGATGCATAGATTCATTTGAGAACAGTGAATACAAGGTTTCAATATCTGACATGAGGAGATTTGGTGAAAAACAAATAAATCGTAGGCACAGTGTACAATGTGTGACTGCATCGTCCAGTGAACAAGTAATACACAGAATGCTCAGAAAAAAAAATATATACAATATGTACAGGCACGGAAGTCAAATATTACTGTGAAAATACAATATAACAGTTGCAGGCAGGGGAGTTGACTAGTGTGGGTAAGTGGGTAACCCCTGGGCTGGGGAGTTGGCTAGTGTGGGTAGGTGTGTGACCCCTGGGAGCAGTGGCAGGATGAGTTTGCCAGGAACCAGACTTTAAGGTGGGACTTGAAACTGGAGTGAGTGTTGATGGAATGGAGTTCGGCCAGCAGTTTGTTCTACTGCAACGGGGCAGCTGCAGACCAAGCTCTGCTACCCATGTTGGTGGATACCCTAGGAACAGCTAGAGGGGGTCTTATCAAAGAACAGTGACCTTGTAGGTCAGCAATAACTTCCATTCAGTGAATATAGGTTTGTTAGTTTTAGTATCTCAATCAATTTAGTTCCAGCCTTATTAATTTTTGTATACATTGACGTTCTACAGGGAAGGGGAGAGGTTTGTAGATGGTCAGAGCATGAATTATCTAAAAGGCCATCGTATAGTCCAGTTCTGGCATTCAATTCCCCCATCATTAATATTTCAACATTTGGCTGCCTTAACTGGACACCTATAAGTGCATTTTCCAAAGATGAGCACAAATCTTCTTCGTAATACCTAGATTGTCTAGGGTGGGGGAAGTAAACATTGAATATTACCATTTCCTTATCTTGTTTTACTAGTAACAAGGCTATACAATTATTCTCTCTATAAAGAAGTAAATGGTTGGTAAACAAACCTAACCATACATACTGTAAATTATTAATCCACCTGAGAGTCTACCTAACTTATTTTCTCTAATTGCCAAGGAGTGAAATACATCATACTCATGAAGTGTAATACAATCTTCTTTTTCATGCTATGTATCCTGCAGGCATATTATGCCTGCAGAGTTAATAAAGGATATGTAGTCATTATTGGACCACTTTTTATTTAACCCAGCTATGTCCCATAGCAGACTTAAATTATGTCATAGTGGTATCTGCCGCAGAAAGTCAGGAACAATCCTGAGTTCCTGTGTCCATTCCATGGCAGTCTCAAATATTTAAACACCCAAATATATCTTCTGGGTCTACCATACATAGGCCCAATGTATCCAGGCTATTACATTTTTGTAGTATTTCATATGCAAGGTTTTTATCTCCGATTTGTATATCAATCTGTGAAGTTTCCTCTACCCTGGTTGTTTTCATAATTCCTTGATTACCCAATTGTATCTGAAGTATATTTATAAACAGATTACAAATAACACCCTTCAATTTCCAATTATTTTCTTTGTGAATAGTTGCCATTCCATTCAGTGATAATATTACTGGAATTTCTCCCTCTGCAGTTTGTGGCCTGATGTTAAAGTAATCCCGATCGGGGAAATTAACTGCCAGCCCTCTTTGTTCAATCAGGTCAGCACTGCACAAAATACAGTTTACTACTTTTGGAGAATTTAGAAAAATCTCTATTGTACTTATATGACTATCTCTTCAATTTCTTAAATATACCATGTTAGCTGTATTTATAGCTAGGTCGTAAAGGTAGTTGTTAAATACAATATCTTTCCGTAGAAGGGCTGACATGAGCTGGCCCGTCGGCGCAGCGGTTGGATTTCCGCTTGCAATGCCAACGTCCCGGGTTTGGGAATGGACCCAGGTCGCCGGAGAGCCAGCTGGGGAGAGAAGGATGAGCATCCCTTGGACAGCTCTCCTTCTCTGGGGGGAGGGCAGGGCAGCACTTGGTGTACGAGCAGCACCTAGCGGAGGCTGGGTGGCCGCACCACGTCAACGCTCGTTAGCACATCAGGATGGGGCGGATGCAGGTTGTCATTGCACGTCCCCATCCTGCTTAAAGGGGGGGTTAAAAATCCCGAACCTCGCCGCCTTAATGGCGCTCTGCCCCTGGGTGCCCTGATTAGCCTCTGGAGCTGATCCCCTGACTAGATACAGTTCCACGGCCCGATATAGGGGAGGTCAGAACTGCAGCCCTGCTCTCTGGAGGTAAGCCAGGGATGACCGAGGGGATGCAGTTATATCCAGAGGTGGGGGCAGCAGGGGTCCATGACCAGAGCAGATAATTCCAACTGGGTAGTAGGGGCAAAAAAGATAAAAAAAAAAAAAAAAAAGGGGCTGACATGGTCCCTCTGCATCACAATGGCAGTAGGGCAGAATCTGGTAACTTCAGGCCAGTCAGCCTAACTTCAGTGGTGAGAAACTAACGGAAACCCTGCTTCAGGAGAGACTGGTTGATTACCTAAAACCAATTGACTGAGGCACTGCAGGCAGTACTAGTTCATGGGGGGTGTCATGTCAAACAAATCTAATAGAATTCTTTCAGTGGGTGATCATGGGAGGGCAGTAGATGTAATATATCTAGACTTCAAGGCCTTTAACACTGCACTAAAGGCAGATTAGGAAGCTGACCAATTTGGGGGTGGGTGCCAAAATGGTTAAGTGGGTTTGCAAGTGGCTAATGATAGGAGGCAGAGAGAGGACAATGGTAAATGGCACATACTCTAAAGAGAGGGGTTGACCAGTGAGGTAACATGATTGCAACTTGCAAATACCTCACAGGAATAAACAAGGCACAAGTGAGGGTCTATTTCAGAGAAAGAAAGCATTGAAATAAGGGGGCATGCAGTAAAACTAAAGGGGGGAAGTTTAGGAGAGATATACAGAAATACATCTTCATGGAAAGGGTGATAGATGACTAGAACAGCCTCCCAGAGGAGGTAGTGGGGCAAAGATGGTGGGGAGCTTCAAGCATGCATGGGATAAATGCAAGGGCATATTAGGTAGAGGAAAGGGGGAGGGAGAGTCACCTATGATCTACTAGGGTCTGTGGTAGCAGAACAGACAGGGACAAGGGGCAGACTGAATGAGCCTAAAGGTCCTTTTCCGCTGACAAAATCTATGTTTCTATGTAAGGCAGGGTTCAATGCTGGGACAAGTCCTCTTCAACATCTTAATAGGGGACACGGCAGTGGAACTGTAGGGTAATGCCTGTTTTTGTTTATGATACCAAGATCTGCAACAGGGTGGACACCCAAGAGGGGGTGGAGACAATGCACAGGAATCTAGGGAAACTAGAGGAGTGGTCGAAGGCATGGTAGTTGGGGATCGGTGCCAAAAAGTTAAAAATCAAGCACCTAGGACACAGGAACGCCAGTGTTGATCATAGGATCGGGGAGGTGCTGTCAATCACTATGCAAGAAAGGGACCATGGCATTATTATATCAGGGGACCTTAAGATACCAGTGCAGTGTGTGACAAGGCCATGTGCAGGCTACTGAGAAGCTGGGGTGCATAGGGATGGGCATAATCAGCAGGATGAGGAAGGTGGTGTGGCCACTGTACCACTCCAGTATGCCCCCACCTGGAATATTGTGTCCATTTCGGGAGACCGCACCTCAAGAAAGACAGACAGGATGGAGGTGGTCCATAGAAGTGCAGCCAAGATGGTGCAGGGGTTACGAGGGAAGCCATAAGAGGAGAGATTTAGAGATCTCAATAGGTACACTTGAGGATAGGAGAGTGAGACTTGACATGGTCAAGACCTTCCAGGTACCTTACAGAGGTAAACAAAGTGCAGGGAAGGAGCCTCTTCTGTAAGAGAATGAACTCCATGGACTGGGGGGCATGTAATGAAACTGGAGGGAGGAATTTAAGGAGGGATATGAGTAAATCTTTACAGAAAGGGTGGTAGAAGCATGGAACAGACTGTCAACCAAAGTTGTAGAGGCTAGAAAAGTGGAAGGCTTCAAGCAAGCATGGGATAGACACAGAGGCATATCAGAAACATAGAAATATGAAATTCGTTGGCAGATGAGGACAGCTTAGTTCACCTAGTCTGCCCATTTCCCTCTGCCTAGACTGTCACCGCAGACCCCACCTGATCTCTGGTTATCTCCCTTCCTCTGCTTTCCTACCAAGATTCCTATGTGCTTATCCCTTGCATACATGAAGCCCATCACTGTTTTTGCCCCCAACACCTCCGCTGGCAGACTGTTACAGGCATCCACCACTCTTTCAGTGAAGAAGTACTTCCTTGCATCCCTTCTAAATTCTCCCTTCCAGCTTCATTCATGCCCCCTTCTTTTCATGCACCTTCTTCTCTGAAAAGTTCTCCCCTCCTGTACCTTATTTACCCCGTGAGGTATTTCTAGGTCTCTGTCATGTCCCTCCTCTCTTCCAGGGTGTACATATTGAGATCTCTCAGTCTCTTCCCCAGTAAGGGTGTGTGAGTAACAAATAGTATTCTCCAACTACTACAAGTAATAAACTATTTGTTACTCAGGAAGAAAAATTAATAATTGGTACTGTTTGGGGCTATTTGGCATTTTGCTATTCGGATATCGTTCAAGATCTCCTAAGACTTCCTCTCCAATGATAGGCCATTTTGGAAGTTCACTGAAGGGAGGTCATATGACCCAGCACACACAGAAGCTTCAGGCAGCAGAGACCAATTACTTGAGTTCATGCAGAGAAAGAATCTGCTTCCATCCACTTGTTAAAACTATACAGAAAACAGAATTTTTTTTACATTTTTTATCTCTCTACATCCCAAGCTAGAGTGGGTTGATTTTGTACACTGTAGGGTGAAAATTAGACTTTTAAGAAAATGAAAATGGAAAGGCTATTTAGTGTTTGTTGAGAAAAAAAGGCAGGCCCCAACAGCACACACACACACATACATACGTACCGGCTATGTATGTACTGTACAAAAAAAAAAAACAAGTTTTAAAGCTACAGTGTAGGGTTTTAAAGACTAACAGCTTAATGGAGTAATGAAGGTTTTGCAGGGGTTTATTTTGCTGAGAATGTTAAGGTTTTTGTAGCTTAGCTGTCTGAAACAAAGAACAAGACAAGTAGACTAACTGAAGTGCTGTTAACTGTTAGGGAAATTTTTTCTATTGTTGTTCATGGCTTGGCTTCATGCCCAAGAAAATAAATGTTTAAAATATTTTGTTTTCTGAGAATTTAGTCAGGCTGAACTACTAAAGATTGAGACTTGTCAGCTCAGCATTGCTGCAGTGACTTGAGTGACTTGATTTCGTAATAAATATAATTAAAATTTAATATCAGAAATCTTTCTGTGAGGAACCCAGGTTTGGGGTCCCTCCACATCCACTTAATCAAGTGAAAGTTCACCATAGCTGCTGCTGTTAGGGTGGGACTAATTGGCTAATTCCCACAGTACTGCTTCAATTAGCTGCTTTTCTGTTCTGTGTGAGTGCCCAACTGTGCCCTCAGGACATTTTTCTAAGTTTGTAGATTTTCTGCCCAAAAAGAAATGTAAAAAATATATTTTCCCCCTTAGCATTTGTTCAGGCTTGACTATAGTGAGTGAGGCATGTCAGCTCAGCATTGCTGCAATGACTTAAGTGACTTGATTTCATAATAAATATAATTTTAATTTAATATCACACATCTCCTGTGAGGAACCCAGGTGTGGGTTGCTCTACAGTCACTTGTGCAAGTGTGAGTGCACCATAGCTGGTAGGGTGGGACTAGTCGTCTGACTCCCACTGCTCCAGCTAGCTGATTTTCTGTGTGTGTGTGTGTGTGTGTGTGACTGTGCACTGAAGACATTTTTCTAAGTTTGTGGCTTTTCTGCTGAAGAAGAACTTCAAAATATATATTGGTTTTCTGACAGTTTAGTCAGACTTGACTATAGTGAGTAAGATTTGTCAGCTCAGCATTACTGCAATGACTTGAGTGACAATTTCATAATAAATATCATTTAAATTTAATATCACACATCTCCTGTGAGGAACCCAAGCTTGGTTCCCTCTATGGCCACTTAAACAAGTGTGAGTGCATCATAGCTAGTAGGATGGGACTAGTCAGCTGACTCCCATTGCTTCAATTAGCTGTTTTTCTGTCCTGTGTGTGTGCATGCCTGTGTACTCGAGACCTTTTTCTAAGTTTGTAGGAGTGTGCCCAAAATGTTTTTAAATATTTTTTTTTGGGGGGGGGTAATTTAGTCAGGCTTGCTATCAGTGAGTGAGACTTGTCAGCTCACCATTGCTGCAGGGACTTGAGTGACTTGGTTTTATGATAAATATAATTTAAATTTAGTACATCTTCCTGTGAGGAATACAACCATGGCAAACAGCGGACATAGTCCCAGAAAACATAGTTGGTCCAGCAGCCCCAGCAAAGCTGCAGCAGGTGTAGGGCAGCGAGCAGCAGGAGTGGGTGAGCGTATTGCAGAGTGATGCTCAGAGCTCATATGCCATACAAATTATGTTTCAGCCCATCAAAGCCTGCAGCCTCCACCAGCACTAATATGGTATTGGCTTACAGCAGGGAAAAAAGTAAAAGTAGCATTCAAAGTACTAGTAGTGCTGCCAGGAGGACAATGTCATGTCATGAACTGCCACTGATACTACCAATGTGAATGTGTCCATCCTCCTGTGCCACTACCACCAGTACCACCAGGACAAGGACATCCTCTGTAGTAGCCACCACTGCTCTAACCCACCATCCGTCCACTGTGACTACTAGCAAACCAGTCTCTGCTGCAACAGCGGCTCTGTCAACCACTCCTGCCACTGTGAGCCAGACGGTATTCCTGCCACTGTGAATGAGACATTAATGTCCCAATGTCCTGGATCTATGTGTGTGGTTTTAATGAAAAAAAAAAACTTAACAGTTTGATACTGAAAAAGTTCAGTATTTGTTGGCTTTGTGAAAATTGCAACTGATGACTGAGTGAGTGGCCACTCTATGTTACTACACCTTGTGAAATATTTACCATTATGCCAAAATAAGGAGGATTTGCCCCAGGGCTGTGACTGATTCTTGCTTGCAGTGTAGAAACAGGCCTGGCCTATTAGTACGACTATTTTTCTTTTTCACTTTTAGAGAAAGAAAAAGACTTTCCTAGCAGTTCATCTGAGAAGCACTGAAAACTTAAATTATCACACAGAATTGTGAAAAACAAAATGTACCCTCTCCTCGAGCTTGGGATTTAAAAAGGGACAAAACCATCCAGATTTCTGTTTTTTGGCTAATTTTCACAAGTGGATGGATGTAGGTTGCCATTTCACAATAAATAATTGCACGCAAGAAAGGGATAGCAAACTGATGACAGCAGTAACACTTCTCTAAACAAACCCTATCAGCCAGGTTGTAACATTACTTTTGCCTGCAGATCCGAAATGGGCCTAGTATTCAGGGAATAAGCACTCATACTCATACATGATAATATAATGTCAGTTTCCTTTCATCTTCCAGTAAGGATTACAGCCATTGCAGACAGAGGACATGCCAAAAAATGCAGTTGGTCTGGCAGCCTCAGCAATGCTGTAGTAAGTGTAGGGCAGAAAGCAGCAGGTCATAAGTGCATTGCAGAGCGATGCTTAGGGTGTAGTCACAGCACAAAATTATTTTATGTTAAATTTTTTCGGAGCCAGATATAATAACTCCTGTGCTTGTTGTAATATATGTCATTATTACGTATGTTCTGTGTGTGTATATATGTGTGTGTGTGTGTGTGCGCACACAGAGTGTGCACTCGAGAAAGACACTGTTGTAAGTTCGTGGCTTCATGCCTAAGAAGACATTTAAAAACAGAAATACTTTTTCTTCATAGTTATTTTTACTAGTCAGTCTTGACTGTTAGAGAGAGAAACTTATCACTGCTCACTGGCATTGTCACTGTACGTGACTAGACTACTACTGTATTTCGTAATAATATAATTGAGATTTCATACCAGCCATCTTCCTGTGAGGAACCCAGGCTCAAGTCCCTCCAGGACTGTTTGCTCAGCTGTGAGTACGCTGCTGTATTTGTTAGCTGGGAAGGTGTGACTAGTCAGCTGCCGCTGCATCTGAGCTGCTAGCTGCTGTTTTGTTCTGTGTTAGTGCACAGTGTGTGCCTCAGGAAAGACACTGTTGTAAGCTTGTGTCGTCAGGCCTAAGAAGACATTTAAAAACAGAAACATTTTTCCTTCATAATTTACGTACTAGTCAGGCTCGATTATTAGTGAGTGAGACTGGTCAGCTCACTGACATTGCCACAACGACTGTATTTCATAATGCTATAAGTTACATTTAAACCAGCAGTATTTGTCAGTCACAAGATCAGGAATTCACATAATTAAGCAAGATAACAATAAATAAAATCACTAGCTAGAGAGCGGGGGAAATGCTGGTGGAGCGTGACGTGCAATAAAATGACTAACAAATAGAGGGGCAAAAACAGGAACCGGAAAGGGGAAATAGGAATAAAATATTACATAACGTATCTTATAGTAACATAATTATATAAAAGCAAAAACAAGGTGCTGCGTCAGCATGTGGTCTGAAAGCAAAACAAAATGGTAATATTAAATGCACGCTGAATGTAATAGAGTTAAAAATCGACATTTCATCCATGGGTCTTCTTCAGAAATCAGCTAAAAGAGAAAAAAAAGCACACTAGAACACTGACTTTGCTTTTTTTCTCTTTTAGATTGTTTCTAAAAAAAAGACCTAAGGTTGAAATGTCGATTTATAATTATTACATAATATAATATTACATAATAGTGTATTATAATACAACACAATCTAATATACAACATCAAATAACATAATAATTATATAATATCAAATCATTATAATAACATGTATCTTTGTCTCACACAGGTATCGGGCTCATGTCATAAACGCTGGCACCCAGGTTCAGTACTAGTAGGGGGTGCTGTGCTCTAGGTGTTTTTACCCAGTGCCCTGGCCAACATTCCCCTTCCAATAAAACCAGTTCATGTGTAACCCCTCACGCCTGCCTTTTTGCCAAAATGACAGGTGGCATGCTGTTGAAGCTGACAGCAGTACCTGGTGGGGACTGGGTGCGGGGAGGATAAGGTTACTTGGTACAGGGGGCCTAGGTTTGGTTACTCTGCACAGGGGCACCCAAGTAAATCCGAACACAGGAAGCAATAACTGTAATATCCAGAACCAGGAATGGGATTCTTCAGTGTGGCTTTTATTCACATCCTAGCTGAACAAACAAAGAATAGACAGACTCTCATGGGGCTACATTTCCTGGAAATGCAGATTAGAGACAACAGAACACTTTTTCACTCTTTCCAGCCCTCAGGCTCTAAACCCACCAGGCACACAGCCCAGACTTGCACGCAGCTTTGGGTACACAGCCCGACTTGTGCGCACTTGGATTTTCCCCATTGGCCCGGCTCCCCCACCGGCCACTTGATCCACAGTCCATTTGAGGAATGAACCGATTATCCTGTTGTGGCTCCCCAAACCACACTAGAGCCTGCGACACTTAGAGAGAATTTTCCTTACAATCCCACATCTGGGTACTTCCCCCATCCCTGGCCAAATGCCTGAGGCAAAGTAGAAAAACCACAGAAGAAATCCGTAGAGGTGGACCTGGTCACTAAAGATGGGGGGCCACCCACCTCCAGCTCCCACAGCCCATACCCAGCCATTTCTCTGGAAAACTGAACAATTCCTTTACTGAACTTTGAAATGTAGATTAAGGGTAGACGTCTGTCACATCTCCTCTATATATTATTTGCATTCCAACAAACTCAGGAACTTGAAACTACTTTTACTTTGTTTAGCCCATTTCTCTAGGCTTCCCAATATTTAGTAGTTCAATCCCCACATTGTCACACAAGTCCCAGGGTGAAAACATATGCCCTTTTAACCAGAGCAGACACTCACCCTCACGTTGCAGGTGCCCCACAGGCGACTCACAAATCTTCTTTTCTCCCAAAATAAATACTGGAATGAACAGGCAGCTTCTCCTCCACAAGCAGAACTAAGGGGTTGCCCCAGGAATCTGCAGGGAATCCTTCTCATCCCCCCAGAAGGAGGGGGCACTGAGACCTGAAAACAGCGGTCTCCACCACTTGAGTAATCTTCCTGTGTCTCTCTTTAAGGTGGAGACACACACCCTATTACTGAAAAGTAGCCCTCTGTCAGGGCTGAGGCTCCTAGAGCCTTTACTGAGCTGCTTAACAGCAAGCTCCCTACTTCACTTACTGAACACCAACTGCAGACTGTCCTTGAAAACTCCCAACATTCTATCTAACTCCCTTTGCTGCAGATTCCAATGTGGCTTATGCAGCTGCGAAAGTTCTATTGGTGATGTCATCCCTCAGTCTCAGCTGAGACTGAGAACAGAGTGAGACAGTGTGAAACCCATTTCACTGGAGTTTCACAAGCACCCTTCCCTGCCTACCACTAGGTCTTACTGGGATTCTAGTAACCCCGGATAACAAGGGGGTTACACATGGAATTGCTCAAGGCTGTGTGTGAATGTTGATGTGCAAAAGGGCTGCCACTGTATGTTTACAGTCATTTTACGACCAGTCCCACTTTGCTTGCACTCTGGGATGCATTGTGTATGAAAAAATGCTACAAAAAGGCTGATTCTTCTTCCCACCCACTGATACCACCAATGTGAGTGTGTCCTCTTCATTTCTTGTCACTGACCCCACTACCAGGTGACCTGTGGTGGGTTTGAAACATGCCTACCAGGTCATGAAATCCAATTCTGCAGAATTCTGTGGGAGAGTTACTGTAGGAAACAACACCATTTTAATGACAGTTAATCTGTTCAGTCACTCAAGAAATTTTTCAGGCACACTGCATTTCATGCGTTCCACATTTTCAACACATTACAGTCCCATTCCACATTTTTATCATCAAGTTCAAGTTTATTGCAGGAAAGACTCTGTTGAGCAAGCTCATTCACAAGGAGGTCCTGAGGCGCATACACACACAGTTTGCAATTACATAGACAGGAGATATAAAATGTAGAACAACAAAGAAAAAATATATAATACAAGAGGTATACACAATAGAAGTCCTTACGCTATATATGCAGTACATTCCAGCTTTAACCTTGCCCTAAATTATGCAACACATTTCAGTTTAATAAGTAGAGGGCCAGTTGGTACCTAGGAAGTTGACTTGGCGTTGGGGGCCTAGTAGCACCTACATATGTCTTTTATTTTAGAGATAGCTAGTGTTTTGTAGGAGTAAATTGATACGATGCTGGTTAGCTTCAGCATGGCTTGTAGTTGGTTCCAAATGTTTGGGTGGGCATATGAGATAGCTCTTTGGCCAGCTGTGGTACATGTCCTGGGAACATCTACTAGGATAAGGTTGGATTTCCTTAGGGAGTAGGCGCTATGCGAGATGTGTATGAGAGACATTAAATAGACAGGCAGTTTGTGGAGTAGTAATTTGAGGGTCCAAATGCCAGCATGCAGGAGGCGTCTAGTGGCAAGAGAGGTCCACCCCAACTACTGCATAAAGATCACAGTGGTGGGTCCTGTATGCAGAGTTAGTAAGGAAGTGAAGAGCATGGTGATAGAGTACATCCAGTTTAGATAGGCTCAAGGTTGGGGAGGAGATAAAGATAATGTCTCCGTAGTCAAGCAAGGGAAGGAATGTTGCTTGGACAAGTCTTTTGCGGGTCATGAGAGAAAAGAGGGTCCTATTTCTAAAGAAGAAACCCAAGCGTGCTTTAAGCCTCTTTGATAGATCCTCGATGTGGTCGTTGAAGGAAAGCTTGTTGTCTATCCACATACCTAGATATTTAAATTTAGGTACGACTTCCAAGAGTTCACCTAGGGAGGTAACTATAAAGTTTTTAGGTGGGGTAGGTAGGGCACCAGACAAGGCAATTTTCGAGAAAATCATTGTCTTGGTTTTTTTGGCATTTAAGAGAAACTTGGCATTGATAAGGTTGCTTTCTAACTGGATAAAGTCAGCTTGGAGTGCTTCCCTGACTTCAGTTAAGGACGAGCCTGATTCACATTCCACATTTCCAGCACATTACAGTCCTGTTCCACATTTTTATCATCAGATTCACATTCCACATTTCCAGCACATTGCAGTCACATTTCACATTTTTATGTTTGCTTTCGCGCATGCGCAAGAAACATGTAACAGCTTAGGAAAGAAGCATGTTCAGGAGGCTTGACAGTGTGGCGGCCAACAGAGGCATTACATTTGGGGGCTTGGCTGTAGTGCACTAATGGAGGCACAGTGTGCCGATGACACTGGCTTCCAGAAGTGCTACCAAGTTGTAACATTTTCGCTACAACAATCAGGGGCTGCCTTGTCAATGCAGCGTCAGCGATTCGCTGCAATGAGGGAGTGACCCATCATTGCTGGGTGGAACGTTGCTACCCTAATATTGTTTGTGAACATCGTGGTGCCTTGCTGCCATGTCACAAACAATATTAATTCACCCCCAGTGCCGAGGGGGTGCCCAGTCACCCTCGGCAGCATGTGCCCCCTTCCCACAGCAGCGTGATCTTCCCTTGTCAGTCTTCACCATTCATTACTGTTGGGTGTCAGCCGGAGGCGCACACCTGCCACAGGATTTTTTTTTTGTTTTTTTAGAGGAGTCGGCATCGACGGCGCCACCCCCTAGAGTGACACTCAGCGTGGAGTACAAGGGGCGGCCGTTAGGTGCCGCAGACTCCTCCTCCATCCCAGTTCTGTTTCTCCCGTCATCGAGGCTGCTCCTGCTGCGCGGAGTTGCTCGAAGTACTGCATCATAGGCTGCATTTGTCGAAGTTTACAAGCTCCTTCATCCTGGTTTTTCCTCAACATCGTCGGCCGGTAAGACCGTTCCTTTCTATATTATTTCGACGATGCCGAGACTTTTCTGTGTTTTTCCTCAGTTGTTTAGCATCATGTCTGGTTTGGGGGCAAAGCGTAAATCTAAGGCGGGCCGTGCCCCTATGCGTCGGTGCCCCAGTGGCTGGCAGTTTTCCATCACGGACTGTCATGATGTTTTTCTCCGGTGCCTGGGACCCTACCATGATATGGATCATTGCGATGCCTGCTTCTCCATGGATCGCCATGTTTTAGAAGTCTGCACATTTCGAGTCGGACGAGCTCTACCAATTTTCAGAGGACGGCATCGCCCTAGGGCTGCCCAGGCTAGATCTCTCGACCCTTCCTCTAGGTCCCCTCCCGAGTCTATATGGCCCAGCAAGGAGGAAGCCTCCTCCACCTCCAGCCTTGCTGAGGAGAAGGTTTCTTCTTCGGCGACAGAGGAACGGTGTGATCCCTCCCGGGGTTGCGCCGTTGGCGCCATCCCGGCAGTCACCTCTGTGTAGGTGCAGGCTCCCCCAGTGTCATGGCCTCCAGTTGTGGGGCCCGGCTGTGGTGGACCCTTGTACCCGTCTGTCCTCATCGTGGAGTCTGGCGCAGCTCACGGCACTGGTGACTTGGGTGGAGCTGTCGGCGGCGGCGTTCTGGGTTTCAGTGCAGTTCATGGTGCCGGGGACTCGGATGGCACTGCCGGCGGTGTAATTTCTGGGTCATGGCACCATCCATGGTGCCAGGGACTCAGGCAGCACCATTGGCAGTGCCGTGCTGGGCTTTGGCGCCGTTTGCAGGGCCAAGGACTTGGATGGCACCATTTGCGGAGCCGTGCTAGGCCTCGGTGCTGTTGGCGGTGTCAGGGACTCAGGCAGTGCTGTTCGCAGTGCAGCCTGGGAACCTGGCGCCATCAGGGGTGCGGATGACTCTGCGGACGTGGTAGTTGTCGCGGCCTACGGTGGTACCAGGCCTGGTGCCACCTTGGGGCAGGTTCCTGCTGTTGGAATGGAGTCTTCCCCTTGTCAACCCTTCCTTGAAGGGAGACAATTCAGATGAGGACCCAGATCAGCAGCTAGAGTCTTCTGGCTCTGAACCTCCTGTAGGCCACAGGGCTAGATGGTCCAGTGTTCCTCTCTCAGACTCCCCAGAGCTGGTTAGCCTGGATCATTCCATGGTATGGGGTGGCCTGGAGTCTTCCGTGGTGGACCCTTTGGATGTCCAAGAGAGGATGCCCTCTTCTCGCAGGTCCCAGGCAGCTGCCACTCCCGGTGCTGCTCGGGTCCTTCAGCAGAGGGAAGAGGACTCTGCCTTAGTGGGTGCCCTTCGGGGTCTTGCTCAGTGGGGACCTCCGACACTGGTTATGAGGAAGAGGGCTGCTTTGGAGTCTGAAGGATTGAGGGGTAGGAGTCGGGAGCAGCGCGAACCCCCACCGCCCTGCAGGGTGTGGGAAGGAATCGTAGCATTGATCCTCACCTCTCTCTGAAGGTCACTAAAGTGCCTTCTGGTGGCAGTTCTGAGGGTTGCCTTTCTGGACTCATGCAATTCCAGGTGTGTCACAGGAGAGATTCCCCTTCAAGGCTCTTTCTGGAGTTGTCTCTTACCCTCTCTACTACACAACCCAGCATGATCTTAGGGTCCCCAGTCTTGGCGGCATCGCTACCTGGATCCCAGAAACCTGGTGGAGATTGGGCATGTGCTATTAGGTGCGCTTTGCCCATCCCTCTGCAACCACCTCCCTCTCTCCCAGGCCATGTGGAGCCCACTGGGCCATTATCTTGGGAGACGTTCAGAGCTACTGCGGTGGCCTTCCCGTCCTATGTTAGGGCCATGGATGAACAGGTCTTCTGCCTGTCCCCCCCGCTGCAGGAGTCTTCTGGGCATTTGAGCTCCACTTCCTCCTCGTATTCCTCAACTGAGGAAGAGGAACCTTCTGTCCACCTTTCCTCTGATGCTGACTTCACCGACTATCAGCGTTTCCTCTAGAGGATGGTTTCGGAGCTTTGTATTTCCTACATCCGTAGGGACAATACAGAGTGGCAGATGCGTGCTTTCCTTAGTGAATTCAGCACCCGCCATTTGGTGGTGCCTTCCTAGCCGATTCCCTTCCAGGAAGTGTCTATCTGCACCTGGAAGTCTCCAGCCACTCCTTCTCCAGCCCCAGGAGACTACAGAAGATGGTATTGTGCCCCCCACAAGTCTCTAGGTTCTCTACCTTACCCACCTTCGGGTTTGACATCCATGGATACTCCTTCCAGGCCTCGCCACCTGGTGCACGACAGGCCTCCGGATTTGGATTCTGCTGAGTTCGACCGGTGGGGATGAAGAGTCTTCTCTTCTGGTCATGCATTGTTGTGCATTTCTTCCCATTAGGCTCACCACACTGCTTACAACAGGCATCTGTGGTCGATGCTGGCTCAGGTTTTAGCCCTGCTTCCTGACTCAGAGCAGTCTAGGCAAGCCATTGCTCTCTCTGCGCAGGGCCTGGAGCTTGCAAGGCACCAAATGAGGGCATCCTACAATGCCAACGAGGTGGCATCCAGACTAGTGGGGACAGCGATCTACATTAGGCGGACGGCATGGCTTTGTTCTCTCCCGACTGTCACCCATGGCCCGGTGTAGGGTGACTGGCTCTGCCTTCTGGGGGACCCGCCTTTTTTCCCGAAGGGCAAGAAGGTGTATTCAGGGGCAACCCCCCTCCCGCAGCCCCTCGGGGGTGCCTCCTCCTCCTCCTCACCCACCTTAGACTTCCTAGTCTATTGGTTAGGGTCTCCCCCTCTCTACTTGTCACCAGTAGGAGCTGAGGGATCCATTTCCTCAGGGTTTACACTTACCCCCCCTCTTCCCAACAGTAATGAATGGTGAAGATTGACAAGGGAAGATATGAAAATTACATACCTACCGTAATTCTCGATCTTCTCTTGTATCTTCACCTTTCATTACTGAATCCCGCCCACCATCCCCTCAAGGGCCTCCTTCTTCGGCGTCTCCCCCTCCCTGCTCGTTCCTCTCCCTTCTCCCTTGGCCGTTAAGCAAAAAAAAAAATTTTTCTTCTAAACGGATCCTTCCCTCTGAGAATAGGAAGAACAAGCTAAACTTTATCTGTACCTGAGGGAACTCTTTCTGACTGCCCTTACCTGGCATCTCTTGGCTCTTCCCCAGCCATGTTTTTCAATTCACAATTAAAGAGACGGTCCCTTAAGTGGCTCGACTTCTCTTTCCAGGCCTTTCTGGCAGGCCCTAATCCTGTTATACAGCCTCTACTGGTTGATGCTGTTCCGGCACTTCAATTTCCTTAAGGGGTGTTTTCTGCATTGCCTCTAGGGAGTCTGATTGAGTTCCCACTCTGTCTGTTTAAGTGCAGGGGTGCCCCTCAGCGCCCCTTCCCACTCTCACATGCGACTGTGTTATCACCTCAACAAGGTGCTAGAGGGCTCCTTTCACTTTCTAGTTGGCCGCTCTCTTTGGGAACAGTTTTTACTTCTTAATAGTTAGAGAGCTCCCAGCTGGAGTCTGGAAGGTTAGGGATGGCGGAAGGTTTAGAGAATCTGCCTTTTGTGTCCAAGCTGTGTGAGAGGTTCGGTTGACCCTCTCTCTGAATTGTTGAAATGGGATCCTTGCTCCCTTGTTTTTGGTTCCGAGCTTATAACCCTAAGCCAATTTCTCAATGGCATAATTCTCCCCTCCTAGCATCCCCCCCTTTTTTGTCTCTCTTCTTCTCCTTCTTCTTCTTTCTCCTCTCTATCTGTTCCTCCCTTAGATCCACCTCAGAAGTGAGGCCCTTCGGTCCCTTAGGGTAGGCAATTTTCACCTCTCTCTTTTCTGTCCTCTATCAACTTATTCCTTTTTCAGTTTATATTTTTTCCTTTTTTCTATCCCTTGGCTCTCTTGCCTCACTCTCTTTTCTAAGCCTTATTTCGCCTCCCAGCTAACAGAACTGGGATGGAGGAGGAGTCTGTGGTGCCTAACGACCATCCCTCGTGCTCCACTCAGAGCGTCACTCTAGGGGGCGGCGCTGTCAAAGCCGACTCCTTTAAAAAAAAACAAACTCCCATGGCGGGTACACGCCCCCGGCTGACACACAGCAATAATGAATGGTGAAGATACAAGAGAAGATCAAGAATTACTGTAGGTACATAATTTTCATTTTTTGTCGATGGGGGCCCCAATCCCTGTTGGCTTCCATCCCCAGTGCTATGACTTGCAGATGGGGGAGCCCACTCCCTATCAGCATTATGTCCCTCCTCTCACTTTGATGTGCCGACGGAGGAGCCCACTCCCCATCGGCATAAGTCCTCCGAAACAGTAGCAGAGAGTTGTCGAGGTGCCCAATCCTCGGCTCTTGCACCCCCACCCTGCTTTTGTGCTGATGGGGTGCCCAAACTCGCCGGCCACAGCTGCCCCCAATGTCAGTTGGCATGCTGGCAGCTCACCCCAGCATGTCAAATGCCCAAAAATGCCCCTGTAAAAAAAAAAGTCCCGAAATGTCTTTTTTTTGTCCCTATAAAGCAAAAAATGGTCCCTCGTTGAGTGTGGAGGCCCCTCCCAGCCCGCGCCCACCCTCTGCGCACCCTGCCTCCCACACATCCCCACCACATACTTACCTTTGGAGCCGAGTGCGACAATCTTTGGTGGACCAGGAAATCGTCTGCACTCTTCAAAGCCGACTGCGAACTGAGGAAATGCCGGAAAGCTGTAAAATGGCATAAATAGGATTTTTTTTCAACTTTGATGCATAACTCTGGCATTTTTTTGATTTTTTGCACTGAATTTTCAACATAGGGTTTTTGGGACCCCTCCTCATGAATTCTGGCACTGTCATGGTGTTAATCGGCCCTGAAAGGTGATTTCGCAGTCACTGCATGGAATCACCTTTCAGGACCGATTAACGAAATGACTGTGTTCATGAGGTGGGCTCTAAAAAAAAGTCTATGTTGCAAATTTGTTGGGAAAAATAAAACAAATGATCGTTTTTACGAGCATGCTACAGTTGCTACGCACGCTCGTAAGCTCGCCAATTTGCAATATTTTCACTCCAGATTTTCAGCATTGCCATTTTTATGCACCTCCTTATGAACAGTACAGCTGCCATTTTTCACATCCTGGTCAAAATGTGGTTTCACAGTTCCAGCGCAGAATAGCACGGTCGCTGTGGGAAATCAGTGTTCAGGACACATCAAGAAAATCACAGTGACACTGTTGATGAGCAGAGGTCCTAACATACCTATAGAAACATAGAAACATAGACTTTGACGGCAGATAAGGACCGCTAGGCCCATTTAGTCTGCCCATTTCCCTACCTACAGGATAGGCCGCAGATCCTAGTTAACCAACAGCCTATTTCTTCATACCCCCCACAAGAATTGCCTTATGTCTTCCCATGCATTCTTGAATTCTCCCACAGTTTTAGACCCCACAACCTCCTCAGGAAGGCTGTTCCATGCATCCACTACCCTCTCTGTGAAATAATACTTCCTCATATTGCCCCTGAACCGCCCTCCTTCTATCTCTAAATTGTGTCCCCTTGTTCTTGCAAGTCTCTTTTTCTGAAAACTGCTACCCTCTTGGACTTTGTTGATTCCACTGAGGTACTTAAAAGTTTCTATCATGTCCCCCCTCCTTCTTTCCTCAAGGGTATACATATTAAGCTCCTTTAGTCTCTCCTCACACGGCTTCTCTTGCAGACCCTGCACCATTTTAGTTGCCTCCTCTGGACTGCCTCTATCCTGTCTATGTCCTTGCAGAGATGGGGTCTCCAGAACTAGACACAGTACTCCAGATGGGGTCTCACCAACTGTCTGTACAGAGGGATAACAACTTCCTGTTTTCTGCTGCTGATGCCTCTCCTATACATCCCAGTATACCCCAGCCCTCCTACTGCCTTCTCACATTACTTGCTAACCTTAAGGTCATCTGATATGATTACCCCAGGCCCCTTTACTTTTTGTTGTTGTTACTACCTCCCACCCATTGTGTATTCTTCCCTGGGTTCTTGTTTCCCAGGTGCATTATTTTGCACTCTTTGCATTGAATCCTAGCTGCCATACTTGACCATTCCTCCAACCTTGCCAAGTCCCTTTTCATCCTTTCTACGCCTCCTTGTGTATCAACCCTGTTGCAGATTTTTGTGTCATCTGCAAATGGCATACTTTTCCTTCCAGTCCCTCTGCAATGTCACTGATGAAGACAGTAAAAGGACTGGACCCAATACTGAACCCTGCAGTACCCCACTAGTAACCCCTTCTTCAGAATGGACTCCATTTACAATTACCTTCTGTGTCCTGTTGTCCAGCCAATGTTTTACTCAGGCTACCACCCTGGGTCCTACTCCCAGGCTGGTTAATTTGACTATTAATCTTTGTGTGGGACTGTGTCAAGTGCCTTGCTGAAGTCTAGGTAGGCCATGTCCACAGCCCCTCCTGGTCTACTACTTTGGTCACCCAGTCAAAGAAATCTATTAGATCTGTCTGACATGACCTTCCCGCTGTGAACCCATGCTGCCTTGGGTCCTGTGCTCCACTGGCCTCTAGGTACTGACTATTCTTTCCTTCAGAAGTGACTCCATCACTTTCCCTACCACAGAGGTCAGACTGACAGGTCTGAGTTTCCTGCCTCTGTCTTGGACCCACTTTTGTGAAGGGAATCACATCCGCCTTCCTCCAGTCCTCGGTACCACACCATCCTCCCATGATTTATTAAAAGAGTAGCCAGTGGTTTCACTAGTTCCTCCCTTAATTCTTTTAGAATTCTGGGGTGAATTCCATCAGGACCCATTGCTTTGTCCACCTTCAGTTTTAGGAGTTCTTGCAGAACCCTTTCTTCTGTGAAAGGACTGGGATCGACCCCTATCAAGAGTGCTGTTAATTGGATTAGGCACTTCCCTCCTCTTTGAATACTGAGCAGAAATATTAATTCAGTATTCCTGCTTTTCACTGTCCCTCTGCCCACCCACTGTTCATTCTATTCAGCCTCACTATCCCTCCCTTTGTCTTTCTACGCTCGCTGATGTACCTATAAAAGGTTTTATCCCCCTTCTTAACTGAGTTGGCTGTCTTTTCCTCAGTTTGGGCCTTTGCTATTCTGACTTCCCTCCCTGCTTCCTTCTGCCTTAACTGGTACAGCTCTCTGTCCTGCTCCTTCTGTGTTTCCTTATACCTATGTTGAAAATTTTGTGACAAAAGTCCATAAAATGAGTGTGTTATGAGTGTGCATTGCGCAGGTTCCATGGACACTCATAACTTTGCAAGTTTGCAATATTTTCACTCCAGATTTTCAGCTTTGCCATTTTTCCGCACCTCCTTATGAACAGTGCAGCTGCCATTTTTCACATCCTGGCCGAAATGTGTTTTCGCACTTCTGGCCCAGAATAGTGAGGGCACTGTGGGAAATCAGTGTTTGGGATGCATTATGAAAATCACAGTGACACTGTTCAGGAGCAGAAGTCCTAAAATGCCTATGTTGAAAATTTGGTAATGAAAGTCCATAAAATGACTGTGTTATGAGCGTGCGTTGTGCACTTTCCACGAATGCTCATAACTTCGCACATTTGTAATATGTTCACTCCAGATTTTCAACATTGCCATTTTTCCGACCCTCCTTATGAATAGTACAGCTGTCATTTTTCACATCCTGGCAGAAATGTGTTTTTCCACTTGCAGCACATAATAGTGCGGTCGCTGTGAGAAATCAGTGTTGGGGGCATATTAAGAAAATCACAGTGACACAGTTCATTAGCAGAGGCCCCAAAACGCCTGTGTTAAAGATTTGGTGATGAAAGTCCGTAAAATGACTGTGTTACAAGTGTGCGTTGCGCAGTTTCCAGTCACGCTCATAACTCTGCACATTTGTAATATGTTCACTCCAGGTTTTCAACATTGCCATTTTTCCGCACCTCATTATGAACAGTACAGCTGTCATTTTTTACATCCTGGCCGACATGTGTTTTTGCACTTCTGGCACAGAATAGCGTTGTTGCTTTGGGAAATCAGTGTTCAGGACACATTAAGAAAATCACAGTGACACTGTTCATGAGCAGAGATCCTACAATGCCGATGTTGAAAATTTGGTGACAAACATCCATAAAATGACTGTGTAAGGTGCATGTCTTGTGCAGTTTCCACGTACCGTAGGCTTGGAACGTGCAAGCATTTTGAATATTCCTAGTACAGATTTTCAACATTGCCATCTCTTCACACCTCCCTGTGGATGGTACAGCTGTCATTCTTCACATCCTGCCCCATCTGTGTTTTCGTACATGTGGCGCAGAATGGCACTTGTCGCTGTTGGAAGTCAATGTTCGGGACACATTGACATAATCACACTGCCACTCTTCATGAGAAGAGGTCCCACATGCTTTCATGAGGTGGGGTTACAAAAAGGCCATGTTGAAAATTTTTGTGTAAATACATAGAAACATAGAACATAGAAACATAGACTTTGATGGCAGATAAGGACCACTTGGCCCACCCAGTCTGCCCATTTCCCTACTACTGGATAAGCTGCAGATTCTAGTTAACCAACAGCCTATTTCCTGCAACCCCCCACTATAATTGCCTTATGTCTGTCCCATGCATGTTTGAATTCCTCCACTGTTTTAGACCCCACAACCTCTCCAGGAAGGCGGTTCCATGTGTCCACCACTCTCTCCATGAAAAAGAATTTCCTCATATTACCCCTGAGCCGTCCCCCCTCTAACTTTAAATTGTGCCCCCTTGTCCTTACACATCTTTTTTTCTGAAAGATGCTACCCTCCTGGACTTTGTTGATTCCTTTGAGGTACTTAAAAGTTTCTATCATGTCCCCCCTGTCCCTCCTTTCATCAAGGGTATACATATTAAGCTCTCTCAGTCTCTCTTCATATGGTTTCTGATGTAGACCCTGCACCATTTTAGTTGCCCTCCTCTGGACTGCTTCCATCCTGTCTATGTCCTTGCGTGAGATGAGGTCTCCAAACTGCACGCAGTACTCAGATGGGGTCTCACCAACTGTCTGTATAGAGGATAACCACTTCCCTTTTTCTACTTGTGATGCCCCTCCCATGCATCCCAGTATCCCTGGCTTTCCCTACTGACTTCTCACATTGCATACCCACCTTTAGGTCATCTGATATGACTACATCCAGATCCCTTTCCATTAGTTGTTGTTAGTACCTCCCTGCTATTGTGTACTTTCTCCTGGATTTTTATTTCCAGGTGCATTACTTTGCACTTCTTCGCATTGAATCTAAGTTGCCATATGTCTGACCATTCCTCCAACCTTGCCAAGTCCCTTCTCATCCTTTCTACCCCCCTTGTGTATCAACTCTGTTATAGATCTTTGTGTCAACCACAAAGAGGCATACCTTTCCTTCCAGACCCTCTGCAATGTCACCTATAAAGACGTTAAAGAGGACTGGACCCAGTACTGAGCCCTGAGGTACTCCACTAGTAACCTCCCTTTCTTCAGAATGTGTTCCATTCACTATTACCTTCTGTGTCCTGTTGTGCAGCCAGTTTTCTACTCAGGCTACCACCCTGGGACCCACTCCCAGGCTGGATAACTTGATTATTAATCTTTTGTGCGAGACTGTGTCAAATGCTTTGCTAAAGTCTAGGTAGGACATATCCACAGCCCCTCCCTGGTATATTACTTTGGTCACCCAGTCAAAGAAATCGATTAGATTTGTCTGACATGACCTTCCTGCTGTGAATCCATGCTGCTTTGGGTCCAGTGCCCCTCTGGCCTCTAGGTACTCAACAATTCTTTCTTTCAGAAGTAATTCCATCATTTTCCCACCACTGAGGTCAAACTAACAGGTCTGTAGTTTCCTGCTTCTGCCTTGCTCCCACTTTTGTGAAGGGAATCACATCTGCCCTCCTCCAGTCCTCAGGTACCACCCCATCTTCCCATGATTTGTTAAAAAGTGTGGTTAGTGGTGTCACTAGGTCCTCCCTTAGCTCTTTTAGGATTCTAGGTGAATCCTCGTCAGGCCCCATTGCTTTGTCCACCTTGAGTTTTAGAAGTTCTTTCAGTACTCTTTCTTCTTTAAATGGACTGGTATCAAACCCACTATCTAGAGTGCTTCTACTGTTTGGTTTAGGTAACTTCTCCTCTTCTTCTTTTGTGAATACTGAGCAAAAGTATTCATTCATTATCTCTGCCTTTTCACTGTCTCCCTCTGCCCACCTCCCCTCTCCTTTGTTAATCTTCCCTATCCCACCCTTAACCTTTCTATGTTCCCTAATGTACCTATAAAAGGTTTTATCCCCCTTCTTAACTGAGTTGGCTATCCTTTCCTCGGTTTGGGCCTTTGCTTTTCTGACTGCCTTCCCCACTTCTTTCTGCTTTAATTGATACAGTTCCCTGTCGTGTTCCGTCTGTGATTCCTTATACTTTCTGAATGCAGCCTTTTTCTCCTTAACCTTCCCTGACACTTCTTTTGAGAGCCATAGTGGTTTTTTATTCCGCTTTGTTTTCTTTATTTGTTTCACACAAAGCCTTGTTGCCTCCATGATGGCAGTTTTGATTTTTCTCCATTGTTCTTCCACCCCACCTTTCTGGTCATTTGCTAATGCATTCCTCAGGTATTCACCCATTATGCCAAAGTCAGCCCTTCTAAAGTCCAGTATCCTTGTATTTCTATGGCTTGTCTCCATGGTTGTGTTTATTGTAGCTTACTACTGCAGTGGTCGCTGTTCCCAGGTGTCTACTGACTTCTAAGTTTGTGATCCTGTCTCCATTTGAGAGTACCAGGTCTAATATTGCTCCCTCCCGAGTGGGTTCCACCACTAGCTGTCTAAGGCATGCTCCTGTAGGCATCGAGAATGACCCTGCTCTTGGATGTGGCGCCATGTTGCCCAGTTAACATCTGGCATATTCAGGTTCCCCATCAACAGTATCTCCCCTTTTTCAGCCATTTTGAGAATGCCCTCTATCATTTTCTTGTCCATTTCCTCCCCTTGAGACGGGGGTCTGTATACAACCCCTGTGCGGATTGTGATGCCATTCCCTGTCTCCAATGTGACCCAGAGTTCCTCTTGTCATCCCCCTTTACTTTTTAGTTCTGTTACTTTGATCCCTTCCCTTATGTAGAGAGCTACTCCACCTCCTCTTTTACCCTCCCTGTCCCTTCTGTAGACTGTGTACCCTGGTATGTTGACATCCCAGTCATGGTTCTCCGTGTACCATGTTTCTGTGATTGCTATAATATCCAAGTGTTCCACTTCCATCAGGCTACTAGCTCTGGAAACTTGTTTCAGGACTATGGGCATTGGTACTTATTGCTCCATTTAATGTTGGCTTTATTCTTTACCCCATCCCTGCTCTTATTGCCCTTGTCCATTTTTCCATTTACCCCTGTTCTGCCCTCTCTGTCAAGCTCTGTACCTCAGTGTTTACCCCTACAACCTGCATGCTTTGTGGGGAAGCTTGAACTTTCCTGTTTCCTATCAGCACCTCCCTCTGGTTAGTTTAAAAGCTTGTCAAGGAAGCCTTTAAACCTGTCACCTAGGAGCGTGTTCCTTCCTGGACAGATGCAGACCATCATGCCAGTATAGACCTTCATCTCTCCAGGTGGACCCCAGTCCCCAATGAAGCTAAAGCCCTGTGCTCTGCACCAGTTTTGCAACCATTCATTAAACCGCATGGTGTGCAGTACCTATTCACCCCTGCTAGACTGGCAGCACCTCTGAGAAGGTTCATCGTGTTTGCTACCTGTCTGAGGCCCCTCCCCAACTCCACAAATTCATCCTGCACTGCACTGATCTCATGCCTAGCTAGGTCATTTGTCCCGAGATGGACAATGATACCTAGTTTCCTCTTCTGTGATGCTGCTTCTGCAATCCTGAGGATTCGCTTCCTGTCCCTCCAAGCCATGGCACCAGGCAGGCACCTTACTTCCCTCTCCTCTCCCTTCCCCAGGTCTACACCCCTAACAGCTGAGTCCCCTATCAGAAGCTGTTTCTTTCCCTTGTGTTGTCCCTTGCCACTCTTTTGTGGGTCTCCCTTGTGGATGTCCCCAGCATTCTTCTTGGTCTCCAATGAGGGTGTCATCATAGAGGAACCTTGATTTGCCAGACCAACATATGATTTGTGTAGAGGTGCAACTCGGGGGCTACGCCTTTGTTCCACCACCCTCACCCTCCCAGAACCTACTGTGGTCCATCTGCTCTTCACACATGGCAACCTCTGAGGCAGTGGTTGTGGAACTGGTGCTCTTTGGGTGGGGGAGTCCTCTTTAGTCCTTGCCAGTTCAGCCTGGAGGTGGGCAACCTCCTCCCTCAGAGCTGACAGTTGTCTGCAAATAGGGCAGCAACACAGGTTCCAGAATGTTTCCCGGAAAATTGCTGCCCCACAGCCAGTGCATTGCACCACTCCCCACATGTCCCTCTTCCTTATAATATACAATGAGTAATATACAATTTTTTTTTTTTTGTGTGTGTGTATACTTACGCTTTATGCACTGTGCTGGGTAATTAAGAATATGACAGTTCTGCTCCAAGACCTGTTGAGGAAGTGATGTCAGAACCTTGGCTATAAATAGCAAAAACTGCCTGAGGCATTAGGATTTCTAACCATAACATCCTACGCTGTACAGAGTGACAGGCATCTGGGTGTGCCAACTGTACTGCTCATGCCATCCCACCCCCACCTCCAGCCAGTGATAGGCATCAAGGTGTACCTTGGACTCTTTGGCCCCAGACTTCACCCCATTCTCCTATGCTGCACCCATTTCAGCGTATGTCCTTATGGAATGGGTGACTGTAAAGCCAAACACCCTAAGGCACACCTCAACATGTGTCGCTGTCTGCAGAATAGGGTGAGGTGACATGGCATGCCCATCATGGGCGATGACCCAAACACTTACCCCAATGCCTGTCCATCTCTACAGGATGGAGGTAGGGTTGGCGTGAACTTCAGTACTTCACTGCCATTCTTATTGTGCATCTTTGTAACTCCTGCACTGCCAATGCTAATACCAACAAGCAAACATTTAGCATTGACAAATGCTTGTTTTATAATATTCTTGCTCCACAGCTCAAACACATTGCAGTCACATTTGAACATACTAATGTGCCAGCAGACAGAGGCCTTACAGTCTATCTAGTGTGCTCGAGTGTGCAGTTCCCATTGTGTTTACAGAGAGAACTCCCCCCCCATATCCCCTCTGACCCCTCTCAAATACTTTCCTCTTCCTTCCCTCCCCCTCTATGTGCAACTTTCCCCCTTACTCTGTCCCAACCTGTCTTGAAGCTGTCCACCATTTTAAGAGATACCGTCTCCTCCAGTAATTCATTCCACGTAGATACCACCATTTCAGTGAAAAAGTGCTTCCTCATCTCCCTACTGAACCCCCCCCCCCACCAGCTTTAGGCTGTTATCCCAGTGGTCTTGTTTCCATTAAGGCTGAAGAGGACCTCAGTGCTCACCCTGTTTATATCTTATAGGTACTTGAAGGTCTTAATCATCTCCCCCTCCCCATCTGTCCTCATGAGAGTACATGTTCCCCCCTGAGCCTCTCCTTATAGGTGTGGCCTAACTTTAATTTAATTTTTATTTAATTTAACATACTTTGTAATATTGGAAAACCTTTGAGCGTGAGCTCTTTTACAAAGGTTCCACATCAGGGTGGACAAATAATACAAGATACAAATACAGTAGTTACAGGTTCAGAACAAATACAGTTGTTACAGGGTGCAGCACATTAGGCAATTAAGAGTAGTACATGAGAAGTTTAGACAAACAGTGGAAAACAAAGTGATTGTAAGAGGATTTAGGTTATGTCTTGGATGATTCTCTGGGTGGCTCAGCCCTGGAGACCACAAAAAGTCCATTGATAGACTATGGTTGGGAAAGTGGGAGAAGGGGGGTTGGCAGGGCAGTACACACAGTGGTAAGGAAGATTAAATAGCTTACTAGTGTTCCTGGCTAGGCTGGGATGAGGGCAGGTTTTTCTAGGTATCCGTGCTGGGTTTAACCAGAGGTGTTGGTTAGTTATTAAGTATGGCCTGAGAAACAGGTGCATTGTGAGCTAGACTTTAGGTGCTGTTTGAGGCCAGTTTTGAACTGTGGCAGGCTGTGTGTTTGTAGTTTCTTCGGGAGTTCATTTAGCCAGAGGGGGCTCGGTAGGAGAAAGTGCGCTGCCCAAGTGAGGTTCGCTGGAATGGGATGGACAGTGCTCCATTCTTCCTCCCTCTGGTGATGTGGGATGAGAGAGGGGCCTTGAGCAGGTTTTCTATGCAGGGTGGGTTTTTTCCGAGGAGTGCCTTCTTGCCCAGTAGACAGGTTTGGTATTTGAGCCTGTCTTTTAGGTTAAACCTATATAGGGTGCAAGTGTGAGTATAATGGTCTGCGCACAGGGTTAGGCAGCATGCCTTATTTAATGCAATTTGGACCCTGTTGAGTGCAGTATCAGTGGCAGCTCCATAGACCACTAGCCTGTAGTCTATCCTGGGAAGTATTGAGCTGGAGACTGAGATTCAGAGTGCTTCTGGAGTGAGGGATTTCTTATGTCTATAGAGGACCCCGATCTTTGTATTTACTGATCTGACAAGGGAGTCAATATGGTTTGTGTAAGTGAGAGAGTCATCAATGGTGACCCCTAGGTACTTAAATGATTGTACCTGCTCCATCTGCTCACCAGCGTTATTGGTGATTTCGAGGGGAGTGAGCCTGCGTTTATTGTAGGGGCTGGAATGGAGCATGGCCTTGGTTTTCTTGTAGTTCAGTAGGAGCTTTTTCCTACAGATCCAGTCCTCAAGTTTGTTTAAAGAGGTCTGTAGTTCTGTTTGTAGGGCAGCCTGGAAGGTGCCACTACTCAGCAGCACAGCATCGTCCATGTGCAGGATGAGACTGGTATCATAGGCTGTGGGCAACTCATTAACAAAGAGGCTGAAAAGCAAGGGACCTAGGATTGATCCTTGAGGAACTCCCAGGAGTACATCTCTGAAGCTGGATAACGTCTTCCCGATTTTGACTCGCTGATTCCTTTGTGATAGGTAATCATTGAACAAATTTAGGGTGTTTGGAGCCACTCCCAGTCTTTGGAGCTGGAATATCAGTAGAGGGTGGCTGACGGTGTCGAAGGCTTTAGTGAGGTCAATGAAGATGGACCCCACCAATTTGCCTTCATCCAGCACCTTGTGCACATAGTCAGAGTATGCCAGCAGTGCAGTGGTGGTACTGTGTTTTTGCCGGAAACCATGTTGGTTTGGGCAGAGCAGATTGTACTTGTTGAGGTATTCTGTGAGTTGGTTTGCCATGATTTTTTCCAGAGCTTTGAATAGTGGGGAGAGGATAGATATTGGCCTGTAGTTAGATACCAGTGCCTTGTCACCATTCTTGTGCACTGGAGTTACCAGGGCTTGCTTCCAAACTTCTGGGAATTGAGCTAGGGCCAAAGATTTACTAAATAGCATTGTAATGGGTTTGATCAGAACATCAAGGGTCAGAGATAGTAACTTCATGTCTAGCCCATCACTCCCCAACCTGGTTTTTCCAAGGACTTTCCTGACCATTGTTAGGGCCTCCTTTGCTGTCACCTTCTTAAAGTAGAAAGCTGGGTGGTTAGTAGTGGTTAGGTTGGCGCAACCTTGGTCCTCCACCGGCAGAAGGTAGTCAGGAGGTAGTACTGGGGATGGGTCAGTAAAGACCTGGTTAAAGGTATCAGCAATGGCTAGAGGATCTGTGGAGGGTGCGTTATTGATATTGAGCATTGTAGGATTCAGCTTCTGGTTTTTGCCAAGGGTATTCTTGAGGCTGTCCCAGAACCTCTTTCCATCTCCCCAAGCGTTGTTGAGCTGGGTCTTATGGAAGTTGGCCTTCATGAGCCAGATAAGTTTAGTGCACTGATTTCTAGCGGTTTTGTAACATTGTAGGTTGTGCTTATAGCCAGAGTTTAAGGCTTTGGCCCAGAGGCAGTCCCTTTCTTTCAGGAGAGAGAGGAGCTTACCATCCAGCCAGCCATTCTCCACTCGTCGAGTTTTCCGTTTAGTGCGTGGGGCATGGATATCACAGATGAAGTTGAAACCCTCCTTGAAAAAGCTGAGTGCCTGGTCCAGTGTGGGTGCTTTGTGTATGGGGGACCAGTTGTAGGCAGACAGTGCTGATTTGAGGGAACCAAGTTTATCTTTTTGCAGGACCCTGCTCTCGATGAGATGTGGTGGGTTATTGGCAATGTTAATGGTCCAAAGAAAGGAGATGGGTGAGTAGTCACTCAGCACGTCTGGGAGAACTCTGAGTTCAGAGAATCAGGACAGTGTGCTGACCAGGACCCAGTCAATTGGGGTGCTGGTACCAGCCTTGTAGTTCTGATTGGTGGGGTAAGTTACGAGTTGGGTGAGATTGTGGGAGGTGATTAGGTCTCTGTCGGGTGTTGCCTCTTTACAAAGTCAGTTTATGTTAAAGTCGCCCATCAAGATTAATTCTGAGCTCTTTTTGAGGCCACTTATTTCTTGCATAACCAGAGGAAGGCTTTCCTTGGCTTTTTTTGGAGGCAGGTAGGTTATGACAATGCTAATGATCTTGCCATTTTGGCCGGCTTGAGTTTTTACCACTAGTACCTCATAGTCCTCCGCAACTTTGGAGATGGGGAGGACGGAGCAACTCAGTGTGTTTCTGGCATACATGAGGCAGCCACCATCTTTCTTGCCTATTCTATCGAGTCTAAACATTTGCAATCCTTCAATGGTCACCTCACCATCTTTGATCTTGTTTGACAGCCAGGTTTCCATTAGGCAGAGTATGTCCGAGGCGTGAATGGTCATCCAAGCCTGGAGCTGGTCGAATTTTGCAGTTAGGCTGTAGATGTTTAGTGATGCTATCTTTAGGCTGGTCACTGAGCGGGCTTACCTGCTCCTCAGAGTTGTAGGTCCAGAATTTAGGTGAACATTTCCAGAAAGTAGCAGTAGCATGAGGGTAACCTTTCTGGCAGATAGGTGATGTTCATCCTTACTTGTGTCCATCGCTTGCGCATCAGATGGGGGGTGTCTAGATGTGTGTATTACATATGGGGGAAGGTTAACTATTACGGTTAAGGGAGGGGAGGCTAGCTTGGTGATGGCTGTGTATGGGAGGTGTGTGGGGGGGATGGGGGCCTAACAGTACCGGAAGTGGTAGTGGCCATGTGCTTGCTTTTGGTCCAGGATGCACCCAAAGAGGTTTCAGAGTGTGGAGTTTGGGGACCAAAGTTGTATGTGGTGCCAGCAATGCCAAGGGAGGTAGAGAGGAGTAGTAGTGGTAGTATGTAGTTATACCCCATATTAGTTTGTTTGGTGTGGCTATCCTGCTTTAAGCTGCTTGCTGGTAAATAGGGGATTTACTTTGTAGCTTTAGACTAGATTCAGATTGCGAGAGGGCAAGGAGATAGGAAGGGATCTACAGACAAGTTTAGGGGTAGGAAGGAGTCAACAGTTAGGTTGAGAGTGGGCACTGAGGGAGAGCTAGAGGGAGTAAGGAGGCAATAGGTTAGGTGATCCGTTTGGGCAAGGAGGATTGGGTGAGGCTGGGTGTGCTGTATCCAATAGAGTTAGTAGTCCAAAGGTGGGAGGGGCGAGAGTGTATTTAAAGGAGGCCTGGGAGGGGGTGGTGGGGGCAGGAGAAAAATAACGCAAATAGCAATAGCAGAAAATCTACAGCTGGCAGAGAAAATACAGATTTGACAGCAGTCCGTGAGCGCTCCTGTGGTTGAGGTGCAGAAGCTGTGTTAACCAGTCACGGGCTGCTTGCAGCGACACTGTGCAAATCTGTGAAGAGCCGCAAGGTATGGAGCTCCCACTGGGTTAGGCACTCATACCTGTGTGCAGTATCTGGGGACGAGTTCCAGGGAGGCAGGCTGAAGTCCTGGGCAGGAGTCGGCGCAGTGGCCGTTGAGCGCTGCTTTTGGTAGTGCCGAAATTGCTCTGGGATCCCTAGTGGGGCCAAAAGAAGAAGCAAAAGTATTAATAGTTGGCTAGTGCAGGAGGGAGGCTGGCGATAGTTTGTCTGCTGGGGCGTGGGTGCTAGAGAATAATAAAGAGGTGGTGTGGCTGAGGGTGGGGTGGAAACACAAAGGAATCAGGTAGCACAGTTAAGTGGGGAGAAAGATTTTGTAAATCAGCAGGGGAGGGGAGAGGAGGTGAGAGCTCAGGTGAAATAGGGCTGGCAGAGTATTAGAGCAGAGAGTGGGCCAAAGTTAGGAGTTGGTAAACCACCGAGGGGGGGGGATTGGTAATACAGCTATTCAGGCTGTGGGCTCTGATAGAGATTTGGTGCAAGTGAGGGGGCATATAGAGGGAGTCCCAGATAGAGAGAGTGGGAAGGAAAGAGAACAAAATGAAAACAGTAGGCTCCAAAACAGAATTACAGCACACCAGAAAACAGGATTTAACAGTGGTCCTTAACACTATTTGTAAAAAAGGCTACCAGTCATTACAGAATCAATGCAGCTATAGTCATATTTATGCTAGGATTTAACAGAAGCAGCAAAACAAGGCATTATTTTAGACAGGAGAATATCAGCAAAAATAACCCAAATAGCAATAGCAGAAAATCTGCGGCTGGCAGAGAAAATACAGATTTGGCAGCAGCCCGTGAGCGCACCAGTGGTTGAGGTGTAGAATCTGTGTTAACCAATCACGGGCCGCTTGCAGCAACACTGTGCCAGTCTGTGAAGAGCTGCAAGGTATGGAGCTCCCACTGGGTTATTTATTTATTTCTTTTATTTTTTATTTATTGTTCTAGGAATTAATAACTTTTGAGCCAAGGCTCTTTTACAAAGGTTCCATCACAAATTAAGTACAAACAAAAGGGTTACATTGAGTGGCACAACAAATTGCATTGTGGTAAAAAAAAAATAAATAAATAAATAAATAAACATAGTCAAGTATCGAAACATTTGTGCAAGGACAGATA
The DNA here is from genome assembly GCA_016271365.2 of Neoceratodus forsteri. Classification (NCBI taxonomy): domain Eukaryota; kingdom Metazoa; phylum Chordata; order Ceratodontiformes; family Ceratodontidae; genus Neoceratodus; species Neoceratodus forsteri. The sequence continues at coordinate 73,013,161 of CM057458.1, read as the reverse complement.
AATACCAAATGAACACTTTTCATCAATAAAAAATCAAGTGAGGAGGGGGAAGAGTCAAGTTAGGGAAGTGTATAGATAGAGTGGGTGAGAGAAAAGGTGGGAGGAGCAGACCCATAGCAAGAGAAAAGGATCCTCTTACAAGCCTTAGTCAAGTACATGGACAGGGTGGAGAAATGAAATAGATAAGGATTTAATCTAGGCACTCTAGGATAATCTAGGTTAGGCACTCGTACCTGTGTGCAGGATCATCTTGGTTGCCCTTCTCAGGACCATTTCTGGCAATTTGATATGCTTCTTAAGATGAGGGCACCAATATTACTCACTGTACTCTAAGTGCAGTCTCCCCTTCCCTGTGTCCACCCTCCCACAGAGATTTCTATCATCGACGAACAGGTAGATCTTATCCCTGATCCCATCCATGATGTCGCTCATTATTATGATAAACAACACCGAACTTAACACTGAGCACCAAGCACTGTGGGACCCCACTGGTCACAGGCCTAGCTTCTGAGTATTCCCCCCCGACTACTACCTTTGGACTTTTGTCCTGCAGCCAACTTCTGACCCACCCAACAAGCTTAGCCCCCATCCCCAGGTCTTCTAGCTTCCTGACTGGTCTCCTGTGAGGTACAGAATTGAAGACCTTGCAGAAATCTAGGTACACTACATCAAGCACTTGGCCCTTGTCCACTGCCCTGGTGACCAAATTGAAGAAGTCAATTAGGTGAGTCTGGCATGATCTTCCCAACATTAACCCATGCTGCCTCAAATCCTTGAGCCCATTATCCTCCAGAAAACTCACCAATCTCTCTTTCAGGATGGTCTCCATCAGCTTGCCCACTGTTGAGGTTCAGCCTGTAGTTCCCTGGTTCATCCTTTCTCCCACTGGTATGGAGAGGCACTACAGTTGCAGTTCTCCAATCCTGGGGCAGAATCCCTGACTCCAGAGAGGCGTTACACAGGATCGCATGGGGATCTGCTAGAGCCTCTGTCAGTTCCCTTAGCACCCTTGGGTGCACGCCATCTGGCCCTGGGGATTTATCCACCTTCAGGGCCTTTAGGCCATTAAGTACCCCATCAGCTTGAATGATGCCATCTGTGACCCTCCCTCCAGTCCCCACTCCCTTGTTCCCTTGTAGTACTGGTCCGTACTTCTCTCTAGCGAAGATTAAATGGAAGTATTTAAGTGCCTCCACTATGGCCTCACTATCCTTCACCAAACCACCATCCTTTTTCAGTCTGTCTCATTCTTTATGTTCCTTTTCTCCCTGTGCTAGCTGCTTTTCCCCTTTAGCCTTTGCCACCCTAACTACTCCTTGATTTAGCTGAGTAATCTGCCCTATCTTCTTCCTTCTGAATATGTTTGTACTTCTGGAAGGCTTCCCTCTTCTCACCTATACCTTTTGTCACCTCCTTGCTGAACTATCTGGATTTTTAGGCCATATTTTTCTTACTTTTGATTTTTGGCCACAGATTAGAGGTCTCCATCAGTCTCTCCTGTATTACAGACCATTTCTGTTCCACATCCTTCTCACTTCCGATCCCAGCAAAGTGTCCTACTAGAATTTCTCCCATCCTACCAAAGTCAGCCCTTTTAAAGTCCAAAACCTTTGTCCTGGTCCTGACACTCCCCCTGCCCATGTCCAGGTGGAACCACACCACGTGGTGGTCACTACTTGCAAGCAGTGCTTCCATTTTCACATCGTGAACATGCTCACAGCTGGATAGGACCAGGTTCAGTACCCATGATACCCTGGGCCAGGAAACCACCCTGAAATGCATCCAGCAGTACTTGCTGTCTCATGCAAGAGGTAGCAGGGATTTTCCAGTTCACCCTAGGCACATTGACACCCCCCATTATTGTTATCTCCACCTTACTGGCCATTTCCGTGATATGAGACCCTAGTACCCTGTCCAACTCTTCTCCCTGGGAAGGTGGCTGGTAGACCATCCCCATCCTTTGTGTTCCATATTTTTAACATGACAGTCATGTTTCACACTTTTTCATCAGATTCATGTTGCACATTTCTACCACATTAGTCACATTCCACATTTCCAACATGTGACAGTCACATTCCACATTTTTTTTTGATCAGATTCAGGTTCCACTTTTCCAACACATGACAGTCACAGTCCATATTTGTGGGTGTTGATGTGTGAAATGGCTGGCTGCCACTATACGTTTACAGTCATTTCTCTACCAGTCCCACATTGCTTGTGTTTTGGGATATAATATGTATGAAAACTGCTACAGAAATGCTGATTCTTCTTTATTAGAGTCACATTCCACATTTCCAATCCATTACAATCATGTTCTACATTTCCAACACATTACAGTCAGGTTCCACATTTTCAACACATTACTTACGTTCCACATTTTTTCTTCAGATCTACATTCCACTTTTCCAACACATTACAGTCACGTTCCAAATTTCTTTTTCACTAGATTCACATTCCACATTTTCAAAACATCCGATGGTTACATTGGGCAGACATTCACTGGAAGTCAGTTCCATCTCTTCTGACATGTTTCTCCATTGAATACTATGGAGAGTTCCACCTCCTAGGAATGACAGTTTAATTTCTTACATATGTAGAGATTATATTCCATATCTGAAACATTTCCAGTTTAACCACTTACCAGATCCCATCACTTTCCACGTTTGCAGTGGAGCCAAACTGACAATTGCCACATTACTCTCGGAGGCTGTGTTTTTTTTTCCACTGCATCTCAGACATCTGGTGCACTGCAAATTCCATGCGTGCACATGCATGGACTTTTTAATGATGTCTTTTGTTGGGTTATTTGAATTACTTCACTTCTGAATTAATTGGTTAAACTCAGAGCCAAGATCTCTAGCACGGTACATTAGAATGGTGAGTAACATATATTTTCTATATACAATATGTCAGGATTTTTTGTGTTGGGATTTTATGATGTCAGTATTTTTTCCTTTCAGTATTTTTTTGTCAGTCTTTTTCAAGTTGGAATTTTTTTTGTCAAGATTTAGTACCTAACCCGGAGCTTAGATCTATAGTCAGAAAATTCAAAGGTTACATTAACTATTACATACTAAACCAAAAAACAGTAAGTGCCTGGAATACAATATAAAATTAAGTTAAATATTTGATTTGCCTCTGATTAGAACCAATAGGGGGCAATTAAGATTTCATATCTACCTAGACTGTCAATTATACAATACATTTGCCAAGCTACAATATATTGTAAGTCTTATTATGAAAGCAAGGGTTAGGCTCAATTAAATAGACCCAGTGAAGGAGGAAAAGCTGGGGAGGAAGATTTCTCTCCCTGGGCCATTATTCTTTTATCGGGTCATATGTCTCTTAAAGTGAGGCTGCATCAACTTCAGCTACCCATCCCATCCAGAGACTCCACACTTCCATATATTTCTCCTGTCTACGAACATACAAAATTTGCCAGCATATAAAGGCCTAGAGGTCTATCAAGTCTGCTCGAATGTGCAGCTAGCACCTCTTATTCTACAGCTGCCCCTCCCTTCCACCCTTCCCCTTCATTAACCCTCCCCCTTGTCCTGTCCCATCTTCATTTGAAGCAGTCCACTGTTCTACTGCATACCACTTCTGCAGGTAATGCATTCCACCCAGCCACCACCCTCTCTGTAAAAAAGTGTCTCCTCATCTCCCTCCTGAACCTTCCTCGCTCCAGTCTCTTATCATGGCCCCTGGTGGCCCTCCCCTCCCTTACTTTGAACAGCTCCTCTGTACCTGACTTGTTTATTCCTTTCATGTATTTAAAGGTTTCAATCATGTCACCCCTGTCTCTCCTCTCCTCCAGTGAGTACATGTTCAACTCCTTCAACCTCCTCTCGTTGATAAGTCCCCAGCCCCTTGATCATCTTTGTCACCCTCGCGCACCCCTCCAGTAACTTAATGTCTCTCTTTCAGATATTAGAATGCCAGTACTGACGCAGCACCCAGGTGGTCTAACTAATGACCTATACAGTGGCAGAATCACCTCCTCCTCCCTCGAGGATATACCTCTTGCAATACAACCCAGCATTTTGTTGACCTTTGCAGCTGCCTTCCTACATTGTGCCGAGTTGTTCATTGACCCTGTAATGAGCACACCCAGATCCTTCTCCTCCTCTGTCTGGGCTAGCTGCACTCCCCCTAGCTGGTAACTCCTCCTTGGGTTCTTCATCCCAAAATGCAGCACCTTGCACTTTTTGGCATTAAAGCCCAGTTGCCAGGTGTCTGACCAGGTTTCAAGCTTTGCCAGATCATCCTGCAACCCCTAAGCTGCAGTTGCAGCTCTAAGTTGAAGCTTAGTTGTCAACCTTTCCATTTTACACACCTTGTTAGTCCTATCAGCCCAGTTTAGTAAGGTAGGTAGAGTAGGCTTTAACCAAAGGCTAGTTATGCATTTCATGGCTTTTGCAATAAGAATCACAGCTAATTTGCTACAAGAGGCTGGGAGTCAGATGGCCATTGGGAGACCCAAAACCCAGTCTGTAAATTCATCTGAGATATCTGTCTGGAGGATTTGCCTAGTGGCATTCTGTATTTTGTGCCAGAACCTTCTTAAAATTGGGCAGACTCCAAAAATATGGAAGTGAGAACCTACGCTCCCACATTTGCACCTACAGTCATCTGAATAGGAGGTTTGGAAATATTTGGTTACAGTAGGGCTGCGGAAGTAACAAATTAAAATTTTCCAAAAGAATTCTCTCTATCCATGGGATGATGAGACTCTCGTCTATCCTTAGGCGTCTCTCCCAGTCTGTACTAGGAATATGTCTGCTGGATTCTTTCTCCCACTGCTGTTTTACATGCTGTAAGGGGGTCATTTCTAGTGCCTCCAGTCTGTCATAAAGAACTAGGATTATCCAAATTTTAACCTTTACCATAACAATCTCTTCTATAAATTCTTCCTATGGATTTTTTTTGTCAGCAAATCAATAGTTCATTATTGCTACTTTTGATGAAGTGTTTGTCCTGAAAATATTTAAATAAGTCAGTACTGGGCAAGTGAAATGTGTCCTTTAACTGTTAAAATGACTTGCATACTCCCCCCTCCATGAATTGTGAGAATCCGCTTAATCCTTTGGAGTCCCATGCTGCATATCTGGTGTCCAGTCTGGGTGGTAGAAATTCTGAGTGATACCGTGTCAGAGACAGTGGGCCTAATTTTGCCTCTGTGCCCATTTTAACCCTCACTTGACGTAATGTATTTACTGTGTGTTTCACCCAGGGATTGTGTAGGAGGCCTAATACATTAGAGGGAATATCTGATAGGGCCAGTGAAAACAAGGGTCATGGGGATCCCTGTCCCTCCTCGATCTTGCACCACCCCGAGGCTCTGCGACGTTTAGCCCCCATGCACACAGTTATCACCTGACATGCCAAATAATATCGATAAAGATCAGGCAACCCCTGTCCTCCCCTGGTCCTATCTAATTGTAATGTCTTCCTTGCCACCCTCGGTCAGTTTCCTCCCCAAATGAATTTGCCTATACCTTGACTGGTTTTAGACCAGTAAGTGGGTGGGATAGGAAGGGGTAATGTGGAGAACAGGAATAAAAATAGGTAATAGTTTCATTTTGATCGAGTCGATATGGCCTGCTAATGATAAAGGTAAAAATGTCCACCTGGCCATATCCCTTTGCATTTCATTCCATAATTTGTTATAGTTTAAGTCAAATAATTTGGTTGCAGGGATAGCTATCTGTACCCCTAAATGCAGTATTTGATTATTCTTGGCCCAGGCATATAGAAAGGAAGCCTTACACTCTAATGAAGGTGTCCCACTGAGAATTAGGGCCTCTGATTTGCTCAAATTTATTTTATAGCCTGAGATGAAACTAAACTTCTCTAGCAAAATGTTTAACCAGGGGACTGCTCTTTCTGGATCTCCCAGGAATAAAAGAGCATCATCAGCATAGATGGCCACTTTTTGCTCCCTCTTCCCTGCTATAATCCCCTCTAGCCTCTGATCTCATCATACTGCTGTGGCCAAGGGTTCTAGGAAGATGGTAAACAGCAAGGGGGACAGAGGGCATCCCTGTCTGGTTCCTCTGTAGATAGGAAAGCATCCCGAGTTAAGTCCATTAACTAGAAGCTGTGCCTGAGGTGAGGAATAAAGGGAAGAAATAATCTGTATGAATTTGGCACCAAATTTCAATTTTTCCATTTTTGGGGGTTAAAAACTGCCAATTCATCCTATCAAAAGCATTTTCTGCATCTATGGAAATGGCCAATTGGAATGCCCTCTGCCCCCCCATGCAGAAATAATATTCAATAGCCATCTGATATTATCTTGAAGGTATCAGCCAGACATGAATACTGTCTGATTAGGGTACACCACACAAGGGACTACCCTTTGCATGTGGTCTGCTATTATTCCAGTAAAGATTTTTAAATCAATATTCAATAAGGAGATAGGGCAATAGGAACTACAGTATTCAGAATCTTTCCCCTGTTTATGCAATAATGAAATCTGTGTATATCGTCAGGAATCTGGGATCCCCCCCCCCTTGTATGGTAAAAGCAGGACAGTAGAATGGGGATCAAGTCTGTTTGTAGGGATTTATAAAATTCTGCCAGAATGCCATCTAACCAAGGGGACTTTCCTGATTTTAAAGATCTAACTTTTTCCATCACTTCTTGATAATAAATGTTGCTCCCAGGAAGGCCTGATCTTTTTGGTTCAGTTGGGGCATACATAGAGGTAACAGAAATTCCTCTGTCACTTTGGATATGTCATCTGGGTCCTGGCTATATAATTACTCATAGTAATTAGCAAATGCTTGGGCTATCATCTTTTCTTTCTTATCCTGAGAACAATGAGAGATTATATGATACCTCAAATAAGCCTTTAGGGAGTCCCATCTAAGGGAGGGGGAAATCTCCTTAGCATCATTGCCTCCAAGATCCCCTTGACCTGATCGGAAATCATATCCCTAAACTCTGCAGAGTTTAGTAAACCAATATTAAATCTCCAATTTAAGTTCCTAGGAGCAGGCAGGAGTTTAATCTGTAATAGTACTGGGGAATGGTCTGACCAAGTCATGGGACGTATGGAGCAGTGTTGTATGTATGTCTCTACTCTTTTCCATGGGAAGAAAAAACATATCTAGATGGGAATAACTTCCATGTTTATGGGAAAAGAAAGTATCATTTCATTGGTCAGGATGGCACTTATGGCAAGTATCTATGTATCCTGATTCCTCCAGATGCCTTTTGAGAAAGGAATTTCCTATTGAGCCTTTCCCAGTACCTGTGTTGCCTCTTCTATCTAGAGTTCCCAAAAGGGTTCTATTAAAATCTCTCCTATGATATACAAGACCCCTGTGTCCATCACTGCATCAGAAAACAGGGTCTGGAGGAAGGTACAATTTTCCTTTTCTTCATTCGGGGCATATACATTTAGAAAGACACATGGGAGTCCATAACAGTATGCTCGTAATTTAACATAGCGCCCACCAGCATCCCTCTCTAGCTCCACTATTTTTATGGGGGAGTCTCTTCTTATCAATATAACTGTGCCCCTTCTATGTGGGTGGGCAATCCAAGTGGCAGCATGGACTTCTTCCACCCAGGATCTCGCAAATTTTGAGTGCTCCACCTCGGTCAAATGTTATTCTTGAATATATACAGGATCTACCCTGTGTCTCCCTAATTCCTGAATAGTCTGAGATTTTTTTATAGGTCCATTTAACCCTTTAACATTGTATGTGATTATATTTAAATCCATAAATTAAAATAAAACGTTGTAGTATCCAAATTCCCCAATGTAGGTCCATAAAAAATGTTTTTCCCTTTTCCCCCCTTTCCAGCCCCCCTTGAAGAAGGGTGGAGCTTGCATCTAATACCAGACAAATCCTAACAACATGCAAACTACCATAACTAGTAACAACAACATTAACATGAATTGTTAACATCAAGAACATTAAGCAACTTCCAAAAGTGACACCTTTACCTTCCCATCAAAAATCTAAGTTTGAGGAGGAATGTGCAACAAATCTAGGTTGCACTCAACTGGGGCCCTTTAAGAGTCTCAGAGAAAGGTGTAGTGTTCATTCGCAGTGGCGAGAGCCTCCCACTTAGAAGTGCCGAAAATCTCAAATCCCTCCCTTCCCCCACACAGACCCCCCTCCACCCTGCACTATAGATCTTTACTTTATTAAAGTACCCCACTCAATATATAATAAATGCAGTATAATAGCACTTGGCATCTCACTCCTTCTTGTTAAGGTCCCCCTTAATAGCTATACAAAGTTTCAGGTTGTTCAATAATCCCCCCCCCCCGGGGTGAGGTCCCGTAATTGAAGTAAAGGTAACCAAATACACTGATTACATCTCTCCTGCTGCAGAAAGTTCCTAGTAAAGTCTTTGCTTAATGTCTATAGTCTCTTCTTAGGTATTTGCAGCAGTCAGCACAGTTCATGACAATTTGTAATAGCATTGGGGATTAGAAATTAAAGAGGATCAGAGTCTTACATGGAACTACACGTTAATGGCTCAGAATGTCCAGAACATGCCTCCTGCCTTGGAGCGCCGATCTTGTTTTTGTAGTCCCTTCAAGGAAATTCAGGTATCTGCTTCTTCTTGTGCAATCAGGGATTAGGCAGCGGTTGTTGGGCGATTGCGACATTTCCCTCTGGAGGGAGGGAGCTTTTTGCAGGGAGAGTAGATTTCCTGAGTGTGTCTATCTGCTTCATGGGCCTGTTCTCCTCTGCCTTGTCATCATTAGGTTTTCTGCTTCATTTGGGGTTTCGGACTGTATACCATCTTCTGTATTCCAGTTCCTTTATAGTTTCTGTGTCTAGCAAGGAGTCCACTGAAATGTCTCATTGTTTTAGGAACCTTGTGGCTTCCAAAACTGCTGTAAATGTGTGAGTTCCTGAGTCAGTGTTTGTTTGTTTGTTTGTTTATTCAAGGTAAAAACCAATTGAGTAAAAACTCATTCGCAATGGTAACCTTTACAAAAATACAGAATATAAGTCAACATTCAACATAATAAATACAATCAAACAACAAATATCAATACAAAAACATAAAAGAAAAAAGAATATCAGTAACAATTACAAGGTTCCTGTATAGACATCAGGTGTCTTCTTAAATGGGATGTTGATAAGGGCTTACCAATCTTTTGCTTGTATTCATGAGGAAGGCTATTCCAACATATTGGAATATAATTACTAAATAAATATTGGGAGCATTTTGATTTTACAAGGGGGACAACCATATCCGTAACAACTTGATTTCTCAATGTCAATTCAACACTTCGAAAGGAAAATCTATTTTTTAGATATATAGGGACAGATCCCTGCCCACATTTACTAACATACTAAAATGCCAGCAGAATAGGCCTAATGGTCTTTCGTGTCTGCTCGTTTGGTCAGCCCCCACCCTGGGTGCTGACCTTGCTGTCCCCTTCGCCTTCTCTGGCTTCTCCCTTCCCAGTTCCGGATATTCTTGCTGCATTGGATTTTGCTTCCTGAACCCTTCCCCTGTACCTGTCCCACCCCCTCTTGAACCCCTCCACTGTCTCTGCCTCCACCAGCCCCCTAGGTAGTGCATTCCATGGCTCTACCACCCTCTCAGTGAAGTAGCACCTCCTCCTTTCTCCCCTGAATCTTCCCCTCCAGCTTCCACCCATGCCCTCTAGTGGCCCTTCCTCCTTCCTTCAAGCACCCTCACTGTTCCTCCCCTATTTACCCTCTTCATGTACCTGAGGCCTCTATCATGTCCCCCGGTCCCTTCTCTCTTCCAAAGTGTACATTTTAGCTCTTTGAGCCTCTCCTCATAGGTCCTGTCCCCAAGCCCCAAATCATTTTGGTTGCCCTCCTCTGGACCCTCTCCAGGAGGTTAATGTCCCTCTTTAAGTGTGGCCTCCAAAACTGCACGCAGTACTCCAGGTGCGGTCTCACCAAGCAGTTATACAGAGGGAGTATCACTTCCCTCCTTCTGGAGGTGATCCCCCTAGCGATGCATCCCAGCATCCTGTTGGCCTTGGCTGCTGCCCTCCTACAAGTCTCAGAGTTGTTCATCTTGACATCCACCACCACCCCCAGGTCCCTCTCAGCCATCGAGACTTGTAGTATTTCCCCCCCCAGGGTGTACACTTGGCCTGGGTTTCTGGCCCCAGATGGAGTACCTTGCATTTCCCTGCATTAACCTCAGCTTCCACTTTCTAGACCATCTTCCAGAGCCTCCAGGTCCCCCTGAGGGCCACCTCCCCTCCTCCCCATCCACCACTGCCCCCAGTTTCAGAGTCATCTGCAAAGAGACTCATCTCCTCCCTGATTCCTGTCCTTATGTCAGATCGTAGGCGTTGAAACAGAAGGGGCCCAGGACTGATTCCTCGCGGACCCCACCAATGACCCTCCTTGGGGAAGAGATTATCCCACCAACTCGACCCTCTGGTCCGGTCCTGGAGCCAATTGCCTATCCATCGGATCATCTGGTTTCCACCCCATTTCTCCTAGTTTATCCAACAGGCCCCGTGAGGGAACAGAGTCAAATGCCTTGCTGAAGTCCAGAAAGAGGACATCCACTGGTCTACCCAGGTCCAAGGCACCTGTCACCCAGTCATAGAACTCCACCAGGTTTGTCTGACACGATTTCCCGGATGAATCCATGCTGTCTATCGTCCAGGCACCCTGACTTATCCAGGCCCCCTAGCCACTCCTTGACAATGCCCTCCATCACCTTGCCCACCACTGATGTCAGGCTGACAGGCCTGTAGTTCCCTGCCACCTCCCTTGATCCCCCTTGTGGATGGGCACTACATGTGCCACCTTCCAGTCTTGGGGCACCCACCCTGTCCTCAGAGAGATGGTGAAAAGCTCTGCCAGGGTTTAGCAGGACATCTGCAAGTTCCTTCAGCACTCTCACGATGTAATTTATCCGCCCAGGTGCTTTCTCCCGTCTTAAAGGGCTGAGGGGCACCCTCACTCTCTCTGCTGTGATTTCCACTTCCAGTACCTCTTCTCCCTGCTTGGCCTCCCCCACCTGCCAGTGATGCCCCCTCTCCCCAGACCTGCCGATTGGTAAGGTCCCCCTCCTCATTATCTCTGTCTCCTCCCATGTATGATGCAGCATCCCATTTTCCCTGGTGAAAACTGAGGGTGAAGTACTCATTTAGTACCTCAGCCTGCTCCTCTGGGTCTTGTGCCCATCTCTCCCTGATTTAATCCTGCTAATCTGCCCTTCACCCTTCGTCTTTCCCCAATGTATCTAAAGAACCCTTTTCCCTCTCCTAATTTCCTGGCCAGGTTCTGCTCCTTCCTTGCCTTAGCCGCCCTCACCACTCTAGTGGCCCTTCTAGCCAACAGCTCATACTCCCTCGATCCCTTTCCTCCTTGAGCACTTGAATTTCTTATAGGCTGCTTTCTTTCCCGCACCACCTCCTGGACCTCCCTGGTCCACCAACAGGGTTTTGGGCCCTACCGCATTTTCGTCTTACTCTTGCACAGGTGCTGGTAGCATCCTACACCCCTCTCTTGATTTCCACCTACTATCAGCGTCCATGTCTGACCCAATCCCATCCAAATGCTCCTTAAGGATCCTTCCCATTTCCTTAAATCCACCCCTGAAGTCGGTTACTTCCGTCTTTGTGCAGCCTTCTACCCCTCCTAGGTCCAGGCAGAACCAGACCGTGGCATGGTCACTCCCGCTAATGGGTCCCTTACCTCCAGGCCCCCAATCTGGTCACTGTCTGCCAGGACCACATCCAGTACCGTGCCTCCTGGTCAGTTCCCTCACCTGCTGAGTTAGGAGCGCATCTTGAAAGACCAACAACCTCTGTTCCCTGGTCACAGAGGATGTCATAGTCTCCCAGTCTGTTCCTGGCATGTTTAAGTCCCCTAACACCATCACCTTGCCTCTGCCCAGTCTGCAGTGTCTCCTAACATCTGCCACCAGACTGTCCTCCAGCTCCTCCGCCAGGGCAGGGGGTCTATACACCACTCCTATTTTTACTCTCTTGCCCCCCCTTGTTATCAAGGTGACCCAAATCGCCTCCACAGTTCCCTCCGCCTCCTCAACTCCCCCTATGCCAATGCAGTTTTTGACTATCATTGCTACCCCTCCTCCCCTTCCTTCCCCCCTGTCCTTCCTGAACATAGTGTAACCCTCCAGGTTCAGGTCCCGGTCATGTCTTGCAGTGGCCCAAGTCTCAGTGACCGCTGCCACATCCACTGCTCCCTCAGTTAACATCGCCTGGAGCTCAGGCATTTTATTGCCCAAGCTCCTGGCATTTAGCAGGACTACCTTCCACCCTTTCCCTTTGGTTTCATTTCCCCTGCTCGTGTTCCCTTGGGGATTCTGTTTTCTCCTGGTCTGCACTTTGCCAGTTGGTCTTTTCCTGCAATCCTCCTGGTCCCCAGGGGGGTGGAGACAGAGTCCCTCCTTTATCGGCATCCCCTTGACTGCCTTTTCTCCCATCCACCCCCTTCACAAGTTTAAGCCCCACTTTTCACCAATGAACTCCTCCATTTTCAACTTAAGGATTCCCTCCTCCAAATTGAGATGTAGTCTATCTCTAGCATACAGCTCCTTATCCTCCCAGGTCTCCCCAATCCCCCATCAACCCATACCTCTGGCCTCACCACTCCCTGAGCCACTGGTTTATCTCCTAATTTTTCTTTTGTGTTCCCCACTAGCCCTTGGCACTGGCAGGATTTCTGAGAAAACTGTGCATCCTATGTCATGACAGACCCTGGCGAGCTCCCTGAATCTTGCCTGTATCTCTAGCTCCATATTTCCCTCAATGTCATTTGTGCCCAGGTGGACCAGTAGTGTCTGGGGAACCCCACAGTCCTTTGCCAGCTGATACCTCGTGCTTAGCCCTGTGCACCGTTAGTCCAGGGAAGCATCTTGTTCTAACTGGCCAGGCTTCTCCCTCCCTATCCCATTTGATACCCCTGATCATAGAATCCCCCAGCAGGAGCACTCTGACCACTCCTTTTCCTCCATTTCCCCCCCTTCCATGTCCCTCATCCTTTCTACCGCCCCACCCAGCTGGCTCCTTGTTCTTCCCCCTATCTGGGTGCCACATGCCACCCGTTCCTTATTTACCATGGCCTCCCTCCCTCCAATCCTATGCCTCTCCTCCTCCTGAGTATCTTTCTGAACCTTGTTAATTCCCCTCACTGCTCTAGAACTGGTCCTTCTCCCCCATCTGCTAAACTAGCCTGGCTCATCCTCCCTTCCTTCCTGTCTCCATTTAGTTCCTCCTTGCTCATCGTGCTTCCCTGGCCTAACCCCTCAGCTCTCTTTACTGAATCATCCTTGAACTTCTGGTCCTTCTTTACCTTTCCTCCCAACTGGTCCTTCTCCTTGCACTTTCCTCTCTCTTCCCCCTGCTCCAATCTACTACTCCCCCCATTCTCCTGCATTCCAGGTCCCCCTGTTCTTCCTGCTATCTGGCCCTGCCTCCTGCCCCACTCCCACACACTTCGTCTCTAACCACTCTGTCGTGGCTACCTCCCCCTATCCTTGAGCAGAAGAAGAGATTGAGGCGGTTACTAAGTATAAGGTCTGATCCATCTCCTGCCTTGCTTCCTTCTGTCCAGCACTGGCTATCAGCCTACTTCCCTGAGAATGTTGTCCCTCCATCCCCTTTGTGAGGGTCCCCAGTTACCTGCCTGCGTCCTTGGTGGTGTCCTTTTGGGCCCCCCCTCTTGGGGTCCCTATGTGACCCCTGAATGTTCTCCTGCACTTTCCCTATACCCCCGCCCCCAGTGCTTGGTGCAACCCTGTGGGAGATTTCCAGCCCCCTTCCCCAACCATACCACCCCCCTTCCCCCAGCTTTCTCCTCATCCCCGCAACCTCCTCCCTAAGCTGTGCCAGCTGGTAGCACACTGGGCAACCACCAAACTTCCAAGCCCAGTCCAGTATCATGGCTGCTCCACACCCTGTGCACCCCACCACCCTCCCAAAGATGCCGGCCCTAATGATGTGTGGTTCCATCCCCTTTCAAATAGTTTTCCTTGGGTGAGCCACCAGGTTCCCCCTATTCCAAGATACCCCTACTGCCTAATCAGGTCACCCACTAATCCTAGAGACAGTCCCACTGTACACCAGTAACTCTGTTACTAGGTGCAGTACAACACATTAAACATGTAAGGAAAATGAACAACTCCCTAAGCTCCTCTCTCCTGGCCTTTAAATCCAACCCCCAGTGGCTAGAACTACATGAGCTACACCAGCAGCCCTTTCCTCCAATTGCAGGGCAGGTCTTCCCCTATAAATTTGCAGACTTCTGGGGAGGAGGGGTGGGGAGGGCGGATCTTGGGCAGACACCTGACAAGAGAGTGTATCAGCCTGTGTCTCCTCCAAGCCCTGCAGCTAAAGAACCATCTCCAAGCAAATCCCACCAAACAGGTTTTAAATCAGAAGAAATAGGCCTCTACCAGCGCAGCCTGTTACAAAGTGAAACATCCACAAAAAGAGCCCCACTTACAGCCACTAAATCAGTTTACAAACATCCAGGATCCCCCAGAACAATACCCTGCTAGCCCCTTAGAAGCAAGAAAGAAAAGAACTAACCTACCAAGTAATATCCACAAGAACCCTGTGAAAACAGCAGCAGCTACTGTCCTGGAACACAACTGATCCTGCCCCCTTCCATTTGTAAGCAAACAGCTGTTAATGTATCATTCTTCTCCTACTTAACGATAACCACCCCAATCTTTCATACACTTCGCAATGATGAGTAAGTTTTGGACACCTGAGAATCAGTCTGGCAAGACGATTAACTAGAACTTCTAACTTTGTTATTCGATTCCTAGTGACTCCGTCATATAAAACCTCCCCATAATTGATTAAAGGGAAAATCTGCATCTTAACTATCAGGTCCAATGTCACAGAATCTAAGCAATTTTTGTTCCGAAACAGGAAATCCACCTGCTTATTAACCTGGGAGATCAAATTATCTACATGCAAATTTCCTGACCCACAATTATCTAACCAAAATCCCAAGTATTTATATTGATTAACTAACTTTAACCCCTCCCCTCTATTATCCACAATTTCCAAAGTCAAGTCATCGTTCTGTTTCATAGAAGACCCAAACAACATACATTTAGTTTTTGAGGAATTAAGTTTTAACATCAAGTTGACAAAGTATTTTTCCATATTGTTAAAACTTCTCTGCAGTGTACGTTGTATTACTGAAACTGATTCATCCAAACAGTATAAAATGGTGTCATCGGCATACAGGTGGTAATGAGAAGCCCCCACATAATGCCCAAGATCTTTCAGATATACTATAAATAATAAAGGGCCCATAACTGATCTTGGGATACTCCTCTCCGTACCATCTGCATAGCCGACACAGTTCCATTTACAGCTGTTACCTGCCGTCTGTCAGAAAGATAGGCGAT
Organism: Neoceratodus forsteri; assembly: GCA_016271365.2. Taxonomy (NCBI): domain Eukaryota; kingdom Metazoa; phylum Chordata; order Ceratodontiformes; family Ceratodontidae; genus Neoceratodus; species Neoceratodus forsteri. The sequence goes on along the minus strand of CM057458.1, from coordinate 72,997,786 downwards.
AAACCAATACAAAACTGAATGGCTCATCCCTACCTCGTACAGTCTCATAAGCAAATTCTGATGAGCAACCATGTCAAAAGCCCTGGAGAGATCGACAAGAATTACACCAGTATAACATTGAGCATCAATTGCCTTGCCAATCTTGTCCAGGACCTCCAACACGGCCTTCACAGTGCCATGAGACCTCTGAAAACCTGACTGATATGGATCCATCAGTTATTCTCTTTCTAAGTACTCCATCAACTGTCTTGCCAACAGTTTCTCCAACACCTTACTAATCAGAGGTAATATAGATATAGGCCCATAGTTGGACAGTCGATCAGGCTCACCCCCCCTTAAAAAATGGGGACGATTCTGGCTGACTTCCAACCTCCTGGTGGTTTTCAAAGTTGCTGGATAATTGAGTCTTGCCTTCACTTCCTTTGCCCACAACAGCTTTAAAATTGGGAGCATTTTCCGATGTCTGTCCATGGTAATTGGGGCATAGTCATGTTCAAAGAATAAGCGTGTGTCTCTGAATATTACTTCCTTTTTAGCCTATGCCTTGTGCAGGATATCTTGTTTAGTTTGATAGTCCAAAAAAGCTATTATCACTGACCTCAGCCATGCCGCTGGGTCTGTAGGATGAGCTCCCAGAGAGCAATAAGCTTGAATAATATTTAGGTTGTAAGACTCATCCAGCCCTAAAAGTTCTTTTATCAACCCATCAATGTATTGTACCATATCTCCTAACCCAGCCTGCTCTGGGAGTCCATGAATTCTTAAGTTTGCTCTTCGTGACCGATTTTCAAGGTCCTCCATATTTTGTTGTAGCCAGACCCCTCGATCATGCAGCTGGAGTATAGCTCCGTTATGCAGGTCGACCGATTTGGAAGTTTCTGTGGCATTCACCTCTAAGTCTGCCAATTTTTGGCTTTGAGCCTTCTGTTCCATTCGTATTTCAGAGAGTTCATCTTGAATTTTGCAGGGCGTGTCCCCAAAGTATCTAAGCTCTTTGTACAACTTTCTGGAGGTTATTGTGAATGCCGCTTCCTCCTCCGAACTGCTTTCTGAGGCTGATCCCGAACTGGGAGTTACCGAGTGTCTTGGAGATCTGCGGCCTGTAGCCAGTGGCTGCCACGGGATAGCTTTTTCTCTCTTTTTCATTATTTCCGCCGGCACCACCTTTCAAATGCTGCTGTGTGGAAACCATCATGTCATCTAATCTTCATTGCTGAAGCCTGGATGCCAGTATAAAGAGTGGATAGAGAAGCATTTAGGCTGTAATCAGGGGAGCTGTGGAAACCTCAGACCGCCATGAGTGCTGCCATCACCAGAAGTCAAAAAGGGCCATTCTTGAGGCATCTAAGTTATGCATAAGAATGGTAACCAAAAGGAATTAGTTCAAAAGACCACTATGGTTCTTGGCAAAAGTAAGGGAAGCGGGGGGGGGGGGCTAATAAAAAGGTATTCTGTAAGTGCAAAGAAAAGCAGAGGGAGAAAGAATGGGGAAAATATTTACTGTGAAATAAGGAGACAAAGAGGGTGCTTAGGGATACAAGACACAGACACAGAGCTGTGTACTGCAGAAGAGATCAAGGATGTAGAAAAATATTTCTTTGGCCGGCCCTTTGGCGCAGAGAGTTGAGGCGCTGGACGCCTTACCTTGCGCTATGCCAGTGACCCAGGTTTGGGAATGACCTCGGGTCATCGGGGTGCCAGCGTGGAGGGGGGCAGAGTAGGATTGAGCATGCCAGCAGGCAGCTTTCCTATCCTGCGGGTGGTGAAGGTGGGTTGGTGTCCCCCCATAGTTCTTCTCCCACAAGGTGGAGGTCCGGTCGGTAGCATAGGCAGAGAGGGGCGGCAAAAGTATTGGGAGGTGGAAGGGGCTAAGCTGGTGCCATGGGGTGCAATGAATGCCTCCGCATGCTCACACGGCCGTATGCCAGGGCCTTGGGGGATCTGGGGAGAAAATCCCTAAAAAATATGCATGAGGAGGTGATGGGGACAAAAAAGCTAGATTTAAAAAAAAAAAAAACATTTCTTTCAATATTTTAGGGAAAAAAGAAAGAAAGGAGGGGGAATCATTAAGCTAGCTACTGGAAGGCGGTAGGGTGATCATAGAAGAGGACAGGCAAAAGGCTGCGGTCCTTAATGATTATTTTTTCTCTGTTTTCACCAGGGAGGAAGATGCGCCCTTGCCTGAAAGTGGCATCAAAGTGGCCAATAAGGGGGTCCCAGAGATGAGGCAGCCAATATTTACAAGTGACAGAGTCAAGAAAGGACTGGCAACCCTAAAGAAAAGGCCCCAAGACCACATGAGTTGCATCTGAGGATACTCTGTGAATTGGTGGTGGAACTGGTTGAACGCCCGGTAGGACTATTTAATCGCTTACTACAGATGGGGGTAGTTCTGAAGGACTGGAGTGTAGTGGATGTTGTTTCACTCCTGGGGGGGACAAATAACAATCAGGGAACTACAGACCTGTCAGTCTGATATCCATCATAGGGAAGCTGTTGGAGTCACTGATCAAAGAAGATCTTTTGGACTATCTGGAGAGCAACAATCTCTAGGGCAGTAAACGGGATGGGTATGTGGCAGGGAGGTCCTGTCAAACAAACCTGATTTTCTTTGATTGGATGATGAAGGAATTGGACAGGGGCCATGCCACGGATTTGCTCTATTTTGACTTTAGCAAAGCTTTTGACCTGGTGCCCCACAGACGCTTGCTGAAGAAGATGGAGGATCTGGGTGAGGCTAATGACTTGATTAGCTGTGTAGGAAACTGGTTAAAGGGTAAACAGTAGAGGGTTGTGGTCAATGATGTCAAATCAGAAGAGATGAAGGTCACAAGCTGAGCGCCACTGGGATCTGCCCTGTGCCTGGTCCTCTTCTATGTGTTCATCAGCAACACTAGAGAAGGCATCCGGGGCAAGCTGTGTCAATTTGCAGATGCCACTAAGCTCTGTGGAAGGGTGGATGGTGATGAGGGAATTAGGGAGATACAGAGTGAGCTAAAAGATTAAAGGGATGGTCTAAGGTTTGGCACTTGAAATTTAATGCTGAATTGTGCAAAGTGATGCACCTAGGGAATAAGAACCCCAGGACAGAGTACTGAATGAGTGGGGTGAGACTTAGCACTATGGGTGAGGGACGTGACTCAGGAGTTATCATCAGTGACACCCTCAAGCAACTGAGCCAGTGCAACAAGGCCTATAGTAAGGCAAGTAAGATGCTGGGGGTGCATATGGAGGGGTATTGATAGCAGAAGGGAGGCGGTAATATCACCTCATTATAGATCTTTAGTGAAGCTACATCTGGAGTACTGTTCCCAGTTTTAGAGATGGTGCAGCACAGGATAACAAAAATGATTCGGGGCCAACAGGGTAAGTCTTACAAGGACTGAACGTGTACTTGCTGGAGACCAGAAGGGGAAGGGAAGATATAACAGAAACTTTCAAGTTCCTAAACGGATTTAAACAAGATGAACTGTGAGAAACTATTTAACCTGAATGCTAGTTTGAGGTCACGAGGGCATGAGTGGAAACTGAAAAAAGGGGGTGTTCAGGAGGGACATGAGAAGCATTATTTTACAGAAAGGGTGGTGGAGCCATGGAACAATCTACCAGTCAAAGTAGTGGGCGCTAAAACAGTTGATGGTTTCAGTCATGTTTGGGACAGATTGAAGGGTATAGTGGTCACTTGGGTTGACAGAATTGGTAAGGAGAATAGTGAGAAGGAGGGGGACAGCTAGGACCCTGGATGGGCAGTAGGTCCCAGGATTAGGTAGGGAACTCAGGCAGACTGGATGGACCATTGGTCCTTTTTTGCCGTCATTGTCTACATTTCTATGTCATGATATCCACCCTGTGAATCCGTGTTGCCTTGGGTCTTGTTACCCACTGGATCCAAGATACTCCACTAGCATTTCCATTAAAAGCATTACTTTACACAAAGAATTGTACCCTTACAGAATTCCCATCCCAGAAAGGTACTGGAAGCAAACTCCATTAACACCTTTAAAACAAAATTAGATAGGCTAGTGCTTAGTCAGATTGGAAGGGAATAATCCTGCATGCGGGAGATGTACACTAATGGGCTCTCAGCCTTCTGTACATCTATACATTCCTAGTATGAATTCCTAGTATGAATCTCCATTAACTTCCCCCACTACTGATGCCAGGCTGACTGGCCCACAGTTGCCAGCCTCCTTCCTGCTGGCTCTTCTATGAAACGGGACTACATATGACCTCCTCCAGTCCTCTGCAACTACTTCTATTTCCAGTGTTCTACAGAAAGAGGGAGGGATGGAGGGTCCCCATAGAACAATTAGGGTATGTGGAGGTGAAATAGGCAGCGAACCCTTAGGCAGACTAGAAGGGCCAAGTGGTCCTTTTCTGCTGACAAACTGTGTTTCTGTTTCTATATGTTATGAAGGTATGTAATGAAAAATTCATAGTGTTATGAAGGTGTGCAATGTCAAATGTGGATAATGTTATGAAGTTGTGTAATGACAAGTTTGGGCAGTGTTATGATGGTAATGAGAAATTTGTACAAAGTTACAAAGGTTTGTAATGACAAGTCTACGCAATGTTACAAAAGTGTGTAATAATTTATTTCAGTGTTGTAAAGGTGTATAATGACACATTAGTACAATGTTATGAAGGTGTGTAATGACAAATTCATGCAATGTTATGAAGGCATATAATGACAAATGTGTACAATGTCATGAAGTTGTGTACTGACAAATGTTTGTATAATGTTACAAAGGTGTGTAATGACACATCCGTGCAGTGTTATAAAGGTGTGTGATGACAACTCTGTGCAATCTTACAAAGATATGTAATTAGAAATCTTGCAACTTTATGAAGGTGAGTAATGAAAAATTATTGCAGTTATTAAGGTGTTTAATGACAAGTCTGTGCAATGTTCTGAAGGTGTGTAATGACAAGTTTATGCAGGGTGGGATATTCAGAAATGCGCCTAGCAGGGGCGCAAGCCGGGCGCAGCACAACTGGGATGTGCCAGGGCGTGGATTGGGGGATATTCAATGGTGCTGTGCCATGGCTCAGCACGACTGAATATGACAATGTGGCCTCCTGCATTGTGCATGGTGCAGTGGCACTGCACCAGCGCAAGTGGCAATAGAAGAGCAGGAGGATGCGCCGGTGCAAGTGCAGTTGCGCTAGGTGCAGGAACCGCAATATTCAGTGGTGTGGATATGCATATGGGGCCATAATGCATGTAATTATGGCCACATTTGCATGCAGGTGAGCCGATCCCCGGTGACTTGCACCTGACACCCTGCCAGGCTGTAGCCGTCGGGGACCGACGCCCCCTGCACAGTGCGGCAAAGTGTCCCAATGCCCAAACGCGGGCAAAAGTAATAAATAAATGAGTCCCTTATCCTTGGTGGTCCAGTGGGACCACTTCAGAACCGATCGCGGGCATAAATATAATTAAAATCATTTTGAATTATCCTTGGTAGTCCAGCAGTATCCCCTCCCCACCGCCCACTGAGGCCCACCACCCTCCCCCAGTAAGCAGCGGTGGCAGCTCCCCGGCTGCAAGCCACCCAACCACCCGCTGACTGCATACAGTCTGACTGTACACCCATTGATCCATGGCGTGGGCAATGAGCATGGAACTATGCCGTACTACACAGTCAGATATGTGAATGGATCCATTAACATGTCGGGACTGTGTAATCTGTAGTCTCTACCATGATGGCCCACGCTGTGGTCTTTGGATGTACAGCCATACTGTATCGAAGGTCAGTCAGCTGGTATGCTTGTGGTGGGGATACCGCCCACCACTGACTGGGGGAGGTGGTGGGCTCAGTGGGTGAGTGGGAAGGGGGTACTGCTGGAACACCAGGGATAATTTAAAATGATTTTAATTATACCCGTGCCCGCGATCAGGCTGGATACGGTCCACTGGACCACCAGGGATATTGGACATGATTTTAATTATACTTATGCCCACCATCGGGCTGGAAGTGACTGGACCACCAGGGATATCGTACCAATTACAGTGCCCGCAGTCGGGCGTGGGGGGGCATGCAACACTGACAGACCCTGGCCCCGGAGGTCGGGTGGCCACCCACAGCTGGCGGCTGCCATGTTGCACTCTGCAATGCAGCAGCTCACCTGTGGGTGGCCAGCCCTTGCTTCTATTTCTTTTTGGATCAGCTTTGAGCACCATTGTGCGGCTCAAGTAGGGGTTGCACCAGCATATGGTTGCACATCCCAGGCTGAATATCGGGATGTGCGGAATATGCATGGGCACGCCCCCCTATACTTGCACTGCATACATTACTGGTGCACCCCAGCACATCAGGATTTGCGCAGCACAACATCCCCTTTTGAATTTCGTGCCGGGGTGCATCGGTGGGTTGCGCATAGTGCAACACTGTTGCGCCATACGCAACCCCTTTGAATATCCCACCCACAAAGTTATGAGGATGCATAATTACCAATCTACAATGTTACCAAGCTGTATAATGTCACATTTGTATGATGTTGTGTAGGCGTTTAATGACAAATCCTGCAGTGTTACAAAGGTGTCTAATGACACATCTGTGCAATGTTATGAAGATGTGTAATAACAAATCTGTACAATGTTATGAAGGTGTGTAATAACAAATCAGTACAATGTTATAAAGGTGTGTAATGCCAAATATGGACAATGTTACAAACGTGTATAATGACAAGTTCATGCAGTATTACAAAGGAGAGTAATGGCAAATTATTACAATGTTATTAAAGTGTGTAATGACAAATCTGTGCAGTTACCAAGGTGTGTAATGGCAAATTTGTGTAATGTTACCAAGGTGTGTAATGACAATTTTGTGTAATTCACAAATGTGTGTAATGACAAATTTGTGCAGTGTTATATAGCTATATAATGACAAATCTGTGCAATGCTATGGTGGGGGATAAAGGGCAGCTTCTTTGTCTGCCTGAACTGCTGGGACATTTCTGCACCAATCAGTGCACAGAGAGTTCAAGGAGGTGGGTCATAGCTGACATAGTCCAGCTTTCTAGTTCAGAACGCCGACTGCCATGAGGAGCTGGTGCCATACTGGGGAGGGGTTAAGAGCCCATTAGCTGTTAGCGATACATCAGGAACTAGCATGACATTTGCTGTGATATCTAAGGAGCAGGAGTTGCTTTGTCTGTCTGAACTGCTTGGATGCTTCAGTGACTGGACTGGAAGTCCTGGTCACATAACCCCCACCTGCCAATCAGGCAGTACAGAAGCACAAGAAAGTTGGGCCCTCAGTCAGAGGGTTCAAATCTATTTGTTGGTTCTGTTGTTCAAGAGACTATTTGCACTATTACAGGTGGTGCGCACCTCAGCACTCAAGCAGTTGTGAGGGGGTGGAAGCTTGCCAATCTCCCTCTCTCCCATCCATTCACTCCTCCAATGACTTCAGTGATGTGACCAGGAGGTTTTTTCCATTTTCCACACACACACACACACACACACACACACACACACCCCTGCTGATCAGGTGGTAGGGAAGGATGGAAAAGGTTGACCCTCAGAAGGAAGGTCTGACTCTGTTACTCCTGCAGCTTTTGGTAAATTCTAGGAGGTGTGCTATTGAGCACTCAAGGAATGTGAAGCATGGGAGATTGCCAGTGCTCCCCTCCCCCCTTCCACTCATCCCTTCACTTTGGTGACTGTACTCTGAAGTCCTTGTTACTTGACCCCACCTGCCAATCAGGTGGCATGGAAGGACAGGAAAGACAGATCCGCCCCCAGGACTTTCAAAGTACTGTCACATTGAGTGGTCCTCCATGGAGCAGGCCGGAGCACAAGGGCTTAGGGTAGCAGCGCACAGGAGATGCTGCTCTCCAGGTGCAAGCCCTTTATACTGTTTCTTGCCCTGATATCTTCAGCTCCATTCTGTAAGTAATGACATGTAAGCAGATTTTATGTGCTTGTGATTGCACTTTTGCCATATCTGGTGCACTGATGTGGTAGCCTGCCTTACTTTATCTTATCTGTTTTAACATGCACACAGCTGCCTAATATTGTCTTAATTTTAGCCAGCTATATAATCTGAAAAGAATTCATTTATACTAGGGTTACTACATTACACTATTATCCGGCCTATCTAGCCTCAGTCATCATTAGGGGTTTTGTGTCCACTTGTGAGCTACTGCTGAGATATTACTTACTTACTACTTGTCAGCAGAAACGTACCACATGGTCTAGCAAGTCTGCTTGAGTGTACAGCTAGCACCTCACTTTCTGCAGCTGCCTCTCCCTCCCTTAACAATTACCCCCACACAGATGAATTCCGACAAAGCTTGAACCAGATTAAGCTGTTGGTGGTATTTTTAGTGAATGGGGGAAATTTGGCCAGGACACCAAGGAAATTCCTGTACTCTTTTCGATAAGTGCTATGGGATCTTTAACATCCACCTGAACTACCACCAGAACAGGCAGATGGGACCTTGGTTTAACTTCTCATCTGAAAGACGGCACCTCAGAAGTGCAGCACCCCCTCATGCTGCACTACAGTATCAGTATTGGGATATTAGCCCAAGTGCCAGGTGTGGGACTTGAACCCACAGCCCTCTGACAACCGCAGTGTCAGGTGTGGGAATTGAATCCACAGTCCTCTGATAACCCTTTGATCTCCTGGCCTCAGAGACAAGTGTGATAGTGTGTGTTTTTTACTGGGTGTTTACAACTTTCTACTGAGCCATTGGTGCTCATCATGGCCCCTTTCTTATCCCCTGCAGTCCTCAGGTTTGTCCTACTCAGTCTCCTGTCCCCCACCCTCTGCACCCCTCTCCCACCCAGGGAAGGGTCACACTACTCCTCAATAGGTTACTCCCTTTCCAGTGTGTTGGTGGACTCCTGCACCCTGCCTGACACCAATGGTCTATTCATACCTAAAGAAACATTTCTTCTACTTGGTTGCCACCTCCCACTGCTGCAGTGGTTTCCCCCCACCTTGCCCTGAGTTCCTGTCAGTACTGTTTGTGACAGGATTGAATAAGGCCCTGTCCCATTTGTTATGCAGAAAGAGTTTAAATGCAAGGATCTGTTCTATTATCTCCTTTTCTGTCTCTTCTCTGGTTGCGAAACCAAATTTTCTCGTGAGACCTAGGACTTGATCACCCTGATGGTCTTGCAGTTCTCTGCCTCTCGCTAGCTCTCTACTCTCACTTGCTCTCTATCTTTTCTTCCCCCTTGCATATCTGCTGGTATAAAAATGTACGTACATCATTTTGTGGAAATATAACTGATACTGGGATTCCTTTCTTTAAAACTGTATATAGTTATACTGTCAAAACAATTGCAAAGCTACTTGGAGCTCAAGGAGTTAATGATGCTTGATGCAAAATCTCTGCACTGGTGACTAGAAAAGGTCAGTTCTGGGTCACAATGTTCTTTTTGCTGCACCTGCTGAAATGGACAAGAACATTGGAAACTTAAAAGAACACTGCGTGAGAAGCATGCCATTTTCTTAATGAGCTCCTGCATAGACTTATAAAAAGGAGCTGCAACATTTTGCAAAAGAAAGAGACAGAGACAAACTGAGATTTGAAACTGAGAAGAAAAAGGACTCTGCTATGTTTGTGATGCCATTGTAAATAGTTACTCAGATGTTTTATTTTTTAATTTTACTGTTATTAATAAATCACTTGTTGCAAATTTTACAACTGTTCCTGGTTTTCCTATACTTCCTGACCTGTGTCTCGATGACACTGTCCATTCTCAGCCTCAAGGCATTGTGATTCAGTTCTGGAGTTGACGATGAACTATGTCACTAATGGCAGGAGCAGAATGGAGTGAGCAGGACCTACACTATGTGTTCTCTGTGACTGTGGAGTAGTACAGAGAAGCAGGAGAACAAAGCCATTAAAAGTTTTTTTATTAAAGGTATACCACCAATGCCAGAAGCTTGTTCTCTTTCCAGTAAATCTTAATGCGTACTCCTGCAGTGCACCTGCTCCCAGTTGTTTTTTCTCTGACCCCAGATGAACGAAGGCCTGTCTTGGTGGAGTGGGAACCAAGAGCTGAGAAGTACCACCCAACTGGTGACTGTACTGGCTAGTGGCTCCATGGCAGTGTGGGACCTGAGTGGGTCAGAGACGCCTGTCAGAATGGTGGATACAACAGGAGAGCTCCACTAAAAAGAAAGAAAGAAAAGATGTTTTAACTGTTTTGCTCCTATTGATTAAGTTATATTTACTGAAAACATTGAAAAGACATTGAAAATACATTGAAAGGACTTGTAATACTATTTTAAAATATTTTAAGACAGGCTATTTTACCCTCTCGTTAGTTGTCTGTTTGTCCGTATGTTTGTCTGGTTTTCTGTCATCTCTGCATTGTTTTGAACTGGAAAAATTGTTTTTGTTTTGCAGTCTGTTTTGCAACTAGTTTTTCAATTGGCTGAATACCTAAGTGGAAATTGTCTTTTTTAAGAAATAAAGTGAAAATAAAGTGTAAAACAAACTATAAAACAAGTAAATTAGTTCAAAAATGTACTCCCACCATATGCAAATTAGGTCACGTGGTCTAAGGGTATATAACGCATGCTCACCCTCCTGCTGACCATGACACCTTAGCATTTGGCATTTAGCATTCAGGTGTGCAGTCGGTTGGAGGAGTGTAATTCACCACTTAGACTCAAGCTCTGCCGTGATTATTGCATTTTTTTAGAAGCAGTTTGCCGATGATTTGTCCACCTGGTATGCTTTGTATCATCACTTGTATTTCACAATGCTATAGTTTTTTAGTTCTTTTGGTGGTTTGCTTATGCTAGCTAATCTAATCTAGCAAACACAGTAAAACCATCTGATTAGCGTCTTTTTGGTACATTCACCATAGCTTGCTGTTTGATGTCCTGCGTTTTGAGGCCTAATCCTTTTATGCTTTAAAACATTGGGACTTCCTATAAGAGAACGCAAAGGAGAGAGTAAATGAGAGAGCTGAAACCTATAGGAAATGTGAAGGAGACTGTCTAGCTATGATATGTTTAAACTACATTGCAGCAGAAGTGAGTAACTATATTAATTTGACTGTGGTATAAATGAACTCTACCTGAATTTCTCTAGTAGGATTTTATCTATTTTTCTCTATTTTCATTTGATTATTGATGACTGAAGATAATTTATGCAAAGGACTGGCAGTAATTGTAAACGGTAGTCTTTTGCTATTGTATTTTTTTTTTTTAAGATTTGATATCATTGGACTAAAATTTTTATTATAGTGTTCAAGGACAGAGGAATAAAATGAACTAAAAAGACATATGCACTAATTTTTGGGGTGAAGTTTACAGAAGACCGAAGAAGCTCAAAGAAAGGAAAATTTGGAAAAACTCTGGACTGGGCTGGGCTAAGGGCCCTAAAGGACTCAGACTTGGATTTGGACTTGGCCATATTCTCTCAATTGGTCTGAGAAAAGAATAGAACAACCAAATACTGGACTATTACTGGTTTGGTTCCTACTCTGCTGTTTCAATGTTCATGATTTGAATTGAATTAATATAAATTCTTTGACAGAAAACACGAGTAAGAATTGTAATATAATGCTATATTGACTGATTAATACTGATTGTAGCTTGAATTGGATAATATTATCATCACTTTCAACACTAAGTATTTTTAAGTGATAGGAATTCTTCATATGGTTGAAATTTAGCACCTTATCTTTTGAACTGAATACTTTTAATAACTAACTTGATTTTTTTAGCATACCCTTTTAATTGTCATCTTGTGACATATTTAAGATATGTTGGTAGCTTAGTAAAGTTTATTCTAATTTGACTCCCTTTTGTAAAACAAGAGGAGATAATTTAAAGAGAAACTGGTTATTGTTCTTAAATAATAGTATCAGCTTTCAACATTTTGTAAGTATCTGGAAGATAGAGTAAGATGGTTAATACAATAAGTGGCTTGGTTTGTTTATAGAAAATGGCAAACCCAGACAAAAAAATGAGGAAAGGGGACACAATCTATGAAGTCAGAGGAGAGTAAAAAGGTATACAGAGGGTAAAGCTAACAGTATCTAAGGTATCTAAGCAAAGGAAAATTACACATTTTTCCCAGTAGAATAGAAATGCCTATTACTGTCTCAACCCCAATGGATAAAAACTCAAAACAAATAAAGAAAGTAAGTCCCTAAAGGGTATAATTAAACACACTGATGAAATGAAGAAGGACAAGGAAATTCTGAACTTAATAAATTAAGATTTAGACTCAGACTCCAACAATGTAATTTGCATTGATGAGTTTGAGCTCCCCATTAACTATAGTTATAGCTGGAAGGCCTCAGAAGAGAGTTTAAGTTACTTCCAAGAACCAGTAGCTGCCATTAATGAATCTTATCGAGACAGTCCTTTACGTGATTCATTAAACCTAGAGAGGGAGGCAACACCTGATTATACTGAGGGACTCCCTTGAGAAGATAAGTACTAAGAGACTTTAGAAGAAGGGGGAAAAATGAATAATTATGAACCAAATATTAAAATGACAATATGTGATTATCCAATTACAGAGAGACAGTGTAGCCCAAGTGTTACAAGATCTGAATTTTACAATATAGAGATTGAAACAACTGGCTAGTGAACAAAAATTATCTCAAAATAATGAAGTAGAAAATACTCCAATACTCTTCTCACCTGCAGAGGCTATAAGAAACTCTGACTTGAATTCTGATATTGAACCCTTTCTGGATAGAGAGCCAGATAAGTCAGAAGGGGGATATAAAATGAATCAAAAAGAGTATATTGTGAGGAGAGGGAATTTTGTTTAAACATCCTCTCTTTCTAAACAAATCTTGGACTCGTGACCCTTATCAAGCTAATGTAATTATACTGGAGAATGGATCCTGAAGGGTGATTTAGCAGCTTTAAGAATAGATGTATTTCACAATCAAGTACTTCTAAACGATCTTAAAAATATGAATAAGGAAAATATAAAGCTGAAAGGAACTAATAATTATGAATAAAGCAATTCAAGTGAATCTTCCCCTGCAATTTATGAAAGACAGTGATGAGACGCAAGAACAAAAACAAAAGTTTGAGTTGAGTAAAGTCAGAAAGGGATTAATGAAGGAAAAAAAAATGGTTAATGTATATTTCCCCCGGGTATAAAATTAGAGGTGAATAATACATGAGTTACATTTAATGAAGCAGTCTATAAGTTAACAGAAGCATTTGAAAATACGCCTATTCTATTTTTTGGTGATTATAATGCTCAGATTGGATGTTTATATACAAATAATATCCAGAGGGTGAATATAATTAACCAAAAATAATGTATGAAATAAATCAAAGGATGAAGTGATAACATGTAGAGGGAAATTATTATACCAGATAATGGAGGAGAATCACTTTAGCCTGTTAAATGGAAGAATGGAAGGTGATCCAGAAGGAGAATTTACATATTTAGGAGTAAATGAATCCTTGGTGATAGATCTAGTCTGGGTTAATTTAGAGGCTGCCAAAAAAATTAATAATCTTGTTGTTTTGGCTCACTCAGAATCGCCACACATGGCAATTGCTATAAGTTTGGAACATGATGGCGTAGTGGGTGGGTTAACTCATAATGAGCAACCTCAAATAGAAATTATTAACTCAAGATGTATAAAATGGGATGGTTTAGCAATTAACAGATTTGACTAAATATATACAGATTATTTGGCTGATCTGAAATTAAAAATAAATAACATCTCAGAAAACAATGTTAAATTGGAAGTATGGAAAGATATGATGTTTTATTTAGCCCCCTTTTTTCTCTAAGAATTTAGTGGTGAAAAAGAATAAGGCTACATGGTTTAATAAACATTGCAAGTCAGCTAAGAAAGATCTTAACAAATTAGTATGTATTTATAGGAAAAATCTGGATATATCTAATAAGAAGACCTTAAATAAAGGAAGATCTAATTATAAATTGTTATTTGAAACTGAAAAGAGAAAATGTCATAGAAAATTGTGGGAACATTCGAGAGAGACGATTATTATGAAAGATGTTAAACAATTTTGGCTACTCATTTCACAGGGCTTTGGTCAATATATTTATAGTGTTACAGCTATGATTACTCCAAACAAATGGGAAGAACATTTTACTAAATTATATTTTTCTATGGATGAAATAGATGATAGAAACATAGCCTATCATCAGCCAATTATCAGACCTCGACTTTTTTTTATTTCCAAAGAGGAAATTATAGAAGCTATTGAGAAAAGTTCCGTAAATAAAGCCCCAAGACCAGATGAGATACTTTCAGACATGTTTAGAACATTTAGTGATTGGTGGCTCCCTATTTTACATCATTTATATAATACAGGCTGTCAGTATGATATATATCCTGAATCTTGGGCAGGAAGTATTTGTCCGATCTTTAAAAAAGGTGATGTTAACAATCCAGTAATGTACAGGCCAATTAGCTTACTAGATTCATCACAGAAAATGTTTGCAAGAATAATTTTGGGATGTTTACAGAAATGGAGAGAGGAAAATAATTTATCAGAATTACAAAATGACTTTAGAAAGGGATGTTCAACACTACAGCATTGTTATGTTCTGAAGCACCTCTTTTGGAAATATGTGACTATTAAAAAGACAAAGTTATATTGCTGTTTTGTAGATCGTCAATCATCTTTCGACCTAATAAGTTGAATTTTATTATGGGAGAAGTTACAATCATACATAATTGATCCAGAAGACAAGTCTAGGAGTGAGGCAAGGTTGTTTACTTGTCCCTCTCTTATTTAATCTTTATATTAATTCGATATTATTAGCCTTGTATAATCCAGAATTTCATGCACCAGCCATATTAGATAAGAAGAAATCTTGTCTTGCTTATGTGGATGATATAGTTTTAATATCAACATCAAAACTTGGTTTGCAATGTAAATTAAATAATTTTTCAGAACTTTGTAAAATTGACCGGCTTCAAATTAATAGCGAAAAAACAAATTTGGTGGTCTTTGGAGTCAAAAGTAAACATAAACCATTTATTTATTTGGATGGAAATGAAATAAGTACAGTGAGCTATTATGAATATCTTGGCGTTATCTTTGCTCAAAGATGTCAATGGAATCATCATATAGATAAACAAAAAAAATCTTAAAGTAACAACAAAGGCGTTTAAAAGATTCAGTATTAACTATGGACAAGCCTCAGTGGAAGGTTTATTAAGAAGCTTGAATACAAAGATTAAGACTTCTGTACTTTATGCATCTGAAATATTGGCAGAAGCAAATATTAATACTCCAGAAGTAACTATAAATCAAATGTATATATATCTACTGAGAATACCGCAATCAGTGCCTACGGAAATTTGGAGATATGAACTGGGGCAGAAATCCTTTAGAATACAGGTTATAGAAAGAAGATTAATATTCATTTTAGGATTATTTCTCCTCTCAACATATCAGCTTCCATGAATGTTTCTGGAAGAGGAGTTAGAATATAACCATAGAGAGTTAGACTATAACCATAAAGGATTTATGTCACCACTCATCTCTACAGTAAAAAAAAAGTCACTTTTTTCGATAGGTCTGGGTCAATTACTGTATGAAATATATTTAATCCCCTTTGATCAGATCAAGTCACAAGTCAGATCAAGACAGTGGAGTATTGAACAAGTGGAAGATCATACCAGAATAATACCAGAATAATGCATCTGGTAAATTTTAGATGGTACAAAATTATGAAAACATAAAATGGTTTAGAAAAATACTTAACAATCTTGTCAGACTGGAATGAAAGGAGAGTTATAACAAGATTTAAAATGGAATTATATCCAGCAAATTACATAGTGTAAGACAAAGAAGAAATGGAATCAAGACCTCATATTGTGTGTGTAATAATATAGTTGTGGATGATTTAAAACAAATTGTGTTACATTGCCCTCAGTATAACAACCAGAGAAAATACTGGTTGGGCCCCATTCTGGCAACCCTCGGTCTTCCCCCTGATAAGCTCTTTATATACCTGTTTAACTCTGAAGACATTACAAAACTAAAAAGCTTGAGATGCTTTTTATTATCTATTAGATAATCTGAAGAAGGGCTCATGTGATCCCACTCCACAAGAGTGGTAGCAGGGAGGAGGCAGGGAACCAGACCAGGGAGGGAAAGACCAGTCAGTCTTACCTCAGTAGTGGGCAAGATTATGGAGGCACTCCTTAAGGAAAGGATAGTGCAACACCTGGACATCATAGGAGCACATAATCCAAGATAGCAAGGGTTTACAAAAGGAAGGTCCTGTCAAACTAATCTCATAGATTTCTTTGACTGGATAATCAGAGTGGTGGACCATGGGGGAGCAGTTGATGTCGCCTACCTTGACTTCAGCAAAGCTTTCAATACTGTTCCACATAGAAGATTGATTAATAAGCTGGGTAGGCTCGGCGTGGGTCAGAGGTTGGTCAACTGGGTGGCAAACTCGTTGATGAGCAGAAAACAGAGAGTGGTGGTAAACGGTATACAGTCAGAAGAGATGCACGTCACAAGTAGGGTACCTCGGGGATCAGTCCTGGGGCCAGTCTTCTTCAATTTCTTCATCAGTGACATTGCAGATGGACTGGAGGGTAAGGTTTGTCTGTTTGCAGATGACACAAAGATCTGCAACCGAGTAGATGATCCAGATGGGGTGGGCAGAATGAGACAAGATCTGGATAAACTAGCAAAATGGTCGGAAGAGTGGCAACTAGGGTTTAATGCGAAGAAGTGCAAGATCGTGTGCATAGGGAAGAGAAACCCTGAAACCACCTATAGGCTGGGAGGGGAGTTGCTAGCAGTCACAAGGGAAGAAAGAGACTTGGGCATCATCATCACCAATGACCTGAAATCATCCAAGCAGACCACTAAAGCAGAAGGTAAGACTAGAGGGATGTTAGGGTGTATTAGTAGGGGTATCACAAGTCAGAAGAGGCATGTAATAATCCCTCTTTACAAAACACTGGTTAGGCCCCATTTGGAGTACTGTGTGCAGTACTGGAGGCCACACCTTCACAAGGGCATTAACCAAACTGAGGCAGTCCAGAGAAGGGCAACCAAAATGGTGCAGGAACTGCATCAGAAAACATAAGAGGACAGATTAACGGAGCTCAATATGTATACCCTAGAGCAAAAAGAGGGAGAGAGGTGATATGATCAAAACATTCAAACACCTTAAGGGCATTAACAAAGTGAAAGAGTCTAACATGTTCCAATATATGAAAAATAGCAGGACAAGAGGACACAGCATGAAATTAGAGGTAGGCCAATTATAAGGGGCAATGTGAGGAAGTTCTTTTTCACAGAAAGGGTGGTGGATGCATGGTAGTGATGTCAGAACTAGTTCGAGTAAGATTCGAACCCATCTCGAACCCTGGTGTTCGAGTTCTAATGTAGAACTCGAACACTAGAGGATTCGCAAAAGAGTTTAAATCTTTGTAAAAATTCAAGTCTCGAATGCAAATTGGTCCCCGAGTGAAAAAATCTTACTTTTTTATTGCTGGTATGCAACACTGTCAGCTCCCGAGAGTCCCAACTTCAGTTCTATTTCTGTTCTTTTCCCAATCCCATCCTAGTTCCAGCTGCAGTTACTGTTGTTGTTTGTGTGGGGGGCAGTGTGATGAGATAGCGCGGCGGCACCTGCGCACTCCTGATCACAGTCACCATCACCAGCTGTCCAACTGCTCTGCGGTCATGTGGTGCATCAGACCAGCACAGTAGTCGCGCGTGGCTGTGTAGTACGTTTTTATTCAGTCTCTGAGATGGAAGGAGCTCTGCTGAGCCTGCTAGCGTTGTGACTTGCGAGCCGAGTTGTGAACTTTTTTACAAAGTGAACTGACGACTTGCTTTGCCTCCAGCTACAGTAAAAAAAAATAAAGCTAAAGTGTGGGTGGGGGACGGGGTGAAAAGGTTGGGGGAGCGGGGGACCGAGGAAAGAAAGGGCGAGTAGGAGAAAACGGTTGGGTCTACTGTCTCGGGGTGGTACACAGAGAGGGATCTACAGCTGACTGCATTAATTTGGAGTGCTGCTTAGTCTTAGTTGCTAACTTGCCTTTGCCTCCTGAGCTGTTTAAGAAAGATTAACTAGTCTAGTACTAGTACTCATCTCTGTCTGGTGGAATTTGTCTGGAGACACAAAGCATCCTGACTGGGGGAGGGGTGAAGAAAATAATCAGATTTTGAGACAAAACAAAGTAAAAAAAAAACAATGTGTGAATGAATGAACAGGTAAACTTTTATTGAACTAAATTGTTTAAAGCCTACAACAAGTATCAGGAGGGAGGACCTTGCTGTGTTCCCTTCCCTTTGACTGCAGTGACTGTACCCTAAGTAATACTGCCCAATGCCCAGCTAATGTGAGTTTTATGGTGGTACTATTGGGAGGAGAGCATCTCCTGTGAGCAGCCCATCACCCTGCTGCTGCTAAATACATAACAGAAGCCTAAAAGTATATTTCCCTGAGGAGAAAAAGAAAAATCTCTTTCCTCGGTTTGTGTATGTAACTCTGTCTTTTGTGGTTAACCCATCACCCTGCTGCTGTGCGCCCCTTGACTGCACTGTACCTTACCCAGTGTGTGTTACTGTGTGAAGCCCAGTGGTCAGGTGTGTGGTGGCATTAATTTATCCTTAAATACACGACAGAAGCCAAAAAATATATTTCCCTTTTGGGAGGAGAAACAGAAAAATCTCTTTCCTCGGTTTGTGTGTGTAACTCTGTCTCTTGTGGTCAGCCCATCACCTTGCTGCTGTGTGCCTCTTGACTGCTATTCATATGCCTATGCCCAGCAGCCCAATCATTCTGTAAGCCTTGAACCTGGGATCCTTTAGTTGCAAACCGTCATATTCTTCGGTTACTTTCAGTCCACTGCATCACAGTGTCACATAGCCAAAATAAAATTTTGGAGTTGTAGCCAGTGATCACAGATAACATTGCTTTCTTACACAGGAATTGTGTGGGTGTGTTCACTGCAGTATACTGGTACTGTTATTGCTGACACCAACATAGATGAAGCATCTGGTGCTGGTGTTGGAGCAGGTGTTGGTGGTAGTGGTAATCCTGGTGCTAGCGGAAATAACCAAAATGTTTCACATGATAAAAATTCAACAAACAGCAAAAGAGCAACAGCGAAGTGTGGTGAAGGGGGACCTTTTAAGAAAACCTGTGCAGCTGCTGGGGTCACACAGAGAGGCACCATAAGGTATGCTGTTCATGCTGTTAAAATCCCTGTGACTAGCAGTAATAATGCAAGTGACAGAGAGTCCCTCTCTGACCCAGACAGCAGCTCTTTGTCTCAGTCTGACACTGTTGTGTCTTGTGAAATATCATTACTTCCTCAACAAAGTGAAATGAGCAAGTCTGCTGACAATGAATCAGGTAGTGCACTTGCAAATACATCCAGCACTGTTGGCAATGAAAAGGACATATCCATTGAATCCACCACTTCTGTGTTGGCCAGCAATGAAAATCCATCAGAGTCTTCTGTCCACTCTTCTAGCACCAAGGAGCATGTCCCGGGTTACATAGATACAGAGACAGTGTTGGCAGATAAGGGCCTATGGCCCACCTAGTCTGCCCATTTGAGTTTATAACTTCAGTTTATGTTTTCCTAGAACTCTGTTGCCCCTTACCCCTGACCTCCAGAATTTCTTTATGTCTATCCCATGCATTCTTAAATCCCGTGATTGTTTCAGCCCCCATCACTTCCTCTGGCAGGGTGTTCCACTTGTCCACCACCCGTTCTGTGAAGAAATTCTTCCTCACGTTTCCTCTGAATCGTCCTCCCTCCAACTTCATCCCATGCCCTCTAGTCCTGGAACATCTTTTTTGCTTAAAAATAGTGTACTCCAGGTGAGGCCTTACTAGTGTCTTGTATAGTGGAATCATGACCTCCCTTTTCCTGCTGGTGATGCCCCTGCCTATGCATCCCAGCATCCTATTTGCTTTACCTGCTGCCTTGTCACACTGTTTCCCTACCTTGAGGTCATCAGAGATGATAACCCCAAGATCCCTTTCCTGCTTGGTGCATGCTATATCCTCACCCCCAACTGATATATTGTGCCTGGGTTTTTATGCCCCATATGTATTATCTTGCACTTCTTTGCATTGAATTCCAACTGCCAAACCCCTGACCATTCTTCAAGTTTCTGCACGTCCCTTCTCATTCTGTCTACAACCTCTGGTGTGTCTACACTGTTACAGAGCTTTGTGTCATCAGCGAACAGTGAAATTCTGCCTTCTAGGTCCTGTGCAATGTCACTGATGAAGATGTCGAATAGGACCGGTCCCAGCACTGATCCCTGTGGTACCCCACTGGTCACGCTTCCCTCTGTGGAGTGACAGCCATTTACCACCACCCTCTGTGTCCTGCCACACAGCCAGTTACCTACCCACCACTCTACTGTCCTGCCCGCACCCATATTCCCCAGTTTGTGTAATAGTCTTCTCTGTCACAGTGTCAAAGGCCTTGCTGAAGTCCAGATAAGCCATGTCCACTGCCTTCCCCTGATCCACCTCCCTAGCCACCCAGTCAAAAAATTCAACAAGGTTGATCTGGTATGACCTCTCCCTGGTGAAACCATGCTGCCATGGATCCTGCAGTCCATTGACAAACAGATGTTCCACCAATCTCTCCTTCAGTAGTGCTTCCATGATCTTCCCCATTACCGAGGTGAGGCTGAGTGGTCTGTACTTCCCCGCTTCCTCTTTGTTCCCGCTTTTGTATAAGGGGACTACAGCTGCTGTCCTCCAGTCTTTGGGTACCTCCCCTGTTTCCAGTGATTGGCTAAACAGGATAGCCAGAGATTCAGCCACCACCTCTCTGAGTTCTTTAAAGACCCTGGGATGCAACCCATCTGGCTTCACTGCTTTATCAACTCTTATTACTTCCAGTTGCTTCAGGACCCTTTCTCGTGTAAAGGGACTTGTGTCCATTTTTGCACCATTCTCACCCTTTGTACTCCCTTCAGACCCATTACCCTCCTCTTCCTCAGTAAAGACTGAGCAGAAATACCTATTCAGTATGTCAGCTTTACTGTTGTCATCCTCCACATGGCCCTCATCCTCCCCCTTCAGTCTCACTATCCCTCCCTTTCTTTTTTCACTTATGTACCTATAAAAGGTTCTGTCCCCGCTACCCACTGATTTTGCAATGTGCTCTTCTGTCTGAGCTTTGGCTTCGCTTACTGACCTCCCTGCCTCCCTTTGCTTCTCCTGGTACTTCTCCCTATCCCCTTCTGCCTGTGTCTTTTTGTATTGCCTGAATGCAGACTTTTTGGCTTTCACTTTCTTTGCTACCTCTTTGGAAAACCATAATGGCCTCCTCTTCCTTTTCCTCTTGCTAACCTGCTTAATACATAATTCTGTTGCTCTTGTAATCCCCATTTTAAATGATGCCCACTGTTCCTCAACTGCTGATTCCTGCCCCATTCCCCTTAATGCCTCTTTCAAGTATCTCCCCATTTTCCCAAAGTCTGCCCCCCTAAAATCCAGGATACGTGTTTTTGTGTGGTTTGGCTCTGCTCCTTCTGTGATTTCAAACCACAATGACTGGTGGCCACTGTTCCCCAGGTGCTCCCCCACTGTTACCCCCATCACACTGTCCCTGTTTGTGAGCACAAGGTCCAGCATTGCCTTCAGCTGAGTTGGTTTCATGACCAGTTGCTTGAGGAAGGCACCCTGAATGGAGTCCAGGATAAATCTGCTCCTAGTTGATGCTACTGCTGGGATGCTCTAGTCCACTTCTGGAATATTGAAGTTTCCAATCAGTACTACCTCACCCTTGTCTGCCATCCTTTGGATGGCTAGCATCAGCTCCCTACCTGTTTCTTCCTCCGGGGCTGGTGGTCTATAGACCACACCAGTGCAGATGGCTGGCCCCATTTTCCTTTCCAGCTTAGCCCACAGTATCTCACCCTCATTTTGTTCCTCCTGGATCTCTGTGGCCCTTATATCATTTTTCACATACAGTGCCACTCCTTCTCCCTTCCTACCTGCCCGGTCTCTTCTGAATATCCTGTAGCCAGGAATGGCCATCTCCCAGTCATGGCTATCATTACACCAGGTTTCTGTGATGGCCACGGTGTCCAGATCTGACTGCACCATGACAGCCTCCAGATCTTCCAACTTGTTGCTAAGGCTCCTGGCATTGACACACATGGCTTTCCATGATTTGACCTCCCTAGACTGTTTAGCTGTTCTACTACAGTCCCTTCCCTGGTTGTCCTTTATCCCACTTTCTCCTTTCTGCCTTTCTGCTGATTTTTGCCCCTTTTGTGCCTATCCACCACTTGGGCGCTAATCTCCATCTTTTGCACTCTGCTTTGTTGAGATATCCACTCCTGCGGTTCACTGGTTCTACTGCTAGCTGTGGGGGGTGAGCAAGTAGGTACCCTCCTTGCTGGCCTGCCACCCCCCCTTTGCTAGTTTAAATGCTTGTCAGTGTAGCATTTAAACTTATCATTGAGTGCTTGGATTCCCCTCCAGGATGGATGCAGGTCGTCAGGCTTGAACAAACCTCCATCCTTCCAGGTGGGTCCCCAGTCACCAATGAATCCAAACCCTTCCTCACAGCACCAGTTCTTCAACCATGAGTTACAGTTCCTGGTGCATGCCCCCCTATGCTCTCCCATGCCTCTCACAGGTAGTACTTCTGAGAAGGTGACAGAAGTAGCTACTTGCTTGAGACCCCTCCTCAATTTCCTAAACCCTTCCTGAACGTCCTTTGGCACCCCATTTGCCAGGTCATTAGTACCTAGATGGATAATGACATCCAGCTCACCCTCCCGTCTTGCATTCCCAACGATCCCCAGGATCTTCCTTCCATCCCTCCATGCCGTAGCACCTGGTAGGCACCTCACATCCCTGTCCTCCCCCCTCCCCTCCTGTGTTCCTAGCTGGATCCCTCTTATGATGGAGTCCCCCACCAGGATTAACTTCCTTCTCCTCTGGGGTCCGCTGCTCAGGTCACCTCCTTGGCTAACCTCCACATCCTTTCCTTCCACTTATCTGGGCACCTCTATTTGTTTGCCCCCATTTGCCAGTGTGGCATATGAGTTCTTGAGTGGACTAGGATCTGGAATGTGCCTCTGCCTGACCATCTTAACCTGCCCTGAGCCCACTGTCATCCACGTGCTCCTCGTTCTCGGCATCCTTTGAGGCAGTGGCATTGGACTGGGTGGTCTCTGGATAGGGTGATGGTACTCCTGACCCAGTTTACTTTCGCTCTGAGTCTGGCTACCTTATCCTGCAGTCCAGAGAGATGTGTGCAGATAGGGCAGCACCTCAGTGTCCAGAAGGTCTGCCTGAATATGGCTGCCCCGCAGCTACCACAGCTATTGCATTGCACCACTCCCCACATTATACTGCAATTATACTGCTATTCCACTACTTGTCTGTTACTGAAGCTCTCCTAGTTCCCTTTTTATTAATTTACTGTCCTAAAAATCCTGCCAGTGATGCTCAGATACTTTTCTTAGGACTGGTGAAAAGACACAAACAGTCTTTATCTATCTTCCTAGCACTCGAACAAAATCTGTCACATCTCAATCAATCAATCAAAATCTTTATTTATTCAGGCGAGCATCGTTGAGCAAAGCTCATTTACAAGATGGACCTGATTGGTCAGAAACAACATAAAGGTATAATTTCACATATATACAAATACAAATTGAGTACAAGAACAGAGACTTTATAAATGAACAGGTACAATAATAAACACATATATACAAGGCGGTTAGCCAGTGAATTTGGGCACCAAAGCAAAAAGAAAGAGAGACAGATTTGACCAACTAAAGGTAGGGTATTGGGATTTAGGAGATAATCTGGTAAGGTGTAAGTGGATGAATGCTTAAACAAGTAAAGGTGGCGGAATATAAAAGGGGCGGGGGGTAAGGGTATGAAGGGACTAGGCCTTGTGGAAGCAATTGCATATCTCTGGGAAGAGACTTATATGCAGTTTTTTAAAGGAAGTTATGGGAATGAAGGTGTTCAACTTCAGGATCTTCTGCAGGGAATTCCAGATAAGTGCTAGAATGTAGCTGATTGCAGCACTCCCATGCCGGGTACTGGCATTTGGTACCTTCAAAGTGATGAGGCTATTGCTTCTTAGGGCATATGGCCTGGGTGTAACCAGAGTAAAGCAATCTGAGATGGAGGATGGTAGTTTGTTTGTCAGAGCTTTGGAGATCCATAAAGCAGCATTTTTGTTCCTTCTGTGATGTAGGGATGTCCAGCCAACTGCAGTATAGAGAGAACAGTGGTGGGTGCTGAAAGGAAGGTCTGTGATGAATCTTAGAGCTCTATGGTACAAGGTATCCAGTTTATTTAAGTAGGACTGAGGGCAGTGGCCATATAGGAAGTCTGCATAGTCGATGAGTGATAGAAATGAGGCCTGGATTAGTTTCTGTTTAGACTCTCTGGTTAGATAATGTTTGATCTTGAAGAATAGGCCGAGTCTCTGTCTGAGTTTTTTCAGGAGCTCGTTAATGTGCTGAGTGTAATCAAGCCTGTTGTCAATCCAAACCCCCAGATATTTGAATTTATCAACATATTCAAGGCTTTCTCCAAGGATGGTAGATGGTTGGGGAAGAATGTTCGGTGAGAGAGTGGTAGAATATATATTGGTGGAGAAGAACATAGCTTTAGTCTTCTTGGCATTTAATAGGAGTTTCTTTTCAAGTAATTTGTGTTGCAGCAGGAGAACTCAGATTGTAGTAGTTCACAGGCCTTTGTTGGTGATGGATTGCTGACATATAGGACAGTATCATCTGCAAAAAGGTGAAGATTGGCTTTAGTGAGGCTGGAATCAATGTTGTTGATGTAGATGGCAAAGAGGATAGGGCCCAGGATGGAACCTTGAGGTACTCCTCTTAGGAGTGGTTTTGAGGAAGATAGGTCACCTTCATTTTTTACCTGCTGTATTCTACCAGTGAGGTAACATCTGAACCACATAAGAGAGGTAGGGTCAAGACCTAAGGAATGCAGTGAGGAGATTAGTAGATCATGATCCACAGTATCGAAGGCTTTACTTAAGTCCAGAAAAACAGCACAGATATTATTTTTTTTATCTAATTCAGTCTGCCAGTCATTTGTAACTTTTGCTAAGGCAGAGATGGTGCTATGCATGGTTCTAAACCCAGATTGAGCAGGATTAAGGAGGTTATTAGCATCGAGGTAGTCACTTAGTTGGATGCTCACCAGTTTTCTAGCATTTTGGACAGCACTGGTAAGATGGATATAGGCCTATAATTGTTGAGATCCATGGGGTCCCCTGCTTTAAAGAGGGGAAACACTTGTGCTGTTTTCCACAATGAAGGAATAGAACCAGTGGATAAGGACAAGTTGAAAAGGTGAGTTAGGGGGACTGCAATGGCATGCAGTGCAATTTTTAGAAAGTAGGACCCAGAGAGTCTGCACCTGCGCTTTTAGTGGTATTCAGATGGAGCAATAGGTCTTCTACTTGTTTTAATAATATTGGCTTGAAAGAGAATGTAGAAGCAGCCTTCTGACCCTCAGTAGACTGGAAGTTAAGTTGTGAACGCATTAGATTTGCTGGAGAGGAATCGAAAGCTAGGCCGGCTGTAGTGAAGTGATTATTGAAAGCATCTAAAATCTCATGCTTGTCAGTGATAACCACATTATTGAGGTGCACTTGGGATGGTAAAGAAGTGCTAGAATCTTGCCCTAGGATCCCCTTGATAGTGCCCCAGAATCTGGCTGGGTTAAGGTAGGAGGCATCCAGCTCTGTTGTATA
The DNA here is from genome assembly GCA_016271365.2 of Neoceratodus forsteri. NCBI lineage: Eukaryota > Metazoa > Chordata > Ceratodontiformes > Ceratodontidae > Neoceratodus > Neoceratodus forsteri. Next base: position 72,972,075 of record CM057458.1, on the reverse strand, counting down.
GAAGGCAGCCTTGGCATCTCTCACTTTTTTTGTGCAGCTATTTCTGGCTATTCTGAATTGTAACCAGTCGTTTGTATCCTTGGTCTTTCTTGCCTTTTTCCAGAGCTTATCTCTAGCGAGCAGTGCAGATTTAAGGTTAGCAGAGAACCAGCGACAAGATTTGCGTTTTGTTCTGACACTGGTAACTGGTGCATGTGTATTGAGGGCACCTATGATTATATCATTTAAAACCTGCAGTGCTGTTTCCACAGAGGCTGAAAGGTAGAATTCTTGCCAGCGTATAGAGTGACACAGATCTTGGAGATATTCTACTATATTAAGGTTCTTTTCAGATCTTCTTGGGAGGAATTTTGCAGGGTTAGATGGCTTGATAGATGATCTTATACCAGCTATGAGACAATGATCACTTATATCACTGAATAGCACTCCAGCATGTGAATACAGATGGGGCTTATTTACCAACATAATGTCAAGTAGGGTGCTATTACTTTTGTTTTTGGGTTAATCCTTGTCGGTTCATTTATTAATTGAGGAAACCATGTGTGTCACAAAAATACTAGGGGTACAGATGCATTGGATAGCCAGTTTAAGTTCAAGTCGCCTAGAATAATGGTATCCTCAGGGCCCAAGTTAATTATATTTCCCAAGTGGGTAAGGAGTTTGAGGCCGGCAGAGGGGGGCCTATAGCAGCCAACCAGTTGAAAAGCTGTCATATTGGGAAGAGATATTTTAAGAGATAAGCATTCGAATTCTTTAGGCTGAGATGAAATATTAAGGCAAGATGCAGAGATATTTGATTTAACATAAATGGCCACCCCACCACCCCTGGATAGACGGTCTGATCTGAATAACTGATAGTTAGGTAGATTTATTTCCCTGTCATTTGTTGCAGGTTTGAGCCATGTCTCAGAGATTACCAGGAAGTCAGGTAAGGTGTGGGCAACCCAGGCCTGTATTAGTGAGAACTTTTATAGGAGGCTGCATACATTGATGTGAAGAAAACTTAGGCCTTTCATGGAGACTAGGTCTGCTGGGGAGATGAAACCTTCTGGGGGTCCAGGATTGATTTCAACAGTGCCAGCACAGATCAGCAGAAAGAATATTAGTTTAGTAAGGGCTTCAAGTGATAGGAGGAGGGAACAGACAGAGGGCTTTCTCTTCTTGCTCGGGGTCCAGTATTCAGAGATTATCAGGCCTGATTTATGGCTTGATATTTTATCATAGAGTGCCAGCTTAATGGACAGATAAAAGGGGGCACTGTAGGGCCAAGAATGGAGCATGGGGTATAGGCAGTACAAAACTGGTTGTGAGCCTTTTTGTGGGATACCCCAAGGATTATGGTGCAGCAGTGGTAAGGCATAATTGAGAAAGTGAAGGACATCCACTAAGGTTGTGAGAGGGAGGCCAGACTGACTAGCCGCTTTAAACACTAGGTCATGGGCTGGTGCGGCATCATCCTCAAAATATGAAATAGGTGAGAGGCAGAGGAGCAATAAGAGGAGCAACAGCATGGTGGCTGATAGTTAGGGGTTAAGAATACTAAAGGCAATGGGAGGAATGGTGCTAGGTTATTGGCTGGGAGGTGACTATGGCGGAGATAGGAGATTCGAGCGGGAAGGTGTGTATAAAAGAAACACCGGGGGTGGGCAAAGTAATTTGCGCTTTCCAGCATTTTCTGGCTGTTCCTCCCGGCCTCCTGGTTCCTAGTCAGCCTTGGCGGTCGCCACCCACCCGGCTGGCGAGCCTGAGCCCCGACGTCACTGGGTACTCGAGGTCGGCTGGAATGGAGGAGACAGAGGAGAGGACAGTCAAAGCACAATTGCAGCAATCAAATGATTCTGCAAAGGGTGCTAAAAAAGATTTGCACAACAAAAGCCTGGGGGGGGGGTTCGGCGCCTTAGCGTCTAGCCCACCAGAAATCCCACCAAAGGACTGTAATCACTTAGGCATTAATCAGGAAAATACAGTTTAAATCTTTAACAAAAAGGTAAAAACAGCTCTTTTTTAGAGAAATTTCAGTAAAGGAAGATTATTCCCAGCCAGTTTTAGAGGTGCAAGCTTAAGCAGAAGTCAGTGGAGAAGGAGGACCAATCGGAAGCAAGGCTCAGCTAGCGCTCACCTCCCAATTGGTCGCGGCTTTCCCGTACCTTTCTGGCTGTCTCTCCCGGCCTCCTGGTTCCCTAGTCGGCCTTGCGGTCGCCGCCCGCCCGCTGGCGGCTCGGAGCCCCGACGCTCACTGGGTGCTCGAGGTCGGCTGGAATGGAGGAGACAGAGGAGAGGACAGTCAAAAAAGCACAATTGCAGCAATCAAATGATTCTGCAAAGGGTGCTAAAAAAGATTTGCACAACAAAAGCCTGGGGGGGTTCGCCTTAGCGTCTAGCCCACCAGAAATCCCACCAAAGGACTGTAATCACTTAGGCATTAATCAGGAAAATACAGTTTAAATCTTTAACAAAAAGGTAAAAACAGCTCTTTTTTAGAGAAATTGCAGTAAAAGAACACTATTCCCGGCCAGTTTTGGAGGTGCAAGCTTAAGCAGAAGTCAGTGGAGAAGGAGGACCAATCAGAAGCAGGGCTCAACTAGCGCTCGCCTTCCAATTGGTCGCGGCTTTCCATACCTTTCTGGCTGTCTCTCCTGCCTTCCTGGTTCCCTAGTCGGCCTTGCGGTCGCCGCCCGCCCGCTGGCGGCTCGGAGCCCCGACGCTCACTGGGTGCTCGAGGTCGGCTTTCTGGCTGTCTCTCCTGGCCTCCTGGTTCCCTAGTCAGCCTTGCGGTCGCCGCCCGCCCGCTGGCGGCTCGGAGCCCCGACGCTCACTGGGTGCTCGAGGTCGGCTTTCTGGCTGTCTCTCCCAGCCTCCTGGTTCCCTAGTCGGCCTTGCGGTCGCCGCCCACCCGCTGGCGGCTCGGAGCCCCGACGCTCACTGGGTGCTCGAGGTCGGCTTTCTGGCTGTCTCTCCCAGCCTCCTGGTTCCCTAGTCGGCCTTGCGGTTGCCTCCTGCCTGCCTGCTGGCGGCTTGGAGCCCCGACGCACTGGGTGCCTCGAGGTCGGTCTGGCTGCCTCTCCCGCCTCCTGGTTCCCTAGTCGGCCTTGCGGTCGCCGCCCGCCCACTGGTGGCTCAGAGCCCCGATGCTCACTGGGTGCTCGAGGTCGGCTTTCTGGCTGTCTCTCCTGGCCTCCTGGTTCCTTAGTCGGCCTTGCGGTCGCCGCCCACCCACTGGTGGCTCGGAGCCCCGACGCTCACTGGGTGCTTGAGGTCGGCTTTCTGGCTGTCTCTCCCGCCTCCTGGTTCTCTAGTCAGCTTTGCGGTCGCCAGCCGCCACATGGCTTGGAGCCCCAACGCCACTGGGGTGCCTGGAGGTCGCTGGAATCTGAGGTGTGGAATTATTTCTCGGTCAGTAAAACTGATCCATGCAGAGCAATTTGTTCCCTGTGTAAACAGAATGTAAGCCGTGGTAAAGTTGTGTCATGCCTTGGCACTACAGCTCTTAAACGCCATCTGAAAAAGCATTCAGTTTTGCTTGATCATCTAAAACCCATGTCCTCCATCTTCCAGACCACACATGAGAAGGGTCAGGAATCTGAAATGGATACTGAATTGTCTGTACTTGATGCGGACAGAACCACTGCCAGCCCTAGGATCACTGTTACCACCAATGCCAGCACCATTAGTACCAGTTGCACATCCAGTGATGGCACTGCATGTATAAGTCCTAGTCCACCATCTCAGCATCCATCTGCCCATTGAAGCATGGTGTATAATAAACCAGCAGGGACATGTTGTAAACAGCTAACACTGTCTCAGGTGTTTGAAAGGAAGAATACCTTTACTAAAAATCATCTAAAGACCCTTCATCTTAATCACAGAATTGGTGAACTGTTAGCTGGAGCCCTTCTCCCATACTCTTTGGTAGATCATGAGGATTTTAGGGAGCTCATAAAACTAGCAGAGCCTCAGTACAATGTTCCTCATCGAAAGTACTTTTCCTATGTTGAAATTCCAAACATTTATCAGGCTTTAAAAGCGACAGTGATGCTTGCACTTAAAACTCTAGAGGGTGGGGGTTATTCTTGTCACAACAGATATGTGGACCAGCACTCAAAACATAGATTACATGTCCCTTACCACTCATTGGGTCATGTTTTCTCGTGCTTCTTCAAAAACAAAGACACCCCAAAAGATGGTGCTGCTGCATATAAAGAAATTTGGGCAATGTCACACAGCTGCAAACATTTTGCAGGAATGGTCTAAAATGTGGCTTCACAGTAAGTGACAATGGAGTCAACATCTTGAAAGCAGTACAGGATGGAGGATTTATGCATGCTTCTTACTTTGCACATTGCTTACATTTAATTGTCACAGGATTTCTCAGCAGTGAAACACAAGTGGATGGTATGAGTGCTGTTTGCAAAAAAATTGTGACTCACTTTTCACATTCAACCAAGGCTTTACGGACATTGTCTGAACTGCAAAAAAAACCACAAGCTGCCCCAGCAAAAGCTGATTCAAAATGTTTCCACTCGTTGGAACTCAATGCTTTATATGCTGCAGCACCTCTTGAAGCAAAAGCAAGTTGTACATGAGTATTGCTCCAATTATATTATTGGAGATGGCATTATGTTGTCTGTGCTGCAGTGAAATTAATGGAGACAGTGTGCTGCATCCTCTCTCCTTTTGAGACAGCTACAAGGGACATGTCTTCTGAAGGCGCATCTCTGAGTTAGGTTATCCCACTCCTAATGCTGATTTCACATCATATTAATGTTCTAAATCTACAAATAGAAAAAGACAGATCTGAAGCTCAGACATGTTGGCTGTATCTTGGGAATCTCATAAAGAGAATAAGCGAGCGCTTCAAAACCAGTGACAAATTAGTTGCAATGACAAAATCAAAACACAACATCCTTGCAACTCTCTTAGATCCCAGGTTCAAGGCTATACATCTTCAAAAAACAGATGACATAGAGCAGTACAAATGTCTGTTGCTAGATGAGCTTCAGCACTCACAGGAGTTAAACACAGACACGCACAGTACCCTCAGGTTGTCATCACTACAACATGCAGGTTCATCTTCACAAAGGGATACAGAACTGGAAAAGTCACCAAACATTAACAGTAGTTGTTCCACAACTGTGAATTCTTCAGCCCTTAGTAGCAAGCTAAATCTGTGGCAAAACCTTTCCCAAATTGCTGCCATACCAACTTATGCTGATTCCAATTCTGAGCAGTCTCTGTTCATCATGGTAGACAGTCACCTGCAAGAACTGCCTATTCCTATTGATGCCTGCCCTTCTGAATACTGGAGATCAAAAAAAGTCAATTTGGACAGAGCTGTATGATGAAGCCTGCAAATATCTTGGTTGTCCTGCAATAGGTGTCTCTTCAGAATGCATGTTTAGTACAGCTGGCAATATTGTGACAGACACCAGAAATAGGCTGCTGCCAGAAAATGTACACGTGTTAACTTTAATTAAAGTTAATAAGTCACAATTTTCATATCCCTACAAGAGCATACAAACTGATCCTGAAGTGATTGATGTTGTGGATGTTGATGGTGATGACAACTCAGATGGTGGTGGCTGGTCTCTCTGGACAAAAAAGGAAACTTTTACAGACTGTGATGACTTTGGTTGTCTCTCTCCTTTCTTTGATTTACTTTCTTGGGCTATATACCCCTCAAAACTTTTACCATTTCATGGCAAACTGCTTTCTAGCTAGGGTCTAAAGTCAGCAAGTTTTATATACAGGGCAAGTTTAACATCAGTGGGAACAGGCCCAAATTTGGCATAAAAGGAACACTGTCATGTCAATCATTTCTGTATCATATTATTTATAGTTAAAGTGCAAACATATATTTTTGTATTTACCTTCTGTGACTTTGTGGTGCATCTGTATGGGCTGGACCGGGGGTGGTCTATTTTTCAATTTTAAAGAGGATAAAACGAGTTCTAATTGGTAGCTGTTTATTATTTTTTCAATTACAGAAATGTTAGCCATAAACCAAAATGATCCATATGTAACTTACTTTACTAAATACAAAATTATGGGAAAAAATGTATTTTGTATTGTTATGTTTCTGTGGGCAGCATCCTGTTACAAGTCTCTTCCGGGAAACAGAGTCATCTGGAGTTTTACCTGTGTCATGGTTGAGCACATATTCTGTAAGCATAGGTCTCCATAGCACTCCAGTTATTACAGCTGTACTAAACAGCTGTAATAACTGGAGTGCAGCTGCAGCAGCCACTTCTAAGAATGGGGTTATTCTGGATGCCCTACAGGGAGCATGCCTTAGACAACTAGTATTGGAGCCCACTCGAGAGGGAGCAATCTTAGACCTGGTTCTCTCAAACGGAGATGAAGAGAGGATCACAGATGTAGAAGTGGGTAGCCATCTGGGAACTAGCGACCATCGAACAGTATGGTTCATAATAAACACAGCAATAGAGCTGCTTCACAAAGACAAAGGTACTGGATTTTAGTAGGCTGACTTGCTAAAATGGGTGAGTGCCTAAGGAATGCACTAGCAAATGGGCAGGAAGGAGGGTGGAAGAACAATGGGAATAATAAAACTGCCATCACAGAGGTACAAGATTTTGTGTAAAGCAAATAAACAAAACAAAACGAGGTAAGAAACCACTATGGTTCTCAAAGGAAGTGGCAGTGAAGGTTCAAGAGAAAAGAAAGCATTCAGGAAGTACAAGGAATCACAGAGAGAACAGGACAGAGAACTGTATCAGTTAAAGCAAAGGAAGTTGGAAAGGCAGTCAGAACAGCAAAGGCCCAAACCGAGGAAAGATAGCCAACTCAGTTAAGAAGGGAGATAAAACCTTTATAGGTACATCAGGGAGCAAAGGAAGACCAAGGGAGGATAGTGAGGCTTAATAAAGGGGAGGGAGGGTGGGCAGAGGGTGACTCGTGAAAAGGCAGAGATACTAAACAAGTATTTTGCTCAGTATTTACAAAGGAAGAGGGGAGGCACCTAAAACAAACAGTAGAAACACTCTGGATACAGAAGTTGATACCAGCCCATTTACAGAAGAAAGAGTTCTGAAGAGCTCTTAAAACTGAAGGTGGACAAAGCAATGGGGCCTGATGGGATTCATCCCAGAATTCTAAAAGAACTAAGATAGAACTAGGACACCACTAACTACCCTCTTTAACAAATCATGGGAGGATGGGGTGGTACCTGAGGACTGGAGGAGGGCAGATGTGATTCCCCTTCACAAAAGTGGGAGCAAGGCAGAAGCAGGAAACTACAGACCTGTTAATTTAACCTCAGTGGTAGGGGAAATGATGGAATCACTTCTGAAGGAAAGAATTGTTGCGTATCTAGAGGCCAGAGGGGCACAGGACCCAAGGCAGCATGGATTCACAGCAGGAAGGTCATGCCAGACAAATCTGATAGATTTCTTTGACTGGGTGACCAAAGTAGTAGATCAGGAGGGGCTGTGGACATGGCCTACCTAGACTTTAGCAAGGCATTTGACACAGTCCCACACAAAGATTAATATACAAGTTAGCCAGCCTGGGAGTGGGTCCCAAGATGACAGCCTGGGTAAGAATTGGCTGGAGAGTAGGACACAGAGAGTAATAGTAAAATAAGTCCACTCTGAAAAAGGGGGTTAGCAGTGGGTACCACAGGGTTCAGTATTAGATCAGGTCCTCTTCAATGTCTTTATATGCTTACATTGCAGAGGACTGGAAGGAAAGTATGTCTCTTTGCAGATGACACAAAGATCTGCAACAGAGTTGATGCACAAGGTGGGTGGAAAGGATGAGAAGGGACTTGGCAAGGTTAGAGGAATGGTCAAATATATGGCGTTTAGATTCAATGCTAAAAGTGCAAGGTAATGCACCTGGGAAACAAAACCCAGGGAAGAGTACACAATGGGGGGAGATACTAACAACAACAAAAAATGGAAAGGGACCTGGGGGTAGTCATATCAGATGACCTAAATGTGGGCAAGCAATGTGAGAGGGCAGCAAGGAGGGTTGGGGGATACTGGATGCATAGGAGAGGCATCACCAGCAGAAAATCAAGTTATTATCCCTCTGTACAGACAGCTGGTGAGACCACATCTGGAGTACTGCGTGCAGTTCTGGAGACCCAATCTCCACAAAGACATAGACAGGATGGAAGCTGTCCAGAAGGGCAACTAAAATGGTGCAGGGTCTGCACCGGAAATATATATGAAGTAGACTCAAGTGAGTTTAATATGTATAGCCCGAGGAAAGGAGGAGAGGGGACATGATAGAAACTTTCAGGTACCTCAAGGAATCAACAAAGTCCAAGAGGGTAGCATCTTTCAAAAAAGAGGCGTCAAGAACAAGGGGCACAATTTGAAGATAGAAGGGGGCGCCTCAGAGGTAATTTAGGAAGTATTTTTCACAGAGAGGTTGTGGATGCATGGAACAGCCTTCCAGAGGAGGTTGTGGAGTCAAAAACAGTGGTGGAATTCAAGCATGCATGGGACAGTCATAAGGCAATTCTAGGGGGTGGGGGTAGGAAGAAGTAGGCTGCTGGTTAACTAGGATCTGCAGCTTATCCATTAGGTAGGGAAATGGGCAGACTGGGTGGGCCAAGCGGTCCTTATCTGCCGTCAAATTCTATGTTTCTATGTTTCTATGTTTCTCATACCACAATAGCTCATGTTTAAAATTCTGTTGTACACAGACCATGGCATAATAACAGTAACTCTCAAATTACTGGTTCCATGAAGAGGACTGTACAGAATGTTGTCCATAAGAAGAAAGCAATTAAAAAGACAGTTTTTCACATAAGTGTTGTTTATTAAGGAACAGTTAAGTGTGGCTCATTTGGAGGCAAGAGTTTCATTTTTCTTCAGTAAGCATGTGGTAGTTTTAGCATTTGAGAGGGGGGAGGAAGGTAGAATGGGTGCTGGAGGGTGGGAAAGGGCTGGAGGTTGGTTCAACAAAGGTGCAAGAGGGAGAAAGATGGCATGGATGCTAGTGAATGGGTGAGGGCTGGGGGTTGGTTTTAACATGGATGCAGGAGGGACAAACATGGCATAGTTGTTAGTGCATGGGTGATGGTTGGGGGAGTGGGTTTTAACATGGGTGAGGGATGGAGAAGGGTGACATGAATGGTAGTTCATGACTAAGTGTGGGGTAGTTTAAACATTTGGATGAGGGAGGAGGGTGAAATATGTGCCTGAGGGTGGGTGAGGGTTGTGGGTTGGTTTTAACATGGGTGTAAGTGTGGCATGGATGAGGGTGGTGGAAGAAAAGAGGAATGGGTGCTGGGGTGAAAGGGGGGTGTTGTTTTAGTCCTTTCATTTACAGATTCATGATCAGCTGGGGATGGTAAGGAAAAAGATAATGACAGACCGATGGTATGGGAGGCCTGTACCGATTGCCCACTCTGGAACCTACTATAGATATATACAGTATATATACTGTATATATATTTTTTTTCTCATTAAATATATTGCAAACTACTGCCACCTAGCACAAGTGTCCTATCCCCTTTAAAAAAGAATAAAGGAATCAGAAATAAAAGAAAATCTGCATCAGCAGTTTTCACAGAATGTGACCTATCATAAAGTGTTTTTGCTTTACAAGTAGTGATAATTTGATACACAATGGGGTTGACAGACGCTGTCCCTTAAACATCACATGCCAACTGCTGCAGCTACGTTAAATGTTCCTTAAGTTAGTATGTCGTGAGGAAACCACTTTTTTTATTTATGTGACTGAAATACAGATTTTATTGATGGATCAGCTGGAAAAATGCATTATTTTAGAAAGTTGTATGTATTACTACAATTTGCCACAAGAATGTTGGTATATGTATGCATTATCTTAGAAAATTACATGCATTTTTTGCCAGCAACAATGACTGGCATATATTTTTTATTCAAATGTCTTAACTGACTATGTTATGACATAATATGTTTTGCAACAGTTCCACGTGCTGCGGCTGCAGTACCTTGGCTTGACTTTGTTATAAAAGCTTTCTTTTAAACATAGCAACTTTTGATTTACTCATTTAAAACAGAAAGCAGCAAATAGCTGAGATTAGGTAATATCAGTTATTTTTTCTCATAATTCATGACAATGAGTATATATAACTGAGTACATAAATGGTTAATGCACCTCTTTTTTTCACTAAGGAACTATGATGCAGCTGCAGCAGGAAAACTTTTAACATATCGGTGGGTGGGTGGGCCTGTTACATATTAAGTTGCTGGCTTTAGGAAACAGAAGAAACCATAGATAAACCTAGCTGTATTCCTATCAATGTCACACATGATAATTTCTCTCCCCCTTATGTTGAACAGTTTTTCCTTTACCTGTATTTTATTACTATCTTCATTACTGGGAGCACAATTAAAAAATAGGGTTCGAGTTCTAAAAAGTTCTAAAAAAGATTAGAACCCTAGAACTTTTTCAAAAGTTCTAGACTAGAACTAGAACCCAGAACTTCAGAGGGTTCTGACAACCCTAATGCATGGAATGGCCTACCTCAGGAAGTGGGGGATATGAATACAGTGCAGGGCTTCAAACAGGCATGGGATAGTGTCACAGAGTGACTCTGTGATGGATTAGGGGCCCTGGAACTTTTGGGCTTGATGCTTTACTTAAAGCCTTTTGATACTATAACTATGTAAAATTAGAAATTAAATAAATAAATGTAAGCTTTAAAAGTTGAGACTAAGTTAAAAGATAGTGTAGTGGAGACTAGCAAGGTAGAAAAAAATAAAGCAAAGGGGAGGACAGAAGTAAGAGTGAGTCATTTAGTAACCCCCCAGGTAATTCAGTTAAAGAGAGAGGAGAACTGAATCTCTGTGTAAAGGTAGTTGGGATTCTTTACATGGTAATTGAGTTAATTTGGAGCTTAAAATGAGCAGCACCAGCAATCTGTTTCTACTTGGGCTGAAAGAACACTTTTAGGCCTTCTTTTAGAGTTTGTTTAGTACACCAGAATACAGGCGCTGCTTGACTAAGAAGAAGAATGGGCTGCAAGTGAGGGGAAATAAAATAGTCATTTAAGTTACTGTTCTGTTTAAGTTTCAGTCTTTAAGGGACTGTTTTATTTGGAAGTCATTCCTTCTCCAGTGGTTGTAAATATTAACAGTAGCAAAAGTATTGAAATGCAACATGTGCTTGTTGCACATATAACTTCCCCTCACAGAAGGTCAGTGTAATGTTAATTCATACACATGTCCTCACCTATCTTTTGATAAAATAAAGACTACGGACAAGGCACTTGTAGTGGGCTGTAAAACCATTTGTAAAAGGCTGGTTAGTTAGAATTACTTCCTGCTTAAAGCTCCTGTTTGGAACAACAGTTAAGGCACATGTTGGTAACAGCCTGGCAGTTGTGTTTAAGTAAGCAGGTTATGAAACTACATGGGGGATTGTACACCTCAGAGAATAACTATATAAGTTGTGTGGTACAGTTCTCACTTACAGAAAGGGCACCTGTTCGTGTGTCTTTGGATTTTCAGCATCAGCTTCTGACTCTCCTTGCACCACTCCCTTCCAGGACAGCTATAGTGCTGACCAGCCATTTGTTCCTTTGTTTTATGCTGTCTCTTGTTGGGGGCGGTGCCAGATGGTCAGAGCTGTTTGTAAAAGAGCCAGGATTTGAAATAAAATAGACTGCATATGTGTATATATGTATGTGAATTATAAACTGTTTAGTTAGATAGTTAAAACAAAATAATTATGTTTAAATAAGAAGTTTTAGTCTAGAATTAATGATGTGGGTGGAGTTGGGAAAACACATGATCATGTCCCTGTATAAAAGGACTGTCATTTGAGCTTGTTAGTTTAGATTGTGCTCCTCGGTCTGGAGGTAAACTCCATGGAGCTCTGTGAATTGCTCCAGCAGGTGTTAGAGAAGAACACCTTTCAAGCCATGTAAAAGTCATGGGATGAAGTTTATTTGCCATTCTGATTATTTTATTTTGTTGTCGTACCAGTCCGCTGATGTTATATTTGTCCTGCTATGAAGAAATGTTGAGCTAGAAGTAAATAAATGTCATTCATTTACAACTGAAACTGTGTCACGCTACCAATTAGTCCACAAAGAGACCTGCACCCGCTCACAGATAGGCATAAAGGAGCAATACAGATGAGTATGAATAGATAGAACATTGACAGAGCAAAGGCTGATGACACATTTATGAGGTAGAAAAAGATATGGGCAGACTGGATGGGCCTTGCCGTCCTGATCTGCCGTCAACTTCTATGTTTCTACATTTCTGTATTAAGTTATGAGGAAAGAGATTTGACCAAGAATTGATTATATGGACAAGGTTTTAGTTATAATTGTTATTTGTGAAGAATGTCTTGGAAAATCATGTCTATGATATGTATTAAATAATGTGCATTTGATTTTAATGATTGTACTGTTGTAATGACATGTGTTGAACAATAAAAGTTTTCTACCTACCTACCTACCTGTTCATTCTCTCATTTATTTTTTTCTTATTACTGATATCGGGGGACACCAAGTTAAATCCAGGTCCTCCACTCCCTCTCCTGACCTGGTCCTCCACGAAGGGCCTTCAAAGGCGATCTGGAGGTCTGCATAGACTCTCACAAACTGCCATTCTAGGTCAGTCAGAAACCTGGTTAAAGTCCTCTATACCTGACTCCCCGCACCATACCCCTGGATACAGTTTTATCCACGTGGACAGGGTCCTCCCAAGAGGGCTGGTGGTGTTCTAATCTATTTCAGGGACTATCTAGACATCTCTCATCATCCTACTGCCCCCCCCAATCTCTTGTGAATGCCTCCATACACTGCACACGCTGGGGAAGGCAAAGAAGTTACACCTAGCCTGTGTTTATAACCACCCAAGGAATGGTCTGTCGGGCCTTACTACCTGATAGACTATCTGACTCTGCACTCCAGCACCAAGAATATCATTGTTTTAGGTAATTTAAGTCTTGACTGGCTAGGTACCAAGTCTAAAGCACTCCAGACTGTCTTAAAGAACCTGAACTTCTCTCAGTTCATTACTACCCCTGCCAGACTCTTAGCTGGGACTCCTAAACAATCTCTCCCTGACTGGTTCCTCGCTAACAGGAGCAATAACATAACACTGGCCAGCACCCTACATGATGCCATCTTGGATCACTTCACCACATTTGTGCTCTGGCTTTCCAGTTCCAAAAGGCCCCCTCTGAGACTACTCCACTTCTGGGATTTCTCAAAACTAAACATGCTGGATTTCCAGCTTGACTAGAAAACAGTAGACTGGTCTTGCCTTAACTCCTTGGCCTGTGTAAACTCCACTTGAACACAATTCCTTGCCATCTTCACCGACATACAGCAAAAACATACACCTGTCACCAAGCATAGACTGTGGGCCTTTGCCACAGCTTGGCTCTCCAGTGACCTTCTGGCCTAAATAGAAAAAAAGAGATAAACTGTAGATCAGTTTTAGAAAGCCTGGTCTGATTTTTGACTGTGTGGAATGTCGTAGATGGCAAAATATCTGTAAATCAGGAGTGAGATAAAGTAAGAAAGACTACTGCAAAAACAAATTCTCAGTTGCTGTTGGTGATCCACGCAAATTCTGGGCCGGAATTAAAGAGGGACTATGGTCACAAATTACTGGCAGCAATAAATTCAGAATATGGATCAACATAGCCCCAATCACACTCATGCCAAAACTGAGATCCCTAGGTTACTTTGTTTAATAGTTACAACTCATTTTATAACCCTAAATTTTCTGCCTATTCAAAAAAGCCAGTTTCAGTGAAGCGGTGCTGATGATGTCATCTCCTGAACTCATAGTCTAGCCTTCCCTGTCAGCAAGCTTACAGGACCTGCTTCTCTAAACTTTAAAAACTATGTGCAAATGGTTGAGTACAGTAAAACAGCCAGCACCATTCAATAAACTTTGCTTTAAAACCTATGTGTGTTTCAGGTTTTGTAACAAAGTTGACAAATTCACATTTTTGTTTTTGGTGCTTTTTTGTCATGGTCCTTTTCTCCTGGGTTGCTGGATGCTAAGTCACAGCACACTAATGTGAGATTTGCAGACTGATATATCTGATGTGGCGAAAGGCTGTGATCATTCACACCTGTCATTCAATTGAGGTGATTTCTCAGGATGTCACTTTAAATCATTTATTCCATCACCCTGCAAATGGGTGTGGGAGAGGTAGTGCTGTTTTGAAACCTTACTAAAAGCTTCTATGCAGTGGCCCACTCAGTGCTTAATCACTCAATCAATCAATCAAGCAATGGGATACTCAGTTGAGCAGAGCTCATTTTCTGGTTTCTCATAGGCTGTTACTTGAGCTATATTCAGGCTCATCTTTGTTGTACTCCACATTACAATGATTATTTTATAGGGCTAACACTTCCACCCCTAGTAGGAATTCATGCATATAAGGCCCCTATTAAAACTTATCGTAAAGCAGACACTGATAAACAGCAATGCAGTTACCAACACCGCAACACTTGTAGTAATACAACTTCCAAACAGGAACTGCAGAGTAGCACCTCACATGCTATCGGCAGCATGGAGGCATGCTGATCATCATGCAACTCTGGAAAATGAACCACGCCAAAAATACAAATTTGTCAACTTTGTTGCAAAACCTGAAACACATAGATTCTATAGCACTGTTTTTAGAATAGTGCTGCCTGTTTTACTTGTGAAAACCATTGCAGAATGATCTTTTAACTTTGGAGAAACAGCTCCTATAAGCTTGCTGACAGAGAGGGCTAGACTGTGAGTTCGGGATATGACATCATCAGCACCTCTTCACTGAAACTGTCTTTTTTGAACAAGTAGTGAAATCAGGGTTACAAAATAGTCCATAACTTAAAAATGAAGTAACACGGAAACCTAGTGTTTGGTATGAGATTTATTGGGGCTATGCTTATTCTGATTATGCAATGTATCACTTTCGGTCAGAGTCCCTCTTTAAAGGCCTCCTGGGCAAATAATTATATTTGCCCCTTTTCTGACATGTTCATTGATTGCAAAAATTGCCATAACCAGGCCAGAATTGCTGATGCCCTCAACACCAAATTCTCTGGCCTCACAGTCTTCACAGTAAGTCCTGGCATTGGCCCAGGGTGCTCAGTCTTGGCTGCTACTTCGCCAGCCACCCCTGCTGCCTCCACCTTCTTTTCTACCTCTGATCAGTGTGGCTGAGGTCAAGAAGCTCCTGTTCTCCATTACTCCAGATACGAAGTCTGGGTAGGATGATCTTTAATCAAAAATGCTGAAACTAGTGGTCTCCTTATAACACCCCCCATCACTAGAATCCTGAATCATTCCTTCTCATCTGGTGTTGTCCTTGATGTCTGGAAGGTTGCCATGGTTACCCCTGTTTTCAGAGTAGTTTACCCTAAGCTTATGGAAAGCTATCGCCCATGGCCATCCTCTCAGTCCTTTTGAAGATCCTCAAGAGGGTTGTAGCATCCCAGCTGTGTGACTACAGCTCCAAGTATAATCTCCTGTCCCCTGCACAGCATGGGTTCAGGAAAAATCATGGCACCTCCATGGCCTTAGCCAAACTAACAAATGACATCAGCCTTGCCACAGATACTGGTCTCCTAACTGGTGCAATTTTCATTGATCAAACAAAGGCAATCAACCTAGTAAATCACTCAGTCCTCTGCAACAAATTGTTTTCCCTTGGCATTGCCCCCCTTCCCCGCCATTGCCTGGTTTTCTAACTATTTAACTGGTAGAAAACAACAAGTCAGGTTGCCCTCAGCTACCTCCAGCCTTGCAGACATAACTGACTAAAGATTTATTCTGGGCCCGCTTCTTTTCTCCATTTATATAACTAGCCTTCCAGACATTGCCTCCTGTTGCAGCTCTCTACTGTATGTAGTTGGCCTTGTCCTCTACCACAGAGCTGCTACTGTCCTTGATATCTTCAAATCCCTCTCTGATTCCTTTCTTGAAGTTCAGTTTTGGTTTATGACAAACAAGTTGATTTTAAATGGCAAAGAGATGAAAGAAGCCATGCTTTTTGGCTCAAAATCAAAACTCTGTGCAACCTCCTCCAGCATCTCCCTTACATGTGCTAAAAGGTCCCTAATACAAACATATGTAAATGCCAGCAGATACAGGGCAAGCGGTCTATTGTATCTGCTCAGTTGTGCAGCTCACAGCTTAGACTACTGCTGTTTCCCCTCCACCTCATGACCAACCCTCATCATCACTTCTCTCAATGTCTCCCCCTCCCTGCTCAACTTCCTCCTTACTGGTATCTTGCCCCGACCCTATCCCACCCATCTCTTAAAGCTCCCTACCGATTTCAGAGATATCACTTCTTTAGGCAGTGTGTTCCAGTTTGCAACCACTTGCAACCACTCTCTCTGTAAAGTAATGTCTCCTCCTTATCTCCTTCTTGAACCTACCCCTCCAACCTCAGACTGTGCCCTCTAGTGATCCCTTCCCCCTTTAAATGAAACATGCCCTCAATACTAACCTTGTTCATGCCCTTGAAGTACTTGAAGGTCTCTATTATATCATCCCTTTCCCTTCTGTCCTCCAAGGAGCATATGTTTCTCTCCCCACGCTGCTCCCTTTTAAGGCATTCTACCCCCCTGTCCTTAAGTTCCCCTACCACCAGCAGGGCCCACCTAAGGTTATGGCCCCTCCACCCTATCCGCTACCCACCCCTCTGACTCCCAACCCACCCCCCTGGCTCTCCTGCAAAGGGCTCAAAATAGCCCACATGAATGTGCGTAGCCTTCTACGTAACCTGGCTGAGCTCACAGCATGGGTTGCCCTTCACCAGCCAGATATCCTGGGCCTCTCTGAAACCTGGCTCAAACCCCACATATCTGATGCTCAGTGCACCCTCCCGGGCTTTAACCACTTCCAGTGTGACAGACCGGGCAAGAAGAAGGGCGGTGGGGTGATTCTCTACTACAAGGCTCATCTAAACCTGCCCCCCCTTGACCACTCACCTACCGACCTACCTGCATGTGAGTTCCTGCACACCCTCCTCCTGCAGGGGCACCCAAAGAAGATTCACCTGGTATGCACCTACATCCCACCCAAGACTGCGCTGCCAGGCCTCTCCTCCCTGCTTGACTGTATCGCCAAAAAGTGGGTCCCAACGAAACCCTCGTATTTGGTGACTTCAACCTCAACTGGTTGGGAACCAATCATCATTTGTATGAGCCACTGCTCTCAGGCCTTTCACTAAGCCAAATCATAACCGACCCCACCAGGCTCTCTGCACAGGGAAACTCAGGATCTCTCATCGACTAGTTCCTCTCCAACAGGCCTGCCAACATCTTATCCTCGGGCACTCTCCCAGACATCATCTCTGACCATTCTCCTATCTACTGTGTCTGGGGCATCTCTCAGCCTAAAATACCTAGCAAAGTGATCGAGCTGAGGGACCATTCCAAATTTAATCCCCATGACTTCCTGTCCAACCTCCTAGCTGTCGACTGGTCTGAGGTCACAGCCTCTATCGACCCCTCACAAGCCTTGGATCTATTCCTAGCTAAGTTGATCCCCCTTCAGAACAAACATGCCCCCCTCACTAGGAGAAGGGTGAGGGGCACCATCACCAAATGGCTAAATGGCTGCCTACTCTCCCTTATGAAGGCCGGGGACAAATGTTGGGCATCCTATAAGGTATCCCATAACAACAAAGATCTTATGGCCTACAGGCACCTCAGAAACTCATGCAAGAGTGCCATCCACTCAGCTAAAAGCGAGTTCTGTAAAGCTGCCCTACTCTCCTCTGGCACCAACCCAAGGAGTTTCTGGCAGAATATTAAAAATGCCATCGGGGGGTCAGCTAAACCTCAGGTCACTGACCTGCTTGTTGATGGTGTCAGCTGCAACAACCCCTTACCTTGCAAACTTCTTTAACTCCTGTTTTCTGAGCTGCCCCTCCCCTCCAACCCTCTAGCATCTGCCCCTGACGCCCCTCCCGCCTCCACCCCCCGCCCGCATTCCATCCGAGACAAGTGTCACATATAGAGACCCAGAAGCTGCTCTCAGGCCTCTCCCCCCACAGTGGAGCCGGGCACGACAGCCTTGAGCCAAAACTGCTCAGACTGGGGGCCCACCTCCTCGCTAGGCCAGTCTCGCACCTCTTCAACTCCTCCATCTGCACTGGGATTATCCCAGACCTCTGGAAAGTGGCTAAGGTCGTCCCTGTCCTAAAACAAGGAAACCCTAAAGATCCTCGCAATTACCGCCCCATCGCCATACTGTCCGCCACCAGTAAACTGCTCGAGAAAGCCATTGCCTCTCAGCTCTCCCAATACATCCAGGACTACAACATCCTCTCCCCTGCCCAGCACGGCTTCAGGAAAGGGCATAGCACGTCCACCGCCCTTGCTGTTGTCACCTCACAGATCAGGGCATGTGCAGACCAAGGTAATCTTACTGAACCATTTTCGGGACCTCTCAAAGCCTTGACAGGGTTGACCACTGCCCTCAGCTCCACGCCCAATCCCTTGGGTTCTCCTCCTCCTCCCATGCTTGGTTCCTAAACTACCTCTCCAACCATCAGCAATACACCAACTTTAATTGGACCTTCTCCAAACTCTCTCCAGTCCCCTGTGGGGTTCCCCAAGGGTCCGTCCCTGGCCCAACTCTATTCTCGCTGTTCATCAACTCCCTACCATTTGTCACTACCCACTCCCACACCACCCTGTATGTGGATGACCTCGTTCTCCTGACCAGCTCTCGAGACATCTCCACAATTAACTACCAACTGAACACTGACTTTGAACACATCCAAACCTGGCTGGGGGACCACAGGCTCACCCTCAACCTCAAAAAAACCCAAGCCATGCTGTTTGGGTCCCTAAACAAAATTAAATCTTGCCCGGCCCCTCTGTTGATCCTTGGGGCTGATGGCTCACCCCTGAGTCAGTTTCCTCCGCCAAATAACTGGGCGTCACCCTTGACCTGCAGCTGGACCTTACCTTACCTTACACATCCGCAATGTCTGCAAGGCCACTAACTGTAAACTTGGTCTTGCCTATCGAGTGAATAACTGTCTTACCCCCGCCGCCTGCTTGGCCCTCACCAGAGGAGTCCTCCTCCCCTCACTATGCTACGGTCTCGTAACTTTTGCCCCAGTTCCCAAATCCAGCCTTTCAAAATGGGACATGGCTTACAATAATGTTTGGCGCTTCGCACTTTCCGCCCCTCCTCTTACTCACCGCTGCGACCTTTACAACCCGCTTGGAGTGGCTTCCTCCAGAGAACAGCTCCTTCCATTCTAGGTAATTTCGCTGGACAACATTCTTCGCTCCAACACCCCCAGCCCTAGCCCTTCCCTCAAACTCGGTCCACCATCCTACCATCTAAGATCTGGGACGTCCAGGAATGCGTGGTTCAGGACCAGGACCACTGCAGAGATCGGGTCCTTCCACGTCTATGCCCCCAAACTTTGGAACTCACTCCTGAGCAAGTTAGGGCCTCCTCCTCACATCCTAGCTTCAAAGCTTCCTCTGGTGCTTCCTGAAACCTCTTCCCTGTTCCTGCCTCTGTAGCCCTCTCCACTGCCCCTCCTCCCCCAGTCTGTTCGGGTGGGGGCTTAGCCTCAGCCCCACCTGCACTTCTTCCCCACTCCCCGCCTAGAAATCCCTGCCCCGACCCCCTGTAATGGGGCCCCCCTCCCCCTCGCAGGCACTTACTATTGTCCCAGCTTCCGTTCTGCTCCTCTGTCCTTGTCCCACCCCTTTTGTTTTGCTTCGCTCGCTCCTCCGACCTAAAGCCAGGGCGAAACGCTTCATAAGTTAGGGGTTTGTCTACCTTTCTCCTCAACTGTTCACGAGTGAACTCCTCCCAACCTTGCACTGCCACTAGAGTAGCCTTACCCTGTTTATTCCCTATGTGCATTCCTCTATAACCCCAATTGTTCACTGCATGTAACAGTTGTACCACCTTTATGCCTGTCTCTTCTATGTATTTTTTTGAATCCTCTACTGTTCATGTACAAAGTTCCCACCTGTAACTCTCCCGGGAAATGCTTACCCTGAACTGCCTATCTCTTTTATGTATTTTGTATCCTCTACTGTTTACGTATGAAGTTCTCACCTGTAACTCTCCCGGGTCGCACCTGAAAATAGGCACCTGGTGTCTACAGTGCTTACCCGGTTAAAAAAAGCAAATAAATAAATATGTTGAGCTCCCTCAGAGTATCCTCATAATGTTTGTCCCCCATTCCCCTGAGCATCTTTGTCACCCTTTGCTGGACCCCCCCTGCAAATGCTTGATGTCCTTCCTTAAATAGGGGCTACAGAATTGCACACAGTACTCCAAATGGGGCCTAACCAGTGACCTGTACAGCAGCAGAATGACTTCCACCCTCCTAGAGGTGATTCCTCTGGCAATGCACCCCAGCATTCTGTTGGCCTTGGCTGCTGCTTTCCTACATTGAGACAAGTGATTCATATTCCCTGTGACCATCACCCCGGATCCTTTTCCTCCGCAGAGATGGATAACTACACCTACATAGAAACATAGAAACATAGAACATAGAATTTGACGGCAGATAAGGACCGCTTGGCCCACCTAGTCTGCCCATTTTCCTACCTAACAGATAAGCTGCAGATCCTGGTTAACCAACAGCTTACTTCCTCCTACCCCCCACTAGGACTGCCTTATGCCTGTCCCATGCATTCTTGAAGTCCCCCACTGTTCTTGATTCCACGACCTCCTCAGGCAGGCTGCTCCATGCATCCACAACCCTCTCAGTGAAAAAATACTTCCTCACATTACCCTGAGCCATCCCCCCTCTATCTTCAAATTGTGCCCCCTTGTTCTTGCACATCTCTTTTTCTGGAAGATGCTACCCTCTTGGACTTTGTTAATTCCCTTGAGGTACTTGAAAGTTTCTATCATGTCCCTCTCCCTTCTTTCCTCAGAGTATACATATTAAGCACCTTTAGTCTTTCTTCATGATGTCTTCTGGTGTAGACCCTGCACCATTTTGGTTGCCCTCTCTGGACAGCCTCCCACTCTGTCTATGATGGGGTCTCCAGAACTGCACACAGTACTCCAGATGGGGTCTCACCAACTGTCTGTACAGAGGATAACAACTTCCTGTCTTCTATTGATTCTCTCTTCCTATAAATCCCAGTATCCTTCAGCCTTCCTTACGCTTCTCATTGCTTGCCCACCTTTAGGTCATCTGATATAATTACTCCCAGGTCCCTTTCTATTTTACTGTTGTCAGTATCTCACCCCCATTGTGTACGCTTCCCTGGGTTTTGTTTCCCATGTGCATTACCTTGCATTTCTTGCATTGAATCTGAGCTGCCATACATTTGACCATTCCTCCAACCTTGCCAAGTCCCTTCTCATCCTTTTCACTCCATCTTGTGTATCAACCCTGTTGCAGATCTTTGTGTCATCTGCAAAGAGACATACTTTTCCTTCCAATTCCCCTGCAATGTCACTTATAAAGACATTAAAATGGACCGGTCCCAGTACTGAACCCTGCAGTACCCTGCTAGTAACCATCCTTTCTTCACTGTGTACTCCATTTACTACTACCCTTTGCGTCCTGTTGTCTAGCCAATTTTTATCCAGGCTACCACCTTGGGACCCACTCCAAGGCTGGTGATCTTGTGTATTAATCTTTAGTGTGGGACTGTATTAAATGCCTTGCTAAAATCTAGGTAGGCCATGTCCACAGCCCCTCCCTGGTCTACTACTTTAGTCACCCAGTCAAAGAAATCTATTAGATTCGTCTGACACGACCTTCCCATCGTGAATCCATGCTGCCTTGGGTCCTGTGCCCCACTGGCCTCTAGGTACTCAACAATTCTTTCCTTCAGAGTGATTCCATCATTTTCCTACCACTGAGGTCAAACTAACTGGTCTGTAGTTTCCTGCCTCTGTCCTGCTCCCACTTTTGTGAAGAGGAATCACATCTGCCCTCCTCCAGTCCTCAGGTACCACCCATCCTCCCATGATTTGTTAAAGAGAGTAGTCAGCGGTGTCACTAGTTCTACCCTTAGTTCTTTTAGAATTCTTGGGTGAATCCCATCAGGCCCCATTGCTTTGTCCACCTTCAATTTTATTAGTTCTTTCAGAACCCTTTCTTCTGTAAATGGACTGGTATCGACCCCCGTCTTCAGAGTGTTTCCTCTTATTTGGTTTAGGTAACTCCCCCTCTTCTTCCTTTGTGAATACTGAGCAGAAATATTCAGTATCCCTGCTTTTTCACTGACACCCTCTACCCACATTCCCTCCCCTTTATTAAGCTTCAGTATCCCTCCTTTGGTCTTTCTTCACTCTCTAATGTACCTATAAAAGGTCTTATCCTCCTTCTTAACATAATTGGCTATCCTCTCCTTGGTTTGGACCTTTGCTAGTCTGACTGCCTTCCCAGCCTCTTTCTGCTTTAACTGATAAAGTTCTCTGTCCTGCTCCTTCTGTGTTTCCTTATATTTCCTGAATGCTGTCCTTTTCTCCTTGACCTTCCCTGCCACCTCTTTTGTGAACTATAGCATTTTTTTCCTTTGTTGTGTTTTATTGATTTGCTTTACACAAAGGCTTGTTGCCACTGTGATGGCTGTTTTGATCACTCCCCATTGTTCCTCCACCCTCCTTCTTGCCTGTTTGCTAGTGCTTTTCTGAGGCACTCTCTCATTTTCCCAAAGTCAGCCCTCCTAAAGTCTAGTACTCTTGCTTTTGTATGGCTTGATTGTATGGCTGTGTTTATCGTGACCCACACTGTTTGGTGGTCGCTTGTTCCCAGATAGTCTACCAACTTCTAAATCTGAGATTTTCTCCATTCCCATTTGAAAGTACCAGGTCTAAGATTGCTCCTCCCGAGTGGGTTCCAATACTAGCTGTCTGAGGCATGCCCCTGTAGGCATCAAGAATGACCCTGCTCTTGGATGTGCCTGCAGCAAAGGTGCTCCAGTTAACATCTGGCATATTCAGGTCCCCCATCAACAATATCTCCCCTTTTTCTGCCATTCTAAGAAAGCCTTCTATCATTTTCTTGTCCATTCCCTCCCCCTGAGATGGGGGTCTGTATACAACCCCCATACGGATTGTAGTACCATTTCCTGTCTCCAGGGTGACCCAAAGTGCCTCATCTGCTCCCTGTTTACTCTTTAGTTCCGTTGCTTTGATCCCTTCCTTTACATAGAGAGCTACTCCCAAATGGTAGTTGTACCCTAGGTTCCCGGCTCCAAAGTGCATAACCTAGCACTTCTTAGCATAGAATCCCAGCTGCCAAGTGTCTGACAATTGCTCTAGTGTTAACAAATCCTCCTGGAGTCCCCTCCCACCCTCCACACCATCCACCACCGCACCTATCTTGGTGTCATCAGTGAATAGGCTGATCTTACTCTTAACCCTTTCCACTATATCAGCTATGAAAATGTTAAAGAGCACCAGCCCTAGCACCAAGCCCTGTGGGACCCCAGTGGTGAACGCTCTGGGAGTTGAGACCCCCCCCCACCACAACTACCCTCTGATGTCTGTCCCTCAACCACTTTCCAATCCATTTAACCAGTGGTGAAGGTGAGCAGTTTTAAGAACCTAGGTATCTTACTAGACCCCTCCCTCGACTTTTCCCCCCATGCTACCTCAATCTACAAATTGGTGAATGCTAAACTGGGTATGGCTTTCAGGATCAGACACTGCATATCCCCTGCTGTGCACCTGGCCATAGCTCAGGGTTTTCTCCTTCCTGGACACACTTGCAGCATCCTGGTATTCCTAGGAGCAAATCAAACCATCCTCTCAAAATGGGACTTAACATACAATGCAGTATGTTGTTTTGCCTTGGCCACCCCTACACTTACACACCACTACCACCTTTACCTTGGCCTGGGCTAGCCCTTCCCTACTGGTCAACATTCTTTCGCATTAGGCTGTTTCATTGACAAACTCTTGAAGACTGGTTTCCCATCTTCTCTTGCCACTTATCTATAGAACCCTCTTCCCTCCTACTTACTAAAGTCAGCTGATTCTCAGGCTCTCCTTGAGTGAAGATGTGCCATGAGCCTTGGCAAACTAGCTTTGGCATTCTGTGCCCCCAGTTTCTGGAACACCTATACTCCTCCTAATTTACGTTGTTCCCCCAGTCACTCACTGTTCTGCAAGGCCCTGAAGGTCTCTCTGTGCCCCACTGGGCCTAGCTTATCATAGCGCTGTGCACTTTCCTTCCCATTACTGGATAATTTTAGGTTGCTGCAAATGTTTAAGTAATTTATTCAGGTATGGCCTTTTGTTTTTCTCAATTATGCTATGTATTGTATTCTTCTGCTGTCATTTTGATGTTTGTGCTACTCTCATTGCATTACTTAATTCTAAATGTTAGTGTAAATTATGTTCAACTGTTAAACCTTGCTGTCTTTCCCACATGTTATGACTTTGTTGTTTGACAATGTTTTCTGTACTTCTTTTGCTCGTGACAGCTGTTGTAGCTGTATAGGTCATGCCTGAAAACAGGTTTATTTACACCTAATGTATCTTAGTTGGTTATGGCTTTCAGGATAAGACACTGCATATCCCCTGCTGTGCACCTGGCTAGAGCTCAGGGTTTTCTCCTTCCTGGACTCACTTGCAGCATCCTGGATTCCTAGAAGCTGTACACCTGGAAATGTATTTTCCCTACAGTGCATGGACAGGGTGCATGCACCCACCCCGTGGGGTGGGGTGGGTGGATGGGTATGAGGAGGGAGGGAGGTGGGGCAGCTGCATGTTGAGGGGCTAGCTGCACAATCGAGCAGACTCGATAGACCATGAGGCCTGTTTCTGCTGGCATTTCGCATGTTTGTATGTAACAGCAAATAATTATTCATCATGTAGAGAAATGTGTGTAAAAGTAAACAGTTTTTGTAGGTACAAATACTGTGAAACCCATTTTCAAAAGGATAGCATGTCGCACGCCCACTTGCACCATGCTAACCATGAATAGTGCTGACTGTGGGGGCATTGCCCATATTAAAAGGGTGCTTTTTCATGGCAAAACCCTGACAGTGCCAGCATGCAGAAGTGTGCACTGTACTCATGCAGAGGAAAGATCCCTCATGCATATGCAGCTCAATGCTAAATTCAGAGATTTCATAAGCGCCAAATGTCCTCTTGCATGGTGCAGTTTGATGTTTCTGAAACCTAGTTCTCAACAGTGCACAGATGGGGTCGGTGCCGCGCACCCTGTCCATGCAGTGTAGGGCAAATATATTCCCTGGTACACAGTGTCCCTTCCCCTCATTCCCATAAAAGTACAATATACATCCACTCCCAGATGGCTAGTGAACTCCCACCCAACCTCGATCCATTGAACAAAATACAACAGTTCCCTGGTGGCTAGCAGACTCCCCATCCCCCAAAACTCCCTGGTGTCCAGTGCCCCCCCCCCGTGTCATGTATAAAGGTGTTTCTTAGTTTGCCCATGAATAACACAGTACTAGCATCCTCCTTCTCTTCAGTGTGGGACTTCATCTGCATCAGTCTGAGGCTGATAACAAGGGTAGTCAGTGCAGTACCTGATTTAAACCAGCATCATAGAAACATAGAAACATAGACTTTGACGGCAGATAAGGACCGCTAGGCCCATCTAGTCTGCCCATTTCCCTACCTATAGGATAGGCCGCAGATCCTAGTTAACCAACAGCCTATTTCTTCCTACCCCCCACAAGAATTGCCTTATGTCTGTCCCATGCATTCTTGAATTCTTCCACAGTTTTAGACCCCACAACCTCCTCAGGAAGGCTGTTCCATGCATCCACTACCCTCTGTGAAATAATACTTACTCACATTGCCCCTGAACCGCCCTCCTTCTATCTTTAAATTGTGTCCCCTTGTTCTTGCAAGTCTCTTTTCTGAAAGATGCTACCCTCTTGGACTTTGTTGATTCCACTGAGGTACTTAAAAGTTTCTATCATGTCCCCCCTCTCCCTTCTTTCCTCAAGGGTATACATATTAAGCTCCTTTAGTCTCTCCTCATACGGCTTCTCTTGCAGACCCTGCACCATTTTAGTTGCCCTCCTTTGGACTGCCTCTATCCTGTCTATGTCCTTATGGAGATGGGGTCTCCAGAACTGGACACAGTACTCCAGATGGGTCTCACCAACTGTCTGTACAGAGGATAACAACTTCCTGTTTTCTGCTGATGTTGCCTCTCCTATACATCCCAGTATACCCCAGCCCTCCCTACTGCCTTCTCACATTGCTTGCTAACCTTAAGGTCATCTGATATGATTAACCCCAGGTCTCTTTCCTTGTTGTTGTTACTACCTCCCACCCATTGTGTATTCTTCCCTGGGTTCTTGTTTCCCAGGTGCATTATATTGCACTTCTTTGCATTGAATCCTAGCTGCCATACTTCTGACCATTCCTCCAACCTTGCCAAGTCCCTTTCATCCTTTCCATGCCTCCTTGTGTATCAACCCTGTTGCAGATCTTTGTTTCATCTGCTAAAGGCATACTTTTCCTTCAGTCCCTCTGCAATGTCACTGATGAAGACATTAAAAAGGACTGGACCCAATGAACCTCGGTACCCACTAGTAACCCCCTTTCTTCAGATGGACTCCATTTACAATTACCTTCTGTGTCCTGTTGTCCAGCCAATGTTTTACCAGGCTACCACCCTGGGTCCCATTCCCAGGCTGGTTAATTTGACTACTAATCTTTTGTGTGGGACTGTGTCAAATGCCTTGCTAAAGTCTAGGTAGGCCATGTCCACAGCCCCTCCCTGGTCTACTACTTTGGTCACCCAGTCAAAGAAATCTATTAGATCGTCTGACATGACCTTCCCACTGTGAACCCATACTGCCTTGGGTCCTGTGCTCCACTGGCCTCTAGGTACTGACTATTCTTTCCTTCAGAAGTGACTCCATCACTTTCCCTACCACAGAGGTCAGACTGACAGGTCTGTAGTTTCCTGCCTCTGTCTTGGACCCACTTTTGTGAAGGGGAATCACATCCGCCTTCCTCCAGTCCTCGGGTACCACACCATCCTCCCATGATTTATTAAAAAGAGTAGCCAGTGGTTTCACTAGTTCCTCCCTTAATTCTTTTAGAATTCTGGGGTGAATTCCATCAGGACCCTCATTATGTGGGTGACCTCCTAAAGGGATTAAGCACACAGCATGGGGTTTCCATGAGTTGCCACTATCTAGGGCTTACTTTACCCACTCCAATGCTAGTATTATCTTCCATAATGTATTTGTAAAAGACCTTTTGTAATTCCAGCAGCCAGTCTATCAAGCAATCAACATCAAATCAACAGGAATGAATAGAGGTTGCCCAACGAGAGGCCACTGTATTGTAAACTGTCTTCTCACCTGATGTTTTGAGGGCATCTGACAAACTGTGACGTTCAGTACCATATAGATCTAGGATTTGCAACAGTGGAGAAATGTATGCAGCAGATGGGAGGAATTTCTTGAAGGGGAGGTCAGCTTATCAGTTGAGAAATCTAATGTGAAATAAATGTTAACGAGGTAGTGGTGCCAGAGGAAGAAAGACCTTCCTCCTCAACTCTCACCACATATTCCTCTGCAGGATCTGCAGTGTCATCCCAATCACCTGTTGATGGAATTCAACCTCCACTGGACTGCATTCTAATACTCCAATACATGACTCATCTTTAAATGCCTTTTCAAAGTTGGTAACCCCTGGTGACAGCCTACCTCTTGATGACTCAACTTCTGTTTATTCTTTTAGCTTTAGTGGAGGACTGATCCACCATCATCCTCCTCTTTCATCTTACATGTCACCCCGTCAGGCATTGGCCATATGTCAATGTCATCTTAAGAATAACACTGTTCTGTGACTGTCCATCTTGTCCCCCTCTCATGTAGCAGTTTGTTGTCTTTTTTCTGCTGCCCCACTGATTCTTTTTCTTGGATCAGTCAGTGGTTCTATGTCTTTTACAGGCCCTGCTAACATCTTGCTCATCCTGATCCCCCTCTCCTGAACTGGTGCTGATGATGATGAAGGTTGGTTTTGCTATGTGCTCTGGATCTATGTCTGTCTCCTTGCTACATCCTCTTCCTTCTTCCCATTCCCTCTCCTTCCTTAACTCCTTTGCCCATGGTAGCATGTACTTCGCAGCCATGACAAGTGTGCTAACCTGCTAAGTACCATGACAAGTTACTCCTGCTGTGCCTCTAACTTTCTATACTGTTATGGGGACAAGAGTACCTTACACTGGTCTTGGGCTGATAATTATGGAGCAAGAATGCCATGAATTTATAGATCTTGTAGTAGGCATCTGGTCCTCAGCCCACTTACTATGCAACTTCTTCTGGGGGTTCCATTTCCTTGACAATAGTTTTTTTTTCTTTTTTACTAATTATTATTTAATGTTTTTATTTGTGTTAGAGATGGACTGGTGAAGCCCAACTACATTGACCATAAGTGTACAAAATAGGCACTGTTAGGAACCTCACTAAATGCAAAATGCCTACCTGAATTTTTAAAGAGGCAGCACTACACCTAAAATGCCATTGTGCAAGTTTATAGTACGGTAACTGGGGCATCAGGATAGGTTTGCATGTTCATCTGTGGATGTTGGGGGGGGGCATGGACTAAGTCAGCCAACCCATTTTTTTCTATATAGGTATTTATTCTCCTGGCAACTTGACACCCCCGCCTAGATGAACTCCCAGCCCCATTACTCTCTCCCTTCTTCCAGGAATATGGGGATCCAATGGCAGCGTGGGGGGCCTAAGGGTACCTACAAAAAGTAAACCTAATGGCTCCATTTTACCCCCCTTGACATTTTCTTCACGCTGCCCATTACCCCGTCTTGCCCCATACACTGCATCAAGCACTGCCCCAGTTGGCATTATGCACACAGTGACCTGGAGGAGCACGCTTCCTGGCCCACCATGGGGGGTGCTATGGTAGCTGAAACTTGGCATCAGTGCTCCCAGCTAGGAGTGCTGCCATAGGGTAGAGGCACCTCATCCCTGTCTGGGCCATCTGACCAGCTCCCAGGTTTGCTCACAAACCTGGGCAGCCAGCATGGCAACCCAGTGTGCAAATGCGGGGCCACTAATTGGCCCACAGACTATCTGCTGTTTCTGCCATAGAGGTTTTTGACCTCAAACTACCACCTTCACCTGAGCATCATGATCTTTTGGTAACCACCCAGCCGGTTAGTTGCTCCCCCCATTGGATCTGTGGGGATCCACACAGAGCAAGGCTGGAGAGTACTGGCAGCCTCTCAACCATCTTATCTCCCCTCCCATAAGACCAGTGGAGATCCACACGGAGAGGGACCCGATAGTACCAGTAACATTCCAGCCCTCTCAGTCCCTTCCCCACTGTCATATCAGTGGAAATTCACACAGAGCAGGGTTCAGGAGTGTCGGTAACCTCCCAGCCCTGTCAGTCCCCCACCACTGTTGAATCTGCAAGGGCCAACACAGAGTCAGACCTGACAATACCCATGACCTCCCAGCCCCATTAGCCTCTTCACCGTCTGCCATATCTGTGGGGAACCACATGGAGCAGAGCTCAAGAGTAGTGGCAGCTGAGGAACATGGAGGTTTTCAGCTTTTCTTCCCATCCCCAAACCCCACCCACATCCCGCGGATGATAGACGATGCCTGTCAGGCCTTGTACATATTCATCAATTGCCCATCTCGAGGAAACAAGCTCTTTGGCCCACTGCATGGATTTCTGTGGTGGCAGAACCCAGCACTGTCCCTCTCCAGTGAGGCATGCCACCAAAGGGCAGTGAAACCCCAGCACCCTTAGCCACCCGACCTGGCTCCCCGGTCAGGTCTGCTTCCAGATCCAGGTCATTGGTATGGGAGCATGATGCATTATCTTCTGTGCCATCGGACAGCCCTAGGCCATTTTTCAGTGCACGAGCCTGACTTAAAGAGCAGCTGATGCCATTAAGAGAACTTTCACAAAACATAATATTTAGACACAGTCCAGCTTGTATTTCACATTAGTTATGTTTTCCTCCTCCCTGTTATTTATTACTGAGATTATTTGCATGAAAACAGTATCTTTGCTCCTGAGAAGTACATCTATTACTGTTGCTTTCTCCCTACCTGAGGTCATAATGCACTGCTTGTGACATCACAATTACTCCCATGGCAACAGATTGTGATATCACAACAGAGGATTATGACATGAAGTAGGGAGTAAGCAGTAGAGGCAGATAAACTCTGATGGATAAAGATCACATATTCGTGAATATTTCCTTAGTAATAAATAATGGGGAGGAGAAATCAATAGAATATATATAGAATGCAAGCTGAATCATACCTAAATATTATGTTTCAAACCTTTTCTTTGAGGTGTCAGCAGCTCTTAATCTCCGTATCACAAATGCATCCCTACAGCCATCAACTATCGCCAGTCACTGCAGATGGAGACATGTTATTTAAGGTAACTCCTGCTGTGTGTGGACAGACATAGAAACACAGAACCTGACAGCAGCAAAAGACTGATGGTCCATCAAGTTTTCCAAAATATATGACTACCTTATCCACCGACCTACTGTAATGGTTGTTATTCCCTCCTGCCCCCCCCCCCGTCCTCTGCATCCTATCCTTCCCTGGATCCCCCGACAATGCAGCTGCATCTGGCCAGGCTTTCAAAAAGCCATCCCCGTAAATTAAAATCTGAATACTTGAACTATATCTTGTACTATTGTAATCTTTTTGTATCCCTCTGTACAGACAGTTGGTGAGACCTCATCTGGAGTACTGTGTGCAGTTTTGGAGACCTCATCTACGCAAGGGCATAGACAGGATGGAAGCAGTCCAGAGGAGGGCAACTAAAATGGTGCAGGGTCTGCATCAGAAGTCATATGAAGAGAGACTGAGAGAGCTTAATATGTATACCCTTGATGAAAGGAGGGACAGGGGGAACATGATAGAAACGTTCAAGTGCCTCAAGGGAATCAACAAAGCCCAGGAGGGTAGCATCTTTCAGAAAAAGAGATGTAAGAACAAGGGGCACAATTTAAAGATTGAGGGGGACGGCTCCAGGGTAATGTAGGAAATCTTTTTCACAGAGAGAGTGGTGGATGTGTGGAACTGCCTTCCTGGGGAGGTTGTTGGGGCTAAAACAGTGGAGGAATTCAAACATGCATAGGACAGACACAAGGCAATTGTAGTGGGGTGGCAGGAAGTAGGCTGTTGGTTAACTAGAATCTGCAGTTTATCCAGTAGGTAGGGAAATGGGCAGACTGGGTGGGCCAAGTGGTCCTTATCTGCCGTCAAAGTCTATCTTTTCTCTTTCTGCTAGTTATCTTTCTTTAATTTAATTTTGCTTCTTTTGGCCTTGGGTACTTGTCATTTATGGTCGGGAAACTTGGGTTTGAACATTCAGGCTGGTACAGACAATATCATTTAACTTAGACAAATATGAAACCTGAGACTTACGGTGCTGCCCTCTTTCATCACTATTTTCTTAAGAGTGGTAAAAAAAAAATACTTTACAGATTGTATCTCTTCTTGCAAAACTTAAATGTAATATTTTTTATTTGGATTTAATTTATCATTTCCTTTTCTGTGATTATATTGTTAGTTATCAAAATATGAACTTGTATGAAATAGATTGACAAATCAAATCAAGAGAAAGTTAAAAAAAAAGAATCTGCCCTCTGATAGTTTTCTGTCTCTGGAATCCTATAATCCTGCAGACTAATAAATGTCATTTATAAAATAACAAGAAAAAATCTAGAAATTTTGTTGGCAGCGAAACGTCACCTGATTTTGCATTAACTCTCTTTAAACACCCATGTGGGGGGCAAGCAGCTGAAGGGGGGCATCCATCAGGGTCATCCGGCCCTTCCCCCTTGAGCTGCTCGCCACCCACGGAGATTCCCACACCACAAGAAGCAGCCCTCCCGCCGTCAGGGCCATCCATCCCCTTGAGCTGCTCACCACCCACAAAAATTCCCACACCACAAGAAGCAGCCCTCCTGCTGTTGCGGCTGTCCACCCCCCCTTGAGCTGCTTGCGACCTGCAGAGATTCCCACACCACAAGAATCAACCCTCCCACCATCGGGGCCATCCGCCTTCCTTGAGCTGTTCGCCACCCATGGAGATTCCCACACCACAAGAAGGGGGCTGTCTGCCCCTCTTGAGCTACTCACCACCCATGGAGATTCCCACACCACAAGAAGCAGCCCTCCTGCCGTCGTGGTCATCTACCCCACCAAGCTGCTCACCACCCACGGAGATTCCCACACCACAAGAAGGGGGCCGTCTGCCCCTCTTGAGCTGCTCACCACCCATGGAGATTCCCACACCACAAGAAGCAGCCCTCCTGCTGTTGTGGCCATCTACCCCCCCCCAAGCTGCTCACCACCCACGGAGATTCCCACACCACAAGAAGCTGCTCTCCTGCCATCTGGGCCATCCGCCCCCCCTTCAAGCTGCTTACCACCAGTGGAGATTCCCACACCACAAGAAGCAGCCTTCCCGCTGTTGGGGCTGTCCACCCCCCCCCCAAGCTGCTTGCCACCCATGGAGATTCCCACACCACAAGAAGCCCTCCCTCTGTTGGGGCTGTCTGCCTCCCTTGAGCTGCTCACAACCTGTGGAGATTCCCACACCACAAGAAGCTATGGACCTGCAGTCTGAAGCGACCAGCCTCTACTATTTTGAATTTGGCGCCATTTTCCAAGCTGCACCATGATTTTCAAACTGCATCAGATATGGGTTAAATCTTTTAACTGCACTTATTGCTGGTAACTTTTCTTAAATTGACTCCTTGGCCATGACATCTAAACTACATATTCTGCTGTATTTTAATTTGATTCCTTGGCCATGGTACCTTTAAACTTATTCGGCGGCCAAGCAGTCTAACTACCTCAGTCAAATGCTACATAAATCTAGCTGCACATCTCATAGCCCAGTGGCAATATTTTTATTAAGTTTTTGGGCTTACCTGACTCAGTGTCCTTATGGCTTATAACTGAGCCCATCAGTATGTGGCGCCTAGTTAGTGCTTCCCGATGCCTAGCATCATCTCCCCACCCTCCTGCCCTATTTGGGCAACTAGATTTATTTTCTCATGGAACCAATCACAATGAAATACAATCAACCCATTTTCTCATTGGCTCCTTATAGTCTCTCGACACTAGAGGGCCTGCTGCCACCTGTCTCAGCAGCCATACGCTGGCTCAATTTCTCCTAACCAAAATAAGTCCTTTAAGCTGCTCTGGTTACTTGCACTGCCCTGATCATAATCCTATCCCCACCAGTAGAAACTAAGTTTAATTCTAAATCCTCTAGCTGAATCAGGCCACTTCGTTACATCTCGCAACCTTCCCCCTTACCTTCATGGGTTCTCTCAGTTTTCTTCTCCTTACTATCCTAACCCTCCTTTTTTACCTCCCTTATCCCCTCCCAACACCTCCTTCTCCAATTCATGCCCCCTCTGTGTCAACCCTGCCCTTGCCACTGGCACCCTACACCCTCCCTACCTCACTCGCTCCCCCTACCCTAACTTCCCAATCCACCTAGGTCTTCTCAGTAGCTCTCTTCTAAATCTAGAAGTTATTCACAGGCTTTGCTCCCCTCACCCCCCCACGCCCAACCCCACTTCTACAGACTCAGACATAAAACCATGATTCACATAAGCTTTTTCTATTTCTCCTCCTCCTGCTGGCTGGTGACATCGAACTGAACCCCAGCCCCTCCCACATTCCCCCCACATCTTCCACTACTCACCCCAAAGGACTGAGAATTTTCCATATCAATGTTCATAGTCTTCTCCCCAAAATGGACGAGCTAAAAGTATGGGTCACCCAACACTTCCGTGACACACTTTGTATATCCGAAACATGGCTATCCTCCTGCATCCCAGATAATCAGTTGGCCCTTCCCGACTTTATCCTCCATCGAAAAGACCATGGTAAACATGGTGGAGGAATCGCTATATACTCCCGCACTGCCCTTTCCTGCACTGTTTCCCACAAGGATTCCAAAGTCATTTGAGCTCCTTGAACCAAGATCCATTTTCCATTCTCAGAGCCCCTTTTCATGGGCATTCTTTATGCCTCCCTAAAACCCCCCTTCCCTCATCTCCAGCATTGCAGCTACCTCCACACATGCAGTAACAGGTGAGCTAATCTTCCTTGGAGACTTTAATCTTGACTGGCAAGCCCCCACATCGCTCAAGTTCTGCCAGCAGATCGAAACCTTAAATCTGACCCAGCTGATCAAGAACCTACCAGCCATAACCCTCGCTCCCTGTCTCACTCCCTGCTTGACTGGGCAGTCTCAACCCATCCCCACCATATCTGCGATGCAGGTCTACTACCTGATGCGCTTAGTAACCACTGTCCCACCTTTTGCATAAGAAAGCTCTGCCCTCCTCATAACCCTCCCAAATACATCCGATATCATCCACTTTGATTCCTTGACATGAGAAAACTCCTCCAAGTCCTTACCTCGACAACTGGTCTCCTGTCCCCTTGTTTGTTTGTTTGTTGAATTTTGTTGACCCGGTAAGCCCACTGGGCCTAGAAGTTCCTTTTTCAGGGGCAACCGGGGGGGAATACAGACGGTAAGCAACTGAAACTGAACCAGATTAAGCTGTTGGTGGTATTTTAGTGAATGAGGGAAATTTGGCCAGGACACCGGGGACATTTCCCCACTCTTTTCGATAAGTGCCATGGGATCTTTAACATCCACCTGAACTACCACCAATCCAGGAAGATGGGACCTCGGTTTAACATCTCATCTGAAAAACGGCACCTCAGAAGTGCAGCACCCCTTTCATGCTGCACTACAGTGTCAGTATTGGGATATTAACCCAAGTGCCAGATGTGGGAACTGAACCCACAGCCCTCTGATCTCCCGGCCTCAGAGGCGAGTGTGCTACCTACTGAGCCACTGACACTTATCCCTCTCCATTGATGCTGCTCTCTCCCACTTCACATCCATTTTCCTAAACGTTTGGGCTACCTATGCCCCACTAAAATCCATCAGAGTTAGATGCTCCCATCACCCCTGGATCACTCCTGGAATCCTGGCCTTGTGTAAATCCTTGGATCTCTAATGGCATCACTATAAATCCTTCCAGAACACAGTCAACCTTCAGACCTATCGTACCCTCCGCAACAATTGCACCAAGAGCATATGACAGGCCAAATCGGATTTCTTCAAAGCTTGTTTGCAAGCCTCACGCAACACTCCCTTCTCCTTCTGAAAAGATCTCTGGATCCTCACTCACCCCTCCTTCGACTCCCCCCTCCACCTACTGTCAGCGTGGCAGGTTCACTAGTCACTGATCCTACCCTTGTCGCTGAGGCACTAAACAAGTTCTTCACAACCTGTGCCGTAACACAAAGTTCACCTACCCTCCCTTCCTCCCCCCCCTCGACCTCTGATTTCCACATACAGTCAGTATCTCCCTCAGGAGTCTTTAGAGCTCTCATATCCCTCAACCCCTCAAAATCTAGCCCTGATGGCTTGCACCCTAAGCTCCTTATAATATCATCCCCCTCAATTGTCACCCCAATCACCTTCATTACAAATCTGTCCATCTCTTTTGCTACTGTTCCCTTGGCTTGGAAATCAGCCACAGTCCTCCCCCTCTTTAAAGGCAGTGACACACCTGCCCTGGGCAACTACGGCCCTGTATCCCTTCTCCCCTCGTTTGCCAAGGTCCAAGAGTCCCTGGTCCTCTCTAGGCTAAATGAGTTCCTCCTTGCCTCTGACACTGTCCCCTGTTCAATCAGGCTTCAGAAAATATAATTCCACCACCACCTCCCTTCTCTGCTTCACCAATGCTATCTGCTCTGCCATGGATCAAGGGCTCATCACCTTGGCCATTTCCTTGACCTTGCAAAGGCCTTTGACTCTGTGTCTCACTCCCTCCTCCTAAACAAAGTGTCCCTGGCCTCACTCCTCTCGCCGTGTCCTGGTTCAATTCCTATTTAACTGGCCACATCCAGTTGGTAAAAATAAACAACATCCAATCCCCCTCCCTCCCTATCACTGCAGGAGTACCCCAAGGTTCTCTCCTGTGGCCTGTTCTTTTTTTTCTCTGTTTATTAGCAACCTTCCTTTAGTTTGCTCCCCATGCCAAGATCCACATGTATGCACACGATACCATTCTTTTCCTCTATGGTCTTTCTGCTTTAGATGTTCAAACCTCCCTCCAAGATGACTTCACTGTGCTTACCTCGTGGCTCAATGAAAACTGTCTAAAATGGAACATAAAAAAAACAAATATCACCATGACCTTCAGGACCAAGCAAAAACTTGCTAGGAGTCACGCTCTTCCATCCTTTCTCTCCAGTGAAAACACCCCCCTCAGAAATGTCCCCTTGTACAAGTACCTAGGGGTTTGGCTTGATCCCTCTCGTGATTTCCCTTCCCACTTCAATGCCCTTCACTCTAAACTGCGTCCCAAACTCGGGCTACTCTACCGTCACAAGGCTAGTCTTCGTCTCCTGGCTAAAGTGACCATTGATCAAATGGATCTTCCCTACTTTCGACTATGCAGATGTGGTCTACAGTGCAGCCTGTGCGAAACTCCCTATCCAAACTCGACATACTCTACCATGCCTTCTGTAGACTGACCACCAACTCCCCCCAACTAACCCACCACTGTGACCTCTACTCTTCCCTATCTCTCCAATCCCTCTCTCAGAGATGTTTTTCGCATTGCATCGCCCTCATATCAAAGTTCTGTTTCAGAGCTCTCCCATCATACCTTTCATCTCTCCTCAAACCTGCTACCCCCCCCGTACAACTCACAGCAGAGCAGTGTCCGTTCTTTTACACTCCCATGAGTTCGCACCTCTGTCGGCAAACTGGCCTTCTCATACAGTCTCCTTTCACTCTGGAATAGCATCCCCCCCCCATACCCGTCTCACCCCTCCTTTCCTACCCTTAAGCACCTACTCAGATCAACCCCCACCATGACCTGCACCTGTCCTCTCCCCTACTACCCATCCCCTCTTCTCCTCCACTTCCCATCTCCCTACTCCTCCCTAAACCACCACCTTCTCCTTATGGCCTAGCTCTGACTGATGATTTACCCTTAGTTGTATTCATGCCTCATATTGTAATATTTGTATATATACTCTGTATCATATTGCATAATACTGATGATAGTAGAAAATGTGTGTTTATCTGTGCCTTCCACTTGTTCTAGTATGTTGTTTCCCTTTGTTTGTATCTGTACCCCCCCTTCACCAGGTCATACCTGGAAACGAACTTCACTTATGGTACCTTTCCCAGTCATCAAATTTTAAATAAAATAAATCTCAATACCCTGTCATGGCTTATTACGTACTTGTCAGGAACAACAGTATCTTAGTGAGGTAGCAGTGCATTATGAAAATGGCATGGCCTTCCAGCTCTAGCAACTCCAAACACCTACAAGGCAACCTGCCAGAGAAAGAAACAAGCTACCAAAAGAGGCTGTAAATGACTGCAAAGTGCCCACCACATTGTAGGTAATTAGGGAGTCCTCTGCACAGATCAAAAGATAAAAACAACGTCATTTTTATGGAGTACCTCTTCTGTCCATGATAATTCCTTCTTAGAACTGTTGGCTCCATGTGTCACTGCCTGTCACAGCTGTTTTTGCATTTTGAAAAAATAACAAACTAAAGGTTGAACCTTCACCCTCTATGAATTGAATGGGAAGCAGGGAAGAGGGAAAGGCATATACTGGGGTTAACAGGGAGGATAAAAAGGCAAGACATGGACTGAGGCAGTGCAGGAATTACATGTTTTGAACTTTCAGAGGTAGGGGGTCTATTATGGTCCTATCTTAAAACTGAACCCTCCTTTCCATTATAAGACAATGGCAGTGATACCTGAGCCATGGGGGCTTACTTCAGAGCTACAGGAGCCAACCCCTGGCAAGCTCCCCCCCCCCGTAATTCCAACACTGGACTGAGGGGTAACAGGGAAGAGGAAAGACAAGGCATGTACTAAGGGATAACAGGGAGGAGGGAAAGGCAAGGCATTGGCTGGGGGGTGAGAAGGGAAAGGCAAGGCATGGATTTGCGGGAGCATGGAAGAGGGGAAGGCAAGGCATCAACTGATGGTGAGCAGGGAGAAAGGAAAGGCAAGGTATGTACTGGGGGAGCAGGTAGGATGGAAAGACAAAGCACTGACTTGGGAGTGAGCAAGGAGGAGGAGCAGGCAAGGCATTTACTGGGGGAGTGGGCAGGGAGTAGGGAAAGGAAAGGTATGGGCTGGGTGGAGCAAGGAGGAGGGAAAGGCAAGGCATGGATTGAAGGTGAGCAGAGAAGAGGAGGGAAATTCAAGGCATGGACTGGATGTTAGCAAGGAGGCAAGAAAGGCAAGACTTAGGCTGGGGGTGGGCAGGAGGGAGGGAAAGGCAAGGAATGGATTGGGGTGAGGATGGACGAGGGAAGGCAAGGCATGGACTGGTGGTGAACTGGGAGGAGGGAAAGGCAAGGCATGGACTGGGGGGTGAGCAGGAAGGACAGAAAGCAAGGCATTGACTGGGGTGAGCAAGGAGAAGGGAAAAGCAAGGCATTGACTTGGGGGAGCAGGGAAAGGCAAGGCATTGACTATGGGGTGAGCCAGGAGGAGGGAAAGGCAAGGTATGGATTATGGGGTGAGCAGGGAGCAGGGAAAGGCAAGGCATTGACTGGGGGTGAGCAGAGAAAAGGGAAAAGCAAGGCATGGGCCCAGGGAGAAGAGAAAAGCAAGGTACAGATGGGGTGAGCAGGGAGGAGGGAAAGGCAAGGCATGGACTGGGTGATCAGGGAGAAGGGAAAAGCAAGGAATTGACTGGAGGGTGAGCAGGGAGGAGGGAAAGGCAAGGCATGGATTTGCGGGAGCAGGGAGAGGAAAGGCAAGGCACCAACTGGTGGTGAGCAGGGAGAAGATAAAGGCAAGGTAAGGACTGGGGTGTGAGCAGGGAGGAGGGAAAGGCAAGGTATGGACTGGGAAGCAGGTAGGAGGGAAAGACAAGGCACTGACTTGGGAGTGAGCAAGGAGGGGGAAGGCAAGGCATTTACTGGAGGTGGGCAGGGAGGAGGGAAAGGCAAGGTATGGACTGGGTGGAGCAAGGAGGAGGGAAAGGTGAGGCATGGATTGGGGGTGAGCAGGAAGGAGGGAAATTCAAGGCTTGGACTGGGTGGAGCAAGGAGGAGGGAAAGGCAAGACATAGGCTGGGGGTGGGCAGGGAGCGAGGGAAAGGCAAGGAATGGACTGGTGGCGAACTCAGAGGAGGGAAATGCAAGGTATGGACTGGGGGGTGATCGGGGAGGATAGAAAGCAATACATTGACTGGGGGTGAGCAAGGAGAAGGGAAAGGCAAGGCATTGACTTCGGGGGAGCAGGAAGGAGGGAAAGGCAAGGCATTGACTATGGGGTGAGCAGAGAGGAGGGAAAGGCAAGGTATGGATCATGGGGTGAGCAGAGAGGAGGGAAAGGCAAGGTATGGATCATGGGGTGAGCAGGGAGAAGGCAAAGACAAGGCATTGACAGGGGGTGAGCAGGGAAAAGGGAGAAGCAAGGCATGGGATCAGGGAGGGTGAGCAGAGAGAAGATAAAGCAAGGTATGGATGAGGAGTGAGCAGGGAGGAGGGAAAGGAAAGGCATTGAATGTGGGTGAGCAGGGAGAAGGGAAAAGCAAGACATGGGCTCGGGGTGAGCAGGGAGAAGAAAACAGCAAGGTATGGACTGGGGGTGAGCAGGGAGGAGGGAAAGGCAAGGCATGGGACTTGGGGGGCAGGGAAATGGGGAAGGCAAGGCATTGACTGGGGTAAGCAGGGAGAAGGAAAAGGCAAGTCATGAACTGGACATGAGCAGGGAGGAAGGAAAGGCAAGGTATGGACTTGGGGGAGCAAGGAGGAGGAAAAGGTAAGATACAGACTAGGGGGTGAGCAGGAAGGCGGGAAAGGTAAGGCATTGGCTGGGGGTGAGCAGGGAGGAAGGAAAGGCAAGGCATGGACTAGGAGGTGAGCAGGGAGGAGGGAAATGCAAGGCATGGATTGGGGTTGAGCAAGGAGGAGGGAAAGGCAAAGCATGGACTAGTGGTGAACAGGGAGGAGGGAAAAGCAAGGCATGGACTGTGCGTGAGCAGGGAGGATAGAAAGCAAGGCACTGATTGGGGGAGGTGAGCAGGGAGAAGGGAAAGGCAAGGCATGGACTTGGGGGGGAGCAGGGCAAAGGGAAAGGCAAGACGTTGGCTAGTGGGTGAGCAGGGAGAAGGGAAAGGCAAGTCATGAGCTGGGGGTGAGCAGGGAGGAGGGAAAGGCAAGGCACTGACTTGGGGGGGAACAGGGAGGAGGGAAAGGCAAGGCATAGACTGGGGAGTCAGTAGGGAGAAGGGAAAAGCAAGGCATGGACTGGGGTGAGCAGGGAGGATGGAAAGGCAGCGCATGGACTGGGGGAGCAGGGAGGAGAGAAAAGCAAGGAATTGACTGGAGGGTGAGCAGTTGCACTTGGCTGCGGCAGAGAGTAAGGCAGTTGATCAATGGTCGAGTTCCGAAGTGTTGATTATTAGATTCAACTTTTGGCTGCAGGCATTTAGAAGTCGATGCTACTGCTCTTACTGTGCAGAAGCAGTGACTTAAAGCAGAGAAGCATTGATGGGGACAACGGGGGGGGGGGACCAAGAGGGTACAGTTAGCACTGGGACAGTAGAGGCTGTTCATCACTGTTCTGTCCACAGGAGGTTATCAGACTGCTGGCAACCTGAAGGGTAGTTCTTGCTCTCACTTTGCAGGACTGTGAGCTGAGGCCATAGCAGGGATGAAGGGATTGTATATGTTTGGGTGTGGGGAGAGGGGGGGACAAGGACTGCTCAGTAGCTGTTTTGCACATTGGACTATCAGAATGACAGTGCTGAACTGCTGCTGCTGCCCTCCTTTGCAAAACAGAGAGTCGGTGCCATACTGCAGGTTAGCAGGGAGTGTGTATGGAGGGAGGCAGGGAGCAGGGACAAGTGATGCTGTGCATGTGGGTCTACAGTATCAGAATTACAGCAATGAAGGGCAACTGATGCTCTCACTCTGCAGGACATGGATCGAGGGACAGGAATCTGAGGGGAACAATGAGTAGTGGAAGATGAGGAGGAGTGGTGCAGGAAGCAGTGAGACCTGGAAATTTGGCTAGGAAATGGAGACTAGAGGCTGGAAGCAGGCAGAGCAGGTGGACAGGACGTGCAGGCTAAGAACAGGAGTAGCCAGAGCAGGGGGACAGGAAGTGGAGGCTGGGGACAGGAAGTAGGCAGAACAGGGAGATGGAGTGGATGGTGGGGCAAGAAGCAGAGCATGGGGGACAGGAAGACAATAACTTTGAGGGAAGAATGCAGTGGAGTGCAGAATAAGCTGAAAGAGTGAGGAGAAATACAGGCAGCATGGGACAGAGAGTGGATAAACAGAAGGTAGATGGAGCAGGGGCAGGAAATATAGGGCAGGAATTTAGTGACACCATCCCCCCCCCCCCGACAAGGCACATTTTACAAATACAATATTTTTCTACCAGAATTGGAACCTTACTTGTTTTATCCGTAATAGGAGTGGGGGTCTTTTGGTATTCATCTCAGGGCCCTGCTACATCCCCCAAACATCACACATAAGCAAAATCAGCTGCTCACCCTTGCTCATTCACAAATTTTAAATGGCTTTTTATTTAGGATTGCTGCTGCTTATGGCATACATAAATAAAAACAAAGCATTCAGTGGACTGCCCCCCCCCTAGAAAACTTTACAAATATAATATTTTTTTCTGCCTACATTAAGGTTTGTGAGTGGGAAAGAGTGAGCAGCTAATTTTGTATTTGTTTGATGTTTGGGAGATGTATGGAGATGTAGGGCTGTCTCATTAATGTGCTCCTCACTAATTACCTACCCATTGGTTGGGGGTTGCACTTCAATTAAAGGAAGTCAATTTACGCAGTGCACGTTATGTAAAGGAAGCCAGTTATTGTATTTGTAAAATCTGCCTTGTGGGGGGAGGTTGTGTGTGCACTGAATTTCCTGCCCCTGCTCCCTTCTTCGTGCCCCCCCCCTTCCTGACCACTGCCAACTGAGACAGTACTTCTTACATAAAGAAAACAAATTCAGGCAGTTGCATTTTGGAATATGGACCCAGCTTGTGGGTGGTCTACCTTGATGTCTGGTAGCTGGGCAACTCCACAGCAGGGCCCTGAGATAAATACCAAAAGATCACCTATTGGAGATAAAACAAGTAAGTGACCAGTTTAGGCAGA
This sequence comes from Neoceratodus forsteri, assembly GCA_016271365.2. Lineage (NCBI taxonomy): Eukaryota > Metazoa > Chordata > Ceratodontiformes > Ceratodontidae > Neoceratodus > Neoceratodus forsteri. The sequence goes on along the minus strand of CM057458.1, from coordinate 72,929,961 downwards.
AAAAAATACTACGCAATATTAAGTCTGTAAATGAGCAAAGGTGAGCTGATAATTTTGTACTTGATTATACTACACAATGTTCTGAATTGTCCCTGCTAGCTAAGATTGGTGCAGCCTACAGAGTGCGCCACTCACTCACCCTGGCTGCTAGGATCTCGGTAGCATGGGGTGTTTTAATCCCTCATCTCCTATATGCCCTCCCTGTATTTTCTCATGCCAGTGCTGGGGTTCTCCGCAAGTGGGACACTTCTTATAACAATATCTTTAGATTTGCCCTTATCGGCTCCTCGCCTAACACATCACTGCCTACTCTATGCTGCCTTACACTGGCTGTCTCCCAATGCCCTCCGTTCATATGCTCAAGGGTGTGTTATTGACTCCCTTACCAGAACCCCTCGTCCAGCCACACTGGGCGGCATGCTTACTCCAGTCTCTCACTCCTGATCCCTTAGATCTTCCTTCTTCCCAATGCTCGCCGTTCAGTCCTGCTCTTCTAAAATGGGAGGGCAAGCTTTTGCTTATTTTGCTCCTGAGTTTTGGAACTCACTCCCCCATCATATTAAGAATAACTCATCTCACCTCACATTTAAGCGTTCGCTGTTTTCTCATCTCTATGCTCTTGGTAACTGCGACTGCTTGTGAACACCACACTGTCCTCAGCGGTGTTTATGCCATTGGCAGAAAATAAACTAAAGTATGTATTTTGTCTATTTGTGTGTTTTCTTTATCTTTTCTCTCCTCTAGCTAGACTATTATGACTGTTACCTGTGATTTATGCCAATATTGTATCCTACCCTAATCGCGTGTTTATTATTTCTGTTTGTATACTTAAGTTTCTGCAATATTGTTGCCCTGACAGTTATGTTCTTCACATGCCTAACTGTTGTAATTGCTGTACCTTGCTGCTTGTCATTACTGTATTCTCATTTTGTACTCTCCCAGGTCGTGTCTGAAAACAGGCAGGTTTGTTGCCTAGTACACTTACCCGGTTATCAAAAGCTAATAAATAAATAATGCACCTTATGCATCCCGGGGGACTGTTCAGAACCCAACAGAGCACGCGCCGGTTCTTTTGCTGTCCATGTATTATAGAATATTACTAGCATTCTGAAAGTACACTTTGGTAATACTGGACCAATGTTACAAAATGATTGCTTCCTATTTACAGATCTTTTTTTTCCTACCTGCTTCTATTTCTTTCTTTCTAAAGAATCTTATGATACAGTATGTCATAGGCAAGTATTTTACATAGAACTTACCTTTTTTTATCTCTGTTGTTCCGTGGTCTTCCCAACTTCTTAACTCCTGAGAAACCTAATTTCCATTTATAGCATCGCACAATGAAAACCACGTTTAAGATGTGGTGAGTAAATTTGCTGTTTAGTTTTGCTTAGTCCAGTTGTCCATATTTTTTGCATTGTATTCCCTATTCATTATTAGTAAAAGTTTTCGTGATTGTAATTTTATATTGGGTAAACTGCAACATTTAAAATGACAATTAGGTACGCAAATTGGGTTGCATTGTGGGACTTAATTATGATACACACTTAGCACTTAAGTATACTAAAAATATCTTTTATGGTAGACAAATGTATTGATGTTACACTTATAAAGTAGTTTATTTTACTACTAATAAACCCACTTACCAATAAGTACATGTCTAGTATATTTGGCATACTGAAAAAATACTAAACATACTAAGACTGCATTATTTAATAAGTATACAGGTACCAGCTACATATAGTGTTGTTTTAGTTTTGCTATAGGCACAGAATGGGAGAAGCTTCTTTGAAAATATTTGTGCCCGTCGGAGTAGTATGCATAATGGTGTCAGGTATCACTCAAATATTATAATTTTATACATCTATACTGATATGTGATTATAACATGGCACTGTATTCACTATGATTATAGGTTTAATATGTTTTTCCCCAAGATCAGTGTGTGTGTTTTGGAAGCGGCAGAACAGTCAATACAACGGGCTGCTCAAATCTTGCCATCAAAATCAAATTCAAAGTTAATTTTAATGCTAAATGCATATTTATTGTATATTTAAGCATATTACTTTTTAGTAAGGGGACAGAGGCTTTCCGCACCTAGGGATGATTGGGCCAGCAACAGTTTAAGTGCTGCTGCTATCTCAAAGTTAAAACAGTCTTTGGTTTTCAATCGTTTTTTTACACCAACATATCCCTTCTGTTCATCCCTGAAAGGGTTAAGTCCAGTCATCTGAGCTATGACATGTGAGTCTCCACAGCTCTGAGCCTATCAACAAATTGTAAAGCCTCCTTTTCTTTGCCTGCCTGCACTCACTCCTTAGAGGGGGATCAGCTGAAGAGAGGTGAGCATGTATTTTCTGTGTTTTATGTCAAACTGTCAAATCCATGAGTTAAATTTTTTTTTTTTCCTTGGAAGGGTGCAGGGGGATGGTTATACAAAGCTGATTCAGGGGAGTGTTCTGAGAGTTTGGAGCCATCTGACCTTTGAGAATTCACTGCATTTAGTTCAAGACTCTTCCAGGTGACCAAGTGACTGTCTTGCAAGAAACAAAGTTTGTATCGAAGTACCAGTGGGTGGGGTGGGGGGCTGCTAGTGTTCAATATTGCAAGATTCTTTCTTTCCTTTGTTGACAGAGACAGCTGTGTTCAGACTTAGGCTTTTGACTGGGAACCATATTTTCATTAGTGCAGGTGCTGCCTCTTTTTTTGGGGGTTGCAATCAGCATGAACTTCACAACATTACTTTAGCATTTTATTTTTTTAACAAATTACTACAGAATTACAATACATGTACTATAAATGACATAGCAAGTAGAATGAGTGTGCTCTGGCAGACATAACATTACACAGAGCTGCATATTCAGTTCCTGACATTTCTGAGAGTTTTCAAACAACTGAACAATAACGTCATATTAATCAGTTTCACTAGTAAATGCATGTGGTATTGTAGATACGAATAACAAACTTGAGTTACAATCTCTGTTCTGAAGGTAAATTTTTTTGTTACCCATTTATAAAGGGATAATGTGTGATAAAATGTTCCCACTACCTTGGCTGCAACATAACTTAAATATTTCTCAGAAGCTCATTTTCCCAATGTAACACATTCATTCCTCGAAGGATTGTGGATTTAGGTAGGAGCTTTCAAATGGGACAAGATATGGTGCAGTCGTGTTGTAAGAACACCCAAAATGCCATGCAATAATGTTCTTATAAGACAGCTTAATTGAAAACAGTTAAAACTCCATGAAAAATCAATGGGGACATATAATGAAACTAGATCAAAACTCTTTTTCATGGTAACCCATTTATCACAGCATCAACAAGATTTTTTAAATATTTTTTTAAATCCGAACAAAAGGATTGTTGTTATTCGGTTCATACCAGCCTCACAATTCGTAAAGGAACGGTTTTCAAATATTCAGCCTCAAAATCATTCTCATAAGTGGGGTGTTGTTACATCCAAGGAAATATGTTCCTCGATCAGGACAAAATTATACCTGTGTGTGAATAAAAACAAATTAGGTTTAAAAAAAAATAAATTCTAATAACTGGGTTGTTATTTCTATTTTTAATTGTTGACCTGGAAAGGCACCTTGAGCTATGAGACCTTGTTTCCAGGTGTATTCTGGAGGGTGGGTTGAATGGACCTATATTATATACTTACCTGTGGCAGAATAGCCTAGAGGTTAGAGTAATGAGCTGTGAACGAGCTTGGTACATTCAGCAGACCAGACCTGTGTTTGATTCTCACAACCTCCACTTGCATACTATGTGACTCTGAGCAAGTCACTTAACCGCCCAGTGCTCCCAGGTCACCCCTGAAAACCGGCACTTGTGCCTAGTGGGCCTTACCTGGTTGCCAAAGACTATAATAATAATTGTTGATGGAGGAATGTTGGCCAGGACACCAGGGAAAACTCCTGTACCTTGGTAAATGTCAAAAAGTAGAAGGTTTATTTTTGATAAAATCCCTCTTGGTACCTATGTTTCTCTACGTAAGTTATGAGTATTCCTCTCCTTCTTGTGTAGATTCAAAACTTTTTAGCCTTTTTTGTTTAATTCTTTCTTCCTCCACTTCATGCTCAGGTAGCCCCTAACCAGAAGCTGCCCCCCAGCCTCGTCACCCACCAAACCTAGGACTTATTTCCTATCTCTTGAATCTGCATGGGTGGGTGGGTGCCTTGGTGGGTGGTGCAGAACCTGCAGGGTTTGCCACCATCACCTGATTCCCAAGCTGGGTTTTTTGACAGCTTTTCTCCTTGGGCTGGCATTCATTCTATGGTGCAGATGTACTGTAGGAAGACACAGTAGGCCTCAACAATCTGCAACCAGCCACCAGATAGGTGATCCCTGCTATGCCACCCAACCTCCATTAGGTGGTGGTCAATCAGTGGTACACACTGACCCCCCCTACCCCCACCCAAGGAGGAGAGCCATTATGGGGTGCTCAATCCTGCTTCCCCCACCCTACCAGCCCCAGTTCATGCCTGAGCTTAGCCTGTTTTTTCATCATTATGGGGGTGCAATCTGATACCAATAAAATTAAATACTGTATTATGTATTTGGTGATGAAGGATGGAGGACTGGGGATGATAAGCCCGCTAGCATTCTAATATAGTGGGAGGTGGTTTTTCTTGTTGCAAATGTTGGACGTTGCTTATGGCAATCTTTAGCTGTTTGGTATGGGTATGAGAATGCCAGTGGTTCTGAATAACAGAAAGGGTTTGGGACAGGACTGTTCTGTTAAAAGAAGCCAATGGTTTCTTCCAACATGTCCAGAATATATTTACCTGGGCTATCCTTTTTTATTCAAATGGAAAATTCCTTTAAGTATGGTTGGGGTCAGTGACAGGAAAACTCTGTATAACCATATCCTATGTATAGGGTTTTTTGGAGGGGAAAACCTGAGTTTCAGCCTTGCCCTGATACTTTGAAGCAGCTGGTGGTGTGATGTTTGACAAACAGGTGCATCCCCCCACCCCCAATTAATCTGGTCAGATATGTCTTAAAAATCCACCTGCCGTGGCTACCAGAGAATCTCTTTAGAAATACTGTAAACTATCTGAAAATATCTGATCATGTCTATTGCTGCAGCTGTAAAATGCGGGGCATGGTTTGGCTTTGCTGTCATGGCTAGCTGGATGTGAAGGAGAACCTCGGGTGCAAGAATGCAGACAAGTGGTTTTATCCGCATCCAGACTGTATCCAAGTCAGGAACCCCTTGAGGCATGTTTTTTAGGCTGTCCCTACGTTTGTCAGTTCTGATTTTTCATTTCCCAAGAATCGAAGCATGCAGCCCTGTCTCCTCCTACATATGGCAATATATACCACACCTGGGGTGAATAAATTGCGTAAATAAATCATGTTATTGTCGGACAAATATTTATTTTCACTTAAAACACAATTCATTTGACTTAGAGCACAATTTAGTTCACTTAGAGCAAAGTTATTTCCACTTAGAATCTGGAAACAGAATACAGAGAACAATGGGTTTGACAGAGTTTATGATAGAAATAAAGGCAATGTTAAGCTAAAACTAGGTGGTAAGTACTAATAAATTACCAACAGTGCAGTATTTATAGCAAATACATAATGGGTTGCAGTAGAATAACACATTGATCTCAACATATAAGTAGTAAGACCTTTAGAGCTATCTAGCTAGCTAGCTAGTTAGTTAGTTAGTTAGTTTGTGTTAACCGGGAAAGGAGAACTAGGCAATTTTGCTTATTTTCAGCCTTGCCCCTGAGGGGTTACAAATGGAAACCAGCTGATGTTGGACCAGATTAAGCTGTTGGTGATATTTTTAGTGTATACCATAGAGGATACTGAATGGTCATTGGTAAATAGCCACGCTGTTCACTCACTTCGAGAGGTTGCGAGGACAGCATTGGAAACCTTGAGAGTGAAGCTCGATAGGTTTACTGTTGCCATGGCAACCTCGAGAAGTGAACTCAGCGAGGTTATTAACTGATGCCCATCCATTAGCTTTTATAGTGTATGGGCACCAGTTACAAGAAAAGAGTCCTTACTTGTCAGTATTTTTATTCTGTGCTGCTCTACTCCAGTGTAGCTGTCCCGTCGTGGCCATTTGTCGGAATGCGGAAGTCCACAAACTATTGGAGATGCGCATGCGCAAATACGATGAGGTTGTTATGGTACTGATGTGACATAGTCAAGAGGGTTAGCAACCTCTTGACATCACATCGATATCATAACAACATTGTAAATTGATTGAATTCGGGTAATAACAAGGGCTCCCCCATACATTATTAACTACTAACTTGTGACTTCCCCACTCATGAGTTATGGGTCTTATCACTCATTAGTAGCAATAAATGTGTTATTCCACTGCACTCCATTATGTATTTCCTATTTAGTTTATGTTTGTTCTTCTCCTGAGTTGGTGGGGTTTGATAGAGGTACACTAGAGGTCATGGATGCCTGTTTTAAATATTATGTATGGTAGGTGAGATGCTCGTTTACAGCCCAGGCTAAAAGTATGATCCCTATGAGATGTTTATAGTAAATATAAAACAAGGTTGACTCTGAAAATGGTACTCCATCTTTTATTGAACTTATGTCCTTGCATTTACACAACCACCCTGTGTGGACTTCTGCAACTTAGTTTGTTTCCCTGTCCTGACATTTTATGCCTTACCTTGTATGCCTTCCATTAGTTAACATCCACATAGTTAGTTCTGAGTATATCTTGACTGTATGTCTAGGAGATCACTACACTTTATTATGTCTCAATCTTTTCCAGTTACTACCAGCCATTATGTCCATTTCTGTCTCTAGCTACTTTCCTTCTACTCTTTCTTCTTTTTTTTGTTTTCCTTCTTTTCTTTTTATTAAATTTTAGGGGAAGATTTTGCACATCATATATTTTGTTCAAACCAGAATATTTATTACATGGTTATTGTTATTTTGATTATACTTGTTTCTTCTAAGTTTTTAGTTAGTAAGAGAATGTAACTTTGGTGTTTTATTGGTTTTAGTATTTTCTGTATTCCTATTTCTCTTTAGAAGTTAACTTAAAATGTTATAATGTTTCAGTATTTACTATGAGTATGATTTGTTGTTTGTTTATTGTAATGTTAGATTGCTGTTATTATTCAATAACGTTTTACTGATAAAAATATATAAAATAAGGTTGACTGCAGAAAGTTTGGAGATTGTGAAGAACAAGTTGAGTTGGGTACTTTCGGATTACTGATTGTTAAAAGGTTGGGCAACTTTTGTTCCCTTCCGGTTATCCTGGCACCAGGTTTGTTTCCTTTGGGCCTAAGGGTGCAAGGATCTGCAGCTGCTATTTTTCTGAGAAAAAATCACTAAGATAAAATCTCAAAATTATCAGTTCGGGGAGCAGGTAATTGTTTGCTGTCCATGGAAGTGGTGGGATGCATACCATTTTGATGCAGTGATATTTGAGTCCTTGTGGGTTTGGGGCTTATAATATATATCTTTTGTAGAGGAGTATGAATATTTGGATAGGTAAGTATTAGATGAATTTTGTTTTTTGGTTTGTTAAATAAATATTTCTCTACTCTTATATTAAATGACATAGGATCTTAACTTCCATCTGAACAGGGACTTCAGAAGGGCAGAGAGGACCTTAGTTTAGCATTTTATCTGAAAGGTAGTACCTGAACGGGGTCAGTATTGGGTATTAGCCCACATTCCTGGTGTGGGACTAGAACCCATGACCTTCCATCCTTCTGGCCCCAGCAGCAGATATGCAACCTACTGAGTCACTGACACTGATTATATCAAGAGTACTTATAAATGGGCTTCACTGTAATATGTTCAATTCCAAGTGTTGCTGTGAATAATAATAATAAAAAATGTTATTGCATCACAAAATTTCTAAAGCACTCTACAACTCCAAGGAAATAGTTAAAAACTAAGAAGATAATAAAACAGTCATATTTTAAACACCAGAGTGAAATAAAAGAGCTTTTAATATGTGTTTAAATGTTAAAGTGTCTGCCGGTCTGCCAGCGCAGCAGTAGCGCTAGCACTCATCACACTGATGATTTGGGTTCGAAAGGGGCCTGGGCCACTAGATGACCAGCCAGTGGGAGGAGTACTGAGTGTCCCATGAGATGCTCTCCTCCACCAGAGAGAGAGGGTATCACATCCTGCTCACTACCGCCACCTAAGTGACCACAGGTGGTGGTGCAAGGGATACCTTCATGGAAGCTGGGATTGTTGGAGCACGCCCACAGGTTGACTGCATCAGGACTCATCAACAGACAGTCATGGTGCCTGCTCCTGGAGGGAGACGGGGAAAAACGGGAAAGTAGAGTGCACAATGCCGAGAGGAATAAGCCTCTCCAGCAGCCCATGCCCACACCAGACCCTAGCTGTGGCACTCCTCAGCTTGACTCGCACTTTCACCTGTGCCCCAGATGGTCAGATGACTGCAGGGAAGTAATGCCAAAGTGGCCGAAGGCATACCTAGCTCCAGGAGGTAAGTTGGGGAAGCAGAGGGGTGAGTCGCAGGTAGGTGTGATAATCAAAAGTAGTTGCAGCGGGGTCTCAGGTAGGGAGGGAAGCATGCCTGGAGGTAGCCAAGCAGGTCCTAGCCTGAGGCCAAGAAAGACCATAAACAATATTTGAATTTTTTTTTTTAAGTGTCTGAAGATAAGCACAATTCCAAAGACAGGTAGTTCCAGAGCCAGGGGCCATAAACAGAAAAGGCCCGGTCACCAAAGAAAACAAATCTTGGTTCTCAAGCTTCAAATCCTGGTGGCCTCAAGTGGCAGCCACATGAACGTACTGGTGGTCTCATTCCTTACTTTGTCACCCCAAACCCTGCTGTACCCCATAGAAACATAGAAACATAGAATTTGACGGCAGATAAGGACCACTTGGCCCACCCAGTCTGCCCATTTCCCTACCTACTGGATAAGCTGCAGATCCTAGTTAACCAGCAGCCTACTTCTTCCTACCCCAACCCCCTAGAATTGCCTTATGACTGTCCCATGCATGCTTGAATTCCACCACGGATTTTGACTCCACAACTCCTCCGAAGGCTGTTCCATGCATCCACAACCTCTCTGTGAAAAATACTTCCTTAAATTACCTCTGAGCCGCCCCCCATCTTCAAATTGTGCCCTCTTGTTCTTGCACACCTTTTTGAAAGATGCTACCCTCTTGGACTTTGTTGATTCCCTTGAGGTACTTGAGAGTTTCTATCATGTCCCCTCTCCTTCCTTTCCTTGAGGCTATACATATTAAGCTTCTTAAGTCTCTTCATATGTCTTCCGTGCAGACCATGCACCATTTTAGTTGCCCTCCTCAGGACAGCATCCATCCTGTCTATGTCTTTTGCGGAGATTGGGTCTCCAGAACTGCACACAGTACTCCAGATGGGGTCTCACCAGCTGTCTGTGCAGAGGGATAATAACTTCCTGTTTTCTACTGGTGATGCCTCTCCCTATGCATCCCAGTAACCCCCAGCCCTCCTTGCTGCCCTCTCACATTGCTTGCCCACCTTTAGATCATCTGATATGACTACCCCCAGGTCCCTTTCCATATTTGTTGTTGTTAGTATCTCACCCTCCATTGTGTACTCTTCCCCTGGGTTTTTGTTTCCCAGGTGCAAACACCCCAAACTCCCTAATATAAAACACATTCCTTTTCATACAGAATACAGTAAATCAAGACCCTAATATAGTCACTCAAAATGTTCATCCTATGTTTATTCAAAAAGGTAAGACATTGTCCATCCCATTCCCTTTGCAACTGGCACTCTAAAGAGTTTGGTGGATGCAGTAAAGGTGCTGGTGGCCACCTGTGGCCACAGTGGCCTCATTTGGGAAACAAGTCCATTAGATAGAATATTAAGGACTTTAGTGGGAGCGGATCTTAGACACTGGGTCTGGGGGAGGTGTGCGGACAACAGGTCACTCTGCTTGGAGCAGAGCTGTTTTTATATTTACTGTACGAACGATGAGTAACATCTTGTAGTTAGTTTTATATAGACATATTCACATTTGTTGTGAATCATTGATTAATAGAAGTTTCTTACTGTCTCCGAATATAACGGCAAGGGGAAGGGGTCTGGAAGAATTGGTCTTGTGTAAACCATAGAACAGGTACTTATGGTTTCTTTCCAAATGTGTAAAATATGTGTGCACTTCCCAGTTGCTTGTGTATAGCTTTAACGATGAACACAACTGGCAGGTAATGTTGCAGCTATATTTGCAGTTATAAAATGTGTTACAGTCTCACCGTTAGTGCTGTTGTAGACACAAATTAATTTTGTATTTGTCATTGGACTGGCAGTATAGCCTAAAGGTTAGAGGAACAAGATGTGAACAAGCTTGATACATCCAGCAGACCAGAACTGAGTTTGATTCTCACAACCTCCACTTGCATAGTGTGTGACTCTGAGCAAGTCACTTAACCGCCCAGTGCTCCCAGGTCGTCCCTGAAAACAGGCACTTGTGCCTAGTGGGCCTTACCCAGTTACCAAAGACTAAAATAAAATAAACAAGCATTTGTCAATGCCGAATGTTGCTTGCTTCTATGTACTGTTTAGGTATTTGGAAGTCATTGAGTGCAAGTATTGAAAATTTTGAACTTACGGCGTGCGTGGGAACTGCATAGCCTTGCAGCTTCATCAAAACAGCCATTGTTAGGAATTTTTTCACCAAATTTTCAACATAGCCATTTTAAGACCTCTGCTCATGAACAGTGTCACTGTGATTTTGTTAATGTGTCCCATACATTGAGTTTGCACACCGACTGCGCCATTGTGCGCTACATGGGTGGAAACACATTTTGGGCAGGATGTGAAAAATGACAGCTGTACTGCTCATAAGGAGGTGTGGTAAAATGGCAATGTTGAAAATCTGTAGTGGAAATATTGAAAATTCGCAAACCTACGAGCGTGCGTGGGAACTGTGCAACGCACACTCGCAAAACAGTCATTTTTAGGAATTTTTTCACCAAATTTTCAACACAGCCATTTTAAGACCTCTGCTAGTGAACAGTGACACTGTGATTTTCTTAATGTGTCCCATACATTGATTTTGCATACCGACTGCGCCATTGTGCGCTACATGGGCGGAAACACATTTTGGGCAGGATGTGAAAAATGACAGCTGTACTGCTCATAAGGAGGTGTGCTAAAATGGCAATGTTGAAAACCTGGAGTGAAAATATTGAAAATTTGTGAACTTACGAGCGTGCGTAGGAACTGTGCAACGCACGCTCGTAAAACAGTCATTTTTAGAATTTTTTCACCAAATTTTCAACATAGCCATTTTAAGACCTCTGCTCATGAACAGTATCACTATGATTTTCTTAATTTGTCCTGTACATTGATCTCTCACACCGACTGAGCCATTGTGCGCTACATGGGCGGAAACACATTTTGGGTGAGATGTGAAAAATGACAGCTGTACTACTCATCAGAAGGTGTGATAAAATGGCAATGTTGAAAATCTGGAGTGAAAATATTGAAATTTCGCGAACTTACGAGCCTGCATAGGAACCGCGCGAACGACGCCAGAACAGACATTTTTGATGATACCACCAACATGTGAACTTGAGACTCTTTCTCATGATCGATGTCACCGTCAGGAGATTAGTTCGGCGGTGATTTCAGTCACCGCGCCAAATCACCCTTCGGGCCCAAATAATGCCATGACAGTGATATCATTCATGAGAAGGGTCCTAAAAACCCCATGTTGAAAATTTGGCAAAATTCCCAAAAATGCCTGGAGATATGCAATAAAGTTGAACCCCCCATCTAGCCCATTATACAGCTTACCAGCATTTCCTCAGTTCAAGGTCGGCTTTGAAGAGTGCAGACGTGTTCCGGTCCACCAAGATCGCCGCACGGAGTCTGGGAGGCAAGGCGGTGAGGGGGTGGGGAGGCTGGGTGTGCAGTGAGTGGGTGCGGGTTGTGGGGTGGTTGGGAGACGCCGCTGGGACCGCTTTTTTGTTTACAGGAAAAAAGATGTCGTGGATGTTTGGCACGCCGGGGTGGGCCCAGCGGGCACAAGGACGGGGACCGCTCAGCCGACAGGAGATTGGGCACCCCGACGGCAAAGATTGTTTGCCACGCTGGGTGGGCTCCCAGCGTGGCACCTGCTACGGGGGGCAGGGACGCAGCTCAGCTGACGGGATTGGGCACCTTGGTCCGGCTATACAATGTATGGGGCGACACGCCTGTGGGGGAGCTGCGTGATCAGCTGATATCTTATCGGTGCTCACTGAAGCGTAGTTCCTCCTTTCAACTGAGTTACTGCATTTTGAGCGTGTCACACAGCTCCAAAATGCATTGGCTTACAGGGGCCGCGTCTGCCAGCTCACTGACTGAATTGGAGGAGGAGGTGCCACACCTCCGAAATCTCCGATGATGGCACTATGTTTCTTGCACATGCGTGCAAGCAACATAAAAATGAAATAAAATAAAAATAAAATTGTTGTTTTCCTAGGATAAACTCTGTTGCACAAAATTAGTACTCAAGGAGGCCCTGGCACGTGATAGCACTGAACATGGTTATAGTTGTACAGACTGTTTACATAGCACAATAGCAACGCAATGCAGCGCATTTTAAAGCAGCAGTGCAACTAAATAGGTTTTTCTAAAAAAGCTAGTTTCAGGTACAATTAACTAATAAAAATATTAGCATACCTGTTAAATCTGCTTATCTAGGTATCTTCTACGCTGCAGACCATTTGTTTTTTTTTTACATTCTCGATCCTAACATTTGCCAGGACTACAGCACCATTCCTAAGCCAAATGTGGTGGCCATCTTTCTTCTTAAGTAAAATCTAAATCAAAACATTTATAAAAAAAATAATATTTTGTCGGAACTAGAAAATGTTACCACTAAAATAAAACTGAAAGATGCCTGCAATATTTTATAGTGGGAGGAAAAAGGGTACGATCATATTCTTGCCCAATTTTGTTGCACTGCTGATTTAAGAATACGGGGCAATACTTATCAGTGCATGAAGTTTTGTGGCTACAACTTTAGAGAGAAAGGTGACTTTCAAGAAAACATTAATCTACAGGACTAGAAAATGCAGCGAATACTGTGAAAATAATGGTATTGCCAGTAGTTCTCATAAAGAATGAACAGCTCATGAAGTGTCAGCATTTGCAGTTGTTGTTGAAACAGTTATCAACCAATTAAAAAAAAAACACCCCATCCTCCGTTCACTGTGCTTTGCAGTTGATTTCAGTGTTTGGGAGCATTATAGCCAAATGTCATTTGCCCAAAGTATTGTAAGCAATGTATGTTTTATTGTTTCTCTTGCTTTAATACTGAAACTCAATATAAGAGGGCTGGCAGTGTATCCTGGAGGTAAGAGTAACAAGCTGTGAATGAGCTTGGTACATCTAGAAGACCTGAGTTTGAGTCACACAACCTCCACATGCATACTGTGTGTCCCTGAGCAACTCATTTGACCTCCCCAGTGCTACTGGGTCACCCCTAAGAACAGGCTTTGTGCCTAGTGGGCTCTACCCAGTTACCGAAGAATAAAATAAATAAATAAATAAATACATCCTACAATATTGTCTTGGGGTCACTGCCCATCCCTGATTATAAGAGATAGTTTTTTATTTTAAAGCGGTTTCCAGTATCCAGTACATAGAGATTATTGGATGGGCAACTATACACAACCAGTGTGTTCTGTCACAGAGGGGTTTTGATTCCCACTGACCTCGAGAGCGAAGCTCAATAAGTCTGTGGGAATCAGAACCACAAGGTGGCAAAACTCACTGGTTATGCATAAAGTTGCACACCCTGTATGTTTTTTAATAGTTTATAGTATTGTGCAAAATGTGTGCACTTCAGTTCTTTTGCTTTTTAAAGTGAAACTGACCTGTGCAGTCTGTCGAGGTTTCAGAATGCTGTTGTACCACAGAAGGGTACAATCACATTCCATGACCTTTGAACTGTGATTCAACAGTATTTTAAAAGGGATAGAATTTTATACAGAACATTGCTCTACCATACACTATAACATTTTAGGAAATCATGTTCAGACACAATTCAACATGTATTTAATTAGTTATACATATTTCTGGCCCCTTATTATTAATAATCAAGGACATTTGCATGGAAATAAGGGCTTGTATTTTCAAAGTGTTGTGATGGACACAACAGCAAGTTGCATCACTTTTGCTGCACTTGCATCCAGGTTATTGATGCAAAAGTAACACAACTGTGATGCAGCCCACATTTGCACCACAAATACACCTCAGGTGTGATTCTAATGTCACTGCGTCAAAGTTGCTTCACATTTGCATCTGGATGCAAGTGCAGGTGCAGCAAAATGAATGCAACTTCACAGCTCTTTGAAAATACCGTCCAAGATTTTTTTATTCCTGACTTTCTGTCATCTTTCTCCATGTCCTCCACTGATTCCTCGGTTTGTAAAAAAACAAAGTAATTTCCAAAGTGACAGATTGTGATATCACAAACAGATAATTAAGACTTATAAAATAGGTTTGGAAAATGTAGCATTTTGACTGGCTAGCAGCCATGCTTAATCACACAACTACTGTACCAGCACCTTAAACAGTGTTCTAGTACCACCTTTCCCACGTACTCAATATGTCACTTTGCTAACTAAAATTCCACTTTCTTATCTACCAAACAAGCATCACTTTCACATCTTGCAACCTGCAATCTATGCTCCAAAAAAGACCAGCGCAATATGTGTCCCTCCCCTTCCCAGTTTTAGGGCTATTTTCTTTCTCATTACAACAGTTCAATAAATTCAACAGCATGCCAGTTTCATGTGTGTTCTTTTTTACTATCTCAATCACTCATTTTATGAATGCAATAAGGCACTCCAAGGTGTTCATAGTAATGCCATGAATTCAAACCCAGAGGCATAAGGGCACTCAGCCTGTTGCCTTGTACCATACTAAGCCCATGAGTGTTGCACTCAGGCACTATTATCAACACCCTATTGTGTCTTATTGCTGACTACTATTGCAGCTAAAGTGGGGGGAGCAGGAGGTAATGCTAAAGCTTTTTTTGTGCTACCAGCTGAGCGTGGCTCAACTGGTAGCACATCTGCCTCTGGACCAGAAGGTTGTGGGTTCTTGTCCCACACCAGGATTGGACTCATAACTTAAATGCTGGCACCCAAGTGCAGTATTAGGGGGCTGCTGTACTGTTGGGGTGTGCCATCCTTCGGATGAAATGTTTAACCGTGGTCCCTTCTGCCCATCCTGGTGCTGTCCTGGTGGGTGTCCAGGTGGAAGTAAAAGAACCCAGGGCATTCTTCACAAAGAGTAGGGGACATTCCCGATGTTTTGGCCAATATACCCCTTCCCATAAAACCGGTTCATGCAGTTGTCTAGGTTGTGTGTGAATGCTGTTGTGCGATATGGCCGCCACTACACATTTAGTCATTTCACTACCAGTCTAGCATTGCTTGTAAAGTGCTTTGGGATACATTGTGTATAAAAAGTGCTATGTAAATGCTGATTCTTCTTCTTCTCAGTAGTAAAGATTATATGTCTAATTAATTATTCATGAGACAAGTGTGCACTCTGATTGGCTGGTATCCTAGGTGTTAATCCTTTAGAAATGCCTGGTACAGATCACAGTGGCGCACATTTATAAACTGTCTTTTTAAAAAATATGTTTTTCGCTCTGTGTAATATGATTAGACTTACTGTATAATCACAAAAATGACCTCACAACCAGTCATTTCCTTTGGATTAATGACTAGCTAGGTGGGGTTGGCCCTTGGCTGTGCCTAGGGCCACCCTTCCCCCCAAGCTGGTTGTTAATTGCCGGGAAATAACCGGTTGTTCGGTCATTATTACTTCAATAAAGGGACATAGATTACAATTAATAAAATATATGCTAAATTGTGTATGAATGTTATATTTATAAACATTTTCCTGGATGCTGAAGAAAGCTTTTATGGTTGCTGCTGCTCTAATAATCTCAGGGGGATTGGGTTGGGCATCCCTGATTTCAAGCACTGACAGGTGCGTATCTGATCTGCTTAAAAAAGGCAATGCTGCCTCATGAAACAACATCTGTGTGATGGCCCGGAGCCTGCACCTGTGGATGGACTGTGACAGGATGGAGGCAGTACTGATGAGAGGGCAACCTAGGTTATCCAGAGTCTAATGGAGAAAACAAATGAGAAAAGGTAGAGCGACTTCGGTATGTACTGTATACTCTGGAGATGAGGAAAGTGGTAGAGGACATAATAAAAATGAATAAATGGAATTCTTTCTGTATGTCTGTATTTATGTGTTTCTGTATGTACGTACAGTATTTATGTGTTTCTGTATGTCTGTATTTATGTGTTTTTGTATGTATGTATTTATGTTTCTGTAGGTATGTATTTATGTGTTTCTGTATGTTTGTATATATGTGTTTCTGTATGTATGTATTTATGTTTCTGTATGTATGTAGTTATGTGTTTCTGTATGTATGTATTTATGTGTTTCTGTATGTATGTATTTATGTGGTTCTGTACTTACTTATGTGTTTCTGTATGTCTGTATTTATGTGTTTCTGTATGTATGTATTTATGTTTCTGTATTTATGTGTTTCCGTATGTCTGTATTTATGTGTTTCTGTATGTACGTATTTATGTTTCTGTATGTCTGTATTTATGTGTTTCTGTATGTATGTATTTATGTGTCTGTATGTATGTATTTATGTGTGTCTGTATGTCTATATTTATGTGGTTCTGTACTTATGTGTTTCTGTATGTCTGTATTTATGTGTTTCTGTATGTATGTATTTATGTTTCTGTATGTATGTATTTATGTGTTTCTGCATGCATGTATTTATGTTTCTGTATTTATGTGTTTCCGTATGTCTGTATTTATGTGTTTCTGTATGTATGTATTTATGTTTCTGTATGTATGTATTTATGTGTTTCTGTATGTACGTATTTATATATGTATGTATTTATTTATTTATTTATAGATTGATTGGTTTCAAGGGTATCTATCACCAGGAAAAACATACTGAGCAAACAGCTCATTTCCAGATATGTCCAGGGGAAGGGGATGTGGAGAGTGCAGTGATAAGTTAAATCAGTAATGTTCAATTATTAAACAATAATAAGTATAAAAAGTAAAAAGTACACAGTAGATAGCTAAGAGGAAGCACAAAGTAAAGAGTGCAAAACATAGCACATTGATAGCATATCAGTAGCAAACGTTCCACAAAGTGCAACTGGCAGCAAAATGAGGGAAGGAAGGGGGATTGTGAGTACAGCGGGGACTAGTCGGAGGGATAAATTGACCAATAAACCAGGGCAGTAGGGAGAGTGAGTGCATGGAAGGAGCAACAGTGGGATTACCCTAGGATCAGCAGCAACTGCAGGAGTGAGTAGTGAAGTCATGGAGGAGGGATTTTAATGATGTGGAAGAGGGGGCATTGGGAATAGCAACAGGGAGGGTGCTCTAAAGTTTGTCAAAGCGTAAGAAGACTGAAGCTTGCCTACCATAAGATTTTACGGGGGGAGGGGGCAGAGTGAGAGTACAGGTGTCAGAGCTGTGAAGGGAGTAGGAGGGAGGGGAGGAGAGGAGGGAAGAAAGGTGGGGGGAGGGACCCCAGCCAGAATTTGGAGATGAAGGTGGCACAATGAGTGAAACGCCTGGCATCACAGGAGGGCAAGGAGACGGAGGAATACAGGGAACAGTGGTGGATAAACAGTGTGAAGTCAAAAGAGTTGTTTACTCTACATGCAGATACAAGCCCATTGAAGTTGACTGGGTGAAAGTTCAGGAGGGGACGTCCAAAAGTACTTTTTCATGGAAAGAGCAGTGAAGAGGTAAACTGACTGCTGAGTGAAGTGGTCTATGCTAAAACAGTGGCAGGATTCAAACAAGTGTGGGTCAGACACAGGGGCTGGATAAGATCAGAGGCTGTTAGGGCAGGATGGGTAGTAATGGCCACTAGGACTGTTGCACACATATAAGGCAGGGTTGGGCAGACGGGATGGACCTTGGGCCTTTTTGTGCCATTCTGTCCTATGTTTGTATGTTAATCCCACCACTGAGACCATTCGTACAGTTGGAAGAGTGGTTACATGCACATTTGTAGGGTATGAGACCCGCAAACTGAAGGTGAGCAGTTCTGATACACAAGGCCACAGTAATGGGAGGAAAAGTGGGGATGTTGTCCGAGGCCCCGAGCTTAGGAGGGGCCCACCTGAGGAGCTGGCATTACCCCTGGCATTAGCTGGTTTGGAAAACAGGAGCCTATTTCAATTGACTTGTCCTGGGCCCCAGAATTCATAGCTGCCGCCCTGCTGATACCCATAGAATATAAGTGAGTTCACTCTAATAACTGTACAAGTGGTCTCAGTGGTGGAAATAATATATGATTGATCAAACTCAATGGATAGTATATTACATTTTTAAAAGCTCTCACTTGTACGCGCCCATTTCCAGGGCAGCTACGTGGGAGACATCCTTCACAGAATAAGAGTGTCTCACATGTGAAGGAATGGAGCGCTCTGATTCACTGGGAGTGCTCCCACTTTTTATAATCTGGGTTGGGCAGCTCAGAAGAGGCAGGGGTTTGCAGCTTAAGGCTTTTTATGTTATGGCTTTTCCTTTTCTCCCCTATCTCAGGTTGATTCACTACAGACTGTGTACTTTGGAACCTAAACCAGTCTTGTGCTGTTCATTTGGGACGAACACTGACCACAGAGGAAGGAAACAATGCAACAGTAATAAAGCAGGTGGGCGTACCCTGGTTCACTACACTCTCTTACTAGAGGAAAGGGAGCAGCTGGGCTCTGTTACTCTGTAGTGCTCCCTTGGCACTGGATATTTTGGTGGACTGGTGCAGCAGGCATGAGCGATTCAAGTTGCTGTGGTTCGACTAACCCTGGGAGGGGATGCAGTGGTGCTAGCAGTGAGGGCTCGACAGTCTCCCGTCTGCTCAGTGTGGTGGAGAATGAACTGCAGGCTGGTCGAGAGAAAGGCGATCCAACCGAGAAACAGCTCAGTGTCACCCTGGATGATGCCGAACTGTGGAGCCAGTTCAAAGCCATCACCAATGAGATGATCGTAACCAAAAATGGCAGGTAAGCAGCTAGGCCTGCTGGAGGTGTAAAGGTCAGACCAAGAAGAGCAGGTGAGCAGCTAGGCAAAAAAAAAAAAAACAGCTGCACACTAAACAGGTAAATGAGTCAATACCAAGAATTCTTAACAGCAGACATTATGGCACTGCAGTGCTACATGGTGTATGCATCAAACAAGTGCAAACATTTCATACAAGTTCCTTACAGGGGCTTCTAGAACCCCTTTCCCCAGCACTTCAGCTCGTGCTGAGCCTTCCTTGTTTAAAATTCTTGGCATTGTCTTATTTACCTCTGTCGTCTGCAGCTACTTTTTCATTTTGCTTGGATATTTATAAGGGTTAGCCACCCCTTGTAAGTGCACCTCCCTCCTGCATTGAGTGCACCCTCATTTGCTTTTGACCATTAACACAGGTGAGCATCTTGTCCTGCTGGAGGTGTGAGGGATAAAGAAACGCAAGTGAGTAGCTAGTCTTGCTGGCAGTACGAGGGACCAGGAAGGGCAGGTGAGCAGCTAGTCCTGCTGGGGTTGTGAAAGACCCCAGAGTGCAGTGAGTGCCTAGTTCTGCTGGTGGTGTGATAGACCATGATGGACAGGTGAGTAGCTATTCCTGCTAGGGGCCTGAGGGACCATGAAGGATAGGTTAGCATCCACTGTTGCTAGGGGTGTGAGGGATCACAAAGGACAGATGAACAACTAGCTCTTCTGAGGGTGCGAGACACCAAGAAGGATAGTGTAGCAGCAAGTCCTGCTGGGGGTGTGAAGGATCATGAAGGACAGGTAAACAGATAGTCCTACTGCAGATAATATGCATTTGAGTCTGACTGTGATGTTAATCCTTTGCTGCTAGTAGCTATTATCTTTTACAGTGCCTCTCATCTCATCCTCCGAGTGCACTCTCATGTTGTGAAACTGGTCTTGACATATATAGGTTTAGCTGACCCCAGAGACTGCATGAACCCCAGCACTGTTTGCAGCAGCCCTTGTGTGTTTGGAACAGAGGAGCAGATAGTACAGCTGGGGGATGTGAGAGACCATGCAGGACAGGTTAGCTGCTAACCCTGCTGGTGCTGTGAAGGACCATGAAGGGCAGGTAAGCTGCAAGTCCTGCTGGAGCGTGAGAGACCATGAAGGACAGGTGAGCAGCTAGTCTTGCTGTGGGTGTTTGGGACAATGAAGAGCAGGTGAGCAGCTAGTCCTATTGTGGGTGTTCGGGACCATGAAGGACAGGTGAGTAGCTAGTCCTACTGGGGATTTGAGGGACCATGAAGGACAAGTGAGCAGCTAGTCCTGCTAGAGGTGTGAGGGACCATGAAGGACAGGTGAGTAGCTAGTCCTGTTGGGGATCTGAGAGACCATGAAGGACAGGTGAGCAGCTAGTCCTGCCAGGGGTGTTAGGGATCATGAAGGACAGGTGAGTTGCAAGTCCTACTGGGTGCCTGAGGGACCGTGAAGAATAAATGGGTAGCTAGTCCTGCATGGGGTTGAGGGGCCATGATGGACAGGTCAGTAGCTAGTCCTGTTGGGGGTGTTTGGGACCATGAAGGACAGGTGAGCTGCTGGTCCTGATGGAGGTGTGAGGGGCCCTGAAGGACAAATAAGCTGCTAGTCCTGCTGGGGGTGTGAGGGACCATAAAAGACAGGTGATTAGCTGAACCTCCTGCTGTGGGTGTGGGAATGGATGGCGGGGAAATTTAAATGACCTCCATGCATTTGTTTAAAGTGAAGCAATAAGCCCAGATAAGCGACAGAATGAGAAGGGACCTGCAGAAACTTGAAGAATGGTCAGGGGTTTAGCAGTTGAAATTCAATGCAAAGAAGTGCAAGATAATGCATATGGGGCACAAAAACCCTGGCACAATATATCAGTTGGGGGGTGAGGATATAGCATGCACCAAGCAGGAAAGGGATCTTGGGGTTATCATCTCTGATGACCTCAAGGTAGGGAAACAGTGTGACAAGGCAGCAGGCAAAGCAAATGGGATGCTGGGATGTATAGGTAGGAGCATCACCAGCAGGAAAAGGGAGGTCATAATTCCACTATACAAGACACTAGTGAGGCCCCACCTGGAGTACAGTGTACAGTTCTGGAGACCATACCTACGTAAGGACATAGACAGGGTAGAGAAGGTTCAGAGGAGGGCAACAAAGATGGTGCATGGATTGCATCACAAGTCCTATGAAGACAGGTTGAAGGAACTGAACATGTACTCCCTGGAGGAGAGGAGGGAGAGAGGGGATATGATAGAGACATACAAGTATCTTACAGGGAGAAACAGGGTGCAGGAATATACTATTTTTAAGTGAAAAAGATGTTCCAGGACTAGAGGGCATGGGATGAAGTTGGAGAGAGGACGATTCAGAGGAAACGTGAGGAAGAATTTCTTCACAGAATGGGTGGTGGACAAGTAGAACACCCTGCCAGAGGAAGTGGTGGGGGCTGAAACAATCATGGGATTTAAGAATGCATGGGATAGACATAAAGGAATTCTGGAGGTCAGGGGTAAGGGGCAACAGACTTCTAGGAAAACATAAACTGAACTTACAAGCTCAAATGGGCAGACTGGGTGGGCCATAGGCCCTTATCTGCTGACACTGTTTATGTATCTAGTTGGGGAGCTGAAGGTTCCCATTGCAATCTCTTTGGAATAGTCACCAAACAGGATCTTGGGAGTAAAGCCATGTTTACACGGTTGATATGCTGTGACTTCTACAGTACTCCCAATTTGCTGCAAGTGCCAGGGCCGATCAAATGTTTTGTCTAGATGGACCCTCTCAGCACCAATGCAAGCCACGCTGGAAATGGGACACACATCCACACAGGAAGCAGCGGAGGGTCCTGGGAGACAGATTGCACTGCTAAGTTACATCGGAGTGAGCCTGTCCACATGGCTGCTTACACCACTCACTCTGATTGGCATCCCTAAGTTTCCTACAGATCCAGAAGTGGTGCAATCATCAACTTACTGTGGTCCAGTAAGTGTCTACACAGCTGTCTTTGCACTGGAGCAACCCAAGTCCTCACATTACTCCAGTGCAAATGCGACCATGTAAACGGGGCTTAAGATATGCACTAGGACTGACACTAAGCTGATAAAATTATGGAATACATTTGATACTGGAGGAACTTAAAGTTTCTTTACTCATTTGGAAATTCAGGGAGGATAGATATTGTCTCCAGATGGATATCAACTACAACCATCTGGATTTTAAGTGCATTTAAACAAGAGTGGAACCACAAAATGTGGAAAAAGCTGTATGATAAGGAGAGTAGCACACCAAGTTGACTGTGTTTACAATTTTTAATTTACTCTTTTTTTTTTTGTAATTTCTGTTTATGTCCCATTGCTTCCCCCCCAATCTCCCTCCAGACTCCCAAAGCATTCTGCTGGTCCCTCTGTACCTGTAACAAGGTACCATCCTTCATAGAACCTTGGCTTGCCTGCCTGGTGGGAACAGAGTGGAGGGGATATACCCCCAAAACTTTTTGACTCTTGTCAGGAGTTGTCCATTGGCTCAGCAAGGATGGATTGAGCAGTGCTGGGGTCTTTCATCTTCGGGAAGGCAGGGCATGGCATTTTTCAGTTTTCTCCCTCACCTGCAGGAAGCCTTGTATGTAAGGGCTACAAGGGCAGAACGGATGCAGAGCATAGCGCCGTCCGCAGTCAGCATGGCTCCTCCCACCCACTGGTCTAACTGCTCAGCACTGCCCCCTGCATCCAGGTGGCAGTGTGACTGTGGTAGATGGGACATTTCCCAGAGGACAGCCTCCACCGAGATGCTCAATCCTTCTCACCCCCCCGGCTGCCCCCGATGACTCAGGCTTGTTCCCGCACCTGGGTCGCCAGTGTCACGAGCGGTAGAGCTATTGCTGTGCTGACTTGCCAGCTTGCATTTTCTTTTTAACCTTGTGTAAAACCTAGGTGGCGCTATCCGAAGGGCTACTACCCCTGCCTGCTTGGCTAGTAGCAGGTTAAGGGGCCTGAGTTCTGAAACGGGTGCCTCCACCCAGAGGTCAGGGTTGGTAGTGGTCAAGCTAACCTGGGCACAGCCCTCCGGGACACTGTAACCCCCCTCTTTCCTCTCTAGTGGTCTGAACACTGTACAATAATCACTTTCACAATACCCCTGGTACACCACACAAGTACCCACACTGTTTGCACTTACCAACAGTGCTGGTTCCTCTGGCTCGACCCTGGGGACCCCCTGTAAAACAAGGTTATGCACAGCAAATAGCAATCTACTAAGCAGTCCATTGTGTCTGTAGACATCTGTTCATTTCTATCAAACTTTCGGCACAATGCTCAGATGTCAGGTTCAGACAGCCTGACCCAGTCGCTCTTGGTAATGGGCCTCCGGGATAGGGCGTTAGCATCAATATGATTCAGGCCCGGTCTGTATTCGACAGCATAATCATATGTTGACAATGCAGAAAGCCACCAGTGCCCTGTGGCGTCTAACTTAGCTGAAGTCTGTACATAGGTCAATGGGTTATTGTCAGTCCTCACCAATATTTTTGCCCCATAGAAGTAATTGTGAAACTGGTCGACAATGGCCCATTTTAACACAAGGAACTCCAACTTGTACACAGGGTAGTTTCGCTCTGACAGGGTCAAGCTCCTACTGGTGAATACCACTGGTCTCAAACCATCCTCATGGTCTTGATACATTACAGCTCCTAGACTCTGCAGACTGGCATCAGTATGCAGCACATAGGGTTTGGTGGGATCAGCATAAGCGAGGATGGGAGGTGTGGGTGAGCTGGTATATGGCTTCGTTGAAAGCTGCTTCACAGTCAGGCATCCAATGGGACCCAAAAAGTTCACCTGGGTGGAAATATGCTTTGGTTCTTTGATGGACCCTTTTTTGTATTTCCGATTGGTAGGAGGGTAACCCTGGGTAAGATTCAAGAGTGGCCGAATCACTTTGGAATAGTCCTTTATAAACCGGCAGTAGTAGCCACAGAATCCCAGGAAATGTTGTAGTTCTTTCAAATTGTGGGGCTGGGGCCAAGTAGTCAAGGCTTCAACTTTACTAGGATTAGTCTCTATCCCCTCTGTAGACACTATGTGCCCCACATACTTCACAGAGGTTTGGAAAAACTGGCACTTGTCAATGGACAGCGTGAAGCCGAAATCTTCCAGTCGGTCTAGTACTTTGAACAGTCGACTCTCATGTTCCTCTAAGGAGCTCCCAAACACAGACAACGTCGTCAAGATACCAGGCATTCCAGCAAATTCATGTCTCCCCGCTTGTTCCATCAGTCGTTGGAAGGTGGCTGGGTGCCGAAATCCTGTGGCATTCTCAGGAATTTGTAGAACTTCAAAGGACAGATGAAGGCTGTCTTCTCATGGTCCTCCAGAGCCATCGGAATCTGGTAATATCCACGGCAAAGATCCAACACCGAGAACCATTTGTTCCCATTCAAACAATCCAGAGCATCTTGTATACGGGGCATGGTGTATGGATCAGGGATGGTCCGCCTGTTGAGGGTCCGATAATCCACACACATTCGTACTGTTCCATTCTTCTTATGCACAGCCACAATGGGAGAAGCATATGGGCTCCTGGATTCTTGTATCACACCAGCCGCGAGCATTTCCTGCAAGTGTCTTCTCATATTGTCTATGTCTGCAGGGGCTAGGCGTCGAGACCTCTCTCGAAATGGCCGTTCATCATGCAGGTGTATGTGATGCTCTGCATCCTGGACACATCCCACATCCCATTCCTTCAACGAAAACACTTGATCTCTCTGGGCAAGTTTCTGGCTAATTCTAGTCTTCCATTCAGCTGGCAATGGGGAGTCACCAAAATCAAACAAGTCGGGAGTCACTCTATCTGTCTTGCCAGGGTGCTTGTTGCTGGGCAACACTGCAGTGTCTGCACAGTGTACCATAGCTAGGGTGTATCCTCTGTTCACCCGGATCTCCCGATCTGACACATTATGAATCTGGATGATCACTAGTCGTGCATAGGCATAGGCATGAGCTGGCAAGATGCTGGGCTTAACCAATAATCCTTCCGGCAATTTTCCATCACCTGGTGCTTCCAACATCAGTATTTTGTTCTTGACATCTTTGCGGAGGCAGACCTCCCCTTGAATGGTACACTGGGCATTAGGGGCCAGTACCATTGAATCAGGATCCTTCTTCCACAGGACCCCTACTAGTTCATCCTGGCCTACTCCCTTGGGGTTCTGTTGCAAATCATAGGCCCTCTTGATCAGAATGGAAATTCTTAGGGCCCTCCCAGTCCGTCGCCCTTGTTTCTCATGACAGAGTTGTTCCAGTCTCCCAAACATATGGGTGTTGGTCCCAATTAACAGGGGAACCCCATCATACAGTCCAGTAGGGGGACACACTAGGGCCAGTGTCTCGACTTGCTCCTCTACACTAGTTACAGCTGCAGGAATTGACAACCAGAGGCGGACATATCATAGGTAGGGACAAGACTTGTCGCTCAGCCCCCACACATGTAAGTCTTCCAGAGATTGTAAGGGCACAGCAGATAAGTGTTTATCATATCAGTCCTTAAATACAATGGTCACTTGCGACCCACTATCCAGCACAGCCTGAGTAGGAATATCATTCACAGCCACGGTACTCTCCATTAAAGGGCCCACTATTTTGGACCAGTCTGGAGGGACAGCAGCAGGGGCCTGGACAGATGATTTAGCCACATAGGGATTTGAGTTATTACTTCTTGAACCCTCACTGCAGTCATTTTGGGCACTCCTCGACCGCTGATTCGTTCTCCGAAGCTCGCCTTGAAGCCTATATACAACTTTATCTAGGTCTTTTGTGGACTAGTATTCTCTCTTCATGCCCAACCCACAATTACAATAGCAAAATATGTTTTCTGGGATTTGGGTGGCAAGGCATCACACTGGGAGCTGGGGCGGTGGTACTACCAACTGAAAACCTTGGTGTCATCTCTGTCTGCTGTGTGGTGAGCATTTGGAGACATCTCATCAATTCTATTACTTCCATAGTCAAGACATCGAGTTTCGAGCTGCTGTCAGCAGGAGATGCCTGGATGGACACCCCAACCCCCATAGCAGATGCAGTTGGATAAAGGTCGGTGCCTGTACTTGTAGGATCGGCCTTCATAAAAAGACTGTTTTTTGTTTCCCTGAACTCCCTCAGCAGTTCATCCCATGGTGGCACACCCCTCATTGGTCCCCACTTGGAAAGGGTCTTCAGATGCCGTGATCACTTGGGCTGTACTCACCCTAGAATTACAATCCCCCTCTTCATCTTCAACCTCCTGGAGTTCTTTTATCAAGTCACAATAGTCTGGTGGGTTACCCCTTCTGTCTGGGAGCCTTAATTGAAGGAGCTGCAATTTAGAATGTTTTGCATATTGCAGTATGTGCCCCAACCTCACATGGTTTAAGACACTGGTGGCTACCCCACCTTTTTGGTAAGCCTTCTGCAGCGTTCTTTCCAGATGAGTAACATATGCAGACAAACTTTCCCCTGGCCATTATTTTGTACCTTGAAATTTCCACATCAAGTTCTCCCCTGACTCAGTGCTCCCAAAATTGCCTTCGAGTGCAGATAGGTATTTCTGGGCAGATGCATCAGGGTTTGTGGACCTCAGAAATTTAATGGCCTCTAGGGCGGGACCCCTCAGACGTTCTATGATCCTTTTCTGTTTCTCAGCCTCCGCACACTGCCATTCAGGTACCAAAGGGGCAACACAATCTATCCAGGTCTCCCAATCATCCTCCCCTTGGGGGGTGGGGAGGGTGCCGGAGAAGATTCTCAACCTTCGGTAAGAGTCGTGACTAATGGCAGGTACAGACATAGCAGCCAGCATTGGCACGAGCACAGAAGGAGGGGCAACAATGGGTGCTGGAGCGGGAGGGGGTGTTGGGGGAGGAACACCCCCAGGTGGCAGGAATAGTTTCTTTAAGTCCTCCACAGTTTTCCCTTCCTCCAGCAACAACTTAGCACATTTCTCCTCAAAAGTCTTAGACAGTAGAGGGGGGGCTAATTTTCCCCGGGGTCTTTACTGTCATTAGTTATCACTCTACAGGCAGTGAGGGCTCCTTCGGGGGTGATAGTCCATGGCACTTTGGAACTGTCTACTGGGTCCTTACACTCTACTAATGCTATGAAACTTTGGGTGAGCAGATTAGCCTGTCGACCCACCACCACAGAGTTTTGTAAACATTCAGCCTTGGAAAGTACTCCCTCTACAGTGTCCTTATTGGTACCCAGGGAATATCCAGGATAAGTATAGCATTTTGGGGGTCGATCTCCTGCCCAGTACACCACCCCACCAACTGGTGTACAGCCTTTTCTGTTGGGGTAGCCATTTATTTTTAACAGCAATTCACAAATTTGGCCACTAAAAGACACAAAATCCCAGCGACGAGCCTCCAAGATGTAACCCCTAGGTGGCACTATCCCAAAGGCTACTACCCCTGCCTGCTTGGATAGTAGCAGGTTAACAGGCCTGAGTTCTGAAATGGGTGCCTCCACCCGGAGTTCAGGGTTGATAGTAGTCAAGCTAACCTGGGCACAGCCCTCCGGGACACTGTAACCCCCCTCTTTACAGAACAAAGAGTTCTGAAAGAGCTCTTAAAACTGAAGGTGGACAAAGCAGTGGGGCCTGATGGGATTCATCCCAGAATTCTAAAAGAACTAAGGATAGAACTAGTGACACCAATGACTACCCTCTTTAACAAATCATGGGAGGATGGGGTGGTACCTGAGGACTGGAGGAGGGCAGATGTGAGTCCCCTTCACAAAAGTGGGAGCAAGGCAGAAGCAGAAAACTACAGACCTGTTAGTTTAACCTCAGTGGTAGGGAAAATGATGGAATCACTTCTGAAGGAAAGAATTGTTAGTATCTAGAGGCCAGAGGGGCACAGGACCCAAGGCAGCATGGATTCACAGCGGGAAGGTCATGCCAGACAAATCTGATAGATTTCTTTGACTGGGTGACCAAAGTAGTAGATCAGGGAGGAGCTGTGGACATGGCCTACCTAGACTTTAGCAAGGCATTTGACACAGTCCCACACAAAAGATTAATATACAAGTTAGCCAGCCTGGGAGTGGGTCCCAAGATGACAGCCTGCAAAGAATTGGCTGGAGAATAGGACACAGAGAGTAATAGTAAATGGAGTCCACTCTGGAAAAAGGGGGTTAGCAGTGGAGTACCACAGGGTTCAGTATAGAGATCGTCCTCTCAATGTCTTTATGTTTACATTGCAGAGGGACTGGAAGGAAAAGTATGTCTCTTTGCAGATGACACAAAGATCTGCAACAGAGTTGATGCACAAGGTGGGGTGGAAAGGATGAGAAGGGACTTGGCAAGGTTAGAGGAATGGTCAAATGTATGGCAGCTTAGATTCAATGCTAAGAAGTGCAAGGTAATGCACCTGGGAAACAAAAACCCAGGGGAAGAGTACACATTGGGGGGTGAGATACTAACAACAACAAAAATGGAAAGGGACCTGGGGGTAACATAGAAACATAGAAGTTGACGGCAGATAAGGACCGCAAGGCCCATCCAGTCTGCCCATTTCTTTTTCTACCTTATAAATGTGCCATCGGCCTTTGCTCTGTCAGTGACCTATCTATTCGTAGTCATTTGTATTGCTCCCTTATGCCTATCCCATGCCTGTTTGAAGCCCTGCACTGTATTCATAGCCACCACTTCTTGTGGTAAGCCATTCCATGCATCTACCACCCTTTCTGTGAAAAAGAATTTCCTCACATTCCCCTTAATGGCCTCCCTCTAATCTCATGCTGTGTCCTCTTTGTCCTGCTATTTTTCTTATATTTAAACATGTTAGACTCTTTCACCTTGTTTATGCCCTTAAGGTGTTTAAATGTCTCGATCATATCACCTCTCTCCTCCTTGCTCAAGGGTATACATATTGAGCTCCGTTAATCTGTCCTCATATGTCTTCTGATGCAGTCCCTGCACCATTTGTTGCCCTTCTCTGGACTGCCTCAATTTGATTAATGTCCTTGAGAAGGTGTGGCCTCCAATACTGCCAGTACTCCAGATGGGGCCTAACCAATGTCTTGTACAGAGGGATTATTACCTCCCTCTTACGACTTGTGATACCCCTACTAATACACCCTAACACCCCCCTAGCCTTACCTACTGCTTTAGAGGTCTGCTTGGATGATTTTAGGTCATCAGTGATGATGATGCCCAAGTCTCTTTCTTCCTTTGTGACTGCTAGCAACTCCCCTCCCAGCCTATAAGTGGCTTCAGGGTTTCTCTTCCCTATGTGCATGGTAGTCATATCAGACGACCTAAAAGTGGGCAAGCAATGTGAGAGGGCAGCAAGGAGGGCTGGGGGGATACTGGGATGCATAGGGAGAGGCATCACCAGCAGAAAACAAGAAGTTATTATCCCTCTGTACAGACAGCTGGTGAGACCACATCTGGAGTACTGCGTGCAGTTCTGGAGACCCAGTCTCTGCAAAGACATAGACAGGATGGAAGCTGTCCAGAGGAGGGCAACTAAAATGGTGCAGGGTCTGCACGGAAGACATATGAAGTGAGACTTAGGAGCTTAATATGTATAGCCTCGAGGAAAGGAGGGAGAGGGGGACATGATAGAAACTTTCAAGTACCTCAAGGGAATCAACAAAGTCCAAGAGGGTAGCATCTTTCAAAAAAAGAGGTGTGCAAGAACAAGGGGGCACAATTTGAAGATAGAAGCGGGCGGCTCAGAGGTAATTTAAGGAAGTATTTTTTCACAGAGAGGGTTGTGGATGCATGGAACAGCCTTCCAGAGGAGGTTGTGGAGTCAAAAACAGTGGTGGAATTCAAGCATGCATGGGACAGTCATAAGGCAATTCTAGTGGGTGGGGTTAGGAAGAAGTAGGCTGCTGGTTAACTAGGATCTGCAGCTTATCCATCAGGTAGGAAAATGGGCAGACTGGGTGGGCCAAGCGGTCCTTATCTGCCGTCAAATTCTATGTTCGCATCATGGTGACTAGCTCAGAGGTAATCCAGGGATTAATGGAAGATCTTGATTTCCTTTTTTTTTTAAGGGGGGCAAAGTTGTTGCAAACTTCATTAAACTGGGAAATTAACTAATTAAGGGCATGGTCAATGCTGTTCGTGGAGTCAAGGGGTGCCCAGTCAATCACAGACAGGGCAGCAAGGAACTGAGGAAGCTTACCTGTTTTTAAAGTTCGCTTGTATGATAATGTGGGTTTTGATCTGTAAGATTTGTTGGACCATTGGCAGATAACAGGAGAGTGATCACTTAGTGCATCAGGTAGTACTCTGTGTTAGTGATTCTGATGGGATGGGTGGTGAGGATCAGGTCAAGCAGGATTCTATTGCCAGTTTTATAATTGATCCTGGTGGGAGTAGTGACCAATTGGGTTATATCTATTGCTGCAAAGGCATCCTTACACTGGTCAGCTTCTGGCGCCAGCCAGTTATTGTTGAGATCTCCCATTACAATAGTCTCTCCCTGATGGGGGTTGTTAAGGAGGTCAATGACCAGTTTGAAGCCTGATACTTTTTCACATGGTGGAATGTACACAGATACCACTGTTAGTGATTTACCCTGATGGCCAATGATTATTTTTACCGTGAGCAGCTGCAGACTGTTGGCAGAGGGAGACTGTGGGACGACTTGGCCTTGGAGTGTGTCTGTTAAGTAAATTGCACAGACCCCTCTGCGCTTACCAGTTTGGTCAAGTCTGAATAGGACATAGCCGTGGAGGGATACAGCATTATCAGGGACCTTCAGTGATAGCCAGGTTTCGTTAGGGCTATAATGTCAGGTTCATGATGTGACACCCAGACTTGGAGGATATCGAGCTTCGGTAATAAGCTAAAAATTTTAATGGCAGCCAGCTTTAGGGAGCCTTGTTTGCTGTGCCGGAGGCTGGATGTAGTGGGAGGACTGGGGATTGGGTGAACATTCCCAGTGAGTAGTAGGAGAAGACATGCCACCCTGGCCAGGTAGTGGGCAGGGAGCTTGGCAGCATGACACTGTCTCCTTCTGGAGGGTCTTTTTTGGGCGTTACTGCATGGAATGAGTAGCTGAAGGAGGTGGAGGTATTCATGGGGGGTTATCCGTTATTAGTCCAGGTGGCATGCATGTGTGCACAGGGATGTGCAGGGATATGAGCAAGAGTGCTCCCTGGGATATAGCCCGATGTGGGGTGGCAGTGTAGGTCTATGGAGGTGGTACCACTGCAGGGCTGACTAAGGGCAGGATGAGAAGGAAAGGAAGTAGTAATGGTAATAAAATGTTTAAGGACGTGTTGAGGGGGCACCAATAATAAATGCCCAGGGTACAGGCAGTGTGCAGACTTGAAAAGGGTCTGGACAGGTAGGGTTGCTAAAACAGGACTGGGATGAGGCTGAGGAGAAGTAACCAATAGGATGGAAGGACAGAGAAGTGGGCATGGCTAGAGTGTATTTAAAGGAGGCCTAGGAGGGGTGGGAGGAGGGACAAAATATAGACTGTAAAATATTTTAGAATAAAATAAATTTCATCCAGGAGGCCAGGAGAAAGCTGTAAAGGCGCTCAATGAGGAAGTAGGCTAGGCAGCCAGGCGGGCCAATCAGAAGCACTACCTGGACCACCGCACCAATTGGAAGCAGGAGAAAAGGCACCTGTTGTGCCAAAAGCCAGCAGTAGTACCTTAGCTTTTCAGCTGGGCTGAGCTCAGGAGGCCAGTGGGCGAGCAGCGATGGGGTGGGTGGCAGGCGGCCAGTCTGAGTTGGGGTCATGCTGCACCACCGAACAGTCCAGTGTGCCCATTTACAGTGGGAGTCCTAAGGGAGAGAAAATGAGAAACAGATCAGTTTAAAGGCTAGAAGAGAGGAGGGGGAGACTGGCGGCAGACAGAGAATGGGGGCAGTGGTATAATTAAAAGCAAAATAGGGCTGAATAGGATAGTTACAGTGAAAAAGGGACTGACAGATATAGAACAAGGGGGGATTAGAGGCGGGTTGAGCGAGAGGTAGCTTGAATGGGAAGGGGGTGGGGTCCGAGGTCAAGTGCAAAAGCTGCAGAAGTCCGGGGATTCAGAGATCCAGGGTAATACAGAGAGGTGTCTATTGAGGGTTCGGTAGGCAATTGCTTGGGTTAAGAATGGGAGTTAGAAAACAAGATAAAAATAAAAGTGGGTGAAAGAGGGAGTCTAGGCTAGGCAGTTTACAGTGAGGGTCAGGCAAACGGTTAGCACTAAACAATAAGGCAAAATACACAATGCAGTTTGAGGTTAGCAATACTACAAAACACTAAGCACTGTAACACTATAGAGCAGTACAGATTTAAAATATACCAAAACTACAAAACACTAAGCATTATAACATTATAGAGCACTGCAGATTTAAAATACAGACTGTAAAAATATTTTAGAATAAAAAAATGTCATCCAAGGAGGCCGGGAGAAAGCCATAAAGGCACTCAAAAGAGAGTAGAGCCAGGCAGCTGGGCAGGCCAATCAGAAGCCGCTAGCTGGACCGCCGCATCAATCGGGATGCAGGAGAAAAGGTGCATGTTATCCTAGAGCCAGCAGTAGTACATTAGGTTTTCAGCTGAGCTGAAGCTCCAGGAGGCTGGTAAGGTGAGCAGCGATGAGGCGGGCAGCGGGTGGCGGTCTGAGTCGGAGCCATACCGCACCACCGAACAGTCTGGTGAACCCGCTCAGAGTGGGGAGTCCTTAGCTTTTCAGCCAAGCTGAAGCTCCAGGTGGCCAGTGAGGTGAGCAGCGATGAGGTGGGTAGCTGGCGGTGGCCTGAGTTGGGGCCATACCGCACCACCGAACAGTCTGGTGCGCCTGCTCGGAGCGGGGTGTTCTTACCCTTTCAGCCGAGCCAAAGCTCCAGGAGGCCAGTGAGGCGAGCAGCAATTAGGTGGGTAGTGGACGACAGTCTGAGTCGGGGCCGTACTACACCGCCAAACAGTCCGGTGCACCTGCTTGGAGTGGGGAGTCCTTAGCTTTTCAACTGAACCGAAGCTCCAGTAGGTCAGTGAGGCGAGCAACAATGAAGCGGGTAGTGGGTGGCAGCCTGAGTTGGGGCTGTACTGCGCCACTGAACAGTCTGGTCTGCTATAACCTAGAGGTGAGAGTAATGAGCTGTGATTGAGCTTGGTACGCCATAGACTAAGGAGGCTTGAGGAAGAGGTTCAGTGGCTTGGCAGGGAGCTGGGGAGATTGAGAGGGGAGGATGGGGAGGATTGCATCAGTAGGAGGGCTGACATCTAAGAGTATTGTGGGGGCATCACACAGAAGGAACAGTGAGGCAAGGGAGAGGTCAGGGGGAGGAGGCACAGTAGATAGGAACCCAGTTGATGAAGAGTGGACTCTAGTAGGACCTAGAAAAAGAGGAGCAGCATTAGGCAGGAACGAGGAGGAAACACACATTAAGGCAAAGGGAGGAGGGAACATGTTTGCTGTACTAGCAACATATGGGAAGGAGGACGCAGGAGGAGACTGCACAAGGGATAGTACTCACAAAGAGAAGGGAGAGAGGGGCATTACTAGTGGAGAGACTGAGTATGGCATGGCAGGGTGAGGGAAAATACTCGGAGAGGTGAGGAGGGAGCAGAAGGTTGGCAGTCAAACAGGAGGAGGGGGAGGCATCTCAATTGAGAATGGCAGAGGGGAAGACACTGGGACACATTGTAAAAGCACTGTCTTTAGTGGCCCCAGAAATGAGAACCTGGGTGGGGGTAGTGACGATGTACACAAGGAAAGAGGAGGGAGGTGTACTAGTGTTGGGGGACTCCATAATCAAGGGGATCAGATGGGGCAGCAAGGGGGAGATGAACAGTCAGATATGGGTGGAGTCCATACCAGGATTAAAGGCAGACAAGGCAGGACAGGCAATCCTAAGGTGCGTAAGGAGGGGTAGGAGGAAACCACACATTGTGGTACATGTGGGGTCAAATGACCTAATGGGGGAAACAGTGGACATAACAAGGGAGAGGACTGAGGAAGTGGGAAGGTTGTGTGAGGAGTCTGGGGAGTCTGTGGCTTTCTCTGAAGTGCTCCCAGTACCCTACGCAAGCATAGTGAGAAAGGAGAGGATTAGGGAGTTGAACACATGGTTAATAGAATGGTGTCAAACTAAGGGATATGGGGCTGTGGGTGGCTGGGGCAGTACCTGGGACAACAAACTGTTTGCAAGGGATAGGCTGCACCTGAGTGGGGAGGGGAAGGAGGTATTAAAGCAAAGACTGGGGAGGTACAGTATATTGCGACAAAGGTGGATTTAAACTAGATGGGGGGGGTGGCAAGTGGACAGCAGGTAGGCAGGGATCCAATAGATTGGAGTCACAGCCTACCCCCCAGGCTAGCAGGGAAGGACTCGAGGTGGCCTAAAAAGGAGGGAGTAGAAGGAAGGAAATGGAGGCCAACGAAGGGAAGGGGACAGGATGGAGGGTGGTCTCGCTGAATGCAAGAAGCTTAGGTAACAATTCTGCTGAGCTACAGGCACTGTCAGCAGTGTGGAGGGTGGATATTGCAGCTGTCACAGAAACGTGGGCAACTGAGCACCAGGACCAGGATCTGGCAATCCCAGGATACACAGTATACAGGAAGGACCATAAGGAAGGGAGGGGCAGTGGGGTGGCAGTCTATGTGAGGGACAGGATCAAATGCACAACGAACAAGGGGGAAGAAAGGAGAACAGAGGCAACCTGGCTGCAGCTCCTAGACTCAAGGAGTAGGAAACTGAGGTTTGGGGTGGTATACAGGCAACTGTCCCAGTCTGAGGAGCTTCACAGGGAATTAGCAGGACAAATCAGAAAGGTATGTAGGAAAGGGAAGGTGGTCATCGTGGGGGATTTCAACTTGCTGGGGGTTGACTGGAGCATTCCAGTCACCTCCAGTGCTAGAAGCAAGTGCTCCTGGACACAATCCAGGAGGGTCTCCTGACACAGTTGGTTAGTGTTCCTACTAGGCTAAAGAACACTTTAGATCTGGTATTGTCGATGGGGAGGCAGTAAGGGAAATAAAGGTGGAGGACCCACTAGCTGACAGCAATCACCAAACAGTGTGGTTTAATATCACGATGTGCGGGGAGCCAGAGAAATCAGTTACTCAGGTAGTAAACTTCAGGAGGGAAGACTTTGGGAGGATGAAGGAAGTACCGAAAGGGAAACTAGAGGGCATAAGGCAGGAGATGGATGCAGAGCAGAAATGGGATATTATTAAAAGGGGGATTACAGAGGCAACAGAAGCCTGCACCAAGACACAGGGTAAGCGAAGCAGAGCAAGAAAACCATGCTGGTTGAACAGCGAGGTAGTGGAGATGGTGAAAGCAAAATGAGAGGTGCACCAGAGGTATAGAAGGACAGGGAAGGAAGTGGACAGGGAGCAGTATGCAAGACAGTCCAGGGAGGTGACCAGAAAAGTGAGAGAAGCCAAGGCCCAGAGGGAGATGAGATTAGTGCAGGGAATTAATGGGTGGGGAGAAAGACTTTTTCAGATACATCAGGGAGAAAAGAAAGTGCAAGGAGACAATAGTGAGGATAAAGAGGGTTGGGGAGTGGACAGAAAAGGGTGAGGAGCAGGCAGAAGCACTGAATGAATACTTTTGCTCAGTGTTCACGGAAGAAAAGGGGGGACCACTACCAGCATGGGCTGGGAGGGTGTGGACATGGGGAGAGGAGACAACAGATGGAAGAATTGAGACAATTAGAGTCCTGGAGGGACTGAGGGGACTGAAGGTAGACAAGGCACCAGGGTCAGATGGTATCCACCCCAGGGTGCTGAGGGAGATGGTGGGGGTGTTGGCAGAGCTGCTGACGGATCTGTACAGCACCTCACTAGAGTCGGGATGTGTGCCACTGGACTGGAGGATGGCACATGTAGTGCCATTACACAAGAGTGGACCAAGGGATGAACCGGGTAATTATTGCCCGGTAAGTCTCACCTTCATAGTGTGCAAACTCATGGAGACAATACTAAAGGAAAGACTAGTGTCGTACCTGGAGGATAATGGCCTCCAGGATGTGAGGCAGCATGGGTTTGTTTCAGGCAAGTCTTGTCAAACCTGTCTGATACAATATTATGACTGGGTGACAGGTGAGCTGGATAAGGGTCATGCGGTGGATGTTCTTTACTTGGACTTCAGAAAGGCCGTCGATTCTGTGTCTCATGGGTGGCTTGGGGGGAAGCTAACTGGTGTAGGGGTAGGGGCAAAAATGATGAACTGGAATACAAGCTGGCTGAATGGGAGGCTGCAACGGGTGGTGGTGAGAGGGGAACTCTCAACTCCAAGGCCGGTGACGAGTGGGGTGAGGCCTCTGTGTTGGGACCAGTATTGTTTGGGCTCTTCATATCAGACAGTGCATATGGGGTGGTGAACAAGATAAGTCTGCTCGCTGACAACACCAAAATAGGAGCAGTGGTGAATGGAGAGGAGGGATGGAAGCAGCTGCAGAGGGACCTAAGCAAGCTAGAGGAGTGGTCAGAGACTTGGCAGCTGGGGTTCAATGCAAAGAAGTGTAAGGTTATGCACTTTGGGGTGAAGAATCTAAGGAGAGAATACTGGCTGGGAGGAGTTAAGCTGGGGATCACTGAGGAGGAGAAGGACCTAGGGGTAATGATAACAGGGACCATGGACAACATTGCCCAGTGCAGGAGAGTGGCTGCAAAAGCAAACAAAATGCTGGGGTGCATAGCGAGGTGGTTTTCATCCAGGCAAAGAGAAGTGATCTTGCCCCTCTACAGGTCGCTGGCAAGGCGGCCCTTAAGAGCATTGTGTGCAATTTTGGAAGCCATACCTGAAGCATGATATCAGGCTACTGGAGGGGGTGCAGAGGAGGTCAACAAAGATGATATGTGGAATGGAAGGGACAGACTATGACAGCAGGCTGAGAGACCTGAATATGTACACCCTGGAGGATAGAAGTGACAGGGGGGACATGATAGAGACATTCAAGTATCTGAGGGGAATCAATAAGGATGGGGCAGATGGGGTCTTTAAGTTAAGAAGAGGGAGGGTCACCGGGGGGCATGCATTAAGAATAGAGGGGGGAAGATTTAGGAAGGAAATGATACACTATTTCACAGAGAGGGTGGTAGCAAAATGGAACGCCCTACCAGAATAGGCAGCATCATATAAATCTGTGAACAGTTTCAAAGGGCATGGGACAGGAACAGGGAGAGTGAGGTGGGGAGGTGGGGGTGGCAGTGGGATGACAAATGGGAGGGTGGGGCAGCTGCAAACTTGGGGTGCTAGCTGCACACTTGAGCAGACTTAGATAGACTGGGTGGTCTGTTTCTGCTGGCATGTTCGTATGTTCATATGGTACATGCAGCAGACCTGGATTTGATTCCTACAACCTCCACTTGTATACTGTGTAACTGAGCAAGTCACTTAACTTCCCCAGTACTGCCGGGTAGCCTCTGAACACAGACACTTGTGCCTAGTGGGCCTTACCCGGTTACCAAAAGAATAAAATAAAAATAAAAGCATAGATGAAACCAAGTGAAACGTGAGCATTCCTTTTTTAGGCTGGTGAATGTTTCTTATTTACAAGTGTTCAGGGTCTACAGTATAAGTGTGGTGTCAGTGTCTTATACTTAATAAAGTGGCGTCAGGGCTGTTGTAAACTTGTGTAACAAAAGCATTAATTACCCTAATTAAGGTATCTTCACCACTCCCAAAGTGTTTCAGTTGTATTTGGCTGACTAAACATGCTTAGGTCTAACAGCCAGTCTACAATAAACCCAAATGTCCAACCATGAAAACATTCTAATGACTACTAATTAACAAGATTACTTTTTTCTGGCAAAACACATTTTACATTAAACTATTTTCAGTCAGAAAAATAAACAGACAACTGCAGGTGCATGCAGTAAGCACTTTTCTGGCAAACTGCAGCTGTATGCAATAATCACGTTTCTGACAAACTACAGCTGCATGCAATAAGCCCTTTTCTAGCCACTGCAGGTGCATGCAATAAGCACTTTTCTGGCAAACTGCAGGTGCATGCAATGAGCATTTTTCTGGCAAAATGCAGCTGTATGCAAGAAGTACTTTTCTGGCAACTGTAGGTGCATGCAGTAAGCACTTTTCTGACAACTGTAGGTGCTTGCAGTAAGCACTTATCTGGCAACTGTAGGTGCATGCAATAAGCACTTTTCTGGCAACTGCAGGTGCATGCAATAAGCACTTTTCTGGCAGCTGCAGGTGCATGCAATAAGCACTTTTCTGGCAAACTACAACTGCATGCAATACGCAATTTTCTGGCAACTGCAGGTGCATGCAATAAGCACTTTTCTGGCAACTGCAGGTACATGCCATAAGCACTTTTCTGGCAATTTATAATGTTTCTAGAAGCAGCACAAGAAATTACAAGTAATCATGAGAGAGGGTATGCCATAATAGCTGATCTTTGTAAAATAATTCCATGTGAAGTATTTTATTGTAAAACCTAGAGGATTTTTATATGTTGAGTTCCATATACTTACTGTATGTCTAATAGTACTTTATAGAAATACCCCCCAACCCCCACCAGGAAGCCTCATTGGCAGAATGTTGGGACGTATGATAACATTTTTGCCATTAGATGAACTTCAAAGTGGCTTTTTTGTTAGAAGCTGAGCAAGCTGTCCTACCCCCACTCACTTATTTACATAGACTTTGTTGCATCTAAGACCTGCTCCCACAATTAAGAGTCAAAAGGAGCTGTGTGATTACCTGCAGCATACCCTTTTCTGCTTAATACTGTGACACACAACAAACTTTACATTAACCTACCTTTTCTTAGATTAAAATAGGCATAACTGTTAATTGTGACTGCACTTTTCATTACTCCTTTCTGCAATTTTTCACTGACTGCATATTATTTTGTTTGCAATTTTCATTACTCCTTTCTGCAATTTTTCACTGACTGCATATTATTTTGTTTGCAATTTTCTTTACTCCTTTCTGCAATTTTTCTGACTGCAAATGACCTGTTTGCAAATTTCTTCACTCCTTTTTGCAATTTTTCTGTCTGCAGATGATTTATTTGCAAATTTCTTCACTCCTTTCTGCAATTTTTCTGACTGCAAGTGATTTGTTTGCAATTTTCTTTACTCCTTTCTGCATTTTTTCTGACTGTAAATGATTTTTGTTTGCAATTGTCTTTACTCCTGTCTGCATTTTCTCTGACTGCAAATGATTTGTATGCAATTTTCTTTACTCCTTTCTGCATTCTTTCTGACTGTAAATGATTTTTGTTTGCAATTGTCTTTACTCCTGTCTGCATTTTCTCTGACTGCAAGTGATTTGTATGCAATTTTCTTTACTCCTTTCTGCATTCTCTCTGACTGCAGATGATTTTGTTTGTAATTTTCTTTACTCCTTTCTGCAATTTTTCTGATTGCAAATGATCTTGTTTAAACAAAACTTTAGTTTCATGTGCACAGAGCACCTGCCCTGCAGGGGTGTAAACTCCCCCAGCCCACCACAGCTGGGCACTGCAGCAGCAAACCACAGCACCCTCACCACCCCAGGCTGGGACAAACTATAACCAGCAGTGTTCTGCCAGCATTAGATGCCTATTACCAGCCCCAAACCCAGCTCACAGGCATGGCAGTGCAACATGCTACCATCGAACCATTGGGAGACCCAAATTTACTAGGTGACAGAGTGGCTCAGTGGAGAGCACATCTGCCTCAGGACCTGAAGGTTGTTAGTTCTGGTCCCAAACTGAGATGGAGCTAATACCGTAAGTACTACCACCCAAATGCAGTACTAAACGGATGTTGCACTGTCAGGGTGAGCCATCCTTCGGATGAGACATTAGACCAAGGTCCTGTCTGCTTTTTCTGGTGGTTTTTTTTTTGTTATTTTACAATTTTGGGCCAGGAAAGACACACTAAGCTGAGACGTGTTTCTAGGTGCATCCTGAGAGCACAGGAAAGTTAAGTGACTTGCTCATGGTCACACAGTATGCAAGTGGTAGCTGTGGGATTCAAACCCACTTCTCCAGATTTGCAGCAAAGTGCTCTTAACCACTGTTGTTTATTTATTATGTTAACTGTATGTAAGTGTTGGACTGTTTAAGCTTAGGAAAGCTGGAAGGGACCTGAGATTGACACATGGTGCACAACTGTGCATTCCCAGCTATAATCTGAATATTGGAAGATCTTCTATCCCATTTAGATGAGTTTCCTCTGGAATGATTCACGTCAATGTTTAAGAAATCCAGGGGTTAAAATCAGTGCTCCTAAATTTGTTCAGTGGTGTACCATTTGGACAAAGACTGCTTACATTTGCAATCAATGTAATGTATTTTAAAGTTTGATCTGTTGACCATCTATGTTGATGTTGGTTATGTTCTTCACTGTTTATTTATTATGTTAAGTGTATGTAAGTGTTGTCTAATTTATGTGGAACTTTGCACTTTATTGGACCTGAAACTTCACTGAAAATGAGCTCAGCTCAGTGGAATGTCTCCAGTATTCTTTGAATAAAAATGATTTACTACTACTAGTGCTACTACATGCTATACTGCCTCTCTACAGTGGTAGTTCAGGTGTATGTTAAATATCCCATGGCACTTCTCAAAAAGACTAGGGGAATTTCTCTGTTATACAACATGAAAGGAGTGTGTACACATGAGTGGTTAATGCAGAAATGCAATTTTATTTAAAGTGTGGAGGATGCTGCCTGCTAACATGCAAGAACTGCCCATGCACGTTTGGAGCATATATGCTCCTTCATCAGGGAGAATTTCCCCAGTAGCATGGCTAAACTTCCCTTATTCACTAAAAATATCACCAACAGCTTATTCTGGTTCAGTTTAAGTTGGTCTGCATCTGTATAACACACACACACACACACACACACACACACACACCACGAGAGGTTGAAAATGGGCAGCCTCCTTTCATGGTCAACAAAAAATAAATAAATAAATTTAACACTTTTGGCTACTATTTATGGTGGATAATCCTGTTCCAACTTAAGACTCAGTCTGGGCACAGGTTCTTAATAGCAGTTACATTCCACATCAGTAGAACTACTGTAACTCAGCACTGCTTGTGTAAATGTAGTAACAAATGTTCTCTAAATAACATTACTTCTTTAAAAACTAAAACCGGCCCAAAGGAAGTCTGACCTCCTGGAAAGGCAGCTAGGAGTGCTTTGTAATTCTTCTAAGGAAAGCAATCATAGTTTGAATCCATGGAATGCTAAATCCCATCCCTTCCACTTCCTAATGCGTTGCACCACCTTCAGACATTTTCTGACATCTGAGCACCCTCTCTACAATTCACTGAGGGTGCTGGTTTGCAACGTTAAAATATCCTACAGTGCACTTTTGCCATCTTTCAAGTAACATGGCACTAATCATATCCCCTGAGGTTTGGAGACTGTGCAAATATACATCTCTGCTAAAGTGTATGTTATAGCAGAGGGTATACAAATTTACAACATTTCTGAAACTTTCATTAGAAAGCATTGCTTCACTCATAGGGCAGTGGGTTAACATGTGGGTCTGCCTACTTGGTGAGGTTGTGGAGGCCAACATGGTTCAAGCAGGACAAGACTGATTCTTGTAAGGCTTTGCCTGTAGTATGGAGGGGCAGTGGGTGACCACACCATGCCCCCTCCACGTGGTTAGGGTAGCGCATATCCAAGCATCCTTTGGAGGCTCTGAATTTTTGTTGTACCACGTGGCTGCTTG
The DNA here is from genome assembly GCA_016271365.2 of Neoceratodus forsteri. Lineage (NCBI taxonomy): Eukaryota > Metazoa > Chordata > Ceratodontiformes > Ceratodontidae > Neoceratodus > Neoceratodus forsteri. The sequence continues at coordinate 72,888,263 of CM057458.1, read as the reverse complement.
TCCTGTTTCTCTTCCCCCACTTCACAGCCGTGTGTTTTCTTTCAGGTATCCCCCACTCTGCTGCTTGGCTGCTTTCGTCTGCCTCCCTGTTGGTAACTTGGGCTTAGCATTGGGGTGGTTTAGGGGGTTCCCAGGTCAGCACTGTCTGCATGCTTCTGTACTGCTCAGCACATCTTCTGGCTGCCACTCAACCAGTTTCCACTGGATATAGTTCCTGAGCTGTGCCTGCTTTCCCTTATGCCATCCACCAGGAGGGGGGGTCCTGAAGGGCTGCTGGATTTACATGTCACCAACTAGCCTTCTTTCACAGCATTGAGGAAAGAGAGAACCAGTGGGTCCTAAAGACTGCCCTATGCCACACCCTCTGTTCCTTGACAAGAAACTCTGCCAGTTATCTGACTGTTTAACCTTTGCATTTTTACTACACACTGCCCCCTATTATTGTGAATATAATGCACTTCACTGCCTTAGCCTAATTAGCCATGCTATCCACATTACAGTCCTCATTCTCTGTACCCACAGCATCAGCCTCCAATGGCTTTTCTGTCCATGGGTGGTGTGGGTCCATCATGTCTGTAATTTGTCTCATTTTGTCTCAGTCACTACTCAGTCACACTATGCTCAGTCACTCAGTCTAGCTTGCCTTGTTTTTTTTCCTTACTCTTACAACAGCCATCAGGGTTCACCATCAGCCTCCTGCTGCAGTTCTGCTCCTACTTGCTATGGATGCATGCTTACTATGACCACTCAGGGCTTCCAGAGCTCCCTGCCCTGAAGGCCAACAGTTTTGTGAAGTCTGTATCTTTAGGGTGGGTCCCTCAACTCAGGCAGAGTCCTTCTCCTTCTACCATTTGGGTGAGAATGTCCTACGCTCTTGGGGAAACTTTAGCCATGCAGATCAATTCAGCAGCACCTCTCCGTGTAGCATTTAAGACTTCAGCTATCAGGGGGTGAAGCCTCTCCATTCTTGGAGGCTCCTTTAGCTCTGCAGACCATGTCAGTAGCACCTTTGATGGCTATTTCTCCCTATGACCACCTAAGGTTCACCTGGTCTCCTCCTACTTCCTTCCTCTGCCCTTCAAGGGTGAGGATCATACAACTATCAAAACTTTCTGCCCTCAAGGGCTCAACTCCATGCCTTGCCGTCCCAAGGGTTTGGCATCTTCCCCAGGCCACCTCTGGTTAAAGACCAGGTGAGTACCATCAGTGGTTATAGCTCTCCTGTTTCCCACTTTGGATGGTTAGGCCTCCATTGTGGGGAACCTCCTTTAGCTGCAGAGATCAGCTTGCAGCACCCTCACATCATTCTCACTAGAAGGGTAGAGTAAGAGCCATTCCTCTAAAATCTTCCCCTGAATTGGGTTTCCAAACTGCAGTAACTGAGCCATCACTAGGAAGTGTAAGGAAACACAGAAGGAGCAGGACAGAGAACTGTACCAGTTAAAGCAGAAGGAAGTGGGGAAGGCAGTCAGAATAGCAAAAGCCCAAACTGAGGAAAAGATAGTCAACTCAGTTAAGAATGGGAATAAAACCTTTTATAGGTACATTAGGGAGTGACGAAAGATGAAGGAAGGGATAGTGAGGCTTACTAAAGGGAAAGGAGGGTGGGCGGAGGATGACAGTGAAAAAGCAGGGATACTGAATGAATACTTCTGCTCAGTATTCACAAAAGAAGATGAGAGGGGGGTACCAAAATCAAAGAATAGAAACACTCTGGATAGGGAGGTCGATACCAGTCCATTCACAAAAGAAAGGGTCCTAAAAGAACTCTTAAAACTGAAGAAGGACAAAGCAATGGGACCTGACGGGATTCACCCAAGAATTCTCAAACAAATAAGAATAGAATTAGTGACACCACTGACTACTCTTTTTAACAAATCATGGGAGGATGGTGTAGTAACAGAGGACTGGAAGAGGGCAGACGTGATTCCCCTTTACAAAAGTGGGAGCAAGACAGAGGCGGGAAACTACAGACCTGTTAGTTTGACCTCAGTGGTAGGGAAAATGATGGAATCACTTCTAAAGGAAAGAATTGTTGAGTTCCTAGAGGCCATTGGGCACAGGACCCAAGGCAGCATGGATTCACAGCAGGAAGGTCATGTCAGACGAATCTAATAGATTTCTTTGACTGGGTGCCCAGTGTGGTGGGCCAGGGAGGGGCTGTGGACATGGCCTACCTAGACTTTAGCAAGGCATTTGACACAGTCCCACATAAAAGATTAATATACAAGTTAGCCAGCCTTGGAGTGGGTCCCAAGGTGGTAGCCTGGGTTAAAAATTGTCTGGTCAACAGGATACAGAGGGTAATAGTAAACGGAGTTTACTCTGAAGAAAGGGGGGTTACTAGTGGGGTACTGCAGGGTTCAGTACTGGGACTGGTCCTCTTTAATGTCTTTATAAGTGACATTGCAGAGGGACTGGAAGGAAAAGTATGTCTCTTTGTAGACAACACAAAGATCTGCAACAGGGTTGATACAGAAGGTGGGGTGGAGAGGACGCAAAGGGAATTGGCAAGGTTGGAGGAATGGTCAAACATATGGCAGCTTAGATTCAATGCAAAGAAGTGCAAAGTAATGCACCTGGGAAACAAAAATCCAAAAAGACTAGGGGAATTTCCCTGTTATACAACATGAAAGGAGTGTGTACACATGAGTGGTTAATGCAGAAATGCAATTTTATTTAAAGTGTGGAGGATGCTGCCTGCTAACATGCAAGAACTGCCCATGCACGTTTGGAGCATATATGCTCCTTCATCAGGGAGAATTTCCCTGGTAGCTTAGCTAAATTTCCCTTATTCACTAAAAATATCACCAACAGCTTATTCTGGTTCAGTTTAAGTTGGTTTGCATCTGTATAACGCACACACACACACACACACACACACACACACACACACACGTCGAGGTTGAAAATGGGCAGCCTCCTTTCAAGGTCAACAAAAAATAAATAAATAAATTTAACACTTTTGTCTACTATTCATGGTGGATAACCCTGTTCCAACTTAAGACTCAGTCTGGGCACAGGTTCTTAATAGCAGTTACATTCCCCAGAAATGGAAGGGGACCTGGGGATAGTCATAGCAGATGACCTTAAGGTGGGCAAACAATGTGAGAAGGCAGTAATGAGGGCTGGTGGGATACTGGGATGCATAGGGAGAGGCATCACCAGTAGAAAACAAGAAGTTGTTATCCCTCTGTACAGACAGTTGGTGAGACCCCATCTGGAAACATAGAAACATAGAATTTGATGGCAGATAAGGACCGCTTGGCCCACCTAGTCTGCCCATTTCCCTACCTAATGGATAAGCTGCAGATCCTAGTTAACCAACAGCCTACTTCCTCCTACCCCCCCACTAGAATTTCCTTATGTCTGTCCCATGCATTCTTGAATTCCCCCACTGTTTTTGAGTCCACTACCTCCTCAGGAAGGCTGTTCCATGTATCCACAACCCTCTCTTTGAAGAAATACTTCCTCACATTACCTCTGAGCCGTTCCCCCTCTATCTTCAAATTGTGCCCCCTTGTTTTTGCACATCTCTTTTTCTGAAAGATGCTACTCTCTTGGACTTTGTTGATTCCCTTGAGGTATTTAAAAGTTTCTATCATGTCCCCCCTCTCCCTCATTTCCTCTAGGCTATACATCTTTAGTTCCTTTAGTCTTTCTTCACATGTCTTCTGATGCAGACCCTGCATCATTTTGGTTGCCCTCCTCTGGACAGCTTCCACCCTGTCTATGTCTTTGCAGAGATGGGGTCTCCAGAACTGTACACAGTACTCCAGATGTGGTCTTACCAGCTGTTTGTACAGAGGGCCAACAACTTCCTGTTTTCTACTGGTGATCCTCTCAATATGTGTTCAGTATCCCCACCCCTCCTTACTGCCTTCTCATTGCTGGCCCACCTTTGGGTCATCTGATATGACTACCCCCAGGTCCCTTTCCATTGTTGTTGTTGTTGTTGTTGTCAGTATCTCACCCCCCATTGTGTACTCTTCCCCTGGGTTTTTGTTTCCCAGGTGCATAACTTTGCACTTCTTTGCATTGAGTCTAAGCTGCCATACACTTGACCATTCCTCCAACCTTGCTAAGTCCATTTTCATCCTTTCCACCCCACCTTGCGTATCAACCCTGTTGCAGATTTTTGTGTCATCTGCAAAGAGACATACTTTCCTTTCTAGTCCCTCTGCAATGTCACTTGTAAAGACATTAAAAAGGACCGGCCCCAGTACTGAACCCTGCAGTACCCCACTAGGAACCCTCTTTTCATCACTGTGGACTACATTTACTATTACCCACTGTGTCCTGTTGTCCAACCAGTGTTTTACCCAGGCTACCACCCTGGGACCCACTCCCAAGCTGGCTAATTTGTTTATTAATCTTTTGTGCGGGACTGTGTCAAATGCCTTGCTTAAGTCTAGGTAGGCCATGTCCACAGCCCTCCCTGGTCTACTGCTTTAGTCACCCAGTCAAAGAAATCAATTAGATTAGTCTGACATGACCTTCCCTGTGAATCCATGCTGCCTTGGGTCCCTGTACTGGCCTCTAGGTACTCAACAATTCTTTCCTTCAAGTGATTCCATCATTTTCCCTACCACTGAGGTCAAACTGACAGGTCTGTAGATTCCTGCCTCTGTCTTGCTCCCACTTTTGTGGAGAAATCACATCCACCCTCCTCAGTCCTCAGGTACCACACCATCCTCCCATGATTTATTAAAAGGATAGTCAGTGGTGTTACTAGCTCTTCCTTAGTTCTTTTAGAATTCTGGGGTGAATCCCATCAGGCCCCATTGCTTCATCCACCTTCAGTTTTAAGAGTTCTTTCAGAACCCTTTCTTCTGTGAAAGGACTAATATCAACCCCCCTATCCAGAGTGCTTCTATTGACTGGATTAGGTATCTCCCCCTGCTTTTCCATTGTGAATACTGAGCAGAAGTATTTGTTCAGTATCCCTGCTTTTTCACTGTCACTCTCTGCCCAACCACCTTCCTCTTTTTTTCAGCCTCAGTATTCCTTCCTTGGAGTTCTGCATCCAGTTCTGGAGACCCCATCTCTGCAAGGACATAGACAGGATGGAGGCTGTCCAGAGGAGGGCAACTAAAATGGTGCAGGGTCTGCACCAGAAGACATACGAAGAGAGATTAAAGAAGCTTAATATGTATACACTTGAGGAGAGGAGGAAGAGGGGTGGCATGATAGAAACTTTCAAGTACACCAAGGGAATCGACAGAGTCCAAGATGGTAGCATCTTTCAGAAAAAAAGATGGGCAAGAACAAGGGGGCACAATTTAAAGATAGAGGGGGGACGGTTCAAAGCTAATGTGAGCTAGTATTTTTTCATGGAGAGGGTTGTGGATACATGGAACAGCCTTCCTGAGGAGGTAGTGGACTCAAAAACAGTGTGGGAATTCAAGAATGCATGGGACAGACATAAGGATATTCTAGTGGGGGGTAGGAGGAAGTAGGCTGTTGGTTAACTAGGATCTGCAGTCTATGCATTAGGTAGGGAAATGGGCAGACTAGGTGGGCCAAGCGGTCCTTGTCTGCCATCATATTTTATGTTTCTAGTTCTGTCCCTAACCTGGAGGGAAAGTGATCAAGGTATTGGATACCCCAGAGGTTTCCTCCTTTTTAAGGTTTTTTCCTCTCCTCCATGCCAAACATCATAAAAGTTAAGTACTCTCTGCAGGAGTTGGAAATGGTTGGTGGCTCTCCTGGGTCTGTGTCTCAGTCTGGCTATGTCTCTTCTCTTCGGGGAAAAGTATGCTTATCTGTATTCCACTGTGCAACACTCTTGTATCCATAAGAGGCTCTCCTAGTGCTCCAATTAACTTATCATAGATCATGGCACCATTAAAATAGAACTTTGCGGTCCATTTCTGCAGCGGTTTTCAAGAAACCCATTAGAGTGAGCATGTGAAGTGCTCTTGCTGCCAAATGGTAACTGGCATGTGGTCTGCTGTCTCTGCAAAGCGGACATGAGTATTTGCTGTTTGGCATAGAGAGTGAGAGATAAATCAGAGCTACTGCTTTCATTTTGTTGTAAAAGCCTGCTGGCTTACATTTCTGCGGCTGTGTGACTGAAGTAAGATGGTGGCCGGGCTGGGCTGTCATCTGCAAGTGTTCTGAGGGGAGCCAAATTCCTCTTGTTTTGCTCAACTACTATTTCTATTTTATTTAGGAGAATTCATTACTTTATGACTCAGTGACTGCTTGCTGCATGCAGAGTTCTAGTTCGGTTTTATTTGATTTTAGTCAGGAGCTGGGAATAAGTTCTAGCTAGGGTCGGGGTAGTGATTTTTGCATTAGGAGTTAGAATTTTTTATTTTTAGTGAGGACTCTGGTAAGTGCTGTGAAGAAACTGCTTGGGAGTGGAGACTGGAGGAGCCACTACAGTTTTTTGTTTTGTTTTGTTTTTGAAACTCAGCTTTATTAAAGCATTCGGACATTGACATACAGAGTAATCAGCACCATATTTCAATAATACATTCAGGATATTGAGATATAGATCATCTAATTAATTAATTAATATAACAGCAATGCTTACATAATCATAGGGGGAACCCCCTCCCATACATATAAGTCAATGTACAGAACACTATGTATTTTATACTCTGAACAAGCTTCTAATATTAAGGGAACACATATGATGTAAAATTTAATAAAAGCTTGTATGACAGCTCTTTTGTCTGTTATGTCAATAATCAAGGGGACATTACTTGAAAAGAAACATATCCCCTACTTTATGGGCCTCACCAACATGGCCCCAGTTTGAGCTTCATATGTACGCCCCTCTCCCCCCGCCCTGTGCCCCATGTCCTTATTTTAATACATTGTGTCCATTCATCCTGCCCATCTCACCTCCCACAGGGAAAATTCCCATTAAGGAGGAAGAGATTTGAATGTCCTTCTTGAGTTTAAGTTCTCGTTCATCTATCAGGTGACTCACCCTGCCTGTCACTTCTACCATCATTTTGAGCCCTCATAGGTTTGCAACCAGGTCTCCCATCCTCTCCATCTCTCAGTATGTTTCTCTAAGTTGAGTCTTAATTTAGCTGTGATCAGCTCCATCAGAACTACTTCCCTCTCCCTTCTGACCCATTCTTCTAGAGTTGGAGGTGTCAAGGAAAGCCAGTTTCCTGTGATGCATTTCATGGCTAGTACCACAAGCGTCAAGACTACCCTCCTGACCTCCCTCCTCAGATGTGTCACTGTGGGGATGCCTAGGATCCATTCTTCTCCTGATGGGGGGGAGATACACCCCCACTACTTGGTTTACTGTAGTTCGGATCTCGCCCCAGAATGTCCGGAGTACCGGACAACCCAAAAGGATATGTCAATGAGTTCCTGATTGCTCACATTTTCTCCAGCAGTCATCACTGGCTCCAACTGCATAATGTTTTGTTATTGAGAGGACTCTAAAGAATCTGACTAGGATTTTCCAGAAGAACTCCTGCCAATTAGGAGATGAAGTTACCTTCCAGCCCCATTTCAGCCTATGTTGCCAATTGGATTCTGAAATTTGAATATGTGCGTTTCTTTCCCATGCACTCCGGCACTGTCTAAGGGGATCAACTGTTTGCTGGGAAGGAAGTTTGCATAGAGAGGAAATGTGTCTATCTGGGCCCGCTATAGTCACTGCACCGTAGAGGAAGTCTTCCCAGCTAGAGTATGGGCATGAGAGCCAGAGGATGTGATCTTCCAAGCTGATGAAATGTCTCACTTGCATGAATTGGAGAAATTCAGTATTTGTCCAATGGAATTTCTCCTTGGCTCTTTGAAAAGAGATACAACTTCCTCCCTCCAGGAACTGTGTAAATCTGGTAAGTCCTCTAGATGCCCAGCTGGCATATCCCAAATCTAGCTTTGGTGGTATGAATTTGGGTTCAGACTTAATAATTGATAAAGGTCCCAGCCCGTCAGAAGTCTCCAGGGTCCTACGAATTCTTTTAAGAATGTTAAGGCCATGTCGTACCCATCTATTATGTCTATACTCTGGTGTACAATCCATTAAAGCTAGGGTAAACAATGGTCTATCCCCTATGGATGCCTCCTCTAGTTTATACCATTGGGATGATAATCTCTGTTTAGCCCAGATCATGAGCCCAGCCCCTTGAGCTGCCAAGTAGTATAGGGATAAGTCAGGCAAAGATAACCCCCCTGCTTCCTTAGGCAGATGTAAGATTTGCTTGGAGATTCTGTTTTTTTATGGTTCCATATGAACCATGAAATTTCTCTATTAATTCTGTCCCAGAAGTCTTTTGGGATTAGGATCAGGAGATTCTGGAACAGATATAAAAGGCAGGGTAAAATGTTCATTTGTATTACTTTTATGTGGCCCACTAATGATAGGGGGAGAAGATGCCATTGTGGTAGATCTGGCACAACTGACCACCACAGCGCTTCATAATTGGCTGTGAAAAGTCTCATAAGGTCAATGGGAATTTGGATACCAAAGTACCTGATTTGGTTGTGAGGGGCCCATTTAAATGGGAAGAGATTTCTGAAATTTGCTGGAGGGGAACCACTCACAACCAGAGCCTCTGATTTGGAGAGGTTAATCTTGTAGCCTGAAAGCTCACTAAAATATCGCAAGATTTCCATGAGAGGAGGGAGGGAGAGCTCTGGGGAAGATAAATAAAAGATGGTGTCATCTACATAAAGAGATAGTTTTTGCTTGAGTCCCCCCACTGTTATGCCCGTAACCACCAGGGTCTGAGGTACTCTGTCCACCAGAGGCTCCAAGCTAACTGCAAATAGAAGTGGTGACAAAGGGCATCCCTGTCGGGTCCCCCTAGAGACGACAAAAGGAGCCGAGCTAATACCACTGGTTCTCACCATCGCTTTAGGGTAAGAGTAGAGTTGAGTGATTATTTGTAGAAATTTGGGGCCGAAATTCATTCTCTCCATGGACAATTTTAGAAATTGCCAATTCACCCTATCAAATGCTTTTTCAGCATCCATGGAGATAGCCAGCTGGAATTCTTGACTGGTCTTTTGGGATGAAATAATATTTAATAGTCTCTGGATGTTATCTGAGAGATATCTACTCTAAATAAACCCAGTCTGATCCTTGTGAATGGTTTGAGAAACCTCTTTTTGTAGGCATTTGGCTAGGAGGCCGGAACATATCTTCAGATCTACATTAAGTAGAGATAACCTACACTTTAAAGGGTCTTTGCCTTCCTTATGTAACACAGAGATAAGGGTGGTTGCCCATGACCTGGGCGGCATCTCTCCTGCTGCCACTTCTCTACAGACCTGCAAAAGATGTGGGAGCAACAGGTCCCCGAACTCTTTATAGAATTCTGAGGTGAATCCATCCAGTCCTGGGGATTTGTTATTTTTAAGCAGCTTGACCTGTTCTCTAAGCTTGCCCAATTCGATTTCAACTTTGAGACTGTCCCTCGATTCATCATGGAGAGACTGAAGGACTGTCTGTTGTAGTAAGTCTTCTGCTAATTCTACCATGTCTGGGCTCTGTTCTTAAGTATATAAATCCCTGTAGTAATTTGCAAAAATTCTCTGTGATATTTTCAGGTTTATAATGTACCGTGTCATTCCCCTTTGGATTTTCTATTTTAAGGATTAGCCTGCTTGCTTGCTGTAAGCGCAGGGTGGCCGCTAAGGGTTTCCCTGCTTGGTTACCCCCCTCATAATATTGTTGGCGGATCCGTCTGTATGCACCCTCCAGCTGTTGTGTCAAAGCTCTAACTCCTGTCTATTCTCTTCCAGTTGTTTTTTAGTGTCAGGGTTTAATGAAATTTTGAGTTGGAAATCTAGCTCAGCGATCTCAGCTTGAAGTTTCTCTGTTTTCAAGGAGCGCTTTTTCTTTTCCCAGGAGGCAAATTTGATAATTATTCCCCATAGGAGTGCTTTAAGGGCATCCACCTGACAGAGTGGGAAACCTGCCCCACCGGGTTAATCTCTAAATATTCTTGAATTGACTCCCGGATATGTGTCTTGAATTCAGGGTCGTTAAGGAGGCCTGCATTGAAATGACAATGCTAGTTCCCAAGTGTAGGGGTCAAGGCCAGGGTCAGCCACACTGGGGCGTGATCTGACACAGAGTGCAGGGGGATCTGACTGTGTTCAAATGTATAGGCCCATTCTTCTGATATGAATAACTTGTCAATCCGGGAATAATTACCATGCCTATCTGAGTAGTGGGAATAATTTCTATCCTGGCCATTCGTCCAGCGCCACATATCCACCAGGTCCCATATCTGAGTTATTCTACTTAGTGCTATGCCTGCTGACCCCAGCCTTGGTTTTTGTGCACCCCCTGTCTATCCATCATGGCTGAGATCATCATATTAAAATCTCCACCGACTATCAGGATGTGATCCTTTTCTGTTTGTATTAAGACGTAAGGACATAGACAGGGTAGAGAAGGTTCAGAGGAAGGCAGCAAAGATGGTGCATGGATTGCATCACAAGTCCTATGAGGACGGGTTGAAGGAACTGAATATGTACTCCCTGGAGGAGAGGAGGGAGACAGGGGATATGATAGAGACATACAAGTATCTTACAGGGAGGAACAGGGTGCAGGAATACACTATTTTTAAGCGAAACAGATGTTCCAGGATTAGAGGGCATGGGATGAAGTTGGAGGGAGGACGGTTCAGAGGAAACGTGAGGAAGAATTTCTTCACAGAACGGGTGGTGGACAAGTGGAACATCCTGCCAGAGGAAGTGGTGGGGGCTGAAGCAATCACGGGATTTAAGAATGCATGGGATAGACATAAAGGAATTCTGAAGGTCAGGGGTAAGGGGCAACAAACTTCTTGGAAAACATAAACTGAACTTACAAGCTCAAATGGGCAGACTGGGTGGGCCATAGGCCCTTATCTGCCGACACTATGTATCTATGTATGGTGGATTTAAAAAAGAGAGCAGCTTCTCTGTCCTCATTGGGAGCGTATATATTGATAAAGCTGTAGTGCAATTGCCCCAAGAGGCACATACCTTTACAAACCTACCCTCGGGGTCTGTCCAGACTTTCCACTCCCGGAGGGGGCATGATTTATGGACAAGGATAGCTGCCCCTCATCTATGGGGGTGTTCTACATATGAGGAGGCATGAACCATTCCCACCCATCTTAGCTTGTTATGTTCCATCTCTGTGAGGTGGATCTCTTGCAAAAATGCTATGTGGGCATTTAACTTAGCCAGTTCTTGCAAGATTTTTGATCTCTTAATTGGGTGGTTGATACCTCGCACATTGCAAGAAACTATATTAAGTTCCTCCATTGTAAGAGAGTCCAGACAGGCTGAGGATCAAGGCAGGACCATCCCTGCGGGCAATAGGTTTGGTGGGGGGGGGGATGCAGCTCCAGTAAAATAACTAGGTAAAAACAGAAACTTACAACTGTAACAACCAGTTTATAAATTCTACAGTATAAAATCAACAAACTCCCAACCAGGGAGGTTAACCATGTGATTCTCTTTTTTGGAAGTTGCTTCCAAGGTGCCACATGTACCCCACTGCAATCAGATTCTCTGATGGTGACGGGAGGTGGGGTTGGGGTCTTAGGGTTTGGAACCCTAAGATCTCTTTTCCAAAATTTGTCTCTTTGAATCCTAATGGTACATTAACACCATTGTTTGCAAAGAATTTCCTTATTTTTTTAGAAAGTATAATTGTATCATAAGGAACCCTAACGGTGCATTAATGCAGTTTTTTGTATAGAATTTCCTTACTTTTTGCAAAAGTATCTCCATATCCATAGTTGTTTATGGGAGTGCAGGGCCCTATCTATCCATCCATAAGTGTAGAGAGATTATAATTAACTCTCATCTTCCTGTGGAAGCACAGGGCCCAAAGGGCCTGGTGCTGCCATCAGTCCATAATACTGTCCATCCCTCATTTACATATAATTAACACTCATCTCTCTGTGAGACCACAGGGCCCTCTGGGTCCTGGGCTCCAAAGCATGCATGCTGTATGTCCCTGATTTTCATATGGGAGTGCAGGGCCCTCTGGGTCCTGCACTTCTATCTATCCATAAGTGTAGAGATGTTGTAATTAACCCTCATCTCCCTGTGGAAGCACAGGGCCGTGTGGACTTGCACTCCCATTGCTCCATAATGGTATCCATATGTGGAAGCGCTAGGCTCTATGGGTCCTGTGCTCCCATCTATCCATAAGTGTTGAGACACTGGGCCAAATTTTCAAAGGTTTGCTGCAAGCTGTGACAATGGCAGGTTTTGCAACTGTCTCTGGGTCCTGGACCTTGCACCCAATTCAGCATCGGAACAGGTCCCAGATCCTGCATCCTGCAGCTTGCAAAATCAGTCAAACAGATGGCGCATCCACTAATAATGCCACAAGGCTCGGGGCAGACAACAGGCAGCTGCACCTGTGGAAAGGGCCATGCCAGGGGTTGCCCCACCCAAGCCCCGATCCCAGATATGATACATAATGCAGCCCATGTGGGCTATCACACAAAAGCCCCAATCCAACAGTAAGTTTCACATGTGAAGTACTTTAATGCCTGGTGATCCATTTGGCACCCCCCCAGCCCGAATCCCCAAATTATTTAAATATGTCAGCTCCCCCATCCCTGATCCTCGATTATATTAATAAATGTGCCCATGGGGGCTACCAGCCCCCCAGTCCTGACCCCTGATATCCATATCATTGAAGCTCCTGTGGGCTAGTGGACCTCCCCAGCCCCAGTCCCTGATCCCCGAATCCTGAAATATTTGCAAGTCAGTTCCTTAAATAAAAATATTCCCTAATCAATATAACCCTGTTGGTCTAGTGGCCTCCCACCCCACCATCCAGCAATACCAGACTACCCCACTCCCCCCACCCATACCCAGCTGGCAACTGGCATAGCCCACCTCTCACCATCTCAGCCAGCTGCCAACTGAGCTCTTCTATGAGCAGGTACTGTAAATAGTATGCTCTTACAAATGACAACAGTTGTAATTCACTGAGTGCATACTTTTTATAGTACACACTCACAGAAGAGTTCAGTTAACAGCAACAGTGTTGAGAGGTGGGCTGAACCAGCTTGCATGGGTAGGGGATGGGTGGTCTGGCACTGTTGAGGGGTGGGGGTGTAAATATTTCAGAGATCAGGGATTGGTGCTGGGGGGTCCCCTAGCCTACAGGAGCTTCAATGTTAAGGATGTCAGGGGTTGAAACTGGGGGGCTGGTAGCCCACAAGGGCATATTTATTTTTTTATACTTGATTTCTTTATGTACCTCCTCAGATGGGGGTGGTCCTTTGGTTCCCCCTATCCAGCATGGACTCCTCGGCCCCCACACTGGCTACAGTCAGAGCTCTGACCTCCTTGCCCTGCCCACCCCAAGCCACTTCACAGTGGGTACTTACCCCGCGCACTGCGGAAGACCTAGGGGCTGGGTTTGGGGGAGCCAACTTGAGTGCGTCTGCCGTGGCACCATCTGGACTGGCCTTCACAGGTGCTGGAGGATTATTTGGCCCCATAATATCCCCCCACAGAGTAGACATGCAATGATATAAGGGACGCTGCTGTGCATGCTTCCATGTGCTGCACGTCTGATGTCAGCCAGAGATGACCCACACTGTGACCACCTGAGTGTGCACCAACACCTGGCCACCGCCAGGAGACAGTACCTCAGCGGTCATTCCTTCCCACTCTCCCTGGAGGAGGAGAGCAGTTCATGGGATGCTCAATTCTCTTCCCACCGGCTGACCGACTGACACCAAAAGTAGCTTCAGACCCTAGGTCATCAGCATGGCAAAAATAATCTTTAATAATAATAATAATCTTTATTTAAGTTACGCGCTTTTCAAAATGCCAAGGTGCTGTACAATAAAATTGGTAAAATCATTAATAAAATCAACAATACAAACAATAAAATGGTCTGCAGAGATCCTTATCAGTCAGAGGTAAGGTGCCAGTGCCTCAGCCCTCTACACCACTGGGCCAGCACAAGGGCATATTTATTAATATTATTGGGCTGAGGGTCTACTATATTTAAAGTTTGGGGATCGGGACTGGGGGTGCCAACTGGAGCACCAAGCCATTACAGTACTTCACATGTGAAACTTGCTGGCAGATTGGGGCTGAGGGGGTGCCAACTGAATCACCATACGAACATACGGATGTGCCAGCAGAAACAGACCACCCGATCTATTTAAGTCTGCTCAAGTGTGCAGCCAAATCCCTAGTTTGCAGCTGCCCCACCCTCCCTCCCTTTGTCATCCCTGCCATCCCCACCTCCCCACCCTCACTCTCCCTGTTCCTGTTCCATGCCCTTTTGAAGCTGTTCACAGATTTACATGATACCACCCATTCTGGTAGGGTGTTCCATTTTGCTACCACCCTCATTGTGAAATAGTATCACCTTATTTCCTTCCTAAATCTTCTCCCCTCTATTCTAAGCTCATGCCCCCTTGATGAGCCTCCCCCTCCTTAACTTAAAGACCCCATCTGCCCCATCCTTATTGATTCCCCTCAGATACTTGAATGTCTCTATCATGCCCCCCTGTCCCTTCTATCCTCCAGGTTGTACATATTCAGGTCTCCCAGCCTGCTGTCATAGTCTCTCCCCTCCATTCCACTTATCATCTTTGTTGCCCTCCTCTGCACCCCCTCCAGTAGCCTGATATCATGCTTTAGGTATGGTCTCCAAAACTGCACACAATAGTCTAAGTGTGGCCTTACCAGTGACCTGTAGAGGGGCAAGATCACTTCTCTTTGCCTGGATGAAAACCCCTTCACTATGCACCCCAGCATTTTGTTCACTTTTGCAGCCACTATCTTGCACTGTGCAGAGTTGTTCATGGTCCCTGTTATCATTATCCCTAGGTCCTTCTCCTTCTCAGTGATCCCCAGCTTAACCCCACCCAGCCAGTATTCTCTCCTTGGGTTCTTCACCCCCAAGTGCATAACCTTACACTTCTTTGCATTGAACCTCAGCTGCCACCTCTCTGACCACTCCACCAGGGCATTAAAGTACTTCAGATGTCACACTTACTGGCAGATCAGGGCTGGTTGGGGGGTGCAACACAGTGGTGCCTCCCATAGGGTGTCTAAGTACTGTTACACCTACTTTTTAATGGTCTAACGGTACTTAGACCATTTTCCTCTGAGAAGGTTCTCTGAATATGAATTTAGGGGATATGGCAGCCTGTGGTTGCCGCAAACCCCTAGCACCATGCTGCAGCCATTTTTGTGGCACAAGTTTGGTGCAAATCCCCTTTTCTGCAAGCAGCCTGTGTTTGCTGCAGGCTGCTTTGTTGAATAGCTCCCAGCCACATCTTTGGATGTATGGTACCAGTTTCAGCACAACTGTAGGCTGCAAGTACCTTTCGTCCGACATAGGGGTTGAAAATTGGCCCATTGTAATTAACCCTCATCTCCCTGGTGGAATGTGGGGCCCAGAGGACCCTGTGCTCCCATCAGTCCATAATGGTACAGTATCACAGTCAGCTTAGCCCCATTCATTAACATTTCTCCCTTTGTTGTAAAAAAGGACCAGAAACATGCATAACAGCTTAGTACACCTAACCGTGTTCTAAGTTGTTTCGCAGATAATCCTTACCTCAAAACATTTTCAAGATATAGCTGCTGAAAGGTAGCCCAACCATTACAGTGTTGTCTTATAGGAAATTACTAAACTTCAGAATGTTATAACTATGGAACCAATGTAAATTTTATCAGCAAACCAGCAAAGGGCACATCTGTGAATCAAGCCCTTTGCACCTTGCAAATTTCAGCCCCAAAGTCCTAACCTTTCCTTTGCAGTGAAGTGACAAAGAAACAGAATTTTTTTTTTAAATAGTGCTGCAAATTGTGGCACAACCCCAGTTGTTTCATGAAACAGTGCCGGAATTTGTGGCATTATTCTTGAAATAGTGCCGCAATTTGCGAAACATTTGCAAAAGTAGTGCTGCAAATGCAGCAGTAGTGTCGCAATCTGCAACATCAAAATAGGCCAATTAAACATATTTCTGGGCATTGTGGAAAAAAGTAAGCACAGAATGGTGTTCCTCAAGCTTCAATTACATAAACACATGTGTTGGTGTTTACCAAGGGGCAGTCATTTTTGAATTATTAAATTTTTTCCACATCGCTAACTGAAAGAAAGATGGCAGCACTAGCAGCACTACACTACTCCCAGCGTTTGCGACAGCAAAACCCACTTTTGCAAAAGCAAGAAGTGCTTTAGCACAAAGGATGTCATGGGAAACTTTAAAATTTAATAACTTTTGAATGGATTAATATTTTTTAACCAAACTTTCAAAATGCTCATCTGTGACCCAAACCCCATATACCCTGAAAGCTGGAAAGTGGAAGATTAAGTTTGCGGTAAAGGCACCTAGCTTCACCTGAGCTCTTTTCTTCTAGGTTTCCTTGTAAGGACAGAGCAAGGAACATTATCAGAGCAAGGAAAAAGATTAATGCTTCTTTTGGCTAGGCAGATTTACTGTGTGTTATTTGTTTTGTACTCACAGGGTTTGTTACTGTTTTTTGCTAACATTTTACTGCTTTATTGTTCTCTGATTCAAATTGTTGTTGCAGGGTATACTTTCTGCTGCATTATTACAAGGTGTGCCTACAGGTTTGTTACTGTTTTTGATTATGTATTACTGCTGTAATCTTCTCTGATTCAAACTGTTTTTTGCAAGGTGTATCTTCTGTTACTGCTTTATTTTTCTTTGTAGCAAAGTGTTTTTTGCAGGATATATCTTCTGTGAAATTATTACAGGTGGTGTTTTACAGCTTTATCTATCATTAGGCTAAGCTTTCAGGGCTACTGCATTTGTTGTTGATTGATTGTTTCTGCTCTTACATCTTTGTTTCTTTTATCCATGGTTGTTCTTTTTTTGCCAGGGGTAGGGCCCAGTCACCCACCCCATCCCCAAACACCCCATGCTACGCTCCTTTTATAGAGTAGCACAGTTGTGACATTTACTGTAGCAAAGCAGGAAGGGGAGGATCAGAGGGGTATCCACACAGTGACCACACTTATGGGGAACATGTAATTTCACTTGTTATAACAAGTTATACGAAAACAAACAAACAAAACAAAAATCAAACTTTTGCTTTCATTTTCCTCCTTCTAGTTACTCAGACCAGGTTCTAAACCCGGCAAATGATCAGGAATGGATCTTTTTAACTGCAGTTACTGTGGGGCACTTTTCAAAAGGGCAGTTATACAGGATTTAGGATGCAGTCCTACATGCTGGACCATTGGAGATCTAAGGGCTCAGCTCCAGGCAGCATGGGCAGAGACCACGCTCCTCAAATCACATATTCAGGAGAAAATATATTATAAGATCCGCCCGCCGTTTCCCCAACATCCAAGTGAAGCATCTCGACTGCAGAGGGTAGTTGATCTGGGAGGTTGGCAGGTGGTTAGGATGGGCAAATTGGGTGCCCCATCACTCAGTGCTCTCCAATGTATCACCTCCACAAACCACATAAAAATTACAAACAGGTATCTCCCTCTATCTCCAAAATCAAACAAAGGGGCAGAGGACACTACAGCACAGGAGCTAGCACAACAAAACTTACCCAAAACAGGGACCAAAAGCAAAAAGGAAGTCCCAAACACTTCTGATCATAGGAGACTCCATAATTCAGGGAGTTGATACCTACCTTCAGCCGGGGGTAATGGTCAGATGTCTCCCAGGTACAGCAGCATGGAGAGACACTGACTGCATTACTAAAATCATGCAGGAAGCAGGAGAAAACATCAACATCCTGGTACACACAGGACCGAATGATCTTGCCAGCTGGTCAGTTATGAAGACCAAGGAACACCTGACCAGGCTGGGAGACAAACTGTCATCCATTTCATCCTGCACCTCCTTCTCTGAGATCCTGCCAGTCTGGGAGAGGGGGGCAGATGGATGGAAGGTTAGAGAAGGGGAGGTAGGGGAGCTAAATATGTGGTTCAAGGGCTGGTGCCAGGAAAAAGGCCACAGATTTACAGGTTACTGGCAACAGTTTGGGGAGCAAAAGTTCTTTAAATTTGATGGACTGCATCTGACTAAGGAGGGAGTCAGAGCATTGGGGCAGAAGTTTGATGTGTTTGCAGAATATTTAAACTAGCAAATGGGGAGAGGGGTGCAGCACCTGATATACATCGAATGGGAAGAACACCCCTCCCCCTCATCTAGTGATCAAACAGGAGGTCAGCATGTCTGCAGTTCATTTGCATCACCAGGTAAGGAAAAAGGGCTGGCTCCCCATACGATGCGCAGGGGAAATGCTGGACCTCGTCCAGCAACTAACACACAGAAATCTGGCCATTGGAAAATCATGTACACGAATGCCCACAGTCTGGGAAACAAGATCCCAGACCTGCAGGTAACAATCATAGAGGCTAAACTGGACATAGTAGCCATTAGCGAGACATGGTTCACCAGTAACTAAACCTGGGAGACTTCAATACCTGGCTATGTACTGTTCAGAACAGACCGAGGTGTAAAGGGGGGGGGTAGTGGCCCTTTATGTCAATGAAAATATCGAAAGGACAGAAATTCAGAAAACACATAAGGAGCCAGAAGAACTGTGGGTCACCATGGAAACAGGAAATGGGACAGCAATACGAACTGGGGTTGTCTACAGGCCTCCAGACCTGGGGGGAGGACATAGACACATTACTGTTAGAAGATATACAAAACATGACAGCTAAAGGGGAGGTTCTGATAATGGGAGACTTCAACATGCCTGATACAGATTGGTCAGTACCAGTAGGAACATCTGCCAGAACTAGACACATAATGGATTCCCTGCAGGGGAAGGGCCTCAAACAACTGGTACAACAACCCACAAGAGACAGGGCTATCCTAGATCTAGTACTGATTAACAGGGAAAGAATCACAGATCTCCAGGTAATAGGTCACCTGGGGGCCAGTGACCAACACATGGTATGGTTCAATTTGGCCACTAGAACTACATCATCCCATTCCAAGGGAAAAATATGGGACTTCAGAGGAGCTGACTTTGATAAGATGGCCAACAGAGTTTAGCTAGCCCTGGCAAGAAGAAATATAAGTGAGGGGGTACAGGCAAAGTGGGCAAGCATTAAAATGCAATACTTGAAGCAACATCCCATTGTGTTAGGGAGAAAAGCAAGAGCAAAAGAGGAAGAAAACCACTTTGGTTCTTAAAAACAGGAGCAGAAAAGGTCAGAGCCAAAAGGCTGGCCTTCAGGAAATATAAGGGCAGGTAGCGGGACGAAGACAGGGAGGCATACCAAACTTCCCTAAGGGAAGCAGGGAAGGCAGTAAGGCAGGCAAAGGCTGAAACCAAGGAAACACTAGCATGAACAGTAAAAGAAGGGGACAAGACTTTCTATAGATACATTTGTGAAAGGAGAAAGTCCAGAGGGGGTTGCTAAGATCAAAGGGGATAAGGGGGAGAGTGTAGAGGAGGACCAAGGAAAAGCATCTATTCTAAATAGATACTTCTGCTTAGTATTTACTGAGAGAAGGTTGTGCAGGGCCCACAGCTCAGCACCATGGACACAGGGGGGAGGGAGGTGTGCACTAGTCCCTTCACAAAAGACGCATCACCCCTTGTGGTTGACACCCCGACGGCGAAACACAGAAAAAGACCATTACGGCAACATTCATGGTAATGGTCCTTTTTCTGTGTTTTGCCTTCCCCCAGTGTTCCGCCCCTTCCCCAGACCAACTCCTACCTCTAGTTGGAATCCTAGAGTCCAGGGTGTGCAGGGGGCAGAAAACAGCAGTGGAAGAGGTGTCACAGTACCTGCTTCAGTATTGTGCCGTCGCTGTGGGGGAGGTCGGCATTCTCGCCGATGAAATATCTTGGTGCTTCCCACAAAACAAAGGACCCTACAAGAGCTCGCTAAGCTCGGGGTGGACAAGGCAATGTGACCTGATGGCATACATCCCAGGGTGCTTAAGGAGCTAAGGGTGGAACTAGCAGAGCCATTATCAGAACTGTTTAGTGAGTCTCTGAGCACAGGAGAAGTCCCAGAAGACTGGAGAAGGGCTCTTGTGATCCCACTCCACAAGAGTGATAGCAGGGAGGAGGCAGGCAACTACAGACCAGTCAGTCTTACCTCAGTAGTGGGCAAGATTATGGAGGAAAGGATAGTGCAACACCAGGAATCCATAGGAGCACAGGATCCATGACAGCTTGGGTTGACAACAGGAAGGTCCTGTCAGACTAACCTCATAGATTTCTTTGACTGGGTAACCAGAGTTGTGGACCAAGGGGGTGCAGTTGATGTCACCTACTTTGACTTCAGTAAATCTTTCGATACCGTTTCACACAGAAGATTGATTAATAAGCTGGGTAGGCTCAGGGTAGGTCAGAAGTTGGTTAACTGGGTGGCAAACTGGTTGGTGGGCAGAAAACAGAGAGTGGTGGTAAATGGTATACAGTCAGAAGAGATGCAAGTCACAAGTGGGGTACCTCAGGGATCAGTCCTGGGGCCAGTTCTCTTCAATATCTTCATCAGTGACATTGCAGACAGACTGGAGGGTAAGGTTTGTCTGTTTTCAGATGACACCAATATCTGCAACAGAGTAGATGATCCAGATGGGGTGGGCAGAATGAGAAGAGATCTGGATAAACTGGCAAAATGGTTGGAAAAGTGGCAACTGGGGTTTAACACAAAGAAGTGCAAGATCATACACATAAGGAAGAGAAACCCTGAAGCATCCTGTAGGTTGGGAGGGAAGTTGCTGGCAATCACAAGGGAAGGAGATGTGGGCATCATCATCACAGATGACCTGAAATCATCCAAGCAGAGCAATAAACCAGTAGGTAAGGCTAGAGGGATGTTTGGGTATATTAGTAGGATTATCACAAGTCGTAAGAGGAAGGTAATAATCCCTCTTTGCAAGACACTGTTTAGGCCTTATGTGGAGTACTGCATGCAGTACCGGAGGCCGCACCTGCACAAGGACATTAATAAAACTGAGGCAGTTCAGAGAAGGGCAACCAAAATGGTGCAGGGACTGCATCAGAAAACGTATGAGGATAGATTAACGGAGCTCTTACCCTAGAGCAAAGGAGGGAGAGAGGTGATATGCTCTAAACATTCAAACATCTTAAGGGCATAACAAGGTGAAAGAGTCTAACATGTTTCAATATAAGAAAAATAGCAGGACAAGAGGACACAGCATGAGAATAGAAGAAGGCCAATTAAGGGGTAATGTGAGGAAGTTCTTTTTCATAGAAAGAGTGGTTGATGCATGGAACAGCCTACCTCAGGAAGTTGTGGATATGAATACAGTGCAGGGCTTCAAACAGGCATGGGATAGGCATAAGGGAGCTATACAGATGAGTTTGAATAGATAGGCCATTGACAGAGTAAAGGCGTATGGCACATTCATAAGGTAGAAAAAATGGGCAGACTGGATGCGGCTTGCAGTCCTTATCTACTGTCAACGTCTTTGTTTCTATGTTTCAGACCAAACTGCCAAGCAGTTTTGGAGAAACAGCGTGAGAAAGGATTTGTATAAAAATTTTAATTTTCACATTTTTTGACATTCCACATCTCTGCAACCGCACATCCGACCGGAACGAAACTTGGCACATCAAAGATCTTTGGTCCTCTGATGGCGCATGCAACATTAAATTTGGGTTTAACATAGCGTGAAGACTAAAGCCTACTGTGCCCTTATATGTATATACAATATGTATATATGTATATGTGTGTATATATATATATATATATATATATATATATATATGTATATGTGTATATATATATATATATATATATATATATTGATATATATATATATATATATATATATATATATACATGTATTTGTGTGTATATATATATATATATATATATATATATATATATATATTAGATAGATAGAGATATAGATACAAACATGTATATATGATATGCCACAATTGTGACAGGAATATCCCCAGTATTTTTCAGAGCGCAGTTTGACCTCAAAGCCACAAGTGATGTCAAATGTCAAAATGCACCCCCACCATGAACTCCATCAAATGGAATGCCAAAGCAGAATCCAGATCCAAATCCCAAAGGCCCTGCACTAACCAAGTTAATGGCCTTAGATTCTGAAAAAGTAGAGCTGTAACTTTGTGACCTGCACAAAGCAGGAGCTGAGTAGTAACTTGCTCCAGACAGGGCCTCTTGTCCCTATACAAACCAAGTTATGCCTGGCCACTTGGGCCCCATGTGAAACTGGAAAGTCAGGCTCCTAATTTGCTTTATACAGGGCTCTACGTGAAGCTGGAGCAGAATCCTACATTGCTCCACACAGGGACCAAAAAGCAGGAAGCAGGGGGCCCTTCAGACCCTGTGCAAAACAGGACCCAACATGAAACAGAACCCAAGTCTTCATTCATATTGCACGGGGTCATTTGAGACTGGTATCTGGACTGTGCTTTGGCATTTAATTCTATAAAATTAACAGGGTGGTGCTGTTGGTTAACACACTCCAAAATACATTTCACGGTGCATTAATAAAATCATACATGTGTTCAGTGGGTGGGGTGGCAATATGGCCACCCTGAATATTTGGGGTCAATTGGACTGCAAATGGCCGACTCATGGCCAGAAGTTGAACCCCCCAAAAACAGCCTTTTCCTTCATGTATCAGCCAGTTTTTGAAACAAATGTCACGACACTCATGTCATTTGAGCTGTCACATTCAATAATAACATTTAAAACTGCGTCTGCTCCCACTCCCGACAGCACATACAGCAATACTCCGATCTGGACAAAACTGCAGAAATTTCTGCTACTCTAACCCATGACCTTACAGAATTCGAAATAAAACTTAAAGCGCTAGTGGAATCAAAACAGACAAGAAAATTATACACATTTTAAGAAGTAGTTAGTAGTAACTCGTTATTTCTGAAGTATTTTTCCTTTTCTTTTTGCTCATTAAAACATTTTTCATGTGATAATATTGTGTTGGTTATGTGAACTAGCTCTCAGCCTGGCAGCGAACATATCTATCTCTAGTTCCTCCAACCCCCACTGTGTCATCAGCATTGTTATCTCACTGAAAATGACATCACAAGTGGGACATGTCAGTTACTGAGTGGCAGTGATGTGAGGAGTAAAAGGAGAGCCATCCGCACAGGGGTAATATACAGACCACCAGCTCAGGGGGAGGAGGTAGAGAAGGAGATGATGTTAGCCATCCAAAGGATGGTGCACAAGGGAAAGGTGTTGCTGGTCAATGATTTCAATCTACTGGACGTGGAGTGGAGCTTCCCCACGGCAGCAACAGCTAGGAGCAGGAACATCTTGTACTCCTTGCAGGGGGCATTCCTTAAACAGCTGGTCATAGAACCCACACTGGACTTGTGCTCACAAATGGGGACAGTGTGACAGGGGTTACAATAGGGGAACACCTGGGGAGCAGTGATCATCGAACAGTGTGATTTGAAATAACGGAGGAGGAGGAACCAAGCCACACAAAGACAAGATTCCTAGACTTTAGGAGAGTGGATTTCAGAAAGATTGGAAAATACCTACAAGAAGCACTGGTCGGAGTTGGGAACAGAAGAGAGGAACAGAAGGTGACGATAAAAACAGGGATTGCATTGGCGACACAACTCTGTGTCAAACATGTCAGCTCGAGAGGTGCTCTGTTACCAAGGGAACCTCAAGATACAAGAATTTCCTTGTTTATGTATGACTGGTCATACACAATCTTTTATAGTGTATGGGCAGTCACAGCATAGAAAATCACACAAAACCAGCTGGAGAAGACACAGAAAATAGAAATGTTAACTTTTTTTTTTAAACTGATACAGTGTGCTGCAGATGTCTCTGCAAGTCCAAGTTTAAAAAAAACACAACTTCCAGCTTAACTGGTTTGAGGAAAGCAACTATGTGGCAGCACTCCAAGTTGTTATGCTGCAGTAGTGACGTAGCTAGTGCAGCATAACAGCTGTGATGACATAGCTACTGCAGCATAACAACTCCATTCTAGTTATGGATTTCTATCCATAACAACATTCTACCATACTCTATGAATAAAATAATAGATAAGTGTATATTACAAGACAGTAATACCATCGAGAAGTTTGAGGGCATGGAACCTTAAGAGTGACATTCGAGAGGTCCTAAAGTTCCCAAAACCTCGAGATGGTATTACTACCTTGTAAAACACTTATCGTTCTGCTATTATTTGTAATATATGGATTCATTGATAATACTACAGTTGGAGATGACCTTTGAACTGTAGTATGATCAGCATGATCTATAGTATTATCACTTTTCAGGATAGTATTATTGACAGTAGTGATGTATTACTGGGACATTTTTGTATAACTGAGTGCAGTGTTATTGAGGCTTATCCATGTATTACAAAGGCCTTTGTTACAGCCAGAGACTCAGTTATCTCACTGTCAGGGCAAGAAGAAGAGAGTTCCCTGATAAGCAGGTAAAGATAGAAGGGGGATTTTTCACTGTCAGCAAAGGAACAGTTGTAATGAAAACTATAAGCAATACTTATTGGGCTGGATATTCAAAAGGGTTGCGCCATGCGCAATAGGGTTGCACCTGCGCAAGTTCAAAATTGCGCCATTCTGCGATATTCAGCAGGGGGCAGTTGGGCCCCCCAAGTCATGCTGAGCAACAGCGCAATGCTAATGAAGACATGCTCAACCTGAGGGGGAGGAACCATGCATAAACTGCACAGCCCGATATTCAGCCGGGCTGTTCAGAGTTGTGCAGGCGCAACCCCCTACAGCCTGCACAACTTTGAGACAAAAAAAGGATCAGAGTCGAGGGCCACCCACAGATGAGCTGCTGCATTGCGGGGTGCAACACAGCAGCTGCCACATGGGTGGCCCTCCACTTTTCCTGTGCCCCCTGCAGCCTGATCGTGGGCATAGTAGTAACCCCATAGCCCGATTGCAGGCATAATAGTAAACCCCGTGGCCGATCGCGGGCAGAACACCTCCCCACTGGCCCGATCGCGGGCCTGTATCAATAAACCCCCACTGGCCCGATCTCGGGTAAAACAGAACTGAACCCCCTGACTGGCCCGATCTTGGGCATAACAGAAATAACCCCCAGCCTGATGCGGGCAGAGCGAGTTCAACCCCAAAGACCAATATCCTGGTGGTCCAGTGGACCCATGAAGCCCGATCGTGGGCATTGAGTCAACCCTCCCAGGTCCAATTTCCTGGTGATCTAGTGGCCCCCACCCACCCACCATGGGCGCCACCACCCCTGCCCCCATCAGCCGTCGGCGGCAGCACCCACCTGCCTGCTGCCCGCCCACGCAGACTGACTGCTCGGTGGTGGCTGCCGCGCACACTGGTTCAGAGCAAGAGCTAATGGGCATGCAGCCCATACCATACAAGGCAGTCCAGATATGTAAATGAGTTCTTCATTCACATATCTGGACTGCTGCTGTAAACTTATGGGCTATGTTCTCTGAACCAGTGGGCGTGCAGCCCTACTCAGCAGTCAGTCAGCAGGCGGCAGGGTGGCAGGCAGGTGGGTGCTGCCTCCCGCCGGCTGGCGGGGAGCAGGGTGGTGGGGCTCCGTGGATGGGTGGGGTGGGGGCCTCTAGATCACCAGGAAATTGGACCTTGGGGTTGACTCTAATCCATGATCGGCTTCATGTCCACTGGACCACCAGGGATATTGGTCTTGGGAGGGGTTGAACTCCATTCTGCCAGCGATCGAGCTAGGGGTGTGGTTAATTTCTGTTATGCCCGCAATCGGGCCAGTCGGGCGGGTCTCAGTTCTGTTTTGCCCAGTCGGGAGGGTTCAGTTCTGTTTTGCCTGCGATCAGGCCAGTCGGGAGGTTAATACTGTGCCAGTCGGGCCAGTGAGGACTTACTTCATGCCCGATCGGGCTGCAGGCGTTGGTCCCGATGGCTGCTGCCTGGCAGGCGCCAGGCGCAAAGTTGTCGGGATCGGCACACCTGCATGCTAATGGCACGAAAATGGGACCAAGGTAGATGCAAAGGCCCCGCGTTTTGCATAACTTATGGCCCCATTTGCATGTCACCTTTTGAATATTGGAAATTTGGCGATGGCGAATGGAACTTGACCACCCATCTTGAATGCTCACTCTGACCACTTGTGGTGGCACAAGTTCCACTGCGCCATGCACAGTGGCTATGCTGGGGGCGATATTCAAAGGAGTTGCTCAATAGCAACTCAGTTGAATACGCTCGCCGACACCCCGTGCACAACTTTTTTGAGCATCGCAAGGGCTTGCGCCACAGAATGGCGCAGTTTGAATATCCAGCCCATTGTTTCTAATTTGTTTATGTATGTAAGGAGAGTGTGATAATCAGGGAAACAGCATTTCATTTATTTGTTTTGTTTTTATTTAAGGTAGCTTTATTTTTAGGGTCCAGTTGAATTTGTTTTACAGTGTAAAGGTAGCAGCCATGTTTGTGGTGGAAGATAAGCTCTGGCAGTAGGGAGCTAACCAAAATGACGGTGCTCCAAATGCACATTGATCTGTGTTGCAGACTCTTCACTGTTGAGCAGTCCTTCTTTTAACCATGTGTAAACCATATTTTACACATAAATAAGAGCCAATCAGATTACATAATTTTATCCTGCCATTTTATACATAAAGTTTAGTAATTGTATTTCTGTTGAGGTTCACTTTAATGCTTTTGATAGGGACTATTGCCTATACGGAACATATATGGATTGTTATCTAACTTGTTAACTTTAGTTCCTTAGAGGTAAAGGCTTGAGTCCCACCACCTAGAATTTTAACTATACTATACCATCGTACTGAGTAAGGAGCCCTTCGCTTCAGTATAACATATTTGAACTATAAAGCATGTCCTTTGGATGGCAGTACCCCAAAATAAGAGGGTTGCGGGCTACAGTCCCACCACCCGTTTCTTTTCTGAAGAGTTATTATGCTCTCACTATCCCACTCCACTGTTTAGCTGCCCTATCTACCTGTTTTTCTAATATATGGCTATAGACACTGTATGTATTTAATTGTACAGACACTTTGCTCATCTCCAGGACTATTTATTCAGTTAGAGCAAGAAGTTTGTTTTGTACTGGATTATGTAGTACAACGTCTGTTACAAGTTCTGCAGTTTCTATATTTATGATGTAGTTTAATTAACTTTGCTCCCCTTTTTTAGCCCTTTTTTCCCCTTCATATCATTCTCAGCCCCCCCATTTTTGCTACCTTTTTATAACTCAATGCTATTTTCAGCATTATTTTATTTATTTAGGAAATTGGAATTACAACCCTTTGAGTCATAGACTCGTTTCCAAAGGCTCCACATCAGAATAAAACATAGTCATTCATACAGTACATACATAGAATAAATGTGGAGGTGAGCAATCATACAGAGTATAAATACAATGAGCACTGGTTAATGCCTATACATTTGGTAGCTAAAACAGGGCAGAGCTGTCAACATATTTACCTAATGAGTGGTTAAGACCTATACAATTGGTAGCTAAAGCAGTGCATGCTATGAATTGGTAGTAAACTGTCTCAGGGAGGCCTTGTCTTATACATAATACAATGCATTCATAGTCCAGTGCAACTATATGGTAACTGAGGGAGGTGAGGAGCCTGTAGGCTAGAAATAGAGAGGGCTCTTCACTGCCAGGCCAAGGACAGGTGCGTGGCCTAGCGGCGTGGTGCAGGATCCACAGGTTACCGGTTACACTGGCACTGATGTGAGGAGAGGATATGGGCCCTTAAGGCAGCTTTAAAAGGACCTAAATTGGTGATTGATGTGATGGCTGGTGGGAGGGCATTGTACCAGGATGGAGCTCTAAGGGGGTAGGATCACTGGGCCAGGGTGGTCCTGACCCTAGGCACCTTCCAGATAGTTTTTGGGGTGGCCCATGTGGACGCTGAGATGGTGGCTGTCTGAAGAGAAGCCATGACGCGTATTGGGGTTAAACCAAGGTGGACTTTTTTGGGTGAAGGGACAGGTCTGGTATAATAGTCTTTCCTCAAGGGGGAGGATATTGGTGAGCATGGATAGAGTGCGGTATGTGTATTTCTGTTGACACCAGATAGGAACCAGCAGGCCTTATTGATGACTACTTGTATTTGATGAAGCATCGTAGGGTTTGCGGCAGCATTGATTGTGAGGCCTTAGTCTACCAGCAATAAGACTGAGGAGGTAATGGCTAGGTGAAGTGGTTCAGATGGCAGGCAGTCTTTATGTCTGTACAGGAGACCAATGCGGGTGTTGGTGGCAGAGGTGAGGATTTTTATATGTTCATGGAATGAGAGGGAAGAGTCAAATGTAATACCTAGATACTTATACTTTTGGACCTGTTCCAGTGGGATGAGAGAGGTGGAGAGTATTTCCAGGGGGGATCCTTTGATCTGTTTTGGCGGTGGGCATAGAGCATTGTCTTAGTTTTTTTAGTGTTGACCACCAATCTGTGTTCAGTAAATTAGTGTTCAGTCTGAGAGAAGGAGTTTTGGAAGGTATGCTGGAGAGAGAGAGAGAGAGGATTAGGATGTGCGGTGTAAAGAGCAACGTCATTCATGTACAGGAGAAGGTTGCCGGGGCAGGATTTAGGCAGGGCATTGAGGTAGATGCTGAATAGCAGGAGACCCAGGAAAGATCCCTGGAGAACTTCTGAGTGCACAGGCAGCATAGTAGATATGGTATTATTAATTTTAACACATTGGGTAATAGATGAAAGATAGCTGGAGGACCAAGAGAGTGGACAATGAGAGACCCCAATTTGTTGTAGTGTGTTAAGAACAATTTTAAATTGTTATTATGGTCTTAAGAGTTGCACTTGTTTTTCTTTAGAGTAGTGTTTAATTAAAGTCTTATGACATCAGTATTTTCAAATACTTTTTAACCAGTCACAGAGCTTGTTACCACAGGGTGTCATTAACATCACATGTCCTTGTCTATCCTATATATGGTGAGTTTGAGTGTGTACTTCAAGCCTTTGAGAAAGGACAGGTTGTCTGAAACATGTCAGGCATTATACACTGCTGTCTGTGTTCTAAATAAATAAGTACTTTTTTGTTACTTTTTGCTTGGCATCCCAGTTATTGGTTTGTGTGTGCAGGAAACCTATGCAGCAGTCTAGATAGATAGATGATAGACAGAGAGATAGACAGATAAATATATAGTAAGACAGATATGATAGATAGACAGATGCAATAGATAGATAGATAGAAAGACAGACAGACAGACAGAGTGAGTAGATAGACAGACAAATACTGTAGATGGACAGACAGATACATACTATAGATAGATAGATAGACAGACAGATAGATATTGTAGCAAGATATACAGACAGACAGGTAAGTAGACAGACAGACCGATACTGTAGACAGACAGATAAATAGATACTGTAGATAGATAGACAGGCAGACAGACAGACAGACAGACACAGATAGATAGAAAGATAGATAGATGGATAGATAGATAGATAGATACGGTAGCTAGATAGATAGATACAGTAGATAGACAGACAGGCAGACAGGTAGACAGATTAGATAGATAGACAGACAGACAGAGATAGGATAGTTAGACAGACAGTCAGATTGACAGACAGATGGGCTGGCTGGCAGCAGGATAGATGGATAGATGGATGGACGGATAGATGGACGGACGGACAGACAGACAGATATGAGAGAGAGAGAGAGAGATAGATAGATAGACAGATAGAGATGGATAGCCAGACAGATATACAGACAGACATACAGATAGATAAATAGATACAATAGATATAATAGATAAATAGACAGACAGACATATGATAGATATACTGTATAGATAGACAAATATTGTAGATGAACAGACAGATACTGTACATACTATATATAGATAAATAGACAGACAAACAGACAGACAGATAGATAAATAGATACTGTAGATAGACAGACAGACAGATGGCTAGATATACAGATACGAAAAATAGACAGACAGAGGACAGGGGATAAAAGAAATTTAGAAAAAGGGAAAGAAAAAGGAATACCACAACACACAAATAAAAAGGAAAAGAAAAAACTTAGGTAAGAAAAAGGGGGAAAGTGTAAATAAGAGTAGAAATAAGAAACATGTTATAACAGGAAAAACGAAGGAAGGGACAAACCCTGAAGTATTTTTACAGGATGAACAAAAACATATTGCTCATGAGTTGCTGTCTTTTTCCACTAGTGTTGTAGATACTGATGCTGAAATAGTGCCAATGGTCGGGAGGGAGATCAGTGCTCCAGATTATGAACCTTTGTCTACTTATTCCTTTGCTGATAATAATGCTCCTGTATTGGGCCTTCTCTCATTTAATAATTTGTTGAAGGAGTATGGACCATCAAGGGAATATTATTTTGAAACTTATGGTATGAAACAATTACATGGTGAGACGGATGTCTTGTTGACTAGTCACATGAAATATATGTTAGGCTTTAGTCAGGACACAGAAATTTTGGGGTAACATGCATCCCAAACTTGGAAATAAATGAGAGTGTTATACTTTACACAAATTCTCATGTACTTGCAGCAGAAGTATGGTCAAAAGGTAACTTATTGCAATCAAAATGGATTTTGATAAGTGACCCAAGGTTAGTACCACTATCTCTGCCAGAAAAAATAGAGAAAGAAAAAGTCATCTCAAAACCAGAGATCATACAATTGAAACTTTGAAAAAAGAATTAATACTTATGAGCATAACCGAAAAATTGATCAGTTTGATAAAGCAATTACCATCTTTAGGTGGAACACAAAAAGAGAAAGAGATCATACTAAAATTAAGAGAGAACTGATTTCTTTTCTGACACATTCCCTCAATGTGGAAATAACATGGCAGTCTATCTCTAACATTAACGTATGAAAAGAAGAAAATGATTCTTCTCAAATTGGTCTGATCTTTACCTCGGCAAGACCAGTGTGGACTATTATGGAAAAGACAGAGATACTGGACAACTTGGAAATACTGGTGACTACACCTGGGAATTTTTTTGAGGCTTGTCCAAGGACATTTGGAAATGAGTTTTTAACAACATAAATTTCTGAACAAAAACAATTATGACATACAACACAAAATCCCAAAACAGGACAGGTGCTCAAAATATTATCATGGAACATTGAGGGACTTGCTTCAGAATTAGCTGTTACTGACACTAGTTCCTTTCTTGAATCATATGATATCCTTTGCTTACAAGAGACATGTAATATGACACCAGAAAATCATCTTATCCCTAGATTTTCCCTTTTCACCATACCGGCAATTAAAGATAAAATGTTGGGAAGACCCAAATCTGGGTTAACAATGTTTATCAGGACCTCCCTGGACTTGGTAGTAACTAAACTTATAACCAGGGAGAACCTGATATTGGCAGTCAAACTTTGTAAATCTTCCTTTACATTAATACTTTGTAATGTCTATATACCTCCAAAAGCAAAAAATAATGAAGACTCTTGGTGTAATTTTGTACAAGATATAAATTGTATTCTGGAAAGTTTCGGTCACTTACCAGTTTTTATAATGGGCAACTTTAATGCCCCATTAGGTCCCAATGACTTAGAAGTTGACCTTTACTCAGACCTACTACTCAATGTCATAGAGACAAACCCAAAACTATCTTTAATTAGAAAATCAGAGGATAAGAAGCAAAATAAAAGAGGTAGATGTGCAAAGATTTATTCAGCAGAAAAAAAATCTCATTCTTATAAATGGTAGAACAAAAAATGATTGTTCAGGAGGCTATACCTTCATGAGACCAAAAGGCTATTCAACTATAGACCTTCTTTGGGCAAATCTGGAAGGAACAAAATTGCTACAAGATATGGAGATATTAGCTTGCCCAGAATCTGCTCATCTTCCGATTAATATACAATTTGCAGTAGGACCTTTTAACACAATCAGAAAAGAAAATCAACCCACAATAGAACTTATCAACTTTAAGAGAATAAGGTGGCATACTCACTCCATTCAAACTTTTAGTGAATTATTTTCACAAGGACCAGTGCCCGAATTGAAAAATGAAATATTATTGAATTATAACTTAAATTATATAACTGAAACTTGGGAAAGGCTGATAAACTACATCAAGCCTTTCTGTAAAACAGCATCTTCAGGGGTACATAAACCCAAAACATGGTTCAATAAATGTTGTAGAAAGGCAAAATCTGATCTGAATCTTAAAATAAGAGTAGTTAGGGAAAATAAAAATACACAGACAATAAAAGCATTAAATCAAGCAAGAAGAGATTATAATAAACTTTTGGACTATGAGAGAATTAAATACTATAGGACACAATGGGACAAACTAAGAAAGATCATAGTGGAGAAAGATACAAAGACCTTTTGGACTTCGGTGAGTGGAAGTTATGGGCAATCTCAAAATAAAATTCATGCTCATATTACACCCACAATATAGGAAAACTAATTCAAATTATTATTTTTTTCAGAAATAGAAAGACAGGAAGCAATTAAATACCTTAATACTCCCACTGAAATTTTGACTAACTCTTTGACTATGTGTAGCAAGGAGATTCTTTAAGCAATTATGTCATTAAAACTAAATAAAGCTCCTGGCCCGGATAGTATAATTGGGGAAATATATAAATCATTCACCTATTGGTGGGTACCGTTATTGGTAAAGTATTTTAATACAATATTGCAGGGGCAACACATTCTGCAGAGCTGGTTGGGCAGTGTTGTATACCCTATCTTGAAAAGAGGAGACCCATTAAATCCAGAGATGTACAGACCAATTAGTCTAATAGATACTTCACAAAAACTCTTCTGTAAAATTTTACTGGGAAAATTACAGCACTGGATAGATGAGAACTTTATTCTGAGTGAATATCAAAATGGATTCCGAGCTCATAGATCTACGATACAACACTGCTATGTTTTGAAACATCTAATTTGGAAGTACGTGACAGTGAAGCACAGTACATTTTACTGTTGCTTCATAGATTTAACAGCAGCCTTTGATAAACTTAGCAGAAATATCCTTTGGAGTAAACTAAAAGATTTAAATATTGATGACTCTCTGCTTGACATATTAATTAGATTTCATAAGGACACTTGGCTGCAAATACAATACAATCAATGGGGATCTCTGACATCCCCCATTAGTACAAATGTTGGTGTCAGACAGGGCTGTATTCTTGCTCCGACCCTATTTAATATATATATAAATTTTATATTGCAGGGCTTGGAAAATTCAGAATATCATTCCCCAAAAATAGGCAAGGACAGAGTTTCACTCTTGGCATATGCTGATGACATTGCTTTGTTTTCAACCTCCTTGTTGGGTCTACAAAGAAAAATGGACACATATTCCAAATTATGTAACAAAGATGGGTTATTAATTAATGAGAAAAAGACAAAGATTGTAATCTTTGGTAATAAAGCAAGGATATTACCAAGGATCTTCATGGGCCATAACAGAATTGAAATAGTCAAGACATATGATTACTTGGGAGTACGTTTTTCTCAAACAACATCTTGGAAAGATCATATTGAGTTCACTAAATCTAAAACTAAAATAGCAGTCAATGCCTTTAAATGATTTAATTCAAAAATGGGAAGAGCTTCTATACAAGGCATACTGAATGTAATAAAAGCAAAAATTAATACAAGCATAGTCTATGCAGTGGAAATTTGGGGAAATCAGAAGACTGATTCCATTGACTGTGTAATCAATAAACTTTATCAATATATACTAATGGTACCTCAATCAGTCCCAAAGGAAGTTTTACGTTTAGAACTGGGACAACTTCCCATGGGAGCCTTAATTTTAGAAAAACAAATTGTTTTCCTACTAAAGTTATTTCAACTACCAGAACAAAGAATTCCTAGATGGTGTCTTGAAGAGGAGATACATTATGTCTCACTGAACTTCATTGCACCTACTATTCAATTCATCAGGAAGAAACTTTATCTTAATGGATTGGGTCATGTTATAACAGATATTCATTATAAACCGCTTGAAGAAATCACAGCATTTGTTAAAACCAGACTTGGAGACTTAGCTAAAGCACAGGACAATGAAAGGATAGCCACCCTGAAACAATTTAGATGGTACAAAATAGTAAAGCAAAACTTCGATCTGGATCCATACATTATTAAATTAAATAATCTTTGTTCTAGACGACTAATAACAAGATTCAAGATGGAATTATATAAGGCCAATTATATTTATTATAGACAGGGAAGAGGAAATGTTGAGTCACCTTTTTGTTCATGTATGTTCCGAGTGGAAGATGATTTTAAACACATATTACTCCTGTGTTCTTTCTATAATTCTGTTAGAAAGAAATGGCTAGGGGATATTCTGGCTAGCATTGATCTCCCTCCCGACCAGATGGTCTCGTTCCTCATTAACAACATAAATGAGGCTGTATTGGAGAAATTTGCAAAATATCTGGCCACTCTCCAACTATGATGATTCCAATGAATTTTGGTTGTAAATACATGAGAAGTGTTGTTTTATGGATTTACCTTGTAGAAACTTTAGATCATAGATGTAAGGATCATATCTGGAAAGTCTAACAAGTAATCATGTAACAATATGGACAGTATATTTGTAAAATTTTAACCTATGGATATTGTATTATGATTGATTTTAGATCTTAGATTTTGTAAAAGTTTCAGCTGATCAAATAAAATAAAATGTAAATGTAAATGAAGACAGACAGACAGATAGATAGACATGGCTAGATAGACAGATATGATAGACAGACAGGCAGATAGATAGATTGACAGACAGACAGACGAATACTGTAGGTGGAAAGACAGATGCATACTATAGATAGATAGATAAATAGAAAGAGATAGATAGACAGACATATCATAGAGAGATAGACAGACAGGTAAATAGACAGACAGATAGATACTGTAGCGACATGGACAGACATACAGACTTAGACAGACAGACAGCTAGATAGATAGATACTGTAGTTAGACAGGCAGGCAGACAGACAGATGGATACATGGACAGATAGATACTGTAGAGACACAGACAGACAGACAGACAGATGGATAGACGGACAGATATGATAGATAGATAGATAGACAGACAGACAGAGAGACAGATAGATATGGATAGATACACCTATACAATAGATAGATAAATAGACAGACAGACAAATACTGTAGGTGGACAGACAGATGCATACTATAGATAGATAGACAAACAGACAGATCATAGAGAGATAGACAGACAGACAGGTAAATAGACAGACAGATACTGTAGAGACACAGACAGGCATACAGACAAGCAGACAGATGGACAGATGGATAGACAGATAGATGGATAGATAGACAGATAGATAGACAGACAGACTGATAGATATGGATAGATAGACAGATAGACTGATAGATATGGATAGATAGACATATACAATAGATAGGCAGTCAAATAGATAGATAGACAGACAGATAGATAGATACAATAGATATGATAAACATATATGATAGATATGATTGCTAGACATATGCGATAGATAGCTAGACAGACAGAAAAATATGTAGATAAATGCTATAGATAGATAGACAGACAGACAGATAGATATTGTAGAGAGATATACAGAAAGACATGTAAGTAGACAGATAGATGATGTAGAGAGATAGACAGATAGATAAATAGATACTGTAGATAGATAGACAGCCAGGCAGACAGACCGGCAGACAGGCAGGCAGACAGACAGATGGAGAGACATATATGATAGCTAGATAGATATACAGACAGACAGACAAAAGCAGACAAATTAGGATAGATAGACAGTCAGATAGATAGATATTGTAGAGCGATACAGACAGACAAGTAAGTAGACAGACAGATACTGTAGGGAGACAGACAGTCAGATAGATAAACAGACAGTCTGATAGATACAGACAGATTGCTAGATAGACAGACTGACAGAGAGATAGACAGACAGATGGACAGACTGATAGATAAAATAGCTATGATACATAGACAAACAGATGGGATTGATAGACAGACAGATAGACACAGACTGATAGACAGACTGACAGATTGACATACATTCAGATAGATGCAGTCAGATAGATAGATAGATGGATAGAGACAGCCAGACATACAGATAGCTAGATAGACAAACAGACCTATAGATATATAGATATACTGTAGATAGACAGATAAATAGACAAATAGGATAGATAGGATAGACAGACAGATAGATATGCTAGATAGATAGACAGATACTGTAGTTAGTAAGACAGATACATTAGATAGCTAGAAAGAGAGATAGATAGACAGACAGACATATCGATAGATCAATAGATGGACAGATTAGATAGCTAGACAGAGCGACAGAAAGACAGTCAGTCAGATAGATACAGTCAAATAGTTGGATAGTGACAGACATACAGATAGATAGCTAGATAGGCAGACAGACTGATAAATAGATACTGTAGATAGATAGATAGATAGATAGATAGATACAATAGACAGACAGATAGACAAATAGACAGACAAATAGGATAGATAGGATAGATAGACAATCAGATAGATATGACATAGAGACAGACAGACAGATATGATAGACAGACAGACATATGCGATAGATAGATAGATAGATAGATAGATAGATAGATAGATAGA
Organism: Neoceratodus forsteri; assembly: GCA_016271365.2. Taxonomy (NCBI): domain Eukaryota; kingdom Metazoa; phylum Chordata; order Ceratodontiformes; family Ceratodontidae; genus Neoceratodus; species Neoceratodus forsteri. The sequence goes on along the minus strand of CM057458.1, from coordinate 72,851,751 downwards.
TAGACCGATACTGTAAATAGACGGAAAGATACATTAGACAGATAGATAGATAGACAGACAGACAGGCAGGCAGAGACAGACAGACAGACTGACAGACATTCAGATAGATACAGTCAGATAGATGTATAGAGACAGACAGACATACAGATAGATAGCTAGATATACAGACATATAGATACTGCAGATGATGGGTAGATAGATAGACAGATAAGTAGACAAATAGGATATATAGGATAGCTAGACAGACAGACAGATAGATACAATAGATATGACAGACAGATGTGATAGATATGATAGACAGAGAGACAGAGAGACAGACAGATGTGATAGATCAATGATAGATAGATAAGTAGACAGATACTGTAGATAAATACACAGACAAATACATTAGATAGGTAGCTAGACAGACACACAGACAGACAGATAGATGGACAGGCAGATTGACCATCAGTCCGATAGATACAGTCAAATAGATGGATAGAAACACACATACAGATAGATAGATAGATAGATAGATAGATAGATAGATAGATAGATAGACAGATAGAATAGACAGATAGATAAATAGACAAATAGGATAGATAGGATAGATAGACAGACAGATAGATACGATAGATACAACATACAGACAGATATGATAGATAGACAGATATGATAGATAGACAGACAGATACGACAGATAGAAAGATGGATAGATAAACAGATATGATAGATAGACAGACAGATGTGGATAGATAGACAGATATGATAGATAGATAGACAGATAGATAAATGGATAGATAGATAGATAAACATATAGATACAATAGATATGATAGACAGATATGATAGATGCAATAGATAGATAGACACACAGACAGACAAACAAATACTGTAGATGGACAGACAGATACATACTATAGATATATAAATAGATAGACAGATATTGTAGAGAAATATACAGACAGACAGATACTGTAGAGAGAGACAGACAGATGTACAGACAGACAGATAGATAGATAGACAGAGTGACAGAAAGATAGTCAGATAGATACAGTCAAATAGTTGGATAGTGACAGACATACAGATAGATAGCTAGACAGGCAGACAGACTGATAAATAGATACTGTAGATAGATAGAGAGATAGATAGATGCAATAGACAGACAGACAGATAGATAAATAGACAGACAAATAGGATAGATGGGATAGACAATCAGATAGATATGCCATACAGACAGACAGACAGATATGATAGACAGACAGACATATGCAATAGATAGTTAGATATATAGATAGATAGACGGATACTGTAAATAGACAGAAAGATACATTAGACAGATAGATAGACAGACAGATAGACAGACAGACAGATTGACAGACATTCAGATAGATACTGTCAGATAGATAGATGTATAGAGACAGATAGACATACAGATAGCTAGATATACAGACAAATATATACTGTAGATGATAGGTAGATATACTGATAGATAGACTGATAGACAAATAGGATATATAGGATAGCTAGACAGACAGATAGATACAATAGATATGACAGACAGACAGATGTGATAGACATGAAGACATATAGCTAGAGAGACAGACAGATGTGATAAATAGATCGATGATAGATAAATAGATAGACAGATACTGTAGATAGATACACAGACAAATACATTAGATAGGTAGATAGACAGACAGACAAATAGACTAGATAGACAGACAGATAGATGGACAGGCAGATTGACAGCCAGTCAGATAGATACAGTCAAATAGATGGATAGAAACATACATACAGATAGATAGCTAGATAGGCAGACTGAAAGATAGATTGATTGATAGATAGATAGATAAATAGACAAATAGGATAGATTGGATAGACAGACAGACAGATATGATAGATATGACATACAGACAGAAAGATATGATAGATAGACAGACAGATATGATAGACAGACAGTTGCGATAGAGACAGATAGACCGACAGACAGACTGACAGACAGATATGATAGATAGACAGACAGATGGATAGACAAACAGATATGATGGATAGCTAGATAGAGAGACAGACAGACAGACAGATATGGATGGATAGATAGATAGATAGATAGATAGATAGATAGATAGATGGATGGAGCAGACAGATAGTCAGATATTTATTCTGATTACAGATATAAGCCCTGCATTGCCTTACCTCGACACTAGGAGGTGCTGATAAGAGGCAGAAAATTTCAAGCCTCCCCCCACAAAACATGGCAGGTAGTAAGGTATACACTAAGGTACAGAGCTCAACAGAGGGCAGGACACGGGTAAATGGAAAAATGGACAAGGGCAATAAGAGCAGGGATGGGGGGGGAAGGATAAAGCCAACATTAAATGGAGGGCAATGAGTACCAATGCCCGTAGTCTGGGAAACAAGCTTCCTGAGCTAGTACCCCTGATGGAAGATGAACAATTGGATATTGAGGCAGTCACGGAAACATGGTATTTCCCTCATTGGGAAATCTAAATAATTTTTCAAAGCAAATTTAGCTAATGTAGAAATAATCCCACAAAATCTTGGTGCATTGTGGACTATGTTTGGAAAATTCCTTCTGAGTCTTCCATTACTAATATGTCCTATGGCTGAAACGCATCTTACTCCAAGGAGAGTGCCTGTGCTTTGCTCAATGCTTTTTTTTTTACTGACACTCCTGCAATGCTGTTAAACAAAGCTGGTTTATCCTCGGTTGGTGTGCACAGTGATTCCCTTGCTGAGTACCCTCTTATAAGACCTAGATTTTATTTTAGGACCCTAAGGTCTGAGGAAGTGTTCAAACTGCTATGCTCCTTGAGTGAGGACACTGCCAAAGGAATCAACAACCTAGATAACTACTTACTTAAGCGCTGCACTGATATTTTGGCCCCTCCTTTAACTTACTTATTTAGCTTATCCTTTACCACACAAAGTTTCCCTACTTCGTGGAAATATTCCTTACTCATCCCTCTTTATTGGAGGGGGGTACAACTATAATAGATAATTATCACTCAATTTCTCTTCTCCCCATAGTTTCAAAATTTATGGAAAAAATTGTCTTATTCCATTTCCAGACAGCACTAATTAAGCAATAAGGTATGACCAGGGGTTAGATTAACAGTCTGTTAATCACCCCCTAGGGGTGTAATGTGGCACAAGGCGCAGCCGAGTGCCATATTGCCCCTAGGGGGTGATTAACTGACTGTTAATCTAACTCATGGGAGTGCCTTATTGCTATTATAAAATGTTTCCAAAAGAAAAGTGTTAAAAGTATCCTTTATGAATGTTTTCCTCATTTAGAGGGAGATTTTTAATAAAATAGTTCTTACACCAGCAGTTTAAGAATTCTGGTTCAAATCAATGCATCATTCCACACATTCAGCTGTGCTAGAGGATGGAATGCTGACAGGAAGAATCCATGTGCCATGGTGATCAGGCTGTACATGACAGTATAACATGGATTAATGTGAGGCTGTTGGAATCCTAACAGCCAATAAGATTGCAGTATTTCTGAGAGCCTTTTTATAATTGGCTTTCATGATCCTGTTTCTACGGCTACAGATAAGGGGTGTCTCGTGGGTTCTGTTTTTATTGACCTGTCAAGAGCTTTCAATGTGATCAATCGTTCTTTGCTCTTAATTCATTTATCCTCCTTTGTTTTTTCTTCAAATGTCACAAACTGGTTTTCTTTGTATTTGCACGGGAAAACTTCATCTGTTCCTTGCAATGGTTGCCTATCACTTCCTTTCAATCAATCAATCAATCAAAATCTTTATTTATCCAGGTGGGCACCATTGAGCAAGGCTCATTTGCAAGGTGGACCTGGTCATGAATACATCAAAGTACAGTACAGAAGCAGGTAGGGCAACTAAAATGGTGCAGGGTCTGCAAGAGAAGCCATATGAGGAGAGACTAAAGGAGCTTAATATGTATACCTTTGAGGAAAGAAGGGAGAGGGGGGACATGATAGAAACTTTTAAGTAACTCAGTGAAATCAACAAAGTCCAAGAGCGTAGCATCTTTCAGAAAAAGAGATGTGCAAGAACAAGGGGACACAATTTAAAGATGGGGGGGAGGTTCAGGGACAATGTGAGGAAGTATTATTTCACAGAGAGGGTAGTGGATGCATGGAACAGCCTTCCTGAGGAGGCTGTGGGGTCTAAAACTGTGGGAGAATTCAAGAATGCATGGGACAGACATAAGGCAATTCTTGTGGGGGGTAGGAAGAAATAGGCTGTTGGTTAACTAGGATCAGCGGCCTATCCTGTAGGTAGGGAAATTTGCAGACTAGATGGGCCAAGCAGTCCTTATCTGCCGTCAAAGTCTATGTTTCTATGTTTACAAGGCTGAAATGAATAAAAAAAAAAAACAGTATTATTTTACAATTGAAGAAGTCAGCAGATGTACAATCAACCATAGGCAAACAGGGGTTATAAGCAGAGATCTTTTGAGTGAGGCAGCCAGCAGCTACACATGAAGGGGAAAGAGGCCATGTATGGGGTGGCAGGTTAGAGAGGTAAAGAGGAGGAGGAATATATTACTGACGACTGGGGGAAAAATTGTGCTAAAACCACAGAAAGTGACAACGGCTGTCGTGTACTTGTTTATTATGATAACGACGGAGGAGGGGTAGATAATTGGGACACTACTATGGATGGGGTGGGACCTTAGCCAGGCTGGAGCGGACAGGGAAGGGTGGGTGCAGCAGGAAGAGTTATTAGGGAAAGAGTGAGAGCCAGGGGTAGAAACATGGCGAGTGTCGGGATGGAAAGGGGGAGTTGTGGAATTAGTGGGCTAGCGGTGAGGAAAACATTTGCAAGGTGCTTTCATGTAGCGATTGTAGAGTGCCTTGAAGATATTCAGGCTAACAGGGCAGCTCAGCTTCAAGTTCCTTTGTAAACTGTTCCACAATATGGGTAAAGAGAAGCTTAGAGAAGCTTTGCCGAAACGAGTTTTGACCCTTGGAACTTGGAGAGCAATTAGGGAATAGCTCCTTAGAGTGTAAGTGCCTAACACACTCCGGGGAATACAATCTGAGACGTGAGGGGAGCTTGCTGGTCACCACTCTGAAGGCCCATAGGGCAGTGTTTCTATTCCTTCTATAGTGAAGGGAAGTCCAGCCTAACGATGAGTACAGGGAGCAGTGGTGTGTGGAAAGTGGAAGGCCAGTAATGAACCTGATAGCTCTGTGGTAGAGGGTGTCCAACTTAGCCAGTGCAGAGGCAGTGCAGTGGCTGTAGAGCAGGTCTGCATAATCTATTAAAGATAGGAAGGTAGCTTGAACCAGTTGAATCTTGGCCTCCTTTGTGAGCAGGTGGTTAATTCTGTAGAATAGTCCTAATCTTTGCCTTAATTTCTTCTGTAGTTCTTCAAGATGGTCGGGAAGGAAAGTTTATGATCGAGCCAAACTCCTAGATATTTGAATTTAGCTACATACTCTAGTGTTTCTCCAAGAACAGTGGTAATTTGTGGGATAGCCCCCCCAGCAGGAATTGCTGCATGCAAGCAGGGGGAGAAGAGCATGGCTTTTGTCTTTTTCGCATTGAGCAAAAGCTTTTTGTTTATGAGCTGGTATTGTAGAAGGTTAAATTCAGCTTGGAGGTCTTTTACTATTACTACTGAAATTCCACAGGGGTCTAGGCTTGATCCTGTCTTATTCAATCTATTTGTAGATTCTTTGCCTTCTGTTAATTTTTGCTCTGTCAGACTTCGTGCTGATGACACTGTGCGTTTCTATGTTCCCAAATCCCCTTCTGTTCTTCTCACAACTCTTCAGGATGACATTGACAAAGTGATTAAATGGTTCTCAGATAACCTACTAGTTTTAAATAGTAAAAAGACTCAGTACTGTTTGGGTCTCAGCACTCATTGTCTTTGATAGATTCTTCTTTTTTGAGGTACTTGAAAAATCATCCACTGGAACTTGTTAATGAATTTAAGTATCCTGTAACCTTCTGTAATTGTAATGTAATTTCTTACTGTTTTTCACCGTTAATGTCTTTGTGTCCAGGACACAATTGTAAAAGAGAGCTCCTGCTCTCAATCTGCCTTCCAGTAAACATTGATTGATGAAAACATGAATTGATCTTGGTTTTATTCTTCACTCTTCTTTGACTTTCAAACCACACATTGACAAAACTGTATCTAAGGTCTGCCAATGTCTGAGGCACCCAAAACGCGCCAGACACTGTTTGTCAGTTATGGACCATAAACATATTATTGGGCAAGCAATTCTTCCCATTCTTGGCTATGGTAATACTGTTTATTGCTATGCTTCTGATTCACATCTCCTTCCCTTAAACATTGTTTATTTTCAGATGTTGTGTTTTATTTTAGATCAAAATAGAAGGGGCATCATTGTTCCTTATTACATCAGTTAAACTGGCTATCATTCACTTGTAGGTGTAACTTACATTGGTTATCTCATATTTATAAATCGGCTAACAACAAATCCCAACGTATTTATCCCAGCGGTTAATCATTCCCACTCATAAATACAGTTTCAGGGATGTTCCGCACCAAGGTTTTCTTCTTCTTCCCAAATTTTCCACATGCATTGGTAGAGAATGTGTTTCATATGGTGCACCCCATTTTCCTGGAACAGTTTATCCTCTCAGCTCAGAAATTGCTCCACTTTCAGAACTGGCAGGCAGCTCTGGCCCTTCCCTTGGAGGGGACTCAGCTCTCCGGTGGGCTTTCCATACAGGCGCAGCCCACCATCACATAGCCAGCCAGCTCCAAGCCATTTTTTCTGTTTTTCTTCCCAGACCCATGCACATGCAGTGAGTGGGGGGTGACTGTCTCCACCTCTGCAGAGGCAGTCTTTATGCCCTGTGCATGGGTCCATCCCATTCTATTGTCATGCTTGTGCTGACACCCAGCTTCCGCTGGGTGTCAGTCTACAGCGTGGCAGTGTGTACCCCCACCCCTGAGGAAGAAGAGCATTCAGCAGACACTCAATCCTTCCTTGTCCCGGCCAACCCCCGAGTGACCTGAGTACATTCCCGAACCCGGGTTGCCAGTGTAGCGTGAGGTAAGGCATCCAGCACTTCAGCCCTCAGTGTCACAAGGCCGGCTGACTATTGGAACTTTTAAATATGGCTTAAATAATTGTTGTTGCAGGGACAATCTACCTGCAGTTGTATAACTAGTTAATTTGTGTACTATCTGTTAGTGTGTTTAGTTTTGTATTGTTGTCATGTTTATAATCATGACTTGGGATGTTCTGCAAACAGACCTTGATTCCTGTGGAACTTATCCTGTACTTCTCCAACTTTTAAATAAAAAAAATAAAACCCTGTTTTATTGCCATGAAGAATGCTGGCCATAATGCTGGGGGAAACTCCCTTCGTCTTCTTCTGTAAGTGCCATTGGATCTTTGACTTCTACCTGGACAATGTCTTGAAGAGTATAGGGCCAGACCCCTGAGGAACTTGGGACCAGTGATAAAACAGACAGGACACTGACAAAAGGAATTAGATCATGAGTAAAGTATTTATTCTGATTACAGATATAAGCCCTGCATTGCCTTACTTGACACCAGGAAGTGCTGATAAGAGGCAGGAAATTTCAAGCTTCCCCACAAAACATGGCAGGTAGTAAGGTAAACACTGAGGTCAGAGCTCAACAGAGGGCAGGACAGGGTAAATGGAAAAATAGACAAGGGCAATAAGAGCAGGGATGGGGGAAAAAAGGATAAAGCCAACATTAAATGGAGGGCAATGAGTACCAATGCCCGTAGTCTGGGAAACAAGCTTCCTGAGCTAGTAGCCCTGATGGAAGATGAACAATTGGATATTGTGGCAGTCACGGAAACATGGTACATGGAGAACCATGACTGGGATGTCAACATACCAGGGTACAGAGTCTACAGAAGGGACAGGGAGGGTAAAAGAGGAGGTGGAGTAGCTCTATACATAAGGGAAGGGATCAAAGCTACAGAACTAAAAAGTAAAGGGGGAGGACAAGAGGCACTCTGGGTCACCTTGGAGACAGGTAATGGCATCACAGTCCGCACAGGGGTTGTATACAGACCCCCATCTCAAGGGGAGGAAATGGACAAGAAAATGATACAGGACATTCTCAAAATGGCTGTAAAAGGGGAGATACTGTTGATGGGGGACCTGAATATGCCAGATGTTAACTGGATAACTGTACTGCAGCCACATCCAACAGCAGGGTCATTCGTGCCCTGCGAAGCTTGAGCCTTAGACAGCTAGTGTTGGAACCCACTGGGGAGGGAGCAATACTAGACCTGGTACTCTCAAATGGAGAAAGGATCACAAATTTAGAAGTCAGTAGACATCTGGGAACAAGTGACCACTGCACAGTGTGCTTCACAATAAGCACAACCATGGAGACAAGCCATACAAGAACAAGGATACTGGACTTTAGAAGGGCTGACTTTGGCAACATGGGTGAATACCTGAGGAATGCACTAGCAAATGGCCAAAAAGGAAGGGTGGAAGAACAATGGAGAAAAATCAAAACTGCTATCATAGAGGCAACAAGCCTTTGTGTGAAACAAATAAAGAAAACAAAGTGGAGTAAAAAACCACTATGGTTTTCAAAAGAGGTGGCAGGGAAGGTTAAGGAGAAAAAGACTGCATTCAAAAAGTATAAAGAATCACAGAAGGAGCATGGCAGGGAATTGTCTCAATTAAAGCAGAAATAAGTGGGGAAGGCAGTCAGAATAGCAAAGGCCCATACCAAGGAAAAAATAGCCAACTCAGTTAAGAAGGGGGATAAAACCTTTTATAGGTACACTAGGGAGCATAGAAAGGTTAAGGGAGGAATAATGAAGATTAGTAACGGAGAGGGGAGGTGGGCAGAGGGAGACAGTGAAAAGGCAGAGATACTGAATGAATACTTTTGCTCAGTATTCACAAAAGAAGATGAGGAGGAGTTACCTAAACCAGACAATAGAAGCACTCTGGGTAGGGGGGTTGACACCAGTCCATTTACAGAAGAAAGAGTCCTGAAAGAACCCCTAAAACTCAAGGTGGACAAAGCAATGGGGCCTGACGGAATTCACCCCAGAATCCTAAAAGAACTAAGGGAGGACCTAGTGACACCACTGACCACATGTTTTAACAAATCATGGGAGGATGGGGTGGTACCTGAGGACTGGAGGAGGGCAGATGTGATTCCACTTTACAAAAGTGGGAGCAAGGCAGAAGCAGGAAACTACAGACCTGTAAGTTTGACCTCAGTGGTAGGAAAAATGATGGAATAACTTCTAAAAGAAAGAGCTGTTGAGTACCTAGAGGCCAGTTGGGCACAGGACCCAAAGCACTATGGATTTACAGCAGGAAGGTCATGTAAGACTAATCTAATTGATTTCTTTGACTGGGTGACCAAAGTAATAGACTAGGGAGGGCTGTGGATATGGCCTACCTAGATTTTAGCAAGGCATTTGACACAGTCCCATACAAAAGACTAATAATTAAGTTAGCCAGCCTGGGAGTGGGTTCCAGGGTGGTGTCCTGGGTAGCAAACTGGCTGCACAACAGGACACAGAAGGTAATAGTGAATGGAACACATTCCGAAGAAAGGGGGGTTACTAGTGGAGTACCTCAGGGCTCAGTACTGGGTCCATTCCTCTTTAACATCTTTATAGGTGACATTGCAGAGGGTCTGGATGGAAAGGTATGCCTCTTTGCAGATGACACAAAGATCTGTAACAGAGTTGATACACAAGGGGGTTAGAAAGGATGAGAAGGGACTTGGCAGGTTGGAGGAATGGTCAGACATATGGCAACTTAGATTCAATGCAAAGAATGCAAAGTAATGCACCTGGAACAGAAACCCAGGAGAAGAGTACACAATAGCAGGGGAGGTACTAACAACAACAAAAATGGAAAGGGACTTGGGGGTAGTCATATCAGATGACCTGAAGGTGGGTAAGCAATGTGAGAAGTCAGTAAGGAGAGCCAGGGGGATACTGGGATGCACAGGAAGGGGCATCACAAGTATTAAAAGGGAAGTGGTTATCCCTCTGTACAGACAGTGGGTGAGATCCCATCTGGAATACTGTTTGCAGTTTTGGAGACCCCATATACGTAAGGACATAGACAGGATGGAAGCAATCCAGAGGAGGGCAACTAAAATGGTGCAGGGTCTGCATCAGAAACCATATGAAGAGAAACTGAGGGTGCTTAATATGTATACCCTTGATGAAAGGAGGGACAGCGGGACATGATAGAAACTTTCAAGTACCTCAAGGGAATCAACAAAGTCCAGGAGAGTAGCATCTTTCAGAAAAAGAGATGTGTAAGAACAAGGGGGCACAATTTAAAGATAGAGAGGGGGACGGCTCAGGGGTAATGTGAGGAATTTTTTTTCACGGAGAGAGTAGGGTGAGGGAGAGCAGTAGAAGGTATGCCAATGCAATCAATCCAAGGCTTGCTCTGTATATTTTCTTTTGTGTTGTATTGTATCCTGTATGTACGTCTACTGCTATATATCCTCATGTACTGTATGTGTATTTTACTGTACTGTACCCCTGGGTCGCACCTGGAAAGGAGCTTCAGCTTAGAGTGCCTTTTCAGGTAATCAAAATTGGTAATAAATAGATTTGCTCAGATCACACAGTATGGAAGTGGAGGTTGTGGGAATCAAACCCAGGTCTGATGGATGTACCAAGCTCATTCACAGCTCATGAGTCATGACTCTAACCTCTAGGTTATGCTGCCAGTCTACTACATCATTAGCGCATAATAAAAACACATACTTTATTCCAAAACTATGAGTCTGCACAACAGAAACATATGCACATACATTACTTAACCATTGGTAAAACAACATAGAAACATAGAATTTGATGGCAGATAAGGACTGTCTGGCCAACCTAGTCTTCCCATTTCCCTATCTACTGTATAAACTCCAGATCCTACTGTATCTGCAGACTACCTCCTCCTTCCTGCCCCTAGTGTTGCCTTCTGCCTGTCCCATGCATTCTTGAATTCACCTACCGTTGTTGCCCCCACAACCTCCTCAGGAGGCTGTTCCATGCATCCATTAATCTTTCTGTGAAAAAATACTTCCTCATGTTGCCCATGAGTCTTTCCCCCTCCAGCCTCATATTGTGACCCCTTGTTCATGCAAATCTTCTTTTCTGAAAGATGCTGCCCTCTTGAACTCTGTTGATCCCCTTGAGGTATTTGAATGTCTTTATCATATACTCCCTCTCCCTCCTTTCCTCCAGTATATACATATTGAGTTCTCTCAATCTCTCCTCATATGGTTTCTGAATGTAGCCCCTGCACCATATTCATTGCCCTTTTCTGGACTGCCTCCACCTTGTCAATGTCCTTTCAGAGATGGGGTCTCCAGAACTGCAGGCGGTACTCCAGATGAGACTGCACCGACTGCCTGTACAGTGGCATCACTACCTCCTGTTTTCTGCTGGTGATACTGCTCCCTATGTACTCCAGCTTCCCCCCTGGCTTTCCTCACTACCTTCTCACATTATTTGGCTACTTTAGATCATCTGTTATTACTACCCCCAGGTACCTTTCTAGTTTGGTTGTTATTAGATCCCCCCCTCCATCGTGTATTCCTCCGTTTTTGTTCCCCAAGTGCATGATTTTGCACTTCTTGGCATTGAGTCTGAGCTGCCACACTCTTGACCACTCCTCCAACTTGGTTAAGTCTCTTCTCATCTTCTCCACCCCACTGCAATGTCAAGCCAGATTGCCCAACTTGTTTACTAACCTCTTGTGTGGGACTGTGTCAGATGCCTTGCTAAAATCTAGGTAGGCCATGTCCACCACCCCTCCATGATCTACTACGCTTATCATCCAGTTAAAAAATCTGTCAGATTCATTTGACAAGACCTTCCTGTTGTGAATCCATGTTGTCCTGGGTCCAGTGCCCCGCTGGCTTCTAGATATTCCACAGTCTTTTCCTTTAACAGTGATTCCATCATCTTTCCCAACACTGAGGTCAAACTGACCAGTCTATAGTTTCCACTTCTACCTTGCTTCCACCTTTGTGAACGGGTATCACGCTCTCCTCCTCCAGTCCTCTGGTACTACTCCTCCTCCAACAATTTGTTGAATAGGCTGCCAGTGCCATCAGTAGCACCTCTCTGAGTTCTTTTAGTATTCTAGGATGTATCCAGTCCAGCCCCATTGCCTTGTCCACCTTCAGTTTCAAGAGTTCCTTTAGGACTCTGTCTTCTGTGAATGGTCTGGTGTCCAACCCTCTTCCCTATGTGTATCTGCTGGATAGTTCTGGTCCCTCTCCTTCCCCTTCTTTTGTGAATACAGTACTGAGCAAAAGTATTCGTTCAGTATCTCAGTTTTTTCCAGGTCCCCCTCCACCCACTCCCTCCTTCCTTTACCTAGCTTCACTATCCCTCCCTTGACCTTTCTTCTTTCCCTTATGTACCTGAAGAATGTTTTGTCCCCTTCCCTCACTGTCTGGAATATTCTTTCCTCTGTTTGTGCCTTTGCATGTCTGACTGCTTTTCCTGCCTTCCTCTGCTTCACCTGATACAGTTCCCTGTCTTCCACCCTCTGCATGTCCTTATATTTTCCGAATGGCAGTTTTTTCTCTCTAACCATCCATGCCACTTCTTTTGAAAACCATAATTTTTTTTTTTGTCTTCTTGCTTTGTTAACTTGCTTCACACAAAGGCGTGTTGCCTTTGTTATGGCTTTCTTGAGGATCTCCCACTGTACCTCTACTCCCCCTGCCTCACCCTTTGCCAGTGTTTTCTCGAGGCATTCTCCCATTTTAGTAAAGTTGGCCCTTTTGAAGTCAAGGACTCTTGCTTTTGTGTGGCATGACTCTTCTGTCTTTACCTTGAACCATACTGTATGGTGGTTGCTGGACCCCAGATTGCTGCCCACTGATACATCCATTATTCTGCTTGTGAGCACCAGGTCCATATCGCCCCTCTCAGGTGGGTTCCACTATTAGCTATGTGAAGCATGCTCCTGCAGTGCATCCAGGATGACCCTGCTCCCGGATGTGACCATAGCATATGTGTTCCAGTTAACATCAGGCATGTTCAGAGTCACCTACCAACAACACTTCCTCCTTTCTGCCATTTTATGAATGTTATCTACCATTTGCCTATCTGATTTCTCCCCTTAACTGGGGTCTGTAGATAACACCCATGCAGATAGTGTTGCCATTTCTGACTCCAGGTGACCCACATTGCCTCCTCTCCTCCCTTTCTTTCCCTTTATTTCAATTGCTTTGATCTCTTCTTTGATGTAGATCTGCCCCTCCTCCATTTTTGCTCTCCCTGTCTTTCTTCCAGAGTGTGTACCCAGGTATATTAACATCCCAGTCATGGCTTTCCTTATACCATGTTTCAGTGACTACACAATATCCAGGTCTCCCTCTGCCATCAGAGCCACTAGGTCAGGATCTTGTTACCCAGGCTGTGGGCATTTGTATCATGGCCTCCATGTTTTGATGGCTTTGCCCTACTTGTTCCCGCCTATCCCTTTCCCTGTGCCTCCTGAGATTACCTCCCACTTCAGTCCGTTGTGTTTTCCCATCCTTAGTATCCACTTGTCTGACTACCTTAACCTGTTGGGGAGGGCAGTTGAGTTCTTCCTCTATATTCCACCTGCCCCCCTTGGCTAATTTAAATGTTTCAATGAAACGATTCAAACCTTTCACTCAGGATCCTGGTACCCCCCTCGGACAGATGCAGACCATCCCTGTGACAAGCCTGTATCTCTCTATGTGGGCCTCCAGTCCCAGTGAAGCCAAACCCTCAACTCTGCACCAGTTCTTCAGCCATTTGTTGAATCCCATGGTGCAGAGCATACTAACTCTCCCATGCCATAGACAGGTAGCACTTCTGACAAGGTTACCAAGTCTGCCACCTGCCTAAGACCCTCCCCAATTCCATGAACTCCCTCTGCATTGCCCCAGCCTCACTGTCAGCCAGGTCATTTGTCCTCAGGTGGACAATGACGTCTCGCTCCCCTTCCCATGCTGTTGCCCCTGCGATCCTTAGGATTCGCCTACTATCCCTCCAAGCTGAGATACTGAGTAGGCATCTTACCTCTTTCCCTCCTCCCTTCTCCACCCCCAGTTCTACCTCCTAATGATAGAGTCCCCAACTAGGAGTTGCTTCCTTCTCCTCTGGGGGCCCTTGTCTCCCCCCCTTGGGACTCCACTATGGAGGTTCCCCGCATCCACCTTGTCCACGATTGTGGGTTCCTCCATGGGATAGCCTCACTCTGCCAAAATGGTGTAGGTGTTGTGGAGTAGAACCACAGGTGGTATGTGCCTCTGCCCAACCTGCCTCACCCTCCCTGTGCCCACCATTGTCCAACCACCCCTACTTACTGGCATGGTCTGAGGCAGGGTGGCTGGCGTGGTCCCTGGGTGGGGGAGGAGGTTACCCAACTCAGCCAATCCTGCCTGGAGACTAGCAACCTCCACCCTCAACCCAGAGAGGTGCATGCAGATAGGGCAGCACTGCAGCCTCCAGAATGCCTCCCTAAAGACATCTGCCCCACAGCCACTACACATTGTACCATTCTCATCATGTCTGTTATTTGCCTTCTCCTTCCTGAGCTTTAGGCACCCAAGTAAATTGAATTAGTTTTTTATATGAGATCAAGCAGCTGTGTTAGGAAACTTTCATGATTAAAGAACCTTTTTCACCCAGTACAATAGTAAGCCTCTAGTCAATCACTCAGTACCCCACACAATAGTAAGCCTCTAGTCAATCACTCAGTACCCCAAACTGACTTGGGAGACAGATATTTACCTTTTGTCTCCCTGTGTAGATGTATGCGAACACATCCCTCCTGAGGTAGGACAGGAAGTGGAGGAAGTGTCTATGGGGCAGCCCTATAAATGTACGCACACACCTGGGATGGGTGGGGCGAGGGGAGGGTAGGTGGCTGTAACCAGAGGTATTGTCCCTCAGAAAACAATCAGCCCACTTCAATCGGAGATACCATCCAGATTCCTCAGCTCCCAGTTCCTGCAACAATCACAAGACTGACAGCGATTACAAAGAAAATGTACATGTTAGTGTTAAATCCTCCTGCCCTTAGTTCTAACTTGTAACACTGCTAAAAGATAAATAAATCAGATTAGGGCAGGCCTAATCCCCTGGAAGAGCTGTGGAAGAAAAACAATCTGCTCCTTCAATGTGAGAAAGAGATCAAACTGCGCAACCTGTAAACACAAAACAAAATAGTAACAAAACAGTAACTCTGCTTAGCCAAAAGAAGCCTTAGTGTTTCTCCTTGCTCTGTCTTTAAACATAGAAACATAGAATTTGATGGCAGATAAGGACCGCTTGGCCCACCTAGTCTGCCCATTTCCCTACCTAACGGATAAGCTGCAGATCCTAGTTAACCAACAGCCTACTTCCTCCTACCCCCACTAGAATTGCTTTTATGTCTGTCCCATGCATTCTTGAATTCCCCACTGTTTTTGACTTTCGACTCTCTCAGGAAGGCTGTTCCATACATCTACAACCTCTCTGTGAAGAAATACTTCTTACATTACCTCTGAGCCGCCCTCTATCTTCAAATTGTGTCCCCTTTGTTCTTGCACATCTCTTTTCTGAAAAATGCTACCCCTTGCACTTTGTTGAGTCCCTTGAGGTATTTGAAAGTTTCTATCATGCCCTCGTCTCCTTCCTTTCCTCAAGGCTATACATCTTAAGCTCCTTTAGTCTTTCTTCATATGTCTTCTGGTGCAGACCCTGCACCATTTTGGTTGCCCTCCTCTGGATAGCTTCCACCCTGTCTATGTCTTTGCGGAGATGGGGTCTCCAGAACTGTACACAGTACTCCAGATGTGGTCTTACCAACTGTCTGTACAGAGGGCCAACAACTTCCTTTCAAGCAAACCTAGAAGACAAAAAAGGTCAGGTAAAGCTCAAGTAAGTAAAGCTAGGTGCTTTTGGTCAATAAACTTTAGGCTTCTACAAGCATTGCTCTAAAAGGATGCAGGTGGGTATTTTCTATTTACATGGAATAAGCTGTAGGATGGGACTGCACAGTGGGCGGGACATGGTGGGAGATTTTTTTTATTTATAATAGGCCATAGGATGGGACTGCACAATGGGTGGGACATGGTAGGGATTTTCTATTTACATGGGACAGGATCTGGGATGGGATTGCACAATGGGTGGACATGGTGGGGATTCTATTTACATGGGATAGGTTGTAGGATGGGACTGCACAATGGGTGGGACATGGTGGGATTTTCTATTTACATGGGACAGGATCTGGGATGGGATTGCACAGTGGGTGGGACATGGTGGGGATTTTCTATTTACATGGGATAGGTTGTGGATGGGACTGCTCAATGGGTGGGACATGGTGGGGATTTTCTGTTTACATGGGACAGGATCTGGGATGGGATTGCACAGTGGTGGGACATGGTTGGGATTTTCTATTTACATGGGATGGGTTGTAGGATGGGACTGCACAATGGGTGGGACATGGTTGGGATTTTCTATTTACATGGGATAGGTTGTGGATGGGACTGCACAATGGGTGGGACATGGTGGGGATTTTCTATTTACATGGGATAGGTTGTAGGATGGGAAAATGGGTGGGACATGGTGGGGATTTTCTATTTACATGGATAGGCTGTGGGACCGGGATTGCACTGTGGGAGGGACATGGGTGGGGGATTGTTTATTTACATGGGATAGGCTGTGGAATGGGATTGCACTGTGGGAGGGACATGGGTGGGGGATTTGTTTATTTACATGGGATAGTCTGTGGGATGGGATTGCACTGTGGGAGGGACATGGTGAGGGATGTTTTTATTTATAATGGGTGGGCTGTGGGATGAGACTGCACAGTGGGTGAGGAATTTTTTATTTACATGAGGTAGGCTGTGAGATTGCATTGCACAGTGGTCAGACATTGGAGATTTTTACGATATGGGATAGGCTGTAGGATGGGATTGCGCTGTGCATGGGACACGAGTGGGGATTTTTTATTTACCTGGGACAGGCTGTGGCCTGGGACTGTACCGTGGATGACACGGTGGTGGATTTTTGATGATGGGACAGACTGTGGGATGGTCTGTACGGTGGTGGGACGGTGTGGGGTATTTATCTAAATGGATAGACTGTGGGATGGGATTGCACTGTGCATGGGACACGGTTGGGGAATTTTTTATTTACATGGGATAGATTGTGGGATGGGATTGCACTGTGCATGGGACACGGTTGGGGATTTTTATTTATATGGGACAGGCTGTGGGATGGGACTGTGCAGTGGGTGCAGGACACATTTGGGGATTTATCTACATGGGGAGACTGTGGGATGGGATTGCGCTGTGCATAGGTCATGTGTGGGGAATTTTTTTATTTACCCGGGACAGGCTGTGGCCTAGGACTGTACCGTGGATGGGACACAGGTAGGAGATTTTTTATTTACATGGTGTAGGCTGTGAGATGGCATTGCACAGTGGTCAGACATTGGAGATTTTTTCCTTACATGGGATAGGCTGTGGGATGGGATTGCGCTGTGCATGGGACACGGTTGGGGAATTTTTTATTTACATGGGACAGGCTGTGGGATGGGACTGTACACTGGGTGGGACACATGTGGGGGATTTTTTTTATTTACTTGGGACAGGCTGTGGCCTGGGACTGTACCGTGGATGGGATATGGGTGGTGGATTTTTTATTTACATGGGACAGGCTGTGGGATGGTCTGTACAGTGGGTGGGACACATGGGGGAGTTATCTACATGGGAGAGACTGTGGGATAGGATTGCGCTGTGCATAGATCATGTGTGTTTTTTTTTTTAATTTATCTGGGACAGGCTATGGCCTGGGACTATACCGTGGATAGGACACAGGTGGGAGATTTTTTATTTACATGGGATAGACTGTGGGATGGGATTGCACTGTGCATGGGACACGGTTGGGGGATTTTTTATTTACATGGGACAGGCTGTGGGATGGGACTGTACACTGGGTGGGACACATGTGGGGGATTTAGCGACATGGGAGAGACTGTGGGATGGGATTGCGCTATGCGTGGGATGTGTGTTTTTTTTTTTTATTTACCTGGGACAGGCTGTGGCCTGAGACTATACCATGGATGGGACACAGGTGGGAGATTTTTTATTTACATGGGATAGACTGTGGCCTGGGACTGTACCGTGGATGGGACACGGGTGGTGGATTTTTATTTACATGGGACAGGCTGTGGGATGGGACTGTACAGTGGGTGGGACACGTGGGGGATTTATCTACATGGGAGAGACTGTGGGATGGGATTGCGCTGTGCATAGGTCATGTGTGGGGAGTTTTTTTATTTACTTGGGACAGGCTGTGGCCTGGGACTGTACCGTGGATAGGACACAGGTGGGAGATTTTTTATTTATATGGAGTAGGCTGTGAGATGGCATTGCAGTGGTCGGACATTGGAGATTTTTACGACGTGATAGGCTGTGGGATGGGATTGCACTGTGCATGGGACACGGTTGGGGATTTTATTTACATGGACAGGCTGTGGGATGGGACTGTACACTGGGTGGGACACGTGGGATTTATCTACATGGGAGAGACTGTGGGATGGGATTGCACTGTGCATGGGACATGTGGGGATTTTTTATTTACCTGGGACAGGCTGTGGCCTGGGACTGTACCGTGGATGGGACACAGGTGGAAGATTTTATTTACATGGGATAGACAGTGGGATGGGATAATGCTGTGCATGGACATGGGTGAGGATCTTTTATTTACATGGGATAAACTGTGGGATGGGATTAGCTGTGCATGGGACACGGTTGGGGATTTTTTTATTTACCTGGGACAGGCTGTGGGATGGGACCGTACACTGGGTGGGACATGTGGGGGATTTTTTATTTACCTGGGACAGGCTGTGGCCTGGGACTGTACGTGGATGGGATACAGGTGGGAGATTTTTATTTACATGGGGTAGGCTGTGAGATGGCATTGCACAGTGGTCGGACATTGGAGATTTTTACGTACATGGGATAGGCTGTGGGATGGGATTGCGCTGTGCATGGGACATGGCTGGGGGATTTTTTATTTACATGGGACAGGCTGTGGGATGGCACTGTACACTGGGTGGGACATGTGTGGGGGATTTTTTTATTTACTTGGGACAGGCTGTGGGATGGGACTATACACTGGGTGGGACACATGTGGGGAAGTTATCTACATGGGAGATACTGTGGGATGGTATTGCGCTGTGCATAGGTCATGTGTGTTTTTTTTTATTTATCTGGGACAGGCTGTGGCCTGGGACTATACCATGGATGGGACACAGGTGGGAGATTTTTTATGTACATGGGATAGACTGTGGGATGGGATTGTGCTGTGCATGGGGATGGGTGAGGGATCTTTTATTTACATGGGACAGGCTGTGGAATGGTGTGTACAGTGAGTGGGACACGTGTGGGGAATTTTTTATTTACATGGGATAGGTTGTAGGATGGGACTGCTCAATGGGTGGGACATGGTGGGGATTTTCTGTTTACATGGGGTAGGATCTGGGATGGGACTGCACAGTGGGTGGGACGTGGTGGAGAATTTTCTATTTACATGGGATAGGCTGTGGGATGGGATTGCACTGTGGGAGGGACATGGGTGGGGGATTTGTTTATTTACATGGGATAGTCTGTGGGATGGGATTGCACTGTGGGAGGGACATGGTGGGGGATTTTTTTATTTATAATGGGTGGGCTGGGGGATGAGACTGCACAGTGGGTGAGGGATTTTTTATTTACATGGGGTAGGCTGTGAGATTGCATTGCACAGTGGTCGGACATTGGAGATTTTTTTACGTACATGGGATAGGCTGTAGGATAGGATTGCTCTGTGCATGGGACACGTGTGGGGGATTTTTTTATTTACCTGGGACTGTACCGTGGATGGCACACGGGTGGTGGATTTTTTATTTTCATGGGACAGGCTGTGGGATGGTCTGTACAGTGGGTGGGACATGTGTGGGGTATTTATCTAAATGGGATAGACTATGGGATGGGATTGCACTGTGCATGGGACACGGTTGAGGGATTCTTTATTTACATGGGACAGGCTGTGGGATGGGACTGTACACTGTGGGACACGTGTGGGGGATTTATCTACATGGGATAGAATGTGGGATGGGATTGCACTGTGCATGGGACACGGTTGGGGGATTTTTTATTTACACGGGACAGGCTGTGGGATGGGACTGTACACTGGGTGGGACACGTGTGGGGGATTTTTTTTTATTTACCTGGGACAGGCTGTGGCCTGGGACTGTACCATGGATGGGATACGGGTGGTGGATTTTTTATTTACATGGGACAGGCTGTGGGATGGTCTGTACAGTGGGTGGGACATGTGTGGGGTGTTTATCTAAATGGGATAGACTGTGGGATGGGATTGCACTGTGCATAGGTCATGTGTGGGGAATTTTTTTTATTTACTTGGGACAGGCTGTGGCCTGGGACTGTACCGTGGATGGGACACAGGTGGGAGATTTTTTATTTACGTGGGGTAGGCTGTGAGATGGCATCACACAGTGGTCGGACATTGGAGATTTTTTACATACATGGGATAGGCTGTGGGATGGGATTGTGCTGTGCATGGGACAAGGTTGGGGAATTTTTTATTTACATGGGACAGGCTGTGGGATGGGACTGTACACTGGGTGAGACACATGTGGGAGATTTATCTACATGGGAGAGACTGTGGGATGGGATTGCGCTGTGCATAGGTCATGTGTGTTTTTTGTTTTTTACCTGGGACAGGCTGTGGCCTGGGACTATACCGTGGATGGGACACAGGTGGGAGATTTTTATTTACATGGGATTGACAGTGGATGGGATAATGCTGTGCATGGACATGGGTGAGGGATCTTTAACTACATGGGAGAGACTGTGAGATGGGATTGCACTGTGCATGGGACATGTGTGGGGGATTTTTTTTATTTACCTGGGACAGGCTGTGGCCTGGGACTATACCGTGGATGGGACACAGGTGGGATATTTTTTATTTACATGGGATAGACTGTGGGATGGGATTGTGCTGTGCATGGACATGGGTGAGGGATCTTTTATTTACATGGGACAGGCTGTGGGATGAGAAGGTATAGTGGGTGGGACACATGTGGGGAATTTTTTTATTTATCTGAGACAGGCTGTGAGCTGGGACTGTACAGGGGATGGGACACAGGTGGGATATTTTTTATTTACATGGGATAAGCTGTGGTCTGGAATTGCACAGCAGGTGGGATACAGGTGGGGAATTTCTATTTACATTTGATAGTCTGTGGAATGGGATTGCACAGTGTGTGGGACACGGATGGGGAATTTTTTATTTACATGGGACAGTCTGTGGGATAGGATTGCATAGTGGATGGAGCATGGGTGGGGGTATTCTACTTACAGCAATCGGTCAGTTCTTTATTTGATATAGCCCACTTCTCCATTGTGACTCAGTGCGCTTCACAATTTAAAATCTTAAAAACAAATTTAACAGTACAGTACAAAAGGCACATTGGCTATGTACCTGTAAGAATATTTTAACTTCCCATATAAGACTTAATGGGCAATGCTGTGGAGTGGATGGCACAGTGGTGGGACATGGGTGGGATTGTTTATTTACAAGGGTCAGTCTGTGGCATTGGATTGTACAGTGGGTGGGATGTGGGTGGGGAATTTTATATTCACATAGGATAGTCTGTGGGATGGGATTGCACAGTGGGGACGAGGTGGGGAATTTTTATTTACATAGGATAGTCTGTGGGATGGGATTGCACAGTGGATGAGACTGGGTGGGGTATTCTACTTAAAGGGAATGCTGTGGACTGGTATTGCACAGTGTGTGGGATATCGGTGGGGGATATTTTTATTTACAAGGAACAGGCTGTGGGATTGGATTACACAGTGGGTGGGAGACTAACCTTTACTGTAGGCTATTTATCTGCGGCATACTACTGGACAGGGGTGGATCAGTGTTTCAGATAAGCAAAAATTATCCTGACCATTTTCCCCATAGCGGATCAACCCCAGATATGTTTAATCACTGGGTGACTGAGGAATCCACTGGAGCTTTCCTTTTGGAGATGATACCCTACTGCTCTATTCAGTTTCTTTCTCTAAGCACATTCTTTTTCTCATTATTTTTTTTCTTCCTATTGTCAGTTGGCCCCCTTCTATCCTCATCCTACCACCTGCCCATCACCCACCTTTTCTAGGGCTTTCCTTCCCATTCCTGTTTGTTCCCCATGGATAACCCCCCCATGGCGCAACCCAGAGGGATGGCCCAAACCCACTTTTGCAGAATCCAGACGATTTGTTTATCTATAAGTTTTGACCTGGATGGGCACACTCAACTATGGTAGCTTGTTTCTAGGTGCATCCTGGGGGTGGGTTGCACGGACCTGCTTTTATTGACAGGGGAATATTGGCCATTAAACTAGGGAAACTTCCCTGCTCTTCTTCATATGTACAATTCTTTTATGTTAAATAAAATTCCCTGCACTTCTCCGACAAGTGCCATTCCACCTGGACAGTGGCCAGAGATGGGCAAAGGGACCTCAGTTTGGCACTATCAGTGCAGCACCCCTCGTTCCACCTGGAGGAGGTGCCTAGTTGGTTGTGCACAGGGCCTGGATGCACTAGGGCACCATCTAGCTTGGTGGGGGATTTTCTCCTGGTTTTTTTCCTGGACCACCAATCATGATGCAGAGTGTGTGTGTGTGTGTGTGTGTGTGTGTGTGTGTGTGTGTTTGTGTCTGTGTCTGTGTCTGTCGTCTGTGTCTATATATATATATATATATATATACACACACACACATACATATATATGTGTGTGTACATATAGAGGCATGCACATGCATATTAGCATCTAATGCCCCTTACCGAGGTGATCCCACTGCTACCACCTGGCTTCCACCAGGTGGCATGCAAGTAGCAGGATGTATCTCCCCTTCCTGAGGGAGAAGAGATGCCCATTGGATGCTCAATCCTCCCTCCCCCTGCCAGCCCCTGAGAGACCAGAGTCCATTTCCAAACCCAGGTCACTGGTGTACCAAGCAGTGGCGCTATGGTTTCACTACCAGACTGGTTCACCCCTGAAATATTATTTCATTTTCATTTATATCTGGATCAGCTCTTGCTTCACAACAGGATGGTGTTTATTTTAACTACAAAAAAAATATATTATGCCAGATGAAACAGAAGAACTAATACTGCCACAGTATTGCTGTTTTAGTAACGGTAGCTTCTCAAGACTGTCTGTTTGCTGCACGCTTGTTTATCTGTTTAGGAGAATGTTTCCTGTTTTGAAAATCAGTGTCTCTGGCTTGGATCCAAACGCCATGTACTCCTTCCTCCTGGACTTTGCCCCGGCTGACAACCACCGATGGAAATATGTGAATGGAGAGTGGGCCTCAGCCGGGAAACCAGAGCCACAGAGCCACAGCTGTGTCTACATCCACCCGGACTCCCCCAACTTCGGTGCGCACTGGATGAAAGCCCCAATCTCATTCAGCAAAGTCAAGTTAACCAACAAGCTCAACGGAGGAGGCCAGGTAGTAAGACTCAACTCTATTGCTGTTATCTCTGATAATCACATGCATACCAACCGAGAAATATCAAGCAGGCATTTATGCACTTAGAGTAATCCTCTCAGGGCACTTCACCCACAGGAGCCTATTATTCTCCTGAGACCAAATGTAAACAGGAATAAACAGCTCTTAATTGCCACTTGCAGATTTTAATGGACTTCCTGATGTCAAAAGAGAGCTGTGCATCGTGCAGTCGCATGGGGCTTTCAGGGCTTAGCCTAAGAGATGTTGCTTGCTCATGACCTCAGCGACAAAAAATGGTTGTGGTATTGCATTGATGATTCCCCATATTCTTTATCATAAGTGTAATGTTGGCAGCGGTCTAAGACAAGAGTGAAAGC
Source organism: Neoceratodus forsteri (assembly GCA_016271365.2). Taxonomy (NCBI): domain Eukaryota; kingdom Metazoa; phylum Chordata; order Ceratodontiformes; family Ceratodontidae; genus Neoceratodus; species Neoceratodus forsteri. Next base: position 72,827,859 of record CM057458.1, on the reverse strand, counting down.
CAGTCCTAAATTAAATAATTACTGCAGTTAGTTGTGCATTAGGATAATTATCAACTATTATGTCAAATCAGTCTTCCTTTAGTCATTGAAAAGGCAGGTAATAAGAAGCATTCACTTCCCTTGAGTCATTTAAATGTTAAAGGTGAACTGAAGCCTTTATAAGAGTAGAAAATTGTTTGTTTTTATCATGTATTTTTTGTTAGCTAATAATTTTCAAATTGGGTGAAATTTTTGTTAGCTTTCCAGGTGCAAATGTTACATTGGATGTGGGACTACCTTGAGCAGTAACTCAGAAACATCTCTGCATTAATAGGGCACAGTCAAACTTAAGGTCACAAATTGTTTTGTGTTTAAAAACACATTTTCATCATTGCTTGCCTTCTGTAGAATTTTGTAGTTGTCATCGCTCTTTTGTAAGTGAAAAAACATGGTTATTTTATAGTCCTATCACAATTTGTTTTCTGTATAACCTTTGGTCTTCTTTCACTGTGCACCTCTTACTGTATGTTCCCTCCCTTGTCCTTGAGTCCAGTCCACCCCCATGCCAGCCCCGTCATGAGGCTCCCCTAGGACCAACCACCAAAATGTTGCCTGCTCTCTTTTATAGTGCTAAGCTCCTAGTCCCACAGACTTACTGGAAACCTTAACCCTTTGTTCACTACACGCCATTTACACTATTCTAATAGCTATCTATACTACATATGTTTAGTAACATCATCCTCCCCCCTAGTGGATGAAATGGGGTAATATACTCTCCCCTGCCCAATCCATTGCTTCCCCCACACAGTGGTCACAGAGTTACTATAAACTGCATAACCCCTTGTCTCTAGGGTATGCCTGAACTGTAGGGGATAGCTGAAACCACCACTGGACCATGATCAGTGGGGCCTCAACAGACTGAAGTGAGAACCAATATTGCTCTCACTTGGCCTTGAAGGAACTAGCTCCTCTTCTACTCTACACCCAGTGCCCAGCAGGACATAGAAACAGAGACAATGATGACAGAAAAAGACCAATGATCCATCCAGTCTGCCTGGGTTCCCTGTTTAGGCCTGGGAATTACTGTCCTTCCAGGGTCCTAGCCCTCCCCATTTCCCCCCCCCATTCTCCTTCCAATTTCTGCCACCCTGAGCCCACACTATACCCTTCATTCTACCCCAACTATACTTGAAACCCCCAGCAGTTTCAACATCCACAACTTCAGCTGGAAGACTCTTCCACAGCTCCACCACCCTTTGTAAAATACTTCCTCACATCCCTCCTGGATCTCCCTCCTGTCAGTTTCCACAAATGTCCACATGACCAAGAATTAGTATTCAAGCTAAATAGTTCCCCACAGATCACCTTGTTAATTTCCTTTAGGAACTTGAAGGTCTCTATCATATTGCTCCTCTCCCTTCTTGTTTCCAGTGAGTACATGTTCAGTGCCTTGAGGCACCCCTCATAGCACCTGCCTTGTTGGCCCAAATCATTTTTGTTACCCTGTGCTACACTGTCTCCAGCCTATCCCTATCCTTTCTGAGCTGAGGGCTGCAGAACTGGGCATAGTACTCCGGGTGTGGCTTCACCAAGGACCTCCTTCCCACCAAGGACCACCAGGGCCACCACCGCTGCCTCAGAGGTTGCCAAGAAAGAGGAGCAGTTGTACCACAGTGGCCCAGTGAGGGTGAGGTGGTGGAACAGAGGCACATCCCTCCAGTTGTACCTCTCCACAATTCATATGCCATTCTGGCAGAGTGTGGCTCCTCTATGGAGGCACCTGCAATGAAGACCAAGGAGGATGCTGGGAACTCCACAAAGGAGACCCACAGGAGGGTGGCATGGGAGCCCAAGGGGAAGAAACAACTCCTGGTGGGGGATTCCATTGTTAGGAGGGTAGAACTGGGGAGGGAGGGAGGGAAAGGGAGATAAGGTGCCTGCCTGGCGCCATGGCTTGGAGGAACAGGGAGTGAATCCTCAGGATTGTGGGAGCAGCTGCACGGGGGAGGGCACTGGATGTCATTGTCCACCTAGAGACAAATGACCTGGCAGGGAGAGGGATCAGAGCAGTGCAGGAGGAGTGTGTGGAGTTGGGGAGGGGCCTTAGACAAGTAGCATGCATGGTAACCTTCTCAGAGGTGCCGTCTGTGTATGGCATGGGTGAGGCTAGGGTGCTCCGCACTATGGGATTTAATCAGTAGTTAAAAAACTGGTGCAGAATTCAGGGTTTGGCTTCACTGGGGACTGGGGTCCACCTGGAGGATGCAGGCCTATGCTGGTGCGATGGTCTGCATCTGTCCAAGAGGGAATCAGGATCCTAGATGATAGGTTTAAATGCTTCATCGGCAAGCATTTAAACTAGCCAAGGGGGGAGGCACTGAAAGGAGAAGGTAAATCCTAGCCCCCAAAAATCAGGGTAGTTAGTGAGGTAAACACCAAGACAGAGAAGTCAATAGGAGAAGAGCAGGGTAAATAGAAAAAGACAAAGGCAGTAAGGACAGGGATGGGGCAAAAAGGGTAAGGCCATCAACAAATAGAGGGTAATGAGTAGTATGCCCATAGTCTAGGTAATAAGCCTCTGAACTGGGGGCCTTGATGGAAGAGGGATACCTGGATATCGCGGCAGTCACAGAAACACGGTACACAGAGAACCATGACTGGGATGTCAGCATACCATGGTACACAATCTACAGGAGGGACAGGGAGGGTAGAAGAGGAGGAGGAGGAGGAGTAGCTCTCAGTGTAAGGGAAGGGATCAAAGCAACAGAACTAAAGGGTAAACAGGGAGGAGAGGAGGCACTGTGGGTCACCCTGGAGACTGGAACAGCACCACAATCTGCACAGGGGGTTGTTTCATAGACCTCTCTCCAGGGGAGGAAATGGACAAGTAACGACAGAAGGCATCCTTAGGATGGCAGAGAAAGGGAGATATTGCTGATGGGGACCTGAATATGCCAGATGTTAACTGAGCACCTTGCTGCAGCCACATCCAAGAGTAGGGTCATTCTCGATACCCTACAGGGGCCATGCCTCAGACAGCTAGTGTTGGAACCCACTCGGGAAGAGTAATCTTAGACCTGGTACTCTCAAATGGGGATGGAGAGAGGATCTCAGATTTAGAAGTAGGTAGCTATCTGGGAACAAGTGACCACCAAACAGTGTGGTTCACGATAAATTCAGCTGTAGAGTCAAGCCATACAAAAGTGAAGGTACTGGACTTCAGGAGGGCTAATTTTGTCAAATTGGGAAAGTACCTCAGAAAAGCACTAGCAAACGGCAAGAAGGAGGGTGGAGCAACAATGGGAAACATCAAAATTGCCATCACAGAGGCAACAAACCTTTGTATGAAGCAAATAAACAAATCAAATGAAAGAAAAAACACTATGGTTCTCAAAAGAGGTGGTGGGGAAGGTTAGGAGAAAATATAGCATTCAGGAAGTATAAGGAAACACAGAAGAAGCAGGACAGAGAACTGTACGAATTAAACGAGAAGGAAGGGGAAGGCAGTCAGAATAGCAAAAGGCCCAAACTGAGGAAAAGATAGCTAACTCGGTTAATCAGGGGATAAACCTTTATAGGTACATTAGGAGAGAAGAAAGACAAAGGGAGGGATACTGAGGCTGAATAAAGAGAAGGGTGGGTGAGCAGAGAGGGACAGTGAAAAAGCAGAGATACTGAACGAATACTTCTTCTCAGTATTCACAATAGAAGAGGAGGAGAGGGAGGTACCTAATCCAGTCAATAGAAGCACTCTGGATAGGGGGGTCGATATCGGTCCTTTCACAGAAGAAAGAGTTCTGAAAGAACTCCTAAAACTGAAGGTGGACAAAGCAATGGGACCTGATGTGATTCACTCCAGAATTCTAAAAGAACTAAGGGGAGAACTAGTAACACCACTGACTACTCTTTTTAACAAATCATGGGAGGATGGTGTGGTACCTGAGTACTGGAGGAGGGCGGATGTGATTCTCCTTCACAAAAGTGGGAGCAAGGCAGAGGCAGGAAACTACAGATCTGTCAGTTTGACCTCAGTGGTAGGGAAAATGATGGAATCACTTTTGAAGGAAAGAATTGTTGAGTACCTACAGGCCAGTGGGGCATAGGACACAAGGCAACATGGATTCACAGCTGGAAGGTCATGTTAGATGAATCCAGTCAATTTCTTTGACTGGGTGACCAAAGTAGTAGACCAGGGAGGGCTGTGGACAAGGCCTACCTAGACTTTTAGCAGGGCATTTGACATAGTCCCACACAAAAGTTTAATAAATAAATTAGCCAGCTGGGAGTGATCCCAGGGTGGTAGCCTGGGTAAAACATTGGCTGGACAACAGGACACAGAGGGTAATAGTAAACGGAGTGAAGAAAGAGGGTTACTAGTGGGGTACTTTAGGTTCAGTACTAGGTCCGTCCATTTTAATATCTTTATAAGTGACATTGCAGAGGGACTGGAAGGAAAAGTATGTCTCTTTGCAGACAACACAAAGATCTGCAACAGGGTTGATGCACAAGGTGGGGTGGAAAGGATGAGAAGGGACTTGGCAAGGTTGGAGGAATGGTCAAATGTATGGCAGCTTAGATTCAACACAAAGAAGTGCAAAGTAATGCACCTGGGAAACAAAAACCCAGAGGATGAGTACACAATGGGGGGTGAGATACTGACAGCAATAGAAATGGAAAGGGACCTGGGGCAGTCATATCAGATGACCTAAAGGTGGGCAAGCAATGTGAGAAGGCAGTAAGGAGGGCTGGGGGGATACTGGGATGCATAGGGAGAGGCATTACCAGTGGAAAAGAGGAAGCTGTTATCCCTCTGTACAAACAGTTGGTGAGACTCCATCTGAGTATTGCGCACTTCTGGAGACCCCATCTCTGCAAAGACATAGACAGGATGGAGGCTGTCCAGAGGAGGGCACCAAATGGTGCAGGGTCTGCACCAGAAGACATACAAAGAGAGACTAAAGGAGCTTAATATGTATACCCTCGAGGAAAGGAGGGAGAGGGGGCACATGATAGAAACTTTCAAGTACCTTAAGGGAATCAACAAAGTCCAAGAGGGTTGCATCTTTCAGAAAAAGAGATGTGCAAGAACAAGGGGGCATAATTTGAAGATAGACAGGGGATGGCTCAGAGCTAATGTGAGAAAGTATTTTTTCACGGAGAGGGTTGTGGATGCATGGAACAGCCTTCTTGAGGAGGTCATGGAGTCAAAAACAGTGGGGGAATTCAAGAATGCATGGGAAAGACATAAAGCAATTATAGTGGGGGTAGGAGGAAGAAGGCTGTTGGTAAACTAGGATCTGCAGCTTATCCATTATGTAGAGAAATGGACAGACAAGGTGGATCAAGTGGTCCTTATTTGCCATCACATTCTGTGTTTCATCCCAGCTTCCTACTTGCTTTGCTACATGCCTTGTTGCACACTGGACATAGGAGATCATATTCAAGTACACCAGGGTCTCCCAACAGCCATATGGAATTACACTGATCTTTCACACAGGATCCCAAATGGCATGGAGTCACCTCACCAGGGAGCTGGTGGACTGCTAACTGGGAAATGCTCTTGTCCAGGCTTAGCGGGAGGAGCAGTGACTCTTAGCCATCCACACCAGGGCCTGAACCAGGGCTACCATGGTCCTCTAGCTCTTCCAGGTAGGAGCCATTTGGCTAGGGGGTCTCCCAGAAAGGGTTTTAGCACTGGCGAATACTAGTCCAGTAATTTCTGCAGAGAGCCAGGGCCAACACACAATGGCTGTGGTAGTGCCTTCTGGGCTTTGGTTGCTTGCCCTTCTTGGTTGCCCAAATCTGTCAGACTCACAGTCACTGTTTGTAGGTGAGTTGCTTGTGGCGCACCACCCCCCTCCGCTGAAAGTTGGGGGGTGGGCTTGATGCTAAGAGACAGAAGCTAGAAGATGGCTCCTGAATGATGGGGTGCACACAAGAATCACAAGTCAGTAACCAGTAGCTAGGCACACAGTCGATGCTAAGAGCCCTCCAAGTCTCTGGGCCATCAAATCTATTGGGTATTCCCTCATTCTCTGCATCCACAGTCTCTCCCCTCAGAACATACACTTTTTGGTGGCTGATTCTGGCACCTCCTTGACAGTGTCAGAAGCAGAGAGCCCAGATGGTGTACCGGGATCTCCACCCGAGTTCTTTGAGGCAGTGAGAGGGGAGTCAAGAGTAGCCACATGTGAGAGCAGAACTTCTTCTAAGCAGTCAGCACCCAAATAAACTGCACTTTGCCCAGGTGCATATTTCAGGCAACCTTCTCATTGGGGAATCTAGGCCTTGACCTATTAGGTGGAGTCCCCCTGTTGCACCCTCTTGGCAGTGATTAACAACATACTGGCATTCTAAAATCCCTTATTTACAGTTCACGAAATCTCTTTGCTCTGGGGCCAACTTATGGTTTAACTCTTTGCCCATTCTGTGTTGCATTGCCCTGATGCACAGTCCAAGTGCTTCACTGAGCCTTTCTAGCTAGTGTGCCTGTGTGTAGTGGTGCACACAGCATTCAGTTAGTTGATTTGTTGCAGGGCTACTTGCTGCTGTCACTGTAGCCTTCAGTGGTGCTCTCCCCGGGTTGGCTTGCTGGAGACTGACTTCTGTCTGCCTCGCACTAGTACGATGCTGCCAGTTCAGTTGTGGCTGCCTAAACCTTGCAAAGGAAACACAGTTCTTTAATTCTTCGAGCTGCTTTTGCCACTTGCATAGACTCGGTGTAACTGTTATTTTTGCCTAATGCTGCTCTGAACACTCTCTCTCTTGTGGCTGTGCACACTCTGGTCACTGCATACATGCAGGCTTGGTGTTGGTAGCCACGAGGCTTCAGACAACTTCCCCTCCAATGCCTCCTTCTGCTCTGGTAATACTGTTGCTAGATCTCAGGCCACTTTCCTGCCCAAATGCTGGCCAATCAAGGGGTGAGACAAAATTTTCCACCACTCCTCTCCACATGAGGAATGCTAGGCCACTCTTGAAAGTCTGTGAATTGGGTGCTGGCCTTCTCAATGACTGTGTTCCTTGGCGCCATCTTAAACTGTGCAAGATTACTAAATTCAAATGGAAAATGCAACATTATCTTTTCCAAACTGTCAAACGCAATCTCTTAGCAGCATGCAAACATGCATACTGGCAGTCCTCCAACTTTTTCAAATCTCAGATGCCGAACCCCCACATGTAAGCATCCCCCCATCCTTAAGTCCAGGTCCCCAGGGCGATGGCGCCTTCTTCTCATAATATATTACTAAGCTCCTCCCACAAATGTACTGGAACTTTAACCCTTTGTTCACTATTCACTATGTACACTATTCTAATAGCCGCTCAGAGCTTTAGTAATAACATCCTCCACCCTAGTGAGGGAAGGGAACATTACACTGGACTTAGAGAATATCTCGAACAGTCCAGCCACTCATGAGTAGTCTCATCCCACTGCATCGTAAGTGGCGAGACCACGTGGGGGGAGATCCCAGTATTCAAGGAAAAATGCAGTGGGCATGTATTCAAGTTTTGTCTGGTAGTGTAACACAGTACAATAGACTGTCAGATTTTTATTACAGAAAGGAAGCGGATAAAAAGGGCCAGCTACATAAGCAGATTCTACAGATGGTGAGCAAGCATAGATTTTTTTTTTTCCTCAAGCTTTCTCTTGACCCCTGGCTTGCCCCACCGACTGCAATCCCCCAGCCCTGTCACTGACCTTCTCAGTGACTTGCCATTGATTAGCCAGGAGTAAGACAGTTGGGGGGACACCTAACATGTTAGTCATGTGTGGGCCTGTGGAGGGGTGGGCAGTGTGATGGCAGACCAGGGCTTTTTTATTCAGCTCGTAGTTGTCTTCCTAAGGGTGTTGGTGTGCAAGGACACACATGCATGCTTAGTGACGGGGGGTGTCCCCCCCCATCTAGGTGTTCCTGCTGCAGTACTATCTCGTCTCCACTAGGGAGCAGGCAAGTAGCTGGATGTAGTGTCCCATTCCCCAAAGGAGGAGAGCAGTCATTGGGATGCTCAAGCGTCCCTCCCCCGGCCAGCCAGCACTCTGAGCAACCAGAGTCCGTTCTCGAACCCGGGTCACTGACATAGTGAGCGGTATTGCAAGTGCTGCACAACTGATGTTCTCTCATTCATATGGCTGCTCAAACTGCACTGCTACTAGTGGTGAGCCAGGTGGCAGAATAGTAACAGAGCAAGCAAACCTCTCTTGCAAGAAGAGAGTGTCCTGTAGGACGCCAGTCCTTCTCCCCTGCCGACTCCCAATGACCTTTGCTCATTCTGAACCCGGATCACCGATGTTGCAAGTGGTAGCGCTACTACTTTGCCAACATGTTGGCTAGAATGTGTTGGATTTTTTGCCCCCTTCTTCTCTGGCCAGTTACCTTCTGCCTTGTTACTACCCCAAGCCCTGTCACCCATAATCCCTGGGGCTTATAGCTCCGCCCCCTTGCAGTGCCCCACAGATTTCCCTGTGGGGAGCTCCAGATTTCCTAGGCCTGGGAGGAGGCTAGGTAATGGATGCAGCAGCAGGCAGCCCAGTAGGTGGTGCAGGTCCTGTGGGGGAGTGGTGTCACCCCACAATAGCCTTTGTTTTTGTTTTTTCCACCATTTTCTCCCTTCCTCCCAGGTGCCATGTGGGTGAGGACTGAGCAGATGCACGCATGCACATGCATCCCAGTCAGGAGGTGCCCACCTTCCCCCTTGCAGTTCCGCTTGCACTGCCAGCCCAGGTGTAAGTATCGCAGCGGAGCTAGCAGGCCTGAGGATGGTGTAGATTACCAGGTAGGTGTAGGACCTATGCTATAAGTGTAGAGCTCAAGTTATGCTATTCAGTCAAATCACCCCTTCCTTTACTTTTTATTAGTTTACTTGAGTTAGGGGATCCCCCTCCGCGTAAAAAAAAAAAGGTGTGTGGTTGGGGAAAGCCCCCCAACTCAAATAAACAAATAACAACAGCGTTGTATTCAGGAAGCTTTAACAGCATGCTTCCTACGCATTCCTGATATTCTATACTGTCGCCACATACCCGATAATCTATACTATTGCCAAGGCCTCTATCCTGAGGAAGACAGCATCCTATGGGATGTGCAATCCCTCCCCTGGCCAATTCATGAGCGACTTAGTCCGCTCTCAACCCAAATCGCCAGCATATTGGCAGGTAATGTGCAAGCACCTCTGCTCCACTGGGTCGGCTAGAATGTGTTCTTTAAACAAGGGACAGTTTGTGGCCTGGGGTGGTGGAATGTAAGGTTGGGACCCTTTCAGATTCTTTGGGACATGACAGATTTAAACATTGTGTTTGAGATCAAGCACTCTGTCCCACAAACGAATGGTGCAGAGATTTAGAAATGTTAGGTCTTTTTGGAGTGAAATTAGTTTGATGGTCCCAGTTCCTGGCAGCAGTGACCTGAATCATAAACGCATTCTTTATGGGACATCTGGGACAGTCTTTGTTCAAAGCCTGAAGAAACCGTTCTGGTACAAACTCATCTAAATGTCGCCAAGGCTGTACTTTAGTCTTTGAGACCTAGACAGCATCAGCTGTGCACTTTGTGAGAAAGGTTTGTGGTGATGTCACAGCTCTTCCACCTGCCCCCAGTTGGTGTCACTCTCCTCCTGTGACATGCTGTATGACGGAGATCTAGTGGTGTCACAGACTCCCTGTGTCACTGTGCACCAGTGACAAGTGAGAAAGCCTCGGTGGTGTCACTTGACCTCTGTCACAAGTGGGTGTTGCCGTGCAGTTTTTTTTGGGGGGTTGTGTAAAGGGAAAAGGGTGACAGAGGAATTGTAAACAAAGAAAGTAGAGAAAAGTTTGTCTGGGCTTGAGAAAAAATTAAAACGACACACAAGTGAACTTGAAGCCTCCTGCCATGTTCCCAGGAGCTCAGACACATTTTGCATGCTAAGCATGCTCCATACACAAGTCCGTTGTACACCAGTAATTTAGTTTCCTGATTCATCGTAGTTATCAGTCACCACACTGCTGTGACTTACATCAGCGCTGACGTCATGGCACTGTTTACCAAAGTTAACCCCTGACATTGTTCTTTGTCCCAGTGTTGGGACGTCATGCTAAGAGAACTTCTAGGGTCGAGCACAACAGTTTAACAACTTGCCTAGGGAGAACACTAAATTACACTTTGAGAACTTTCCTCAGCCTGAAAAGCACTATTTGGATGGGAACCTGGGAAGGTGAGAATCCTCACATGCATATGAGCATGATGGCCTGCAGTGCTAAAAACACTACTGCAATAAAAGTGGGTATTCTGATTTAAAAAAACTATATATACATTTAGCCACGACCATTTTCCAAAACTTTTTTTTATATATTTACATTTTGTGGTTTTTCTCCCAGTTTTTCACCCATGCGACCCTGGCGTGAGCTTGCATGTGTGGAGGCACGCACACGTTATGCACTACGGGATGCCCTAACCTACCATTCGCTTGTACCCACCTGTACTGCCACCGGACCTCCACCTGGGTGATGGTGGGACTATGGGAGGGTGATCTCCAACCCCTGGAAAGGAGAGCCGCTAGGCTTGATCCTGCTCCGCGCTCCCCCCCACTGGCAGCCGACGACCCGAGGTTATTCCAGAACCCGGGTCGCTGGTGTAGCGCAAGGTGTGGCATCCACTACCTCAACCCTCAGTGCCACTGGGCCAGCCTTTCCAAAACTTTTTATAGAAATTTTTACTTAATCTTGCATGCATTGTAGAACCTTGTTTTGTTGTTAAATATCTTGTCTCTCTCAACCCTTCATCTCTTGGCAAAGTTTATCTCCCTCTCCACTCGTGCCTGCCCCAAAATCTAAAAAACAGAAGCAGGAATGGACAAGCAGTACTTGATCACACCAGGCAGAAGGGCAGGGGGCAGGAGGCAAAGGTTGAAAGAGACAATGAAAAAAAGGGGCATGGCTCACCTGGCACTCAGCCTGCTAGATTGGTGAAATGCCAGCTCCCTACACAGGACCATGCCCTATGTAAGAGATATGGAGTGGAGTTAAAGTGGGGGTATAGAAAGCACAAATATGAACAGATGAAGTCCTGTCATCCTACTGGGGCCACATAGCCCTCCCCCCCCACTGGTTCCTCTCTGGTCTTCCATACAGTCGAAGAAAGTATGTCCTTGGAGGCCAGGTCCCCATTCGAGGTCCTACCTGTGAGGAAAAGCCACAGGTTACTGGTTAGAAGTGAGCGAAGGCAGGAATGGAGTGTAAGTCCCCAGGGATACAAGGTTAGAAGAGGGATATTGAGGGGGAATGAAGGAGGATCCTAGGTCTAGGGAAGCCAGAAAAAAAAAGTATAGAAAATGAAAAGAAAAAGCCCCTAACTAAACTTGGACAACTTTGAAAAATGTAATACTGTTCATACTCATGTACAAGTCAAGTTTTTGATGCAAAAATATGCCCCCAAGAAGGGGGACTCGACTTATCTATGAAGTTGACCTATCTGCAGGATAACCAGATTGTAACCAGATTTTGTGTCCAGTTTTGGCCACAAAGACAGATTCTGTGCCTGATGTTGGTCACAGAACAGATTTTGCCATCCAATTTGGGCAGCAAAAAAACAGTCTGCAATTTTGCTAAAATTGGCAAAGTAAAGGGATTGACTTCTGTGTGATATCTACTTATAGGTGAGTATGCACAGTAGTTAAACACAATTCAGCTTATTTAATATTTTGATCCGTTATTCTCACTCTTTTTTTTGTTTGTTTTTTGTTACTACTAAGGGAATGTGTATGAAAATGGGATCTCTGCCCCATTGACTTCATCGGCTCCTGCAGTTAGCCCCCAGATGAAGTCGCATCCCCTACTTGAGACACCACCATCTATTGCTGTGGAGATGAAGCATCGTGCTGTTAGGCATACACAGGCTGCAGGAGCAGAGGAAGTCTAAGGGCCAATGATTTTGTTTTCATGTGAAAATGATCCTTGGTAATAAAGCAAAAGGGTTGAATAAGTACAGAGAATATATGAACTATAAGCTAAATTTCATCCCAATCCTACATTTTTTTCAAAGTTCTCCCAATGGTGTCAGGGGCTCTAGATCAGTTCAAACAGGCACTCCATCTGTTTCTCACATTGCTTTTGATTAAAAAAAATAATACTTAGGCCAGCCCAGTGGCGTGGAGGACTGAGGCATCATGTCTTACCTCCTGTCATGCCGGTGACCCTTGTTTGCAGTGCAAGCAGGTCACCGGGGATCGCTGGGGAGGGAGAGGATTGAGCATCCAGGGGACAGCTCTTCTCTCCCAGGGAGGGTGGGGAGCATGAACCGACACGTGCCTGACACCTAGTTGAGCCTAGGTGTTGGCATGCTGAGTCCCATACATTGGGGCACGAAGGAGGAGCAGACGATCGGCATGCAGTGTGCAGATGTGTGCGCTGTGTGCCACTGTCGGCATTGCACGCTACCCATCACAGAAAAGTGGAAAAAAGGGCCCAGTTGAGTAGCATGAACCATCCCCAGCAGGCACCCCCCTGATATGACACTTCCCCAGTGCTGGATCCATTCCTGTTGGGTTAAGTTGCTCTTCACCACCTTGCCATGAAGGTTAAGTCATGGGGACATGAAAGGGAAGGGGTCTGATCCTTAGGGGATGGTGCTTGTGGGCTGGAAGAAAAGGAGAGAGCCGGCCAGGTCAGGAGAAAAAGAATAATTAAATAAATAAACAATACTTCAGTACTGCTGGCCATCTACGCAATGGAAGGGTTAGCGTTCATGACGCCATTGACTTGGGTTTAGGAACAAGGCAGAAACACTGGGGGCCAGCTGTGAGGGAGGGAGGAGGATCGAGCATCCCACAGAATACTCTCCTCGTCCCAGGGAGGTCATGCAGCATTCTACTGCAATACTGCCCCTGGGGACCATCAGGTGGTGGTGCAGATGGAGAAGCTTGAGAGAGGGAGGATGTAACCTGGTTCTTGAGTCCAGTCACACAATTTTGTGTGCACGCATACCATGGAGTCTTTTGCTGACTGTGTCCTTGAGGCTGGGGTATGAAAGCTAGGAAAATCCCAGCATGCGGAAGCATGTCTATGACAGAGCTGGGCCCCATCACTCAGACTGGCCACCGTCCTCCATACTATGTGGACCGGAGTGGGCACTTCCTGTCAGGCAACCCTGATGGAATCCACCATGGTAGTGGAAATGCCCCTTGGACCCCATGAGGTGAGGTAAGTGCCAGAGACGGAGGTGAGTGGAGCTGAGTAGTCATCAGGCAGAGGTTAGCAGCCTTGGAAAACAGGAAGTGGAACAGAATGACAAAAAATACTTCAGTATGAGTAAAGTAAAATGTAACTGATTTAGAGCAGAGTCACCCTTCACCTTTTGGGGACTGGTCCAGTCAGGAAAATCAGACCCACTTTTCACCATCCAACTGGCATTTGCAGCCGCCCATTTCTTAAAGTGCTTTCTAATGCAGAGTGGTTTGCTCCATGAGTTTTCATAGTCACCCTCAATGACAGCAGCATTATCTCCTCGCCTTGTGATGTACTAGTTCACCCCATAATGATTCACCAACCCACCCACCCTGGACTGATGGCAGCAGCATTAGATTGCTTTGGGATGCAGTGGTTCTCCCCTCTAACCCTCCCAAACAGCTCTTCAGTCCCCCAGTAACCACGTACAATGTATTAGAACCCTCCCCCCATCTTGGCCCCACTGCCCACCCCAGCCACTCCGTAGATCATCTCATCACCAGGCACAAACACTGGTATAGTCTTCCAGTAGTGCTATGGGAGAGTTTTACAGAATTCGGACCTGGCAGTGAGACTCACAGGACAGGGATCGGTACAGTGCACTGGATGATTTCTAATATTAATTCTAACTCCTGAGGGTAAGCTACTAAGTAAAGGGGATGTCTATGGATAGGATGGGGTGTGTGGTGGGGCTGAGATGGGTCGGAGAGGGTATTATATTGCAAACAGCACTAACCTACCTGAAAAAAGTTGTGGGTGAGTCGTACTGGCCCAAGAGAGTTTTCTCTGTGCCCCAGAGCAGTACATTAATGTTAAGATGAACGTTGTTAGTACCCACTCCTTTTGGTTTGTAATAGTATGTTCCACACTCTCCATTATCATATAAATGCACAAAACTGGTGTCAGACTGATGCAGTTGACATATCTTTCAGTATTCCTCATCCTCCCCACCCTAATGCTCAGCACAGTGTTCGAATCTGATACTCAGCTGTAAAGTCTGGCATCATGCCATGAAGTCAGGGGGGAGGGTCTGCCCCTTCCCACCAATTTCAAGATGAGCTGAAGCTACATGGGAGGTCCCACTGAATGTACGGTCATGGGATTTGATAACGGTTGCCCCACTATAGACAAGGCAGGGGTGAATTTGTTGTTGGACAGGTCCACATAAGAGAAAGGAAAACAGCAAAACTGGCACCCAAAATAAAGTGCAATATAGAAACATAGAAAGATAGAATTTGACGGCAGATAAGGACCGCTTGGCCCACCTAGTCTGCCCATTTCCCTACCTGATGGATAAGCTGCAGATTCGAGTTAATCTACAGCTTATTTCCTCCTACCCCCCACTAGAATTGCCTTTCCTTACAAAAAGTTCTTCGGAATACCACTGTAATACCACTCACTTGCCATTGCAATACCACTGTGATTACCACTGTACTACCATTAAGGTTTTCATGGTATCACAGTGGTTTGTTTCGATTCCATTGTGATACCATTGTACCACTGTCCTACCATATCAACAAAAAGAATCAAAATGTAAACTACCATGGTGCAACCATGGTACCACTGGGTAGTACCATTGCACATTTTGTAGCTCGTCACTGTGTTGCCATTGTGGTGCCATGATGTTGCCATTGTGTCACATTTGGTAAGTCTGTCCCATGCATTCTTGAATTCTCCCACTGTTCTTGACTCCACAACCTCCTCAGGAAGGCTGCTCCATGCATCCACAACCCTCTCCGTGAAAAAATACTTTCTAATATTACCTCTGAGCCATCCCCCCCTCAATCTTCAAATTGTGCCCCTTGTTCTGCACATCTCTTTTCTGAAAGATACTTGAAAGTTTCTATCACGTCCCCCCTCTGCCTCCTTTCCTCAAGGGTATATATATAAAGCTGCTTTAGTCTCTCCTCGTATATCTTCTGGTGCAGACCCTGCACTATTTCAGTTGCCCTCCTCTGAACAGCCTCCACTCTGTCTATGTCTTTGCAGAGATGGAGTCTCCAGAATTGCACACAGTACTCTAGATGGGGTCTCACCAACTGTCTGAACAGAGGGATAACAACTTCCTGCTTTCTACTGTTGATGCCTCTCCTATGCATCCCAGTATCCCCAGCCCTCCGCCTTCACATTGCTTGCCTACCTTTAGGTCATCTGATATAATTACTTCTAGATCTTTTTCGATTTTTGTTGTTGTTATTATCTCACCCCCCACTGTGTACTCTTCTCCTGGGTTTTTGTTTCCCAGATGCATTACCTTGCACTTCTTTGCATTGAATCTGAGCTGCCATATATTTGACCATTCTTCCAACCTTGCCAAGTCCCTTTTCATCCTTTACACTCCACCTGTGTATCAACCCTGTTGCAGATCTTTGTGTCATCTGCAAAGAGACATACTTTTCCTTCCAGGTGCTCTCCAATGTCACCTATAAAGACATTAAAGAGGACCTTTATTTTGCCAGATTAGCCAAGCAGCTCAGGCACTAACAAACCTCAGAGGGTGGTTGTGGATTAAACAGACAGGGAGACAGAAAGAATATATCTACAAATATATAAACAATGAGGCATAAATCTGTTAAAAAGGTATTAATAAAATCTGCATTGCTTTGTAGCTTTAATATAAGCTTTGTGTCAATCTATAGTTGGTTATGATATTATTCTCTCTTTTTAGATCATGTTAAATTCACTGCATAAGTATGAGCCCCAGATTCACATCGTCCGTGTGGGGGTCCTCACAGAATGGTCATGAATCGCTCATTCCAGAAACTCAGTTCATCGCTGTGACTGCATATCAGAACGAGGAGGTCAGTAAGTAGTGATGCATGCTCTCCGGTCCAATGTACTCAAAGTGTTTCTGCTACAGCAAGCCACTGGGATGCTATTTGTAACCAGGTTGATGTAATGTTGACTGTTACTACCCGGTCCTTCGGGCTCAAACAAGGTGGAGCGGGCTGGGTCAATAAACTCTAGATTGGGGGTACATATCCAAGATTTAAATTGTTTTACGGTGCCTCCACTGAAAGAATGTTAAAGTGGGCCTGGTTTCAGTATGTTACCACCCCCAAGAATGCAGTACTCCCCCACAAGATCACCCCCCCATGAACCAGTGCAGTGCAGTTAAGAGTCCCCATAAGGCATGCAACTTGTCATTGTAAACAATAATCGCTCAGGCAAGGAATTCAAACAAAAGAAGAAGAAATGGGAGAAATGGGTGTGAGAACTAAGCAATAAGACATGATAGGGTGTGAGTTACTATTCTGAACTGCATGCCAAGGTGCATTGTGAGGCACCAGACACTTGTTCCAAGTGCCTTTAATCACCTCACAGTACAGGTTCAGAAACAGTAACCCACACCCTGAGTGTCTTATTGCACTTATAAAATGGGTCTACAGTTAAAAAAAATGAAGACAAGTTTAGCAGAGCACTTATTATTCCTGAACCGCACTGCTCTGGAACCTTCTCCACCAATCAGGAAGCAGGATTCTCTCTCTACCTGTTTTATAATAAGAAGTAATCACTGTACCATCCAGCTGGCTCTTTGGTGGCCTTTTCAGGCCCAGCTACATAATGCCACCAAATGTGAAGCGTGACCAGCTACATTGTCAGCTGGAGAGCGCTGCACAGAAAAACGGAGTAGCTAAGCCTCAGAAAATTAATACTAATCACTCCCAAGAAAAAAAAGGTTTTCTGTGCACTCAAATCTTTTCTATTATGTTTTTATCCAGAGCTTTTTCCCGTTTTTGTCTGCCCCCTTCCCCAGGCGCACATGTGAGTCTGTGGAGGCATGCGCACGCTGCGTTTCGAGGCATCCTCCCGACTTCCCACCCCCTCTCATCTGCACTGCCACTGGACCTCCACCTGATGGCAGCGGAACTATGGGGGGGAGCGACAACCACCTCAGGAGAGGAGAGCTGCCGTTAGGCTGCTCGATTCTGTTCCACCCCCCCGTGCCAGCACCCTGATGACCTGAAGTTGTTCCTGAACCCAGGTCACTGGCATGGCACAAGATGTGACGTCTGGCGCCTCAACCCTCAGCATCACCAGGCCGGCCTGTGCCCTCAAATCTTAAGGGTCTCTGCCATCATCTATATATCTTATCAAGTCTTTGACAGCAGTATAAATTTGCAGACAACAAAAATATTCTGTTCTTTCAATTCTATTAATAGTCAATGACAAAACAGTTGCTACAAACAGTGTGCAAAAAGACAATTCCCAGCTTGAAAATTGTAGAGCTAGTCTGTGCATAGGTACTGCACTCACATATCTTGTTGTGTACAAGACATATAAAGTTGTTGAAGTACAAGCTGTGCAAGGCTGTGCAAAAATTCACAAAAGCTGACAGAAAGACATTAGCTACTTAGCCAGGTCCAGCCCACTACCCCAGCGTGTTGCCCTTCTTGACCTTCATCAGGGAATGGAGTCTAGTGGTGAGCTTGGGATACATATAGCACTCACATAACCAACTGTTGCTGGATAATATAAAGTGCACTTAAAGATGGCACTACAAAGGATTGCAAACCTGTGATACCATCATCCAACATTCGTGATGATCAATACCCCGAAATGGGAGTTATCCATACCAATAAATAAATACACCGTAACAAAACAAATATGAACAATGGACAGAACTGGATTAAAACAACAGTCCCCAGTAAACAGAAAGCTGGATTCAGACAAAATCAACAAACACAACTGTTTTTGCAAGGAATTTTAGACTAACTTGTTGTCACCAAAATTTTAGAAATATTGTCCTGATAAATCGTACAAGTTAACCATTCTGCTGGCTGTTCAAGTGACATCCAGAAAAAGTTCGGAAGGTGGGAGCGCCAATCAGTTTGGTGCATCCATTGCAAGCTGTTTGATGTGATTACTGGGAAACTTCAAGCCACATCTGAATATACACTGCATCTTGCTTGTCTCATTGCCATCATAAGTCGAGGTACTTTATTAATAAATGCATCAGGAGCAACAGACAAAACGAAACACAGTAATACAATATTAAAGAGCAACTCTGCGCTTCAGCACGTGCTTTCATAAATGAGACGTTTCAGCTGTTAAAATCTAGTAGGGAATACCTTTTTTAATTTCCAGTGTTCCTTTCTAAGATGTATAGCACATTTTGGTAGTCCATCTAGAAAGTCTGTACAGAAAACATCTGAAAACATTTGGCTCTCCCCTGTTAAGCTCACATTGCTTTTGTTTATGACATCATAGTGCTCACCATGACAGCACACTGTGATGTCACAAACAGCAATTGTGTAGTTAGCAGGGAGAATCAAATGCATTTTGAAAGACTCAGTAAAATAATTGCTGTACTATCTACAATATTTAGTATACCAACAGCAGGGAAAGCAAAAAATTAAAATAAAACTAGAAAACAATAAGTTAAAGTATAATTGCGTAAATCTAGCATTATAGTAGTTGCTCTTTAAAGACACAAGCAGAAACATACTAGTACTAGCAAACAGGCAAGAAGGAGGGTGGAGAAACAATGGGAAACATCAAAACTGCCACCAAAGAGGCAACAATCCTTCATGTGAAGCAAATAAACAGATCAAAATGAAAGAATAAACCACTTTGGTTATCAAAAGAGGTGGCGGTGCAGGTTAGGGAGAAAAAGATAGCATTCAGAAAGTATAAGGAAACACAGAAGGAGCAGGACAGAGAACTGAACCAGTTAAAGCAGAGGGAAGCAGGGAAGGCAGTCAGAACAACAAAGGCCCAAACCAAGGAAAAGATAGCCAACTCGGTTAAGAAGGGGGACAAAATCTTTCATAGGTACATTAGGGAGCAAAGAAAGACCAAAGGAGGGATAGTGAGGCTTAATAAAGGGAGGGGGTGGGCAGAGAGGACAGTGAAAAAGCAGGGATACTAAATGCATACTTCTGCTCAGTATTCACAAAAGAAGAAGAGGGGAGGCACCTAATCCAGTCAATAGAAGCACTCTGGATAGGGGGTTCAGTACTAGTCCATTCACAGAAGAAAGGGTTCTGAAAGAACTCCTAAAACTGAAGGTGGACAAAGCAATGGGGCCTGATGGGATTCACCCCAGAATTCTAAAAGAACTAAGGGGAGAACTAGTGACATCACTGACTATCCTTTTTAATAAATCATGGGATGATGTTGTGGTACCCAAGGACTGTACCAGGGTGGATGTAATTCCCTTCACAAAAGTGGGAGCAAAGCAGAGGCAGGAAACTACAGACCTGTTAACTTGACCTCTGTAGTAAGGAAAATGATGGAATCACTTCTGAAAGAAAGAATTCTTAAGTAACTAGAGGCCAGCAAGGCACAGGACCCAAGGCAGCATTGTTTCACAATGGGAAGGTCATGTCAGATGAATCTAACAGATTTCTTTGACTGGGTGACCAAAATAGTACACCAGGGAGGGGCTGGGGACATGGCCTACCTAGACTTTAACAAGGCATTTGACCCAGCCCCACACAAAAGATTAATAAACAAATTAGCCAGCCTGGGAGTGGGTCCCAGGGTGGTAATCTGGGTAAATAATTGGCTGGACAACAGGACACAGAGGGAAATAGTAAATGGAGTCCACTCTGAAGAAAGAGGGGTTGCTAGTGGGGTACTGCAGGATTCAGTACTAAGTATGGTCCTTTTTAATGTCTTTATAAGTGACATTGCAGAGGGACTGGAAGGAAAAGTATGCCTCTTTGCAGATGACACAGAGATCTGCAATAGGGTTGATACAAAAGGGGGGGTGGAAAGAATGAGAAGGGACTTGGCAAGGTTGGAGGAATGGTCAAAAGTATGGCAGCTTAGATTCAATGCAAAGAAGTGCAAAGTAATGCACTTGGGAACAAAACCCAGGGGAAGAGTACACAATTGGGGGGTATTAGCAACAACAAAAATGGAAAGGGACCTGGGGGTAGTCATATCAGATGACCTAAAGGTAAGCAAGCAATGTGAGAAGGCAGTAAGGAGGGCTGGGGGGATACTGGGATGTATAGGGAGAGGCATCTCCAGTAGAAAACAGGAGGTTGTTATCCCTCTCTACAGACAGTTGGTGAGATCCCATCTGGAGTACTGCATGCAGTTCTGGAGACCCCATCTCTGCAAGGACATAGGCAGGATGGAGGTAGTCCAGAGGAGGGCAACTAAAATGGTATAGGGTCTGCAACAGAAGCCATACAAAGAGAGACTAAAGGAGCTTAATATATATACCCTCAAGGAAAGGGGGGGGGAAGTGATAGAAACCTTCAAGTACCTCAAGGGAATCAACAAAATCCAAGAGGGTAGCATCTTTCAGAAAAAGAGGTGTAAAAGAACAAAGGGGCACTATTTGAAGATAGAGTGGGGATGACTAAGGGGCAATGTGAGGAAGTATTTTTTCACAGAAAGGGTGGTGGGCACATGGAATGGCCTTCCTGAGGAGGTTGTGTGGTCAAACACAATGGGGGAATTCAAGAATGCATGGGACAGACATAAGGCAATTCTGGTTGGGGGTAGGAAGAAATAGGCTGTTGGTTAACTAGGATCTGCAGAATAGGTAGGGAAATGGGCAGACTAGGTGGGCCAAGCGGTCCTTATCTGCCATCAAATTCTATGTTTCTATACATCCATTATTTCATAAAATATCTGGCTGATCCTAAATACAAACTAAATGAAATGCTGTAATGGTCACTGAAATACCATATCCAAGGTTAGAGTTTAAACAAGGTTGCCCCAGGCATGCTCAAGTACGCACCCTGTGTACATGAAATCTGTCAAGCACGTGCTAAAATTAAGGGCTGGCCTACCAGGCAGCAGGCAACAAACTGTCGGGAAAAAATTCCTTTGTGTCTCATTTCTAATGGCCTGTGGGCAGCCCTGAGTTTAAACCCTCTAATATATGTTTGCTACTTGTACACGGAAGTGACAGAAATTGCTGATCTCCTGCCAAGGCGCTAATTGGAATGATGGTATTTCAGTGACTTTTGCAGCACGTGATTTATTTCGTGTTTAGGACCAGTTAGCCATTTACAAGCAAAGTACACAGAATTATTAGCTATGTCCAGTTTTCAAAACTCGGATTTAGGCTGGCCCAGTGGCGAATAGGGCTGAGGCAGCGATGCTTTACCTGCTGCCACGCCAGCAACCCATGTTCATAGTGCAAGCGGATCGTCGGGAGTCAGCCGGGGAGGGAGAGGATCAAGCGTCCAGAGGATGGCTCTCCTCTCCCGGGGAGGGTGGGGAACAGAGACTGGCACCTGCCTGGCACTTAGCGGAAGCTAGATGTTGGCACGCCGGGTCCTGTACAATGAGGGATATAGGAGGAGCAGCCGACCGGTGTGCTGCATGCGGACGCATGCGCAACTCTGCCATTGTTGACTCTGCATGCTCCACTCTGCAGGGAAAAGTGGAAAAATTGGGTCCCAGTCATGTGGCGTGAATGGCCATCCTCCGCAGGCAGCGACCCCCAGGAGATACTTCCCCGATGCTGGATCTAGACTTGGCAGGTTGAGTTGGGGGCTCCCCGCCACCCTGTAATGGAGGGTAAACTGTGGGAGAACACGGGAGGGGGTCTGAAGTTCAGGGGATGAGGCTGGGAGGATGGCAATGAGGTAGAGCCAACTGGGACGGGGAGAAAAGGAAAAAAAAAACCTAGGGGAGAAAAAGAAAAAAAAAAAACTGAATTATGTCCAGTTTCCAAAGTGTAGGCATACATGAGACTGGACACAATTTTCAGGCAGAGTTTAGCTATGTTCATCATTTTCATCAAAGTCTAGCATTTGTTTAACTGAAAACTGGATGTAAAACCACTATAAAACTGCTAGGAATTCCGCAGGTAATTTGAACTTTTGAAAACAGCCTCACGTTACGACTTCGGAAAATCCAACCCTAAGCAACTAGGCGTTACGCCCATATTAAGACATTTGAGAATCTCACCTGATATGTAGCTTAGAATCATAGAACTTGATGGCAGAAAAAGACCCCATGGTCCATCCAGTCTGCCCTTACCCCCCACCCCACAGAGACTACCGCCTCCCTGGAGAACCCACCTCCTCCCCCATAGTCCTTTATGCCTGTCCCAAGCCATCTTGAATCCTGGCACTGTCTCCACCCCACAACCTCCTCCGGAAGCCTGTTCCAGGCATCCACCACCGTCTCCGTAAAGAATCTCCCCCTCACGTTAGCTGATATGTGTCACAAAACTGCAACTAGATATTTTAGAAACGCTGTAAAAATTGACTTTATTTCCCACGTGTGTTTATTCACATTGGTACGAGCTTACATACAGAATCACATTTAATGTTTTTGAAGTATACTTTACTTGTTAAACTGTTTGGATTGGCAGTATAGCCTAGCGGTTAGAGTAACAAGCTACGAATGAACCTTGGTACATCCAGCAGACCTGGGGTTGATTCCCACAACCTCTGATTGCATACTGTGTGACTCTGAGCAAGTCACTTAACTGCTCCAGTGCTCCTGGGTCATCCCCATAAACAGGCCTTTTGGCCCAGTTGGCCTTACTCTGTTACCAAAAAAAAAAATTAATATCTGCTGTCACTGAATGTCAACAACATGTAAACCATTGACAAACGCTGTTTATATGTTGTATTTGTTTTTCTCAAAATGTAAAGAAAATGTACAAAAAACAAATGTGATTCCACTTGAAAACCCATATTAATGTAAAAATTAAAAAGTGAGGGGTTGGCAGGGGAATCAGTATGTCCACAGGCATGTGAGCAGCTTCACATTTCTTCTCCCTATGCCGATTTACTAAAATTATATTTTAAAAATAGAAGAGGTGCAGATTCAAAATTGTAGCAATGTGTGAAAAGAAAATATTAAACTTCATTGCCAGCATCTTGAACTGGTGTTCAGACTCTTAAAGAAAGCCCTGTTGATCACTTTCTCAAACAGACTGAGGATAATGGAGCAGTAACACGTTACGTTCCCTTAACTACACTGTAGTTACAGTGTAACTACACTGTAACTGCACTGTGGTTGCAAGGCAGTTACATGCAGCAAACATGTAGCTACAGTGTAATTACTCCTTTTGCATGAAATTAATGATTATGTACCCTTTGGCTGTATTGAAACTGACACATAACATAAAGTGTGACCAACAAGGCCACCATCATGGGAAGCAATGACTGCTGCCGGAGTGCCCCCCACCCCCACCCCGGAGAGTTTGGGGGAGAGTTACAGAAATGAGAAATCACTCCAGCAACAATATATGAATCAGATTCAGCTGCTGGAATTTAAAAAATCTTGCTATCTTTTGCTGCCGACTGTGTTTAGGGACAACTCTTAGCTAAATTTCAGAATGCTCAAATCTGACTGATTAGAATTACTTCAAGAAAGAAAAACCTTCATTTAAAACTAGAGCTTCAGAAGAGCAAAACTGCAGTCTTGAAGCCTGTAACATTATCTTTTATGCAAACAAATGTCAGGTTTAAGAAGGAAACTCGAGACTATTGAAAACACGCATAGATTTAATAATATCACATAAGGGCAGGGCAGCCACTGGTGTCTTATGGTATATGGTGGCATCTCTCGTCCAGAAGAATACCCACATTACGCCATGAACATTGTCTCTCTATGCCGTTACCTTGTCACCATGGATTAGGATGAATGGGGATGGGGACCAGGGGCAACTGAGGCACATTTTGGAGTACCACAAGCTGGTGACCACTCACAAAGGAATGTCCACACTGGGATCTGGGATCAAGCAGGGTGCATATTACCAATATTTAGCTAACAGATATCACACAGCTTAGAAGGGCATTACCCTCGCCTTCCTCAGTTCATCTCTTCCACTGTCACCAGTAATCATGTTCCGGCACTCCAAGAGTGTCCTACGCCCACTATATTACACTGTGTCATACTTCACTTGCAGGATTCTCTCCCTTTGCAGTAAAGAGGCTCTGCTGCTGCTGTTACTGCTGCTGATACAGCAGTTACCGTAAACCCTATGTCACATTTTCCAGGGTGGGTACCTGGAGCCTTGGTGCTCCCAAGACCATTTGCACTGTGGCACCCTCTCATGCAGGGCAAGTACTTCTCTTGGGGCAGACATGTGCCTGTGCATGTTTTCCTTTGTCAGTAACTAACATAGTAACATAGTATTTGACAGCAGATAAGGTCCGCTACGCCCATCCAGTCTACCCGTATTCCCTGCCTGCATCAGTGATCGCTGACCCATGTCACATCCAAACATAGAAATTGATGGCAGATAAGGACCACTAGGGCCATCTAGTCTGCCCATAACCCTACCTTTATCTGTGGCCTCTGACACTGCTTGGTCATCGACTTGAGCCACTCCTTCCCATCTCTAGGGTTCCCTTATGCCTGTCCCATGTAGGTTTAAATCCCCCCACTGTGCTTGCTCCCACCACCTCCTGTGGCAGACTGTTCCATGCATCCACCACCCTTTCTGCAAAGAAAAACTTCTTCATATTTCCTCTTATGCTGCCCTTCTAATCTCATATCATGCCCCCTTGTTCTTGTACTTCTTCTGTGCTGAAAGATGTTGCCCTCTTGTACCTTGTTTATGCCTTTAAGATACCTGAAGGTTTCTATCATGTCTCCTCACTCTCCTTTCCTCCAGTGAATACATATTGAGGACTTTAATCTCTCCTCATATGTTTTCTGGTGCAAGCCATGTACCATCTTAGTCGCCCCTCTCTGAACCGCCACCACTCTGTTTATGTCCTTACGAAGATGTGGGCTCCAAAATTGTACACAGTTCTCCAGATGAGGCCTCACCAATGTTTAATACAGTGACATCACCACATCCCTCCTTCTACTAGTGATACCTTGCCTACGCACCCCAACATGCCACTGGCCCTACCGGCAGCCTTTGTATTCTGCTTGGTCACCTTTAGGTCATCTGAAATGATAACCCTAAATTCCTTTCTTCCCTGGTGACCTCCAGCAACTCCCCCCCCCCCACCTGTAGCTCTCTCTCCAGGGTTTATGTGTCCCAGATGTATTATTCTTCACTTCTTCGCACTGAACCTCAGTTGCCACACCTCAGACCATTTTTCCAGCTTCCCTAGGTCCTTCTTCATTTTTTCCACCCCATTCAAAAGTGTCCACCCTGTTGCAGATCTTGGTGTCATCTGCAAACAGGAAGATTTTGCCCTCCAGTCCTTCTGCTATGTCACTAATGAAAACATTAAAAAGGACTGGCCCCAAGACTGATCCCTGAGGTACCCCACTCAGGGATCAGTCATCCATGTGAATTTATCTAGTACACCAGTAAGTAGCATGCTCTACTCCTAAATGTATTATAGTTGGTCTGGCTGTGTATGCTTCCCTCTGGCTCCACAGTGATAGCTCTAGTGACCCAAAAGAATGGCCCAGGGACTTATTGACCCCAACTCCTATCAGACCCCCTCCTCCAGATAACCATTTATTCTGGTTTTCTAGAAAGGGGATTACACACTACTTTAGATACAAACTCATTTGTCCTAGAAAGCATCTTTTTTATTTTATTTATGATTCTGCAAGCAAATACATTTCACAAACTTACACAGAAGTTAACATAACTGATATCATACAATGTGAACACTTAGAAAGGATGGCTCTGATTCCTTCCCATTTGGTACAGCATTGGAAATCTACCAAAGCTGAGCATCTGAATGGAGGCTTACTCACATGTTTATTCTCCCTGGCACTCTGTGGATGGGAGTGAACCTGTGACCTCCCTTAAGGGGTGCTCTACCAAAATTCTTGGGAGCCCATCAGGTCTTGATCATCCCATTTCTCTCGATGCAGGACATTTGGATGGAGTCCACCTTGCCCCAGCTGGTGGATTTCAGTGTTCTTTTTCTCTGGGATCTCAACTGGGTCCAAGCTTCCATAGACTTCACCACATGGGACCACTGCCACCCTGAATAAGGGACCCTGCCACCATCTCTGAGGTCACAGGCCCCTTGGCTCAGTCACAGCTAGAGAGGCTGGAATTCCCCCTGCTGGTCTTCCTTCTCCCCTTTCTACCCCTCTTCCTGAATCCTTAGCTTGTATTCCTCTTATGGTGTAAAGGGAAGGGTAGGTTCTTGAATTTCCATGCCTGAGCCGCTCCCCCTTCTGGCTGAGTCGAGAAGCTCCATGCACAAACTCCAGAAACCTTGGGTCGGATTAGCCCGCTATGGGACCAAGTCCCACCCACAGCCACAGTGTAGACAAACATCTCCTCATCAGCAGACATTTCAGTAGTCAGCCCATGCACCAGAGCTACAGAGGATGTTATGCCTGGGTCTGCCAGGCATAGTTTTCCAGCACAGTTGTGCCCGACAAACAGCTGCAAGCTGCCATAAGTGTGATGCCTTCAGCAAAATGGCTCTCGTCTGAAAATCCAGTGCGTAGCAAAACTGCAGCTTTGCAAGTGAA
This sequence comes from Neoceratodus forsteri, assembly GCA_016271365.2. Classification (NCBI taxonomy): domain Eukaryota; kingdom Metazoa; phylum Chordata; order Ceratodontiformes; family Ceratodontidae; genus Neoceratodus; species Neoceratodus forsteri. Next base: position 72,801,347 of record CM057458.1, on the reverse strand, counting down.
GCCCACTTGCACAAGTTTTTCTGCACCCGTGCCAGTTTTGGGGGTGTTTGAAAATCTGGCGCCTTGTCTCCAGCCTGTAGCCCACTACAGATCCTCTGTCAGGGACAGACTTAACCCTTTGAGTGTTTTCTAGTAACCAGCCTCGAGCTGCATGAAGAGAGAGGCTGGTTAAATCAGGATTGTGAGTATACCAGGTGAATTTGATTCTCTTCATGAAAACCCTGGACCTAGTTTGGGATCTTTGTGAACAAGTTTTAAGATTTCCAACAGGTAACATTCCTCCCCTAACCAAAGTCTTTCGGATACCAGTTCAATCCTTGAGTTAGGAACCAGGATCCCAGACAACCTGCTTCCCAAATCTCTCAAGCTAGCATAGATTTGCAGATGAATAGAAAGAACAAACAGAACCGTTACTGCAACTTTGTTTTTTCATTTGAGAAAACATTATTAAGATAGCACACTTTTTGAATTTAAGGATTCTAATGTTTACATTTACACTAATGTGTGTTCTGCTACATAGACAGGCAGACAGTGATTTTTACAATTCCCTGTTGAGCAAAGAGGTACGATGTTTCTAGATCCCATGTAAGTGCAGAGTCAGTTTCGGTACAGAAGGCAATATATCTTCAAAAATGACCAGCTAAAAGACTTTTGTAAACCTTCCCCAGTAAGACTGAAAAGACAGAGTTGGAGTCACAGGAAGACCTGGAAGTACAGAATAGTTCCACAAGCTCAGATATTTTTACAGAGCCCACAACAAACTAAAAGATAAGGTCCAATTAATATCTGTCCTTTGAATATATTCTTATGAATTTATGATGAGTATCTGCTATAAGCATTAGTGTCCAAGCGTAGGCTGTATGCTGTATAACATGTCATTGGCTATTTATCTATTTATTTATTTATTTCGTTTTTGTTTACCGGGTAAGTGCTCTAGCCATAACAATGACTATTTTCAGACATGACCCGGGAATTTTCATTCAATTTTTTTTTTTTTTTGTAAATATATGTTAATTAAATTCTACAATTAAAATACAATGTGCTCTGGATCATACTGTCATTCAGGTCCAGTGCAAATGTAAAATATGATATAACATCACTTCACATGGGTAATTATAATTGGTATGTAGACTTTACCAGAGCACACTAGAACTTGGCACAGCATTGAGCCGCCCCTCCCCCCCGTATGCTCCTGCTGAGACAGATTTTCCTGTGAGGTATACAGTTATATCAGTGGCATAATGAGGAATAGGAGGTCACAAGGTCTGTCTTCCAGTTTTCCCCACTTCACGACAGCCCCAGTCAAGACAGAATTTAAACCCCTTATGTTAAAGGCCTCTAAGGTAAGAAGTTGGGACAAAGTTGCACCACATGTAGTACCCAGGTATTCCACCTGGAGGTGAAGGTCTCAGCTTTATTGTTCACACTGAAAGTAATTCTTTCTATTTTATAAATATGATTGACTATTCTCTCCATTCTTGAAGCTCCAGGATCTGATCTGTTAGCCAACTCCTGATGATGCATTTTTTTTTGCCACAACTAGTAGAATGAAACATAGAAACATAGACTTTGATGGCAGATAAGGACCGCTTGGCCCACCTAGTCTGCCCATTTCCCTACCTACAGGATAAGCTGCTGATCCTATTTAACCAACAGACTATTTCTTCCTAACCCCCACAAAAATTGCCTTATGTCTGTCCCATGCATTCTTGAATTCTCCCACAGTTTTAGACCTCACAACCTCCTCAGGAAGGCTGTTCCATGCATCCACCACCCTATGCGTGAAAAAATACTTTCTCACATTGCCCCTGAACCATTCCTCCTCTATCTTCAAATTGTGTCCCCTTGTTCTTGCACATCTCTTTTTCTGAAAGATGCTACCCTCTTGGACTTTATTGATTCCACTGAGGTACTTAAAAGTTTCTATCATGTCCCCCCTCTTCCTCCTTTCCTCAAGGGTATACATATTAAGCTCATTTAGTCTCTCCCCATATGGCTTCTCTTGCAGACCCTGCACCATTTTAGTTGCCATCCTCTGACTGCCTCCATCCTGTCTATGTCCTCATGGAGATGGGGTCTCCAGAACTGGATGCAGTACTTCAGCTGGGGTCTCACCAACTGTCTGTACAGAGGGATAACAACTTCCTGTTTTCTGCTGGTGATGCCTCTCCCTATACATCTCAGTGTCGCCCCAGCCCTCCCTACTGCCTTCTCACATTGCTTGCTAACCTTAAGGTCAACTGATATGATTACCCCCAGGTCCCTTTCCATTTTTGTTGTTGTTACTACTACCTCCCCACCCATTGTGTAATCTTCCCCTGGGTTTTTGTTTCCCAGGTGCATTATTTTGCACTTCTTTGAATTGAATCCAAGCTGCCATACTTCTGACCATTCCTCCAACCTTGCCAAGTCCCTTCTCATCCTTTCCACGCCTCCTTGTATATCAACCCTGTTGCAGATCTTTGTGTCATCTGCAAAGAGGCATACTTTTCCTTCTAGTCCCTCTGCAATGTCACTTATAAATACATTAAAAAGGACTGGACCCAGTACTGAACCCTGCGGTATCCCACTAGTAACTCTCATTCTTCAAAATGGACTCCATTTACAATTACTTTCCGTGTCCTGTTGTCCAGCCAATGTTTTACCCAGGCTACCACCCTGGGACCCACTCCCAGGCTTGTTAATTTGACTATTAATCTTTTGTGTGGGACTGTGTCAAATGCCTTGCTAAAGTCTAGGTAGGCCATGTCCACAGCCTACTTTTTTCACCCAGTCAAAGAAATCAATTAGATTCATCTGACATGACCTTCCCGTTATGAACCCATGCTGCCTTGGGTCCTGTGCCCCACTGGCCTCTAGGTACTCAACAATTGTTTCCTTCAGAAGTGATTCCATCACTTTCCCTACCACATAGGTCAAACTGACAGGTCTGTAGTTTCCTGCCTCTGTCTTGCTCCCACTTTTGTGAAGGGGAATCACATCTGCCTTCCTCCAGTCCTCAGGTACCACACCATCCTCCCATGATTTGTTAAAAAGGGTAGTCAGTGGTGTCACTAGTTCTCTCTTAATTCTTTCAGAATTCTGGGGTGAATTCCATCAGGCCCCATTGCTTTGTCCACCTTCAATTTTAGGAGTTCTTTCAGAACCCTTTCTTCAGTGAAAGGACCAGTAGATATCTGGTTAGTCTGCCCCATGGGTATCTTGAATATTGATGAAGCAAGCATATCTCTTGGGTTAATGTAAACTCAGGAGAGAAAATGTCCTGGATTGCAAACTCTTGATCTTGTAAGCAGGCAGCTACCTGTGAGCAAGACCACATGATATGGATATGTGTTGCCCTTCTTTCCCCGCAGGTCCTCCAACAGTCTGCAGTATGGGCAAGGCCATATTTTGGTATAATGACTGGAGTTCAAAAATAACAGACTAAATGTTTAAGCATATTACATTATCTGTGCCTTGGGAGAAATAAAGTTGGGAAAACCATGGGCCAGCTGCACACTGATGCCCTGGACCCCACTCAAATAATGCCCCAGATGCAGCCTCAGCTAGTGCTTCAAGGTGGGTCTTGGTCTCTCCTTTGGGGAGTCCCATTGCAGGGCAAGCTTCAGGCCCCCAGTCTGGGTGACTTGGTGGGGTGTTGGGTGGGTAGTCCAAGCACTGAGTAAGAGGGTACATCCCCCGCCTGTCACCCAACTGACAAAAATAATTGAAAGAAAAATATGAAGAATATCTGTGTCTACTGTTTTGGGTGCTGCTAGCTTTTTAATGTTTCTCCCAATTGGCATATAGATTATTAACCTTGAATTGTTACATATTTGTCAAAGAAGCAGTAAAGCGCAGTGGTTTAAGGCTCTAAGCTTCAAATCTGGAGACCTGGGTTTGAATCCCACAGTCCCCACTTGCATACTGTGTGACTCTGAGCAAGTCACTTAACTTCCCTGTGCTCCCAGGTCGCACCTGTAAACAAGCTTTCAGCTTAGTGTTCCACTCCTGGTTAAACAGTTGGGGGAGGAAATACATGGTAAGGGAGTCATTATTTATTTGAAACTAGTTTTCACTTATTATCAGGTACATAATCATGTCAATGGGGTGTTTCCACTCAAAAAATCTTAGTCCCATTGTACAAAAAAATATTTTTATGAAAATGCAGTGCAAGTGAGATGGAAGCGGTTTCTGTGCACCCAGAAACACACTCCCCTGGCTTTGCCAATGATTATTTATTATCTTGTAGGCATTCATGTTTGTCCCCTCCTTTCTTTCAGACCTGTTCTTAAAGGGAACAAAAACCTTGTTTTCATTTTTTGTAATCAGAAATCTGTGTAGGTTTAAAGTCTGTTTAATAGTCTCAATGCAGTGTGTCACATATTTGGTTAGAAATTGCTATATTTGTTTTTCTTATTCAAGATCCCCTTGTTAATGTTACCTTTTCCCCACCAGTAGTCATTTTAGTTTCTGCCAAGGTCTTGGAACCCTGTGACATCAGTTTAGTGGAAGCCTAGGATAAAGCTTTTCATGCAGGGCATCCGCTCAACTGAGGCCACCAGGTTCTGGGACTGCTAATTAATTAAAAAAATGAATATTGGGTGGGAAAAAGGCTGCATTAATGAGGGGCTCTAACTAAGGAAAATAATGAAACTTTTTCAAAACAAAAACACAAAGCAATACATCAGGGTAGTATATAGACTGCACATGTGCTAAAATGTCAAATGATATTAAAAAACAGAAAACAGAGTTTATGTTCCCTTTAAAACAAGAAGTACTGAGGTTCATTCCTTTACTTTTTGTGTGTGTGTGTGTGTATGTGTGCTTCCCATAACTGATGGCAAGGTTTGTCAATATTTATTAACACATTATAGATCATGGGAACATCCCTGACCAGTCACAGTCCTACCTTCAATTGCACGTGAGGTACTCTAATTACCATAAGAGTACCTCACGCGCTGAGTCACTGTAAATGGGCTTCTCACTGTCCACGTGTGCTAACTGTTTTACATTTTAAAAAGGATTTTTTAATTTCGTACAATTAGTGATCTATATAATAATTTATGGCTCCATTTGGAAGCCTCTTATGATCTAAGTGTCACCTCTTACATCCCTTAACACCACAGAATCTTTTACCTTTGGTTAGTGTTCCTCTGGTCCTAGAGCATGAGGTGACACTCTTATATCCATAAGAGGCCTCCATACAGGAGCCATAAACTTATATTAACTTATTTTTTAACAATGGATTAAATGTATTGTTTGTATATTTAAAAAGAATAACAATAAAGAATAATAAAGTGCGAAGCGAAGCTAGTTTTAAAGTGTTTCTAAGCTATATTTGCAACTTTTGTGGCAACCATCAGTTACATAGTAGTGTAGCATAGTGTAGAATTACCTATATGTAAACTCAGTAGCGTAGCACAGTGTGGTGTTACCTGTACATAATCAGTCTTGTATGCAGGGCTAGCTGTAACTGTGGAATTTTGCTACTGCAAATTTCTGCAGCCAAATGTATAAATATCCCTAAAAGGCCATCAAATGCCACAGAAAAATGTGTGAAATCTGCAGGAATTGTTTTATATTTCCACAGACAGTAATGTTGAAATTTGCATGCAATTTTAATTGTATTGTGGGAATAAATTGTATAATGTTACTGAACTCAAAAAAATTGCAAAAGGTTAAAAGTTGCTGATGAAAACAAGATTCCACAGGGCAGAATCTGCACAATTTTTAGTAGATGAAATTGACATAATTTGTAAAAACCTTGAAGCTAGTGAAGTTTTAAATTCCACCTTTTCCGCAGAGCAGAAATAGATTTGCACAGTCCTAAAAGAACAAACAGCTGGAGCAAGGCCCCTTCTAACTAATGTTTAACTTTTCTCAATTCTAGATTCTGACCTTAAAGATTAAATATAATCCCTTAAGAGCTTTCCTGGATGCAAAAGAAAGGTGGGTGACCATGTGTTCTTGGTAACAAGTAGGGATGTTTTAATTCTGTCTGTGTCCAGTATTTTCCAACAACATGGCCAGTGAGCTTGCTCTGGCTACCCCATCACTATCGAGCTATACTGAAAGGGTTTTGCAGATCTCTCCAGCACAGCAGCACTGAATTTGCATGGAAGGGGTGAAGTTTGCTTTGCATATGGTATATTAAGGTATTATCTAAGCATAGTGATGGTCACACTGTCAGTCGTAGAGTTTTGCAATGCCCCCTGCCTTAAGAACTACCTAATGTTGTTGTTTTCTTATGGATATTTCCATGGACTGACTGTCGAATAATGTTTATTGACGTTTATTACATCCCAAAAAATTATGAAGTATAAAAAAAAAAAAAGTACTCAAGGCAGACTATATTGGTGTTGCGACTCTGTGACCAATCGTGGGGGTCGGAAACTGTCTTTTTTTTTTTTCACTTTATACATTTTTATTTAATATATAAAATTAACAGTTACAACATACAACATCCATACTATATAGAAAAAAGAAACATAGAATTTGTCGACAGAAAAGAGCCTCTTGGCCAACCAGTCAGCCCAGCTTTTCACTGCCTATTGTGTCAGCAGGATCTACAATCAGCCCAGCTCTTTTCACTGCCTATTGTGTCCCAGCAGGGCTCACCCAGTCAGCCCAGCTTTCACTGCCTATTGTGACCCGGGCAGGGCCCACCCAGTCAGCCCAGCTTTCACTGCCTAGTGGTGCCCGGCAGGGCCCACCCAGTCAGCCCAGCTTTCACTGCCTATTGTGTCTCAGCAGGCCCACCCAGTCAGCTCCAGCTTTCACTGCCTATTGTGTCCGGCAGGCCCACCCAGTCAGTCCAGCTTTTCACTGCCTATTGTGTCCCGCAGACCCTGACTGGTCTCTACGGATGATGCTCTCTTTACGCTTTTTATTCACTAGTCAGGGGCGAAACTGGCACTGGTCCACTAGCCAAATGCCAGTAGACTTTGTACTGAGCTAGTAAGTTTTTCCTATAACTAACACTGCAAGCTTGTGCTAGAGAAGGTAACATTTCAATCAGTATATCAGCTGGGCCAGTGGAAATGTCTGTGGGGATAATGATTTTCCCAGTCACCAGCCCTGCTTGCTGGTGGCTAGAAAACTTTTGACCCCTGCTAGTATAATACAACATTTTAAATGTGCTGTCGTTATCAAATATTCTTAATAATAACTAATCACTAAGCATCGGATACCACAGCTACTAATGCTACTTTATGAACTCTAAATGCTACTTTATGAACTCTAAATTTAGGGAGGCAGTATAGCACAGTGGTTTAAGGCTCTGAGCTGCAAATCTAGAGACCTGGGTTTGAATCTAACAGCTTCTACTTGCATACTGTGTGACTCTGGCAAGTCATTTAACTTCCCTGTGCTCCCGGGTCGCATCTGTAAACAAGCTTTCAGCCAGTATTTGTCTCTCCTGGTTAAACAATTAGAAAAATGTAAAAAGAAAAACATGCTTTTATATTTCTATCACGAGCAATAATACCTGACAGGGTGGGTGGTGTGGGCATTACCGGACCACCGGGCATATGAGACTCAACGCTACAGACGAGGGCCTTATAGCCCCTGGAAGGTCCAGTATTGCCTATACCGCCCACCCTGGAGGGTATTATTGCACTTACAAAATGGGCATCTCTGTAAATTTTAATTAAATAATAAAATGAGAGGAAATGAGTTTCTAAATAAATACAAAGACTAGAAATAAAATGTTTACAAAGTAAAATAGTCCCTGCCTTTTTCTGCTGTTCTATCTCCGCCCCCACAGAACCATTCCCTTCTACTTATCCCCCCACACACACTATCAGCTCGAGAGATATCGTTTCTTGTAAAGTTTAAAGGTTTTGTTAAACTTGACATATTTTTTGTGCTTTTAAAAAGAGTACTTTTCCTTTCCTGCAAGCTTTTTTTTCAGTTGAAAGATGTGGTTGTTCAAGACGCAACCTTGCGTGACCCCATTTGGGAAAACCAGGAAGTGGAGATCAATGTATGACGACAGCTGTAGGTGATTTTTATTTATTTTTTTATCACATTCAGTAACTACTGTCTGTGAAATCTGTCTTTTTCTCAAGCGGGGAATCGCAATGGAGTTTCAGCAAGCTGGCATTTCGCCAGAAAATAGTATGCCACCTGCCAACCCCTACTACTCAAAACCACAAAAAAGCATGCCTCTCACTCAGAGTAGCAGCTTAGTACTCGAAGAGCTAACACCAATACAACAAAAAATAACAATGTGCAAGCTGCATGGGGCGGTGTCCATCGCTAAGCGAGGGCCAAGAAATGGCAGCTGCTGCCTTTGAACATTCAGGGTGCCCATTGATACCCACAGCAATGGGGCACCTGAATTGGCACTTGTTTTGAAGCGGTGTCTATCAAAAGTTAATGACCCCACTGTAGTGCCTATCAGCCAGTGAGAAACGTCATAGTATCTAGCCCATTTTCTAAAGTAATGTAGAACATTGCTTACAGTTGTGAAGTATAAATAGATTATAAGTGCTACTGAAAAATGAATTAAAATAATTCTATTTCAGTTTTATAACTCTGAACAAATTAATTCTAGGGTATCTTTATAGTACTATGTAGTGCTGTTCCTAAGAGTTTATGTCTGGATGTTCTGGTATAATATTATGGTCTGTTTAATAATTTGTAAGGAATAAAAGATAGCTGTGTTGTGTTTTCTATCTTCAACTAATTCAAGCCACACCAAATGAATGTTTCTCTCTGGTTTATTTTCTTTTTGCGAGTCTCATCAACTTCAATACAAATATTTTGGTCAACTTCAATACGTGTATTCTTGCTTCAAGTTTGGTGCTAACCATTCAATTTTATACAGGGTTTATATAAAGAATTGTTATCTCAAAAACTACCAACTCCCTAGTATAGGCCAATCATATAACAAGATAACCTAGTAATCTTAGGGTGTGGTGAATAACAGTCAAAATATAGATACGCTGTATTCTGTTCATAATCACAGGGTGTTTGCCACATTTTCTTACACAATCTCATAACTGCTGACTGTACTGATAGAAGGCTCTTTGTGTGCACACCTTCCTTAAACAGGTAATACCATCCTAATAAGGGCACTACATCCTGTTAAAGGTAATTATAGGACATTTTAAAATGCTGACCACTGTACAATGCTAAATATTGTGAAAGCATTAGGCTATCACAAGACTAACACATCACAAGACAGTTGAGTAAGTCTAGTATAAGAAATTACACTGAAGTATTCTGTTAAAATGCTATACTTTAACATTCAGTTAATTATTGTAAAAGGTTATACTGAAATAAATGTTATACTACAAAATGTTACACTACAATATCCCCCCTTTGTAACTCTCTATACTTGGAGATCACACAGGCGATGTTGCCATTGTAACATTTGTATTTGTCGAACCATGTGTTTTATTTTACGATACAATAACAATTGTACAACAGTAAGAATGCATGTCACTGCAATACCGCAACCCACCACTATGAGGGTTGGACTAGTACCCAAAACAGGCGATCCCCAATCCCACCAGGATATAATAGGAATATATGATGACTGTTTTTTTACCTCTTTAGTAGAGACCTTTTGTTTCATTTTATCAGTTTTGGGTAATTCGAACTGAGATGGGGTTGCCAAATCAGTGAGTAAATCCAAGGCCATACTGGAACCATTGATATGGGTAACATTTGTTCAGCTATAGGCAGGACGTTTTCGGAGAGTCCAGTTTGCAACCCACCAAGTTTTGTCACTACACCCCCATACATTCCAAGGTTGACCTACAATTACACACCATGTTTGGTTCCATCTCATAGTTTGGCAGTATTTATTTTCAGGCGTTAGGGTAAATTTACATTGATCAGGAAACCATGGGGCAGTTGATGTCTCTTCCCCACATATTAAGGTTTCATGTTCTTGTACACGCTGTTGTTTAGGTAAGACAACATAGTCATTGTGTACTGGGATAATAGTGTCACCTAGTATTTGGAGTCTCATGATCTGGTCATGTATTAATACTCCCAAATTACTGATTTGCCATGATTTTTTGGTGGTTCAAAACATACAGGTATTATCACTAGTATGGGAATCACACGTCACGGTACGTGTGCATATTGATTCGGTGAGTTCCATACTTTTATCATAGCTAAGGATGGTAGGAATACAGTGGGATAATCCAATACTTTGGTTACATTGGTCTGGTCTCACCTACTCCTGAAGGTAATCTATTTGTTTCAATTCTATTTAACTTATTGACTAGATAAGCATGTGCTTCAGCAGCTAATTGTGAGCAAGCCAATTTTATATAGCTTTTACTAGACATATTAGAAAATGAGTTATAAAAATGGACTGCTATCTGAGCAATAATTTTAACATTTTGTAAGGTTTTCTAAATGCAAACCAATCAATTTCTTTATTATCAGCTGCTAATCTTATAGTATCTGATAATGGTCCAGTAACCATATCTTTTAAAGTAATTTCTAAAGAACGAATATGACCCTTTAAAACCATAGAATCAATACCATTAGCAATTTCTAGTCCTGAGCCTAACCAGCCCCATACGTCTCTTTTTACGACGGGCTAAACCTGGTGATGTTTCTGCAGGAATTTGAAATGTCCACATTTTGTGTCTATTATGGTATTGATTTAAAATATTATTATAATACTATTGCCACACTATTACGAAGCCCGATCCCTACATTGGCGGTAATCGTGGAAAAACAAATGTAGCAAAACATTATAATACTCAATTTACATGTATAATATAGAGGATATACATTTTGTGTCAAAATAATACCATCTAATGGGGGCAAGAATTTTTGCCCTGATAGACTTTGTTTCTGATACACTATACTCCATCGCTTAAAAATTGTGCCATGCTGTTCGATAAACATTACGTGCCATACCTGGCCATCATGCACTGCTAGTATAAGTTAACAAAGAATATTTATTTCGTAATGGCAATACTGTGAAAAATTGCTTTAGCCCTACTGTATAATTCACCACAATAAATGTATTATATAAAAATGCCACATATTACGTCTTGAGTCAGAAAAAGATGCAATTAACTATGTAATATTAGGTAGATAGTGAAACATGTCCTTTAGTTTCTTTTAAAATAAATCTTGTTCTTCTTTTGTTAGATTCATTGTATCCCCAAAGTAGGCGGATATAGATCCCTTTTGGGCTGCTGTGTTCACTCGCACATCGCTGTACCAGGCCAGGCTTCTGGCGAGCATCCCCATGTCGCATCTTGACATTGTCCATAACAAATAAAGTACCATTTTATAAGAAGATATCCAGTGTGTTTATGTCATTCTCCCAATATAACTGGGAGACCACACTGTACAATTAGCATAAGTTCTTGTTCATAAACTGTTTCCTTATGTCGGCCAGAGCATCCATTGTGTTAGTCGGAAGTTGCCAGGATCAGCAAGGTACTGGTCAGTATAAGTACAGGACACATCATTGTACTTTACCTATTGGGAGAAACAGAGCAGTATCAGTTGTCATCATTTAAAGGATGATACAATTTACATTGGTCCACATGGACCTCTTTTGTCTCTGTAGACCCTTGTCGAATTTGTCAGACCTGAGTGACCCATGGTCCCAAAACATCAATGACGTCATAGTGTCCCATTCAATTAACATCCCAGGGTCCCTTTTGACCAACATTTTTCACCATGACGTGATTACCCCTTTAAATGGGCAGTATCACTTTTTCATCATGTCTCCATTTGTTTTTCCAATGAGTCTGTGCCATATTTCTGGCAGCGTGGGGTAAATAAACAGCTAACTGTTTTTGCAGCTGTTGCAAAAATACATCAGTTTTGATGCAGTCTAACACTGGTGTCGATAGATCTGGATCTGAAGGATAATATAGTCTCATATCTTGTCCAGTCATCAATTAGTATGGGCTATAGCCAGTACTCTTGTTTTCAGTACCTCTAATAACCATTAGGATTCCTGGTAAGTGTGTCATCCACCCTTTACCAGTATCTAACATTGTCTTTTTCAATGCATTTTTCAGAGTGCGATTTAACCTTTCTACCATACCCGAGGATTGTGGATGGTAAGGTAAATGTAAGCATTGAGTGATACCCAAAATATCACACAAAGCTGTCATTACTTTTGCTGTAAAGTGAGTTTCTCTATCGCTTTCAAGTATTCTAGGAAAACCCCATCATGAGAACACCTGTTTCCATAGCGCTTTTGCAGTAGTTGTAGCACTACAATTTTGTATGGGCAATGCTTCTACCCATTTGGAAAATATGTCAACAATGACTAGTAACATAGAAACATAGACTTTGATGGCAGATAAGGACCGCTAGGCCCATCTAGTCTGCCCATTTCCCTACCTACAGGATAGGCCGCAGATCCTAGTTAACCAACAGCCTATTTCTTCCTACCCCCCACAAAAATTGCCTTATGTCTGTCCCATGCATTCTTGAATTCTCCCTCAGTTTTAGACCCCACAACCTCCTCAGGAAGGCTGTTCCATGCATCCACTACCCTCTCTGTGAAATAATACTTCCTCACATTGCCCTGAACTGTCCTCCTTCTATCTTTAAATTGTGTCCCTTGTTCTTGCAAGTCTCTTTTCTGAAAGATGCTACCCTCTTGGACTTTGTTGATTCCACTGAGGTACCAAAAGTTTCTATCATGTCCCCTCTCCCTTCTTTCCTCAAGGGTAAACATATTAAGCTCCTTTAGTCTCTCCTCATCACGGCTTCTCTTGCAGACCCTGCACCATTTTAGTTGCCCTCCTCTGGACTGCCTCTATCCTGTCTATGTCCTTGCGGAGATGGGGTCTCAGAACTGGACACAGATACTCAGATGGGGTCTCACCAACTGTCTGTACAGAGGATAACAACTTCCTGTTTTCTGCTGATGATGCCTCTCCCTATACATTCCAGTATACCGCCAGCCCTCCCTACTGCCTTCTCACATTGCTTGCTAACCTTAAGGTCAACTGATATGATTACCCCAGGTCCCTTTCCTTTTTGTTGTTGTTACTACCTCCCCACCCATTGTGTATTCTTTCCTGGGTTCTTGTTTCCCAGGTGCATTATTTGCACTTCTTTGCATTGAATCCTAGCTGCCATACTTCTGACCATTCCTCCAACCTTGCCAAGTCCTTTTCATCCTTTCCACGCCTCCTTGTGTATCAACCCTGTTGCAGATCTTTGTGTCATCTGTAAAGGCATACTTTTCCTTCCAGTCCCTCTGCAATGTCACTGATGAAGACATTAAAAGGACTGGACCCAATACTGAACCCTGCGGTCCCCACTAGTAACCCCTCTTTCTTCAGAGTGGACTCCATTTACAATTACCTTCTGTGTCCTGTTGTCCAGCCAATGTTTTACCAGGCTACCACCCTGGGTCCACTCCCAGGCTGGTTAATTTGACTATTAATCTTTTGTGTGGGACTATGTCAAATGCCTTGCTAAAGTCTAGGTAGGCCATGTCCACAGCCCCTCCCTGGTCTACTACTTTGGTCACCCAGTCAAAGAAATCTATTAGATTCGTCTGACATGACCTTCCCACTGTGAACCCATGCTGCCTTGGGTCCTGTGCTCCACTGGCCTCTAGGTACTCAACTATTCTTTCCTTCAGAAGTGACTCCATCACTTTCCCTACCACAGAGGTCAGACTAACAGGTCTGTAGTTTCCTGCCTCTGTCTTGGTCCCAAGTCCCTAGTAAATATCGGAACACCCCTTTGGCAGTAGGCAAGGGCCCCACATAATGAGTTTGTAAGCTGGAACAAAGGCAGTCCACTAAGGGTATATGCCCTAACAGAACCCTCTTACCAGGCACTGGAGGATTCATCTGTGCACAGATGAGACAAGTCTTCAGACATTGCTTGACATCTTTTCCTATTTTTGGCCACCGATATTTCTGTGCCAACATTTTACAAGTTTTGTGGAGTCCACAATGACCCCCAATTCAATGATTATCCATAATAATGTCTTTTCTAAATGAAGTGGGTGATATCCACTTCCTAAACCCAGGTTGTTATTCCCATACTATCATATCTTCCCATACCGTAACATGTTTGGTTGCACACTGTCCAGTGTCTTTTCATTGGTTCTGACAACCCACTATACAAGCATCTGTATCTTGGATATGCCCCAAACTTGGGACTCATGAGATAGCAGCTATCCATTTAATATGGTGTTTGTCAAATTCGTCCATCTCCCACAACTGTGTAGAATCACCTCCTAGAGGGTCTACACATATGTTTGTTTGTTTGGCTGCAATTTGAGCCAGGTTGTCTAATAAGTTATTGTTTAACTCATGGATATCCTTTGGATTCTTTTGGTGAGCTCTTACTTTACAAATTGCTATTTTCAAAAGTATCTAAGCTTCTATATCCCATATATATTGTAATATGGGAACAAATGCGACAGGTTCTCCAGGTGCTGTCCGCATTTCTCTTTTAGTCTAAATCGGCAAAAAGTGTGATAAGAAATTCACCACAAAAGCACAGTCTAAGAAGATATTAATAGCCTCCTGAGAGTAAACCATAATAGCTCTGTGGACTGCCTCCAATTTCGCTCTAGGGGCAGAAAATTATGACGGACATCCTAATAATATATTTTTTTGATTAGCACTCGGTGTCCATATGGCATATCCTGTATGGAAATGTCCACTTTACCAAAGTTGAGAGCCATCTACATAAACATCTCTTGCTTCAGTATTTGGTTCAGCAGCAAATATGGATTTAAAATCAATTCCCATTACAGTTCCACAATCATGTGTCTCTCCCTCTCATGCCATTGATTTAACATAGGTGAGGTACATTTTTCTACAGTGATATTTTTCCCTTGTAGAGCTAACACCCATTTAATGAACTGCTGTGAAGACACACCTCTCACATTCCTTTTAAGTAGAAATTTCACTGGAGTGTGAGACGTTTGCAGGATAATTCTATTAAACCCCACAATATGTTCTGTGGTTTGTATAGCCCAATATATAGCTAACAAATGTTTTATACGTTCTTCATATGTCTCTTCCATAGGTGTTAATACTCGAGAAAAATATCCCACAGAACGTAAAGTCCCTGATCGCTTTTGTAACAGGACCGCATTGATCACTTGATCAGTGGCATGTACCTGTATCACAAAATAGAAACATAGAAACACAGACTTTGATAGCAGATAAGGACCACTTGGCCCACCCAGTCTGCCCATTTCCCTACCTACTGGATAAGCTGCAGATTCTAGTTAACCAACAGCCTACTTCCTGCCACCCCCCACTACAATTGACTTGTGTCTGTCCCATGCATATTTGAATTCCCCACTGTTTTAGCTCCAACAACCTCCCAGGAAGGCAGTTCCACGCATCCACCACCTCTCCGTGAAAAAGATTTCCTCCACATTACCCTAGAGCCATCCCACTCTATCTTTAAATTGTGTCCCTTGTTCTTACATCTCTTTTCTGAAAGAGATGTGGCAAGAATAAAATTTAATTAATCAATGACTCAGAAGGGCTAATGAGAGCTGGAGCCATCATTAGCGCTTGCTTAACAGCCATAAAAGATGTTACAAGAAAAAATCATAGAAAAACCTTTTTTTTAGCTAGTTGACATGTGAGATTTAAATAAACCTTGATTTCTTCTTTTCTATTTTTAAACAGTAAATCACATTTTTCATGTCAGAGTGAAACAGTTCACTTGTACGGCTTGGAATACAGCAGGACCTGAACAATCCTGACAAAATAATGTGCTCAACTTAGATTAAACATGGAAGGTCAAACTGTGTTGCAAAAGGTCACTAATTTCAACAAGGTGAAAATTACCATATTTTTAGTTTTGGCATCTTTTTGCTGATGTGAACACTCAGTTAGATAAAAGGAGGTGGTTATTCTGCCTTTACTCTAAGGAGATTTGACACTACAACTGCGCCTCTGCTGGTAATGTATACAAGGACTCTTTTTTTATATGAAAGGTCTTGGATGCACTCCTGATTGGCATGTTCTAATCTCTTTATTTCCTCTGTAATTGCCCAAGGGAGCCACCCCATCCACATGCCTCTTTCAATGCTACATCACATCTGCAACTGCAGTTTGCAGACAATGAGCCAACATTTCAAAACCGGAACATGTCATGGGATTAAACATAAAAATAAACCAGTGTAGCTTAAACTTCACTCCGGCATCATCATTACAGTTAATGAAGCTGATAACATTCATTACCAAATACAGTTGTAACCCCCAGGTGGCACTATCCCAAGGGCTACTACCCCTGCCTGTTGGGCTACTGACAGGTTGAGGGGCCTAGGTTCTATGACCGGTGCCTCCACCCAGAGGTCAGGGTTAGTAGTGGTTAAACTAGCTCAGGTACAGCCCTCTGGGACACTGTAACCCCCCTTTGCTCCCACTAGTGGCCCACACAATACACGGGAGTTACCTTACCAATACCCCACATGTGCACACTTTTTACACACAAAGATACCACTTACCGTCAAGACTGATTCTGCCACCCATCTCGGAGGACCCCCTGTAAAACAAGGTTAAACAACATACACAGCAATTTGCAATACTGTTCTAGGTGCATTAACACCACAACCAGTATATAGTATAACAACAACAAATCTGGTTTATTCAGGGGGCAGTAACATTGGAGAGGGTAATCAGGTTGATTAGTTTAGATAAGTTCAAATCACAGTACTGTGCACATATATTTAGGGTCCAAAATGTCACTCTCTGGGTACCCAGGAATGGGGGGGGGGGCTAGCCAGGTCTGTTGCCCAGGGTTGGCCAGCTGGTGCAGCTGGATAGGGCCCTGTAAGAAGAAAATATATGTGCAAACAAATTGTGATCCAGAGCCAGATGGCTCAGTCCACAAACAGAAGCACACAAAACAATCAGTTGACACACTTTGATTAAATGAAGGTGAGGGAAGGCACCCCTATCTGTACTCACAAACCCCAAACCAAGAGCTAAACTGAGGAGGTGGCTCTGGATGGCCAGGATGAACAAGGCATGGAGATGAGACCCCTGTGACAGGGCCTAACTGGTTTGGAAAGCAGACAGATGCAGTCCGATTAGCTTTGAGCCCACCTTCCAGCTTCAGCTTACAACTCACAGAACCAGGAGAAAAGGTATCGTGATCCCCTACAAACACTAGGTACATTTATATGTAAAGGAAATTACTATACCAGGCAGCTGCTTCTCGATCCCGATCGCAAATACTGCAAAACCCGAGAACACGTGCAGCAACAGAGTCCCAAACAGGCCGATCGCACTTCTGCAAATCTTCGGTCTTCCACGGGCAAGCCTGGTTCTGCACACTTTCTCCTTCTCTTTCCACAACTCGGATTCAGTCCGATTAAACACTCGCTAATGGCTACAGGCTGACTTCAGGACCTTACATGCGCTTCCCGCGCTAACTGCACGCCGTAGCAGAACAGAGCTCCTACTCTCGTCACAGTCAACTCGCATCTGGATCTCTAGCAACAGTTCAGGGCATTTCCCTTAGACTCCAACAGGTTTGGTTGGTGTATCCAGCTGTCAATTACTGCAGGGCTCCCTCTGTTGGTGCAAAAAGGCGGCAAGGTCCAAACTACAATTCCCAGAAGCATTAACCATATATTCCCTTTTAGGCAGGCTCCAGGTGAGAGTCCAAGTCCTGGTTGGTCCAAGCAGTCTCCATTTTAGGGGTCCCCTAAACCCAATTGGCCCAGCACAGCAGTTCAGGTCCAAAATGGAGGGGCACAACACACAGAGTCCCAGCTGCAATAAAGGCAGGTTAGACAAACTGCAATTTTACTAATGCTCTAAACGATTACAGGCAAACAGTTACATCTTTCAGGTGGGCTCCCTTTACGCTTTCAACGACTGCAAAATGAAGTGATTACACCACAGCTCGGGTGGGATTTGAGCATTAAGCACACAGTCCCCCCATATAGACTGATTATGTCTGCAAGCAGACAGCTCTTAAAGAGACAGTACATGGAGGCTCTACCAGCACTCACAGTGCCATTCAAATGGCTTAAGCGCCGAACGCCAACAGACAGGGGGAACACTTAGGCAAGCTCCTAGGAGGCTTTTAGGAACTCTCATTTATAGGGGGGGGTTACACCCTTCCTGACCTGAAAAGAACTTGGCGTCCACGTCAAGTAGGTACCTTTATAACACTTTAAAGCAGATTACCAGGTACATTTACATCACTAACAGTTAGGTCTACATTCTTCAAACCACAGTCACATATTAAATCTTTGTCATATGCACTTATTCTGTATTTCACAGCTTAATACATGTTACACAACATTATACATACAGTGTCATTCTAAAATCAGGTAATTACTTCTTGCACATGAAACCTGGATAGAGGGGGCCCTTCCCTATCAGCTACCTCACCATACCATTAGTGTCAGTGGCTCAGTAGGAAGCACACTCGCCTCTGAGGCCGGGAAATCAGAGGGCTGTGGGTTCTGTTCCCACATCTGGCACTTGGGTTAATATCCCAGTACTGACATTGTAGTGCAGCATGAGAGGGGTACTGCACTTCTGAGGTGCCGTCTTTCTGATAAGACGTTAAACCAAGGTCTCATCTGCCTGGATTGGTGGTAGTTCAGGTGGATGTTAAAGATCCCATGGCACTTATCGAAAAGAGTAGGGGAATTTTCCCGGTGTCCTGGCCAAATTTCCCTCATTCACTAAAAATGCCACCAACAGCTTAATCTGGTTCAAGGTCAGTTGGCATTCATCTGTATCCCCCTCCCCCGGGTCGTGTCTGAAAATAGGCAGGATTTGTCTAGTGCACTTACCCGGTCAACAAAAACTAAATAAATAAAATAAATACTTAGAGGGCAAGACAAGTAATCTGGAGTTAGCACCTATGCTCAGTTTGGGCAATGAGCTCGGGGACACATACACTCCCTTATGAACCACATTGAGAGGCAAATCCACAGGCCTCCCATTGGAATCATAGCTCAAATGTACTACAGGCTTCACAGCTTGACCAGTCCTTCTAGGGGAAACCTGTTACGGGCTCTGCATTTTTATTCCCACTTTCAGCAGTGTCTTCACTTGTCAGGGGAACTTCCATTGGGGTAGAGAGGCTAGAACTTTGGGCACTTTCAGTTCCAGGCTTTGCAATCTCTGAAATCACATTACTTGGCTCATATGGAGAGTTTTCTGACACTGGCAGTGAACCATCAGGGCACTCAGAATACTCTTCTTGTTCTGGTAAATCACCAGTCTGTCCCAGTTCATCATTTTCCTCCTCCGAAAGCTCATAAAATTCCACCATGCACAGTGATTCCATGTCATCTGACTTAACACTCTGCATCTCACTTTCTGGGGGCATTGGCTCCAGGGACAAAGCTGGGGGCTTAGACAATCCAGAAGGCCCCGCTTCATCTCCATGATTGACTAAGAGATTGCCTTGAAACAATTGACTCAGTTCGTAAGAAGGGTAGTAGTCAAAGTCACACTCACTTTCGTCTGCCATGGACTGACAGTCATTTTCAACTGGGCCTTGCTGTGGAGAACACTTTAACTCAGCATCAGTAGGTACAGACTTTCTTTGCTTTTGCTTAGCAACAGCTCTGGTCACTGGTCCAGAGGGAGCACTTTCTGGGGGCTCAGACTCAATCAAGATTTGTTCAATGAGCAGTAAATGATTTCCATGCATTGTCTTAACATCTTTTGAATTATTCTCAGGCCTTACTTTGTACACAGGCAGATCAGCTAGTTTGCCCACCACAATGTGAGGGAGATGGTGCCACCTGTCAGCAATCTTGTGCTTGCCATGCAGTCCCAGATTTCTTAGCAATACCCGATCTCCCTCCTGGAGTTTCTGTGCTGTCACCTTTTTATCATACCTTTCTTTGTTGGCCAGATTTCTTTTGGTAGCCATAGTTTGAGCTAGTTGGTATGCATGATTTAGGTGGGTCTTTAACTTTTGCACATACTGTAAATAGTTGTCAGCTCGAAACCCATCAAGAGAAACTCCAAAACATACATCTACCGGCAGTCGAGCTTCTCTTCCAAACATCAGGCGGTAGGGGGAGAACCCAGTGGCATCACTTTTGGTGCAGTTGTAGGCATGTACCAAGGTGCTGATTTGCTGGCTCCATCTGGGCTTGTCTTTTGGGTGGAGGGTGCACAGCGTATCTAGCAGAGTGTGGTTGAAGCGTTCAGGCTGTGGGTCGCCCTGGGTGTGGTAAGGGGTGGTTCTGGACTTTTGCACTCCCCACAGAGAAAGCATCTCTTTGATCCAACGACTCTCAAAGTTCCTCCCTTGATCAGAATGGATTCTTTGTGGAGCCCCATAGTGAACAAAAAAGTTTTCTACAAGTACTTTTGCCACAGTAGATGCCTTCTGGTTTTTGGTGGGGAAAGCTTAGGTGTATCTCGTGAAATGGTCAGAGACCACCAGCACATTACTATTATTTCTTTGGTCTGGCTCCAAACTCAGAAAGTCAATACAGACCAGTTCCATGGGGGCACTGGTGGTGATGTTAACAAGGGGGGCAGCCCTCTGGGGCAAAGCTTTCCTCTGTAAGCAACGACTACAAGTTCTAATGTGTTGTTCAACACCAG
This sequence comes from Neoceratodus forsteri, assembly GCA_016271365.2. NCBI lineage: Eukaryota > Metazoa > Chordata > Ceratodontiformes > Ceratodontidae > Neoceratodus > Neoceratodus forsteri. The sequence continues at coordinate 72,780,828 of CM057458.1, read as the reverse complement.
CCCCCATCTTAGGCCAATAAAATCTGGATCTTACCAAGTCAAGTGTTCTGTCTATGCCAAGGTTCCCTATATGGTTGTGTAGGGACCTCAGCACCAAGTCTCGGAATGCAGTGGGCAACACTAGCTGCTGTTTGTCTATTTGTCCTCCTCTGTCTTTTGTTTCTCTGTATAACAGTCCATTAATCAGCTTCAACTTAGGACCTTCCTTGTACAACAGTGCAGTTTTCAGATCAATGGAATGTAACTTGGATACATCTTTCCCTGTGTAAAGGGCTTCTATAGCTGCTTTGATCATAGGATCTCGGGATTGAGCCTGCAAAATACTGTCATTGTCCAGCTGAGGCAGTGCACCATAGTCTAATGCAGAAAAGTGGCAATAGGCAGCAGGTATGCAATTCTCAGAGAGTCCTAAGCAATCAACCAGACAGTCCACTGTGTCAGGGGACATTTGCTCCTCCCTGTCAAACATCTGACAGAGTACTCGAATATCAGGTCCTGGCAGTCTGACCCAGTCATTTCGGGGAACAGGCCTCCAGGAGAGAGCATCAGCATCTATGTGGTTCAGGTCTGCTCTGTATTCCACAGCATAGTCGTATGTAGATAATGCAGAAAGCCACCTATGTCCAGTAGCATCCAACTTAGCTGAAGTCTGCACATAGGTCAAAGGATTATTGTCAGTTTTTACTAGTATTTTAGCCCCATACAAGTACTCATGGAATTGGTCAACAATAGCCCACTTCAAAGCTCGGAACTCTAACTTATGTACAGGATAGTTCTTTTCGGATGCGGTCAGGCTTCTACTGGCAAAGGCCACTGGTCTCAGGCCATTCTTGTGCTCTTGGAACAGTACAGTCCCCAAGCCTTGCAGGCTAGCATCAGTGTGCAGGACATCGGGCTTCACTGGATTTGCATAGGCAAGGACAGGAGCGTGGGTAAGTTGATATATAATCTCATGAAAAGCAGCTTCACAATCAGGTGTCCATCTTGCTCCGAATACTTCATTTGGCTGAAAATACACTCTCTCAATCTCAGGAGAAACCGACCTCTTATATTTTTTGTTAGTAGGAGGGTAACCTTGAGTAAGATTAAGCAAAGGGCGAATCACTGTTGAATAGTCCTTGATGAACTGGCGATAGTATCTACAGAATCCCAGGAATCTTTGCAGTTCTTTTAGATTGTGGGGCTGTGGCCAGGTGGTCAAGGCCTCAACTTTACTCGGGTCTGTTTCTATGCCCTCGGTGGAGACTATATGCCCCACATACAGTACTTTATAGAGGTTTGGAAGAACTGACATTTATCAATGGGTAGTTTAAGGCCAAAGTCTTCCAGTCTGTCTAGCACCTGGAACAGTCTGTTCTCATGTTCCTTCAGGGAGCTGCCAAACGTAATAACATCGTCCAAGTATACCAGGCACTCTAATAAGTTCATGTCCCCCACTGCATGCTCCATCAGTCATTGAAAAGTGGCTGGGGCACCTGAAATCCCTTGAGGCATCCTCATGAAATCATAAAAACTAAATGGACAGATGAAGGCTGTTTTCTCACGGTCTTTGGGGGCCATCGGGATCTGGTACTACCCACTGCAAAGATCTAGCACAGAGAACCACTTGCTACCATTCAGGCAGTCTAGAGTATCCTGGATGTGGGGCATTGTATACTTATCAGGGATAGTCCGCCAGTTCAAGGTACAATAATCCACGCACATTCTTACGGTCCCATTCTTTTTTCTCACTACCACGATAGGGGAGGCATATGGACTTCTGGATTCTTGGATTACACCAGCAGCAAGCATCTCTTGCAGATGCCGTCTCACATCATCTATGTCAGCAGGAGCCAGGCATCGAGACCTCTCATGAAAAGGCCTTTCATCATGCAGCCGGATATGATGCTCAGCTCCTTGCACACATTCTACGTCCCATTCCTTTAAAGAAAACACCTGGTCTCTCTGGGGCAAGCTTCTCACTGATCCTCACTTTCCATTCAGCTGGCAATGGAGAGTCACCGAAATTGAACAAGTCGGGTGTCACTCTGTCACTCTTCCCCGAACACTTGTTACTGGGTAACACTGCAGTATCAGCACAATGCACATTAGCCAGGGTGCAACCTCTATTTACCCGAATCTCCCTATCAGACACATTATGAACTTGAACCATTACCCTTCTGGCATAAGCATGGGCTCTGGCAGGCAAAATACTTGGCTTGACCAGCAGTCCTTCTGGCAGTTTTGCATCACCTGGTGCATCCAGCATGAGTATTTTATTCTTGACATCCTTTCTGATACACTCTTCACCCTGTAAGGTGCATTGGGAAATTGGCACCAGGATCAGAGACTCAGGATCCTTTTTCCAGATAATTCCAACCGGTTCCTCTGGTTCCACTTTTCTAGCATCTCTCTGGGCATTGTAGGCCTTCTTGATCAAGGCTGGAATTCTTAAAGCTCTACCAGTCCGAGACCCCTGTCTTTCATAACACAACTGTGCCAACCATCCAAACATATGTGCATTAGTCCCAATTAGTGGAGGTTCCCCATCACACAGTCCGGTAGGGTGACACCTAGGGCCAAAGTCTCTACTTGCTCTGCCACTCCAGCCACAGAGGTGGGAAAGGACAACCAAATTCGGATATAGCCAGAGTATGGGTAGGCCTTCTCACTTAAACCCCAGACATGCAGTCCCTCCAATGGTTGCAAGGGCACATCAGACAAATGCTTCTGATACCAATCCTGGAACATAATTGTCACTTGGGAGCCACTATCTAACACAGCTCTTGTAGGCACTGCATTCACTTTCACAGTGGTCTCCATGGAGGGACCCACCACTTCAGACCATTCCCGTGTCACTGACCTGGATGTCGATCAGGCATTGGCCCCAGTGGCATAACTTTTCCGAGTAGCTCCCCCTGGTGGCCGGCCGTGGGTTTGGCGATGCCAGGCCACTAATCTATTGGTAACTTTTCTCAAGTTCTCTGGCAAGTGACAAGCTGACTGAAAATGACCATCCTCCCCACGACGGTAGCAAAACTTAATGTCTCTAGTGTCCTGGAAGGGTTGGGGAATCTCTTTTCTGTTGGGGCACCTCTTGAGCCCTGTAATTTTCTCTTGGACTGGAGGGCCTACTCCTTTGGACTTCTGAGTCTTCACTATGGTTTGGGGTTGAGAACAGTTCTTTGGCTCTCCACCATCTCTCTCAATTCTTGCAGCTCTGCTAACAAGTTACCCTCAGTCCAAGTCTCTGAGGAAACAACGTTTACTCCCACTTCTTTCTTGGGCTCAGGGGGAGCCTGATACAGATCTGGTTCTCTGAATGCCCCAGTCAGTTCCTTAATCAAGTTTCTCAACTGTTGGGGCTCATCTAACCCACTCTTTTCGGGGGTCTGGCAAGTGTTCCCGGCCCCAGCAGAAGGCTCCCAGCCTTCCTCATCAGCTTCAGTCTCACGGATTTCTCTCATCAAATGACAGTACTCTGGAGGGCTTGGCCTCCTGTCTTGCAACATGAGCTTCAATATCATCACGCTCGAGAATCTAGCTGACTTTAGGATGTGGTCTAGTCTGATCTGGTTCAGCTCCTCTGTGACACTCATCCTTTTCTGTGGGCCCTCTGCAAAGCCCTCTCTATCCTAGTGACAAAAGCAGACAGTTTCTCATTCTTCTACTGTTTGGCTGATTTGAATTTCCACAACAAATCATTCCCTGATTCTGTGCTGCCAAACACCCCCTCCAAGGCAGAGAGAAATTCTGCTGCAGTGGCCTCCGGAATAGTAGCACGTAGGAACCAAATGGCTTCCAGGGCAGGGCCTCTCAAGCTCTCCATCAAGCGCTTTCTTTTCTCCCCCTCTGAACACTGCCATTCTTGTACTAAAGGGGTGGCATAGCCCATCCAGGTCTCCAGATCATCTTCTCCCGAAGGCACAGGGACGGTACCAGAAAAAAGTCTAAGCCTTCTATAGGAGTTCAGCTGTATCAGGGGAATGATGAGGGGAGAGGCAGCTATTGGGAAGCTCTTGGGAGACACAGGGAAGGTGTTTGGAGAATGCAAGGGTGTATGGTCCCCCGACAGGTCCAATACTTTTACTACCTCTTGGGCAGTTTTTCCTTCAGATGCTAACTGCCTAAGCAGCTTCTCTTTAAATCCATCGGTACTAGGGGACCCACCCGGGGTGGCCTGACCACTATGTAAGTGAATGACCCTCCATCCCTTCTGGGTGCCCTCAGGAAAAATCATAGGGGGTACCTTCTCAGGGTCTATATGGGAACTACACAAGAGTAGCACTATCAGAGTTTGGTCGAATAAGTCAGCATCTCGTCCCTTTACCTCCACCTTGTCCACGCACTTAACATGCTCTATGGTGGACACAATGTCAGCATTGTTAGTTCCCAAGGGGACATCCAACAACAGGATAGTCTTGTTCGGATCTATCTCCTCAGCTTCACTCCATCCCATCAATTTGTGTACCATCAGCTTGTGGTGGGCAATTTTTAGCTTGGGCATAGCAAGCCCTTCCACCTTTTCCCCTAACTTGGACATAATGGGGTTATTCTCTCACGTGGCCACTACAGGACGCTAATCCCAGTGGTGCCTCTAAGATTTAACCCCCAGGTGATGCTATCCCAAGGGCTACTACCCTTCCCTGTTGGGCTACTGATAGGTTGAGGGGCCTAGGTTCTATGACGGGTGCCTCCACCCAGAGGTCAGGGTTAGTAGTGGTTAAACTAGCTCAGGTACAGCCCTCTGGGACACTGTAACCCCCCTTTGTTCCCACTAGTGGCCCACACAGTACATGGGAGTTACCTTACCAATATCCCATATGTGTACACTTTTTACACATAGAGATAGCACTTACCCTCGAGACTGATTCTGCCGCCCGTCTCGGAGGACCCCCTATAAAACAAGGTTAAACAACATACACAGCAATTTACAATACTATTCTAGATGCATTAACACCACAACCAGTATGTAGTATAACAACAAACAAATCTAGTTTATTCAGGGGACAGTAACATGGGAGGAGGGTAATCAGGTTGATTAGTTTCAATCAATCAATCAATTAAAATCTTTATTTATTCAGGCGGACATCATTGAGCAAAGCTCATTTACAAGATGGACCTGATAGGTCGAGGAACAACTTGAAGGTACAAAAGCAGACATATACAAAACACATCTATATAAACAGATACAATAATATAAACATATATACAAACAGGGTAGCCGGAGATTACAGGCTCCAAGGCAAGCTAAACCAGACAGTTATGACTGATGACTACTAAAATGTTGAAAACAGCCTCTGAAAAATAGCGTGGAGGGCTGGTGGGGAGGTTTTGGATAGAGGACTAAGTCTACTAGTGGTGAGTGAATGGGGTGGAAGTAAGTGACAGGGGTAGCTGTGGAGGTCTTGGTGAGGCTAGCAAAGCTGCAGTAAGAAAAAGGGGGTAATTGGTGTGTTTGGACTAAGCCTTGTGAAAGCAATTGCATTTCTGGGAAGAGACTTGTGTAGAGCTTTTTAAAGGATGTTAGAGGCATAAAGGTGGTCAACTTTAGGGTCTTCTGCAGAGAATTCCATGCCATTGCTAGAGAGTAACTGATTGCAGATCTCCCATGCCGGGTGCTGGCTTTGGGTAGCTTCAAAGTGATGAGGTTGTTGCTTCTTAGGGCATATAACCTAGCTGTGCCAGTGTAAAGCAATCTAAAATATAGGATGGAAGTTTGTTAGACAGGGTTTGTATATCCATAATGCAGCATTTTTGTTCCTTCTGAGGTGTAAGGATGTCCAGCCAACTGCAGCATGAGAGAGCAATGATGAGTGTTGAATGGAAGATCTGTGATGAACCTGAGAGCTCTATGGTACAAGGTATCCAGTTTACTTAAATAGGAAATAGAACAGTGGCCATAGAGGAAATCTGCATAGTCAATAAGTGATAGAAATGAGGCCTGGATTAGTCTCTGTCTTGAATCTCTGGTTAAATAATGTTTAATTCTGAAGAAAGGCCAAGCCTCTGTAAGTTTTTCAGAAGTTCTTCAATATACTGAGTATAATCAAGCCTGTTGTCAATCCATACACCTAAATATTTGAATTTGTCAACATAGTCAAGGCTTTCTCCAAGGATGGTGGATAGTTGGGGAAGATTGCTTGGTGAAAAGGTGTTAGTATAGTAATTAGTGGAGAAGAACATAGCTTTTGTCTTCTTTGCATTTAGGAGGAGTTTTTTTTCAAGTAGTTGGTATTGCAAAAGGGAGAATTCTGATTGTAGTATTTCACAGGCCTTTAAAGGTGATGGGTTACTGACATATAGGACAGTGTCATCTTCAAAGAGGTGAACATTGGCTTTGGTGAGATTAGAGTCAATGTTGTTAATGTAAATGGCAAAAAGGATAGGGCCCAGGATAGATCCTTGAGGTACTCCTCTTAGGAGTGGTTTTGATGAGGATAGGTCGCCTTCATTTTTCACCTGCTGCGTTCTATCAGTGAGGTAACATCTGAACCACTTAGGAGAGGGTGGATCTAGGCCTATGGAGTGCAGTGAAGAGAGTTGCAGCTCATGATCCACTGTGTCGAAGGCTTTGCTTAGATCAAGAAATACAGCACAGACGCTGTTCTTTTTGTCTGGCTCAGTTTGCCAGTCATTTGTGACTTTTGCCAGTGCAGAAATGGTGCTATGCCTAGTCCTAAACCCAGATTGAGCGGGGTTTAAGAGTTTATTAACATCAAGGTAGTCTCTTAATTGGATGCTCACTAATTTTTCTAGCATTTTGGAAAGCACTGGCAGGATGGATATGGGCCTGTAATTGTTGAGGTCCATGGGGTCCCCTGATTTTAGGAGGGGAAACACTTGTGCTGTCTTCCACAGTGAAGGAATAGAACCAGAGGCTAAAGATAGATTAAAAAGATGTGTTAAGGGAACTGCAAGCACATGTATTGCAAGTTTTAGAAAATAGGGGTCAAGAGAGTCTGCACCTGCGCTTTTTAGTGTCCAAATGCAACAATAGATCCTCTACTTGCTTCAGTAAAATTGGTTTGAATGAGAATGAAGAATCAGCCCTTTGAGCCTCAGTAGACTGGGATTTAAGTTGTGCCCACAGTAGATTAGCTGGAGAGGAGTCAAAAGCAAGGCCAGCCATTGTGAAATGATTGTTGAATGCATCCAATACTTCCCGTTTGTCGGAGATAGCAACCTTATTAAGGTGCACTTGAGATGGCAGAGAAGTGCTAGAGTCCTGCTCTAAGATCCCCTTGATGGTGCCCCAGAATCTAGCAGGGTTGTGATAAGAGGCATCAAGTTCAGCCATATAGAAAGCAGCCTTAGCATCCCTTACTTTTTTGGTGCAGCTATTTCTGGCTTTTCTGAACAGCAGCCAGTCATTTGGTTCCTTAGTCTTCCTTGCCATTTTCCATAGCTTATCTCTCTCAAGCAGTGCAGATTTAAGGTCGGCTGAAAACCAGCGGCAAGATTTGCTTTTCGTTCTAACACTAGTGATTGGTGCATGAGTATTGAGGGCACCTATGATTATGCTGTTTAACACCTGAAGTGCTATTTCCACAGAGTATGTAAGGTAGAACTCCTGCCAGCGTGCAGAGTGGCATAAGTCGTGGAGATATCCCTCGATATTAAGGTTTTTTTTAGATCTTCTAGGGAGGAATTTTGCTGGGTTAGCTGGTATGCCTGATGATCTTATTCCTGCAATAAGACAGTGATCACTTATGTCACTGAATAGTACTCCAGCGTGTGAGAACAGATGGGGTTTGTTTACCAGCATGATGTCAAGTAGGGTGCTACTACTTCTGTTCTTTAAATTGATTCTTGTCGATTCATTTATTAGTTGAGTAAACCCATATGTATCACAAAAAGATACTAAGGGTGCAGCTGTCTTGGAAACCAGTTTAAATTCAGATCACCTAAGATAATGATATCTTCAGGGCCCATTTTGATTATGTTCCCAGGTGGGTTAAGAGCTTATGATCAGCAGAGGGGGCCTATAGCAGCCAACTAGTTGAAAAGCTGCCATGTTGGTGAGAGCTATTTTAGGGATAAACATTCAATTCTTTGGGCAATGATGTTGCACTAAGGCAAGATGCAGATATATTCGATTTATATAAATAGCTACTCCACCGCCCCTTGACAGGCGGTCTACTCTGAATATTTGGTAGTTGGGTAGATTTACCTCCCTATCTGTTGTTGCAGGTTTGAGCCATGTCTCGGATATTACCAGAAAGTCTGGCATGGTGTGGGCAACCCAGGCTTGTATTAATGAAAGCTTTTTCAGGAGGCTGCATGCATTGATATGAAGGAAGCTTAATCCTTTGATGGATGCTAGATCTGCTGGGGAGATGATGCCCTCTGGAGGTCCTGGATTGATTTCAACATTACCAATACAGATCAGCAGAAAGAATAAGAGTTTTGTGAGGGCTTCGAAGGACAGGAGGATGGGACAGTCAATGGGCCTTCTCTTCTTGCTCGGTGGCCAATGCTTTGAGATGATCCACTCTGGATTGCGGCTAGTAACCTGTCACAGAGTGCTAATTTGGTGGACAGGTATAAGGGGCACTGTAGATCCAATATGGAGCATCGAGCGTAAAAAGTACATGACAGGTTGTGACCCTTTTGGGGTTACCCCACTGGTTATGGTGAAGCAACGGTAGGGCATATGTGAGGAACCGATCGGCACCCACTGGAGGTGTCACAGGGAAGCTAGGCTGATGAGCCGCATTATTCAGTAAGGCATGGGTCGGTATGGCATCATCCTCAAAGAACACCATAGTTGAGAGAAAGAGAAACAGTAAGAGGAGCTTCCCCATTATGATGCGGTAACTAGGGGTTAACTACAATGAGGACAAGGGGAGGACTGCTGAGCAGGTGACACCGCAGGGCCGCTGACAGATTATTGGACAGAATTTTGCTGTGGGCGGAGGTAAGAAATTCGGTGGGAAGATGCGTATAAAGAAAACACCCAAAGGGGTGGGCAAAAAATTTCGGCTTTCCGTACCTTCCTGGCTGTCTCTCCCGGCCTCCTGGTCCCTCGGGCGGCTCATGGCGTCACTGTCCGCCTGGCATGGAGCATAGCCCCGGCGCTCACTGGGTGCTTGAGGGCAAGGACGGCTAGAGTGGAGGGAGACAGAGGAAAGCACAGTCAACTAAATAAAATAGCAGCAATCAAGTGATTCTGCAAGGAGTGTGAAGTTACTTTGCACAACAAAAGGCTGGGGGGGGGGTTCGGTGCCTTAGCGTCTGGCCCACTAGAAGTCCCACCAAAAGACTGTAATCACATAAACATTTTAAAATTACAGCAGAAACCTTAGAAAGTTAGCAGTAACAGGAAAACAGCTCTTTTTAGGCAATTTAGCTTAAAAAACACACAATCCCTGACCAACTTCAGCAGTACAAAGTAAAACAGCAGTCTATGGAGCAGGAGGACCAATCGGAAGCAAGGCTCAGATAGGGCTCGCCTTCCAATTGGCCGTGGCTTTTCCGTACCTTCCTGGCTGTCTCTCCCGGCCTCCTGGTCCCCTGGGCGGCCTTGAGGTTGCCGCCCGCCCGCTGGCGGAGCGTAGCCCCGGCGCTCACTGGGTGCTTGAGGTCAAGGACAGCTTCCTGGCTCTCTCTCCCGGCCTCCTGGTCCCCTGGGCGACCTTGCGGTAGCCGCCTGCCCACTGGTGGAGTGTAGCCCCGGCGCTCACTGAGTGCTTGAGGGCAAGGACAGCTAGAGTGGAGGATAGAATAGGATAGGATAGTTTAGATAAGTTCGAATCACAGTACTGTGCACATATATTTAGGGTCCAAAATGTCACTCTCTGGGTACCCAGGATGGGGGGGGGCTAGCCAGGTCCGTTGCCCGGGGTTGACCGGCTGGTGCAGCTGGATGGGGCCCTGTAAGAAGAAAATATATGCACAAACAAATTGTAATCCGGAGCTGAATGGCTCAGTCCACAACCAGAAGCACACAAAACAATCAGTTGACACACTTTGATTAAATGAAGGTGAGGGGAGGCGCCCCTATCTGTACTCACAAACTCCAAACCAAGAGCTAAACTGAGGAGGTGGCTCTGGATGGACAGGATGAGCAGAGCATGGAGATGAGACCCCTGTGACAGGGCCTAACTGGTTTGGAAAGCAGATGGATGCAGTCTGATTAGCTTTGAGTCCAGCTTCCAGCTTCAGCTCACAACTCACAGAACAAGGGGAAAAGGTATCGTGATCCCCTACAAACACTAGGCACATTTATATGTAAAGGAAATTACTATACCAGGCAGCTGCTTCTCAATCCCAATTGCAAATACTGCAAAACCCGAGAACACACGCAGGCAGCAACAGAGTCCCCGACAGGCCGATCGCACTTCTGAAAATCTTCGGTCTTCCACGGGCAAGCCTGGTTCTGCACACTTTCTCCTTCTCTTTCCACAACTCGGATTCAGTCCGATTGAGCACTCGCTAATGGCTACACGCTGACTTCAGGACCTTACATGCGCTTCCCGCGCTAACTGCACACCGTAGCAGAACAGAGCTCCTACTCCCTTCACAGTCAACTCGCATCTGGATCTCCAGCAACAGTTCAGGGCATTTCCCTTAGACTCCAACAGGTTCGGTTGGTGTATCCAGCTGTCAATCACTGCAGGGCTCCCTCTGTTGGTGCAAAAAGGTGCCAAGGTCCAAACTACAATTCCCAGAAGCATTAACCATATATTCCCTTTTAGGCAGGCTCCAGGTGAGAGTCCAAGTCCTGGTTGGTCCAAGCAGTCTCCATTTTAGGGGTCCCCTAAACTCAATTGGCCCAGCACAGCAGTTCAGGTCCAAAATGGAGGGGCACAACACACACAGAGTCCCAGCTGCAATAAAGGCAGGTTGGACAAACTGCAATTTACTAATGCTCTAAATGATTACAGGCAAACAGTTACATCACTCGAGTGGGCTCCCTTTACGCTTTCAGCGACTGCAAAATGGAGCGATTACACCACAGCTCGGGCGGGATTCGAGAATTAAACAGACAGTCCCCCCATATAGAATGATTATGTCTACAAGCAGACAGCTCTTAAAGAGACAGTACATGGAGGCTCTACAAGCACTCACAGTGCCATTCAAATGGCTTAAGAGCCAAACGTCAACAGGCAGGGGGAACACTTAGGCAGGCTCCTAGGAGGCTTTTAGGAACCCTCATTTGTAGGGGGGGTTACACAGTAATGTTTTTGCAGTTCTTCAAGTAAGTACAGAGAACAGCGTGACCTTAGGCAGCAAGAAATAGCTGTACAGACATAAGTGTTTGTACTTAGATTCATTATAAAGTCTTAATTCTTAATCCATAAACTTCCCTTTGTGCCACACTTAATTTATATTCACTATCTTTAGTCTCTGTAACATATTTTGCTATATTTAAGTAATGAGCACCCTTTTTATCTAACAATTCTTTTTCCAACTGACACGTCCTAGCAGTTATTTTTAACTGATACTGTACGTACATTTGACATATGTTAGCTAACTTGGCTTTATCTGATTTACTTCTCTCATTATGGTCTGTACATCATTTAATTAAACATAAATATGCATCTTCCTGCTGTTTAGGAGAGTTGTTACGGACCTTCTTGAAGGTTCGTCCCTAAACATTTACATAATATGGCATCCATACTTACATCAGTAGGTTCACTGGCAAATCACATCTGACTTTGCCTCAACTTCCTGGTTTTTCTCTCTGACCTCCCTCCGTACATGAGTAATTGGTTCAAGTATGGAAGGCATTCCTCACAGTGGCTGGCTTCCTTCTCGGTTTGTCTGATGTCATCAGCAACCATATAGACTGTCTTCAGACATCCGAGTCACGGCACCTATTGTAAAGAATAAAAGATAGCTGCGTTGTGTTTTCTATCTTCAAATAATTCAAGCCACACCAAATGAATGTTTCTCTCTGGTTTATTTTCTTTTTGTGAGTCTCATCAACTTCAATACAAGTATTTTGGTCAACTTCAAAACATGTATTCTTGCTTCAAGTTTGGCACTAACCATTCAATTTTATACAGGGTTTATATAAAAGAATTGTTATCTCAAAAACTACCAACTCCCTAGTATAGGCCAATCATATAACAAGATCATCTTTCTTTATTTATTTGTATAAGGCGCCTTTCTTGAACCAAGGCACCTGTACAGGTTACATAAAACAATAAATAATTAAAACAACATTAAAATAATCAACAATCATTAAAAGCTTTACTAAAAAGGTAGGTTTTCAAGGCTCCCTTAAAGCTTTGGACAGTCAGGCAGTTTCGCACCTGACAAAGTAGAGAATTCCACAGGGTCAGGGCCATGAAGCTAAAAGATCTTGCCCCTGAAGTTTTTAAGCGAACCCTGGAAATCTCTAGCAATCCCTCGTTAGTGGATCGGAGAGAGCGGGGGGGGACAGTATGGACAAAGGAGCTCTTTCAGGTAAGCAGGTCCCTGATCGTGTAGGGCTTATAGGTCAGCAAACCGACCTTGAAGGTGATTTGCCAGCAAACTGGCAGCCAGTGCAGTCTGCGGAGCACAGGTGTTATATGACTGGACCTAGAAGAACCAATCAACAGCCTGGCTGCCACATTCTGCACTAGCTGCAAGCGGTGAAGTTCAATCCCCGTAAGCCCTAAGTATAGGGCATTGCAGTAGTCCAGGTGGGAGGTAATGAAGGCATGGACCAAAGTTGGAAGATCCTCTGGAGGAACCAGGTGCTTCACCCGGGCGATGTTCCTTAGATGGTAACATAGAACATAGAAACATAGACTTTGATGGCAGATAAGGACCGCTTGGCCCATCTAGTCTGCTCATTTCCCTACCTACAGGATAGGCTGCAGATCCTAGTTAACCAACAGCCTATTTCTTCCTACCCCCCACAAGAATTGCCTTAAGTCTGTCCCATGTATTCTTGAATTCTCCCACAGTTTTAGACCTCACAACCTTCTCAGGAAGGCTGTTCCATGCATCCACTACTCTCTCTGTGAAATAATACTTCCTCCACATTGCCCTGGAACCGCCCCTTCTATCTTTAAATTGTGTCCCCTTGTTCTTGCACATCTCTTTTTCTGAAAGATGCTACCCTCTTGGACTTTGTTGATTCCACTGAGGTACTTAAAAGTTTCTATCATGTCCCCCCTCTCCCTTCTTTCCTCAAGGGTATACATATTAAGCTCCTTTAGTCTCTCCTCGTACAGCTTCTCTTGCAGACCCTGCACCATTTTAGTTGCCCTCCTCTGGACTGCCTCTATCCTGTCTATGTCCTTGTGGAGATGGGGTCTCCAGAACTGGACACAGTACTTCAGATGGGGTCTCACCAACTGTCTGTACAGAGGGATAACAACTTCCTGTTTTCTGCTGATGATGCCTCTCCCTATACATCTCAGTATACCCCCAGCCCCCCATACTGCCTTCTCACATTGCTTGCTAACCTTAAGGTCAACTGATATGATTACCCCCAGGTCCCTTTCCTTTTTTGTTGTTGTTACTACCTCCTCACCCATTGTGTATTCTTCCCCTGGGTTCTTGTTTCCCAGGTGCATTATTTTGCACTTCTTTGCATTGAATCCTAGCTGCCATACTTCTGACCATTCCTCCAACCTTGCCAAGTCCCTTTTCATCCTTTCCACACCTTCTTGTGTATCAACCCTGTTGCAGATCTTTGTGTCATCTGCAAAAAGGCATACTTTTTCCTTCTAGTCCCTCTGCAATGTCACTGATGAAGACATTAAAAAGGACTGGACCCAATACTGAACCCTGCGGTACCCAACTAGTAACCCCTCTTTCTTCAAAGTGGACTCCATTTACAATTACCTTCTGTGTCCTGTTGTGCAGCCAATGTTTAACCCAGGCCACCACCCTGGGGCCCACTCCCAGGCTGGTTAATTTGACTATTAATCTTTTGTGTGGGACTGTGTCAAATGCCTTGCTAAAGTCTAGGTAGGCCATGTCCACAGCCCCTCCCTGGTCTACTGCTTTGGTCATCCAGTCAAAGAAATCTATTAGATTCGTCTGACATGACCTTCCCGCTGTGAACCCATGCTGCCTTGGGTCCTGTGCTCCACTGGCCTCTAGGTACTCAGCTATTCTTTCTTTCAGAAGTGACTCCATCACTTTTCCTACCACAGAGGTCAGACTGACAGGTCTGCAATTTCCTGCCTCTGTCTTGGTCCCACTTTTGTGAAGGGGAATCACATCTGCCTTCCTCCAGTCCTCGAGTACCACACCATCCTCCCATGATTTATTAAAAAGAGTAGCCAGTGGTTTCACTAGTTCCTCTCTTAATTCTTTTAGAATTCTGGGTTGAATTCCATCAGGACCCATTGCTTTGTCCAACTTCAGTTTTAGGGTTCTTGCAGAACCCTTTCTTCTGTGAAAGGACTGGGATCGACCCCCTATCAAGAGTGCTTCTGTTAATTGGATTAGGCACTTCCCCTCCTCTTTGTGAATACTGAGCAGAAATATTCATTCAGTATCCCTGCTTTTCACTGTCCCCTCTGCCCACCGTTCATTCTATTCAGCCTCGCTATCCCTCCCTTTGTCTTTCTACACTCGCTAATGTACCTATAAAAAGAGGTTTTGACAACCGCTGACACCTGAGATTTAAAAGTCAGACAGTCATCAAATACAATGCCCAGGTTCTGCACCCGGTCTGAGGTAGTCAGCTGGACACCCCCAAGTCATAAGCCCGAGGGTGATCCAGCTAACAAACCCGCCTCACAGTGACCCTGGTCCACAACCAACACCTCAGTTTTTTCAGATTTCAACCACAGCCAACTCACATTCATCCAGTCTTGGATTTCAGCAAGACAGTTGTTAAAGACCAAAATGGCAGCATCCTGGCTGGGCACAAAGGACATGTACAGCTGGGTATCATCTGCATAGCAATAAAAACCCAAGCCGTACCTCCTAATGATCACTCCTAACGGCAGCATATACACTGCAAACAACATGGAATCAAAATGGATGCCAAAATGGAACCCTGTGGTACCCCACAGGATAGGGAGACTGATGTCGAGGAAAAAATTCCAGACACCACCCTCTGAGTCCTACCCTCGGGGTAAGATCGAAACCACCTGAGGACTGTATCAGACAGTCCACAGATAGATCGCAAACGTTCCAGTAGTACACCATGGTCCACAGCGTCAAACACTGCAGAGAGATCAAGAAGGGCCAAAATGGAACATGTCCTTTGATCTCTCGCTATTAGGAGGTCATTTAGTACCCGAACAAGTGCTGTCTCGGTACTATGCCTTTTCCTAAATCCAGACTGGAGAGACTCATAGACATTGTAGTTGGTCAGATGATCATCCAACTGTGATGCAACCACCTTCTCAATAACTTTACCCACAAAGGGTAAGTTAGAAACAGGCCTGTAATTTGCCAGACAGTCTGGGTCCAAGGAGGACTTCTTAAGAAGGGGCTTAACTACAGCCTCCTTAAGAGAATCTGGAAAAATACCCCTCTCCAAGGACCTCCAGACTATCTCAGCAAGGACTGGGCCAATTTTATCCACACAATCCACTAATAGACATGTGGGGCCCGGGTCCAAATTACAGTTGGTCGGACGCAGTAATTGGATGACCATCACAATGTCACTGATTGTGGGAAGGCTGAAGTCAGACCACACAAACTGGGTGTCCGACATCTCCTGCTGACCATCACAACTCCCATTTGAGAGGGTCGAGTGGACATCCGATCTGATTTTGGCAACCTTATCTGCAAAGAACAGAGCAAACTCCTCACACCGTTCTTGAGAAAAGGCTCTTCTGGGTTGAAGACAGATTGGATTGCACAATCTGTCCACTGTCTGGAAGAGCTGAGCTGGTCTATTCTGTGCAGCTGCAATCTCTCTGGAGAGGAATTCTGCCTTCTTATGAGAGATTGAGGATTGATAGACCACATAGTGGTCCATCAAACTAAGTTTGTCACCATCCAGACCTGACCTCTGCCAGCACCTCTCCAACCTTCATCCAACTCTCCTCAACTCCCTCAGAGTCTCATCAAACCAAGGAGACCTGGGGCGAAGAGTGAGAGGACGAACACTAACAGGAGCAATGGAATCCAGGGCCCCAGCCATCACCTTATTATAGGCAAGTACCAGCTCTCCTGGATCCTTGCAATCTCTCGGTAAGCCCGATAGGTCCAGCACCGCCATCAGGTCATCTGGAGAAACACCCCTTAATGGGCAGTGCCGGACCATTTCCATAGGGGCTGACCTACTAGGGGTGGCCTCAAAACTGAATGAAACCAAACCAATGGAGTGATGGTCCGACCATCCGACTGGTCCCACCACCAAGTCGGATATCTCCATCCCCAGAAGGAACACCAAATCCAATTAATTACCACCAATATGAGTCAAGGAGGAAATAATCTGTGTGAAGCCCAGTGAAATCATTAACTGGAGGAAGTCTTGACCAAAATGCAAGAGTTCATCATCGACCCAGGCATTCAAGTCCCCCAGAACCAACCATCTGGGAGATCCCAATGTCAGGTCGACAACGAAGTCTGCGACTTCCCGCAGGAAAACATTCTCATCACCTGGTGGCGGTCTATGAGAAGTATCCTGCACCCCACACCCTCGCCTAGAATACATTCAAAGGATTTGGTAGTTCCCACTGGCACCTCCACTAGGCCCTGTTCTGTTCTAAAACAGATAGCAACACCCCAACCCCGATAATCCACCCTCGGGCGGTGTATCACTGAGTACCCAGATGGAACTGCTGCGGCTAAAACTGGCCCAGCATTTTCATCAAGCAAGGTCTCGGTAATGCACGCCAGGTCAGATGACCCAACAAAATCAGCTATAATAGCCGTCTTGTTTTTAATAGACCTGGCGTTGTACAACACCGCCTGTGTAGGATGAGCCTCCGAGGATGACTGTGCTACCTGTTGACTATAATCAGAACCCTTGGGTATGGGCACCAGACAGAAAGGTCCCCTTTCCTGGGCCCATTTCACCCCAGGGCATCTCCTTGTCCCCACTGTCCCTATCCGCTCACTCCTTTCAATTCCCCCTCCAAACCCAGTGCCCGTCCTCCTCCTCCTCCCCACAATCCCCAAGGCCCTACATCATCTATAGACCTCCGGCAGTAAGGGGAGACAAGAAAAGGGATGAAGATCCCTGAGCCTGGAGGGGGAATAATACCCAACTGTCCTAGTGTTGTCCCAGCACATAATTATCACACCAAATAAACAATCCAAAGAATTAACCCACCTCTAAAACTTAAGTAAATACAAAGCTCTATAATGAAAGTTAAATACAATTTCACCAAACCTCAAACTATTAATTTAAAAACTCTTACCCCCCCAAACCCAAACAAAAGAATAAAAACAAATACAAAACATTAACTAAATTCCCCTTCCCCACCCATCCTCTCATCACTGGGGAAACACTATACCTTCTAATCAATAATTAAATTAATTTAATTGAATTCCCTCCCCACCCAGTCCTCTCACCACTGGGGAGAGAGGAAAATACTACCAATATCAAACAATAATATAAACTAAAAATCTAATAAACAAAATAACTAAATAACTGGATATAGAGTCCTCTCACCACCCAAATATCCAGATAAAATAGAATGTTATAACTCAATTCCTTCATACCAAATGAAGTATCTATAACTTAAAAATAAAAAAGTCTGAAGCCAAGTGTCCACCAAAGTTTCTCCAAGCTCTAGGCTGGCCAGTAACCAGTTCACCCCTCTCACAGGTGAAAACCAGATCAATACTGCAGACCGCTCTCAGAATAAGTCAAATATTTGTCTCTCCACATAGTAGTTCAGGTTTCAAAATGAGCTCCCACTTTCACTTAAAAACCTTAGACAGAAGTCTCATCTTCAAATAAATAAGAGCAATCTGAATTAAAGTTCACTGCAAACCCACAGAGCAGGAAGGATCCACAAATCAAACATCCAACCAAATTTAATAACTCACAGTTAAAACCAACTGGAATGGAGCAGAGAAAACCAGTCCAGGACATCCAGAGGACAGCAATACACCTCCTTCACACAGTCAGGAGACAGAGGATCAAGTTATTCATGCAGCCTGCTAAATTATAGCAGACGTTGCCTTCCAACGCCAAATATTCCACAAGTTCAGTACACCTGGCTATTCTCACCAGGCCACATGGAGATCCCAACCCCTAACCCAGTCCCTCTCCCCAGATCCGCTCACCACCCCCAGCTGCCCACCAACTGCCGAGCGGTGAATGCGGAAGAGACGAAAGTACAGCTGCCCTACAGCAGCGACACCTCGGCTCACCACTGGCTCGAGATTAGAGCTAGGGAAAGGATCTCCCCCAATTCACTAGGAACAGAAAAATGCTCCAGACTCCTGACCACTCATTGAAGTCTCATCCATATTGTCCGAGTTGCGGTAAAGAAAGCACGGCTCACCAGACCACTCGCTACTTCCTCGCAGCACTCCAGGCTATCCTACCTAGTAATCTTAGGGTGTGGTGAATAACAATCAAAATATAGATAAGCTGTATTCTCTTCATAATCACAAGGTGTTTGCCACATTTTCTTACACAATCTCATAACTGCTGACTGTACTGATAGAAGGTTCTTTGTGTGCACACCTTTCTTAAACAGGTAATACCATCCTAATAAGGGTTCTACATCCTGTTAAAGGGAATTATGGGACATTTTAAAATGCTGACCACTGTACAATGCTAAATATTGTGAAAGCATTAGGCTATTACAAGACTAACACATCGCAAGACAGTTGAGTCAGTCTAGAATAAGAAATAACACTAAAGTATTCTGTTAGAAGGCTATACTTTAACACTCAGTTAATTATTGCAAAAGGTTATACTGAAATAAATGTTATACTACAAAATGTTACACTACATAATTTTTTTTACAGCAAGTCTTTATTGTCTGTAAAGGGTGCCTGTACTAAGGTCTCTAATTTCCCCAAAGCTTGATAGCTTAGTCTTTTGCTGTTTGCTAACTTTATAGCTCAGCCAGTCTGAAAAGGTGGGAACCAGGGTCAGATTTCCAGTTGGAAAGAATCATTTGTTAAGTCCAATGACACTGCTAGTAGCCATATTTGAAAATATTTTGGAATAGTAGAGGTTATGGAAACATCTCCTAGGGGTTGGAAATTGTCAATTGACTGAACAAGGCTACACAGCACGTGGAGACTGGGCACGTGAGGGGGTGGTTCCACTGACCCCAGGGACTTTCTAAAGGGCAGGGGTGCAGGATAGCGTGATTACTAGATGACCAGAGGACATGCAGAAGGACATTCCATGGGACATGTATTTGGCCCAGAGGTGTACCACCAGGTACCGGATGAAGAGGTGGGGGGGGGATGATTTAGACTATAGCACCTGTGCTCTTGACCTCAGTTCATGGCATGGCATCATACGACAGGTGCTGTGCCACACATAGACATCCATGGTGTTGCACCTCTGGTGTCAGTGTGTGAAAACCCTGTTTGCACCAAATATTAAAGGAAGGTTCCACTCCTGTGTATGTCATAATCAGTAATACCTATTTCATCTGTCAAATTAGACCAATGTTTTTATACTGATACATCAGGGAAAAACAGTGGTACTTAATAATCAGTGTTTCAAACTCACATTGCTGCATCACTCAGGTTTACAGGGATAAATCTTAAAGTTGCAGCAACTTTGCTGTGCCCACCCCATACCCCACGTGTGCCATCTTTCTGTCACAAATTTGTGTTTTGTTTTGAAGGCTTGCACAGTCTATCAGGGAGTGGCTGTCTCCAGTGCTGTGAATTTTAAGTATCATTCTTTTCTCCCTGATGATGTGAGCTTGCCACAAATTGTTTAATCTACTTTGGTGAATGAAACAAATATCACTGATTGTGTCATATACAGGAGTAGAGCCTTCCTTTAATATCTGAGTCATATTCTTCATGGGAATTCCCCCACCCAACATCAAGCACTAATTGTGCAAAAAGGCAAAACATGGGGTGTGTTATGGTGGAATAATGTGCCAGATTAGGGTGGGTTGGCACATGAGGCAAAGCTGAGTGCTCCCATCCACCACAAGGCACCCCATAGAGTGCCTTATTGTCCATCAGCATAAATAAATAAAAGCAAAAAATAAAACTTCTGTGGTTTAAATTGCTAAAAAAGTAGGAATACAAGAAAAAGTATTGCCCTTTGTCCTGCATGATGTTCTCTGGTGTTTGTAGTTGTCCAGTACGTGGCATCTATGCTGCACAATCACAGCAAGTACAGTATGGGCAGCAGAGACTGGCACCGGGTCAGTACCGCACTGTCAAAAACGGCGTGGGCAAAAACAGCACCGCGCAGTTACTACAAAACGTTGTGGTCTGAAACTGTACTAGAGTAAATAAACAAACTCCAAAACTGCACATGCTGTGATGCCCGCATGTCTTTTGACCATGCGTTTGACTGGCCACTGCCGAGACTGAAGAGAGAAGTGGCTTCATGATCACAAGCTGAGCAGCAGCATTAGGAGTCCGGCAGCTAAATAAGACCCTCACCAGACTAGTAGTTTTTCAGAGGCCTGCTGGGGTCTTTTAAGAAAGCCTGCAATCTCCAGGAATTTCAGTAATAAAAAGTGCTCTGGTGACAACAGAGTGAAGGAAAAGAGCAAGTGGCTGGCAAGCAGAAGTTGTAACGTGCAGCAGCTTGCTTAGTGCAGTGGGAGCTAAATGAGAATGAAAGCCATTCATTTTGAGCCATTTTCAGTGGCTATGGTAATTAAACTTTTTTTAAACTGTGTTTAATTCTGTGGATCACAGACCACCCCTTGGTTCCCATTTAAGTTACGGAACTGTACCAGTATCAGCATGTTTGTTGTAGGCATTTTATCCTGACCGAGAGGCAGATTACTTTTATAACAGTGCTGGCTCCTGATTGTGTGGGAGCTACTTTCAGCCGGGTTGTTGTGCTGGGATAACAGCCTGGCTGAAAGCAGCTCTCAACCAGTCAGGAGCCAGCATTCTTTTAACCCATTTCATAATCAGCCTTTAGAAACGTAGACAACAACATCAGAAAAAGGTCAGGGGCCCATCTAGTCTGCCTATAGTTCTCTATTTGCCATGGGACCTATTGTCCATATGGGGTTCTATCACTCCCTGTCCATCCCCCTAACTCCCCTCACTTCTGTTACTGACCTGAGTAACCACCAAACCCTTCACTCTGTCCCAGCCCTGCTTGAAGCCATTTGTGGTCTTGGCGCCCACCACCTCCACTGACAGACTATTCCATAGCTCCTCCACCCTTTCCGTAAATTAGAACTTCAGTACTACTGCTAGTACTATAGGGGTAGGTGGGCATCCTGAAACCATACCCACTTGCTCAAACCCAGTTTGCACACACTTCATTTTGGTGACACTCATTTGCACTATTAGTAGCAGTGAGAACTCCCTCCAGCAATTAGTCAGACTTGGGATTAGTCACACTACATGGTTGCGTACGGGGAGACCGCTGACCCCATGATTTGTGTGTCTTCCAGATGTTCTGGGTGGGAATCAGGCCCTGTAGGAGTATCTAGGAACAGACTTAGGAAATAGGAACTGCTAGAAAAAAACAGCCAGTGCAGCCGAACTCTCCTCTCTGCATCATTCTTTCAATCATGAGTTCAAGCTCATGCTGCAGAGATTCCGTTCCTCCCCCTGTTGTAGACAGGCGGTACCTCTGAGAATGCTACCTGTCTAAGACCCCACCCTAGCTCCCTAAACTCCGACTGCACTATCCCAGCTCAAATCCTTAGTCAGCTCATTGGTTCCCAGGTGGACAGTGACATCCAGGTATCCCCTCTGTCTTGCTGCTACAGCAATCCCCAGGATCCACTTCCAATCCCTCCAGACCATGGTGAACTCCCTCTCTCTCCCCATTCTTGTTCCCAAATCTATCACCCTCACAATCAAGTCCCCCACTAGAGGTTGCTGCTTCCTCCTCTGGGAGCCTCTACCACCCTCCTTGGGGTCTCCACTATGGAGAACCCCCACATCACATAATATAAAATAGGTATGAACATACATAGTAATTCCATTTCAATACGCTAGGTCCATCATGTCTACCCCTCCCACCTTGCTTCATAAGCAGGCATCAGCAAGTATGCCGTACGAACATAGTATCCATTTAATGTGTCCAGGCTTACCCTGAAGGCCTTCACTTTCTTCATGTCCATTGTGTCCACTGGTAGGCTCTTCCATAGGCTTACTACCTTCTGAAAGAAGAAGCACCTCCTAATGTTACCGCTAAATGGCAGCAGTTCCCAGCCTGGAGAAGATATGGTGCAGCTGCTGGCACTGTAGTGACCCCTGCAGTGGGCCTGAGAGTTTGTGCCCCCCACCCCAGCACCCATTGTGATGTCTGAGGCAGACAGTGGCAAAAATAGTGCCATCTAGTGGATAGAGAGTGGGGCACAAACAGAACCATAACACAGAGTAAAATCCCTGAGACAGTCCCAGTGATGGTCAGGGTACATTCACACCCTGCATACCCTTAACCTGGACCTTACCGGGGGGGGGGGAGTGCAAGAAGAGAAGCTGGTGGTGTGTTTGTGGAGGGTGTGATTGGGAGTTGCCCTGGCCTGATTATGGGGTCATACCTTCAAAAGGTGATAACAATTATATGGGAAAAATTACTATCATTGGCAACTTTGCCCTAAAATAAATTGGCTGCTAATGGATAAAAAATTTATACCAAACCCAGAACATCTGAGAGGCATACATAATGTCACATAAGAGCATACAAACTTATGAAGAGACCAGCAGAGGAAGGCCATTCATTCTGTCTAGTCTGCTCGTAATGCAGGGTCCTCGGCTTATGCTACCAACCTAGCCCTCCCACCCAGTCTTCCCTTCCTCTTAACCCCCAAAGCCCCATATTTTCCCCTTATGCCTTAACCTAGCACTACTAGTACTAGGTTAACTGAGTCTCAGGCTGTATTTAGACGGACACTGTCAACCATTTTTGCAACATATTATTTCTGGATAAAAAAAACACGTTTTATGATTGCTTACCTTCGCCAAAATTTATTGGTGTTGCTGGTTGTTTTGTTAGCTACCTTTCTTAGTAGAACTGAAATGCACGCTAATGGTGTTATTATAAATAACCTTGTTTTGTTCCATATCCTTGATCTATTCATAATGCAGACTTCCAGAACATTACGAACACCCTCAAACAATGCGGCCACTCATGATGCGATTGTATCCTCTCCTCCTACTGCATCATGAGTGGCTAGACTGTGTTGGGATGTTACCAAATCCAGGAAAGATGCAGTCGGAATTGATCAAAGATTGTAAACAATCATGTTTGTGTGGTAACACCAGTATGGCGGGCAGTCTGCTTTTTACTTTTAAAAAGGAAAAAAAGGAATCAAACTACCAGCTACATCAGTAGTCTCTAAAGAATGTGACCAATCATAACGTGTGTATTTTAAACTAGAGACACTTTGAGGCCCGAGAGGGATGACAGTGCTTCTTTAAAAACCTTCAAGACTGACATATGGGGAGATTACAGTTCCACTAAGAGTGCCAGCTTCTGGCTTTATATGTTTCTGTCTGTTACATTGTTGCCATTTGTTGCCACGTTCAGCACAGGCAGGTTTGTATACATAGCATTTGTTTAAAGTTAGCAAATAATTTTGTTTCAAAGGATCAAATGGATGACTGTATCCCTGCACTCCCTGTTTAAACGCCCAGTAATTACTGAAAAAACAGTCGGAGTTTATGTTTGAAAGTTAGTTATTTAGTGTTTTTCTTATTTTTACATTTCTGTACCTTGTGAATTCACAACTCTTTGTAAGTATGGCACTAAAATTGCATTTTTTTAAATTAATTTCACATATCAAGTACATTTGCACATTAACTGTGTGCTATCACATAGCCACCTGACAATTCCACTTTTTTAGTTGACCTGAACCATAGCTCTCAGAGTTATTTCAATTGTTAACAGCAGTTTTGTATTGTGAGCTGGGGTTGGAAAATTGTTGCCTTGTCTCCTAGACTTTATCCCTTGATGAAGTCTTGATGTTGAAGCACTGGGGTGTCTAGAGTTTTTCACCTGCCCACTTTCGATGTGTGTGTACGTACTTTACACTTTGGAGATAAATAAATGCTTACTATATTTGGAATTACAGAGTGAGTTCTCATTGCTTTCACACTTGCATGCCCAGCATTTTGTGGTCTGATCCTCTTTGAAACTAAGCTTCTCGTCGCAGCTCCCCATGGTGTTGTGAGGAGCTCAGACTGTTGAAGACTGAAGGACTGAGGTTGGAGCATTCTTGGAGGTGTTCTTGCTCTGTTAAGGACAAATTGGCTCTGAAGAGTCACTGTGTTGATTATTAGAGGGCAATCGCCTTGAAAAAGACAGAGCTCCTCTCAAGGGTGATTGCTGTAAGTAAGAATAGACCTGCTCAGCTTTTTTGCACCGTGGACAGAATGATTAATCCACTCTGTCTGTGGTCTGTTAAAGCTTTTGCAACAGAAAAGTGCAAAAAGTGGCCAGCCCAGTGGCACAGAGGGCTGAGGCACTGGACGCGTCACCTCGCGGCATGCCAGCAACCCGGGTTTGAGAACAAGCCTGGATCACTGGAGGTCGGCATGAGGGGGCAGAGTGGCATCTCTTGTCCAATGGTTGCCCCCTGGTGGAGGCCAGGAGGCAGCACAGGCAGGGTGCCCAGTACTAGACCAATGGGGTTGGTGGAAGGGAGTCAGTACCAGGGCTGTAAGATGCATGCATGCCTCCACACATATGCATCCTTCTCCTGGGGCCCTCGGGGAGAAAAATGGCAAAGGAAAAACACCAGTGGCAGGATGATACCCGACTCCCACTCCCAGACCGGGTGTAAGGTAAGCCCTGGTAATTCGGGGTGACGGGGCTGGGGGAGCCAGTGAGATGGGGGCCATCCAGTGGGGGTGCAAAAATAGAAGTAAAAAAAAAAGAAAAGTGCAAGGAGTTTGGTCATTTCTTCCTTGATGAGTTATCCTCAATACGGGGGGGGGGTATCACTGCAAGTGGCCTATCATGGGCCAATGGTATCTGAGAAAGGATGGGCAATGACAATCTATAAACCTAGGCCGAGTTTGTTCCAGTTATGGAAGAAGAGGTGGTCCAGATGATTTCTGGCTTGTGTGCTACATGCTGTTCACTCAATCCTGGACCTACCTGGCTGATTATCTAGAGGACAAGTGTTTGCGAGGAACATTGGGTGTTCATTAAGGGAAGGGTTTTTTCTGGCAATCCTTAAAAGGGATGTGGCGAAGCCCCTTCTGAAAAAAAAACCCATCTTTGGACCCCAAGGTCCTTGCAAATTACAGGTCTGTCTCAAATCTTTCTTTTTTAAGAAAGATTATTGAGAAGGTTGCAGCGACATAGCTAGAGGCTCATCTGGAGCTATATAACATTATGATCCATTCCAGTCGGGATTTAGGCCTTGTCACAGTACTGAGACTGCACTGGTCAGGGTGGTGCATGATCTCCTTATGGCAAGAGATCAGGAACTTTGTTTCATCTTGGTTCTTTTGGATCTCTCAGCAGCATTTGACATGGTGGATCATGGTGTCCTGCTTGATCAGCTGAGGAATTATGTGGGACTCACTGGCACTGTTTTGCGCTGGTTTGAGTCTTACATTACAGGGAGATCTCAGCAGGTGGCCTTGGGTAATTTCATCTCTGAACCTGTTGTGGTCACCTGTGGGGTACCTCAGGGATCAGTTTTGGCACCTATGTTATTTGCGGTGTACATGCTGGCTTTGGGTAAGACCACAAGGTGGCATGGGGTTGAGTTTCATTGCTATGTGGATGAAACTCAGCTCTAAAATTCTTGTACCCCAGATCAGGTAAATGCAGGATCAGTGCTTGGATGTTGTCTTCAAGAAATCAATGACTGGATGGCCTTCAACTGGTTACATCTCAACCCAGGAAAGACGGAGGTGATGACGATCGAATCAGGATGGACTGGGTCGGCAATAACAAGCAGTGACCTTTCTTTGTTATCTTTGAATGGTCACAGTCTTCAAGCCATGGATGTAGTGAAGGATTTGGGCATCATTCTTGGCTGCAGGCTGTCATTTAAAAAACAGGTGTTGGCGTCAGTCAGGAATGGTTTTTACCATCTTCGTAATATCACCCAAATCAAACCATATTTGGTGCCAGCCAACCTTTAGACCGTTTTCCATGCCTTTGTTACCTCATGTTTGGATTGCTGCAATGCTCTCTACCTAGGACTGTCTGGAAGTTTAGTGTGCTGACTCCAGCTGGTCCAGAACACCATGGCCCGGATGGTGGTGGGAACTCTTCATAGTTCCCAAATCATGCCGGTGCTTTGGGGTCTTCACTGGCGGCCAGTACACTGGCGCATCATATTCAAGACATGCTCATTAACATTCAAGACCCCACATGGACTTGGGTGCAAGCTGCCTGAAAGGTCTCTTGGTTCCTTATACTCCCCCTTGCCCCCTCCAGTCCACAGATGCAGGTGTGCTTACAGTACCACACTCCCATTTGAAACAATCTGAAGACAGGGTGTTTGGAGTTGCAGAACCTTTATTGTGGAATTCCCTACTGGATATGGTTCATTCTGCCCTCACTGTGGATACTTTTAAATGGTTTCACCAAGTCGCAGTGAAGGCAGTCCTGCTGACATCCCTGACACCGATGCATCCTGACATCGACTGCGCTACATGCCGACACCAACCGCCACACTCAAGTGCATCCTCACACCCCCCTTCTTTAAATATATAACTCCACATCAGACAGACAGTGGAGTTAGATGTATGCCCCCCGTCAATGAGAAATCCCCGTCGAGGAACAGGCCGTTAACGTCAGGGATTCACTGTTGCAGTGTTGTTGTTGTAATGGTATATCACTTTAAACACAGACTAAAAACATATTTATTCACATGGGCATACCCTGATTATTAATTTAATTCTAGATATGAATGTTTTAGGGGGTTTAATAAGTTGATATATTTATTGACCATAAATGTGTGATTCGTTTTTATGAATTGTGAGGTGCTCCGAGTTATTGGAAAGGGCACCATATAAATAAATTTGCCTTGCCTTGCCTAAACGGAAATAGTGTACCTGCTTCTTTTACCTAAAAGTTGGTTTATGCTTGTACAAGAGTGATGATGGTTTTCATGAAGCGAGTGCTTGATTTTTTTGTAATATTAGCGTAAAACTGTGTGTTTATTTTGTGTCCGTGTCATTCCTGAAAAAAGGGCCAACTAGGTTTCATAGTGTGCTAACCAGACTGTGCTTTCTGCCACATCACCTGACCCTGAGGCATACCCCTCACCACCCCCCACCCCTCACCATCTGTTATCCATGGACCAGCACCCCTAATCATGACCCCACCTCGCAGACAGCAACACATGTGGTTATAAGTACCAACCCTAGGGCACAGACACTTATATTAGCATAAGTGTCAGGATCTGAGTTCTACTGTACTTTTGCAATGCATATAATCAATGCCACTGATTTACAGTGATTAAAACAATGAAATTCCATTTTAAAGACTTCAGATTCCGGAATTGCACCGGTGATTGTTACTCTAATTTCTAGATTTTACCAGGATTCTGCTATAATTCTTTTAGTATGTGCATAAATAATCAGAATTAAAGAAGGCTTAATATACAGAGCATTAAATAAAGCAAAGTGAAAATAGTACAGGAAGAAATTAAAAGAAAAACACAAGTTTTGTAGATTTACTGATCTGATATAAAATGCCAGATTCCATGAAATCTTTGTTTTTACTGGTCTTCAGGCAGCCCTAATTCCTGAATTTTACAAATTTTCTGGTAAAAAATGAAAAACAGTGGCCTTGCATATAATGCTTCATTATATTCTCACAATATATTGTACCACTGGGAGATGTTTTCCATTATATTTTTATTGTATAATTATTAGTTAGGCAACAGTGCCATCTTTAGTGCTTATGCACAACTGTAACTGCAAGTGATCTTAGAACCATCACAGACCTTATTGTTCACTTTTATGTTCTGCTAAGCTAAGCAATTTTTTATGTTAGTTAGGATAGTTACTCTGGTCACCTGTTTTTGGCCAATTATATGCTTTTTATGTATCTTCTTTAGTTGTTGTCATGGTTATTATCAGGATATAAGATCCCTTGCACAATGTATTTTCTCTCTGACAGACTTGACTGCACCTATAGGTAAGGAAACTGGATACTCTCCGAGTGATTACACTGTTGGTTATAAGTCTGTATTATTCTTATTTACCAGTAATAAATTACATTTATTATCTGGACACCACTTGTCTATCATCTCTTCCTTTTGTGCAGTTCCAACAAGAACCTGAGAAAGGTAATTTTATTACCAAGTTACATTTGGCGACTGTGTGCAGGTTGGAATGTGCAAACTGAAGATTCCATTCAATTAATTTTGAATGTTGAGTAGTGTAGTGCGTCTCTTGCCTACTTGGACCTACTCGTACTTACAGTGGTTGTTATTGTGATGGACACACTCCATCCTGGTCTTAGGCATGGCACATCCACATCAGACCCTAATACACTCCCTCTGCAAGTGACAGCGAACTTCCTTGGCACCACTGTTTGCCCACGGGGGACTGGAAAGCCATTGGGTGACAGCATCAAGGATCTTATCCAGTTTTCTGACCGCTTCTTTGTTTGTTTGTTTACCTCTTGTTTGTTATGCCTGAACTTTGCACTGAGTTGAGACTGGATGTCTCGAACTACCTCACCTCCCACAGAGAATGGACAGATTTCACGCTGGACACGAAGTCTGCAGAAAGCCCATTGCTGATAATCTCAGAACAATACTTAGAGTCCAAACAAAAAGCCAAGAAATACAACCTTAAAGATCTCTTGGTTGCGGCTCTACATACCGCTGTTGAGAGTCTCACAGCGAGGTGGGCCTCCCTTGAACTGAAAAATGCATCTCTAAAAAAAGAGATGGGCTTGCAGGCATCAGAGTTACAGAAAAGGGAACAGAAACTAGCAGAGGAGATGCAGTCACTTCGCAATGCCAATAACAGACTGTTGCACTGTACTGCCCAAGACTCGGAGTGAGAAATTTTGTATGTTGAGAGATGATTGTGAAAGGTTAAAATGTGATAAGAAACAGTTAACATATCTGAATGATATTCTGAGTGATACAAATGAAGGTTTGTGAAAAGATAATGCTGAGTAGAAAGAGGAGAATGAGAGAGTGAATCATGAGCTAGGCAAAGAACTTAGGGAAAATGAAAAATTGAATGCCACGTACAGAGTATTGCATCATGAGATTGAGAGGGATATTGAGCAGGGCACTGCATGAGTTTGTCACAAAAAGTGTAGAGCAAAGATGGCAAAATGCACCATAAGTGGGAAGTTCTCACTGGCCATGTTAAGGCTATGAATGGGTTCCAGTATACGTAAATTGACATTGTGTCATCTGGCGAGGATGACTCTGACTTTGATGATGAGTCACGCCCAAGTCCACACCCCATAGGGCTGTCATATTTTCCAGCCATTCCCAAGATGGCGCCTATATACACATGCCCTCTACATTGCCACGTCTTCACAAACATGGTGGAAGCAGCATCCTACACCAAGATGGCAGCCCCATGATTTGGGAGGATGGCCTATACTTAGTGGTGCACCACTGCTTGCCCCCCTCACCAGGGAGGACAATGTGGAAGTGTGTGACTTAATCCACAAGGCCCTTACCAATATGATTGCACCTGATGAGCAAAGGAGAACCCTCCAGGAACAAACTGACCAAATGTTTGAGGACACTGTCAGTTAGGACCATGCATTCAATATAGTTGCTGATGTGGTGGCAGAAGCTGCCCTCCATGTTGCTATGGAATGTATCACTACAAACGTAGTTCCTCATATATCCAGTCCCCTGCAAGTTGCTCACTCTGTCCAACAAATTGCCCAAAGCATCGGACAGGTGGGCCTGACTGACAACCTCAGTTACATTTGGAGAAGGTGCGCTCCCTCTGCAAGAAGCTTTCTCTCCAACCTAAGTACCAGGTATAAGATTTGTGACAGACAATCAAACCTAACCTCTGGGCCAAACTCCCAGATACAGTCCGCAACTGTGAGATGCCTGCTTACAATGACATTTCAGCGGTGCTCCTTGCTACCAATGCACCAGGTATTGTTGGAGCCCGCTTGGCCTACAAGGTTAAGCAGAGTGCGAAGGAAAGCCCTTTGGCTTACCATCAATGGTTGTGGCTCAGTTACAAGGCTGGCAAGGGTCTGGCTGGTGAGATCACACAAAAAGGCCAAATTGAGTACAATGTACATCCGAAACATGACTCCGGACCTTCGGGAAAAGGTTGAACTCAACATTTACCCAGAGACCAACACCTTTGTGGAAATCCTTACCAAGATGGAGCATGCCTTCCAGGTATACCTCCTTAACTTGGTTTCCGGTAAGAACAACAAAGATGCTGCCATTCAAATTCCAGCAGCCCAGGTAGCTACAGTACAGTCTACCTCTGACCTGCCTACCCATTATATTGTGGAAGGAAACAACGAGAAGAATGACACCCCTTCTGACGACAAGCAGTCACATGGGGGGGGAATAGAACTACAGAAACAAAAAGAACAGGGACAAAAGCAATTGGAAAAGTCCAAATGCCCAACCCGATAGCTGGTACCATAATGGCCCCAGCTATCACAGCCTAAAAGATGAGAACGAGATCCTCTGCAAAATGCTGGAGGAAGCCCATGCTGGAAGAGAGACACAGCCTACGTGTACCGTAGCAGTTCTCACCCCAGCCGCTGGACAGCCATGCAGCAAGGGAAATCCATTCCTGCTTTTAGCTGCTAAACAGCTGAGTAGCCAAGGAAAGAATCCTTTTACAGCATTGACTACTGGCCAGGCCGATACGTCAACCAAGGAGGAACCACCGGTACAAGCCAATGTCATGTCTGTGATGTTACTGTGTCACTGGCACATCTGTATCCCATGCAAGACATCCAGGAGGCCCAGAAATATCCTGCAGGCCTCAGATTTCAGGAACAGGATGATGAAGGCAATTCTGAAAATGCAGATTGACAATTACAGGCCCCAGTCTGGACTGAGAGTGACTTGCTTGTTGGCACAAATGGACGGCCTTGTGTGAAGGCCACTGTTGGGGGCCACCACCTCACCATGCTTCTAGATACCAGAACAGCCATGTCAGTTCTCCATGAGGAGAACCCAGCCTCGTTGGACTGGTCTACCAACTGGAAGACCAGTGCACAGGGTGCAGATGGCACTCAGCTACACACCTACTGATCTGTGTCTTTGCCTGTGGTGGTAGGCCACTTCAGGACTGATTATGTCTTTGACCTCATGGTATTATGTCATCACCCCAGTATATTGGGAATTGACTTTCTTGCACTCCATGGCTGTGTAGTGAACCTTGCCAACAGGCTACTCCTTCAGATCAATTCAAATCAAAAATCTTTATTTAACCAGGCAAACACCACTGAGCAAGGCTCATTTGCAAGGTGGACCTGGGGGATCAAAGGACAATGCCATGCTGTCACCATTCCAGATTCACACATGGTGGCAGCCACCTCCCATAACAACAAGGAATGTGATATCATGGCTTTGTTCAAAAGTCATGACCTGTTTTCTGAGCTTGCACCTTTGCTGCAAAAACACCTTGATGAGTTTGCTACCAACAAGCATGACTGTGATAGGATGCACACCACCACTGAGATTCTAGGACCTAACCCTGTGAGGCAAAAGCAGCATCCATTTCCTGCTGAAGCCTTGCCACACCGAGGGAGAACATCCAGTCACTGCTACAACAAGGAGTGATTAGGACTTGTGTCTCTACCATCAATTCACCTATCTGGCCTGTGAAAAAGCCAAATGGAGCTTGGATACTCACAATTGATTACAGGAAACTTAATGAAATCACCCCCAGTTGTGCTCCAATAGTAGTATCAGCATCTGATGTAGTCAAGTTGCTGACACTTGTCAAAAAGTGGTTCTCAGCTCTTGACATCTCTAATGGGTTTTGGTCACTCTCATTAGCATAGGTAAGTCAATACAAATTTGCCTTCACCTTTGATAGGCACCAGTACACTTGGACCTGTATTCCCCAGGGCTTTCACAGCAGCCCTTCCCTCTTCCATCTCCACATGATGGATGCTCAGCAGGGGTTCTCCACTCCCCAGTGTCTCCTGCAGTACATGGATGACTTGTTTCTAGCAATCACCACTAAGGAAGATCATTTGGCCCTTCTAGATGAACATTTGTCTCTCCTCAAGACAGCAGGCCTCAAGTGCAATGCCTCCAAGGCACATTTGTGTGAAAAAGAGGTTACCTTCCTTGGCCTACCTATTACAGGCCAAGGCAGAAGCCCAGCTGTCAAAAAGATCCAGGGCTTGCAAGATCTGCCACTTTCTACTAGCGTGGCAACACTCAGATGCTTCCTAGGAATGGTAAACTATTCTAGGGATTTTATCCCTGACTTTGCCTTGAAGGCTGCTTCCTTGCATGAACTTCTGAAAAAGGATGTCCCATGGACATGGAGCCCCACTCACACTGAAGTGGTGACACAGCTTAAGCAGGCCTTAGCCTCAGCCCCTGCACTGATTAATCCTAACCCAGATTTTCCATTCCATTTGGAAACTGCCACCTCTGATGTGGCCATGTCTGAGGTGCTAGCACAAAAGTACAATGGGTACCACAGGCCCATTGCCTATGCATCTCAGATGCTATCCCCAGTAGATAGAAAATACAGTCTCTGGGCTGTCAAGCACTTTCTGTACAACACTGAGTATGCTCCCATTGTTTTTCTGTCTGTTTGTGGATAGACTGTGCAACCCAGCCTGTCTTCAAGTCCGGAAAGCATTTTTGCAAATAAAGTGTGATGACCTTGCTCGATTCTTTGCTGATAAGGTGGCTGACATCAGGGCAGGGCTCCAACCAGCACACTCTTTGGGTATTGTCTATGATCAGCATGAGGGCACTATCCCCTGGTTTTCCTGGAGTACCTTCAGCCATCCCGACTTCATAGATGTCATGCGGATCATCCAGGGTGTGCGTTCTACATGCTGTAGTTTGGACCTGGGACCAACTTCCCTGATCTTGGGTTGTCTCAATGTTGTCAGTCTGGTCCTTGTGCAGATAGTTTGGTGCTCCTTGGAATCTGGAGAGTTTCCTAACTCTCTGAATGAGGCGGTAGTGATACCACTTTTGAAGAAAGCTACTTTGGACCCAAACTGCCACGCTAACTACAGGACAATCTCTAACCTCCCTTTTTTAAGGAAGGTGATTGAGAAAGTATTGGCAGCACAACTGGAAGACCATTTGACCATCCATGACATCAATGAGCCCCTCCAGTCTGGTTTCTGAAAGAGATATACTGTAGCACTGAGACAGCACTGGTTTGGGTGCTCAATGATCTCCTGATGGCTAGAGATCAGAAGAGCCATTCCATCTTGGTTCTTCTGGATCTATCATTAGCGTTTGACACCATGTACCATGGGTTGTTACTTAGCCATCTGAGATGCATCTGTGGAATGATGGGAATTGTCCTCAGATGGTTTACAGCATTCCTCAATGGAAGAACTCAGAGAGTGGCACCTGGAGTGTTTTCATCAGATCCAGTTTCGCTGTCTTGTGGGGTCTCTCAAGGTTTGGTTTTGTCACCTGTGTTGTTCACGGTGTACATGCTACCCCCTCGGAGACGTTGTAAGAAGCTATGGGCTGAGGTTTCATTATTATGCTGATGATACCCAGCTCTACCTTTCTTTAGCGCCTGACCAGGATAGATCTCTCTCGGTCTTTAATAGCTGTCTCAAAGAAATCCAGGAGTGGATGGATTTGAGCTGGCTGAAGCTGAACTCTGGTAAGACTGAGGTGATGGTTGTGGAACATGGTCACTGGACAGGAGGTGGGTCGCCCTATAGACTTGTTCTCGGGGGTGTCCCCCTCCTGACTTCTAACCAGGTGCGAAACCTGGGGATAATTTTTGACAAAGAGTTGACCCTGTATTCGCAGGTGTCGGCTGTCATCAGATCTTCCTTTTACCATCTAAGGAATATCTCCAGGAATAAACATCTGGTTCCGTCCAGTGACCTTCCTACTCTGGTCCACGCCTTATTGTGTCCTCATGCTTAGATTACTGAAATTCCCTATACCTGGGGCTTTCTGGGGTGGAGATCTGCTGCCTGCAGCTGGTGCAGAACGCGGTGGCCCAGCTTTTAACAGGATCTTCTCAGTCCTGTCATATTATGTCGGTGCTGCACGAACTGCACTGGTTGCCAGTTCAGTGGTAGATCACCTTTAAAGTTGGCTTGATGACTTTTAAAGCCCTACACGGACTGGGCTCGGACTACCTGAAAGAACTCCTGGTTCCTTATTGCCCTGGGCGATTGCTCCGCTCAGCCGGCGAGGGGTTGCTAGAGATTCCTAAGGTACGTTTGAAATCTTCAGGGGCCAGATCATTTATGTTCATTGCTCCCACACTTTGGAATTTTCTACCTCATCCGTTATGGGAGTGCACAACTATGGAGGGCTTTAAATCAGCCCTAAAGACTTTTTTTGTGGCTCCATGCCTATGGTGAATTATTAGTTTGTGTAATGGTATTTATGATGTTTGTTTGATTTTAAGACTGTTTTATTCTGATTTGTTTCTGATTTTAATTTGTATGGCACCTTGGCATTTGAAAGGTGCCTTAAAAATAAAAAATATTATATTATTAAAAATATTTTATTATATTATTCACACCCCAACTAATTTTTTGCTTTCAGACAAAGTGAAAGATGGGTCAGTCTCCAATACCAGACTAACCCATTGGTCTTTGTTTTTGCAGGACAGGGGCATCAAAGTACTGCCTGCCAAAATGCCCTCAGTCTTGGCCCATGGCCTACTCTACACAGGTACACCCCACGACTGTGCTCTCCAACTCCCTGACTTACCTGAACTGGGACCTTTCTTACCAGCTACACCAGATGTTTTGGAAGATACCAGCATGTACCATATCTTTACTGGTGGCTCCACCTGTTATGTAGATGGATGGAAGGTGGCAGGATTTGGAGTGCTCATTTTAGACAAACAAGGTGATTTCAGACGCATTTACAGGAAGTGCACTGTTAGCTCCTCACAATATGCCGAATTGGCAGCTGTGGCCTGCGCACTGGAGATCAAGCCCCATGTTGACAAGGATGCCAACATCTTTGCAGACTCTAACTGGGTCTGCTCATACCTTACTGAGTTCCTACCATTTTTGGAGAAAAATAACTTTACATCATCTGATGGCACACCTGTCAAATACAGGGATCTGTTTGTGTATGTACACATCATGACACAGCAGTTTACTCATAAACTGTACATCCAAAAGGTAAAGGCTTACTGTAAATCTGCCCCTTACCCTGAATACAATGATTGAACGGACTCGCTCACAAAAACAGACACTCAAGGGTGGGAGACATGGACAATGACTTACCCAATAGCTGTAGCAGCCATAGTAGCCACTAACACCAGGCAGAAACCAGTACTAGAACCTTCACTGGACCTTTCTGCTGCACAGAAATCAGAGCCAGAACTAAAAGATGTGTTCAAATTCCTGGAAAAAGGAATTGAACAACCACCTTCTGTGAGTAGTTCATACAAGAGACACTCTGACGACATACACTTGTCACGTAATCAGAAACTCATCTGGTATCGAAAAGAGGATACAGGCAACAAACTGTGGGTTGCACCACAATCTCTGCCAACCAGATTCATCCATATGGTTCATGATACTCCTACTGGTGGACACCAGGGGGCAGAAAACATCCTCAAGAGACTCAAAACAGTCGCCTGGTGGCCTGGTATGGCCAAAGATGTAGAGCACTATGTGGATAACTGCATAATGTGTGCCCAGAATAATCCACTTTTGGTGAAAGAAACACCAATTTGTTGCCACAAAGGCAAACTGGACCATGGAATGTGATACAAATCGATTTCAATTGCCAATTCTAGTAAGAACAAGTATGCACTTGTCACAGATTTGTTTTCTAAGGGGGTAGAAGCATTTCCCACTAAGACAAATACGGCAAAGACAACTGCCAAGATCCCGGTGGATCAATTGTTCTCCAGGTAGGGCCTGCCCTTAAAGGTGGACTCAGACCGAGGGAACCAGTTTTATAGCTGAGCTGATGAAGCAGACACTTCAGTTACTTGGAGTAGATCAGAAATTCCACATCCCCTTACCGTCCTCAATCCTTACGCCAGGTAGAAACAGCCAACAGAAGAATTACAGATGTTATACAAATTTACATATGACAATCCCAAGGACTGAGATTCCCTCTTGCCACTACTACTGATCGCAATCAGGGGCACTCCTGCAGCAACTACTCAGTGCACGCCTTATGAGGTTATGACTGGTAGAGCCATGAGATTACCTGAGCACCTGTTGATTGAGCTCCACACCCCCACCGCAGATCAAGTATCTGTAGATAAGTATGTTGAAAAGCATCATGATAATATCATGAAGGCGCACCTGTTCGCTGCCAATCAGATGGGTAAGGCTCAACAACAAGCAAAAGCTCATTTTGATAAACATGTCAAGGACGTCAACTGGCAAGTTGGAGACCAAGTTATGCTTCTCCAATACAGACAGTCAATTCATTATTTTCTCAGCAGATGGGAAGGCCCATATCCTATTGTCAGCAAACTCAGTCTTGCTGTCTATCAGGTCCGAGTTCACCAGCAGAAGACCACTAACAAGTGGTTCCATGCTAATCAACTCAAGTTGTACAAAGGTGACTAAACTTCCTTTTTCCAACCCACTTAGGGCGGAATAGTACCCCACACTTAACAATCCTTTTCTATTTTCTTACAGATACACTGGCAAGATGGCTATCTTGCGCCTCCTCATCTTGGTGGGACTACTACTGCTATTCCCTCCTCTGACTGTATCCCAGAACAAACCCCTGTCAACACACAGACAACATGTCCAACATTTGCTAAGCAAACTTGAACATACAGCCCCAATGGGAGTTCTTATTAATGTACTCAACAAAATGATTACTGTTAAAGAAGGCTCAGACACCTATCTTAATGCCATGGTAGTTCCTCCAGACAGATCCACCCTTTCCATTCAATGGGAAACACATTAATGGCTAAACACTCCCTCTAGCTCGCCTATCCAAAGGTACATTCCACAAATGGCCAAACACTAACATATCTAGAAATGGTGCTCTTTCTAGTCAGCAGACTTCCCCTCGACACTCTGGTCATTATAACCTTAATGCTCTCATAGATCCTGCTTGGTGTGAATACCTCACCTCTGAGGAGGAACATGCTTTCTGTCTTCACAACTATGTAGCTACTGAAGCTCTTTTTCTTTCTGTAGTACCAACCACCGAAGACGAAATGGCTGACTGCCTTCCTCAGGGGGAAGATCCTCCTAGTGGTTTGACTGTCACTTCCCTTCCAGGAGCTTTGATTAATAATGCACAATTTATGCATGTACCAGTTATTTCCAATCTTTCACATTGGAATATGGCTGAGACTGGTCTTTGTCACACGACCAATACTTCTAAATTTTACAGTATGGTGCTCACAGATATTGTATCAGCTTATCAAACATGCACAAATGATCCTGTCAGTGGCTCCCATACCACTGATCATGTAGGGGTCTTTCAACCGGCACCTAATGCTAAAGCTAGACAACGCACTAGGCATGACACTACAGATATTACCGGTGCAGCAGGCACCATTTCTGGCCTTTTTGGCTCATGCATGTCTATTTGGAATAGAGCAGACATAGCTGCTATTAAAGCACAAACTCTTAATTTACAGCATAGAAACACAGAAACATAGAAGCTGATGGCAGAAAAGGACCACAAGGCCCATCCAGCCTACCCATTTCTTTTTCTACCTTATGAATGTGCCATAGGCCTTTGCTCTGTCAATGGCCTATCTATTCATACTCATCTGCATTGCTCCCTTCTGCCTATCCCATGCCTGTTTGAAGCCCTGCACTGTATTCATATCCACCACTTCCTGAGGTAGGCCGTTCCGTGCATCCACCCACCCTTTCTGTGAAAAAGAACTTCCTCACATTACTCCTTAATCGGCCTCCCTCTAATCTCATGCTATGTCCTCTTGTCCTGCTATTTTTCTTGTATTGAAACATTAGACTCTTTCACCTTGTTAATGCCCTTAAGGTGTTTGAATGTTTCAATCATGTCACCTCTGTCCCTCCTTTGCTCTAGAGTATACATATTGAGTTCAGTTAATCTGTCCTCATATGTTTACTGATGCAGTCCCTGCACCATTTTGGTTGCCCTTCTCTGGATTGCCTCAATTTGGTTAATGTGCTCATGAAGGTGTGGCCTCCAATACTGCATGCAGTTCTCCAGATGGACCCTAGCCAGTGTCTTGTAAAGACAGATTATTACCTCCCTCTTCTGACTTGTGATACCCCCACTAATACACCCCAACATCCCTCTGGCCTTACTTACTGCTTTAGAGGTCTATTTGGATGATTTCAGGTCATCAGTGATGATGACGCCCAACTCTCTTTCTTCCCTTGTGACTGCCAGCAACTCCTCTCTCAGCCTATAGGTGGCTTCAGGGTTTCTCTTCCCTATGTGCATGATCTTGCACTTTTTTGTGTTAAACCCCAGTTGCCACTCTTCTGACCATTTTGCTAGTTTATCCAGATCTCTTTTTCATTCTGCCCACACCATTTGGATCATCTGCTCTGTTGCACATCTTGGTGTCATCTGCAAATGGACAAACCTTACCCTCCAGTCCATCTGCAATGTCACTGATGAAGATATTGAAGAGGACTGGCCCCAGAACTGATCCCTGAGGTACTCTACTTGTGACTTGCCTCTCTTCTGACTGTATACTGTTTACCACCACTCTCTGTTTTCTGCCCGTCAACCAGTTTGCAACCCACTTGACCAATGTCTGACCCACCCCGAGTCTACCCAGCTTATTAATCAATCTTCTATGTGGAAAAGTATCAAAAGCTTTGCTGAAGTCAAGGTATGCAACATCAACTGCTCCCCCTTGGTCCAACACTCTGGTTACCTAGTCAAAGAAATCTATGAGATTAGTTTGACAGGATCTTCCTTTTGTAAACCAACGCTGTCTTGGATCTTGTGCTCCCATGGATTCCAGGTGTTGCACTATCCTTTCCTTAAGGAGTCTCTCCATAATCTTGCCCACTATTGAGGTAAGACTGACTGGTCTGTAGTTCCCTGCCTCCTCCCTACTACCAGTCTTGTGGAGTGTGATCACATGAGCCCTTTTCTATTCTTCTGGGACCTCTCCTGTGCTTAGAGACTCACTAAACAGTTCTGATAATGGCTCTATTAGTTCCACCCTTTGCTTTAGAACCCTGGGATGTATGCTATCAGGTCCCATTGCTTTGTCCACCCTGGGCTTATAAAGCTCTTGTAGGACCCTTTCTTTTGTGAAGGGACTAGTGCACACCTCCCTCCCCCCTGTGTCCATGGTGCAGAGCTGTGGGCCCTGCCCTACCTTCTGTTCAGTAAATACTGAACAGAAGTATCTATTTAGGATAGATGCTTTTACATGGTCTTCCTCCTCGCACGGTCCCTTATCCCCTTTGATCTTAGCAATACCCCCTCTGGACTTTCTAATGTCACTAATGTAGCTATATAAAGTCTTGTCACCTTCTTTTACTGTTCGTGTTAGTGTTTCCTCAGTTTGGGCCTTTGCTTGCCTTACTGCCTTCCCTGCTTCCCATTGGGAAGCTTGGTATGCCTCCCTATCTTCATCCTGCTGTGTTCCCTTATATTTCCTGAAGGCCAGTCTTTTGGCTCTGACCTTTTCTACTACTGTTTTGAGAACCAAAGTGGTTTCCTTCTTCTTTTGCACTTCCTTTTCTCACTAATACAATGGGATGTTGATTGAAGTATTGCATCTTTAGTGCTTGCCCACTTTGCCTGTCCCCCTCACCTGTATTTCTTTTTGCCAGGGCTAGCTTAACTCTGTTGGCCACCTTATCAAAATCAGCTCCTCTGAAGTCCCATATTTTTGCCTCGGAATGGAATGATTTGTTCTAGTGGCCAAATTGAATCATACCATGTGATGGTCACTGGCCCCCAGGTGACCTTCTACCTGGAGATCTATGATCCTTTCCCTGTTAGTCAGTATTAGATCTAGGATAGCCCTGTCTCTTGTGGGTTGTTGTAGCAGTTGTTTGAGGCCCTCCCCCTGCAGGGAATCCACCATGTGTCTAGTTCAGGCAGATGTCCCTGCTGGTATTGACCAATCTGTATCTGGCATATTGAAGTCTCCCATTATCAGAACCTCCCCTTTAGCTGTCATGTTTTGTATATCTTCCAACAGTAGCGTGTCTATGTCCTCCCCCTGGTCTAGAGGCCTGTACACAACCCCAGTTCATATGGCTATCCCATTTCCTTTTTCCAGGGTGACCCACAGTTCTTCTGGCTCCTTATGTGTATTCTGAATTTCTGTAGCTTTGATATTTTCATTGACATAAAGAGACACTCCACCCCCCACCCCTTTTTGCACCTTGGTCTCTTCTGAACAGTACATAGCCAGGTACTGAAGTCTCCCAAGTGTGGTTACTGGTAAACCGTGTCTCACTAATAGCTACTACGTCCAGTTTAGCCTCTGTCATTATTGCCTGCTGGTCTGGGATCTTGTTTCCCAGACTGTGAGCATTTGTGTGCATGATTTTCCATTGGTCAGATTTCAGTGTGTTGGTTGGGCATGGTTTAGCATTTCCACTGTGTATCGTATGGGGAGCCAGACCTTTTTCTTTACCTGGTGATGTAAATGAACTACAAACATGCTGAACTCTTGTTTTACCACTAGCTGAGGGGGGGAGGGGTGTTCTTCCCATTTGACATTTCGGGTGCTGCACCCCTCTCCTCATTTGCTAGTTTGAATATTCTGCAAATACATCAAACTTCCGCCCCAATGCACTGACTCCCTCCTTAGTCAGATGCAGTCCATCAAATTTAAAGAACTTTCGCTCCCAAAACTGTTGCCAGTTCTCTACAACTTTGTGTCCTTTTTCCTGGCACCAGCCCTTGAGCCACATGTTTAGCTCCCCATCTCCCCTTCTCTGACCTTCCATCCATCTGCCCCCATCTCCCAGACTGGCAGGGTCTCAGAGAAGGAGATGCCGGATGAAATGGATGATAGTTTGTCCCCCAGCCTGGTTAGGTGTTCCTTGGTTTCCACAACTGACCAGCTAGCGAGATCGTTAGTCCCTATGTGCACCAGGACATCAATGTTTTCTCCTGCTTCCTGAACAGTTTTAGCAATGCGATCAGTGTCTCTCCATGCTGATGTACCTGGGAGACATCTGACCATTATCCCTGGCTGGAGATACTTATTACCTCCCTGAATCATGAAGTCTCCTATGATCAGTTTTTGGGATTTCCTTTTTTGTTTTGTTTTGGTTCCTTTTTTGGGTGCATTTTGTTGTGCTAGATCCTGTGCTGCAGTGTCCTGCTCTGCAGTGTCCTCTGCCCCTTTGTTTGATTTCAGAGATAGAGACAGATACCCGTTTGTAGTTTGTATAGCTGTAAAGAACGATATCCTACCCCCACTGTTACATGGTGCAGGTGGTTTAAGCAAGGAAGATTGCTTCACTGTATACAATATGCAGGAAATTGCCAAAGGGTTCAATGATACTAAAGATAAGATTAATGACCTGATTTTTCGAAACAATAAGGAGGCAGACAAGCAATATATTGCCCGTGAACTTTTATGCTCCGCCTATGGCTCTTATGTAATTTCCAATGTTAACAATCTCTTCAGGGACGTGGAAACAGGATGCATCCCAGATCTCATCCATGACAGACGAATGGGTAAATGGTATTGCCCACATTGCAAATCCAATGGTTGCAGCACCGTTTGTTTAGCAAACAATGTTAACATTTCTATGTCAACAGCTAGAAACCTTGGGTATGTCTCCAGATATCCAGCCAAGCCCCTTGCTACTTTATTAAGTCATGCTCCGTCCATCACAACATGTTTGTCACCTTTACTGTATCTTTACCCCGCTTTCACTCTAACATCTGTCTTTGATAAACGTGCTGCCATCAGCTCCATCAGACACCTTGATAATGACATTTATCATGAAAGAACTGAACTTCCTTCATTGCTTGTTTATCATT
Organism: Neoceratodus forsteri; assembly: GCA_016271365.2. Taxonomy (NCBI): domain Eukaryota; kingdom Metazoa; phylum Chordata; order Ceratodontiformes; family Ceratodontidae; genus Neoceratodus; species Neoceratodus forsteri. Next base: position 72,738,802 of record CM057458.1, on the reverse strand, counting down.
CTGTGCTACAAGCCTGGGAGGCACCCAACGCGAACTGTTGTGCCAATAAAGGATATTAGTACCTGTGCCGCTGTGGTGTCTTTGATATTGTGAAACGTGTCTGCGGATATTCACCTGAACACCTTGACTGGGCCTTTATCTTGGGTGACGAATTGCCGTTGAACCTTACTGATGCTGACAAGGATGACAAATCCAAATCTGCAAGAGCTGCATCTTCTGCGGCAGACGCCGGAACAGCTAAATCCCAAAGCTACCTGGAAGAGATACATCACTTCACTTCACGGCTCACCAACCAGTCCTTCTTCTGTCCGATGCGTCTACAGCGATGGAGGGTGACAACTGTAAGAGTCACTTATAACTCAGATGGGCAGTATTGCGTAGTGACTAACCACAGAAATTTCACTCATGGTCAAAAATCTTGAGTTATTGAAATGCCTAACTTCTGTTTTACTCCACAGCAGAAAACAGTCATAAGTCACACTGTCATAACTCCTGTTCCTCTCCCTGAACCAGATGGTATTGATACCAATCTGCAATACTTGCTTGCCTTTTCTCAATATTTGTCCATGTTTAACGTACAGATTGACCCTTTGACACTTTCTTTGAAATCTCTTTTAGCTAGAAAGGATTCCCATTTCATTTATATCAGTAATAATATTTCTCAAGCTGGCAATGCCCTTAATGCTTTTATTCATGATGGTGATTTAAGTACTGCTCTGTCCAATACCTGGTTAGAACTCACTTTTAAAGCTTTTGTTATTATTCAAGCATTTCTGATTGTTTTTCTGATACTAACCCTCTGCTGTTGCAATGTACTCTAAGACAACACAAAGAACAACTCGAATTCCTTTACAAGGCTCGTGCGTCAGGCTTGTAAATTACTTTTTATCTCTATCCCACTACTTACCTGGGATTGTTGCCCCTTTTGAGGCAACAAGGAAGGGAATGTTATTCTTGGACCAGCACTCCTAATCATACCCCCACCTCATGGACAGCAACACATATGTAGTTATATGTACCAACCCTAGGGTACACATACTTATCTTATAAGCATAAGTGTCAGGATTTGAGTTCTGCTGTACTTTTGCAATGAATATTATGCTTCACTATATTCTCACAATATATTGTGCCACTGGGAGATGTTTTCCATTATATTCTTATTGTATAATTATTAGTTAAGCAACAGTGCCATCCTTAGTGCTTGTGCAAACTGTAACTGCAAGTGACCTTGGAGCATCACAGATCTCATTGTTCACTTTTATCTTCTGCTAAGCTAAGCAATTTTTTATGTCAATTAGGATAGTTACTCTGGCCACCTGTTTTTGGCCAATTATATGCTTTTTATGTATCTTCTTTAGTTGTTGTCATGGGTATTATCAGGGTATAAGACCCCTTGCACAATGTATTTTCTCTCAGACAGACTTGACTGCACCTATAGGTAAGGAAACTGGATACTCTCCCAGTGATTACACTCTTGGTTGTAAGTCTGTATTATTCTTATTTACCAGTAAAAAATTACATTTATTATCTGGACACAACTTGTCTATCGCCTCTTCCTTTTGTGCAGTTCCAACAAGAACCTGAGAAAGGTAATTTTATTACCAAGTTACACATCTCTTCAGTTGTCAGGAAGTGCTCCCTCTGTAGTGAAAGATGAGAAGTCCTGACAGCAGGACTAAGACAGAGGTGTAGAGATCTGCCACTCCTCTGCGTTATCTAGTGTGGATGGGGAGGCAGCAAGTGGTGAGTTTGATGGGCCAAAAGAGACTACTGTGCAACCTAAAGAACAGTGGCATCAGAAGTCATGGAAGAAAAAAAAGAGTGCATCTTCTTACATTATGAAAATGACCAGATAAGCACACTCCAGTACCACATACTTCTGATGAGACATTAAACCAAGGTCCCTTCTGCTTATTTCTGGTCACTGTCCAGGTGGAAGTAAAATATCCCATGGTACTTATCGAAGAAGAGCAGGAAAGTTTTCCCAGTGTCATAGCCAGTATTCCCCATTGCCAATAAAATGGGTCTGTGTAACCCACCCTGCAGGGCACACCTGGAAACAAGCTATCATAGTTTAATGTGCTTTTCCTAGTCAGAAATTACAAATAAAAATAAATAAATAAACTACAGGTGCTACCTCACAGACAGCCAGTAACTAAAACTTAAAAAACGTGGTGCATGGGGGGGCGCTGTGGAGTCCGAGCTGAGTGGCAGTACTTCTCAACAGAGCTACATTGGAGATAAAAATTGCCTAAAAATCATCTCTTTAGAATGATCATCCATTAAAATAACTGCACTAGATCGACAGAGGAACCCTCAAAACCTAAAATGGGCAATTCCCATAAAGACAGAGGTGGCAGATCAGGCAATAAAATGTCTGAGATCTGTCAAGTATCATGGCCTGGTCTTGAAGTGCAGGCCACATCCCACCAAGAACCCAAAGACACCATGTCTTCTATTGGCCTTAAACTGCAAAGGCTGATCGCATCAGTCTCTGATCTGAATAACAAAATGGACTTGTTTGCCACGAGGATATCTGCGGTGGAGAAGACAGTTGAGGGGATGCAATTGTAGGCTGGTGATGCTAAGCAGCAAGCAAGGTCAGCTGTGGTGGTAACTATGCTCCTCGTGAAGGAAAATAATCACATGCAGGCCAGACTTGAAACTCTGGAGAACCAGGCCTGCTCTTCGCACATTCTGATACTTGGTATGCCAGAGAGGATAGAGGGAGACCACCTCCTCATGTTCTTTACAAGACTGGCTGGGTTCGAAACTGGTGCTTGAAGGTCAAAGAATTTACACTTAAATTTGCAGAAGGCTTACCGGATTACACAGCGGGGTTACCGTGAAGACTTAGAGAATCCATGGACTCTGCTCCTGGTTATGGATGGTGTAGGTACCAGAGACAAGATCCTGTGGGTCACCAGACAAGCTTGACTGATCACATAGGATGACCAGGCCATGTACTTGTTTCCTGATCTCAGCTATGCAACACGTATGTGAAGGAAAAAAATTGATGGGGTGAGAAAGCGGCTGAGGGAAGCATTGATCATCCACACAGTTATTTTTCCTGCCCGGCTGAGTATTGTTCACAGCAGCAAGATGTGGGTCTTCTTGGATCCCACTGAGGCAGATAATTGGGCCTCCCGCTTCGTTAACAGCAACCAGAGCCATAGTTGAGACCCTGGGGATGTAGATTGTGATCTGGAAGATGACGAGGAGGATTGAACAGACTTAAGTACTGTACCATAACTTTTACACTTTACCTGTTCCCTACTACAGTTTATTTCAGAGGACTTCCTTGACCTACATATTTGGATAGTCTTTTATCAATATTTGCTGAAGTTAAAAGGGCTAAGTTTCATTTTTGTTTTGTTGTAGGTGGGATATATCAAAATTGCAAAATATTCACAATACAGATTGGCTCTACAGCTAGTTTTATGTAAATTGGGGGCTAGCAGTTTCTAGTTTTACTATAGACAGTTGATCTTTAGGCTATTATAAACTACTTTATATAAAAATTTATGGCAGATGTTTGCATGCAGTGAGATTTGTCTGGCCTAAGAAGCATTACGAGTTTTCTGAACTTATAGCTAGGCTTGCCAGGATTCGATTTTTTTTTTTTTTTATTCGACTGAAACAAAATCAATTTTTATTTTGTGTTTTTTTTTCTGACTTAAATTTATGCAAATGAACAAACACAATTGATTGTAAAAAAATGTTGCTTTAATTCAATGTATTCAAATATCAAAAGTAGTAATAAACAGGACATTAACACTAAAATAGCTTCTGGAACACAGTATTAAAAACAGGTATGTAATTTTTCTAAACTTCTAACCTCTCGTTTAGAACCCCTGATTCCAAAATTATCTCATTGTTCACAAGCTGGGTTTATTAAGAACAGATCTGGTTCAGATTATTTACGTTCTTTATTCAACCTAATTCACAAAGCCAAATCCCTTAAAACACCTGTGGCGGCTATAGCCATTGATTTTGAGAAGGCTTTTGATTCCTTAAATTGGAACTACCTTTGTCAAGTTCTGTCTTACTTCGGTTTCTCTCATACCTTCTGTTCCTGGATTAGATTACTATATACCTCGCCTATAGCAAAAATTCGTACTAATTCCACCCTCTCTCCCTCTTTTCAATTGGCAAGAGGAACCAGACAAGGTTGTCCTTTACTGCCTTCTCTGTTTATCTTAGCCATGGAACCATTATCTGTCTGTCTACGTCAATCTACTGATATTAAGGGCATTCCCATCGGCAGTTCCAGATATATATATGTCTCTCCTATGCAGACAACCTTCTAATACTGCTTGAGAATTTAAAAGAGGCTGGACCCTTGCTGATTAAAATATTCAGTAATTTCACAAATATCTCAGGCCTCGCTCTCAATTATGGAAAATCAGAAACACTTCCTCTCAATGACCACTACCAATCTTTTATGAATCTGCCTCTTGGTTTTCGTTGGTCACCCCAAGGAATTACTTACTTAGGAATCAAAATAACCCAAAATTTAGAGAAAATCTGGCATATAAACCTTAGCCTCTTATTTGATAATATTAAGAATATCCTGGATAGATGGAAACTCCTTAATCTATCTTTCATGGAGAAAATAGTTGCCATCAAGATGACCATCTCACCCCAAATTCTCTATTTATTTGCCAATATCCCCCTAACTTTACCAGCTATCTTTCTCTCCAAGCTCGACAAATTACTCGGTAACTATATATGGGATGGTAAACTACCGAGATTCAGTCGTAATAAGCTTTGTGCGCATTGGAAGAGAGGAGGTTTCAGACTCCCTTGGTTTAAAGCTTATTTATGGGCCTTCCGGACCTCTCAAATTATCAAGTGGTTCCATAAGCCTTCACCTCATACCCCGATATGGGTTACAATGGAATCCACATCCTCCCTGGGGGAATTCCTATAGCCTTTATCTTCAGTCCTCTTCCTCCCAAATTAAAATCGCATCCCACTATTTCATCCTCTGTGCTTTACTGGTAACTAATCCACAAATTCTTAAAATCTACTCCAACCCCGTGGTTCTATACCCCTCTTTGGGGTAAACCTTTAATTACTTTAGAGAATCAAACTATCTTCTGCCGCTCTTGGAGAAACAAAGGTATTTTCTTCTTAGGGGACATTCTAGATCAGAATTCATTCACTCTTAAAACTTTTTTAGAATTACAGATAACCTGGAATCTCCCCAAACAGGACTTCTGGAAGTATTTACAAATATGTGCTGCCTATAATTCTCTATCTCATTATGTCCATAAGCATAATTTACAAAATCAATACATTTCACATTGGATTAAATTAACTGCAAAATGGAATAGCTCCATTTATAAAGACATCTTGGATGTCTTACCAGATCAAACTCTGTCAGCTAAAAACAAATGTAGTGCCCTTCTTAAGTACAACATCACGGATATACACTGGAGTAAATGTTGGCATACATCTCATAACACATTCAATGCTGCATGCAGTTCCCTAATTCAAATTAAAATCCTACACTCCTGGTATAGAACCCCTTCGGTACTTCATCATATAGGATATTTAAACAACAATAATTGCTGGCAATGCAATCTGCCTAATGGTGATATTTTTCATATCCTATGGGCCTGTATTCCTATCAATAAGCTTTGGCATAAAGTCCATATATTTGCCTCTAGAGTAATCAGACAAAAAATCCCACTAGATCTGAAATGTTTCTTATTTGGTATACTTACCTCAAGCAATACTACCCTCTCTCATGCACATTTCAGATGGCTAAACATACTGTCTCTTCTAGTAAAATGTCTAATTCTCATGAACTGGAGATCAATCCAAGTACCAACCTTCTCAGATGTTCTTCACAATTTATCTCAGTATGCATCTCTAGAGCGACTATCGCACAGCACCCATGACCGACTCGGTATATGTGGTAGATGTTGGCAGGACTATTTCAATTATATTGACACCTCTACCATCCCTAAGCCCTAATATTTAAGTACTCACCCCCTTATTTTCATCACTTATACTTCAGATTAGGGACAATAACACTCTCTGACACATATATCCTTTTTTTTTATTATCTATTTTCCTTCTTTACTTACCCTTATCACTCTCCCTGTCTATTCTCTTCCGTTTTCTTCTCACAGGTTACTTGCATCTATTCCCTCTTCTTCCAGTGTATTTACCGTATTCTCTTATATGTGGCTCTGTGTAATCAGTTTTATGCTTAACTTCAGACACTCACCAGCACTTCTTTCTATATCTAGTGGATAATTTACACTCAACTGTTTCTCAATGTATTATAATCCTTTCATTTTTCACTTGTGGCCTTGTTTCTTTATTGTTAAGACGTAAACCTAATCTAAATATAATGATTTCTCTCCTACAGATTATGTACACTGTTTTTGAATATTTGATACTTCTGCTCCTTATATGGAAGATGATGTGTACCTGTATTATCTGTTTGTTTCTCTTTTATGGAAACTTTCAATAAAAAGATAAAGTGGAAAAACAGGTATGTAATGTAACACACATGAATTGATTAAAGCCAAAGGTAATAAATACAGCTTTGCCCACTAAGTTCATTTTCACTCAGACACTTCTGGTTGCCCAAAACTTTGAAAAGATGCAGTTATATCTTTGTTATGGTACAAAACATTAAGTTGTCTCAGTCTTATTTTGGACAAACTCATCCTGTGTTTGTCCTACACCTTGCGGAACAAACTGAAAGATCGTTCCACACACACAGAAGTCACAGGAATTGCCAGTGCATGTAATGCTACTGTGCTGAGCGTGGGAAATTGCTGCTTCTGACATTTCCAAACGTCAAGTGCAGTAATGTTACAATCACAAGGCTGCTCCAGATGCATGTATTTATGAAACTCATGCTTGAACAGCTCGGGGTTACACCAAAAGTGTCTAACAATGTTTTGGCAAGTATTTATCAACCAGTTGATGTCTCTTCAAGCAAGTTCTGGCCGCAGGGGCATACTTCCTCAACAGAGCCAAAAAGAAGCTGTCTCCATGAACTGCGTTCATTGGAATCCCCTCGAAACAGAGTGCTCTCACCAAATCATGCGGTAAATCAGCAGCATCCTCCCAATTCTGCTTTAATCGCCCATGGCATGCCTCTATTGAAGCCTGGCTGATGCTCTCCTGTGTTTCTTTGAGCTTCACGTGCGTCTTGCTACTTAAATGCTCTGTAATTCTGTTGGACTGGCCAGAATCGTTGGTTTTGCATACTTTGCAGAGCAAGATTTTTATGTTCTCCCCTGTATCAGTCTTCTTAACTGTTTTTAGTTCTAAAGTCGGGGTACTGGCTATAATACTCATCTAGTGTCTTTCTTTTTCTACCCATTCTGGCATGTAACAACCTGCTGTTCTAACATTGACTAGCTAACATTAAGCTTTAGTTAGTAATACCAATTATACCATGGACCCAAAAAGAAGCAGAAATCCCTGAAATTTCACTGGTTGGCTGGCACTTTCCAGCAGTTATAAATCCTCCAATATACCCACTGGAAAAGGTGCCAGCCAACAAGTTCTCGTGCTACATTACAAATATCACTACTGCCGTTACACTTCAAAGAAACAGCCACCATTTGTTATTGCCGCATAGCACGCAAATCAAAACGATAATAAAAAAAACTAACGTCAATTTAAACTTATTAAACTTGCAAGACCTACAAAAACATCTTCAGGGAAGAAAATGAGCCATCCGACCCAAAAAACGACAGCTTACTAAATAAACTGAGCGTTCAAACTCCACAAAAAGCTGTCGAAAAATCTCCCAGCTTGGCCTGTAAAACAACCGAGACAACAACAGACACTTAGCTGACAATAGACCACCAGCCGCCCCACTCCTCCAACTGCAACACCGCCACTCTCCACACGGACAGAAGCGACGTCCCCTATGAAAAAAAAATAAATAAAACAAAAACGACGCAAGAAGCATTCACCAGAGCTCAGCAACCGAGGAAGATGCATCCTCCACGATAGTCTCTCACCAGCAAAAGCAATGCAAAATGGAGCAAGTCACATGCTCGCCACAAAGAACTCTGCTCAGAAACGGATCGCAATCAAACTTGTTAAAGACACAAGAACGAAATATCAAACCTGAGACCAAGTCAATATAAAATGTGACACATTCAAAAGTTTACAGAAACTATAAAATGTTATTTCAAAACAATTGATTACATAAACGTTCTTTCATAAATAAAACATTTAGTGCTGTTCAAAAACAAGAACTAATTACATGTTACACTTCTTAAGTTACACTTCTGAAATGTTAATTAAAATTATTCTAACATAAAACCTTCTCAAATGATGATTACAAAGTATTATTAACAGAAATAAAACCTTTTCACAACATTTTACCTGTCTCTATAGGAACTATTTTTCTCAATGGAAGAATATATCCACTATTATCACAAAATAATTAAAAACAAATAATAAAATAAAAACAAAAAAAAAATGATTCCTACCATAGTATATATATCCAGGGTTAGTGCAGGGTGATAGCACTGCCAGCAGTCACTCGCCTGCGCCTCGTGACCAAACTACACCAGCCGTGGTAAATCCACCAGTATACCCACACCCTGTCGGGATATATTGCTTAATTAACAAGCTAATTGAGCAACAGAAGGAAAGGACATAGATTCCATTGGAATGCAACACCTATCAATAGATTTCAATAGCTTTAGTTGGCAGGCTAACAGTGGGTGCTCTAACACTTCCGAGTGTTGTTAATTTCTTCTTAATTGCATCCCCTTTGATCTGTCATGGACTGAAATCATTGCTGCCAAGAGTGGAATACTTACATTTAATGTCTTTAAGAGACATTGCACTAGTCAGGTCAGTACAGAGCAACAGCGGACTGTGACTTAAATCACTATTTATTTATTTTTATTGAAATTACAAAAGTGGATTTCACCACCATTTATCATGGGATATCGATATTTATCAAATCCTGGCAAGCCTACTTATAGGTCGATAGTATGATGCCATTAGCCCTATTGCCGGGCATGTATTATTGGGAATCTGATAATGACTTTAGCCAATTTAAACCAGTCATACTGCTCATGGGCTTATCTACAAAGCTCATTATTTTAACATACTTGTTAGATTGAATGTTGGTAAACTCCTCCTTGTGGTATCATATTATTTAGGATGCATGTATATCCTAGGATTAAGGAGAAGTGTGTACTTTCCATGTGGTTACCTAATAATGTATATTGTCTGTCCTCGATATGGAAATGTTATATGTATGACTACATATGAAAATAATAAAAATAAAATACAAAAAAACGTGGTGCATACACTAGAGTAGAGAGGCAAAACATGTTATTCCAGCACAGGAAACACAGAGCAAACACCCCTATGTAGCGCCTGTGTATCTGGAGGATTCATTAGAAGTCAGAGTTAACTAGCAGAGATAGAGATTTATACACTGCTTCTTCATACTGGTTAATGTACCTCTTAATTCTTTAATTTAATACATGTGCTAATTACCGATGTGCAAACAGTCTGCCCATAGAGAGTAACTTGAAGCAACTAATGTATCCTGCCCTAATGGCGCTATAGAAACATAGAAGTTCATGGCAGATAAGGACCGCAAGGCCCATCCAGTCTGCCCATTTTTTCTACCTTATGAATGTGCCATAGGCCTGTACTCTGTCAATAGCCTATCTATTCATACTCATCTGTATTGCTCCCTTATGCCTATCCCATGCCTGTTTGAAGCCCTGGATTATATTCATATCCACCACTTCCTGAGGTAGGCTGTTCCATGCATCCACCACCCTTTCTGTGAAAAATAACTTCCTCACATTCCCCCTTAATCGGCCTCCATCTAATCTCATGCTGTGTCCTCTTGTCTTGTTATTTTTCTTATATTGAAACCTTGTTGGTGCCCTTAAGATGTTTAAATGTTTCGATCATATCACCTCTCTCCCTCCTTTGCTCTAGGGTATACATATTGAGCTCCGTTAATCTGTCCTCATATGTTTTCTGATGCAGTCCTTGCACTATTTTGGTTGCCCTTCTCTGGACTACCTCCATTTTGTTAATGTCCTTGTGCAGGTGCAGCCTCCAGTACTGCATGCAGTACTCCAGATGGGGCCTAACCAGTGTCTTGTAAAGACGGATTATTACCTCCCCCTTACGATTTGCAATACCCCTGCTAATACACCCCAACATCCCTCTAGCCTTACCTACTGCTTTGTGGTCTGATTGGATGATTTCAGGTCAATGGTGATGATGATGCCCAAGTCTCTTTCTTCCCTTGTGATGCCAGCAATTCCCCTCCCAACCTGTAAGTGGCGTCAGCGTTTCTCTTCCCTATGTTCATGATCTTGCACTTCTTTACGTTAAACCTCATTTACCACTCTTTCGACCATTTTGCCAGTTTATCCAGAACTCTTATTCTGCCCACCCCATCTGGATCATCTACTCTGTTGCAGATCTTGGTGTCATCTGCAAACAGACAAACCTTACCCTCCAGTCCATCTGCAATGTCGATGATGAAGATATTGAAGATCACTTAAAGGCACTGTTAAATATTTTATATATCTTGGAGTTCTACTGGATCAGTCCCTTGATTTTGACATCCATATCCAATCCACCTGTAGATCAGTGAATGCCAAACTTGGGATGCCCTGCAGAACTAGCTACACCCTAACCCCCTCCACTAGAATGGCCATCGCCCATGGCATCCTGCTTCCTGCCCTCACCTATGGCATTGCCACTTACAGTAGAGCCACAGACACTGGCAGATATTTCCCAAAATTTCTGTGATATTTCCAGAAATATCTCCTGCTTTCTACATTTCCACAGTAGGGGCAGCAGAGAGAAACTCTTCAGAAATTTTGCGAAATATCTGGAAATAGCTGCCAATGTCTCTGGTTACTACTGTATGCTGCCATCCCTAAATCTACACTTCATAAATGGGATACCACATAATGCAATATTTGCTGTTATGCCTCATCATCCCCTCAGCGAAAACATCACTGCCAGCTACAAGCTGATGTTAATTGGCTTCCACCTCTGATACTGGACTACTCTCTTTTTGCTCCCTGGTGGACAGTGTTATTAGATCTCAAACCCCTTCATCCCTTGCCTCCTTGCTGCTTCCTCATCTTCCTCCTATGGCTTACGCTGTGTTAAAAAGTCTCTTCTCAACGTACCTAGATGCAAAACCACCAAGGGTGCCTGTGCCTTCCCTCACATTGCCCTGCAACACTGGAACTCCCTTCCCCTAGTCATTCATCAAGTGTCATCTCATGCCTTCTTTAAAAAGGAACTTTGGAGTTTCCTATCCCGATCAGTCCAATACTCATGCTTTCATCTTCCATAACTCACTATAATTGGCCTCCTACACCATGCTGTCTATATATTTCCCTTTTCCTGCCCTCCTCTCCTTTCCGTCCTGGGCACGGCTAGTTCTGCTTGCTGCCTTATGGCACAACATCTCCTGATATCCATATTTGCCTTCAGATACTGTATGTGCACTTATCCTGTACTGGGTCTTATATGACCCTGCCGTGTTACATATTTTTGGTTCCTGGTTATTGTCTCTCCAGTGCAACAAGATCTCCTTGTTGATTGCACTTACTCATTGTTATATATAAAGCCAGTACATATAGATATATAGCCTAGTATGTGTCTTCATTTCCTCCCACCTCTGTTTATTGTTATCATGTTATTTCCAATGTTGTACTTAATGCCTGCTTATTATTCATATTGTGAACTGTTAACCTAGGTCTTTGCTATTTGTTACATTATAGTATTGCTTCCGCTATCTACTGTGTATTTTTGCACTGTATCACAATTATCCTGTTATCGTACTGTACTGCTGTGTTCGACTACTTCAGTAATCTCCTGGGCCGTGCCTGAAAATAGTCACTTTATGACAAGTGCACCCACCTGGTAAACAAAAACAAAATAAATAAACCTGTGATTATCTGTGAGTCATAAAGAACAACACGCTGTGATATTAATCAATGTTTATAAACACGATGTGATATTAATCAATGTTTATAAACACGCTGTGATATTAATCAATGTTTATAAACACGCTGTGATATTAATCAATTTTTATAACCAACAGCAGTTTAAAATGAATCCAAAAGGGGGCATTGAGATCCACAGCCCAGGCAATAAATGAGTGCAATTTTGTGTATTTTTCCATGAAGTTATCATCATAGGATCCCCACTGGGGATCACATAAAGTGACATTACTTGCCATACTCTATTATTGAACGAATATTGCTAAAAAAAAAGTTATAATTTAATTTGCCCACCCGGAGTAAGCCAATAGTTAAAGAGCCATCCTTTGGGTATTAGAACCATTTTACTTCACTTTTTCTGAGACAGCAATTTCGAAAAAGTGTAGAGACATCTTAGTGTACATATAGGGGGGCTGACAGCATAGCCTAGAGGTGAGAGCAGTGAGCTGTGAATGAGCTTGGTACACAGAGCAGACCTAAGTTCATCTTAAGAGCATCTTGAATCCAGCAGAGCACAGGATCCGAGGCAGCATGGATTTACAGTGGGAAGGTCATGTCAAACAAATCTAATTGATTTTTTTGACTGGGTGACCAGGGAAGTGGATCGGGGGGAGCAGTGGATGTGGCCTACCTGGATTCAGCAAGGTCTTTGACACCATTCCACATAAGAGGTTTGTAAGCAAGTTAGGCAGCCTGGGAATGGGCCCCAAGGTGGTAAACTGGGTTAAAAACTGGTTGAGGGATAGAACACAGAGGGTGGTGGTAAATGGAGCTCAATCCAAGGAAAGCAGGGTGACCAGCAGGGTGCCACAGGGATCAGTTCTGGAGCCAGTCCTATTCAGTGTCTTCATAAGTGACATTGTGGAGGGTCTGGAAGGAAAGGTATGCCTCTTTCCAGATGACACTAAGATCTGCAACAAGGTAGACACTCCAGGAGGGGTGAAAAAAATGAGAAAGGACCTAGGTAAACTAGAGGAATAGTCAAGACTGCGGCAGCTAAGATTCAATGCAAACAAAAGTGTAAAATCATGCATTTGAGGCACAGGAACCCAGGGAAGGCTTACATGATGGGGGGGGGATACTGACAGATACCAAACAGGAAAGGAATCTGGGGGTAATCATATCAGATGACCTAAAGGTGGCAAGGTAGCCAAAGAATGTGCCAAGGCTGTGGGGAGAGCCAGTGAGGTATTGGGGTGCATGGAGAAATACATCACCAGCAGAAGGAAGGAGGTGGAGATGCCTCTGTAATAATCATTAGTGAGACCTCATCTGGAGTACTGTGTCCGGTTCTAGAGGCTGCATCTCCATAAGGAGATGGGTAGAGGCAGTTCAGAGACGGGCAACAAAACTGGTGCAGTGCCTGCACCATAAGTCATATGAGGAGAAACTGGAGGACCTTAATATGTATACCCTGGAGGAAAGAATGGAAAGGGTGGATATGATAGAGACCTTCAACTATCTCAAGGGCATAAACAAGTACAGGAGGGTAGCATCTTTCAGAAAAAGAGGTGTTCTAGAACAAGGGGTTATGACATGAGGCTGAAAGGGGTAAACTAAGGGGTAATGTGAGGAAGTATTTCTTCACAGAAAGGGTAGTGGATGCATGGAACAGCCTCCCAGCGGAGGTGGTGGAGGCAAATTCAGTAAGGAAATTCAAAAATGCATGGGATAGCCATAGGATAACTCCAGTGATAGGAAAGAGATCAAAGTCGGAAATCAACTAGGGACTGTGGTTTCTGCAGCAGGTAGAAAAAATGTACAGTCTGGGTGGGCCTAGCGGTCCTTATCTGCCATCAGTTTCTATGTTCTATGAGTTTGATTCCCACAACTGCCACTTGCCTACTGTGTGGCACTGAGCAAGTTGCTCAACTCCCCTGTGCTCCTTGCACTTGCGTGGAAAAGAACTTCAGCTCAGTGTACCCTTCCTGGCCAAAAATTGTCAAATAAGAATAAAATATTTACATATGAATCATTGCCTCCTGTTGAATCAGAAAGATTGTGCTTCACACCATGGGGACGGAGTGACGCAGTATTGCTAATGATGGTAAGTAGTGACTAACATTGCACCAAAAAACATCCAATTGTCATCGGGATTGTTCCTAGTTGTAGGGTATGCAGTACCAGAGAAGGGAACTGCATCCAGGAACCTCAGGTCCAACCACACGAGCCTATAACTCAGTGTTTAGAGCACTGAGATGGCATTCTGGGGGCCTGGGTTCAATTTCCAGTAGCTCACATTATTTCTTTCTCACTACAGTTTGTAATTTAATTCCTAAGCAGTGGCTAATACTGCACCAAAAACATCTAATTGTCTAATGATGTTAACAATTTCTTCCAGAAGTTATCACAGAGATATCCAGGAGAGTATCCCTGATGGTCAACATAGAAGCTATTCTCATTGTAAGTGATCCTTTTCATTTGTTCTCAGAATGTTTTGACAATTTATTTACCGCAGGTAGTCCAGCTTCATCTTGTTTTCATTGGATTTCTTGCTTTTACCCACCAGTTCTGAATTTGGCAGTATTTGGTGGCCCTTAAAAATGTATATCCAACAGTGTTCAGATCCTCCCTACGCACAAAATAAACTCCACTCAGGGAGCAGTCTATGCCCATGAAAGCCTGAAACTGTGAACAGGTAGGTGCACAGGAACTAATGTCCACTCCCCCAGCCTTTATAGATAAAACATTATTATTAGTCACATGCCAAAGACAAAACACCAAAACCCACAAATGTTTTGGGGTGTCCAATTACCCTCTTCCTCAGAGTGGAAGGTGGTCCATTGGCTATGTGATTAACAACACTGTTTCCTTCTCTCACTTATTATTTTATAGTGTATGGGAGATGGTTATTAACAATGGAATTCAATGAATTCCTATCGTTGCACCATCACTGTGATGTCAAGAGGTTGTTATACCCTCTTCAGTACATCACAGTGATGGTACAACACCATCTTACTGTCTACGCATGCACATTCCAGAACTCCCCCTTCACAAAAAATGGCTGCAGCGGTGAGACTTGTTCCTGAGACAGAGAGAGCGGTGCACAGAAAAAACGGGGTGGTGAGTAAGAAAAAAACAACTGGTGCCTCATTGAACAGATTGGGCTACCAGAGGCCCATTTTTATTCACATTTTTAAAATGAAGCAGTCTATCTGAGCGGGGCTGATGCAGGGCTTGATGGCAGAGGGGGATTTGAAATAGCCATGTGTAGTGCCGAGAAGAAGACTGTGACAAGCTGTGACTCGAGAGGGAAACCACAGATGGCACAAATTCCTCAACATCTGCCCTGTTGTTGTTTCACTATTGTCCATACACTATAAAAGATAATGGATGAACAATAGTAAACAACAATGTCAAGTTCACTTCTTGAGGTTGTCATGACAACCTCTCAAAGTGAACACAGCATGGTTGTTCACTGTTGCCCATGCATTATCCTCTATACAGCAGTCTCAATTTCCAATTTTTTGGTTGGCAGCAGTGTCCATGGTACTCTGTCAGTGAAGGGAAACAAGGAGCATTGACAGCACCACAGGCATGGCTGCCAATCAGAAAACTGGAAATTGAGACTGCAATAAAACTATATCGAGTGAGAGGTGGAAGCAGAGTGTTAATCACATAGCCAACAAACCACCTTCCACCCTGAGGAAGAGGCATTTGGACAACTTAAAATGTATACCCTGAAGAAAAGGTGGATGAGGAGGCATGATCTTATTCTTCCAACTACTGAGGGGTGTCCACAAGGTCGAACAGATGGAGATGTTTGATCTGGTGTTCTCAAGTTGGACATGGAGACATGTGCTGCAGCACAAAGGTAATAAATGTAAAGGTAGCATTTGGAGACACTTCTTATTTAATTTGATTTATTTTCTATACTTGTGTAACAGCCCTTTGACTCACCTAGGCTGCTCCAGGGCCCTCGGGTCGACTCCATACACACATCTGAGGGGGCCAGCCTGGGTTCCACAGTGGTCAGCAAATATGGTGCAGTGCCTCCACTCGGGGTAAGTAGGAATGGGTACCTGTGGACAAAGAATAGGTTACCACCCCTGAAGAAAATAAGTAAGCTGCCCCCTGGACACTTTTCTCACACAATAACAATTTCCCACACAATAACAATCCCCCACCCCCAGCAACTCTATTGCAATAAATCACAGTGACAGTGGCTAAAATGCAAACAATTAACTTATTTATTTAGGAAGGGGGAAACAAGAAAGAGAATGTCAAATACCACCAGACTTTTGTTAGAAAAATAAATTTTCACTGTAGCAACCCCTCCCACCACTGGGTGCACCCAGAATGTCCTTGTACAGTAGGGGTACCAGATGACTGTAGCATGGACAGAGTCATGCATGGAATATCACATATCACATATAGTGCGGCGTACTAGCATGACAGGGTACAAAACCCCACAAGGCACAAATCTTGCATGCAGTTTCATACCCTATTGCGCATGAGTGGTGGGGAGGAGTGATGCAGAGGTCAAGACCTCTGCTGTGGAGGTGGTCCACTGAACTGCCACCTTGGCTCAGTGGGATGAGCCGTGGCAGTACAGGGTAGCTATGCGTCTGTGGACCGGGGCCCGAATCCTGGACCCAGACCTTTGCGTAACCACATTGTTCAGTTTTCCTTTTTCTCCCCTGCCGGTGTTTCCCTTCATCCCTGTGTTGAGCCCCCCCAATTATATTTAATGAGGTTATTCAGAGGCACAGCTCCCCCATAATGGGGTGTGCAGGGGGGCAGAGCCCCCCACAGAAAACAAAGAACTTCATGGATGTTGTTCGCCGAACTGTGTTTCGGCATTGTGTTACAGTGGCAGCAATGTATCCGCTGTATTTACAGCGCAGTACATTGCTGTGCTGTTTTGGTATTCAGCATTATGACCCTGTGCCTTTGGTGGTTACCTCACCGAGGTGGTGATACAGGCCTGGGGTCTTGCGTCGAAGCCCAAATAACTGTTAAACACATTCAACCTTTAACTCTTTGTTTTGTCAGAACCTGGGGTTACACATCATTCTTTTCAGTTTTACCCCCTTACACCTAACTAGCTAACTATCTAATAAATTCCCCAAGCCACAACTTGGGGTACTCACAGTTCTGCTGTTCACACGGGTTGGGGGGCGGACTTTCAGCTGGCTGAGTTGCATGGTACCATGGAGGGTTCCAGTTAGAGGTGCACCACAGGCGTCAGGTCTTGAAGCTGATCGAAAGTCAAGGGGTGATGATCTTCACCTGCCTGGCCTTGCAACTTCACCAACGAGCCTTTATAGACAGACTTCACACAGGCAGGCTTGTCAATGTCCTTCTTCCACAGGGTGGATTCTCCTTCTTCAGCGAGGGACAACCAACCGCTGGGTCCCAGGGCCCCTCAGATTCACCCCTGGCACACAGAGGCACTACTAGACTTCTGCACAGTCCTTAAGCCACAGCCTTCTCACTTGGGGTATCTTTTCTCTCAGCATTGCTGGCTCTGTCCTAGCACTACCTCAGCACTCACTGTCTCTCCCCTTGCCGGTAGGGTTGTCAGAACCCACTGAAGTTCTGGGTTCTGGTTCTAGTCTAGAACTTTTGAAAAAGTTCTAGGGTTCTAATCTTTTTTAGAACTTTTTAGAACTCGAACCCTATTTTTTTAATTGGGTTGTAAATAGCGAAGATAATAGTGAAATACTTTTCATGAAATTGTGAACAAAATTAAAATAAAATCTGTTCAATATAAGGGGAAAGAGAAATGATACTGTGTGTGAATTTGACATGACTATAACTAGATTTATCTGTGGTTTCTTCTGTTTGTTATAGCCAGCCACTTACAGGTGCTATCAGGGCCACCCACCCACCAATATGTTAAATGTTTTCCTGCTGCAGCCGGATTAGACTTCCTGAGTGCAAAAAAAAAATCAATAACTACATTTATTTATTCACTTGAAGACTATAGCATCACCAGCATTCACCTGGTCACACACTAGGACAGTGCAGTCAATAGGAGCACAGCAGGAATGGTGGACAATATGCCAAGTGGGAGTCACAGATATTTTTAAATAAATAAGGAATTTTTCTCCCCTCCTCAAGTCCTGTCACTCAGAATATTTCTGTGATTTATTTAAACAGAAACAATCATGTGCTTATGCCTCAGTGTGGAGCCACCCCGATTGGCAGATTCACTTAAGTATAATTTGCCTCAGTAGCTTCTTCTGGTTTTGTACTCTATCTGGTTGATCCTGCCATCCCTCCCACCAGTATGTTGACTGTCACTGTAGATCTATAGCTGGTCACAGTATAATATCCAGATCTATACATCCTAAACCAGAGCTCAGATAGGTCTGGCCACAGAGCTGTACTATACACTCTCCTGTGGCTGCTCCCTGGTTGATATGTCAGACTTGGGAGGTTGTGGGGTGTGCCTTTATTGGAACTCAGTTCAACAAAATCCAGAAGCAGGGACTTTTGTTTTTTGGTACTTATGGCAGGATCAAACAGATAAAGCACAAAACCATAAGATGCTACTAAGGTAAAAAATTATATTCATTATGCAAACTGCTAATTGGGGGCTGAGGTGTGGGCTTTGGCACATAGACGTTTCCCTTTCAAAATACCACACAATGAGTGCCAGGTGGCACATGGGTTAAACACTGGGTACAGTGCAGTCAAAAAGAGTACAGCAGGAATGATGGCCAATATGCCACATAGGAGTCACAGATATTTTTAAATAGTTTTTTTCTCCTCCCCAAGTTCCTAAATATTTCTGGGAGAGGAAGGCAAGAGCGACCCTCCCGAGTTGCCCACCTCAGTTTATGCCTTTCCAAATCCCAATCTCTACCTTGTTTTTCTTTGCATTTAAAACAAATGTATTTTTCTTGGGCAGTCAGTCAATACTAGTTGCATTGGTAGTGATCCTCCTGTAGTTCCCACCCCATCTTGCTTTATACCACTGCTGCTTGTTCTACCAATCTGTTACTCTCTTCCCAAATTCCAGTCCTTGCCTTGCATTTCTTTGAACTTTGCACATTTCTTAGTTGGGCACTACTAGCAGTGAACTTCCCTATCTCACTTTATGCCACTGCCTGGCACACCAGTGCCTTCCCAATCCCTGCCTTCTTGCAGTTCTTCTACCCAACATTTTTTTCTTAGGTACTATGGGTGCCTGCCTTCAACACCTCCACATGTGTCTCTCCAAATGATTCCACCTCTTGAGATGATGCCGTGCCACTGATTCCAGCAACTAGTCTTTTTACACTCCATAAAAGATTTAATTGGGGGTGGGGGTAATGAATCAGATAACGCTGTAAAGGTAACTTCATCTCTTATCAGTGTGTCAAGAAGACTCTAAAATGCATTCTTTTCTAAGTTAAACATACTGCCACACATAGAGTAATGAACACTGATTTGACTCCTACAGAACTCTGTCTTTTTTTCAGCTGAAACATGCATTAAATCCTTAATTTGTAAATATATAAGTTCCATCTTGCTGTTAAAAGCTATTTGAGCCCTTGGACATGTCTTGAAAAGCACAGTAAAGGGAATTTACTCATCTAAATGCTGCTGAAAGTGTTACTGCAACTGGTATTGTAAGTCAAACTGTAAGTTAAACTGCAGAAAGCAAAACTTTTGGGAGTTAGGACTTCTAAATGAAATGAAAACTGCTATAAAAATGTAATATTAAATAAATAAATATTTTAAGTTTAAAAAAATTCTACTTTCTTACTGTACACAGACACGGTAGACCAAGGCAGCGATCCTTATTTGGTGATATATTTCGTATTTCTATTAATTTAGCCCATACATAAAACATACTGGAATTTGTATGTCAAGCAGCAGCACCACTCACTTGCTGCTCTTCCACAGATCTCCCCTCGGGGCTCACCAGTCGCCATCATTCTCCCGTCCTCAGCTCTCGGGTGGGTACCTGCTGCCCGACCAGTCAAATGTTCTGCATCCACGGCCACCACTGGCGTCATCCCAGCCCCAGAGCACCCACAGCCCACTTTTCTCCTAATAGCATGCCAGATCAGTGAGGGAGCACCATGCACACTGTCCCTTCCGGTTTTACTGACAGAGTGAAAAAGATAAGCGTCGGCGAAAGCATGACGCGCCAAAACTGAGATGCTGTTGATGCGCATGTGTAAGGGCATGGAAGCGGCAACTGGAAGGCCATGCGAGGAGTGACAGTTATGCAGACAACCTGCAGGCAGTGTGTGGTTGGGAGCCACACCGATAAGGAAACCAATGGAAGCTGGATCCGAACCCTTTTGCGAACCCTCTGGTGTTCGAGTTCTAAATTAGAACTCAAACACCAGAGTTCGAGCAGGGTTCGAATCTTTCTAGAACTAGTTCTGACAACCCTACTTGCCGGGATTTTTCATATCACACAAACACTTCCTCCTCCAAGGGGGCAGAGCAGCTCAGTCTGTAACTACAGGGCAAACTATCTTACAGGCTCAAGAATACTGCCCAACAGATTAGTCCAACAGGGAGCAAATTTCTTCTTTCAACAACACAGTTCAGTCTCTGTTCCTCCAGCACACTACTTGTTGCCTTGTCTTTAAAGTCACTGGCAAAATATCAGCAGGAGCAGGAATGCAGGGATTTGAGCTCAGAAGAACACACAATCTGTTTTCTCACAACTACACTCGGCTCCTCACGACGACTCTCCCCTTTGGCGGTAAAATAGTTCTATTTATAACCTCATGGTAGCCCTCTCTTGATTGGCTGCTGCCTTCCCGGGCTAGTTCAGTGAGGGTTGTCTTTTATACCCAGCAGCCCCCATGTTGTAGTCTTTTGTGTGGGGCTGCCATTTTGTTGCCGCTAGAGCTCTAAACAGTCCAGTCCTTAATTGGCACATTTTTAGGCCTTAATAGGGCTGCTAACATTTCCCCCCCAAGACCAAATGCTTCCTGATCGCTACATTTTTAGACCCTGGCTCCTCTGTAGCTTCTGGAGCCACGGATGTAAATTTTTTTCTGCAAACTGCATGATCGAGCTGGAAATGGAGCAGTGGCTCCTTTAACTTCTTCCCCAGTGACCGTGCATGCACACTGGGCGCACGGCCAACTATTTTCTATTTACATTGTGCGGCCTAGCTTGTCAAACCACCGGGACCACAATTTCCTTTTCTTTTAATGCCCACAAGTGTGGAAACAATGTTTTGGACCTCGACCCCTCAGCACAGAGATCCTACAGGGCCGACGACAGTGATTGAGTTGGCGGCCACAGCCGCGAGGGTACGGTAGGTGCAAGGGTCAGGATCCCACCCGGGACACCTTGGAGTGGCATCAGAGCTGCACTGGAGCCAGAGCCCACAAGGTAAACTCAATTTGGGGGTGACTTACACTTGTTAGCACATGAGCAAGAACTGCCCGTTTTCAGAAGCGACAAATACATAAAATTAAACAAACATTGAAAACACAATACAACAGTATAAAATGCTCATTAACATAAGTAGCTACCCCTTCCCCACTGTCTAGGGGCCTTATGAAGAAATATGGGGAGGCAGTACCACTAGCAGCAGAAACGTATCCAGAACAAGAACAAAGATGGCACATACCTGCAGATGGTCTAGGGTTCAAAATATGGTTGTGAATGCTGCAGCCGAATCTGTGGCACAGTGAGCAGGAATCAGGGCTGCAGAGGCAAACTGGAAATAGCAGCAGACATCTAAATACATAAATCAGCAGGTGGCAGACTAAGGTAGATTCAAAAACAGCATATTAATTTATTGTGGCCAAATAGCAAAATGCAACTCACAGGAACTGGGGGCACGGCTTAAGGAAGCAGACAAGTTTTCTTCATGGTGGCACAGAGCCATGGCATCATACTTGCAGCCAAAAAGGCCATTATGCTGAGTCCTGTAGAGCTGGGAGACTCTGAACACATTTTATGCAGCAGCACAGCCAGGCCAGTATCAAACACACCACAGCCTACATCTTAGCAGCTAGAACACAGCCTACTGCACTTCCCTTAATACTCTTCATGGTGGTATATACACACAGGGCTGCAGCTCTCCCCACACTCTTTTCCACTCATCCTGCAACTCAGGGTCTTCAGGACCCGGGACCCTGACATCCCTGCTACCTTATACCTGTGGGCAATCCGAGTGACACACCGGGCCCCCTTTTCTCTCTCTCTCCCTGCTGACTGCCCAACAAAGAAACAGAGTGCCACAAGGTACAGGGCAGGTGAGCTGCCACCACTGCCATACCTCATGATACAGGCTGCCCCAATGTGCTGCCCCCACCATTCCACTGAGCCTCACCTGGACAAAGGCTCAACACCCACCCCAGTGCCATGGTGCATGCAGATGGGTCTCCTTCTGTCTCCCCAGGCCGTGGCTCCCCACAGGCAGGTCTCAGCATGCCACAGCACCCTAAGCCACCCAACCACCTCCGAGTGGGCTGCTTTCACCGAGTTGCCAAGGTCCGATCCCTGGGACAGGGCTAATGCCCTGGCCCACATGGTGTGCTTCCAGATCTCCTGCTGGTCAAAACCGGACCATTAAATACCCCCCAGCCCAGCCCACTAAAACCAAACAAGGGAAATTGGGAGGAGAGGGCAACTGCAGTAAGCACTCCCTAGAGGGGGTGCTTACACATGTACATTTATTTCTTAAGTACAAGTTGAGCGGCATAGCCAGGATTTCAGAATGGGAGGTTTTCACCAAAGAAATCCATTATTTAGTCTGGATTTACAAAAAATAAATTAAGAAAACATAATGGAAGCAAGATGAAACACAGAAACATAGAATTTAATGGCAGATAAGGACCGCTTGGCCCACCTAGTCTACCCATTTTCCCTTCCTATTTTATACATGGGAGGGGGTTTCTGGGCAACCAGAAAACCCCCCCTGGCTATGCCTATTTTTCAATCTCACTTTGAAGGTGCGCAATCTTAGGCAATCAGTGATAGGAGATTTAGTTTAGTTTAGTTTATTAGTCTAGGAATTAATACCTTTGAGCCAGGGCTCTTTTACAAAGGTTCCACGTCACAAAGAACATTTAACAAAGCATGATACACATTACAGGTAAAACCAGACAGGAAAGTTACATCATAAATTTGCTATTAACAGTTTAAGGCAGTAACGTTTTTAAGTTTCATAGAAAAACAAGCTATAACAGGTTCAAGCGGTAGACAATTTCGAGGTTAAGGAAACTTTCAGGGAGAGGGTGATCATTAGGCGCCAAAAGGAGGCTAGAGAGGAGGGAAAGGTGGTGAGCGGGAGAGTAAGTGAGAGGGGACAGGAAAAAAGGGGGAGTGAGTTTGGGTGGGAGACAGGAAGTAGTAGAGGTACCAGAGGGTTCATTAGTCAGGGAGGAAGAGGCCTCAGATGTGAGGATGGACATGAGGAGTAGTAGTCTTTATCTAGCGCAATCACAGTTGCTAGTGGTGGTGAGGTGGGCATAGAGCATGGATTTGAAGGCTTCAAGTGAGGTTGAGGATAGAGTAGGTGGACTAAGCGCATTGAACCATGTCGGGGCCCTGTGTCGAAAGATCTTTGTCCCTGTGCAGTCCGGCATCTCGGAACCAGGAAAGGTTGGCGTTCAGATCTGGTGGAGGGTCGTGAGCCAGGATTCAGTCGGAGTAGGTTTTGAATACATAATGGAGTCAGTCCCAAGATAGATTTTTTTGCCATTGTGCAGGTGAGATAAATAAGACGATTTGATAGGTTCAACCAGCCTGATTCATAGTACAGATCACACGTGTGAGTCAGTCTTTGAGCCCCCGTGAGGAGCCGGCAGGCCTTATTTAGAGTGATTGAGATACGCCTTAGAGCAGTGGAGGTAGCTGAGCCATAAATAATAAGGCCATAGTTAATGATTGAGATTATGGAACTCTGTATAGCTATTCTCAATGCCGCTTGAATTAGAAATTGACGGTTACGGAATAGTATTCCAAGGCGTTGGTTCACTGTTTTCGCAGTGTTGTCAATGTGGGTTGCAAAGGTGAGCCCTTGGTCAAAAGTGATCCCAAGGTATTTGAAAGTATTTACTTGGTCCAGTGTAATTCCCGCAGAGGTTTGTATGGTGAGTGGAGTATGCCTATTTTTGTTTTGGTGATTGGAGAAGAGCATGGCTTTTGTTTTATTGTGGTTTAGCACAAGTTTACTATCCAGGAACCACCTTTCAACACTAGAGAAAGTAAGTTGCAGGCTTTTTCGTAGGGAGTTTGGATCCTTGTGGGAAAAGAGAATTACAGCATCATCAGCGTTAAGATTATTTTCTCCTGGCAGATATCTGGGTGGGAGTTAAGGAACAGGCTAAAGAGGAGCGGTCCAAGAATTGATCCCTGTGGTACACCCGAGAGAACTGGTTTGAAGTCGGAGAGTTCATTAGAGATTTTTACAGCCTGTGACCGATTGGACAGGTAACTTTTTACCCAAGCACAAGGACCTTGGCCAGGCCTAGGCTGAAAGTAGGGAGGTAAGTAGGCCATGATGGACTGTGTCAAAGCTTTGTAAGATCGAAAAGACTGCACCTGTTTGGCACCCTTTGTCCAGGGCTGAGTGGACTTCTCCAGAGAAATCAAGTAAGGCTGTTGTTGTACTATGTCCTTTCCTAAAGCCGTGCTGCTGATTACAGAGTAGATTGTATTTGTCCAGGTAATCAGAGAGTTGGTCTGCCACTATTCGTTCAAGTGCTTTGGAGAGGGGAGGGAGTATTGATATTGGTCGATAGTTTCCTGTTGAGGTTTTGTCCCCCCCTTTGTGCACTGGCGTAACTATGGCAGATTTCCATTTGTTGGGAAATTGACTTTGGCAAAGTGACAGATTAAGAATTTTTGCAAGGGGGTGAATTACTTCATCCAGGGTGAGAGACAGGATTTTTAGATCTAGCGTGTCACTACTTGTTCTGGATTTGGAGCAGGCCTTTCTTATGTACTTGTGTGCTTCTTGCACTTTGATTTTCTTAGTAAAATTGTGGTTTGTCACGAGGGTGTTTTGTGATACTAGGCTAGGCACAGGTAAGTCCGAGAAGAAATCTGGGGAGGACCCACTAAGGTCTGTGAATGTCTTATTAAGCGCATCTGCAATAGACTTTGGGTCAAGAGTGGTGGATCCATCAACTTTCATAATGGTAGGTGATGATTTTGATTGTTTACCCATTATGTTTGCATGTTGTCCCAAAAACTCTTCCATCACCCCAGGTGGATTCAAGGGCATTTTGAAATAGGCTCTTCATTTGCCTAATTTGTGAGGTACATCTATTGGTGCCTGCTTGTATTTTAGGGTATCATGAGGTGAGCCTATGTCTCGGCAACTGCCCAGAGGTGGTCCCGAACCTTGAGCTCGGCAAGTAGTTTGGCAGTAATCACGGATTTGATAGCGCTTTGATTCCCGTTTTAAGGCGTATAAGTCGCATGCAGAGTTGAAAGATTTAATGAAGTATTCTAGTGCGGCATTAATATCAGTTGATTCAAGGATTGGCGTCCAGTCCTGTTGTAGGAGATGGGTTTTCAACTTGATAAGATTCCCATAAGGCAATACTCTGCTTGTTATAACTTTGGGGGTGGCTTGAAAATTTATTAGACCAGGTACAGGACACTGGGGAGTGGTCACTGAGGAGTCAGGGAGGACTTTAATGTTTTTATCCGTCAGGGTGATTTGTGAGAACCCAGTCAATAAGGGTGCTTGTACCAGTTTTGTAATTTTCCGGTGGGGAGGTTACCATCTGAGTCAGGTTTGCTGCTAGGATGTCATCTTTGTAAGAGCCAGTGTCAGAGGCGAGCCAGTTTATGTTGAAATCCCGAGGAGAAGGAGCTCATTTTCAGAGGGCTGCAGACTAACAAAATCAAGTACAGACTTAATATTGGCACGGTGGTCTTTTGGAGGGATATAGACTGCGGCCACTGTGAGAACTTTGTTTTGTGCACCAAGAAGCAGTTTGATAGGGAGGAGTTGCATCTGTATTTGTGGGGGTGAAGCTGCCGTGTTGACAGAGAGGTTGTCCTTTATGTAGATAGCACAGCCCCACCTTTCTTGCTTGCCCGTCGAGGTCTGAAAAGATTGTAGCCTTCCTTCAAGCGAGACCGCATGATCCGAAGTTGGGAGATAGCCAGGTTTCCACAATGGCTAGTATATCAGGGTTTTTTTGTCCAGCGAGAGTTTGAAGAGATGCCAATTTGGGAAGGAGGCTGCAGATATTTAGAGTGATAATGGAGAGACCACTACCAACTTTCCCTGTTTTTGTCGACTTCAGTGCAACAGGACCAGGGTTTGGGTGTATCCCACCAGATATTAAAAGTAGGAGGAGCAGGAGTTTCAGGAGATGGAACTGAATTATAAAAGGTTGGAGCTTTGAATAGAATAGACCTTTGCCAAAAAGTGGTTTTAACAAAGGAGTTTTAAAAATGGCTCTACTCTGGGGCCTAGTCCTTCTTCTCCTTTCTTCTCCACACTTCTCCCATAGTGTGGGGAACCTATAGAACACTAAACACACAAGAAGTGCACACTCCTGGAAAGATCATATTTCTGCCAGATTTATTTAACACACAGTGTAGTACAGAGCATTGCAAAATGATTCCTTTTGCAACACTGTACTACACTGTGGAGTAATTACATTTTGCAGAAAGACAAATTTCCCAGGAGTGTGCACCTCCACCTCATCTGTGTTTTAGCGAACACTACTTCCTGGTATGCACCCTGCTACTCTCTGATGTGCGTGAGTACATGTGTGCTTGCGTAACCTATGGGACAGCCTACTAATGGAGATGGTGGACATGAGGACAGTACCGGTCTTCAGTGCAAGCCTGGACAAATGGCTGCTGAACAAGGGAATCACAGGGACCCTGAGTAACAGAGTGGCAGGAAATCCTATGAACTAGAGCTGCCATCACAGCCTACTTTATTGAGTCCCTGCTTATGAAGTGGGGAGGGGCTGTTGGACCTATAATTCCTTCCAACCTCAAATTAGTATGTCACTAAGAAGCAAAGGGAGACTGATTGGCTTGCTCATTGTCACATTGTGTGCTCATGGCTCTCTGGGATTTATAACTGAGTCTCTAGGTTTGTAGTCCAGTTCGCTATCCACAGCCTAGACTGCCTCCCTTTTTTATTATGCTGTTGAATTCTTTTCAACTTTCATTATAAAATGGGTAGCAGAACTCAAGACCTGTGATTGATCAGGTGGAATCACATGACCATGCGTTATTCCAGCACAACAGAACAGGTCAGAAATACTTACGTTTTTGAACCTCATTATTCAGTTTTTAAAATAAAAATCACAGCAGCCCTTTTAGAAGCACAAGAACCACAATAAGACACTCCAGTGTGTATGGAATTGTGGGATGACAGCTCTTCTGGGGGTGACTAAGGCACTCTGCATTGCCTCATGCCTCACTTCCTGAGGTATGCCTTTGTCCCACAAAAACAGACACCTCGTCATGTCTTATTAGCTGCTTTGACTAAAGTCATACTGATTCCATTTAGACCAAGCCAAGAGTGAGGAGAAAGATTCTGAATAAAAAATGAGATAGTTACAAAGGGTCGCTGGTTGGCCCCCTGCGCTGTTGTGCAGTGACCTGGGTTCAAGCTGATGCAAGCTGGGGGCTGTTGTTGGGAGATAGCCTTGATGATGTCAGCACTTCCAAGCTTGAGGGGGGCTGGTGCCACTACCAGCACCACAGCTACCCCTGTGGAGGGCCAAGGAGCATGCTCCCTCACGGGGCCCCGACTGTGGCATCCGAGGCCAACAGTGGCTGCAGCAGCACCATCAGAGGAGCAGAAGACAGGAAATAATGAGGGAGAAAAAAAACCCTGAGGCTATCAGAATGATAGCCAGGATATACTCAGGCCCCACACCATGGACCCTGCCACCCTACAGGTGGTGGTGAACTACAGATAAATGAGCCAGAGAGGGCACAACAAGTCTCAGGAGGGGAGTCAACTGTGTACAGAAAAAAAGACAGTTAACCAATTTGCTGTGTGCGCAGCTTTGTATAATTTTACATCATGTGGGGGATTACAACAGACCAGCAGTTATTAGCCTTTTTCTCTGATTAACATTTTAACCATAACTAGACACTTTAAAGCCACACTGGGTGGGATTCAAGAATCCCAGCCGTACCACTAAGAATGGCTGAACTAGTGCTGACTGGTTTCCATGGGATACAGGACCCTGAACCCCGATAGTGGCTTCGGTGTATCAAGCAGGCAGCTACTCATGAATATGCATGAGTCAGTTGGGAGCAGTGCAATGCTTCCTGTGCTGCTCATCATTACCATAGCGTCTATGTATTGGGGCTGGGGCTGCCCTGCGTACCACGGCCATTGCCTCATCACACACATTCGGAGACACCATCACACACATGGGAAGGGACATAGTGGAATGGGAGATAACTGGACTGTCACTATATACCTCTGCATTACGACTGGAGACACTGTGGATATCTGCCATAACAGTCCTCACACAGATAAACAAGTATCTGCATGCTGGCAGCAGTATATCCGACTATGTGTTATAAACTATGCCGCTGTCGGTTGGGTTCCGGTGGTGTATGGGGCCGGAAGACTTCTAAGTCAGCAATTTTCTTGACGTAACTGCCGCCTGCTTGTCCACTGGCTCACCCATCACATATCCTGTGCTCCAGTATGGGAGGTATGTAAATGGGCTTGGTGGTCCCCTGGCAGCAGTGAAAGCACACTATTACACTGCATCGCGTGCCTTGCCAAGGCTGTTGTTCTACTGCAGTGCAGAACGCTGGGTCAGCCCTGCATCATGTGAGACTCACTGACTGGCTGTGTGCTGATATAGCTGTCACACCACTGGTGGTAAGTATCATGAATTCAGCCCTGTGCCCTTTAACAATCCATTTAACAAGGAAGTAGAGTCTCTTGACTGCTTGTTATAATGTGATTGAACACTGTGCATTGGAAGTCGGGACTAAAGGTGTTAAGAAAGCCCTTGTTTTTGTTGATTTCCTATTCTGCACTAATGATTGTGACAAAATTGATTTTTTTTTTTGAAATCGTAATTTATCCTCCTCCCTCAGCCTGCCTCCTCTGACACTTCAGCGATGACCCGCGAACATCCCACTACCCGCAACCCTACACGAACAGTCCACAGGCCCCCATGGAGCCGCAGCTTACCCCCCGGGTGGGGACGAGGTAGAGGACAACCCCGTAACTTAGTGTTTTCGTCGGCCCGTGGATTGTCGAGTGGTGGCGAGCCGTCATGAGCACGTCCGGGTCCTCGCTTCCTCCCGGACGAGGGCAGGCTCTTTTCCCGTTTTCTCCCTCCCGAGCAGACTGCGATCCCCCTGATGTCATGCGCTCGTCGACGTCCGCTCTGCGCGGCCACCCGGCCAATCCCTGCAAGGACTTGCACTTCCTCGAGCCTCTGCTCAGGGTCGCTGACAAGTGCGGAATGCGGCCAAATCCACCCGGAGTGGCGGGCTATGGGTAGGACTCAAGCCTACCTCCCCGACTGACCCACCGGCTACCCGAGTCCGCTCCCAAACCCGGGTCGCCGGTGTGGAGCGAGGTGTGGCGTTCAATGCCTCAGCTCTCTGCGCCACCGGGCTGGCCAAAATTGATTTTAAATACTTTGCCTTTTCTCTTGTTCTGCATCTGTGATCTTCCTTTATTGTTTGTTTGCACACGCACAAAGCAAACATACTGGGGCTGCTCAGGCAGTGAAGGGGCCAATACAGCTGAGCCTGCAGAAGGTGTGCAAGTGCACATCCAGTGCTCACTCACTCCTGCTGATGTTGCTTTGCTTGCTGATGGGTGGAAGCTTCTCACATATGAAACCATGCAGCCACATCTATCACAGTGAGGCTATATCCTTTCTGATGACTATCATCAGACAGCGTTCCCTCCTGCCCTACTCAGCTTTGCTGTAGATATCACCCCAACCTGACTAACGTTTCAGTTAGAAACAGCAGCGAGTGCTCAACCTCACCACCAGTATCCTCCCTCCTGGCAAACCGAGCTTTCAAAATATAATGGCAGAAGGTGTTCAGCCCTGCTACCAATGTCCCCCTCCCATCCAAACTAGCTTTCAGAATATGACCAGTAGTTAGTGCTCAACCCTGCCACCAGTATCCCCTCTCCCACTCAACCCAGCTTTCAAAATCTGACCAGCACAGGGTGCTCAGCCCCCCCCATTGGTACCCCCTCACCCAACAGAACTTTCAACCACCCCTCATACAGCTCAACACCGGGGTGCCCACCCCCAGTGCCAGCTAACCCCCCAACATGATGTGACACTGTGGGCTCACCCCCTATGTCACCAACCAGCACACCCATTCCTTAGTGTCAGTCTCTGCAATAAAGAAAAGCAGCCCTTGTTACATAGATACATACATACATAGATACATAGACAGTGTCGGCAGATAAGGCCTATGGCCCACCCAGTCTGCCCATTTGAGCTTGTAAGTTCAGTTTGTTTTCCTAGAAGTCTATTGTACCTTACCCCTGACCTCCAGAATTCCTTTATGTCTATCCCATGCATTCTTAAATCCTGTGATTGTTTCAGCTCCCACCACTTACTCTGGCAGGGTGTTCCACTTGTCCACCACCCGTTCTGTGAAGAAATTCTTTCTCATGTTTCCTCTGAATCGTCCTCCCTCCAACTTCATCCCATGCCCTCTAGTCCTGGAACATCTTTTTCTCTTAAAAATAGTGTTTTCCTGCACCCTGTTCCTCCCTGTAAGATACTTGTATGTCTCTATCATATCCCTCTCTCCCTTCTCTCCTCCAGGAGTACATGTTCAGTTCCTTCAACCTGTCTTCATAGGACTTGTGATGCAATCCATGCACCATCTTTGTTGCCCTCCTCTGAACCTTCTCTACCCTGTCTGTGTCCTTACGTGAGGTATGGTCTCCAGAACTGTACACTGTACTCCAGGTGGGGCCTCACTAGTGTCTTGTATAGCGGAATTATGACCTCCCTTTTCCTGCTGGTAATGCCCCTGCCTATACATCCCAGCATCCTATTTGCTTTACCTGCTGCCTTGCCACACTGTTTCCCTACCTTGAGGTCATCAGAGATGATAACCCCAAGATCCCTTTCCTGCTTGGTGCATGCTATATCCTCACCCCCCAACTGATATCTTGTGCCAGGGTTTTTGTGCCCCATATGCATTATCTTGCACTTCTTTGCATTGAATTTCAGCTGCCAAACCCCTGACCATTCTTCAAGTTTCTGCAGGTCTCTTCTCATTCTGTCTACACCCTCTGGTGTGTCTACTCTGTTACAGAGCTTTGTGTCATCAGCGAACAGTGAAATTCTGCCTTCTAGGTCCTGTGCCATGTCACTGATGAAGATGTTGAATAGGACTGGTCCCAGCACTGATCCTGTGGTACCCCACTGGTCACTCTTCCTCTGTGGAGTGACAGCCATTTACCACCACCCTCTGTGTCCCTGCCACCCAGCCAGTTACCTACCCACCACATTACTGTCCTGCCCACACCCATATTCCCCAGTTTGTGTAATAGTCTTCTGTGGCACAGTGTCAAAGGCCTTGCTGAAGTCCAGATAGGCCATGTCCACTGCCCTCCCTGATCCACCTCCCTAGTCACCCAGTCAAAAATTCAATGAGGTTGGTCTGACATGACCTCCCCTTGGTGAAACCATGCTGCCTTGGGTCCTGTAGTCCATTGACAACCAGATGTTCCACCAACTCTCCTTCAGTAGTGCTTCCATGATCTTTCCCACCAAGGTGAGGCTGACTGGTCTGTAGTTCCCTGCTTCCTCTTTGTTTCCACTTTTGTATAAGGGGACTACATCTGCTGTCCTCCAGTCTTTGGTACCTCCTCTGTTTCCAGTGATCGGCTAAACAGGATAGCCAGAGGTTCAGCCACCACCTCTCTTAGTTCTTTAAGGACCCTGGGGTGCACCCCATCTGGCCCCATTGCTTTATCAACTCTTATTACTTCCAGTTCCTTCAGGACCCTTTCTCGTGTAAAGGGACTTGTGTCCATTTCTGTACCATTCTCACCCCTTGTACTCCCTTCAGACCCATTACCCTCCTCTTCCTCAGTAAAGACTGAGCAGAAATACCTGTTCAGTATGTCAGCTTTACTGTTGTCATCCTCCACTCGGCCCCCATCCTCCTTCTTCAGTCTCACTATCCCTCCCTTTGTCTTTCTTTTTTCACTTATGTTATGTTATGTTATGTTGTCGTCTTTGTATTTTTTTAAACTTGGGGGGGGGGAGAAAATGGTTCATTGACTTATTCTCAGCACCCACATACCCCTGCACTCCTAACTTGCATATCTGGTACTCTGGAAAATGTTCTGCTTTTGCTGACGCTGACCACAAACTAATTGGAAACAAGGTAAGTCTGGTTTATTTATTTATTGAAATGTTTCACCAGGAAGGTATACTGAGCAACAAGTGAGACCTGGGGGGTAGGGGAACATGAGGATAGTTTACAGAGATTTGGTACACAATTTAAATTTACATACATTACATTCAAATAATTTGTGAGCAGACTGTACAGGAGTAATGAAATAGCAGGATGCTAACAGTTTTGAACTAGATAGATACTACGCCAAAACTTTTGGACTAGATAGATACAACAACACAAAATAAATGTGTTTTTTTTTTTGGTGCTGTTTCTTCTGGAGTCCCCGCCTGCCATCTGATGCCCCCTGTGCCATCCAGGTATGAGACCCCCTCACCTTCAGCCCCCATGACTTACCCCTTGTGGCTGGGGGTGGAGAGACCCCCAACCCACCAAACTGGATCCAGTTCAGGGGAGGTGCCCTCCCAGCAGCGCTGCAAGGGAGACTGTTGTCATCCATGGCGAGGACTCCCGTTTTTTCCATTTTCTCCCCTTGTGGAGAGGAGTATGCAATGATGCCAGCAGAGGGAGTGCACACGCATCCGTATGCACTACTCCAGGCATCTGCCCCATCTCTGCCCCTCTTCTGCAGTGTCGGTGTACTGCCCCCAGCCTCCACTAGAGGTCAGTCGAATGCCGACCACTGGCATCCCCCCCTCCCTGGAGAAAGAGAACAGTCCTTCGGACACTCAATCCTTCTCCAACCCTGCCAACCCCCAGCGGCCTGTGTGCATTCCTGAACATGGGTCGCCGGCGTAGCATGAGGTAAGGCGTCCAGCGCCTCAGCGCCACCAGGCTGGCACAAAATAATATTTAGGCATACACTAAATGACACATAACTGTGTAGCTAGAAAATGGCTGAATAGAATTGTTGTAGTTGATCTAGGGAACTTAGTGAGGAGTAAACACAGGTAGAACAGGTTGGCTAAGGTATAACAGGAGTGCAAGTTAACTACAAGTGCAGTAGAGATTAGGTATCAGCCATAGCTAGGGCTATGTAAGGGGGAGAAGGGAAGGTGAGAGAGAGGTATGTCGGTAGGCAGAGACATGGGGCGGGTGGAAGGAGATGGAAGAAGGAAACAAAGAAAGAGGTAGGAGGAGAAAGGTCTGCTGGGGCCTGACCCCCTCTAGTATGCTGAGGACCCTGCCTGCACAAGGCAGGGGTCAAGCACGACAGGAAGGGAGCAGGTTGTGGCAGTGAGAGGTAGAGTACAATAGGAGGAAAGCAGGTTGTAGGCAGCGAGGGGGAATAGGCTTCGGAAGAACAGAAGAGAGGGTGAAGGTGAGAGAGAAGAGAGGCCGAATCCCAGCCTTCAGGATGTGGAGAAGTGGAGGGAAGAGTTGGGTTAATGGTGTAAGGGTAGGGACAGGCCCTTGGTACAACCTCGGATGATTGAGAAATCACAATGGAAGGTCTGAAGGGAGGGAATCGGGGGAAGGGAAGGAATGCTGGTTTTTAGGCCCAACCCCGCTGCCCCTCTCCCCACCCCACCCCTTGGTGTCACTTCTAGGGGCATACAACTGTCATATCCTTACCAGCACAGCACACCGTGTTGACAGTGAAAGTGCACGCACTATTTAAAAAACAAAAACAAAAAAAATAAAATTACACAGAGTAAACTAGAAAGAAGACAGACATGTGGGGAGTAGTGCAATGCACTGGCTGTGGGTCAGCAGTCTTCTGGGAGACCTTCTGGAGGTTGAGATGCTGCCCTATTTGTAGGCAACTCTCTGCTCTGAGGGAGGAGGTTGCCTGTCTCCAGGCCAAACTGCACAGGAGTACAGGAACCCCACCCCCCACACAAGGAACAACAGGGCCACTACCTATGCCTCAGAGGTTGCCAAGAAGGAGCAGCAGTTGGACAACCGTGGACTCAGGGAGGGTGAGGGTGATGGAACAGAGGAGCATCCCTTCAGATGTACCACTCCACAATCCATACGCCATTCTGGTGGAGCATAGTTGCCCTTTGGAGGCACACACGGTGGAGACTGAGGTTGCTAGCAACCGTCGCAAGAGAGGCCCACAGGAAGGTGGCACAGGACACAGCAGGGAAAGGAAGTGGCTCCTGGTGAGGGACTGTATTATCAGGAGGATAGAACTGGGGGGACAAGGGAAAGTGAAGTTAGGTGCTTGTCTGGCACCATGGCTTGGAGGGACAGGAAACAGATTCTAAGGATCACGACAGCAGCTGCACGGGAAACAGGGCTGGATGTCATTGTCCACCTAGGGACAAATGACTTGGCCACACATGGGATTAGAGCAATGCAAGAGGAGTTTATGGAGTTGGGGAGGGGCCTTAGACAAGTAGCTCATACAGTATCCTTCTCGGAGGTGCTGCCTGTCTGTGGCATGGGTGAGGAGAGGGTACTCCGCACCATGCAATTCAATCAATGGTTGAAAAACTGGTGTAGAGCACAGGGTTTTAGCTTCATTGGGGACTGGGGTTCCACCTTGAGGGATACCCACCTATACTGGCACAATGATCTGCATCTGTCTGGGAAAGGAACCTGTCTCCTCAATGATCAGTTTAAATGCTTCATTGGCAAGCTTTTAAACTAGCCAAGGAGGAGGGGCACTGATAAGCAGCAGGAAATTCCCAGCCTCCCCCTCCAAAACAGGGTACTAAATGAGGTAAAGACCAAGGTAGAAAGGTCAGTAGGGAGCAGGACTGGGGTAAATGGAGAAAGTCATAGTCTGGGTAACAAGCTTGCTGAACTAGTGGCCTTGATGAAAGAGGAACATCTGGATATCATGGCAGTCACAGAAACATGGTACATACAGAACCATGACTGGGATGTAAACATACAAAGGTATACTATCTACAGGAGGGACAGGGAGGGTGAAAGAGGAAGAGGAGGAGCTCTTTACACAAGGGAAGGAATCAAAGCAACAGAACAAAAGGGTAAATGGGGAGGAGAAGAAGCATTGTGGGTCAACTTGGAGACAGGCAGTGACACCACAATCCTCACAGGGGTTGTATACAGACCCCCATCTTAGGGGGAGGAAATGGACAAGGAAATGATAGACGGTATCCTTAGAATGGCAGAAAAAGGGGAGATATTGTTGATGGAGGATCTGAATATACCAGATATTAACTGGAGTGCATTTGCTGTAGCCACATCCAAGAGCAGGTTCATTCTAGATGCCCTGCATTGGGCATGCCTTAGACAACTAGTATTGGAACCCACTAAGGAGGGAGCAATCTTAGACCTGGTACCCTCAAATGGAAATGGGAGGCAGTATAGCACAGTGGTTTAAGGCTCTGAACTGCAAACCTCAAGACTTGGGTTTGAATCCCACAGCCCCCTTGCATACTGTGTGACCCAGAGCAAGTCACTTAACTTCCCTGTGTTCCCAGGTTGCACCTGTAAACAAACTTTCAGCTTAGTGTGTCTGTCCTGGTAAAACAAAGGTAAAAAAAAAAAATGGAGAGAGGATCGCAGATGTAGAAGTGGGTAGCCATCTGAGAACTAGTGACCATCGAACAGTATGGTTCACGATAAACACAATAGTAGAGCCAAGCCAAACAAAGGCAAAGGTCCTGAACTTTAGGGGGGCTGACTTTGCCAAAATGGGTGTGTGCCAAAGGAATGCACTAGCAAATGGGCAGGAAGGAGGGGTGGAAGAACTATAGGGAGTAATCAAAACTGCCATCATTAAGGCATCAAGCCTTTGTGTGAAGCAGTGGGATTCCCCTCATCAGCTCCTCTTGCTCAGAGGACAGTATTATCAGTTCCCCATCAAACTGTCGATCCCTGAGGTCTTTGGCGGCCGTCACTGAATCATCAAAGAAAAAGGGTAAGTCTTTAAAATCAGTGGAAAAACACTACCATTCTGAAAAGGATAAGTTCAGAAAGGAAAAAGACACTTCTCCAGACCTTTTCCGTTCACCTATTAGACAGGGCAAGTCTTCTGATAAAGTCAGGTTCCAGGCTCTGGCTGTGAGGCCTGCCACCCCCAACCCCCCATCTGTTTCTCAGATGCCAAGCTCAGGCCTGGTGTTAGCTCGTCCTCCCTGCCCAGTGAGTAGCAGCCTATTGTACCATCTAGCACTGTCCTGTCTACAGCTTGGCCAAAGTAAACCCCTTTGGGCTCTGTCAATGCCCAGGCATTGTATCAAACAATGTCAGAGTTGTTTCAACGCTTGCTCCGCCATCAATGCATGCACCGTCAGTGCCTCTGGCAGGCCTATCACCAACAATACTATTGGCATTTCAGTTCTGTGTTCCTGCCACTGTGCTGGGATCAGAAATGCTGCTGTTAGCAGGATTCCCCTCATCAGCTCCACCTCAGTTGTCTCCCATCCCAGTTGACAACAAACTGGAATATAATCTGGAATACATGGAAGAGGAGGAGGAAGAGGCCATGGAGGAAGAAGAAGAGGTTATAGACATGGTTGGCTCAAACTCCACTCTATTCTCTTGCTCAGAGGAGAGTGTGAAAAATGTACACCTAGATCTCCAGCTGAAGATAACTCTTTTCAAAACTTCATTAAACGAGTTCAGGTTAAACTGGGATTGCAAGCTGAAGAACATAAGAAAAGCATCAGCAGATGGGGACCGTGCGATCCATCTAGTCTGCCCTAGAAACTACCCCCCACCCTATGCAGCCTTCGTCCTAACTTATCCTTTATGTCTGTCCCATGCGACTTTGAACTCCCTGATTGTCTTTGATGCTACCACCTCCTGTGGCAGGCTGTTCCACGGGTCTATCACTAGAGGCAGACTCTTCTGAGAAAAATACCCATGAGTTCTTGGAGGTAACTTTCAGCCTCTCTTACAGTGATTGTTCCTCCTGTGCATTCTGTACTTGAGGATGCTACTTTGGCAACCTGGCAGAGGCCTGCTCAGCTGTCTGTGGTTCCCAGGAAGGCAGACAAACAATATCCAGTTTCTACTGCAAAACCACATTATTCATAGCCTGAAACTGACTCTGTGGTAATTATGGCTGCTCATGACAAATCAAAGACTCTAAAGCACATGAGCTCTCAGACATGGAGTAGAGGAAGCTGGATGTAATAGGGAAGATAACTCTTGCTTCTGCTTCTCTGGGCCTAAGGATTGCTAACTATCAGGCATATATGATTAAATATCAGAACTGCCTTTGAAAGTCAATTGCCACCCTAGCGGAAAAATTGCCAGAGGGCCAGGACAAAATACTGGCTCAGCAAACTATAGCTAATGGCCAGGAGACTGGTAAGCACCTGCTTAGGTTGGCCTCTGATGCTGTAACCAGAGTTTCTGCCTCTGAGATTTGCCACCACTGGCACTCTTGGCTTAGGTGGCGTTTTTTTTTTCTCTGATGTACAACAATCTGTGATGAATGCTCATTCAGAGGAAAGCAATTGTTTGGCAATGACTTGAAAATATATTAAGGGATTTACAGTCTTCTAGAATAACTCTTAGAACCCTTCATACTTTGAACCCCAAACCCTAGGGCTAGGGTCATGGTTCTTTTTGCATGCCCTTTGCCTCTCCATGCCGTACTTATTCCAGAAGCCCCAGTTGTGGTCACCAGAGACCTCAGCCTTCCACTTCCAAGACTACAGACTTTCTTCCTGGTGCCCATGCCAGACTTACAAGAGGTTGAAGCATTACGAGCACCCCCATAACCCCCCCCCCAGTGCATTCTGACTCCCATCCTCTTCCTCCGGCCTCACTGCCTCAGGAAGTTCTGGTGTGAGGCTGCATCTCCCTCTTTCTACCAAAGTGGCA
This sequence comes from Neoceratodus forsteri, assembly GCA_016271365.2. Classification (NCBI taxonomy): domain Eukaryota; kingdom Metazoa; phylum Chordata; order Ceratodontiformes; family Ceratodontidae; genus Neoceratodus; species Neoceratodus forsteri. The sequence continues at coordinate 72,700,811 of CM057458.1, read as the reverse complement.
GGAGATAACTACAGATGCTTGGGTACTGGGACATGATTCAGCACAGTCATGCCTTAGAACATCTTACTGTTCCTCCAGTTACCCCCCCCCCAATTGCCAAACTGATACCCTCCGGGACATCTTGCCCTTTTGCTCAAGGAGGTTCAATCCCTCCTCCACAAAAGGGCTGTGGAATTAGTCCTGGTTTCAGAAATAAATCACAGTTATCACTCCCAGTACTTTCTGGTTCCAAAATGGACTGGTGATGTAAGGTCAATACTAAACCTTTAGGGTCTGAAACGTTTCATAGAATACAAGAAGTTCAGAATGGTCTCCCTGCAATCCTGCCCCTGCTATTAAAAGGGGATTGGATGATTGCTCTGGACATGAAGGACGCATACTTCATGTCAAAATCCACAAGTCGCACAGAAAGTATCTGCATTCCATGCTTCAGGGCTCACACTACCAATTTTGTGTTTTGCCTTTTGGCTTATGATCTGCGCAGTGTGTCTTTACCAAAGTATTTGCCTGGTAGCAGCGTCCCTCCACAAGGAGGGTCTGTATGTCTTACATAGACAATTGGCTGTTGAAGTCCCCATCTCAGGTAGCCATTGTGTACACACTATTTGGACCTGACAATTGTTCGACCAACTGGTCATACTGGTTAACAAGCCAAAGCCTGTCCTTACCCTCTATCCTTCAGTGCGTAGGGGTGTTCTGGTCATGGATCTTGGTCTGGTGTTTCTACCCTTGCACTGTGCCACGGCACTTGTGCACAGGCACAGCTGGTTACCTCCTGCAATTGTGTCAGCCCGATGTCAGCTTAGACTGGTCAGTCTGATGGTGGCAGCCATCCTGACTGCACCACTAGTCTGTCATATGAAGATCCCGTAATGGTTCCTCAGAGCATAATAGGCTCAGACTAAGTACTCAGACAAGCTGGAGTGTCTAATACAGATCACTCCTCTCCATCACTGTCTGCTCCAGTGGTTGGACTGCTCCAACCTAGAGAAGCGTTCCCCACTCCTGAGGCTGTTCTCCTGCTGGTGGATGGCTACTACACCTCAGGTTCAGCCTGGGGTGCTCATTTGGGCCCTTTCAGAACCCAGAGCGAATGGGGCCCTCTGGATACTGTGCTTCACAGCAACACTCTGGAGATGAGGGCTGTTCTGTATGGCCTACAAGTCTTTGCCGCCTTCCTTCCAGGGAAACAGCTGTTGATTTGCATGAACAATATGTCGGTGATGTACTACCTCAATAGATAAGGTAGGGTTCATTTGTACACGGTCTGCAGAGAGGCGATGAGAGTTTGGCACTGGACAGCAGAGCACGACATATTCCTGTCAGCAGTGTTCCTCTCTGTTACCTGGAATGCACTGGCAGATCACCTCAGTCAATCCTACATGCTCTACCAGGAATGGGAATCTTTGGACTCCATCGAGTATGACCTTTTCAAAAAATGGGGTCATCCAGACATAGACCTGCTTGAGTTTTCATGCAGTGCAAAACTGCTGTGTTTCTGCTCACTCACTCCAGGGCCTGGAGTTTTTGGCAAGCCACGTTGTCCTTCTCTTGGAAAGTGAGGTATCTATATGCTTTCCCCCCATTCCTTCCAATACAGAGAGTTCTGGTCAAGCTATGGGCTGAGCATGACACCCTAGTTTTGGTGGCTCCTCATTGGTCCAGAAAAATTTGCTTTCCACTTCTCCAACAATTGGCAGTAGAACCTCCTATCTTGCTTCCCCTAAGAGCAGGACTTCTGATGCAGGAACGTGGTGCTCTGCTGCACCTAGATCTTCAATCCCTACACCTTCACGCATTGCTCCTAATGACATAGAGCTCTCCCAATTCAGTGTTTCCCTGGCACTGGCTGATGTTCTCTTGATGGATAGAAAGCCGTCTACCTAGTACACTTATTCACAATAATGGAAACGTTTTATAGTGTGGTGTACTCAGCATGCCCTGGCTGCCTTTACATGTCCAATTCCTAAAGTGCTGGACTACCTGCAGTCCCTTAAGGACTCAGAACTTGGGTATTCCTCTATAAAGGGCCACATGGTTGCTGTGTTGGCTTTGCATGCCTTGACAGAGAGCAAGACTGTGGCCCAGCTGGTGGTTTCCTGTAGATTCAGTGTGTCTAGAAACCCCAGGCCCAACCATGTAAGTCTTTAGCTCAGTGATTGAAGCACCAGGATGGGTTCAGTTCCCAGCAGGTCACATTATTTCTTTCTCACTACAGTTTGTGATTCAGTTGCTAAGCAGTGGCTAATACTGCACCAAAAACATCTAATTCTCATCTTATTTGTTCCTAGTTGCAAAATATGAAATACCAGAGAAGGAAGTGTGTCCAGAAACCCCAGATCCAACTATGTAAGACTGTAGCTCAATGGTTAGAGCCCCGAGACAGTATTATGGGGGGCCTGGGTTCAGTTCCCAGTAGGTCACATTATGTCTTTCTCACTACAATTTATGAAACACTTTCTTAGTGAATTTTTGACTTTTATTTATTTTGTTGACCAGGTAAGTGCACTAGATAAATCCTGCCTATTTTCAGGCAAGACCCAGGGGAAGAGATACAGATGAATGCCAATTGACCTTGAACCAGATTAATCTGTTGGTGGTATTTTTGTGAATGGGGGGAAATTTGGCCAGGGTATGGGGGAAATTCCCTTACTCTTTTTGAGAAGTGCCATGGGATCTTTAACATCCACCTGAACAACCACTGGAACAGGCAGATGGGACCTTGGTTTAACGTCTCATCCGAAAGATGGCACCTCAGGAGTGCAGCACCCCCCTCATGCTGCACTACAGTGTCAGTATTGGGATATTAACCCAAGTGCCTGGTGTAGGGATAGTACCCACAGCCTTCTGAGTTCCCAGCCTCAGAGGCAAGTATGCTACCTCCTGAGCCACTGACCGATGACACTGAGCCATTGATGTCCATTTTTGACTTAAAGTTGCTTTGCAAGTCTTCTGGCTCCACTTTTCTATCATCTGTGGAAAGCAAGAAACTGCGGTTTATGTTCTGTACGAAGTATAGGCAGAAAAGGTTGGCAATGAACCTACATGACATGTGCTTCTACTGCCTGAGTGATCAACATGGCATCGACGAATGCAATCTGTGCCAGGCCATGTTGCCCTCCTCCATCGAAGACTGAAAGGCCAAACTGGATCTTGGTCAGCTGATAAAACACAAAAGGCTCCTGTGGCTACCAGGTCAGCTGCTCAGCTTGTGGTCATGGAAGAAAAGGCAGTGATGGCTATGGTGAGTACCTCATCAGTCTTGAGCTGTTCCTGGCTAGGGCCAGTGTCAGAGAGTCATTCTCTGACCAGTTCAGAGAAATGTGCCTGGCTCTCCTGACCTTCAGGGAGGCCTTTCTGACTGCAGCAGGAAACACAAAAAGTATTATCGCATGTTGTGGGATTGGGAACGATCACACTTCTTCCACTCCTTCAACTCCTCCGTCCGCTTGGCCTGGTCGAGGTCCCTACAGTCGAGGGGAAGGTCATGCACTCCATGGTAACCCCATAGGGCCTGTTGACCTCAAAACCAGTCATGTAGGTGGTCGTGATCTTTCTGAAGCCTGTCAACCAGCTGTCAGAGGAGACTGATGAGAAGTCAGTCTCCCAGATCCCAGTTCTCCCAGTCATCACTCAGGAGGATGTGGCCCAGTTGGATCCACAGCTGGGTTGCCTCAGGAGTGGCCTCCTCCAGTGGTCATGCCTCCAAAGCCTCTACAGCTTGTCCTGCTGAGGCAGGTGGTTTATCACAGCCCACCTAGGGGATACATGTCGGCGTCAACCCATGGGTCGGTGGTTGAGGTCACGGCACCCCTCGGACTCTCGATCCTGCTCAATTAGAAGGCAACACCATCCACACTCCCCGTCCTCCTTGTCGCGATGCAAGGAGAAGCATACAAGAAAAGTGCATCAATGCTACGAGGAGCTCCACTGGCAGTAGTGAACCATTGCTGGTAGGGGTAGGGCTCGGTTCCATGGCTCTTCCTTCACTTGGCCTATGTCGGTTGTTCCCACACAGGTCCATGCTTCTCAGAACTCCACAGTATCTGCTTCTTTGCCCCTTTGGGTGGAGCCACTTCCACTGCAGCCCCTGTTTGAGGCTCTGACCAAAGACTGCCATGCAGCAGCTGGCTTTCGAGATCAGCTCTGCTCTTGATGGAGATCACCCAGTTGGAGGATACGAGGTTGGTCCACAGTGGCAAACATTCAAGAGTCCTTTTCAAGGAATCCTTCAATGACTCTGAGGGTAAATCATCCATGGAAAATTATAAAAAGAAGGATGAACTCCACTGTGCAAGATGTCGTCATTCAGTTCTTTATTTAACACATGTCATGGGTACAACAGTTTTGTGGCCCCTCCACTTCATCCGGTCCCTACTGTGTTTCTTTGTATTTTTAGAATTTATGCTCAGTCTTTTTATTTGGCCACTTAGAAAATCTCCTTCAGTAACAAAACCCGTTTCTCATTAGAATTTCTTTTTTCAGTTGGGCCCGTGGGCTTCAATAACTTCCTCCCCATTTTTCATTAGGATTTCTTTTTTCAGTTACATCCATTGGCTTCAGTGACTTCCTCCCTGCAATATATTTTCCAAGGTTTTAGCCGTCTTCCTCCTGTGAATCTTTGGAGTGTTCTAAGTGAACCTCGCTACTGTGTGGCCTTTGTCAAATTGCTGCGCCACAGGAATGCCATCTCATGATGCCATCCATGGCCTCAACCAGGACTCACACGTTCGACTGGGAATCGGTCAAGGAGTTGACCACTGTCCATGGGCTACTGTCTTTTAGGGCCTTGATCTGACTTATGTCGCAGTCCATGAATATACCCTTGGAGCCAGTCCAGAAGTGTTCCAAATACCCTTTTATTGATATATTGGACAAGGACAATTCCCCATGGGATGCCTTTTCTATGGCGTTGACTGTCTTGGGACCAGCCCTGGAGTTTTGGCAGCATCCAGCATCCTGTCCAGCACCCTCCACTCGTATGGTGCACAAATGTGGTCCCAATAGACTCCCTTTCTGGGTTCTCCATGGTGTACTGTTACATTAACGAAACCCCCACAGCAACTCCATCACAGCGACAACAACCCATATGACACCCACAGTGTTGAATGGGTTATTGCAGTGATGGATTGTTACAGTGATGCCACTGTAAGCTGCTCTTCCCCGTAATCCACACCCCCACGGAGTTGACAGTCATTAAGTCCAGAGTTCCCTGCGTGGGGGGTGTGTGGGGGGCAAAGTCCCCCACAAACAGCAAAGGACTCTGCCACTGTGGGGGTCTGTCAGCACTTTGCCACGATGATATGATCGCCGTTGGCAAGTGCTGTTGTTGCAAAGTCGCTTAACATCTTTGTCACTGTGACTTAGTAGATCCGTTCTCCATCACCCCTCTTCTGAGGGCTTGGTTTCAGACTCAGCCTTCTGTGAATCAAGTGGCCAAGGGGATGTGGACAAGCCTCTGGACAAGGAGTCAAGGAAGATTGACTGCGCACCTAAAAAAGTATACGCTGCTGCATCGCTGGGTCTCTGTCAGTACAGCTATGCTGTCATGTTGAGTAACTTTGGCCACTCCCTGCTGGGACCACTAGTGGACCTCTTTCACCATCTTTCTGCTAACAAACAGTTGTTGATGAATCTGGTCAGAGGCCAGGTTCAGTCACTGGATATACACTAGCGTCAGATAGTTTTGGACATGGGCAATTCCTATGTCCATGCCATGGCAACAGATGTCACCATGCATTGCAGAGCCTGGCTCAGGCTTATGGCAGATAACTCAGTACAGGTTGGCCAACATCCCCTTCTTGGGCACCGACCTCTTTGGCCCTCAGTGGAAGTGAAAGGGCATCTCACGTGGACCGAGAAGTCCAATGTTACCCTTGGTTCTGTGGCTTCATAACAGAAGGACCAAAAATCTAAAAAGAAGGCCTTCCAGTATTGGCTCTTTCAGCCACAACAGTCACAGCAGCAGGCCCAGGAAGGGCAGTTTCGACGCTAGTGTCTGAAGCCCAAATTCAGCAGCCAGGGGCATAAAAGGGTGAGGGGTAGAGGTGGTGGTACTGCCATGGCCGCTGCAACTGAAGCCCCCTCCAAATCTGTGCAGTGATGGATTGTTGGGTGTCATCCCCCCTCTCATCCAATCTGTCCCAGCTCCCAGTCGGGGTCAGTTGCACCACCTTTTACCACAATGGCATACCATTACCTCAGACAAATGGGTTCTAGAAATGGTGGGTAGAGGGTGCCTCTGGATTTCGATGCTGTTCTGCAGTAACGACTCCAAGCTTCTTGGGATCCAGGGTGTCGAAGGGCACATTATCCATGCTACAAACCAACATCGCTCAGCTCCTAGAACATGGGGTAATAACCTGTGTTTCAGATGCGTTGGCCATTCAGGGATATGTGTCCAAGTACTTCCTGGTTCCAAAACAGATGAAGTAGCAGCTGCCAATCCTGTCAGACAAGGTTAAAGCACAGTGGGAGTGGGATTCGGGCAGGGAAATCATGGCAGAGAACTGGAAGGCTGTCCTGAGGTTGCACATGGGGCTGCTGCTGCTGTGTAATAATCATAAACAGTCCCAATACAAATTCCTGCACCACTTGTATTGCCCACCCAGTGTGGTGCATAACTTTAATCCCACCATCTCTCCAACCCTTCCAGCCATCTGTTCGCTGGTCCGAGTGCGCCCGTCAGTAGGGTGCCAAAATTTAAATTTCACCACCCCTTCCCCGAGGTCCACCCCCCTGGAGTTAGAATATATAGTTGAGGGGACATGAGGGTGCAGGAGATGCAGTCCCTCACATATAATATGGGCAGCAAAATAAAAATCTTGGTGCCCTAATGACGGGTGCAGCCGGATGGGAGTGTTCCAATGGTGGAAACTCTCTCCAATGTGTAGCCGATGTAAGGTGGCACTAGGTACTTATATGCACTACTGCTGTGACTGTCTCACATTGAAACCATTCTGGCTGACAGTATCTCAGGACATAACTAAAATGTGGGGCCAAATGGTGGCAAACACACCCCTCTCATTTCTTATGAGAATGGAAGACCTAGGTGTAGTATATTGGGAGCAACACCCATGATGGGTAAGGGTGCTGCTTGCCTTGGCCAGGCAATCCATACAAAACACTTGGGTCTCCTACATTACACCCACCATGATGCAGTTGAAAACTTTGGCTAACCAATCCCTCGCATTAGAGTGCCTCAAGTATATTCTGAAAGGGAGGGAACAATTATTTAGCAGAATATGGGGTAAATTCCTGGATACCCTTCCCCCTGCTGAAGCCATGTTATTGAGAAATGGGCTGGTATAATATAACCAAGAAGGTAGGGTCCTATCCATCCCAGTAGTAGCCATAATGTTAACTGCTGAGATGTTTGTGGATGGACTATATTGCAAATGCTAATACTGTACTAATGAACAGACAGAATGAAATGTAGAATGAATTTTTAGTCTACCCTGTACTGTACCCAAGTTGTCTTTTCTAATGTATTGCACTGTGCTTGTTTTTGAAATCAGTAAAAATATTACACAAAAACAGGATGGAGGGGTGGTACCCCATACGGGATCTGCATGATCAGAACCAGTCCATGCAGAAGTGCAAGTTCCAGATGGTCACTCTGGATCGGATCATAATGTCTCTGAAGCAGGACTTGTGGTTCTGCTTCCTAGACCTCCAGGACATGGTCTTCCACATCCCAGCTCATCCATCCCATTGCAGATTCCTTTGGTTCCATTCAGAGGGAATCCTGTACCATTTCCAGGTCATGCCCATTGGCTTCTCGTCTGCACCCAGAGTCTTCACCAAGTGCACAGCAATGGCAGTGCTCTTTCTGCAGTGCAAGGGCATCAGTGTGTATCCCTACCTGGATGACTGGCTGATAGCTGGGTCATCCAAAGATGCGCGGAAATGTCCAGAGATCCAGCTCTCTACACCTGTCAGGATTTGGGCCTTCTGGTCAATCCAGCCAAACTACACTCCCTACAGACCAGGCACTGGATCTTAACTCATTTGCCTGATCATTTCAGGTTGGTCTCTCACGCCCTGCCTAGGACTTCCAGCAGCTGCTGGGGTACATGGCATCCTCCACCAGTGTGATCCTTTGGGCTCTCTGGCTGATGCACCACCTACAGTGGGAGTTAGGCTGTTAGAGGTCCCAGCACCTACCTCACTTGGCCAGTCGACTGTAATGCCCAGCCTATGCTGAATACCATCCAGTGGTGGCTGGACCCACAATATCTAGAGGGGAGAATTTCATTTGTCTGCCCAGAACCATCAGTCATGCTCACAACGGATGCATCTCTGGTAGGGTGGAGAGCAAATCTGGGAGGCCACAGAGCCTACTGGTTCTGGTCACTCTGGGAGTGCTGTCACCACCTTAACCTGCTGGAGCTCTGTTTCATGCATCTGGCTCTGGTGGAGTTTGCTTCACTGATACAGGGTCAGGTCATGCAGGTGCAAACGGACAACATCATGACCATGTTCTACCTGAACAGGCAGGGTGGGATGCTCCTTTCTATTGTGTCAGGAGGTCTTCCGCACCTGAACATGCATGTCAGCTGGCAGATGCTCTCAGCCGGGTCAGAGAGACATCACACAAGTGGTTTCTGCATCAGGAGGTGGTAGACACCTGTTCTCTATGTGGGCACCCCTGCAGACCTGTTTGCCTCCTGGAAGAACAGAAAACTGAGTCTATTTTGTGTCCACCCCCCCCACAGTCTTGGACACTGGGGGATGTCTTCATGAGTCCCTGAACCCCAGGCCTTTTGTACATCTTTGCTCCCTTCCCCTTGATCCACAGGATTGTGGTCTAGGCCTGAATGGACAAGGTACAGATGACCCTGATAGCCCCAGACAGTTCTGTTATCCAGACCTCCTCAGCCACAACAGCAAACCTCCGTGGAGGTTGCCACTCCACCCAGACCTGTTGACGGACAACGGGAGAGTCCTGCACCCAGACCTTCAGTCCTTGCATCTCTCAGCCTGGTTCCTGAGTGGCTAGAGTTCCAGATTGTAGGCCATTCAGAAGACGTCCTCCACACTGAGGAGACATCCTGTAAAGAGTCGACTCGTAAATGCTATGCATTTAAGCAGAAGAGGTTCCCAGTCTGGTGCTAGGGTAAGGAGTTTGATCCCCTTACCTGTCCCATGGTGAGCATCCTACACAATCTGTGGTCCCTCTCTCAGTTGGGCCTGTGAGCGACGACCCTTAAGGTGCTCCGGCCAGCCATCTCTGCATACCTGACATGGCTGGTATGCCAATGGTGGCCCAGGAGAAGGTGATCGGGTGCTTTTTCAAAGGTCTGGATCACTTGCCTGCTGTGGTGCGTGAACCTCCACCTCCTTGGAACTTGCTGCTGGTGTTGGCAATGCTCATGGCAAGTCATTTGAGCCAATACATAGGTGTGAGATGTCACACCGTCCTCGAGGACTGTCTTCTTGATGGCCATCATGTCAGCCAGGAGAATTAGTGAGCACCAGGTGCTCTTGGTGTTGTATCCTTTCCTCGTCTTCCGGAAGTACAAGATCGTTCTTTGCCCCCAACCAAAGTTTCTCCCAAAGGTCGTATCAGAGTTTCATCTTAACCAGATGATTTACTTACCAGTATTCTTTACCAATTAAACCTCGGAGGCTGATTGCATGCATACTCTGGACCTGCAGAGGATGCTCTCATATTACAAAGAGCACACAGCTGGAGTCTGGGGTGAGGCTTGCAAGCTGTTCATAACATATGCTGAAGCATCTCCTATCAGACTGGCAGCAAAGTGGACAGTTGCCAGGGGGATTGCATCCTGCATTGACCTCTACTACAGGTTGGCTTGTAGGAAGTCGCACAAGGGGCTTAAGGCTCATACCACCAGATATACCGCTGCCTCAGTGGTTGTTTCCAGGAACTTTCCCATTGCGAGGATGTGCATTGCTGCAGCCTGGAGTAAAGCACAAACCTTTATCTCCCATTACAGCTCTGACATCATGAGTCTTGTCAGGATACTGCGTTTGGGTCCTTGATCCTCCAATCTCTGTTCCCCAAATAGGAGTGCACACCTTGCCCACTCCTCCTAGAGGACTGCTTGGAGTCTGCCATAGTGTGGATAGTTAACTGTATCCACGTTGTTAGAAATATGGATTACTCACCTGTAACCAAGCTCCACTAGTGGTATACAGTTCACATTCACACAACTCACCCAATCTCCCCTGGCAAGTGGCACCTGGATTCCTGCTTCCAGCATGAAAAGATGTGATATCACAGGGTGGACCCAGAGGATATACCTCCTGGGGGATGGGAGGAACTTAGCTTGAAGACTTCTGATGACTCACCTCTCTCTCGCTCGCTCGCTCTCTCTCTCTCTCTCTCTCTCTCTCTCTCTCTATATATATATATATATATATATATATCTACACACACATATACATTCCATCTTTGGCAACACATTCTTTTCTATTATAAAAAGGTTCTTAGAAATGCTGCAATCTGATTAGCTGTTAGGATTCCAACAGCCTTACATTAATCCATGTTATACTGTCACATAATAACTGGCGATCCTTGTTATCAACCCGTTTTCGAGTACTGTAAAAAGTCGTATCAACCCGCAGGTTGATACGAAAAAAGTCGTATCAACCCACTTTTACAGCCTTGCACCAAGAAGCCTGCAGCACTCGCATTCCAGAGTAAACAGATTCAAAATAATATCATAACTTCCAGATCCAAATGAGACCGTAATAATTTTAAATGAATTATTTAGCTTACCCTACGGTTTATAGATCTGTATGTGTGCAGCATGTAATTTATTTATAACGTAAAACCAATACAGAGACCCGCGGACAAAACGCTTGCACTTCCTTACTAGTAGGCACGCCCCCCACGCTAGCACATTATGTGATGTCAGTCCTTCAATAGCGTGGGGGCGTGCCTACTAGGAAAATATGAGCGTTTTCACCTCGCTTCTCCTCGTACTGTTAATTCTTCTATTGAATTGCTTTTAGTGCCAGTTATTGTAAAAAATAAAACATTATGTAGGGGTAGAAATGGAGTTTTTTTACACACCCTCGTTGTGTGATAAAAGTAAAACCTCTCGAGCTTTGCTCTCGAGGTTTACATATTATCACACAACTTGGGTGTGTAAAAAAACTCCATATCAACTCCCTACATATGTATTATTCTATATGTACAGCCTGATCACAATGGCACATGGATTTTTCCTGTCAGCATTCCATCTTCTAGCACTGCTGAATGACTGGAATGATGCACTCTGATTCTGAACCAACATTCTTAAACTGTTGGTGGAAGAACTATTTTATTAAAAATCTCCCTCTAAATGAGGAAAACATTCAAAAAGTATTCTTTTAACCCTCTTCTTTTGTAACAATTTTTTATAATAGCAATAAGGCACTCCCAGAAGTTATATTAACAGTCAGTTAATCACCCCTAGGGGCAATATGGCACTCGGCTGCGCCTCATGCCACATTACATCCCTAGGGGGTGATTAACAGACTGTTAATCTAACCCCTGGTCATGCCTTATTGCTTAAGTCTGATCTGTGATGGATAAGAACTGTCTGACTGACAAATAAATTACTCACAGATCATTAGGCAAAGGTTTTCAAAGGCTACTTATTGCAGACTGTGTACTACGTTTTGAACAGTGTGCAGGTGATGGGGCAATTAACAAGCCAGTCTTAAAACATATGGTTTTGTTCACTAATTTATATATGTATTCATTGAAAAGTATTTATTGCAGGCAGCAGACAATGCCAAGACAGACTACAGAATCTCATTTCCAGTTGTGATGGGGGAAGGGAAGTATTGGGAAAGAACAGAAATAAAACACTTTGCAGCTATACATGTGATTGCATAAGTGGTGGCATGCTTTAAGAAATTAAAATATTCAAGTCTGTGGATTTTTGCTTACCCTCATTATTGTGTACTTTGTTTATCTTATAAGTTATCGTTGCATACCATGGTTCTAATGTTATTATTCATCTTTAAAGAGCTGCTGATGCCTTAAAGAAAACTTTGAAAAACATAATATTTAGGTACAATTTAGCTTGCATTCCATATGTATTCGATAGACTCCTCCTCCCCATTACTCATTACTGAGAAATTTGCATGGAAACATGCTCTATATCCCTTAGAGTTCACCTGCCTCTTTTGCTTACTCCCTACTTCATGTCATAGTCCTCTGTTATGACATCACAGTCTGTTGCCATGGGAGCAATTGTGATGTCACAATTAGAGCATTATAACCTCAGGTAGTAAGAAAGCAATAGGAATAGATGGACTCTTCAGGAGCAAAGATCCCATTTTCATGCAAAAGGCCTCAGTAATAAATAATGGGAAGGGGAAATACAGAATAAATGTGAAATATCAGCTGAATTGTGTCTAAATAGTTTTGTTAAAGTTGTCCTAATGGCGTCAGCTACTCTTTAAGGTCTACACTGTTTTCCACTTGCAGTAACTTGTATTTGTTTACACAGTTTTTATACTGTTGGTTTGATTTACCAACAGTATATAATGTATTCTCTCATGTATCCTTTCCTTGGGTGGCACCAGGAAACGAGCCTTGGCTCAGTGTGCCTTTCCCAGTCACCAATTTCTAAATAATCAAATGAGTAAGAGAACTCCAAGAATCTGATTGGTTAACAGAGATTCCAAGCTGTGGTGTCACCCCGTGAAAACAATTCATCACAGAAAGTGAAGATAAAAAATGTCTATTTGTTAATGTTTCAACCTTATGTGACTGCTCGAAGGCCCAGCAGATGTGTTACGTGTTTCCATGCTGGTGACCTGGGGTTTGGGAGTGGATTTTGGGGGGAGAGTGGAATTATGGCAGCCAGCACTGGGGAGTGCTGCCACCAGCAACATGAGCGAGCTTATGGAGGGGACGCTGAGTGCCCAGGGATGCACCATCCCCATGTGGTGGACCCAGGAGACTGCTCCCAAGCAAGGGGTGGTGCACGCACCCAGTGTATGCAGTGTCATCCAAGGCCATGATTGGCTAACCCCACCAGGGGGTGGTGCACACACGTAGCACGCAGCATCGTCAGAGGCCACAGGATGGCAGGCTCACGTCATTAGCTGGAGGGAGACAAGGCAGAAAAATCAGAGAGTAAACCCCAGCTACTGTCTTGTTGCCAGCAAAAGCCTGATCAGGGTATATCCCAGAGAATGACTGCAGCTGGTGAGGGACAAAAATCTGTAATTTCAACCATATGATAATAGCAGTAATGTCAGTGGGGCTCAGCTGGCAGCACATCTGCCTCTGGGCCAGAAGGTCATGGGTTCTAGTCCCACACTGGGACTGGGCTCATACCATGAACAGTGGCACCCAAATGTAATACTATGGCGACTCTGTACTGCCAGGATGTGCCATCCTTCTTATGAGATATTAAACCGAGGTCCCCTCTGCCTTTTCTCGTGGTGATTCAGGTGGGCGTTGAAGATCCCATAGCATATCCCCCCCTTCACTAAAATGCTGCCAACAGCTTAATCTGGTTCAAGTTCAGTTAGTTTGCATCTGTACCCCCCACCCCCACTTCCACCCCCAGATGAGACTGAAAATAGGAGTGTTGTCTGCCCTCTTTTGCTGGGCAGCCAAAAATAAATAAATAATATACTCCAGGATGTGTATTATTATTTGGGATAACATCACTTCTTGAATAGTTGAATGCACTCGACCTATAGCTGCATGCCATAATGCACCAGAGATGTGGCATCATCCCATACATAATGTGCACTGTTGTGTTTTACTTCTTAAGTCAAATCCTCACATCTTTATTTTTTGAAAACTGTCTGTTGTAATGATACACCTTTCCTTTTCTGCAGTGAGCAGCTGGTTACTTTCCAGTCCTGACGCCATCTGTACATCCGGAAACCCCAGCTATCAGTATGCCAGCACTTTACCCCTTCATCCTTCACATGCCCACCATAGCTGTGAACACTATGCGACCCTTGGAAGTCATCGATCTGCCCCCTACCCAGCCTCGTATATACACAGAAACCACTCAGCAGGTATAGTCAAATGTATCAATATGTGAGGACCAAGCATTCTACAAGCTGTGCCAATTCAAAGTTTGTTTACATGTAATTGACCTGCCAAGATCGCTCAACCATGATTCAGTATCTCATTTGCAGTGGGGTCTTGCCTCTTTCCAGTTTGACAGCTGGGCAGATTCAAACACTGGACAGTCAAGTGTCTTGCTCAAGGTCAAATAGTCAGACAGTGGCTGTTCTGGGGATCTGAACCCTGGACAGCTCCTGTTTTGCAGTTTTGTGATCTGTTACAACACACTGCCTCTGCATTATTCAGACTAGTATCTACATTAAACCGTGGGACTGATTTGGCCTGGATACCCTTGTAAATGAGATTTTAATCTTAATAGGTTATTTTCTCTGGGCCATGAAAGGTTACTGATACAATCATTATTAAAATTATTGTAGTATATGGTTTAGTGTTGTTGTGTATGGAAATCAATACACTTCCAGATGCTGTTGTACCACAGTAGTGTTGTCAAAATGATGTTGTACAATGTCAGAAGGCACTTGTACCACAGCAGTGATGTCAGAATGCACTTATACTACAGTAGTGTTGTTAGAATGCTGCTGAACTGCAGTTGTGAAGTCAGAATGCTATTGTACCACAGTAGTGATGTCTGAATACTGTTGCACCACAGTAGTGCTGTTCAAATACCGTTGCACCACAGTAATGATGTCAGAATGCTGTTGTACCACAGTAGTGATGTCCAAATGTTGCTATACCACAGTAGTGATGTCAGAATACTGTTGCATCACATTAGTGATGTCAGGATGCTGTCGTATGCAGAGTAGTGATGTCAGAACACTGTTGTACTACAGTAGTGATGTCAGAATACTGTTGCAGCACAGTAGTGATGTCAGAATACTGTTGTGCCTCAGTAGCCATGTCAGAATGCTGTTGTACCACAATAGTGATGTCAGAATACTGTTGTGCCACAGTAGCCATGTCAGAATGCTGTTGTACTACAGTAGTATTGTCAGAATTTTTTTGTGCCACGTAATGATATAAGAATGCTGTTGTGCCATGTAGTGATGTCAGAATACTGTTGCACCACACTAGTGATGTCACGATGCTGTTGTATGCACAGTAGTTATGTCAGAATACTGTTGCTCCACAGTAGTGATGTCAGAATACTGTTGTGCCACAGTAGTGATGTCAGAATATTCTTGTACCACAGTAGTGATGTCAGAATACCATTGTACCACAGTAGTGATATCAGAATATTGTTGTGCCACAGTAGTGATGTCAGAATACTCTTGTGCCACAGTAGTGATGTCAGAATATTGTTGCGCCACAGTAGCAATGTCACTACTATAGTACAATAGCACAGAATCTCATGTCTATTACGATTCCTTTTGGTTACCTACACTGCAGATTCCTCATAATGGACATATCAGCATGAAACTGAAAACAGCCCCAGTGAACTGTCTGATCTTCCTCAAGGGTATCTCAGTCATCAGGTAACACCATAGGAACTTCATCGTCGGTGAAGTGGAATCCACAGGGAAGATTTTCAGCAGTACAACTGGGGCTGCCCACGCCGTCGATGTCCGCCAACATCATCAGCCCTATAAAGGAGTGAATGGCCCTGCTCCCTTTTCAGTTCTTTCCCACTGTCGACTCACTCGCATGGGTCTCTGTGGAAGCTCCATCACAGTATTCATGCCTTTACGCCTACAATTTTTCTAACTTTATTTTTAAGAATTTCTTTTTCTAAAGAGATTCCTTTGACTTGTTTATGTCGAGAGTTAATCCTTCAACTTCTCTTTTCCATCGCTGCCACTGTGGAAAGAAGATTGCCTCCACAGACGACCACTCTCTCTGAGTCTTCTGTTATGAGCCTGACCACTAAGTTTCTGACTGTGAGCTCTGCTAGAAGTTTAACCAAACAACCCTCAGGTGATGCAGAAAGGCTCTCAAAAATTTCCTGATGGATCAACAGGTAGCCAGTTTCGGGTAGGGGTCCTCTAGGGTCCCGGTCTCTCAGTCGCCTACCGGATCCCCAAGCTTCCAGGCCTCCAAGGCCCGAGACAAGTCCTCAGAGAAAAGTCACAAAAAATACAGAGATTGCAATTGCTCCCAACCCCCAGCATCAATCCCATTACCCGTTGGCCTCTCCTTCTTCTTGGGGATCTTCATCGGCTGCAGCTGCACCAGTGAAGAAATCCACTATCCAGGTTTCTGTGCCCATCAGACCCATACCAACGGCATCCACACCCGATTCTCGCAGCACTTGGCCATCGACCTCTGGGTCGTTGGCCCATCCTTCTCCCATCGTGAACTGCCCCTTCTCCTACCCGGACTACATGAACCTCAGATTCTCAAGGCCCAGCTGGTGGGTACTGGACTTTCATGCCATTGCCCCCCACCCCAAATCGATGAACACCATCGACCTAAGCAAAATTCTGGTCAAATTTACCAATGTGATTGTGCAATAGCTGGGTGCCCTTAGGCCCTCCTTGCTGACTCCATTGATGGCAGCTTTGTTGTTTTTTATAATATCATTATTTTCTCTCCTCATGTGGCACAGGCATGGCAGTTCATCCAGCCACCGTCACCTGCACCCCGGACCCGGTCTGGCCAGCGACACACTCTCCTCCACAGGCTTGGTGCACACACAGTATCCCCCCCCCCCCAGGGACCTAGAACCAATACCTGTGGGTGCACCTCTCAGGTCCGGAGGCGCAGCACACAGCCATTGGCCGCCATGACTGCCCTGCTATTTTTCCACCTCGGTGTTCTTCCTGGAGCTAGCATGCAATGACATACAGCGCACTTGAATGCTGATGTCTGCCGAGTTCCAACCCTCATCTGTGAGCTGCAACTGTGCAGTACATCTGGCAGCCGCCAGATGCCGCTGCAGAGCTACGCGAACCCCATGCCCACCCCAGAGAGAGGAGAGCTGTCTTGGGACGCTCAATCCTCTCCCTTCCCCTACCAACCCCCAACGACCCAAGTTCATTCCAGAACCCGGGTCACCAGCATAGCGTGAGGTGTGGCGTCCAGCACCTCAACTCTCAGCACCACCAGGCCAGCACAGCAGCTTCGTTGTTGACGCCTACTCATTGGCCATGGGAAGACCCCCTCCGTAGGCCGTCATCAGTGCAACCGACGCCAGACCTAGACTTAGAAGAGGTCAACGTCACGGAGGAGTACAATCCAGACTTCATTCTTTCTGTGGATGAGGAGGAAGAAGAGGAAGAAATCCTTGTCTCTGACAGGTCCACTGCTTCCTCTGTCAGTGAGGATTCAGTGAAGCACACATTTAGATATCCTCCTGAGGACCCCACATTTTTCATTGTGATGAAGCAGCTGTCCTCAGCCATGGGCTTCCACACTGAAGAAGAGGATGCCACCAGGAAAGAATTAGTGGACTTCCTGGAAATTCCAGAATCTCTCCCAAAGATCATTCCTCCAATTTTACCAGCATTGAGGAATGCAGCCGCAGCAGCTTGGCACAGACCAGACATGGTGCCAGCTATGCCTCACAGGGTGGACAAACTTTATCATGCCTCTCAGGGTTTCCCCTGTGATGCTGCCCAGCCCAAGACAGACTCAGCAGTCATCAGGGCAGCTCATGATAGCTCTAAGGCACCTAAGCATCTTAGTTCCCTTACCCCAGACAAAGAGTCTCGCAGAATCAACCTCTGGGGAAAAGGGGTATATGTCTCCTCTACTCTAGTTTTGAGGATTGCAAACTATCTGTCACGCATGGTAAAGTACCAGAATGTCTAGTGGAAGAAGGGCAGGGCTGCTGCCCAGGCTCTTCCAGATGGGACTCAAAAGCAGGAGCTGCTTCAGTGCCTTCAGGCTGCTGAGGATGTTAGTAAGCATCTCCTTAGAGCCCTGTATGACCTGGCTGATACCATTGCCAGGGCAGCTGACATGGGCATATGCCTACGTAGGCACTCCTGGCTCAGGGTATCTGGTTTTGTGGTTGATGTGCAGCAAAAAGTGCATAATGCTCCCTTTAATTATATTTGTTTATTTATTATTTATTAAATTTTGGTGACCGGGTAGGCCCACTGAGCTCCAGAGGTCCCTTTTTCAGGGGCGACCCTGGATTAGATTACATAGTAGGATACACAGGGTAAGGCATTCATCACAATTTACAGGCACTAACTTATCACAAGTTTCAGTGGCATTCGTAAATGTATACGGTACGTAAAGATACAATCACATTATTGGTGTAGAGAGCGCAGGAAAACATAGTTCATAACAGATATGAGGAGAGATATCACTTAGTTAATGTTGCCTGGTGTAACATTTGGGACTGATAGGCACCAAGTTGTTTGGCCCTGATGTCCAGGGCATCATTAATGATCTGCAAGTCTTAGGCAGAGCGCTCAAGTCTGTCCATTCCCTCTACCACAAATAACCAAGGGGTAGAGGGTGCCCTCTTTATTGCAAAATGAACAATAGGCCCAGGACAGCTCCTGGGCTGCAAGGAAAACACAGAGCCCAGGCTGCCTTGCCTGTCCCTCCAGTGCCGGAACGGCAGCCAAGTGCCCCAGAAGTGAGGGGACCAGCCCCTGTGGCTGACTCCACCCCCATTTGACTCCTTGCCAGACCTCCTTCTTCTGGTCCTAGGCCAGGAGGTGGTAGTCAGAGGTCAGTTCTCCCTCCTTCTGAATCATTGGAGAACCATAACTTCGGATGCATGGAGTCTGCAGATCATAGAAAGGGGACACACCTTGGAGCTCATCCAGCAGCCTCCATTCCTGCCCTACTGTTATCCCCCGGTTCACCTGTCTGTTTTCTGGGAGGAAGTACAGTCCCTTCTGAGCAAGCAGGCCATTGAGCCAGAGCCCAGGCACCAGAGAACCAAGGGGTTTTACTCCACATTTTTCATGATCCCCCAAAAAATGGCAATCTGAGACCTATTCTGGATCTAAAGGACCTCAATCTGTTTGCCCTGCCAGCCTGGTGGTGCTGAGGGTTGAGGTGCTGGATACCACACTTCGTGACACACCTGCGACCCAGATTCAGAAATGGACTCAGGTCATCGGGGGCAGAAGGGTAGGGAAGAGATCGACCATCCGGTAGACTGCTCTCTCTTCCCGGGGAGGAATCCTGGGAAGTGCCACTCAAAGGGTGGCCTCTGGTGGTGGTCAGAGGCACTCCAAATGAAGCAGCGCTTGCGTAAAAGGGGGTGGAGTTTCGGCAGACATCTCTAGACATCATTGCATGACTGAAGCTCTGATGGGGCAAAAACCAAGATGGAAAAACCC
This sequence comes from Neoceratodus forsteri, assembly GCA_016271365.2. NCBI lineage: Eukaryota > Metazoa > Chordata > Ceratodontiformes > Ceratodontidae > Neoceratodus > Neoceratodus forsteri. The sequence goes on along the minus strand of CM057458.1, from coordinate 72,681,548 downwards.
TGGTCGCTTGGGAGGCGAAGGCAGGGCGTATAGGCTGAGCCCACATGCCCAGCACCAGCTCAGACCCCCAGCTTGACTCTCCATGGTCCTGCCTCCTCATGTGGGGCTGCGAGGAGAAGGACCCAGCACTCAATTCCTCAGCATGGTAGAAAAGCACAGTGGGCGGTAGAGGCAATATGCCGAAGGTCCTAGCTGGAGAGATGCCCAAGCGACCGGTGGAGGGAAAAAGAGGTTGAAAAAAAAATAATCTGTTTGCCCAGTACAAAAACTTCCAGATGGTAACTTTGCCAGGCCTGATGCCCCATCTCAAAAGAGGGGCCTGGCTCTGCTCACTGGACATGCAGGGTGCCTACCTGCACAGCTCTCAGAAGGGAGGGACTGTGTTTTCCCTTATCTGGACGATTGGCTCCTAAAGGCCCCGTCCAGGGAGCAGCTTCTCTGACTGCTAACTTTGGAGCAAACTCTCCGGTTCTTCCACTTCCTGGGCATCACTGTCAATCTGGCCAAGTTGGTTCTGGTACTGTCCCAAAGGTTGCAGTATATGGGGCGGTTCTGGACTCAGCACAGGGGAAGGCCTTTCTGCCCCCAAAACAAGACAGAGTGCCTTATAGCTCAAGCTCATGAAGTTGCCCAAAGTCATTACATTCCTTCAGAGTATACCTCAGATTGCTGGATCTAATGGCAGTTGCCATACCCACTGTTCCACTGGCCAGACTCCATATGCATATCTTTCAGTGGATCCTCCAGGTACCAGTGGGATGAGACATGGACGAGTTAGATCAACCAGCCCTGGCCTCTTCCCCAGTACACAGGGTGCTGCAGTGGCGGATGGACCCCTTGAATCTGCTTCAAGCCGTTCCATTCCAGATCTCCTCCCTGCATCAGATCCAAACCACAGATGCCTTGGGTCTGGGCTGGGGAGTGCATAAGGGTACTTTCCAGACTCAGGGCTCTTGGTCCTAGTGGGAAACCTGCCTGCATATCAATGTCCTAGAGATGAGGGCTGTGCTCTACGCTATGCAGGCCTTTCAGGAGCACCTCACTCCAGGTCAGCTGCTGGTGCAGTCGGACAATCTAAGTGTAGCGTACTACATCAACAAGCAGGGGGGACTCATTCATACCCCCTTTGCAGGGAGGCCATTAGAGTGTGGTACTGGTCGCTGGATCACAGTCTGACACTCTCTGCAGTCCACATACCAGATGAGCTAAACACTCTGGTGGATAGTCTCAGCAGGACTCAGTCCAGCATACACGAATGGGAGCTTCTCTCATTCATCACAAAAGACTTGTTCAACAGATGGAGTCATCCAGAGCTGGACTTTTTGCATCCTCACTCAACGCAAAGCTGTCCAATTTCTGCTCGCTAGATCCAGGGCCTGGAATTTTCTAGCAAGACACGTTGTCCCTATCTTGGAGTGGGAAGTTTCTTAAATGCCTTCCCTCCACTTCCTCTAATTCAGAGGGTTCTAATCAAGTTACCGATGGAAGAGGCTAGCATGATCCTGGTGGCTCCCTTCTGGCCTCGACAGATTTAGTTCCCTCTGCTTCAGCAGATGGCGGAGGAACCTCCGGTCCCTCTCCTTTTTTGTAGGAACCTGCTGACTCAGGCTCAGGGGACCCTGATCCATCCCAACCTCAGATCTCTCCATCTGCATGCCTGGCTCCTGAGGACATAGCCATCACCAGGTTCAGGGTCTCTAGTGGCCACCTGGAAGCCTTCCACTCGAGCCACATACACCATGAAGTGGAAGCAGTTTGTCATCTGGGCTGCCAAACATAGTTAAGATCCTCTCACCTGCCCAGTAAACCACACCCTGGACTACCTGAACTCTCTCTCTCTCTGACTCAGGTCTCCAGTACTCCTCCCTCAACATGCACCTTTCGGCTATTTCTGCATTTCATGAGCCCATGGGAGACCACATGATTGCTCAGCTGGATGTCTCCCATACCTTCCTAAGGGGCATCCTGCATCTGAAACCCCAAATCTGTTCTCCTGTCCTGGCTTGGGACCTGAATTTTGTTTTGGAGAAGCTGGCCCCGTCTCCCTTTGAGCCAGTCGCAACTTGCAATTTATGCTTTCTCTCTTGGAAAGCATCATTTATAGTTGCCATTACTTCTGCTCAAAGAATTTCAGAGCTTCAGGCTCTCTGGTGCGAGGAGCCTTATTTGATTTTTCATAAAGACAGGATGTCTTTGTGCACAAATCCTAAGTTTGGATCTGCAGCTTATCCATTAGGTAAGGAATTGGGCAGACTGGGTGGGCCAAGCGGTCCTTATCTGCCGTCAAATTCTATGTTTCTATGTTTCTCCCTAGGGTGGTCTCAGAGTTTACACTCAACCAGTCTATCCATCTTCCTGTTTATTTTCTAGGGCTGCCAATCCAAGGGAAGAACTGCTCCATACATTAGTTGTGCACAGAACGTTGAAGTACTACCTGCTTCGGACCAAGGAGTCTAAAAAAGTCAAAGCAGCTGTTTGTTTCCTTCACCCCAGGCAGAGAGGGCATTTTAGTTTCTAAACAATGTTTATCCAAATGGTTGGCAAATTGCATTGTGTTCTGCTACAAAAAGTATGGCAAAGGATTGTCTAGTGCTGTCAAAGCTCATTCCACAAGGCGCATGGCTACCTCTGTGGCCTGTTTCAGAGGGGTCTCAGTCGCTGACATTTGTGCGCTGCCACCTGGAGTACCATTGATACTTTTACCAAGCACTACAGTCTGGACATTGCCTCTAGAACCAGTGCAGGTTTTGGCAGAGCTGTGCTGCATGGCCTCCTGTCTTAAGTTTACGGTGGGCACTCCTCCCAGACTGTCTGTTTGCACCTGTAACTGCTTGGGACTCATTCCTACAGTGTTACCTGATGACTGAGATACACCCGAAAAAGATAAAACTGTAATGTAAGAACCAACCATAACAGTAGATCTTCGAGGAGCTCTCAGTCATCAGGTATGCTTTGCCTCCCACCATTCCCCTTCTTTGAGCTCCTATCTAGGAACTGGCTGTCTGGTGTATCCAGCCTTTCATATAGGCCTGGGTACCTCTCTCTCTCCTTGGTTCCCCATGGTACAAGCCTGGCTCCCTTAGTCTCTGGGGGAAAGAACTGAGGAGGGAGCACTGCCACTCACGCTTTTAAAGGGTTGATGATGTCAGTGGTTGTTGATGGCACAGGGCCCAGTTGTACTGCTGAAAATCTTCTGTGTGAATTCCCCTTCACCAACGGTGAAGTTCCTACTGTGTTACCTGAAATCCCTTTAAAGATCTACTGTTACAGTAAGTTCTTACATAACTGTTTTTTAAAAGGTGAACTACTAGAAATGTTGTCAACTCAGGCAGCTGTTACTTAAATCACATTAAGTGTTTTTTCACTCTTGTCCTGTTGGTTGCTGTTTAATGTTTACTTGACCACAGTTCAAGAGCACAACAAGCATACACTATACAAATTAATGTATGGGCAACCTACCACACACACAACAAGGCTAATGTTTCCATCTGGGGGTCAGATGACATCATAGAGACTTCTCGAGCCTTGCTGTCAAAGTCTATGATGTCATCTCACACTTTGATGGAAACACAACCTTGTTGTGTCTGGAGGTTGCCCATATACATAATTCTGTATGTTGTGTTTCTGCGTGTCTCTTGAAACCACATGCTTCACAGGTTGCAGAGATGCACAGAAACCAAATGGTAAGGATACCCATTCTCGCCGTGCGTCCTTTATGAATACTGTGCACTGATCTTCCAGACTTCCTTTCCAGTATGCTCCATCCAAGTGTATTAGTTGCCTAATGTAATTATTATGTTTCATAATAGATCTGTTGGCTAAAGTAATTTTTTCAGTTTCCTGCAAGATAAATCCCAGTTGGCACTGGCAGGATAACTCAGCAGGACTCTCTCCACCAACCTCCTTGCTAATAAATGGATCCACAAACTGCACAAATTGAATCTGGCCTCTAACTGACATTTTTTTGCAACAGCTCTCCTCTTCCTCCACCTTTCCAGTCAGTCCTGCATACTTTTTGTTACATGTATATGTTCAGTGTCTATGTTCTTTTCATATGTTCCCTGTATATGTTTGGTTTATATGTATATGTTCTGTTTACTGTATTTATTATATTGTCATTATTGGTGTTTAATAATTGTCGCTTGTCTCTCCATGGCCATTTATTCACACTAGTTCCTCCCTCTTGGGCCCATAATAAAGTAGGAAAATTAGTTAGCAGGCAGGGGCACACAGAACAAGCAAGGGGCAGGAAATTAAAGGGGGAAGGGGAGGACAAGGGGACATACACTGTCAAGAAAGGTAGGGTTATGGGCACATGCTAGAAGGCAGTCTGCTTAAATGCCTGGAGACTGGGAAGCAAAATTAATGAGGTCCAGAAGATAGTGGGAGATGCAGGATAAGACTTCTCGTAGCCATCACAGAAACATGGGTCACTGGGAAAAACAACTGGGACTTAGCAATGCCAGGATAAACTATATACAGACAACATAGAGATATGAGGAAAAGGGATGAGGTAGCCCTTAATGCCAAGGAAGGTATAGCTGAGGAGGGTTCAATCAGGGAGGGAAGAGGGAGGCAGAATCACTGTGGGTGCAGCTCGTGACCATATTGGGTAAGAAACTGCACATGGGGGTGGTCTGCAGACCACTGAGATAGAGGGACAATGGAGATGGGAACTAGGGACAGAGATTCAGAAGGGGGCAGCAAAGGGGGTGGGGGATCTCAATCTGCCAAACATAGACTGGAACATTCCAGTAGCTAAGAGTGCCAGGAGTCAGGCCCTGCTAAAAAAGTTGCAGGACTGCCTGCTGGTGCAGCTGGTCAGAGAACCCACAAGGCAAACTTCCAATCTCGATGTGGTGCTCACCAACTCAGGAATGGTAGGCGGGGGTCAGAACTGAGGAGCCTCTGGGGTTCAGTGACCACAACACCATATGGTTTGAACTGACCTTGGGTACCACTATGCCCTTGTTAAAGGCTGTGGTTCTGGATTTCAGAAGAGCAGACTTTGAACAGATGAAGGAACTAGTCAAGGGTAAGCTGAGGGGCATGGATGAAATCAGAGGGGTGGAGGAGAGGTGGGAGCAATTAAAAGGACCCTTCTAGAGGCTACTAAGTCATGTTTGAGAATGGTTACAAAGAGTAACAGGCACAAAAGACCAGTCTGGTTCTTGAAGAAGGTCAGATAGGCAGTGAAGGCTAAAAAAGGTCCTTCATTAGCTATAAAGAGAAACAGGGAGACAAGGAATGGGGTGAATACCAGTTGAGGATGAGGGAGGCCAAGAAGGCAGTCAGGGACACAAAAGCAGACACGGAACTGTGTATTGTGGAGGGGATCAAAGGGAAGAATTAGTTCTTTAGTAAAAAGGAGGACAAGGGGGAAATGTTAGGCTTATGGAGGAGCAGGGTAATAGAGGAGGAGGAGTAGAAGGCCGCCGTTCTAAACCGCTACTTGTGCTTCATGTTCACAGAGGAGGATAGCAGGCCCTTGTCTAAAAGGAGCATAAAGTCTGTTGCAAAAGGGATCCAAGAAATGTAGCAGGTAGTGTTTACTGGACAAAGGGTCAGAAAAGGGCTAGCAGCCATGAAAATGAATAAGGCTTCACAGCTGGACGGGATGCTTCCGAGGGTGCTCAGAGAACTAGTGGCAGAACTGGCTGAACCCCTGACAGAGCTGTTCAATAGCTTCCTACAGTTGGGATGGTTCTGAAAGACTGGAGGGTAGCAGACATAGTCCCACTCCACAAGGGAGGAGACTAAGAGCAACCAGGAAACTACAAACCTGTTATTCTTACCTCCATAGCAGGTAAACTAATGGAGACACTAGTCATAGAGAATCTAGTGGACTACCTGGAGAGAAACTGGTTGCAGGATAGTTATGAAACATGGGTTCATGACAGGAAGCTCTTGTCAGACAAACCTAATCGTATTCTTTAACAGGTTTACTAGGGCAGTGGACAAGGGACAAGCCGTGGATTAACTCTACTTCAGCTTCAGCAAGGTATTTGACTCTGTACCACGCAAAAGGTTGCTGAAGAAGTTAGAAGATCTGGGAACGGCAAAGGATCCAGGTGGATGGTGGGAAGCTGGCTGGGGCATAGACAGCAGAGAGTGGTGGTAAATGTGATTAAGAAGAGGAAGAGGGAGGTCATGAGTGGGATGCCACAGGGTTCCGTCCTGGGGACGGTCTGCTTTTTTTTTTCTTTTTTTGCTTTATCTTTTTATCCTCCTACCCATGCCCCCCAGCCTACTACTTCTTGGGGCAGCTCAGTGTCCCTGCTGCCTATCAGTTCACCTCCACGCTGCTGCCTCCCACCACCAGAATCCCGGAGCTTGCTTGGGTCCTAGAAGGTTCCGGCCTATCCCTGCCAGGGGCCCCCCTCACCCCTGGGGAAGCAAGGGAGGGGAATAGTAGACTCTGAGGACCTCCAGAGCGACAGGTGCAGGGGGACGGGAACAGTGTGCTGTGGGAACTGTGGCATGGGAGGACATGGCTGCCGTCATCTGGCCTGGCTGAGTCAGGCGATTTCTGGTTTTCAGTCCTCCCACCTCTCCGTATGAGTACAGACATGACAACGTCCTGGAGGTGGGGGGGTTTGACAGCATGTGGTCACCCATGCCAAGAACGCCTCTGCTAAGCCACCACCAGGAGCTGCTATGAAAGCATCTCGCAGTGACCCATCCCCCCAAGGAGGGAAGCATCCAAAGGATGCTCAAGACTCCCTCCCTACCAGTCTCCACTCCTGACATCCAGGCTTGGGGCATAAACCCAGATCGCCAGCATGCCAAGCAATGCCTCATCATTTGGCGCCATGTAGCCGGTGGCCAGTTCTCTTCAGTATGTTCATCAGTGATATAGAAGGAGTACAGTGCAAGATGTGTCTCATCACAGATGACACTAATTTCTATGGCAGGGTAGAAAGTGAGGAAGGGGTTAGGGAGCTGCAGAAGGACCTTAGAGATGTGGTCCAAAGTCTGCCAGTTGACATTCAGTGCCAAAAAGTCAAGGTGATGTACATAGGGAACAAGATCCCTAAGATGATATATTGGATGGGAGAGGTTAAGTTGGACACTACCACTTAGGAGTGAGACCTGGGAGTAACCCTAAATTAATCCCTAAAACAATCTATTCAATGTAACAAAGCCTACAGCAAGGCAACCAGGATGTTGGGGTGTATCATGAAGGGGGTTTGACAGCAGGAGGAAGGAGGTGATACTGCCTCTCTGTAGTTCACTGGTGAGTCCATATCTGGAATACTGTGTTCAGTTCTGAAGCCCCACCTAAGAAAAGGCAAAGACAGGCTAGAGATGGTACAGCGTAGGGTAGTCAGAATGATTCATGGCCAGCAGGGCAGATTCTGTGAGGATCCTTAGGTCCTGAACATGTGCTCACTGGAGACCAGAAGGAGAGGGGAGATGTGATAGAGACCTTCAAGTTCCTGAAAGGAATGAACAAGGAAGACTGTGAGAAAACATTGATCAGGATTGGTGAATCATGAACACGGAGACATGAGTGGAGGATGGCAAGGGGGAGATTCAGAAGGGATGTGAGAAAGTTTTTTTATACAGAGAGTGCTTGAACCGTGGAACAGCCTACAAGCAGAGGAGGTGAATGCAAGAACCATTAATGGTTTAAAAAATGGCTGGGAACAATTAAAAGGCTTAATAGTTAGTTACACAGGCAAGGCAAATTTAATTTTTCTGGCGCCCAATCCCGGAGACTCTGGGCACCGAACAACAAAAGCAAGCTATCAATACAATAATACAAATCAATAAAAAAACAATAAAATATCTGTATACGTAAATACAGTTAAAATAACTGATGCTCAAACAAATAAGCCGGGTGCTCAGGATGGACTAATGCCTAAGGTCTGGGAAGGCCTGATTAAACAGGAAGACTTTTGAGGTGGGCCTTAAAAACCTCAACCGAAGGGGCCTCCCAAATTGATGGAGGAAGCGAATTCCACAGGACAGGGCCGGAAACACTAATTGCTCTGTCACCGGTGGTTTTGAGCCTTGTCCTTGGAATCACCACGAGACCCCTACAGGAAGACAGGAGGGAGCAGATCGGGACTGCACGTGTAAGAAGGTCTGACAGGTAACCAGGACCCTGCCCGTGTAGGGCCTAGAAGGTGAGCAAGCCCACCTTGAAGAGAATCCTCCACTTAACTGGCAGCCAGTGCAGCTCACTCAAGACCAGAGTGATATGACAACATTTTGGCTGCCCAGTTAGCAGTCTAGTGGCCGCATTCCATACTAGCTGCAGTTGGCGAAGGTTCCCTCCAGAGACCCCAAGGTACAGCGCATTACAGTAATCGAGTCTGGATGTCACGAAGGCATGCACCAAGGTGGGGAGGTCCATAGACTGAACTAGGGGCTTGACCTTGGCAATATTCCTAAGATGGTAAAGCTTGTCTGGACAATGGATGACACCTGAAAATCAAATGACAATCCGTTGTCAAAGGTCACGCCAGGTTTTGCACCCTAGAGGAAGTCCTCAATGGCAAAGATCCCAGGAATAAACAAGTTTTGGCACCAGAGGACAACATGTTCCGTCTTCTGTTCGACTCCACCACCAGTACCTCCGTCTTGTCGGGGTACAGTTACAACCAGCTGGAGGACATCCAGTCATTTATCTCCACAAGGCAGCTGTTTAGTATTTCCACCGCACTAGAAGTTCCCAGAGCAAAAGAAAGATACAGCTGGGTATCATTGGCATAGCAATGAAAACCCAAGCCATACTTTCTAATGAGCTCACCCAGGGGCAGCATGTACATGCCAAACAACATTGGTGACAAGACCGAGCCTTGATGTACTCCACACAACAGGAGGCTAGAGGAGGAGGAGAAATTCGCTATCACTACTCATTGCCTCCTGTTCATTAGGTATGACTCAAAACCAGCAGATGACAGAGCCGGTGAGCCCACAAAATTCCCTCAGGTGGTCGAGCAACACACAATGGTCTACAGTGTCAAAAGCTTAAGAGAGATCGATACAGATTAGAGTTGTCCCCTCCCCCGATCTGTAGCCCTGAGGAGGTCATTGTGCACCCGAAGCAGTGCAATTTCTGTATTATGCTTCACACGGAAACCAGACTGGAATGGCTCATAGAGATCAAAGGTCATGAGGTGCTCCTCAAGTTGTTGCACCACAACTTTCTCAACAACTTTTCCCAAAAATGGGAGGTTGGAGATCGGATGGTAATTCACCTTGACGTCAGGGTCTACTAATGTTTTTTTCAGGAGGGGATGAACCAGAGCCTCCTTTAAGGCATCTGGAAAAATCCCATCTGTCAAAGACTGCCAGACAATCAAGGCGAACACTGGGCTGACAGTGTTGACACATCTCATCAAGAAACACATCGGCACCGGGTCCAGTTCACAATATGTGTGCTTTGACCTGGAAGCAACTCCAATGACCTCCAACACCTCCACTGGTTTAGACTGCCCCCAACTAGGCGGAGCGCTATCCGGACAATCCAGACGATAACTGTAGGCCACTGTAAGGTTCACTGGTGGCACACCCTGCCAGATGGCAAATACCCTGTCTGAGAAGAATTGAGTGAACTCTTCACACAAGGCATCAGAAAAAGTATTTTTCGGCTGGAGACAGGCTGGATTTAAGAGCCTGTCCACAGTCCGAAAAAGCGCAGTCGGTCGATTCTTCCCAGCAGCAATCTCTCTGGACAGGAACTCTGCCTTCTTACGAGTGATTGCCCCCTGGTACTCACAATAGTGTGAGCGCAGGGCCTGTCTATCCACCTCCAGGCAAAACTTCTGCCAGCAGCACTCCAACCTCCAATCCACAATCGTCATCGCTTTGAGCTCCCCATCAAACCAGGGGGACCTCAAGTGAGAAGATTTAAGTCATACACGGGTTGGTGCGAGGGAGTCGAGCGTCACCATCATCAGCCTATTATAGGTGGCAACTGCAATGCTCAGACCACCTACACATGCACTGTCCACACTAGACAGGTCAGCTACTGCCAGGAATCCCTCTGAGGTCAAACCCCTCAAAGGACGATAGCTGACCATCTCCACAGGGGGAGGGCTCACAGGGGATGCCCCGAGCGAGAACCTCACCGTGCAATGATCGGACCAACAGATCTGATCAATCTTGAGGTTACTAACATCAAGCCCTAGTGAGAAGACCAGGTCCAACGTGGCCATCCCGGAGGAAGCAGTAGGGCAGGGGAAAGGGGGAGGTGACAGAAATAATGCCAGCAACATTGGGTCCCAGGACAGGCCAGGGTAAAACAGGGCAGACTGGATGAAACCAGTGGTCTTTTTCTGTCAACATATTCTATGTTTCTTTTGTGTTCTTCCTTTCCCTGTCTCCTTTCTGTGTTTATTTTGTGTTCCCCTTTCCCTCTCTCCAGGTCACATCTGTAACCAAGATTCCTTTTAAACCTTCAGAGGTTGCTATCAGGTCGCTATTCAGTTTCATCTGACAAACCCTTCCTATCATTATGCAGTCAGGTCACTTTTGTTCCTAGGGTACAGTGTATCCCATTTGATGGTACCCAGATTTAAACCACTTTCTTCCCAGCAGTTACCCTATTTGGTTTCTAATATTGCTATTTAAACATAGTTCTCACAAACTCTGGTATTTATAGGGTAGCTCTGGAGCCGTGTCTTAGAAGGGCTACTACCCCTGCCTGGGCGGCCGCTAACCAGATTGAGGGGCCTGGGTTCCCATTTTGCTGTTATGGGGGGTTCTTTCCCAAGATCCTGGGATGCTGTACCAACCCACCTCCCCACACAGTCACCCCAACACATGGATTAACATAAACAGAAGCCCCTAATTTTAACACTTTGAATTAATGGCTTATGCAAATAATATGCTCACTAAAAATATTCTTGCAAATCAAAGTTTTCCAAAAACAGATTACCACGTTTCATTTACAGGGGGAGGGTTAGGACTGGGTAAATGGAGTAGAGGTTAAGCAACATTTGGCACTTGTTTAAAATTGGCACAGCAACCAATCATTTTGCATTTTTAAGTTTCAGCATCCTTTCCATGTAGTCCACCCACCAGCCTTTGGATGTAGCTCTCTATCTAACTAGCTGCTTGGATTTAAATAGTTTCATGACCCCAATTAGTACCCATCCCCAGTCCAGACAGAACCCCTCTATTCTGCCCTTGGGTACCCAGTACTACCTCGTTGTAGGCATGTGATGCAGCTGGTTAGCTGGCATTCGTGCACTTGCAGTAAATCAAATCAGATTAACTTTTATCTTTCTCACAGATTACTTTAGAAATCTTTTCATGCCATTGGGCAAAACTTGAAACAACTATATACAGTCCCCAGGCGCAGGGCAATCCCTGCCTTTACTCACGGTTCTGCAGACAGTCTCGGCTGGCATTGGGACTGTAGCTCTGGGGTAGATGGAACAGCCGAACTCAGGATTGTTTGGAAACTTGAGGCGTGATGCAGGCACTGTGCAGCTGGGACCTTCCGACTTGCTTGCAGGTCTTGCAGCTTATCACTTTCAGCCTGTTTCCAGGCCAGATGCAGGGTGCAAACACAAGGCTGTCCAGGCCACAAGTGAACCCAGACCCGGGAGTGACCCCACGGTCTGGCTCCCTCAATGGGTCTAGAGTGCCCTAACACCCAGGCAGGTGCCCATGGCTCTATGTGACCCAGTCAGCCCCCTCAGCAGAGGTTGTCTGTTTCCTTAACTGGCTATGGGTTGTAAATGGTCAGATTTCAGTCTCTAGTTTCATATCAAGTTGAAAATATTTACTCTTGAAGTTCTGTCACCTCCGGCTACTGAAGACATTATTTCAGCCACACTGTCAGCTGGTCAGCATGGCCCTTTCAAATCAGGTCACAGTCTCTTGACTCTCATTGAGCACATGGTCTCAGTGAGACTTGGGCAAATTCAAACTTGGCTCCTCCAAGGACCCTGAACTTGGTACTGACCGAACACACCTTTCGTTGACTGGTCCCTTGACACTGGAAATCATTTTTCCTCACTGTGCAGGTGCTGACGACCCAAGAGAGGCTCTCTCTCCTCTACTCTTGAAGACTACCTGGTTTTACTGGCAAAGCCTCCATGTGTCTGGGAGACTCCCATACCAAGCTTCCGTAAACCTTTTCCATTTTCCTCAAACCAGAACCATTTTCCAAAACCAAACCTTCCATGGCCATTTCCGTTAACCAATGTCCTTCCCCTTTCCTTGTGATATTAAGTCCAACCAGAGTACAGGCAGAACCTTTTTTCCTTCCTTGAACCTTTTATCCTTGCTTCTCACCATTCAGGTGTAGAATTTCTCGCTGCCCTTTCAAACCTGTAGCTTTCTCTCTCAGCCGGGTATTGCTGGGCCCTGCAGCTCTCCTCCAGCTGCAACTCCAAAACCAGAAGCCTTCTCTCAAACCACAATTCCTCCATCACAGGGAAAGGCATAACACAGGCCCTGGGGGACAGATAGCTGGCAACTCCCAACCAGGTCTTTCCCCAGCCTTGCAGTCCCATTTTCTACGTAGGGGCTGGAGCCTCCCTCCCTCTGGAAGGGCTTCTGCCAAACTGACTCCAAAACCAACAGTCCTCTAAGTCTTAGGAGCTTTCTCCAATTCCTGATTGGCCGAAACAACTTTCCCTTCCAAAAATGAATATGCATCTTCTTCGACGCCTAACTGGCTATACGAAAGGGTGCCAAGTAGTTCCACGTTTTTTTCCCCATCAGTCCTTTTAACAGTCCCACAAATCCTTTTCAAAAATCTTGGCCTCCTGATTGGCTGTACTGTGATCACAAGGCTGCAAATATGGCTAGCAACAAAACAGTTTATAGGCAGTCCCACAATGTACCCACTTTCATGCCCTGGTGCAGCCATCAGAAACCTTTTTATTTTTATTTGTCCCCAAAGTCTTGTAGTAGTCCCTTTGCCCTGTTGAACACTTGCAGTATTTGCCCATTTCACTCTGCTCCGGCCTGTCACTAGTACTGATTCTCACTGCCCCCCAGGCACTAGGCAGGCTCTCTCATTCATATTTCTTCTCCTCTCATTGATATTCAAGAGCCTCCCCCTACTCCTTAGTGCTCATTGACGCGCTTTAATAAAATAAAGAGAGGCTTCTCCTGCACCTCCCCCAGGTCTACAGTCCCCAATTAACTTAACACTGGGACCGGGACCTCCCAAACAAACCTCATTCTACCGCAATCATGGTCGGAAAATCAGTAAATGTTACTGCACAGGTGCGAGCCGCCACCACTCATTTAAAACTCCAGGTAGCGTGGTGGTCCCACAGTCCAGTTCCTCTGTCCCCAATCTGAACAAAGTACAGCAGGGGCCAGACGGAGGCTCAAGGAAGCAAACAGGGGCTAAGGGACTCCGATCAGGTGGCGGACCATTCATGGGAGAAACGAAACCCCAGGGCAGCGGGAGGCATGCAAGGTAAGCCCCTGCGGGATGGGGGGTGGTTACATATACTTGCTAACCCAAAGTTGGCGGAACTCAGGAAGGATATTTGATATACTTCAGTCAAGAAACAACCTATTAGGTTGGCTTCTGCCACTTCATTGCAGGCCTGGTCACTTTCTTCCCAAAAAGAAATGTACTGGTCACTCGGGGGAAGCTGATGTCACTTCACTCTTTAGTGGAATTCTGCCTCACACTGACTAACACCCTCCAGTGGCTGTCAGCTCTTCACCTCCCCCTAACTCCCATGCCCACCTCACATGACTTGAGTGGCTCCCCATTGACACTGCACTGGCAACCTAAGGCTCACTCTTTAGTAAACCACAGAGGAACCAGGGGTTACACTCTCCCCCTTGGAATCCTTGCAGAGACACCTCTCCTGGTCAAATGGTATGAAGGAGCTGGCCCGACAAGGCAGCAGTAGCACTACCACCTGAAACACTGATGATCTGAGTTCAGAAAGTAGCCCAGTGCGTCAGAGGACCAGCCGGGGGGAGGTAGGATGAGCATCCCATGGACTGCTCTCCTCCTGCTCCAGGGGGGAGGGCGTAGGTGCTCGGCATGCAAGTGATTCCCAGTGGAGGCTGGGAGTACACTGGCCGTGAACCATGCAACAAAGGGGAGGAGACAATAGCAGACATCTGCAGGGTGTGCTCACTCACTGACGTCGCGCTGACATCATCGAACTTCTGTGTTTCCAGGGTGAAACCACAGAGGAAAGCCCTCAAGAGCAGCAGCAGAGTGACACTCGCAGCGTTTGGCCCAGAATTTCTATTGGCCTAACTTCACCCAGCAGGTGAAGGAGTATTGCAGGTCTTGCCACCAGTGCCAAGAAATAGGAAAGGTGGGAAAGAAAACCCAAGCCGCCCTGATTCTATTGCCCATAGTGGAGGAGCCATTCCAGAGGGTGGGAATGGATATTATGGGACCTTTAAATACCCCAGCTCCTCAGAGAAGAGATTCATCCTGACTGTGGTGGATTATGCCTCCCGGTACCCAGAGGCAGTCGCCCTATCCTCACTAAGGATAGACAAAGTGGCAGATGCCTTACTTGGGATTTTCTCCTGTGTTGGGTTTCCGAAGGAGGTTATCACCGATCGAGGGGGTTCCTTCATGTTGGACCTGCTGAAATGTTTATGGGAGAAGTATGGGGTGGTGCAGAGATGCATGACACCGTATCACCCACAAGCCAATGGACTTGTGGAAAGATTCAATAGTACCCTGAAGTCAATGCTCCGGGCGTTTGCTGAACAGCATGGGAGGGACTGGGAGAAATACCTTCCCCACCTGTTGTTTGCATACAGGGAGGTGTCCCAAGAGTCGACATGATTTTCCCCTTTCAAACTCTTATATGGACACCGGGTACGTGGGCCCCTAGACTTGATCTGGGAGGACTGGGAAGGCAAGCACGCCACCCAGGGAACTCTCATAGTGGATTACGTCCTTAAGTTTAGGGAAAGGCTGAAGGAGCTTATGGGGACAGCCCAGAGCAACCTGCCAGCTGCCCAACAGAAACAAAAAGTGTGGTACAACCGCAGAGCCAGAGCTCGCTCGTACATGGTGGGTCAGGAAGTCATGGTCCTTATTCCGGTCAGGAAAGACAAGCTGCAGGCTGAGTGGGCAGGACCATACAAAGTGGTTAGGAAGGTAAATGACGTGAACTATATTGTAGAGTTACCTGACTGAAGACAAAAAGAAAGGATGTAAAATGTCAACATGATGAAGCCATATGCAAATAGGGCTGACATGGTGTTTGCAGTGTGCAGTCCTGGGGAGGGGACGGATGAAGGAGACCCCCTTCTGGACTTGCTGGAAGAAAGTAAGTGGGAGTCCCCTGTGGAGGCAGTTACAGTAAATTGTCTCCTCAGCTGGCCCTGGACCAGATCCAGAAAGTAAGGGAGGTTTTAACAGACTTTGCCCCATTGTTTAGCACCAGTCTTGGACTAACCCCCTTAGCAGCGCACGATGTGGAGACAGGGACACAGACGCCCATATGGCAGACAGCATATCGGGTGTCAGAGGCTGTCCAAAAGGACATTAGAAGGGAAGTGGAGGAGATGCTGGATTTAGGGGTAATCCAGAGATTCCACAGCCCCTGGGCCTCACCCATAGTCCTTGTGCCTGAGCCAGATGGCTCAACTCGTTTCTGTGTGGACTATCATGGACCGAATGCAGTCACGAAGTCAGACGCCCACCCAATGCCCCAGACGGATGAACTCCTGGACAAGTTGGGAGGGTCGACCTACCTTATGACGATAAACCTGACCAAGGGTATTGGCAGGTAGAGTTGACAGACAGAGCTAGGGAGAGGTCGGCCTTCATCACTCTGATAGGCTTATTTGAATTTAAAGTAATGCCTTTCGGAATGAAGAATGCCCCGGCCACTTTCCAAAGGTTAGTGAACCAGGTGTTAAATGGTGCTGAGGAGTACGCTGTGGCATACCTGGATGACATTGCCGTCTTTAGTACCAGCTGGGAGGAACACCTATCCCACCTTAGGGAAGTGCTGGGCAGGATACAGAGGGCCGGGATCACTGTCAAAGCCAGGAGGTGCCAGGTGGCCATGGGAGAAGTGGCATACCTCAGGCATGTGGTAGGCCGGGGACATCTCCGTCCTAACCAAATAAAAATAGAGGTAATCCAGGCGTGGTCTGGACCAGAAATGCAGAAGCAGGTCAGGAGTTTTCTTGGGACAGCAGGGTACTATAGAAAATGTGTACCCAATTACAGTACCCTGCTGCTCCCCTGTCTGATCTGGTAAAAAAAAGGATGCCAAAGAAAATTACCTGGGGACCAGCCTGTGAAGAAGCCTTTACCAGATTGAAGGAGGCACTGTGCAGTGCTCCTGTTTTGACAAGTCCTGACTATAGCAGACCCTTTATAGTTCAGACTGATGTCTCAGATGTGGGTATTGGGGCAGCACTGAGTCAGACATCCAGCCAAGGGAAAAGATCACCCTGTAGCATATCTGAGTAAAAAGTTACTTCCCAGGGAGCAGGCCTACTCCACGGTGGAAAAGGAGTGTCTTGCCATAGTGTGGGCCCTAAAGAAGTTGGAGCCATACTTGTGTGGGCAGCATTTTGTGGTACAGACTGACCACAACCCCCTGGTTTGCCTGACGCAGATGGGAAAACACAATGGTAGATTGCTAAGATGGAGTTTTGTTTTGCAAGGGTATGATATTACAATATTACATAGGGCTGGAGCCAAAAATCAGAACTCCGATGGGCTGTCTCATGTCTATGAGGAGTGAACTGATTTGGGAAGCTCATCCCATGCAGGGGATAGAGCCCCCAAATTCAGTCTAGGTGGGGGGGATTGTGACACTTGGACAGCTGGTTCTGATCGCTGTGTGATTTTTTGTAATATAAAAATGTGTTATGGAGTGTCTCTCATGAGACATGCTGTTTCAGCTAAAAGATAACAGCCAGGAGATAATTAAAGGCTAGAAGAGACTAAATTAAGGATCCCCTGTTTATCTAGCTTAATTGTAGCTTGTCAGCTGCTAGGATGGGAAATCATAAACTTTTATAACGTTTAGAGGAAGACAGCAGGTTATGACGGTTTAGTGCG
The DNA here is from genome assembly GCA_016271365.2 of Neoceratodus forsteri. NCBI lineage: Eukaryota > Metazoa > Chordata > Ceratodontiformes > Ceratodontidae > Neoceratodus > Neoceratodus forsteri. The sequence goes on along the minus strand of CM057458.1, from coordinate 72,664,552 downwards.
AAGTCATAAAAGATTATTTGATGTGTCCTGTGAAGAACAGCTACTTGAGATCAAACAAGGGATGTTATTTAAAGAGTGTCATCATTTGTGAAATGAGTTCTGCTGAAATGTCACTTAATTAATTTACATCCTGCTTGATAAGACATCCTGGATGTATAATTTTTTATATTCTGACAGGGAGGAGCTAGGTGGCCTCATGCAAAGAGGTTGGCAAAGCCAGTTTTAAAACAGTATTCTGTTTTCCACTAAGACACACATGTTGGGACTCTGAAAAAGCAACATCAGGCACTGTTAGGAGATAAGTATACATTAGAAAAGACAATTCTAAGTGTACTGTGGTAGGAGATTTTGTCTGCACTTTTAAACCTATTTTGTTTAAGTGATTTGCATGTTTTGTGATATATGGTTCTGTGTTTTACATTTTACATTTTTATCTATTTTAAGTAAACCTCTATTTTTAGAGACTACCTGGTGTGCCTTTGAAATTCTTTTCTTTAATCAGGGACACAGAAGCCATTACTGCCAAAGTGAGGCAGAAAGTGGAGAGATTTAACATTTGGTGGCATCCCTTCTTCACTTATTTAGAGGAGAAGGAAGGACTCACGGTTTTAACCCAGCAATTGATGTGAAATGACCAAGATCAATTTCAGTTGGTAGATAAAGTAAAAGACAGAAGAGGCAGACACTAAGTTAGAAGTTATAGTTTTTTATTGGGTTTTATTTATTTGTTTTTATTCAATTCCTTTTTTCTTTTATTACAGAAAATGGGAGACAAAAATACCAGTTAGGTATACAATAATGCAATGTTCAATGATAATTGTAGAGCAGAATGAGTGATGAGTGAATGATGAGTATGGTGGAGAATAGGCCCAAAACTGTCTATCCAGTTGTAATCTGTATAGAGAGAAAGAGGTGATTAGAATTTGGCCATTTCTTTTCTCTTTTTTTTCTCTTTTTTTTAAACAATGGTGATCAATATACAAAAATGGAATGTGACTACTCTTCCTACATTGCTACATGTAGTCCAACTGTTTATCTGTCTGATAAATGTCTCCAATAAAATATGTAAGTTCAAAAAAAAGACATTATTTTCTTTGACAAGTGAAGCACATATGGTTAAAGCTGACACTGGGCATAGCTTACTGGTTTACTAAACTGGGAAAAGATAAGAGTGTATTCTGCGGTCTTTAATGGAGTTTTAAGGGCTCATTTTGTACGCCTGGTTAGGTGCCTGTAGGCAAAAGATATCTGCCCCCCCCGAAGAGCAGAATTATCTGAGCCTGTACATTGGGTACACTAGCAAGAGGTTCACAGTTTGAATCCCTCCAGAAATTAAGACCAAAGTTTGATTCGAACGAACAAAACAGACAGAAGGGTTACCTTGTTCTGTTATCTGTTCATAATACTGCACTCGGAGGTTGGCACTGTGGGAGCAGAGGGCCTGACCTGCTGAGTGGGGTTGTGACAGCCAGTACATCCCATCTGTTTCAACAAACCTTATCATTTACTGTTTCTTTCCCTTTAAGCCCTTGGAGGTCACTATTAGTTCTGACTCAGTTTCATCTGATAAACCTTTCCACTGCTTATGCAGCCAGGACACCTTTGTCCCAAGGGTACAGACAATGCCATTTTTGGGTCCCCACAAAGGTTCCTACCCCTCTGCCTTTTAGCAGTTGCCTCATTTTATTTTTGACACAGATCTCTCAGCCTCCACTGTTTGTACCCACAACCCCAAAATTGGTGGAATGCATGACACCTGGCATAACTTCAAGTCAGGGCTTGGCCTATAAGGATGGCTTCTGCCAGTTCTCTGCAGGTCTGGTCACATTCTTCCCACAGAGAACAGTAGTGGCCACTCAGAGGGAAGCTCTTGCCATTTCACTCTCCAGTGGAAGTCTGGCCCACACTGACTAGCACCTTTCAGTAACTGTCAGCTCAGCTCTTCCCCCTCAGTCCCACACCCATGACACATGACATGGTTGCCAGGAAGGACTCCTCATTAACAATCCACTGATAACCTAGATGCCCCTGTTTAGCAATCTCCAGGGGAACCGAGGATTACCGTACCAGACAAAAAAGGCAGCTCCACTACCAACGTGCCTGCTAACAACCAGAAAAAAAGCACCACTGACCGTATTGCTGAGCAAAATAACACAAACTTTATTCACAATTAATAAGATTAAGAAGACTTGCATAGAAATGTAACCTCCCTGCCCCTCCCCCAATCTAGGGGCATAACAATCAATCTCAGGTGTTCTGGGAGAGAGGAGGAGGCCACCTAAAGTGCTATCACCTAAGCAAGTGCACTCCCAAAACAAGGCAGGAAATTATTTGCCCTACCTTTCTGGTGATTCCATTTACCAGGCACTTTCAATCTCTCAAACTGAAAATCTGGATTCTCGCTGAACGCTGACACCGGACCAGGAACTCCACACTGCATTCCATACATTTCCTTGAGCCCCTCGATCCCCTTCAAGGCATGATGGAGGAATTCATATGGAATCAAACTTATGCAATAAATTAAACACAAAGGAAATGGAGAACTTCCATTTCATAGCTTCCCCCTTCCTCTTAAATAAGGCACATCACTCCCAATCTCTCCCCAACTAGCTTTTTATTTAAGCTCCTGCAAAACAAATGATTCCAGCAATGCAGAGGTCACATCCTTTAACAAAATAAATTAAAGCAGCTACATGAGGCTATTCAAACTTTTATAAAAGCAAACTGGCTGGACATTAAGAGCAGCAATTATGCTTTAAGGCAGTACAAGCAAGGATCCTCCACCTCTCCCTGTACTTGGATGTCTTACCCAAGGCACCTCTCTGCATTTAGAAACCACCAGGTCTTGGCTCTCTGATCTAGTAAGCCAACCCTTTTTCCATTGTTACGGGTTACACATACTATTACTCTCTGGCACTGCCATCGCCTGACTCCAGCACAGGAAAGCGGGCTGCTTCCCCCTGGCCCCTGGGCGCTGGCCCAAGCCTCAAAGGGTACTAGGATTTTTTCCTTTGACCCAGGCCCTGTAACACACTCATGTTCTGCTGACTCTGATGCTCCCAAATTCACGGCACCATCCCCTCTTTTCGACTCAGCCCTTCCTCTTTTCAGCTCCACTGGTACAGCTGCCCCAAATCCAGGCCCTGCTCCAGTACTCTAGCTGCCCTGCCACTGGAGAGCCCCTGGGCACTGCCACCACCCAGGCCCCTCTGAACAGCCGACCTTCCCAGTTAGTGGTGTACTTGCTCCGGTTACTGCTGTACCTTTTGGAGGATCCCTGCAGGGCCCACATCCCCTTCTGCACATCCTGGGCTTGCATTAAGCACCAACCAGAGGCTACCCTCCAAGGCCTGTCTTTCAAGCTGTGACCCACCTGGCCCTTCAATGCTGGTGTCCCAGGACCTGCTCCTCCCAGCAGGCCCCATGTTTGGGTGAAGGGCCACCTGGCTCCACCTGCCCTCCAGGCCACCCTGCCACACCGGGAACATGGAGAGCCTCTGCCACCAGCTTCTCCCCTGTGAGGACCTTGCCACAGTCCTCACAACCCAGACAGCCTAGGAAAACACCTCCATGGGATCTCCAATGGGCTCCTTCCTGTCCTGGCCCGCCTATGGCCTCCAACAGCCCCTGACCCCATCGACACAGGACCTGGCTAGCCATCCTCCCCCCAACAGAGCTCCATTTCCCAGCTCCTCGATGCCACATCACTGCAAAAACCCTCCTGACTGCACTGGAGGGTGGATGGGTTCCCCCCACTGTCCCACCTGGACCACTGAGCTCCCTTCCTTGATCGCCTATCTCTGCCCCTCCAGCCACAGCTCTTCAGCCCCAGGCCTAATGCCCAGGCTGGAAAGGCCCCAAAATGTCCTGTCTGCTCCCTTATATACTCCCTAAACTCTGCTGCCACCTTGAGGCGTCCACCAGCCAATATCCCCCAGAGCACTAATAAATTCCCTAGCTCGGTGGGGGTAGGAGGGGGAAAGGGATGTCTAAGATGGGAGCATAAGTCCCTCCTTTAAGGGGACTTACAGAAACACAGAAATTGTCAGCAGATAAGGACCTCTTGGCCCACCTAGTCTGCCCTAATTTCCCTACCTACTGTGCTACCCCAGACTCTACTCAATCTCCGGCCTTACCCCTATCATCGAGGCACAGGTCAGGAAGCATAGGAAAACCAGGAGCAGTTTCAAAATTTGCAATGAGAGTTTTATTATTAGTAATAACAGCAAAATAAAAAATAAAAATATGTTCAGTATAACTATTTACAAAGGCAGTACAGAGAAAACAGTCCTCCTTCTGAGTGTTTCTTCTTAGTTTCAAATCTCAGTCTCCCTCTCTCTCTCTTGCAAAACACTGCTGCTTGAATGGACCGGTGGCACTGAGGGTTGGGCGCTGGACGCCACACCACCACATGGCGACCCTGGTTCAGAAACGAGCTCGGGCTGCCGGGGGTTGGCCGGGGAGGGCTGAGGATGAGTGCCCTTGTGGTGCTCCCCTCCCCAGGGTAGATCGGGGTGGGTTGTCCTGGCATGCTGGTGACCCCCGGTGGAGACCGGAGGCACTACAGCAGCCATGACAAGCACATATCTAGTGTGGACGATGCTGGCAGGGTTGCCATGCGCCAGTGCATCTACGTGCACCACACAGGGAGGGAGTGGGAGGGGCACACACAGAACAAGGAAACCAACGGCACCATGAACAGGCAATGGCACCTGTCCCCCATGTCGTCTGCTGAGCCAACACTGACTGACCTTTTTTTTTTTATTTTAGTTGTTTAACCAGGTATAGCACACTAAGCTGAAAGCTTTTTTACAGGTGCGACCTGGGAGCTTCCAGGTCCTCCGTTCCCCAGCCCTACCTTGTAGCCAGAGTCTGACTTGTAAGCTCACCCAAGAGGAGAGGGCGACCCACCCCGGGCGGGTCAAACCGGGGTACTGGCTACAGGGAGGGAGGAGAGGAGGTTCAAATCGGGGGCTTCAGGCTGGGCAGGATAAGAACTAGGCTGCCTGAGAGGGCTCCATGGCGCCATGACAGCAGAGAAAGAAATAAAAAAAAAAAAAAAAAAACATTGCTGCTCTTTCTATAACAAGTCTTTGCAGGGAGCTCATTAAGGAGACAGTGTTTGTTTCACAGAATGTTCTTGCCAGTTTCCAATGTTCTTGCAGGTGCAGCAAAAAGCATATAATAACCTAGAACTGACCTCTTATTGCCAGTATCTCAGAGAGTTTGCAAACCAGCTTCTCATGTTAACCCCTTGAGTTCCAAATAACTTTTTGCAATCATTTCAACAGTATAACTATACACAATTTTAACCAAAGGGATCCCAGCATCAGTGATATTTCCACATAAAGATTCATATATATTGTTATACCCACAGATATGCAAGGGGAAAGAAAAGACAAATAGCAAGGGAAGTCAGAGAGATAGAGAGAGGCGGAGAATTACGAAACCGTCGGAGTGATCAGTTCCTTGGACTCACAAGAAAATCTGGTTGCACAATCAGACAAAGACACAGAAAAGGAGAGGATAGAACAGACCCTTGTGTTTGAACACTTTCTGCATAACAAATGGGACAGGACCTTACTCAACCCTGTCACAATCCCTCAGCCCTATGGCTATGGTCCCCTTGTGTCTATCACATGCATACTTGAATCCTGCTACCATTTTAGTACCCACCACCTCCGCTAGGAGGCTGCTCCTGGTGTGCACCACCCTTTCTGTGAAGAAGTATTTCCTCACATCCCCTCTGAGCCTCCTCCTCCATCTTCATATCATGACCCCTTGTCCTTGAGCATCTCTTTCTATGTAAAATGCCACCCTCCCGTATCTTATTTATACCTTTGGGGTATTTGAGCATTTCTATCATGTCCCCCCCTTTCCCTCCTTTCCTCTACAGATTACATATTTAATTCCTTGAGTCTTTCCTTATAGGGCTTTTGATACAGGCCATGCACCATTTTGGTTGCCCACTTTTGTACCGCCTCCACCCGATCTATGTCTTTCTGTAGATGGGGCCTCTGGTACTGGACACAGTACTCTAGGTGGGGCCTCATCATCGATCTACACAGGAGTAACACTACCTCCCTCTTTCTGCTGGTGATACCGCTCCCTATGCACCCAAGCATTCTGCTAGCTTTTTCCACTGCCTTATCACATTGCTTTGCTACCTTCAGGTAATCAGATATGATGACTCCTAGGTCTCTTTCCTGTTTTGTGGTAGCCAGTACCTCCTCACCCAGTTGGTATGTTGCCTCTGGGTTTCCGTGCCCCATGTTCATAATTCTGCACTTTTTGACATTGAAGCTCAGTTGCCAAACCCTTAACCAGTCTTTCAGGTTTTTCAGATCATCACTCATCTCCCCCCCCCCAGGTGTGTTCATTCTGTTGCAGATTTTTGAGTCATCCTCGAACTGGCATACTTTCCCTTCCAGCCCCCCTGCAATGTCACTAATAAAGACATTGAAGAGGACCAGGCACAGTACTGTCCCCTGTGGCACCCCACTGGTTATCATGCCTTCTTCAGAGTGAACCCCATTTACCCCCTCTGACTCTTGTTTCTTAGCCAACTTCATACCCATTTTACTACTGCTGGACCCACTCCGAGGCTGCTCAGCTTGTTTACCAGTCTTCGGTGTGGAAAGGACTTACTGAAATTCCAGTAGGATATAGTGTCTCAAGGTGCCAGACAAAGCTGATGCATAAGGAGACACCTCAAAGAGTCCACCCCACTGGTTTCACGCAAAGGTGCTTTGTCAAGGAGTCCAAGGATTACTGTATGTTTACCTGGCAAAAGAATTTCAAATTAATAAATCTCATAACATTCCCAAATACTTTAAATTTCAAGACACTCCGTCGTGTATTACGAAAGACATTTGCAGCAAAACAGGGCCTTTGCCCCTTTGACTTTATCTGTTCCTGTTGCTTTTTCTTGCTCTGAAGTCATGATCCCCTTCTTGTGACATCAGAACCAGTTCCATGGCAACAGGTGGTGATATTAGAAGCTGAGGATTATGACTGCACTGCAGGCATAAGCAATAGGAGCAGATGGAGTCTAAAGGGAAAAGATCTTGTTTTAATTAAAATGTATTTCAGTAAAAATAAACTGGAAGGTCCTGAACTGTAAATTACAGGATCATTTTGTGAGTTGTTCTGATGCCAACTGTGATTTTCTTTTGCTAGAAACCAAAAAATCTCTTTAAGTGGTGAGATCATGCTGGTACATTTTGACAAAAGTCCATCCATAAACACTCCAAATGAGACACACCAAGTTTTGAAATACCAAGTTCCATGAACAGAGAAAGAGCACAAGATGCTCTCAAGGCCAGAACTTGAAACTTACCCAAGAGTAAAGCTGTTTATTGCAAAAGCAATCAGGACAACGGGATACCTCCTCTCTTCCCTTTCTCACTTGCGTAAAGAATTGCTCTTTCTGCTCTAGATGAGCTGTGAGGTCCACTGTAGTCATATTATTTCTTGCTAGTAAACTAAATCAAGAAGTATGCCGCCTGTCACTGAGGTTATTTAGTTTTGTTAACCTTGTATGGGTAAGTTAGTATGCCAGCATTTGGAAATGTAAACACAGTGTATAAGAACGGCACAGTCTCAATGCACCAGCATGTGGGGAGGGCGCTAGCTAGCAGCAGTCACTGCACAATGTTCATTTCTCTTGTTATAGATTTGTTACAGTCTCAGTTTTACTGAGGAATTCTTATTAGCACAACAGTTGCCTTAACAATTTTCACAAAAACAAGTCAACCAAATACGGGCGTTTGAAAGTTTAACTCACAATGTAGTACGCTACCTTAAAGGTGGCTTCCATAACATGGATGGTGGGTGAGATTCCACAGGCGGTAAAACTACTGGCTCCATGGCACAACAGGCATCCAATTGCCATCTACATCATTGGATCCAGGCCTGCCTCTGGCCTCCTCCTCCTCCTCCACCCAGGTTGGACTAGGCCTTGCAGTACCATATGGGCTGATTTCCTGTAGGGTTTGCCGGAATGGGTCCAATCTGTATTGGGGTCCAGTAGGCCAATACCTGTACCTCAACGGACAAGTCAGCTATGGAGCTGCTGAATGGAAACATGAGATGGGAGAGGGACAGTTCTGGCTGGGAAAACAGAATAAATAAAACAAACCAGAGGTTTAATGATGGAATTTACAATATGTTCTTTTTCTTCTAGTGACACTGGCAGAGACTGCGAGCAACAGCCTACAGGTATTCCCAGGGCATGATAACTGGAGTCCTGTTCCTCCTCCGCCCCTTCCACATACCAATCTTCTCCCCCTGCCACACACCACCGGGGTCTCTGGTAGTGCTGGGTAAGAACAAACCATCGGTATTTGGGGGGGGATAAGCTATCAATATTTGGAGGATGTCAGAGGAAGTGTTTCCTTGCTTGTTTTGATGGATATCATTTCTGAATAATGAGATGGGCCAAATAAATGCAAGAGTCTGGAACTGATGGGAAGAACTTTTACTCCCAAAACTGGGGACTTGGATTTCCAAAACTGGTGTTTTTGCTGACCCATGGGTACTTGTCAAGAGACCCCTTGAATTATAATTTCCCAACTTGCATCATGGAAACTCTCAGTGGATATTTGGGGGGGAGGGGGTGCTTGCAGAATGCCAGCCTTTTTCAAGCATATGTTGTTTGTTCAGGTTTGACCAGCTGGTATACAGTCCAGTGGGCAGTTCTTGGAATCATTACAGCAAATAGCTTCATGTCTGTCCATTCTGTTGAGTAGACATGCCAATGGCCCTTTACTGGGAATCAATCAGGGACCTTCAGTCCCGCATGTAGCAACCCTATATTAAAGGAATAATCACTGAGAAGTCAGTCATTTCCAAGGGATTAATGACCAGTTGGGGGATCCACCTTCTTCCAGCCAGTCATTAATCCAAGGAAATAACCAGCTTCGAATTTCCATTCGCGATTATAAATCTAATCGCAAGAACAACTTTCATTTTTGCCATTTTTTTTTTTTTTAGTTTTAGCCATATGGCATGAGCCGTGTATGCCGCACAGTATCAGTTGGTAGCTGGATCAGTCGTTTCTCAGACGTTAATGACCGATTCACTAGCCAAACAGGAGCCTCGCTAGGATCATGAATAATTACTTAGTCTTATAATGTACTGTACATGAGAAAAGGTATCTGTGCAAAAGTGGGCTGTGTAGTAGTGAAATCTGTAAATAGAAACTCAGAAAATGGCCAACAGAAGAAGGTCTTGAAGTCTATCCAGTCTGTCGTGGGAGGTCATACATGCCCCTCGCAGGGAATCATGACTGACCTCTCCCCCTCCCCTGCACCCCCGTTCCCTTGACCAGCCCTTTGTGCCTCTCACACCCTCTGTTAAAGCTCTCCACCATTTTCACACTGCCAAAAAAAGGGACCTTGCGCACTATGGGATGGATTTTTAAAAGCTGAGGTTTGCATCCCTCAGAGTGATGATGTAAAGCACTAACTGGGAAAAAATCACAAAGTTTGCTATTTTTCAAAAGGCAGCTCAGTGCAAACTTTGAGTGCTCAAAGCATGTGTTTAAAATAGTGCTAGAGTACAATGGACAGTGCAAATCAAAGCACTAACACATGCTCAGGCACAAAGAAACCCCTCTGCTGGTCTCAGAAGTGTATCACGCTCAACAGAAACAAGCATTTGTCAATGCCAAATGTTCGCCGTGTACACTGGTGTCATGGGGGGAAGGGGATATTTGAAAATGGCTTCAATGAAGTTGTTTGTGAGGTGAGATCCCTAAAAACATATATTGAAACTTTGGGCAAAAATATTAAAAAATAGCCAAGTTATGCTACTAAGTTGAAAACTCTATTGAAGTACATTGAAGCGCTTGCTTCAGTTCGTGGTTGGACTTTGAAGAGTGAAGACGTGCCTGCATTCCAAGGTAGACTATGGTGACGGACCTCCGGTGGATCAGTATGGGGTACGGGGGTGTGAGGTGGTGGGTCCTGAGTGGGAGGGTACGGGGGTGTGAGGTGGTGGGTCCTGAGTGGGAGGGTAGGGGGTTGGTTAACGACAAAATGGACAACAATGGAAGTTTTCCTTTTTTACAGGTAAAGAAATGACAAGGGACTGTTTTCTTTTTTTCAGGGAGTTTGCTGAACGGATGAGGACACTGGGGGATTGGACACCCCCAGTGTCTGTATACTGTTTGGGGGGTTACAGAGCAGACAACAATGGACAGACAGATGAGGACACTGAGGGAATGGGCACCCCCAGTGTCTGTATACTGTTTGGGGGGGGGTTACACAACGGACAATGATGGACGGTCTATTTTTTGTGTATAAAAAACAAGCATTTGTCAATGCCAAACATTTGATGTATTGAAATGTCTACCTCTGCACCTTGTTTATGCCCTTGAGGTACTTGAACATATCTATCATGTTCCCCCACTCCCTTCTTTCCTCCAATAAGTACATGTTGAGGTCCTTTTAATCTCTCCTGATATGTTCTGTGTTGCAAGCCATGTACCGTGCCATCTTGGTTGCCTTTCTGTGGACTGCCTCCACCCTGTCAATGGCCTTGCACATTTGTAACCTCCAGATTTGCACACAGTACTGTAGGTGAGGCCTCACTAGTACATTATACAATGGCATCACCACCTCACGCCTTCTGCTAGTGATACCTCTGCCTATGCACCCCAGCGTGCCACTGGCTATCCTTGCAACATTTGTGCTCTGCTTTGACACCTTTAGGTCATCAGAACTGAAAACTCCTAGGTCCCTTTCTTCCTTGGTGATAATTAGCACCTCCACCCCATCCTGTAACTCTCCCCAGGTTTCCCTCTTCTCAGGTGCATTATTTGGGCTTTTATTTGTCCATTTATTTATTTATTTATTACTAGGATTACAAATACCTTTCAACCAAGGGTTCTTTTACAAAGGTTCCGCGTCAGCAATGGGTGCAAGCAAAACAGTGGTAAGATACAGTACAGGGTCAGGAGGTTAACATAGAAGTAAGCAGAGGTAAGATACAATACAGGCCAAGAGGTTAACTGAGTAGCAAACGACAATACATGTGTATAGACTAGCACAGTAGCAAACAGTCAGTGGCAAATATCAATGTACAATTATAGCTTCTTTGCACTGAACCTCAGTTGCCACTCCTCACACCATATTTTAAGCCTCTCCATGTCCCTGCTCATTTCCTCCACCCTTTCTGGAGTATTCACTCTGTTGCAGATGTTGGTGTCATCTGCAAACAGGCAGACAGACCTTTCCTTCTAGTCCTTCCACAGTATCTGTAGTGAACACATTGAACAGGACTGGTCCCAGGACTTATCTCTGAGGTACCCTGCTGATCACCCCCTCTCCCTGGATTGGCTCCCATTACCACCACCCTCTGCCACCTGTCCATCAGCCAGTTTTTAACCCAGTTTATCAGCTTGTGCCCCATTGCCAGACTACTCATTTTGTTAATCAGCCTTCTGTGTTGGACGTTGTCAAAGGCTTTGCTGAAATCAAAGTAGGTGACATCAAATGTCCCTCCCTAATTTACTTCCTTAATGAGACATTAGGGTTTCCAACCCTAACGCCCCACCCCCACCCAGCAGAGACTGACAGGCATTGGGGGTGTCCCTATGGGTCATCAGCCATAATGCTCATGCCATTCCACCCCCACCCTGCAGTCAATCACAGGTGTCACAGTGTACCTTGAGGTCTTCGGCCCTAATGCTCACCCCATTCCATAGTGAAATAAGCTGAGATGGGTGCGGTATAGGAGAATGGGGTGAACGTTTGGGCCAAAGACTCCAAGCACACCCTGATGCCTGTCACTGGCTGTAGGGTGGGGATGGGGGTGGAAAGGTGTGAGCATTATGGCCGACAACCCCAAGGTACACGCCCGACACCTGTCAGTCTCTACAGGGTGGGGGGTGGAGTGTTACAGTTGGAAACCGTAATGCCCCAAATGTTTGTTGGTATTTTCACTCCAAATTTTCAACATGGGCTTTTTGGGACACCACCTCATGAACAGTGGCACTATCATTTCATTACTGAATCCCAAAAGGTGATTTCACGCAGCAACTGCACCTTCGGTGCCACAGGTGCTAAAACACATTTTGGGCAGGATGTGAAAAATGACAGTTGTACTCTTCATGAGGAGGTGTGAAAAAATGTCAATGTTGAAAATCTGGAGTGAAAATATGAGAAATTGGCAAAGTTACAAGCGTGCATAGAAACTGTGCAACGCATGTCAGTAACACAGTCATTTTTTGGAATTTTTTCACCAAATTTTCAACATGTGCTATTTGGAGCATCCCCTCATGAACAGTGGCACTATGATTTTGTTACCTCATCCCAAAAGTTGATTTCATACAGTGACCGCGCCATTCTGCGCAACTGGTGCGAAAATACATTTCAGGCAGGATGTGTAAAATGACAGCTGTACTTTTCATAAGGAGGTATGAAAATGGCAATGTTGAAAATCTGGAGTGAAAATATTAAAATTGTCAAAGTTACGAACATGCGTGGAAACTACTTGTAACCTGCTAAATAGCACTTGCAGTCATTGGAATTTTTCACCAAATTTGCAACATGGGCGTCTTGGGACCCACCTCTCATGAACAGTGGTACTGTCGTTTCATACTTGGTCCCAAAAGGTGATTTGGCATGGCGACAGGTAGAAATCACCTTTGAACCGAGAAGACAGAAATGACAGTGACATGTTCATGAGGTGGGGGTCTCAGGAACCCTATGTTGAAAATCTGGGGCCAAAATTCTAAAATGGCTGAGCAAGCAACATAAGTTGAAACCTATTGATCCCATTATACAGCTTACCTTTCATTCTTTCAGTTTGCCTGTTGGCTTTGAAGAGTGCAGGCGTGTTCCACTCTGCAGAAGATCACATCCACTGACCTCGGGGTAGAGTGGGGGATAAGGGAGGTGGAGTGCGAGAGGAAGGTGCGGGATGGGGGAGGGGATGGGGAGATATGAGGGGCGGTTTCGTTTTACAGGTGTAAAAACATAAAAGACCACGAGGAAGGTTTTATTCATTTACAGGTAAAAAAAAATAAATAAATATAAATTTAGGCACACTGGGGTGGGCTCCCAGTGTGCCACAATAGTGGTGGGGAGGGGGGATGCCAACACGGGGATTGGGCACCGTGATGTCGGCTAGGGATATAGACGGGTTGGGGGGGCGCATCCGACATCGGGAGTGGGCATCCTGGTGTCGGAAAGGAAAAGGGGAAATTGTTTAACCAGGAAAGACACACTAAGCCACAGTTGAAGGGCTCACATTTCAAAGGACAGGGCCGTGCGCAGCATCGGCTCCGTCCTTTGAAATGTTTGCCAAGACCAGCCCCCTCAGCAAACCAGTGTCACCAGGACACTGCCTGCTGATTTTGCCAGCCACAGACTGGCCACTGCAGCACTGCTGGCCATTGGGCTAGCACCCCTCACACCTCTCTCTAACAACTCTCATATCAACATTTTCATCTGCGCTTGTGCTCACGATGAACATAAAATTGTGTTACAGGGATATACCGCAGCAGCTAGGGTGTCCCAAAGGTGTTTGTTCAGTGGCACGAAGTTGCTGTTTTTAACTGTCTATATGCAAATGACTTCAGTTCCCATGGAAAGCCCTAACAGGTAATAAGCATCTCATGATGGGCTCATTACAACTGATGAGTAGCACTTTGCTCCTTGGATTGCGATGGGGCTGTGAACCCTGTTGGGATCCCCACAGATACCAGTTCTGTAGATCCATTGTTAGGATATGTTTTTCTGTTGCAAGTCTGCAACATATTTACTTCATTCAGCCTAGCTGATATCTAACATCTTGTTTCCAGTGGTATCCTGTTTCTATCTATATGAACATACAAAAACGCATGTAGAGAATGGCCAATAAGTCTATCAAGTCTGCCCGAGTGTGCAGCTCACAGTGTAATGCTACTGCAGCTGTCCCCCCCACCCCACTCAATCCCCTCCCTTCATCCCCTCTTCTGGTCCTATCCCCTGTCATGTTCTTTCTCGTACTGACACTGTCCCTGACTCTGTCCCATCCCCGCTTAAAGTTGTCCACTGTCCTCAGTTCGATTAACTCCTCTGGCAGTGTGTTGCATCTAGCCACCACTCTTTCTGTAAAGTAATGCCTCCTTATCTCCCTCCTGAACCTCCCCCCTTCCAACTTCAAGACTGTACCCCTTCATGACCGTTCCCCATTCAAGCAGAACAAGCCTCCCTCTCCGACTTTGTTTATGTCTTTTAAGTATTTAAAGGTCTCTATCATGTCCCCTCTTTCCCTTCCATCCTCCAGTGAGTACATGTTGAGCTCCCTCAGTCTTTCCTCATATGTCATCTCCCCTAGTGCCATTATCATTTTTGTTGCCCTACGCTGCACCCCCTCCAGTAGTCTCACACCCTTCTTGAGGTAAGGGCACCTGTACTGCACACAGTACTCCAAGTAGGCCTCCCCAGTGATCTATACAAGTGCAGGATGACCTACTCTTTCCTGGAGGTGATGCCCCAGGCAATGTACCCCAGCATCCTATTTGCCCTTGCTGCCACCCTCCTACACTGCACTGATACCTTCATGTCCCCTGTGAATAGTATCCCTAGGTCCCTCTCCTCCTTTGAAACTCATACCTGCACTCTCTCCAGTCAGTAGCTGGTCTTAGGTTTTCTGGCCCCGAGGTGCTTGACCTTGCACTTCTTAGCACTGAGCCCCAACAGTCTCTCTTCTGACCATAGCTGGAGTTTAGCTAGATCCTCCCCGGGTGCCTGCCTCCCATCCTTACTGTCCACTTTTGCACAAATCTTCATGTCATCGGTGAACAAGCTGATCTTACTCCTGACCCCCTCTGCAATGTTCCCTGTGAAGACTACGAATAAAACAGGGCCTAACACTGAAACCTGCAATACCCCACTGGTTATGGGTCTTGGCTTGGATGTGTCCCCCCTTACAACTACCCTCTACTGTCTACCCTGAAGCCAGCTCCTAATCCACCCCACTAGTTTCTCCCCTGCCCCACAGTCCCTCCACTTGCCCAGTAACCTCCCATGTGGCACAGAGTCAAAAGCTTTGCTGAGGTCTAGATACAGGACATCTACAGCATGGCCCTCGTCAACCGCCCTAGTTACCCAATCAAAGAAATCCATCAGGTTGATCTGGCAAGATCTTCCTGAAACAAACCCAAGCTGTCTCTCATCCTGTAGTTCATCAATATCCAGAAAGGTTATCAACTTTTCCTTCAGAATGGTCTCCATCAACTTCCCCACTATAGAAGTCAAGCTTATCTGTCTGTAATTACCCAGTTCGTCCTTGAGCCCACTCTTGTGTAGGAGCACCATGTGAGCCATCCTCCAGTCCCTGGGCACATTCCCCATTTTCAAGGAGATGTTAAACAGGTCTGACAGAGGGCCTGCCAACACCTGTGCCAGTTCCTTCAGAACTCTTGGATGTACATCATCTGGTCCTGGTGCCTTGTCCACCCACAAGGCTTTAAGGCCTTTTAGAACACTATCCTCCTAAATGACCCTATCTGTTACCTCTGTTCCCCCCCTTTCCTCCTTTCCCTTGTGGTATTGGTCCATCCTTTTCTTTCATGAACACTAAGTAGAAGTAGTCGCTGAGTACCTCCGCCTGGTCTTCTCCTTTTTCTGCTCATCCCTCCTCCCTCTTGAGTCTAACAATGTTGTCCCTACAACTCCTCTTCTCCCTTATGTAGTTGAAGAACTCCTTTTCCCCCTCCCTGATCCCCTGAGCCAATTTCAGCTCTCTTGCTGCTTTGGCTGCCTTGACTGCCCTACTCACTCCTCTAGATGTCTTCGAGTACACCTCCTTGTCTTCTTCTCCCTCAGATTTTTTGAACCTGTTAAAGGCCAGTCTCTCATCCCTCATCTTTTCCTCCACTTCTTTGCTGAGCCAGCTAGGTTTCTTGACCTGGTCTACTTACTCTGAGACTTGGTACACATGTTTATGGCCTCGTTCAGACCCTTCTTTATGACTGACTGTCAAAACCCCACTCAGCAGGTCAGCCCTCTACTCCCAAAGTGCCAACCTCTGAGCTTAGTATTGTGAACAGTTAACAGAACAGGGTAATCCTCCTGTCTGTTTTGTGGGTTCGAGTCACCTTTTGACCCAAGTTCTGGAGGGATTCAAACTGTTAACCTCTTGCTAGCGTACCCAATTGTTGGGCTCAGATAATCTGCTCTTTGGGGAAATGCCAGATATCTTTTGCCACGGGCACCCAACTAGGTATTACAAAATGAACCCTTAAAACTCTATGCAAGACCTTAGAGAAACTCTTACCTGTTTCCCAATTTGGTATCACAATAAGCTTAAGCACGGTGTCAGCTTTAACCATCTAAGCTTCACTTACAAAAAAAAAGAAGTTTCAAGGCATACCAGGTAGTTTCTGTTTTTTAAAACATGCATCTTTACCTTAAAAAAGATAAAAAATAGGTAAACAGTAAATACAGAACAAAATATCCCAACACATACAATCTTAAAAACAAAACAAGTTTAAAAGTGCAAAATTCCTACCAACCATTAAATTTATTTATCTAAGGTATTTCTTATAATCTTTCAGTGCTCTTAGATGTTCCTTCACTCAGTCCACATATATGAATGTATATGTCTCTAAAGGTCAGCTACAGCATACTTAAAAACAGTCTTGAGCCGGCCTTCTCTCTGAGGTCACCTAGCTCCTCCTCGGTCTATTAAAATTTATATTTACAGCACAGGATGTCCTAATAAGGTATTTTAAAATATAGGTGACATCAGCGAACCGCCTCTCTTCGTATGACTTCCCAATCTAGTCTGTGATCTGCTAGCATCTCCTTTCATCCAGGAGCAGTCTCCTGCTTCATAAAGACATGAAAGAATCTTTTGATGAAATTAACTGGCTTCCTCTGAAGATGCCCAAACAAATGCATATGCCCCTTCCTCTTTACACCAAGTGCAATCAAAGGATTTACCTGAGGGCATTATAAAATGCATAGTTTAGCTACTGATTTCAAAGCAACTGACAAGTTAGTTGCATTCCAGATATCTGTAGTTTAACCTACGTCCTGTCCTTTGAAATTATACCTGGGGGGGTTCTGATGTGCCATTTCAGGAAGACAGTATTTTCTCCTGACAGACAATCCCACTACATATTTCATATTGCAAAAATCATAGTGTAATCAGAACCAGCTGTCCAAGTGTCACATTGACCACTTCTGTTCAGCATCCATCCCTGGGCTAATTCCAGCAAGATGCCCCTCTAGGATGCTGCTGATCCTGGCAAAATCTGCCTTCCTGAAGTCAACCACTCTCATCCTGGTCTCAAGGTTAGAGGAATGGTCAAATGTATGGCAGCTTAGATTCAATGCTAAGAAGTGCAAGGTAATGCACATGGTTAAACAAAAACCCAAGGGAAGAGTACACAATGGGGGGTGAGATACTAACAACAACAAAAATGGAAAGGGACCTGGGGGTAGTCATATCAGATGACTTAAAGGTGGGCAAGCAATGTGAGGGGGCAGCAAGGAGGGCTGGGGGGATACTGGGATGCATAGGGAGAGGCATCACCAGTAGAAAACAGGAAGTTGTTATTCCTCTGTACGGACAGCTGGTGAGACCCCATCTGGAGTACTGTGTGCAGTTCTGGAGACCCAATCTCCACAAGGACATAGACAAGATGGAAGCTGTTCAGAGGAGGGCAACTAAAATGGCGCAGGGTCTGCACCAGAAGACATATGAAGAGAGACTAAAGGAGCTTAATATGTATAGCCTTGAGGAAAGGAGGGAGAGGGGGGACATGATAGGAACTTTCAAGTACCTCAACGGAATCAACGAAGTCCAAGAGGGTAGCATCTTTCAAAAAAAGAGGTGTGCAAGAACAAGGGGGCACAATTTGAAGATGAGGGGGTGGCTCAGAGGTAATGTAAGGAAGTATTTTTTCACAGAGAGGGTTGTGGATGCATGGAATGACCTTCCGGAGGAGGTTGTGGAGTCAAAAACAGTGGTTGAATTCAAGCATGCATGGGACAGCCATAAGGCAATTCTAGGGGTTGGGGGTAGAAAGAGTAGGCTGCTGGTTAACTAGGATCTACAGCTTATCCATTAGGTAGGGAAATGGGCAGACTGGGTGGGCCAAGCGGTCCTTATCTGCCGTCAAATTCTATGTTTCTATGTTAACCGACTCCCTCCCTGTGTTGAGGAAGAACCACATTGAGTGCTGGTCACTTCCTGCTAGTGGGTCCTGTGCGACCACATCCTGGACATGGTCTGCTTTTGCTAATACAATATTCAGTATGTTCCCCTCCCTGGTAGGCTCCGTCACTCCCTGCTCTAGGTAACTGTCCTGGATAACCTCAAGCACTACCTGCTCCCTGGTGTTTGTGGTAGTCACGGTCCACCAGTCAATCCCAAGTAAGTTGAAGTCACCCACTATAACCGTACTGCCTTTGCCACTGACCTTCCTGATTTGCTCCCCCAGCTCCCTGTCAATCTCCTTGTTTTGTGAGGGTGGCCTATACACCACCCCCAACCTAATCTTCTTGCCTTTGGAGCTTTGGAGCAGTACCCATATAACTTCTGGCCTCCCCTCTTCCCTGGTACACAGTATCCCATCCCTAACGTAAATAATCACCCCACCTCCTCTTCCCCCCCGTCTTTGAGGTACACCTTGTATCCAGGGATTGTGAGATCCCAATCATGGTATTAGGTGGCCTAGGTTTCCAAGATAGCAGAAATATCTATCTCCCCTTCCGCCATCATTGTCTGGAACTCTGCTACCTTGTTTGCCAAGCTCCTTGCATTCAAGGATACAACATTCCACCTAGTGCCTTGCCCCTCCTCTCCCTGTCCCTTCCCCCTACTTTTATTCCTTGGTAGATTCCCTTCCCTCCCTTCCTCTCTGTCTGGGGGGGGGGTGAGGCCTTCCGGTCTGCCCTGCTCGGTGACTCATTTTTGTAGTCCCCCTCTCTTCCTCAGTTTAAAGTTATTTTAGTTTTAAGGTATTTCTCCAGCCCCAGTTTCAAAGTCCCCGTACCCTCGCTGCTGAGATGCAGCTTATCCCATTCCACAGCAGGGTATACTGGAGAACTGAGAGGGTAGATGATATGCTCAAGGTCACACAGTGAGTATTTGGCTCACAAGCAACACCAAAACACATGCTCACAAACTTGAGCAGGTGATGAACCAAAACTAAAAATGAACAAAGACAAAAGGCAGAGATCTATTCCAGTGAAAACAGCGCTGGGGGTCAGTGCTGTTTTCACTGGAATGCATCTCTGCATGGATAACACTACATTAGTGAACATCTTTCTTATTTCACAATTGGGTACTGCCTTTTATCTTCTATTGTGTTTGGCTCAGCTGTGTTTTGATCCCATCCACTTCCCTAGTGCTAGTGGTACCCCACTTCCTTACCCACGATCCCAGTATTACCGTATAGTGTATGGTGGAACGTCGTTCTCCACCGAAATCAATCGTTTTCCAAACCTTGTAGTCACACAGTAGTGACGATCACAGAGCAGCAGAACTATTAGTCTCACTGCACTGCGCACGTCACAAACCATGTCCTCGAGCACAATTTGACAGTTAGGGTTCATTCATTTGACAGTACAGGTAGCGTTAGCAGCAATGTCGGTGGCGGTACTTTCAAAGCCACTTTCTGTGAATTGCTGTGCTGTTCCGGGTGCTGCTGTATGTGAGTTTTCAAAAGTTTAAATGTTAATCTAAACATTTCAAGCGTGAAACCCAAAGAATGTAAATTTAAGTTGTTCCAGTAACCAAGTAAACATTTTTGTAAGCAGTAATACAAAGTAGTGATTGTTTTTTTTGTCAGAAAACACCGTTCCACCATACACTATAAAGAAAAGTGCATGGGGAACGGTTGACAACAGGACTTCTTCCACCTCCTTGGCACTATGACAGCGGCTTACCTCTCAAGCTGCGCTCTCGAGGTAACCGTTATCTGAATAATACCTTGTTAACAACCGTTCCCCACGCACTATCCTATATATATCTTTGATTAAAAGCCGCAGCTTTTTTTACCAACAGCGCTGCTGAAGCCGTGGCTTATGATTGAGGGCGGCTTATATTCGAGGGTGGCTTGTAATACAAATTGTCAGTTTGGCAATCGGCTAATCGACCACTTGAAAGGAAATGACGAGGTTTAAGAGAGCCATTGTGATCAGCTGCATTTCGATAGAGAACCAATTCAAAAATCTTAAAAACGACCACAGACAAAGTGTCTGCACATTCAGTATATGTCTATGGGTGTCTAAATCCAGAGGTAGGGGCAACAGAAAGCCATTTATTCAATATTTTAATTTCATCTGGAGTGAGGTTATGTGAGGGTAAGTTAATAATATTGGAATAAACATACATTTCCTTCTTCTCTGCTTCTGTAGTTTGGGCTGCAGCTGTTCGGCTTCCTTTTTCCACCGTTCCATCTTGCATCCTGGTTCTCCTCTAAAAAACTAGAGGAAGAGTTCTCCCCATCTGTCTCCAGTCCTGAACAAGTTAAGTTCACTACTGGGTCTTTTCAAAATGGATCTGGGTCCCAATTGGCTGTGTCCCTTCCTTAGAACTTTCCGACTCCAAAACTACTTCTTTAAGTTGCAGTTCCCGATTGACTTATTTCTGTATTTCTGCCAAGTCCTCTAAAATAATGTTAATTATTCATTTATTTTAAGTCACGCCTATAGATCGAGGGTGGCTTTTATTAGGAAATGTCTGATAATAGGTACGGCTTATATTCGAGGGCGGCTTTTGTTGGAGAGCGGCTATTAATCAAAGATATACGATATATACAGTTTACGCTCTGATAATCTAGTGTCTGTTCTCCCTCCCATCCCAGTAGCCACCAACCCTTCTGTGTCCCCAAGACAACTGCTGGCATTAACCCTCTGTCCACCTCCGTTGCTGGCCACTGTCTGTGTCACAAGCTCCTTTTGCTTGTTCTATGCCCTAGGCACAGTATCAACATTGTGCCGTACAATATTCATTCAATTTTTATATATGTATTTATTGGAGTCTCGGATTACAACCTATGAGCTCATAGCTCATTTACATAGGTTCCACGTCAAGTACATAGACAAACGACAAACATGAGTATACATAAGATAAGTGTAAGTGGGGCAACATTGGTATCAGGGAACATTACACGTTTTACATATAGTTGATTGGGTAACTTACATCGAGTTGTACATTTTGACAATGGGTAAATCCAGTAGACACAGTTGTAACAGCTGAGAAAGTATCTTACTCGAGTCAATACATTGGAGTGACATAATTCGGGTTGAGCAGTGGGGTGCACTTGTAGATAAGGAGAGAAGGGGATTAGATGAGGAGCAGAGGGTAGAGTGGGGAAAGGACGGTTTGTAAATGCTGGAGGAGTGCAGGGCGTTGTAGAGAGGGTTACAGGTAGAGGAGGGGGGAGGTAAACTGGGGAAGGAGTCATTGAGCAAGAAAGGGTTTGTGAAAGGGGTGGAGTGAGAAGGTAGGGAGAGAGAGCAGTGAGGAATAGTGGGTGGGAGGCAGTACAGGGGAGGGAGGGTGAGGAATTGACGTAGATAAGTATCATAACTGAGAAGCTGTAACAAAGTGCAAGTTGGGGTAATGCATTGGGATAGAACAAGCAAAAAGAGTTTATGACATAGACAGCAACAGACAGCACAGGTAAGTGGAGGGTAAATACACAGATACATAGAAGTTGTCGGCAGATAAGAACCTCTTGGCCCACCCAGTCTGCTCTACCAGTGCCTTATATGAGGCCCGCTGTCCAAACTGAACTCTGGAGCACCCCCTTCTTGCTTACAGGATACCCTTGTGTCTGTCCCACTCCTTCTTAAATCCCGTGACTGTTTTTGCCCCCATCACCTCCTCTGGAAGGCCATTCCAAGCAATCACCACCCTCTCAGTAAAAAAACACTTTCTCATGTTACCCCTGAGCTGTCCTCCCTACAATTTCATACTGTGCCCCCCTTGTCTTTGAGCATCTCTTACTTTGGAAGATGCTCCCTTTCTGTCCACTGTCTATACCAGTGAGGAATTTGGATGTCTCTATCATGTTCCCCCTCTCCCTCCTTACCTCCAGAAAATACATATTTAACTCCTTTAGTCTTTCCTCATAGGTCTTCCCATGCAGGCCCTGCACCATTTTAGTTGCCCTTCTCTGCACCACCTCCACCCTATGTTCTTTCTCAGATGG
Organism: Neoceratodus forsteri; assembly: GCA_016271365.2. NCBI lineage: Eukaryota > Metazoa > Chordata > Ceratodontiformes > Ceratodontidae > Neoceratodus > Neoceratodus forsteri. Next base: position 72,642,384 of record CM057458.1, on the reverse strand, counting down.
GGCCTCCAGAACTGGATGCAGTACTCGAGGTGAGGTCTCACCAGTGTCCCATACAGGGATAAAATCACCTCCCTCTTTCTACTTCTGATACTTCTCCCTATGCATCCAAGCATCCAGCTAGCTTTTCACACTGCCTAGCCTCTTTTAAGTCATCTGAGATGATTACTTTCAGGTCTCTTTCCTGCTTCGTGACTGTCAGTTCCTCCGCTACTAGTATGTATGTTGCCCCTGGGTTCTTGTGCCCTATGTGCATGATCCTGCACTTTTTTGCATTGAGTTCCAGCTGCCATGCTTTAGACCATTCCTCCAGTTTATTAAGGTCCTCCCTCATCTTTTCAACACCCCCTTCGGCATGTCCACCCTGTTGCATACCTTTGTGTCATCCATGAGTAGGCATACCTTCCCATCCAGCCCCTCTTCAATGTCTCCCTCTTCCTTTCAAGAGTGTTCCTTGTTTACCACCACCCTTTGGCTCCTGCCAGTAAGCCAGTTTTCCACCCACTTTACTGTTTTAGGACCCACCCCTAGGCTGAACAGGTTGTTTATCAGTCTTCTATGAGGGACAATGTCGAAGGCCTTTCTGAAGTCCTGATAGGCCACGTCCACTGCCCCGCCCTGATCCACCACCTCGGTCATGTAGTCAAAAAACTCTGTTAGGTTGGTCTGGCAGGACCTCCCTCTTGTGAATCCATGTTGTCCTAGGTCCAGCAGGCCACTCGTATCAAGGTATTCATTCCTTTCCTTCAGCAGTGATTCCATTACCTTGCTCACTACTGAAGTCAGGCTGATTGGCCTGTAATTTCCAGCCTCCTCCCTATTACCACCTTTGTGGTAAATACCAGCTTACATCTTGGGGCTACAAAGGGGTGGGGGGCTATCAGGAGGGAGTAGGGACACTAGACTACCAGGGAATCATTCTAATTAATTTGGTTATCAGGACTAGGAAGGGCTAGTCAGGGTTTCATTGTTTTAAAAATGCAGGACCATTGACACATTGTTTTGGAAGCGTTGTCATTAGTGCATTGTTCTGGAAGCATTAACTAGTGCTGCACTGGCAGCCTGCAGCGCTTCCAGGAACCATTTAAAATATCAGTGCGTTAGCCGGCCCAGTGGTGCTGAGGGCTGAGGCGCTGCACGCCTTATCTTGTGCTATGCTGGCAACCCAGGTTCGGGAATGACCTTGGGCCTTCGAGGTGCTGGCACGGAGGAAGAGTCGAAGCAAGATTGAGCTGGGGTAGACAGCACTCCTCTCCTGGGGGTGGTTGTCTGCTCCCCTGGTAGTTCTGCTTCCACCGGGTGGAGGTCCAGTGGGAAGCATAGGTGAGGGTGGGCAGCAGTGAATGTCAGGGGTTTGGCCGGAAGGGGCCGAGCCGGTACCCAGTGTGCGCATGTGCCTCCACACACGAGCATGTACGTGTCTGCCGGGATCCCGGGTCTGGGGCACAAAAACCGGGGAAAAACACCAAAAAATTACATTAAAAAACAAAATACCAGTGCGCTTAGCTGTCCTGGTGGTTCAGCAGTGATAATATGCCCCATCACGCTGGCAACCCGGGTTCAAATATGAACACAAGCCGCATGTGGGTCGGCCAAAGGGAGAAGATCAAGCATCCCAGGGACTGCTGTCCTCTCCGAGGGATGGGGGGGTACAAGCACTCCATTCCCATGAATGGGGGGGGGTAGAACCACTCCACTCATCAACTGCCATCTAGCAGAGGCTAGGCGGCACGGCAGCAAATTGGCATGGGGGAGGGCCGCCAGCAGGCATGTGTCTACACGCACATGCATTGGCATCATTGCACGCTTGGCAGCCAAGGACAAAATGGAGGAAAAACAGCTGTCCATACAGAAAGATTGTTCAGTCTGCTGTAGCCCCTTCACCCAACAAATCAGCCCCCTCCTCAGGAGCAGTATCTGGAGTGTGCTCCAGAGGGATCTGGCCAGCCCTGATGTCCCCATAACAAGGGGCAATCCCTGAAGAGGAAGGTAAGTCCTAGGGATCATGGGGTAATGGGATAGGTGAACCAAAATCCAACAGGGGCTAGTCGGTGCATCTGGAGATAAAAAGCTTTATCAGAAAAAAAAAAAATACCAGTGCAGCCTGTATGCATCGAGGAGCCCCCATTTGCATGGGCTCATTGGTGTCTGCAGCACTGGTGCCCTAACAGCTTAGCGATGCACTAAATGGCTTTCTAACAACAGCAGCAGATTCACTAACAGGCTGTTAGCAGTGCTACTAGCATTTAGCATGGCTATAATTCTGTTAGCATGGTGCAATTTTTTTGTTTTTAAACCTAGAGGTGAAAAGCTCCTTAAACCGCTACCAGTCTACTGAGCCATCCAGTTCCTCTAGGGTCTGAATTCTTAAACAGCTGCTAGAAATGTGAAAAATAAAATATTTAAACACATTTTAGCTCACATCACATTTGTCTGTATTTCCTCTTTCTCCATATTCTTTATTTAGGGTATTTGTACTAAAACAAGATCTTTGTCCCGACGAGTACATCTCCTCCTGCTGTTGGTTCCCTCCTTGAAGTCATAATCCACAGCTTTTGAAATCATTATCAGTTACGAAACTGCAGACTGTGAAGTCATTATCAGAAGTCTTCAGGTGAGGAATATGCAGCGGATTAGAGGAACTCCAAGGGGCAATGATTCTAGTTTTATACAAATTTACTCAGTGATAAAGAATAAGGAGAAGGTAACTATGGAAAATGTATAATTTATAGGCTGAGGCGCTGTGTTAATGTTATATTATACAAAGTTACTCTGAACCAGAACTGAGTCCTGATAAAGGATTTGCACCTTCAGGAGTTTTCCCATTCCTAGTCAGGCAGTAATGCTTGGATAATTAAGTGTAAGGCTAGTGTTGATGAGATAATGGGCCCCGGATATATTACAGAATCTAGAAACTAGGAATCCCAACTGCCGGGAGACCGTGTATAACATACCAAAATTCCGCAGACCACATGGTACAACAGCCCAATACAGCAAGAGGTGAAACTGGGCTGTTGCACCATAAAAAACATACAACTCGGGGAGCTTTGCCCCCGCACCCCAATAATTAAATATACATCCTCCGAGGCTGACGTACCTCAAGGATGTGGAGAAACACCATTGCTGGTGAAAGTCCTTACCAGCACACCCGGAAATCCTGACCAGCACACTCAGGAATCCCAACACTGCCCTCATTGGGCACAATGCTCAGGATGCCAGCTGTCATCCTCCTGAACGTCTCGGGCTTGTGAACTCAGGGAATTCGGTGTCGGGATTTCATGTTTCAGTCCTTTAAATGGATACCTGGGTGACACATTCCCAAATGACGGTAGATGTATTTTTGTGTTGCTTGCACGCATGTGCAAGAAACACATTGCAGCAGTCAGCAGCTAGGGAGCAGGCCACAATGCGTCAAGAAATTCTGCCACGTCACCATGCAATCAGCTGTTTTGGTGCATTACAAGTTACCAAAACAGCTGATTGTGTGGTGTCCCCATGGTGACGGCTTCTCTGTCGGCCTCTCATAGTCCCCAGGAAGCTGATGGAAAACCGCTGCCCACCATTCAGTGTGCCTTCCTGGTAAAACATTTCAATAAATAATAAAAAAAGGTGACGGGGTGCCCAGTCCCCCTGTCGGCATGACCCCTTCCCCAGTTCATTTGCCGAATGGGTAGCCCAATCCCCGCAGCATAATACACCCCCCCCATAGCTCATGTGTCTTCCCAGCACACTATATGGCCGGCAGGGGTGCCCAATCCCCTCAGCTCCACTGCCCCAAACAAACTGCCTGGTGCCACACTGGAGACCACCCCAGTGTGGCAAAAATCCCATTGTCTTTGAAAAAAAAAAGACCTAGAAGAAAAATAAAGTCCCTCGTTGATTCTCTTGCCCCCACCCCAAACCCACACCCACCATCTGCATACCCTCCCACGCCCCAACTCACCCCATGACCCTCTGAGCCCAGCATAACGATCTTGAGTGGACCAGGAACACGTCTGCACTCTTTAAAAGCCGTCCATGAACTGAAGAAATGCCGAAGCTGTATAATGGCATAAATTTATTTTTTCAACTTTGGTGCATATCTCAGACATTTTGAAATTGTTTCACCACATTTTCAACATGGGGTTCTAGGAACCCCACCTCATGAACTCAGTCACTGTCATATTTTTATTCAGTCCCAAAAGGTGATTTCGTGGTCACTGCACGGAATCACCATTTGGGACTGATTGACCAAACTAACAGTGTCACAGTTCATGAGTAAGCCCGAAACCCTATGTTTAAAATTTAGTGAAAAATTCCCAAAATGACTGTTTTATTTGAATGGCAAGAAAGAGTTCCTCCTCACACGCCGTAACTTCGGCATTTTTAATATTACCTCCAAATGTTCAGCATTGCCATTTTACCACACCTTCTTATGAACAGTACAGCTGTCATTTTTAACATCTCACCCAAAATGTGTTTTTGCACATGTAGCACACAGTGGCGTGGTCGGTATGCAAAATCAATGCTCGGGACAGATTAAGAAAATCACAGTGACACTGTTCATGAGCAGAGTTCTTAAACTGGCTATGTTGAACATTTGGTGACAAAAGTCCAAAAAATGACTGTGTTATGAGCGTGCATTGTGCAAGTTCCACACACCCTGGTACGTTCACGAATTCATAATCTTTCAGTCCTGATTTTCAGCAGTGGCATTGTTCCACACCTCCTTATAAACAGTACAGCGGTCATTTTTCACACCCTAGCCAAAATGTGTTTTTGCGCTTCCGGTGCAGAATAGCATGGTCGCTGTGGGAAATCAGTGTTCAGGATAGATTAAGAAAATCACAGTGACACTGTTCATGAGTGGAGGTCCCAAAATGCCTATGTTGAAAATCTGCTGTAACAAATCACAAAACTAATTACATTATGGGTGTGCGTTGCGTAGTTTTTACGCATACTCGTGACTTCACCAGTTTTTTTTATATTTTCACTCCAGATTTTCAACATTGCTATTTTTTACACCTCCTCATGAACAGTACAGCTGTCATTTTTCACATCCAGTTCGAAGTGTTTTCGCACCTGTGGTGCCAAATGGTGCAGTCGCTGTGCAAAATCACCTTTTGGCTAACGAACTGATAGTGTCACTGTTCATGCGTGGGATCACAAAAGCCCATGTTGAAAACTTGGAGTAAAATACCAAGAAATGCCCAGGGTGTTAGGGTTTCGGCATCATAACGCCTACCCTGTAGGGGACTGACAGTACGTCAGGGGTGTGACTTTGGATTGCTGACAGTAACGCTCATGCCATTCCACCCCCACCCTGCAGCCAGTGGCAGGCATCGAGGTGTGCCTTGGACCCTTTGGCCCCAGAGTTCACCCCATTTTCCTATACCACACCCATTTCATTGTATTTCTTTATGGAATGAGGTGAGTGTAAAGCCCGAACACTTCAAAGCACACCTCAACACTTGTAAGTGTTGGTAGGGTGAAGTGAAATGTCATGACTGTTATGGGCAATGACCAAAAGGCACACCCCAATGCCTGTCCATCTCTGCAGGGTGGGGGTGGAGCTGGTGTCAGTTCAATACTTCACTGCCCTTCCTATACTGCATCTGTCTAACTCCTGCACTTCCACTGCTAATGACAGCAAGCAACACTTGGCATTGACAAATGCTTGTTAGTATAGTAATGTAATCCCTTCAGAACAATCATACAATACAATACAATACAATACAATATGATAAATATGATACAACCCAGTATAACATACTACAATATAATATAATACAATACAGTAAAACACAGTAATGTGCAATACAACACAGTGTGATACTATACAATACAGTATAATACTGTACAACATAACACAATAAGTATACTTAAGCACCATGCAATACAACACAGTACACTACATCACAATATATTACAATACAGTGCAGTTCAACACAGTACAATATATTTAATACAGTACACCACAATTTAATACAGTACAACAAAACAGTGCAGCACAATACAGGGAGAACAGTTCAACACAATTCACTACAATACAGAATAACAAAATACAGTACAATACAACACAATGCAATATGGTACAATAAAGTAGAACACAATACAAGACAGCATAAAAGAATACAGTAAAACGCAATACAATATAGCACAACAGTACTATACTGTACAACACAATGCAATACAATACAGTGCAACACAATACAATATAATACAGTACAGTACAATACAATAAGTGCAACACAATACAGTACAGTACAACATAACACATCAAAAAACTATACAGTGCAATCAAGTACAGTAAAGCACAATACAATACAACACAGTACAACTTAGTTTTGTATAGGGCCTTCCATACAAAGTACATGATTAAGTGCTTGACTGGAAATACAGAATATAAGGCACAGCATGAGGAATTTGGTACACTAAGTAGCAACAAGTCAAGGCAGTACCAGCTAGGGGTCAGGAAACCAAAATAAGCAAAAGGAAATCATTGACCCATTTTCTAGATTCATAGTGACTAGGAAACCCCAGATTTAATACATAACCTATCAGTCCGTTATGTGGCCTGGTCCATTCTTTCTGTCCGTGGTTTATTCCTTGCTTCTTTTTTTTTATTGCAGACACTACCCATGCCTGTGGACAGTCAATAACAACACCCTTGGTGCCTCCAACTCATCAAGTGACACATCAGAAAATACACCAAGTCAGTTCTTGCGGGGTGGTGCTACCTTACCTGCCACATCATCATCATCATCATCCTCCGCAGCAGCAACAGCAGCAGCTTTGGTCACGATGCAGGGCAATGGAGCAAGCACTATGGAAAACCACGGAGAACCTCCACACACAAGACTGTCCGTGTCCACCTGGACGGCAGTATCTTCACATTCCTTCTAACGGGAGCAGGGCTGCTGTTCCTGAGGACATGAGGATGCACAATAAGCTGCCATAGTCAAACATCAGCGACAGTCTGGAAGGTCTCAAGAGCTACGTTTGTATGAAAATCAGAGGGTAGGGATTTTGTTAGGATTACGGAGGCGGGCATTCTCTCGGGTTCTGGCATTCAGTAGAGAAGGTGGGATCAGAAAGTCTTACACCCACAACACTGGACCAAACTATGTCCATGGGAAGCCAGTGGTACAAAATGTCGGGACTCTTTTCCCCCAGATTGATTTGTACCTCTGAAGACATATGCATCATGTGATATGTGAATACGGACGCTAAGATGTCTCTACACATTTTAGGGGTGTCCCCTCATGCATATTTTGACAGAGAGGATCGCGAACCCAAGAAAAGATTAAGCCCCCAAAGGATGAGGGGCTACACTCTTAAGGAGTATAGAGATACCTTAGTGTAAATATTGATACATTATAAATTATCCAATGTATAAAAATAGTAATACGCTTGACAATGTTGTCCCTCTTACTTGCACAGCACGAGGCTCAGCATCCACAATCTCCTGATCTTACCTACTTTTTTCAGAAGCCCCCATATGATGCCTCAGTCATTAGGATGGCACCAACCTCTTCCGAGGTCCACATCCAGCATGAAGGGAGAGCCTGGGTCTGTGATGTGGGGTCTGCAAGTGGCAGGCATTAGGGTGCTGGCAGCTGAGAGTTTTTTCCTGTATGCTCTGCCCCCAGAGGATGTCAGAACTAATATCACATAATGAACAAAGACAACAGGCATGCTTGTCACCTCAGCCTGCCCTCCAGACCTGAACTGCCTGCATCACCCAGGAAGCCCCTCAGGTGTCTCTGCCGCAGTGGGTGATTCCCTCCCTTCGGGAGAAAGGGTGATATCCTTTGGTGCTCTCAGTCCTCCTTCCCTCCCTCCCCCCACAGGCCCTCCAATAACTTTGGCTCATTCTCGAACCAGGTCACTGGTGCCACAGGAAGCAGTGCTATGCCTGTGCCGTTGAGCCAGCAAACAATAACAATTAAAATAAGTATTATAAAAATAGTTAAAAAAAAATTCCCCTGTTGAGAAAGCAGAATAATCCACTTTTTTCAAAACTTAGGTGTCAGGATATCTTTTGGTTTCAAGAGGTCCTCCCACCCAAGTAAATCTTGTTGATGACTGGTTGACTCTGCGCCAATAATTTATAATTATGATGTATAAGATCAGCAAAGATACCATAGTAGAAAAAGTAAAACAATTTTTTTGTTTATTGCTAAAGCTCAACTTGCCAGTGGTCATAGACAGTAAGTGAGATCCCTGTCCCTAGCCGTGTGCCTGTTAGGCACTTTAACCGAATGGAAATGAGCTATGTTGTCCACAGAACATTGCAAGCCCGTGAAAAGCTCTCTTAAATCACGTATTGCACTTGCCTTTGCATGGAAGCAGTATACAGAGATCTATGACTAAGTCAGCCTTATGTCGATTCAAGAGTATGGAATCTTGTAGTGACATGCAAGAGGAAACTATATAACCGGAGCGTAGTTTGGCACAGCCACCCCTCATATGACATCATGAGGCACTAAAAATGGTGGCAGCCTAGTGTCAGTATAGACTAGACTTAGTCACTGATATCACTAAACTACTGCCAGCTATATATAAGCCCAATACCCATTTTAAAAGAGTTTTGTTTTATTTTAAAACTATATGGTTTACTGTTCATCATCAGACAGAGCCCCAGATGTCTCGGGGAACTTTATAAATAGGTAAGTGTTAAGAGTAGTTCAGTCAGGCCCTCCCTGTCCTAGTTACGGCCTAGCTATGATTGCATGGGAATGGACCCGCTGCAGTAACTCGCCACATCTTGACCAGGGTGCCTTGTCTTCCTCCCTAGTCCATGCCATTCAGTGCACTGAATTGTGGTAATACTACTACTAGAGGTGAGGCTGGGCATGGTTACTGAATGTAGCAGAAGTTCCAACATGATTTGGTTGGGAGCCAATCCTCTTATTACAGTGTAATATGAATCGGACATTCGGCTGACTGACAATACCATGTCAGGATCCCACTGACAGCAGGTTAACACAGGTGATGTCACAGGACAGCAGCGTAAATCAAATAAAGATATTTAAAAATAAACATATTTCAGTTTATATTTTACTTTTATTTGGCTACTGGGCAGGCACGCTGGGCAATGTAGGCCCTTTTGAAGCACAGCAGTAAGACAAAACAATACACACAGAATCCTTATTACTATTCAAAAACAGACCGATAAGTCCACAAGTTGACTAAAACCAAACATGCCCAGGACAAGTGAGGAAAAATGGGCAGTACTTCAATCAAAACATCTACACTCAGACTGTACTTTCAAATATCTTGTTATTCCATTTTATGTGAGCACCAATCAGGCTCGCTTTGGACTCCCCCAATCCCCTGAAGCTGGTTTACCTATACTGGACTCCAATTGTGGAAATGCAACATTTTTTAACTTCTGCCATTTCAACGAGGAATGAATCAGAATTTGTTCATTCATTCATTATTTATTTGATAACCAGGTAGGTACACTGGTCCGGGGGACTGTTTTCAGGAACCAGCGTACCTTTCCCGGTTATCAAATAAATAAATACACAAATACAGAGACGGTCACCTGATACATTTCCCTTCCTGGAATCTGTGCCCCTGCCTTTTGTCAATTAAAGGCTGTTTTTGATTTGACCTAAATGGACTTCCAGAATATTAAAAAAAAAAGTTAATTAGAAAGATGCCCATTTTGACATGTATGGAGCCTGTGTGCTCTCCAAACTAGGATGTCACAAAACAGTCCCAAGGAAAAGAGACAGCACTTAGCACCACACCATATACATCACTTGTTACAAAGGATTCTGTACCCACTGAACTCCAGTGTTCCAAAACGTCTTCATTTGTGCAAACAACTGGAAGCTGTAGACAAAATGACAAGTAGGCAGACAGCAGATGAACTCAGCATTCACTCATTGAGGCAGTATACCACAGTGGTTTAAGGCTCTGAGCTGCAAACCTAAAGACCTGGGTTTGAATCCCACAGCTCCTACTTGCATACTGTGTGACTCTGAGAAAGTCCCTTAACTTCCTTGTGCTCCCAGATTGTACCTGTAAACAAGTTTCAGCTTAGTGTGTCTCTCCTGGTTAAAAAAAATGCGTCTGAATCCTCATTAGTGACATCATAATTGAATCATTTTTCTTACAAATTTTTCCACTCCCAGGTTGGCTTTCATGTGTGTGTTCTACAAAATTTAAGAAAAAAGTACAAGAAAAGTGATTAATTCCCTGTGAATTAGCCATTGTTGAGCTTGCTCTGCCATTAATGATTCAATGATCAGCTGAGGTGCGGCCTTCTCCTCTTTAGCAAGCTCCCCACTTGCCACCTGTTGCCCTCTTATGGGCCAGCACTCAGTTTAAAAAAATGAAGCCTGAGAGTGATTTCCACACAAGATAAATGGAAAAAGCAGTGCGACCTCAAATCACATTAGCATATTAAAATTGAAAGAGCAGGGATCTGATGTATGAGGGGTTCAGCTTGCCAACAGTGGTCAGAAAAGTTGCGGTTTGGCCAAATGATGAGACCCATAATCCCCTTTTAAAGTTATGGGACAAAGACAGAAACTAAGACAATGGCAAACTTTAAATGGCTTACAGGCTGTTTTGAATAGCTTTTGGGGGTGGGCACTGGTCCTGTTTGATTCTGATGCTGGTCACACACCAGCAGCACTCTTACAAATTTTAAGAAAAATGTTTAAGAAAAAATATTAAATCTTTGTGAATTTGCCAGTGTTGGATGTGCTATCCCCTTAATGATTCAACGTGCACCATTACGAAGAACCACAGGGAGCTATGTACTGAAAATATATAATATTCATTGCAAAAAAAGTGCATTAATGCATCAGTTAGGGTTCAGCTTAAAGCAATAAAAGTAGGGAAATGAGGTGTTAGGGTTTCCAACCTTAATTCCCCACCCTCCAAGCAGCAAAAGGAAAAACATTGGGGTTTTGGCTCTCCTGAGTCTTGCCAAGTCAGTGCTGGGCTTTTCCTTGGGGTTCTCAATCCTAATGCTCACCCTCTCTCCTGAGCAAAGAAGGTCAGATGTGATGTGTTTTCTTGAGGCAGTGCCTACAGGTTGTTGTCAACATGTGGTGAGATATACTTCTGTACCTTTGAAGAAGGTATCAGTATGAGGCAGTGGCGTGAGCTATACCTTGTGCTTTGGACAGAAGGCTACGGGGGTGAGCATTAGGATTGAGAACCCCAAGGAAGAACCCAGCACTGATTTTGCAAAACTCAGGAGAGTCAAAACCCTAATTTTTTTTTCCTTTTGCTTTTTGGGGGTGGAGTGGGGAGTTAGGGTTGGAAACCCTAACACCATATTTCACTACTTTTGTTGCTTTAAGCAGAACCCTAACTGGTGCATTAATGCAGTTTTTTGCAATTAATTTCTTTCCTTCTTGAGATAGCACAACTATGTCCTCATTCATGCAGCTCCATTTGGGACCTGTGTGAACACCTCCTGTGGGTGCAGAAGTGCAGGGCCCTCCTGGCCCTGTGCTTCCATATGTGTATAGATGCAGATGCACAGGGCCCTTTGGGTCCTGCACCAAATGTGGAGTCCATGAAAATGCAGAAACACAGGACCCTCTGTGCTCTGCAGCTCTATGTGGATACAGATGCAGGCACACAGGGCCCTCCTGACCATAACGCAACTGAGGAGTCTGTGTGGGCATGGAAGCAGAGAACCTAGTTCTGTGTTTGTACAGAACGCATAGGAGTCTGTCTGGTTACAGAAAACTAAGTGCAAAACCTTGTTTTGTGAGCCCACCTCTTGTTTCATGAGATTTTCATGACATCTCAAAACAGATGCCTTCTCACAAAAGAAGAATGTGAAAAAACTACGTCCTAAATCTTCTTTCTTGAGAAGAGATCCTGTTTCAGGAGATTTTTGTGAGCTCACAAAAGAAGATGGCTTCTCATGAAAGCAGAATGTGAAAAAAATAAGTCCAAATCTTGTTTCGCTTGAAGGCATCCTCTTTTGTGAAATTGTCATCAGTTCATGAAAAAAGATGCTTTCTCATGAGAGAAGAATGTAAAAAAACTAAGTTCAAAATCTTCTTTCATGAGAAGGCATCCTCTTTAGTGAGATTTTTGTTAGTGCATGAAACAAGATGCCTTCTCACAATAGAAAAATGTGGAAAAAAGTCTAAAATCCTCTTTCGTGAGATGAAATTCTTCTTTCGTAAGGTCCTATTTGTCTTTTATGAGCCTTACAAAAGAAGAAAATTGGCTCATAAAAGAAGAATCGGTAAGTACTTTAGCGCCACCTTTCAGGCCAACATGAATAGACCTTCCAAATTCTGGAAAGTTATTCACTCCTTTCCCCCCCCGCCAGCCCCACCCCCTTACTGGAGACAAATGGCTCACTCTACCATGACCCTCTCGCAGTCTCCACCGAATTCAATACCTACTTTACCTCATGTGCTGCTACTCGCCTCCATACCCACGGTTGCTCCTCTCTGCCCCGCTGTGGGGGTTAAGAAACCTCTCAGGCCTAACTCCTTCTCATTTACAAACATCTCTCCTACAGAGACTCTAAATGCCTTACTTACCCTCAACCCATCTAAAGGCAAATCCCCTGATAGGTTGGACACCAAACTACTCTACCTTTCAGCGCCTGCTATTGCTGCTCCACCTGCTGACCTCCTGAACCTGTCCTTTGCTATTGCAGCTGTTTCTACAGAGTGGAAACATGCCATTGTACTACCCCTGCCCAAAGGAGGTGACCCCCTCCTCCCCTGCAAACTACTGCCTTATCTCTCTTCTCCCTGCCCTAGCAAAACTCCAAGAACACCTTGTGCTCTCCCAGCTCTCTAATTTCCTCTCTGACTCCAACTTCTTCACGCCCTATCAGTTTGGATTTAGGAAGAATCACTCCACTGCCACTTCCCCGCTAAGACTCTCTGACACCATCCTATCTGGGATGGACAAAGGTCTAATCACCTCAGCCATCTTTGTTGACTTAGCTAAAGCTTTCGACACTGTCTCCCATCCCTTCCTACTAACCTGCCTCTCTGCAGCTGGACTAGCTGAGTCTGCCACAAACTGGTTCAGTTCCTACCTGATAGGCAGAACCCAATCAGTCAGAACTGCTGATTCCACTTCCCCTCCTCTCCCTAGCGATACCAGTGTTCCTCAAGGTTCGGTACTTGGCCCAATCCTTTTTTCTGTCTTTCTTAATGACCTTCCACTAATCTGTTCATCTTTCTCCATACACATATATGCAGATGACACAGTGCTATTCTCCACTGGCTGTACCCCTGAAGAGGTGACTACCAGTCTTCAGGCTGACTTTCATGAAGTCCAGCTCTGGTTTAGCGCTCACCAACTCTCTCTCAATGCCAAAAAGACAATCTCCATGACCTTTTGCACCAGGCAGAGACTGTCCAGGCTGACTGCACTCCCAAACTTCCACACCCTCAACGGGACGATCCTTGAGAACACTACTACCTTTAGGTACCTAGGGGTTTGGCTTGATTAACACCTCCTATTCTCTGCACACGTTGATGCTATCCTGAAGAAACTGTGTCCCAAGCTCGGTGCCCTGTACAGGAACCTCAGTAGCCTCAAGTTACCTGCGAGACGTGAAATTGTGCAGAAGATCATCTTACCTACTTTTGTCGACTGTGATGTAGTCTATAGTGCCACTCCCAAGTCTACCTTATCATGGCTGGACCCCCTCTTCAACGCTTTCTGCCGCTTTGTTCTCGATCCCCCCCTCGCTCACATCACTGTGAGCTGTACTGCTCGCTGGCATTACCCTCCCTTGGTAACTGACATCTTCTCCACAGCTCTAAATTCATGTCGAAATTCTGGTACGGCACATTCCCGCTGTACATTAACCCCTCCCTATCTTCCCCTCCTATCCCCTCCCATGCCCTCAGATCAACTGACTCCTGGCTACTGTCAATCCCTCACCAACTGACCTCAGCAGGTCAAGCCGCTTTCTCCTACTGCCTCCCTGAACTCTGGAACAACCTCCCGCACCAAATTCAGCACTCCTCCTCCTCCTCTATGCATTCTCTATTCACTGCCCTATCCAACTTTTTCATGGTAAACTGCACCTGCACCTGATACCATCTTCCTACTTCCCCCTAAGCCTCCTCCCCCTTAGTCCCTTCCTCTCCCCTACTCATCCCCAATCTCCCTTCCTTACCCAGTACCCTTCCGAGCCCCTGCCTACCCCTCACCCCCTAGGGTCTGACCAGCGGCCTTAGTCGCTGGTGTATATCTTCAACAGCTGCACTTCTGCCTCTTACTGCACTTAATTTGCCAATGTATTGCCTATGTTCTCATTACCAAATGTCTGTCTCAAATTGCGTAGTATGATAGTTTATCCATTGTAATTAAACCATTTTATGCTGAACTACTTTGAAAAATGTAACCAAAATGTTATGTAATCTAACTGTCCTCATATATGTTTTGTTCAGATGGTACAATGTTAAGCTCGAATTCCATATCTGTCCTCCAGCTGTAAGCCTCCCCCCAGGTCGCACCGTGAGACGAGCATCTTGTTGCTCAGTGTGCCTTTCCTGGTGAAACATTTCAATAAATAATGTATTTTTGGGATGTGCAAAAAACACATTTTGGGGTTGTTTTCCGAAAAAGTAAGTCCAGAATGGCACTAAACAGGTCCCATTTAGCTAGATGCATGTGTCTGTGTGTCTGGAGGGCACAATTTTTATGGGTTTTGAGAGATTTTTTTTTTAAACTGAACCAAAATGGTAGCCATATGAAATAATTTTTTTCTCATGAAAGAGAGGAATTTGGCCTCACGAAAAAATAATCATTTTTTATATTGCCAAATTCTATACTTAGCATGCTCAGAACTGAAATTTTAAATCCTTATAACTTGGGAATGGATTAATATTTTTTTTACCAAACCAATGAAATACACTATTCTAGGGTTAGCCTTTTCTACCCTGAACAATTCATAACAAAATTCCAAACTGTCTAGGCTGTAGGTGATGACAAAAGAACAGCAAAAGACCTGGATTTTTCCTAAATTTGCACTGTCCGGATCTCGGAGTCTGTACATCGAACTGGAATGAAACTTGCCAAATCAAGGGATCTTGCCCCCCTCACCACCACCACCACCACTCATGCAAACTTGTGTGCAAGTGTGTTGAATGGGGGCAAAGCTACTGTATTAAGGTGCGAAGTTAAGGGTTTAACTCATTGCCTCCACAGGCTCACTTTGAGATTACACCACTTGTCTCCTGAATCTCCTGTATACTTTTAACAGTGAATCCTGGGCCTTTCTAAGCAAAATCAAGCCATAGTCAGCATGTTGCAAACAAATGCTAATAGCTCAATAACTGTATATGCTAGACACAAAGTATGAGTGGCAGAGTTATTCAGCACAAAATTGCCTTTCCAATGGTGGCATGCATGTAATAATAAGTGATTTTGTTTTTTTTCTATGCTGGTCGAAAGAGCAAACTAAATATTTTTTTCACTAAAAAAGTGCAACATAAGCCATTTTTTGTTGGAAAATATATAAAATATCAACACCAAATTAAGCATTCAGACATTAGATGGTGTTTTAATATTATGTTAGTTAAAAAAAAGATATCTTTTACTATAAAACATAATTTTTCCCATTTTAGTCAAGGTGCTTTGGCAGATTTGAGGGCTGAATCTCAACCACACACACCATATCATAAACAAATGTATAACTCCAAAAGTATACATGATACACACAAAGTATCAGCATGAAAGTTGATCAGCACAAAAATGCCTTTCCAATGGTGCTATGCAACCAGTTGTAATCAATACGGTTTTTATTTTATACCTGCTGAAGTGCCAAAAAAGTGAATTTTATTCAAGCTGCTTAGGTGAATCTTGATGGAAAACATGTCAGCCATACACACCATACCATAAACAAATGTGAATAACTCCAAAAGTATACATGATATACACAAAATATCAGTGGCAAAGTTGTTCAGCAGAACATTACCTTCCCAATGGTGGTGTGCAAATAATAATATGTAATTTTGTTTTGTTATTTTTAAACTGGTTGAAACAGAAAAAAATATTTTTTCACTAAAACAGGCAACATAAGCCATACACACCATACCATAAACAAATGCAAATAACTCCTAAAGTATGCATGATGTGCACAAAATATCAGTGACAAAGTTGTTCAGCATAACATTACCTTTCCAACGGTGCTATGCAGTCAAATATATATTATATTCTGTTACACTATATATTAAAATATATTAGTGACTTCTCCAGACGTTGCTTGGGCACACTGGGAGTCAGTAGCCGACTTCTGCAGACGTACTCAGGACACACCAGTGTTTTTTTACTGACGACTACAGGCGTCGGCTAGGAGACAATGAGTTAACATTCAATATCATACTTAACCCTAACCATGAGTGGTTCTGCCGCACCATTATAGTGAAGAGAAATCTATGTAGGGAAAATGATGTTTTTCTGTAGTTTGCCCTGTGAAACATTGAAACATATAAACATAGACTTTGACGGCAGATGAGGACCGCTTGGCCCACCTAGTCTGCCCATTTCCCTACCTACAGGATAGGCCGCAGATCCTTGTTAACCAACAGCCTATTTCTCCCTACCCCCCCCACAAGAATTGCCTTATGTCTGTCCCATGCATTCTTGAATTCTCCCACAGTTTTAGACCCCACAACCTCCTCAGGTAGGCTGTGACATCCGCAGTGCTTTAAAGCTCACTGATTGGCTGGAGGAAAGCCTGACAGTCCAGCCTTAGAACAGCCACAGTAGGATCAGGACATTGTGCTGCCATGTCGAACACCCATGGGGGCGTATTTCAGCTCTGTTTTTCACCCCTGGCCACCAGTCAGAGCCTACTTCAACCTCATGCCAAAGCCACTCTACCTGACCTTCAAAGCCACTGCACTCCTGTCACCTGAGCCCCCGGACACTAGTGATACTCCGTGATGGGCCCACTCAAGTTAGTTCCTGTCCGCAGCTCTGTGACAGTGCAGACCCTACCATATCCAGTCATCATGGAGAAGGCTTTCCTGAAGCTGATCCAAGGGATGAGCAGAAGCAAGCATGGGCTGCTACAGGGAGAGGAGTGGGCAGAGTTTCATCTACCCACCGGTACCTCATTTTTCACAGTTTTTCAGCCCGCCCCCTGCCCTGAGAGTGTGCAATGTCATCAAGTACTGGCATGCCAGGTGCACTGACGCAAGCACTGGTCACCCAGGTGGCAGTAGTGCACTGGGAATATGTCCCACCCCTTTCTGCATGTGGAGAGCGGCCCCTAGGACTCTAAGTCCTCCTACCCAGCCAGCCCTCCAACAACTCCCAAATCCGGGTCCCTGGTGTCACAAATGCTAGTGCTGCCCCCCTCTGCCAACTGGGAAGCCCACCCAAGTCAACATATAGATAAAGATATATAATACATTTAACATATATTTGTATGAATATTATACTCCTAGGGCTGGCCTGCTGGTGCAGTGGTAGAGCTACCGCTTGCAATGCTGACGTCCCGGGTTTAGAACTGAGCCTGAGATGTCAGAGGACTGGTCAGGAGGAGGAGGATCAAGCATCTTCAGAACGGCTCTACTTCTCGGGGGGGGGGTGCCCAGAGTTTGACCGACCCCTAGTGGAGACCAGGGGTCTGACAGCTGGAGCTCAAAAATGTGGGAGGCAAGCCGGCCCAGTGGTGCTGAGGGTAGAGGTGCTGGACACCACACTTCTTGCCATTCTGGTAACCAGGGGTCGGGAATAGACCCAGGTTGCTCAGGGACCAGTGGGGAGAGGAAGAATCAAGCGTCCACAGACATGATGTGGTACGCTGCTTGCCTGACACCCAGCAGCAGCAGCTGGGTGCTAGCACATGCACACCACCAGAATGGGGAGGGACCCCATGTCCAGGGCATAAGGCTGTCTCTGCAGAAGCAGAGCTCAGCTGCTCCACCCATTACGCAGTCATGGGCCCAGGGAGAAAAGATGGTGGAAAACTGGAGCTGGCAGACTCCATTATGGCCCAGATGTGCCCCTGCAACAGCCTTCCCAACTTCTGGATTGTGCTCCGGGGAAGGAGAAAGTCAACACTCCTCACTCCGGCCCTATCATGGGGGGGGGGTCCATGGGGAATTATGGGGTAAGGCTGGATTGGGGACAGCCGGGCTTGGAGGATGAGTCCTCCTAGGAAGGCACGGAGCTGCCTGCCAGCTCCGTGAAGGTGAAAGAAAGTGTAAATAGAAAAAAAAAAGTGGGAGGCATGCCAGATGTCAGGCACTTTGTGCCACTGTGTCATTGCATGCCACGCATCCCTGGGGGACAGCATTCACTAAAAAATCATTGACCAAGTGGGAGGATGTCCACCATCCACCAGATCCCATGCATCCATTCCAGGCACTCCCCACCGGATCCCTTTCAGTCTCTGTTCAGTCACTGTTGAGGGAATGCAGGCCCCTCCCTAATGGCCCTATGCTGGGAAGTAAGCCAGGGTGCACTCTGGTAGCGGAAGGTAAGTCCCAGGAGATGGGGGCTGGGTGGTGGTGACAGACAGATGGTGGCCAGTCGATGGCCCAAAAAGAAGAATATTTCCCTGTATTATGTGTCAGTTTTATAGGTTGAACTCTTTGGTACCCATGTCTTTCCTTTTCACTCCAGCTCTCCCCAGCTCATGAAAATAAATGCATTATTTGCATTTTTTTTGTGTGTTATCTTTTTTGCCCTCCTACAATGCTCCGGCATCTGCCTCTCCTTTTGGCCCTCCTAGCCTTCTCCACTCCTGGCCATCCTCTTCCTGAGCGCTGCCTACACACCATATATCACAGTCAACCCTCCAAGTCATCCCAGAGTAACCCATCACCGGGTGGGTCCCCATCCTCCGAGGGGGAAGGCATTAGGGGAAGGGGAAACCCCAGCACTCTGTTGTCCTTACTGACTCGGGGGTGCTGCTGTGGAGAGGCAGGCTCCCAGAGGTTCTGGAGGGTGTGGAGAATGCAGAAGCCATCATCTGGCAGCCACCAAATTTGTTTTCCGCTTTTCTTGGTTGTCCCTCCTGCACACTTTGTAGTAGTGTCCCCGGTCTCCACCGAGAGCTGCTACAGGAGCAGGGCTACCAACCCCACCCACCTCAGAAGAGGAGAGCCGTCCTCCGGTTGCTCAATTCTCTCCTTCGCCGGTCAGCCCCCGATGACCCGAGTCCGTTCTCGAACCCGAGTCACCCTGCGTGGTTCAAGGTGTGGCGTCCAGGGCCTCAGCCCTCTGTGCCACCGGGCCAACCTATTTGCATTTTTATATACCCTCTGGCACTGTATAAATATAGTTATACACCAATGGCAAAAAAGCTGTGAAACAAATTGTGGTAGCTTTGTTGATGATATAACCCCCATCTCCAAGACAATCACTGTTGAATAGGTCACAATCGATATTTGAAGGTTAGGTACATCACTATGAAATACTGAACTGACCACTTTCACAGTGCCAATGACATCACAGCAGCCCCGTGCAGCATCAAAGCCAGTCATTTAAAATCAAAGAGAAATGGTTTAATACACCATTATTTATTTATTTATTTTGCTTTTGTTAACCGGGTAAGCACACCAGACAGCCAAGTGCCTATTTTCAGGTGCGACCCAGGAGATTACAAGGTACATACATGAACATCAGGCAAATACAAGTGAAGGATTACATTACACAGATTTAGCACACAGGGACTTTACAAGCATCAGTACCATCAGACAAATACAAGTGAAGAATTACTATAAAGTGACTTAGTATAAAATGGGCAAAGGATTTCAAGCAATCTGATTGGTTGTTAGCTGTGCATTAGATGTGTCTAATGCACAGCTAAAACTAGAACCCCCATTTAGAATACACAGGCCCATTTTATAAGTGCAATAAGCCACTCCGGGGATGCGCATTAGACAGTTCTAATGCACGGCTAGGGGACTGGACGCACTCGGCCTGTGGCCTTGTGCCTCACTACGTCCCCCTAGCCTTGAATTAGAACTGTCTAATGCACACCCCATCATGTCTTATTGCTTACATAGCTGATTTAAATTACATACTGTAAATCAATGTTGCATGAATCAAATATGCAATGGCCTGACTCAAATGCAGTTTATAATCACTTGTGGAGGTGGGGGGGGTACATGTGTGGATGATGGGATTTGTGCAAAGCATGGAACTCATCTCTTCTGCCCAAATATTTTGCTTTAAAGCTAGTTGGCCAGGGACTAGTGCCAGGTGAAATTTAGAAAAAAAAACAAATTTTACACACTTTAAACAAAACTGTGCCAATTTCATGCAGTTTCTTCAATTAGACCAGTGTGTGTTTAAAATAGTCAACTTTGGTTGAAATTGAGCATTTTGTTAACAATCACATTTTTAAAAATACACAATTTGAAAAAAATGGTGCTATTTGTTGGAATTGCACATTTTAACGAATCATGTTTCAAAGGTGTGCAATTTGGGAAAAATGGCGCTATTTGAATAAAAAAGCAGCAAAATTACACCAGATTTTGGTGCACTTTTGTGAAATTGCCAATATTGCACAATTTCACAAATACAGTAAAAATGTGGCCCAACACAGTGGGACCAGGCTATAACTGGTTTCCAGAGTTTAAACAGCAACCTGGAAAGCAGAACCTCCGTTTCTAGTGCTGCACATACCTGAGGAGACTGCTGCTGCTGCCAGTAGCAGAATTCACATGTGTGGTGCCACCTAGTGCTCCAGTGATCATATTAAATAATGGCAGCACCAACGCTTACCCAAGATATCATATGTAGGGTGGCAGCTTTATACACATGAGCTAAAGGTACAGCTCGTTAAGTATGAAACTCGCTCCGTCTACTTGGCTCACTACCCATGACTGGCAGCTAGGTAACACACTACAGGGGTTTGGCTTCATTGGGGACTGGGGTTCCACCTGGAGGGACACCAGCCTATACTGGCAGGATGGTCTGCATCTGTCCAGGAAGGGAACAAGTCTTTTGAGCAATCGGTTTAAATGCTTCATTGGCAAGCTTTTAAACTAGTCAAGGGGGAGGCACTGATAAGCAGCAGGAAAATCCCGGCCTCCCCCTACAAAACAGGGTACTAAATGAGAAAAAGACCAAGGTAGAAAGGTCAGTGGGGGATGCTGCAACAGAAGGTAAAGCCATCAAAAAATGGAGAGCAATGAGTACCAATGCCTGTAGTCTGAGCAACAAGCTTCCTGAATTAGTGGCCTTGATGGAGGAGGAACATCTGGATATCATGGCAGTCACAGAAACATGGTACACACAAACCATGACTGGGATGTAAACATACCAGGATACACTATCTACAAGAGGGACAGGGAGGGTAAAAGAGGAGGAGGAGTAGCTCTTTACATAAGGGAAGGAATCAAAGCAACAGAACAAAAGGGTAAACAGGGAGGAGAAGAAGCACTGTGGGTAAATTTGGAGACCAGCAATGGCACCACAATCCGCACAGGGTTAGGAGCAGACCTTCAGGGGGAGAAATGGACAAGGAAATGATAGAGTATACTTAGAATGGCAGAAAAGGGGAGATATTGCTGATGGGTGATCTGAATATGCCAGATGTTAACTGGAGTGCAGTTGCAGCAGCCACTTCTAAGAGTGGGGTTATTCTAGATGCCCTACAGGGGGCATGCCTTAGACAACTAGTATTGGAACCCACTTGAGAGGGAGCAATCTTAGACCTGGTTCTCTCAAATGGAGATGAAGAGAGGATCACAGATGTAGAAGTGGGTAGCCATCTGGGAACTAGCGACCATCGAACAGTATGGTTCACAATAAACACAGCAATAGAGTCAAGCCATACAAAGACAAAGGTACTGGATTTTAGAGGCTGACTTTGTCAAATGGGTGAGTGCCTAAGGAATGAACTAGCAAATGGGCAGGAAGGAGGGTGGAAGAACAATGGGAATAATAAAACTGCCATCACAGAGGTATCAAGCCTTTGTGTAAAGCAAATAAACAAAACGAAATGACGTAAGAAACCACTATGGTTCTCAAAGGAAGTGGCAGTGAAGGTTCAAGAGAAAAAGAAAGCATTCAGGAAGTACAAGGAATCACAGAAGGAACAGGACAGAGAACTATATCAGTTAAAGCAAAAGGAAGCTGGGAAGGCAGTCAGATCAGCAAAGGCCCAAACTGAGGAAAAGATAGCCAACTCAGTTAAGATGGAGGATAAAACCTTTATAGGTACATCAGGAGTGAAGAAAGACCAAGGGAGGGATAGTGAGGCTTAATAAAGGGAGGGAGGGTGGGCATTGGGTGACTGTGAAAAGGTAGAGATACTAAACAAATATTTTTGCTCAGTATTTACAAAGGAAGAGGGGGAGGTACCTAAAACAAACAGTAGAAACACTCTGGATACAGAAGTTGATACCAGCCCATTTACAGAAGAAAGGGTTCTGAAAGAACTCTTAAAACTGAAGGTGGACAAAGCAATGGGGCCTGATGGGATTCATCCCAGAATTCTAAAAGAACTAAGGGTAGAACTAGTGACACCACTGACTACCCTCTTTAACAAATCATGGGAGGATGGGGTGGTACCCGAGGACTGGAGGAGGGCAGATGTGATTTCCCTTCACAAAAGTGGAGCAAGGCAGAAGCAGGAAACTACAGACCTGTTAGTTTAACCTCAGTGGTAGGGAAAATGATGGAATCACTTCTGAAGGAAAGAATTGTTAAATATCTAGAGGCCAGAGGGGCACAGGACCCAAGGCATCATGGATTCACAGCGGGAAGGTCATGCCAGACAAATCTGATAGATTTCTTTGACTGGGTGACCAAAGTAGTTGATCAGGGAGGGGCTGTAGACATGGCCTACCTAGACTTTAGCAAGGCATTTGACACAGTCCCACACAAAGATTAATATACAAGTTAGCCAGCCTGGGAGTGGGTCCCAAGATGACAGCCTGGGTAAAGAATTGGCTGGAGAACAGGACACAGAGAGTAATAGTAAATGGAGTCCACTCTGAAAAAGAGGGGGTTAGTAGCGGTACCATGAGGGTTCAGTAATAGGACCAGTCCTCTTCAATGTCTTTATAAGTGACATTGCAGAGGGACTGAAGGAAAAGTATGTCTCTTTGCAGATGACACAAAGATCTGCAACAGAGTTGATGCACAGGGTGGGGTGAAAAGGATGAGAAGGACTTGCAAGGTTAGAGGAATGGTCAAATGTATGGCAGCTTAGATTCAATGTTAAGAAGTGCAAGGTAATGCACCTGGAAACAAAAACCCAGGGAAGAGTACACAATGGGGGGTGAGATACTAACAACAACAAAAATGGAAAGGGACCTGGGGCAGTCATATCAGATGACCTAAAGGTGGGCAAGCAATGTGAGAGGGCAGCAAGGAGGGCTGGGGGGATACTAGGATGCATAGGGAGAGGCATCACCAGCAGAAAACAGGAAGTTATTATCCCTCTGTACAGACAGCTAGTGAAACCCCATCTGGAGTACTGCGTGCAGTTCTGGAGACCCAATCTCCGCAAAGACATAGACAGGATGGAAGCTGTCCAGAGGAAGGCAACCAAAATGGTGCAGGGTCTGCACCGGAAGACATATGAAGAGAGACTTAAGGAGCTTAATATGTATAGCCTCAAGGAATGGAGGGAGAGGGGACATGATAGAACGCTCAAGTACCTCAAGGGAATCAACAAAGTCCAAGAGGGTAGCATCTTTCAAAAAAAGAGGTGTGCAAGAACAAGGGGGCACAATTTGAAGATAGAAGGGGGCAGCTCAGAGGTAATTTAAGGAAGTATTTTTTCACAGAGAGGGTGGTGGATGTATGGAACGGCCTTCCAGAGGAGGTTGTGGAGTCACAAACAGTGGTGGAATTCAAGCATGCATGGGACAGTCATAAGGTAATTCTAGGGGGTGGGGGTAGGAAGAAGTAGGTTGCTGGTTAACTAGGATCTGCAGCTTATCCATCCGGTAGGGAAATGGGCAGACTGGGTGGGCCAAGCGGTCCTTATCTGCTGTCAAATTCTATGTTTCTATGTTTCTATGCATATAGTAGCCAGGGTTTGCAAAACATGTGCACCACTGAACTTGAGGATCAGCTCATTCTCCTCTCTGACAAGCAGGGCCCATGAGAGGGTGGGGGAGCCAGCGATAATTCCCCGGGGCCCAGTGCCAAAGAGGGGTCTGGGCCACCCAGCATGCTACTGTACGCAGCTGCATAGGGGCCTCAGATTCTAAACTTTTCTTGGGGCCCAGAATTCCTCTCACAGGGCCTGCTGACAAGTGCCTTAGATACATCCGTTTGCAGCTGCACCTGTTGTGAACAAGTAGGGCTGCGGCTGCAGCTTACTCACACCAGATCCTGGCTAGTGATGCCATTAATGAGATTTTCTAGTTTCCAGAATAAAATCACAGCTATAGCAAATTACACAAATTCACCCTCAAATTTGAATGTTAGGACCTTTATTTCATATTATGGAAGACATCTTCATTAAAATAGGAATGTTTCCCTTAGACATCTTGTATTTATGTTGCAAATAACTGCTTGAAAGTCATAATTCTATGCTTATGACATTAAAACCGGTTGCTACAGAACATGTTCAGACGTCACAAGCAAAAGATTCTGACTTCAGGGCAGGAAAAGCAGTAGGGATGGATGAATTTTAAGCGGCAATGAGCCTGTTTTCATTCAGACATCTTTAGTAGTAAAGAAAGCATTATCCTGAAATTCCTGCGTTTCAAAAAGTAATGAGACTTGGGTCGTGCCAATGCCGACTGTCTTAGTTTTGTAGGAAACAGAAACTTCACTTTAACTGTATCTCACTGACAGAGTCATTCCATTTTGGAAGAATGACGTTCCCCTCGGCTATTTCCTTTTAGTTTGCTGTATCCATTCTGCTTGGTCAAACTTCATAAAATTACACAAAAAATAAGGAGTTGTAGGACTTCTTTAGCTTTTCTTTGAGCTGCAGTCTAAGTCTACCTCTACTTGTACTGCTACCCTCCTCTCTTCATCTCTCTGCCTCCCCTGTCTCCTTCAGGCACCAGCTAAAACTCCTTCCTACCCCCAAACTGCTCTTGTCATTCCCTTCCCCGATCCCTCCCTGTTGGAGACCCTACCATCCCTGTTGCTGGGTCTTTCTCTGGATTCTACCTCAGCATGCCTCAGGCTCCTTCCTTTTCTGCATCTGTTCTGCCATTCATTCCCCCCATCGTGGCCTCTTTATTTGTACATTAAAGCAGTTCATTGTACCTTTGCTTAGCTCCATTTACTTTGTATGTGCACTTACACTATTTTAAATTGTTCTCTATTTATACTAAGCCCTTCTTAGTAGAGTGGTGGCCTTGATTAGTTCCAGGGCGGCCAATAAAATATTGAAATTAGTCTTTAAAAGTGAAGCCTTATTGAAGTCAATGGAGACGCCCCAGTGCTCTCCTTTGTATTACATCACAACCCTCCTAGCGCAGGGGGCAGAGTTCCAAATAGAGACGTAGAAGGGAACAGGCTGTCTGCTCCATGGATCCAAAATACGATCCATTCCCATTCTAAAACCTGCTATTAGAATTTTTTTTAATCCAGCCTACAAGTCAGAGGGGATGGGGGACTAAGGATCCCTCTGGGGTCCTGGGGAGAGTAATTTTAGAAAGTTGCACGAAAGGTGCTCTGTAAAGTATTGTCTCCACTGCTGTAGGGCCTGCCAGGACTCTCTTGGAAAAATAATCCTTTCAACAACAGTAAATGAGGCTATCCTGGTGTACAACATTCTAAATAAAATATAACACAAAAAAAGTACTTTTTACCTCAGAAGACTCTTGCATAACGAGGCTCGTCCTGGAGCCAGAGAGCACCACCGTTCGTTCATGAGGCCTTGGGCAGTGTCTTAATAATATAAGCTAGGAAATGCCATCGGGGGGTTGTTTTATTGAGGTAAATAGGAACCCAGATATCTGACTATTGCAATGTGTAAGTAATATGTAGTGGATGTTTATTTATATTGCAGTCTTAATATGTTATTGCACTAATTACTACTCATTTATTTTGTTTTTTTCTATTTTATCTTTTGCCTTTCTGTTACCGTATTTATGCTTTTGACACAACAGTTTATATTGTTAATTTATTTGTGATTATATTTAATCGCACTCTTGCTGCCTGCATTGTTTTGTTGTATGTATACCTTTATCCTACACCCTTCCCCCTGTGTCACACCTTGAAAGGAGCCTTGCCTCCGCGTACCTTTCCCAATAGCCAGTTTGCAATAAACAGAAAATGCAACTCTTTAAACACAAATACACACAAAAGCAAGGCCTCCCAGACTCTTAAGTTCCCTCTCACTTCAGTAGAAGAGCTACCTTGCGCCATTCTCATGTTTGTACCATCAATTGGCTTTCCTAGGTCTTGTGGATGCACAGTGGCACTAGTCAGCACCGAGATGAGCCCAGGTACAAGTGAGACTTCTGGGTATTTATTTTTTTAAGCTTTTTATATTAAGGAAACCACAGCTCTGACTGAGACAGGCAGCATTTGGGATATACTTACCTGACCTAGTATTCATTCCCTGTCAGCTGCTCTTTAAAGCCTGATGTCACCGGGAAAACTTTGGAAAAATGTAACTTTGGGACACCATTTCAGCTTGCAGTTCATATATTCTCTGCATTTTGCTTCCTGTTGTTTATAAAAAGCAATTACAAAATATGCCATGAAAATCCAAGAACCTCACTGATCAAAGCAAATTACACGACCTTTGTGTTCTGACAACCGCACAACTCACTTAAGTTACATATTTTTTTAATGAATAAAAGCTCATTTTATAAGAGAGCTAGCACACTCCAGGGTCCATGGTCATAAGAGAATAATGTGCTTCTTGGATGGTTGCAGCACTCATCTATGCCTCATGACAAATAAACACCTAAAGCGTGCATTATTTCCTTATAACTGCACACTTTGTCATGTGTTATCCCTTACATACTGTACATACGCACATGAACAGAAAAACAGGGTCAACATCCATCAGGCTTTATCTGATCACTTCGGATCTGATGCACAAGGGGTATAGAGCAGGTGGAGGGGGGCAGAATAGAAACGGGAATAATAATGACAGCGGCAGAAAGCTCAGTTGCAAAGGGATCAATAGGAAAAATGCAAGGGGTTTTATGCAGTTCATGGATGAAGTAAAGATGGTGGGAAGAGCCAAAAGGAGGGCATTCTTTAAGTATAAGGGAAGCCAGTGGGAGGAGGATAGGGAGAAGTACTAGGTGGCAACAGTGGTAGCCAGCAGGAAGGAGAGGGAGGCCAAGGCAGAGACAGAACTCTAGCTGGTACAGTAAAGCAAGGGGAAAAAGCATTCTTCAGGTACATCCGAGGGAAGTGTAAGGTCAAAGGAAGTATTGTGAGACTGAAGAGTGAGGAAGGGTGGGAGGAGTGGGACCAAGGGAAAGCCGAGATACTGAACAAATATTTTTGCTCTGTATTAATAAGAGAGAAGGACGGACACCCGCCAGAATGTGGGGTTAAGAGGGGAAGGGAGGAGAGCAAGAGCTCATGTGGTATGGTCAAAATAATGAAGAAAAAGGTGCTTGAAAAGCTTACAGGATTAAAAGTAGATAAATCAGTGGGACCTCTGATGGCTTACTCCTGAGAATGCAGAAGGAGGTAGCAGAAGTGACAGCAAGGTCACTTGCAGATGTATTTAACAGCTAACTGGCCACAGAGTGGTCCCTAGGGACTGGCAAACAGTGGATGTGGTCCCTCTACACAACAGTGGAAGGAAGGCTGAGCCAGGGAACTACAGGCAAGTCAACTTGACATCTAGTGGGAACAACAATGGAGTCTTTACTTGGGGAGGAACTGGTGGACTTCCTGGAGGGAAATGGGCTACAGGACTCCAGACGACATGGGTTCATGAGGGGAAGGTCTTGCCAGACAAATCTGGTCAACTTCTTTGACTGGGTAAACAGGGCA
Organism: Neoceratodus forsteri; assembly: GCA_016271365.2. Classification (NCBI taxonomy): domain Eukaryota; kingdom Metazoa; phylum Chordata; order Ceratodontiformes; family Ceratodontidae; genus Neoceratodus; species Neoceratodus forsteri. Next base: position 72,614,526 of record CM057458.1, on the reverse strand, counting down.
TCAGATAGGAGACAGGCAATAGAGTTAGTAGACTTGGATTTCAGCAAAGCCTTTGACTCAGTCCCCCACAGGAATCTGATCAAGAAGATAAGGGACTCAGGGGTGGGGGGGAAATTGGCAGCTTGGGTGGAAAACTGACTGAGGGGAAGAACACAAAGGGTAGTAGTTAATGGGAGTTTTCAGAGTTATGGGAAGCAACAAGCAGAGTACCTCAGGGGTCATGCATTAATTTGTTACACAGGAAAGGGATAAAGGGCAGGATCTGACTCTTGTAAAAGATACAAAGATCTGTGCAAGGGTGGTAACAGAGGAAGGGATAAGAGAATGCAGGTAGGATCTTGACAGGTTGGAGAGCTGTCCGAACTGGCAGCTGGGCTTTAACCCAACAAAATGTAAAGTGATAAAACATTTGGAAGAGGATCCAAGCAATGCGATATGAAATGTGGGGGAGTGTTGCTGGGAAGTACCATGTAGGAAAAGCACCTAGGAGTTGTGATATCAGAGAGCATAAAAACAGCAGCACATTGTAATAAAGCTGTCGGCAAGGCTAACAGAATGCTGGGTTGCATATATAAGGGGATAAACAGTAGACGTCGGGAGGCAATCCTCCCATTGCCCATCGCACAAATCACTGGTACGATCACATCTGGAATACTGCAGAAGATACTGGAGTCCACACCTGATGAAAGATTGCAGCAGGGTGGAAGCAATACAGTGCAGGGCAACCAAGATGGTCCATGGACTAGGGAGAAAGACATATGAAGATAGACTAGAGGACTTGAACATGTACACCCTTGAGAAAAGGAGGGAAAGGGATGACATGATCAAGCCCTTAAAGTACCAGCATAGGATAAATGGGGTGGATCCCAAGTAACTTTTCTCCTTGATATCAACTATAGGGATTAGAGGGAACTCATTTAAACTCCCAAGGAGGAGATTCAAAAGGAACATCTGTGAGCACTTTTTCAAAGAAAGAGTGGTGGACAAGTGGAACCAGCTGCCAGAGGAAGTGGTACTGGCCAAATCAGTGAACAGCTTCAAGCAGGGATGGGACAGGCATATGGGATTAGTTAGATGGTGAGGGGGTCAGAAACAAAGGAGAGGGATGACCACTAGGGCCAGTACAGAGCAGTTATGTAAGGTAGGCTGACAGGCCTTTTTCTGCCATCATTGTCTATGTAGCTATGAACTGGCTACTTACCTGCACCTGGCATCATAGTCCCTTGTTTATGACATCATAATCATTTCCATAGCAACAGAAAACAATGTCACAAATTAAGGATTGTGATAGCAGGTGTAGACAAGCTGCCAGAGCAGATGAAGTCTAGGGGACAGAGATCCCATTTTATGTTAATGTGCGTATTTATAAAGAGAAGGGGAGGGACCATAATATAGAAAATATATTTAGGATATGTTGTAATATGTCTAAAAATTGTTTGTTATTTTTAAAGCTAATCCTGGGATGACCTGCTGGTCAGTGTAGCAGTAGAGCTCCTGCTTAATATTCTGGTGACATGGATTCAGAAATGAGCCAGGGGTATCAGAGGCTGGCAGGGGAGAGGAGGATTAAGAATCCCAGCTGATGCATTCCCCCCTGAGGAGGAAGGGATCCAGTCTTTGCTGCAGTACTGCCACCTGGGTGACCACAAGAGGCAACGCAGTAAGGCACCCTGAAGGAGGGGAAGGATGCCAGCCGGGGATATGTGCTGTGCACTCATTGCATGTGCAAGTGCACTGGTCCTGCTCACGTGCTGGCATCCTCCAGGGTGCAAGGACTACAGAACAAGGAAAGACCCCAGAGTGAGACTTAATGAAGGGGCACACTCGCACCCTGACCCATCAAACTAGCCACTCCATACCCTGGAAGGTCCTCAAACAGAAGCTGGAAGACCCCCCATCCACGTGAGCCATGCCTTGGGGGGATAAGCCGGGGGATTACAAAGTGGCGGCTAGCACTAAAGAAGGCTAGCTATGGGGCTGGGTGGTAGCCACCTGACAGGGAAAGCACCAGAGGTTGAACATTAAATATAAATTTAAAAAAAAAAAAACCTTACCCGGAGACATTGAGCTCTAAAAAAGACCACATATTCAATTCAGTTTTATTTTATATAGCATTTTTCTTACTCAAAAGCAAAACACTTTTCAAAGAGTGAATTAAACTGCAGAAGAGCACAATAAAACTGGCATTTCTGTTGCCTGTGACATCTTCTGTCAGATTATCAGAAGACCAACTTTGCCACTTGAACCTGGGCTTTCCCATTTTTGCAGTCTAGTACCTTCAAAGCATTATTGTTTGTTTCTGTGTTCTGAATGTTGCTTTTCGGGTTCTTGCACTCATGATTTGTGTGAGTCATGTGTTCCTGCTCAGGTGGGATGTTTGTGAAATGTCACCTATTATTGCAAGGCCTAGTCGACCTGCTGTTGTCTAAGAATGTAAAACGGCATCATTTATAACCTTTCTGTTTTTAGAAGAGCGTGTAATTTCTTTGAATCAGAAAATTACCAATAAATGGCTCTTGACTAGAAAGCACGGAATGTTCTTCCATTTTTTGGGTTGTTTTTTTTAAGAACTACATAAGCGATGATGACATCAGCTCAGTGCCATTACCTTTTCCCTTCACCTCACTTGACATCCTCGCAGTTATAAAGCTGTGAGTGGAAATGGAACATTCTGACTGGCTGACAACATTCTGAAAGGGTTCGGTTAAAGGGACAGTGTCAACCCTTTTTACATCATATTATTTTTGGTTGAAAACTCACATTTTATGATTGCTAGCCTTCTCGGTGATGATGCTGGTTGTTTTATTTGCTTCCTCTCTTAGCTGAACTGAAATGCATGCTAATAGTGTATGTAACTGGGTTGCCATGGATGTTGCAGTTACTAAACCTGCCTTGTGGGCTCAAACAAGGATGAGATGCCTTGGTTCGGAGTTTCCTGATTGGAGGATTCTAATCCAGATCTTTAAGTTTAGAGCAGTGCCTCCACCCAGAGTAAAATTTAATCTGTCCTAGTGTCAGAGCAATACAACCCCCTGGGACGCAGTACTGCCCCACGGAGTCCCCTTACACGTGCAAAATCACTGCGCAACCTTAAATTCAACAGAACTGTGATTAATGATTTGCACTAATAACATGTGTAAGCCCCCCTCCCCCATGTCTAGGGGTATGCCAGGTAGAAAATGTCCATGGGGAGGAGGGGGCACTCACAGCAGAAACCACAAGATAACTTACTGAGATGGCTGGTGTTGATGGAGTTCATTTGTGCAGGTGGGTGCAGGTCTCTTCTGATGCTGGGTCGCAACAAACTTGGGCTCTGAGCTGCAAATCTGGAGATCTGGGTTTGAATCCCATAGCACCCACTTGCATACCGTGTGACCCTGAGCAAGTCACTTAACTTCCCTGTTCTCCCAGGTCGCTCCTGTAAACAAGCTTTCACCTTAGTGTACCACTCCTGGATAAACAATTGGAAAAAAAAACTTGGGGGTTAGAAACCACAGAATAATTAATGGAATAACTGAAGTTCACCAAGGAATCAAATTAACCAGGGGATCCCATTTAATAGATAAACGAAACTCTCCATGGAGCTGACAAGAGTCCAAACAAATTTATATGCACTCCTGACTGCTGGGGTCAGCACAGTCGCTAGTGTCTCTTTGGCCGATATGGCCCACTAACTATTTGGGGCTTTCACTTGGGCTGAGATAGCCACTTAACATGGAGGCAGCTTTACTTCAGTCCGCTATGACCTTGTAAAGTACAGGCAGCAGGCAGAACCCATTCCTTTCTCTATCCCTTTTTCAGCTCTATTCTCTATTAGGGCTCCAAAGAACTATAGACTAAAATGGCAGGCCATTTCAAATCAGGGCTACTGCTTCCTTTATCACATCTTCTGCACACTTGTCCTTGGAGGGCAACTTCACCCAGTACTTAAGGATGAACATCCCCACCAGGACTACGACATCCGAGTTGGCATGTTGAGAAGAAATTTCCTTCTCTTCCCCATTCCTCAGTTCCATTCTCATTACTAGGGCCTAAGTAGGGAATTCCACCCAGGACATATGGGCAAACATCCCCATCTGGCTGGCACATAATGGATTGAGTGGAGTTGGCTATGGGGCTTAGATGCGAATCCTGTCTCCCTGGAGACCCCTCCTGCTTTCAGGCTCCAAGATCCTCCCCCAAGGACCCTTGGGCACAGCTGTAGCCTGCAGGTCCATACTGGTGACGCCCTTCCAGTCTCTCTCTCTCTCTTTAAAAATTGGGCACATTCGCAGGGCCAATAAATCTCAGATCTCGGATCTCTTCTCCAAGCCCACAGATTTCTCTTCAACTCCTCTGTGGGCATTTTGGAGAACCCACCCTGCGGACCAGATTTATGGCTGCCACCACATCCACCTGCTGAACTTAACAGATGCCCAACACCAAAGAAATGCTCTCCTTCCCCAAGAGTGGCCAATTGGTCCTGCTCTCATGCAGATCTCCCCCACTCAACTCCCTTCTTACTGTTCAGGCTCCCCACCAACATGCCAAAACCTAAATTTATACCACTGCACACCAATGGTGGCCTCCAACCTACAGAAGCTCTCACTGGTATGGCATAGGGGAATTTAACTATTTGATTACTGGAAACCCTAAACGTGCACAAAACTTGTACACACACCCTGTTGGGGGGGGGGCTCGCAAGACAGAAAGTAAAATAACAACAAAATATTTATTGGAGGATATTCACTAGGGATGGGAAATTGCAGAGCAAAAAGGTTTTTGGCAGAAACTCATAAACTGTAATTGCAGGACCAAAATTAAGTGCCCGACTTGGCAAGTTCTGTAAAACACTATAAAGCTTTGTCAGTAAAACACTATAAAAACGGCAATAACAGTGACAGTGCCCACCCAGCACCAGGCAAGACAAGGCAGTAGCAGATAAGACTGTAAATCTTTCAGTATTACCAGCCCACCTGTACTGTGGGCACTACCCCCTGGTACCAGATTTTACCCTTAAACCTTAAAGAAAACTCCCTGTGCTTCACTGGGTACCCAGCTGTTAGAACGGTGCAGGCCCAGCGACATTGCAGCTGGTTGGTCAGTGGTGGTGCACTTTAATAAACTTTATTTATTATTAATAATAATAATAAACTTTATTTATATAACGCTCTTCACAAAGTATCAGAGTGCTGCACAGCAAACAATTAAAACCATAAAATATTATAACTTTAAAATAGTTAGAATAAACATTTTCCAAACCCAAACCCCACAGGCCATGCAATCGCTTAAATGGCAGAAACTCCAAATGAGGTGTTTGTAACTCCTAACCCATTGGCCAAATCTGTAGATTTGGTGGCAACTTTGTACAAACTTCCCCAGTTGCAGGGCAAGCCCTGAGATTACTCACAGTTCAGTTGTACCACTTCCCTGTCAACTGGGCTCCATCTTCTCCTCCTCCTCCTCTGCAGATGCAGTTTCACTCAGGTTGAGGGTTCAGTGGTTGAAATAGCGGGCAGGCAGCTCAAAGATGTTTCAGACCTAAAAGTGCCTCTGAATGTAGCTCCTGCTCTGCGCCAGCAGTCCTGTAGACCTCTTGGGCACGTCCCTCTTCCTCCTTCACAACACAGACCAGCCTATGGAGCAGGGGCCGCATGCCTCACACCTACATCCAGGCTTCAGAACCCTAGTGCGGAGTGATGGCTAGTACCTGGTGTTAACACTAGTCAGCTGTCTCCCAGACTGTCTGTTGGATGATGTAGGTTTCTCCTCTCTGTACAGGTTTTATCACACAGTCTCTGTCTGGTGCCCACAGGCTGGCACCTGTGGCACAAGTTTGCCTCCTTCTCTCTCTAGGCAGGTCAACGTCTGTCAGAAGAATGCCATCTGACACTGTTCAGTGGACAAACACATAGTTCAGTCTCTGGATATACAGGTTGGGGAAACCTTCTGAAGTCACTCCCTGAAGGTTTGGCTGTGGAACCTGCAGGCAGACTTCACTGGATGGCTCTTACCAGCAGTTCTCGCCCTCTTCACTTTCTGAAAGCTAACTTCTTATTCCCTCTTCTGTAACTGCCCTTAACTTTTTCTGGGAATAAAGCCAGCTTGTGATTTGTGTGAGGTGCTGTCAGTAGTCCACTGCATTAGTATTCAGAATGTTCACTTGATACCCTATTGGTTGGCAGAAAGGGCACCAAGCACACAGCACGGTCATTCTCCCATAATGTTCTTTTGCTCATGTGCTAAGATCCTTGACTTCTGATTGGCTGTGGCTGATGTCAGGGATCAGCAAGATTGTGGGTGAGTTTCAGCAATAAACAGTGCTTTAGGTTTACAGTTCTTTCTTGTGGGCTCCTGCCCTGATCTTCATTTCACTGCCCCCGTGGTGTTGTAGGCACACCTGTGCCAATTATTCTGGTGGTGCCGTGTCAAAAAGGGCTTTCATCACTCTGTAAGGAGCTCCATTTCATGCTCCCCCCACTTTCAGGAAGAACAGTCTCTGTTGCTGTAAGTGGCCATAGCCAGACTGTAATTTAAAGGTGCAGTGTGCCAAACACATGCCGTCTGCTTTCTTTCTCCCCCCCAAGTGCCTCCATGCCCTCTGATGCCTGATGGTATCCCTGGGGCCAGAGCACACTAGAGGGATTCTCTGTGGATGTTGACTGCAGTTGCAGCATTGAAATGTACAGTGGCAGGTCGGGTGCATACAGTAGTATGCCAGGAGTCAAGTTGCATGTTCAAGCAGGTGGCTTCTCTAATATGTGCAAGGAGCTGCACAGCAGTCGCCACAAAGAAAAGCAGCTTGGACATTCAGGCAGCGCTCCTCCGGTCCCCCTTCATGCTGCAGTCCCAGGGGCCAGAGTGAACACTAGGATAATGGAAGAAGATAGTCTTTGGGGTGGACAATGGAGTCCAGGTAAGCCCCACTATGGGGGTGGGTGGGTTACACTCTGCCTCATCTAAATACTTAGGACCGGATTTTCAAAGACCCAAAAGACTGCTGAAAGTTGCAGTGATCTAGGGGCTTTGCCACATCCTGGCTGTGTTAGGGACCCTGTGCCACATTCAGAAAGAGCAGGGTCCCTGTGCCAGAAATCTAGGATATGCCGCAACTGCAGGTGTGTGCTAGAGCAAATGGTGCACCTGTGAGTAATGCCACAGTGATCTGGCTGCCCCCTCCACTGGCACAACTGAAGAGGTGTTGGAATGACCAGGGGTAGGGGTACACACATGCCTGGCAATCGGGGTGCTGGGATGGTATGGGCATGGGGTGGCACAGTGGTGATTGGGATAGGGGTGGGCAATCAAATCAGAGCAGTTGCACCCAGAAATAGATCATGAAGTATTAAACAAGTAGCTTTTTTAGAACACAAGGACGCTGCAACGAATCAGGAAGCTCAGAATCAACCAGCTGCAAGTCAATCGACGTCTCAGGCAGGCCAAGGAAGAGACACGGTAAAATGAGGAGGGGCAAGAAAAGATGATAGCATATAAATGGAGCTCAGGAGCATGAACAAGGTTTAGAAACCAACACATCATTACAGGTGTTGAACATCTCCAGTATCAATCTCACAGAATCACAAGTAATAGTTTTATAAAAAGGATTGACTTTTGTACCCACCATGAACTTTGACTCTTTCAGTCTAGATGATGATTTTTTTCAAACTCCTTCAAAAAATTGACTTAAAAATATATTTCCATGATAACATTCTATGTGATCACAATGTTGCCACTTCGGAGAATTTTTTCAGTGAGAATGTCAGTGATTGTGATGATTCTGAGGTAGAAGCAAATGTGACTACAGCATGTGACCCATTTCAAACGGAAGCAGATGAGAGCTTGATTTTCTGTGAGGGGGAGGGGGGAGGATTTGGATCTGATTCTAACTAACATTGACATGTTGATGAATTTAAAAACCAAAACAGGTTTCAAAAAGAAAAGTAAGTTCTGTAGTGCAGGTCCTAGAAACCACATGATAAAGCCGTTTGAATCTTTGGTTAAAATGGGCATTGAGAAAGCTTTGCAGTATCCTGGACATCAAAGACTTAACAATCTTAACACTGAAGAATGGAGAGCTCTACATGAACTCAAACTGAAAATTGAGATGACAATTACACAGGCGGACAAAGAGGGATATGTTGTTGTCCAGGACACGGCAAAATACATCATGGGAATTAAGGGTTAGCTCTCAGACATCCAACGTTACAGCCCTTTAACATTTAATCCAACCTGCTCAATTTAAAAATGAGTTTTATGATTTAATAGATGATGCATTCAATAGGGGGTGGCTAGATGATGATGAAAACAAATATTTCAGGGATGTGATTTTCCAACATGTCCCACACTCTACACCTTACCAAAAATCCATAATGACAATTGGAACAGTGTAATCTCTCCTTGGGGGTCCAATGGATGGGATCCCCCACCCTGAGCTGTAAAGAGCTGGTAATCTCTCCTTTGGGGTCCAATGGATGGGATCCCCCACCCTGAGCTGCACTGAGCTGCATAATCTCTCCTTTGGAGTCCAATTGATGGGATCCTCCACCCTGAGCTGTATTGAGCCACGTAATCTCTCCTTTGGGGTCCAATTGAAGGGATCCCCCACCCTGAGCTATACTGAGCTGCATAATCTCTCCTCTGGGGTCCAATGGATGGGATCCCCCACCCATAGCTACATTGAGTGGTGTAATCTCTCCTTTGGGGTCCAATGGACAGGATCCCCATCCATAGCTGCATTAAGTGGTGTAATCTCTCCTTTGGGGTCCAATGGATAGGATCCCCCACCCTGAGCTGTATAGAGCTGCATAATCTCTCCTTTAGGGTCCAATGGATGAGATCTCCCACCCATAGCTGCAAAGAGTGATGTAATCTCTCCTTTGAGGTCCAATGGATGGGATCCCCATGCTGAGCTGCACTGAGCTGTGTAATCCCACCTTTGGGGTCCAGTGGATGAGATCCCCCACCCTGAGCTGCACTGATCTGCATAATCTCTCCTTTGGGGTCCAGTGGATGGGATCCCCAAACCTAAACTGCATTGAACAGTGTGATCTCTCCTTTGGGGCCCAATGGATGGGATACCCCACCATGAGCTGCATTGAGCTGCATAATCTCTCCTTTGGGGTCCAATAGATGGGATTCCTCACCCATAGCTGCATTGAGTGATGTAATCTCTCCTTTGGGGTACAATGGATGAGATCCCCCCATCCTGAGCTGCACTGAGCTGCGTAATCTCTTCTTTGGGGTCCAATGGATGGGATCCCCCACCTTGAGCTGTAAAGAGTTGGTAATCTCTCCTTTAGGGTCCAATGGATGGGATCCCCGACCCTGAGCTGTAAAGAGCTGGTAATCTCTCCTTTAGGGTCCAATGGATGAGAACTCCAACCCATAGCTGCAAAGAGTGGTGTAATCTCTCCTTTGGGGTCCAATGGATGGGATCCCTACCCTGAGCTGTATTGAGCTGTGTAATCTTTCCTTTGGGGTCCAATGGACAGAACTCCCCAAACATAGTTGTATTGATTGGTGTAATCTCTCCGTTTGGGTCCAGTGGATGGGATCCCCCACCCTGAGCTGTATAGAGCTGCATAATCTCTCCTTTAGGGTCCAATGGATGAGAACTCCCACCCATAGCTGCAAAGAGTGGTGTAATCTCTCCTTTGGGGTCCAATGGATGGGATCTCCACACTGAGCTGTACTGAGCTGTGTAATCTCACCTTTAGGGCCCAATGGATGGGATTCCTCACCCATAGCTGCATTGAGTGATGTAATCTCTCCTTTGGGATACAATGGATGGGATCGCCCCACCCTGAGCTGCACTGAGCTGCGTAATCTCTTCTTTGGGGTCCAATGGATGGGATCCCCCATCCTGAGCTGTAAAGAGCTGGCAATCCCTCCTTTGGGGTCCAATGGATGGGATCCCCCACCCTGAGCTGTAAAGAGCTGGCAATCTCTCCATTGGGGTCCAATGGTTGGGATCCTCCACCTTGAGCTGTATTGAGCTGTGTAATCTTTCCTTTGGGGTCCAGTGGATGGGATCCCCCAAACATAGCTGCATTCAGTGGTGTAATCTCTCCTTTGGGGTCCAGTGGATGGGATCCCCCACCTTGAGCTGCGTAATCTCTCTTTTGGGGCCCAATGGGTGGGATCCCTCACCCATAGCTATATTGAGTGGTATAATCTCTCCTTTGGGGTTCAATGGATGGGATTCCCCCACCCTGAGCTGCACTGAGCTGCATAATCTCTCCTTTGGGGTCCAGTGGATGGGATCCCCCATCCTGAGTTGCACCGAGCTGTGTCATCTCTCCTTTGGGGTCCAAAGGATGGGATCCCCAACCCTGAGCTGAACGGAGCTGTGTAATCTCTCCTTTAGGGTCCAACAGATGGGTTCCCTTACCCATAGCTGCATTGAGTGGTGTAATCTCTCCTTTGGGGTCCAATGGATGGGATTCCCTCACCCTGAGCTACACTGATTTCCATAATCTCTCCTTTGGGGTCCAATGGATGGGATCCTCCCACTCTGAGCTGTATAGAACTGTGTAATCTCTCCTTTGGCATCCAATGGATGGGATCCTCCACCCTGAGCTATATTGAGCTGTGAAATCTCTCCTTTGGGGTCCAGTGGATGGGATCCCCCACCCTGAGCAGCGCTGAACTGCATAATCTCCTGTTTGGAGTCCAATGGTTAGGACTCCCCACCCTGAGCTGTATAGAGCTGCATAATCTCTCCTTTAGGGTCCAGTGGATGGGAGCTCCAACCCATAGCTGCACTGAGTGGTATAATCTCTCCTTTGGGGTCCAGTGGATGGGATCCCCCACCCTGAGCTGCTCTGAGCTGTGTAATCTCTCCTTTGGGGTCCAATGGATGGAATCCACCACCATTGCATGTGTAGAGCTGCATAATCTCTTCTTTAGGGTCCAATGGACGGGATCCCCTGTCATGGCTGCATTAAGTGGTGTTACCTCTCCTTTGGGGTCCAATGGATAGGATCCCCCCACCCTCAGATTAACTGAGCTGTGAAATCTCTCCTTTGGGGTCCAGCGGATGGGATCTCCCACCCTGAGCAGCGCTGAACTGCATAATCTCCTGTTTGGAGTCCAATGGTTAGGACTCCCCACCCTGAGCTGTATAGAGCTGCATAATCTCTCCTTTATGGTCCAGTGGATGGGAGCTCCAACCCATAGCTGCACTGAGTGGCATAATCTCTCCTTTGGGGTCCAGTGGATGGGATCCCCCACCCTGAGCTGCTCTGAGCTGTGTAATCTCTCCTTTGGGGTCCAATGGATGGTGTCCCCCACCATGGCATGTGTAGAGCTGCATAATCTCTCCTTTAGGGTCCAATGGACGGGCTCTCCCACCCATAGCTGCAATGAGTGGTGTAATCTCACTTTTGGGGTCCAATGGATGGGATCCCCTGCCCTGAGCTGCACTGAGCTGTATAATCTCACCTTTGGGGTCCAGTGGATGGGATCCCCAACCCTCAGCTGCATTGAACTGCATAATCTCACCTTTGGGGCCCAATGGGGGTGATCCCCCACCCTGAGCAGTACAGATCTGAGTAATCTCTCCTTTGGGGTCCAATGGACAGGAACGCCACCCATAGCTGCATTAAGTGGTGTAATCTCTACTTTGGAGTCCAATGGATAGGATCCCTCCACCCTGAGCTGCACTGAGCTGCATCATCTCTCTTTTGGGGTCTATGGATGGGATCTCCCACCCATAGCTGCAATGAATGGTGCAATATCTCCTTTGGGGTCCAATGGATGGGATCTCCAACCCTTAGCTGCACTGAGCTGTGTAATCTCTCCTTTGGGGTCCAATGGATGGGGTCCCCCACCCTGAGCTGTATAGAGCTGCATAATCTGTTCTTTAGGGTCCAGTGGATGGGATCCCCCACCCCGAGCTGCACTGAGCTGTGTAATCTCACCTCTGGGGTCCAATGGATGGGATTCCCCACCCTGAGCTGCACTGAGCTGTGTAATCTCTCCTTTGGGGACCAGTGGATGGGATCCCCAATGCTGAGCTGCTTTGAACTGCGTAATCTCTCCTTTGGGGCCCAATGGGTGGGAACCCCCATCCTGAGCTGTACAGAGCTGTGTAATCTCTCCTTTGGGGTCCAATAAATGGGATCCCCCACCCTGAGCTGTACTGAGCTGTGTAATCGCTACTTTTGGGTCCAATGGACAGGATCCCCACCCATAGCTGAATTAAGTGGTATAATCTCTCCTTTGGGTTCCAATGGATGGGATCCCCACAGTCTGAGCTGTACTGAGCTGTGTAATCTCTCCTTTGGGGTCCAATAGATGGGACACCCCACCCAGAGCTGTATAGAGCTGCATAATCTCTCCTTTAGGGTCCAATGGATGAGATCTCCCACCCATAGCTGCAATGAATGGTGTAATATCTCCTTTGGGGTCCAACGGATGGTATCTCCCACCCTGAGCTGCACTGAGCTGTGTAATCTCTCCTTTGGGGTCCAATGGATGGGATCCCCCCACTCTGAGCTGCACTGAACTGCATAATCTCTCCTTTGGGGTCCAATGGTTGGGACTCCCAACCCTGAGCTGTATAGAGCTACAAAATCTCTCCTTTAGGGTCTATGGATGGGATTTCCCACCAATAGCTGCAATGAATGGTGTAATATCTCCTTTGGGGTCCAATGGATGGGATCTCCCATCCTGAGCAGCACTGAGCTATGTAATCTCTCCTTTGGGGTCCAATGGACAGGATCCCCACCCATAGCTGCATTAAGAGGTGTAATCTCTCCTTTGGGGTCCAATGGATGGGATTAACCCACCCTGAGCTGCACTGAACTGCATAATCTCTCTTTTGGGGTCCAATGGATGGGATCCCCAACCCTGAGCTGTACAGAGCTGCAGATCACTTCTCTAGGGTCCAACGGATGGGATACCCCACCCTGAGCTGCACTGAGCTGTATAATCTCACCTTTTGGGTCCAATGGATGGGATCCCCACCCTGAGATGCACTGAGCTGTTTAATCTCTCCTTTGGGGTCCAGTGGATGGGATCCCCAACCCTGAGCTGCATTGAACTGCATAATCTCACCTTTGGGCACAATGGAGGTGGTCCCCCACCCTCAGCTCTACAGAGCTGCGTAATCTCTCTTTTGGGGTCCAATAGATGGGATACCCCACCCTGAGCTGTATTGAGCTGCATAATCTCTCCTTTGGGGTCCAATGGATGGGATCCCCCACCCTGAGCTATATTGAGCTGTGTAATCTATCCTTTGCGGTCCAATGGACAGGAACCCCACCCATAGCTGTATTAAGTGGTGTAATCTCTCCTTTGGGGTCCAATGGATTGGATCCCCCCACATCCTGAGCTGCAAACTCTCTCCATTGGGGTCCAGTGGATGGGATCCCCCACCTTGAGCTGCACTGAACTACACAATTTCTCTTTTGGGGTCCAGTGGCTGGGATCCCCCACCCTGAGTTGTATAGAGCTGCATGATCTCTCCTTTAGGGTCCAATGGATGGGATTTCCCACCCATAGCTGCACTGGGTGGTGTAATCTCTCTTTTGAGGTCTAATGGATGGGATCCCCCACCCTGAGCTGTAATGAGCTGTGTAATCTCTCCTTTGGGGTCCAATGGATGGGATCCTGTAACCTGAACTGCACTGAGCTGTGAAATCTCTCCTTTGGGGTCCAGTGGATGGGATCCCCCACCCTGAGCTGCACTGAACTGCATAATCTCTCCTTTGGGGTCCAATGGATGGGACTCCCCACCCTGAGCTGTATACAGCTGCATAGTCTCTCCTTTAGGGTCCAATGGATGGGATTCCCACCCATAGCTGCAATGAGTGGTGTAATATCTCCTTTGGGGTCCAATGGATGGGATCGCCCACCCTGAGCTGTGTAATCTCTCCTTTGGGGTCCAATGGATGGGATCCCCCACCCTGAGCTGCACTGAGCAGTGTAATTGCACCTTTGGGGTCCAATGGATGGGATCCTTCACCCTGAGCTGCACTGAGCTGTGCAATCTCTCCTTTGGGGTCCAGTGGATGGGAACCCCAACCCTGAGCTGCATTGAACTGCGTAATCTCATCTTTGGGGCCCAATGGAGGTGATCCCCCACCCTGAGCTGTACAGAGCTGCATAATCTCTCCTTTGGGTTCCAATGGATGGGACCCCCACCCTGAGCTGTACAGAGCTGCATAATCTCTCCTTTGGGGTCCAATGGATGGGACCCCCCACCCTGAGCTGTATTGAGCTGTGTAGTCTATCCTTTGGGGTCCAATGGGCAGGAACCCCACCCATAGCTGTATTAAGTGGTGTAATCTCTCCTTTGGCATCCAGTGGATGGGATCCTCCCACCCTGAGCTGCACTGAGCTGCAACATTTCTCCTTTGGGGTCCAGTGAATGGGATCCCCCACCCTGAGCTGCACTGAACTGCATAATCTCTCTTTTGGGGTCCAGTGGATGGGATCCCCCACCCTGAGTTGCATAGAGCTGCATGATCTCTCCTTTAGGGTCCAATGGATGAGATCTCCCACCCAAAGCTGCATTGAGTGGTGTAATCTCTCTTTTGAGGTCCAATGGATGGGATCCCCTACCCTGAGTTGTAATGAGCTGTGTAATCTCTCCTTTGTGGTCCAATGGATGGGATCCCCTAACCTGAACTGCACTGAGCTGTGAAATCTCTCCTTTTGGGTCCAATGGATGGGATCCCCCACTCTGAGCTGCACTGAACTGTGTAATCTCACCTTTGGGGTCCAATGGATGGGATGCCCCACCCTGAGCAGCACTGAGCTGTGTAATCTCTCCTTTGGGGTCCAGTGGATGGGATCCCCAACCCTGAGTTGCTTTGAACTGTGTAATCTCTCCTTTGGGGCCCAATGGATGGGACCCCCAACCCTGAGCTGTACAGAGCTGCATTATCTCTCCTTGAGGGTCCAATGAATGAGATCCCCCACCCTGAGCTGTACAGAGCTGCGTAAATCTCTCTTTTGGGGTCCAATAGATGGGATACCCCACCCTGAGCTGTATTGAGCTGTGTAATCAATCCTTTGGGGTCCAATGGGCAGGAACCCCACCCATAGCTGTCTTAAGTGGTGTAATCTCTCCTTTGGGGTCCAATGGATGGAATCCCCCCAACATCCTGAGCTGCACTGAGCTGCAAACTCTCTCCTTTGGGGTCCAGTGGATGGGATCCCCACCTTGAGCTGCACTGAACTGCACAATTTCTCTTTTGGGATCCAGTGGATGGGATCCCCCACCCTGAGTTGAATAGAGCTGCATGATCTCTCCTTTAGGGCCCAATGGATGGGATCTCCCACCCATAGCTGCATTGGGTGGTGTAATCTCTCTTTTGAGGTCCAATGGATGGGATCCCCCACCGTGAGCTGTAATGAGCTGTGTAATCTCTCCTTTGGGGTCCAATGGATGGGATCCTGTAACCTGAACTGCACTGAGCTGTGAAATCTCTCCTTTGGGGTCCAGTGGATGGGATCCCCACCCTGAGCTGCACTGAACTGTATAATCTCTCCTTTAGGGTCCAATGGATGGGATCTCCCACCCATAGCTGCAATGAGTGGTGTAATATCTCCTTTGGGGTCCAATGGATGGGATCTCCAACCCTGAACTGTGTAATCTTTCCTTTGGGGTCCAATGGATGGGATCCTCCAACCTGAGCTGCACTGAGCTGTGTAATTGCACCTTTGGGGTCCAAAGGATGGGATCCTTCACCCTGAGCTGCACTGAGCTGTGTAATCTCTCCTTTGGGGTCCAGTGGATGGGAACCCCAACCCTGAACTGCATTGAACTGCGTAATATCACCTTTGGGGCCCAATGGAGTTGATCCCCCACCCTGAGCTGTACAGAGCTGCGTAATCTCTCCTTTGGGGTCCAATGGATGGGATCCCCCACCCTGAGCTGTATTGAGCTGTGTAGTCTATCCTTTGGGGTCCAATGGGCAGGAACCCCACCCATTGCTGTATTAAGTGGTGTAATCTCTCCTTTGGCATCCAGTGGATGGGATCCTCCTACCCTGAGCTGCACTGAGCTGCAAAATTTCTCCTTTGGGGTCCAGTGAATGGGATCCCCCACCCTGAGCTGCACTGAACTGCATAATCTCTCTTTTGGGGTCCAGTGGATGGGATCCCCAACCCTGAGTTGCATAGAGCTGCATGATCTCTCCTTTAGGGCCCAATGGATGGGATCTCCCACCCATAGCTGCATTGTGTGGTGTAATCTCTCTTTTGAGGTCCAATGGATGGGATCCCATACCCTGAGCTGTAATGAGCTGTGTAATCTCTCCTTTGGGGTCCAATGGATGGGATCCCCTAACCTGAACTGCACTGACCTGTGAAATCTCTCCTTTGGGGTCCAGTGGACAGGATCCCCACCCATAGCTGCATTAAGTGGTGAAATCTCCCCTTTTGGGTCCAATGGATGGGATCCCCCACCCTGAGCTGTATAGAGCTGCATAATCTCTTCTTTAGGGTCCAATGGATGGGATCCCCCACCCTGAGCTGCACTGAGCTGTGTAATCTCACCTTTGGGATCCAATGGATGGGATCCCCCACCCTGAGCTGCACTGAGCAGTGTAATCTCTCCTTTGGGGTCCAGTGGATGGGATCCCCAACCCTGAGCTGCTTTGAACTGCGTAATCTCTCCTTTGGGGCCCAATGGATGGGACCCTCAACCCTGAGCTGCTTTGAACTGCGTAATCTCTCCTTTGGGGTCCAATGAATGGGATCCCCCGCCCTGAGCTGTACTGAACTGTGTAATCTCTACTTTGGGGTCCAATGGACAGGATCCACACCCATAGCTGTATTAAGTGGTGTAATCTCCCCTTTGGGTTCCAATGGATGGGATTCCCCCCCCCCTCCGTGCTGCACTGAGCTGTGAAATCTCTCCTTTGGGCTCCAGTGGAAGGCATCCCCCATCCTGAGCTGCACTGAACTGCATAATCTCTCTTTTGGGGCCCAGTGGATGGGATCCCCCACCCAGAGTTGTACAGAGCTGCATGATCTCTCCTTAAGGGTCCAATTGATGGGATCTTCCACCCATACCTGCACTGAGTAGTGTAATCTCTCTTTTGAGGTCAAATGGATGGGATCCCCCACCCTGAGCTGTAATGAGCTGTGTAATCTCTCCTTTGGATTCCAATGGATGGGAACCCCCTGCCCTGAGCTGCACTGAGCTGTGAAATCTCTCCTTTGGGGTCCAGTGGAAGGGATCCCCCATCCTGAGCTGCACTGAACTACATAATCTCTCTTTTGGGGTCCAGTGGATGGGATCCCCCACCCTGAGTTGTATAGACCTGCATGATCTCTCCTTTAGGGTCCAATGGATAGGATCTCCCTCCCATAGCAGCATTGAGTGGTGTAATCTCTCTTTTCAGGTCAAATGGATGGGATCCCCCACCCTGAGCTGCAAGGAGCTGTGTTATCTCTCCTTTGGGGTCCAATGGATGGGATCCCCTCTACCTGAGCTGCACTGAGCTGTGAAATCTCTCCTTTGGGGTCCAATGGATGGGACTCCACTCCCTGAGCTGTATAGAGCTGCATAATCTCTCCTTTAGGGTCCAATGGATGGGATCTCCCACCCAAAGCTGCAATGAGAGGTGTAATATCTCCTTTGGGGTCCAATGTATGGGATCTCCCACCCTGAGCTGCACTGAGCAGTGTAATCTCTCCTTTGGGGTCCAATGGATGGGATCCCCCACCCTGAGCTGCACTGAGCTGTGTAATCTCTCCTTTGGGGTCCAGAGGATGGGATCCCCAACCCTGAGCTGTATTGAGCTGTGTAGTCTATCCTTTGGGGTCCAATGGACAGGAACCCCATCCATAGCTGTATTAAGTGGTGTAATCTCTCCTTTGGAATCCAATGGATGGGATTCCCCCACCATGAGCTGCACTGAGCTGCAAAATTTCTCCTTTGGGGTCCAGTGAATGGGATCCCCACCGTGAGCTGCACTGAACTGCATAATGTCTCTTTGGGGGTCCAGTGGATGTTATCCCCCACCCTGAGTGGTATAGAGCTGCATGATCTCTCCTTTAGGGTCCAATAGATGGGATCTCCTACCCATAGCTGCATTGAGTGGTGTAATCTCCCTTTTGAGGTCCAATGGATGTGATCCCCCACCCTGAGCTGTAATGAGCTGTGTAATCTCTCCTTTGGGGTCCAATGGATGGAATCCCCTAACCTGAACTGCACTGAGCTGTGAAATATCTCCTTAGGGGTCCAGTGGACATGATCCCCACCCATAGCTGCATTAACTGGTGTAATCTCTCCTTTGGGGTCAAATGGATGGGATCCCCCCACCCTGAGCTGCACTGAACTGCATAATCTCTCCTTTGGGGTCCAATGGATGGGATCCCCCACCCTGAGCTGTATAGAGCTGCATAATCTCTTCTTTAGGGTCCAATGGATAGGATCCCCCACCCTGAGCTGCACTGAGCTTTGCAATTTCACCTTTGGGGTCCAATGGATGGATCCCCAACCCTGAGCTGCACTGAGCTGTGTAATCTCTCCTTTGGGGTCCAGTGGATGGGATCCCCAACCCTGAGCTGCTTTGAACTGCGTAATCTCTCCTTTGGGGCCCAATGGATGGGACCCCCCACCCTGAGCTGTACAGAGCTGTGTTATCTCTCCTTTGAGGTCCAATGAATGGGATCCCCCACCCTGAGCTGTACTGAGCTGTGTAATTGCTACTTTGGGGTCCAATGGACAGGATCCCAACCCATAGCTGTATTAAGTGGTGTAATCTCTCCTTTGGGTTCCAATGGATAAGATCCCCCCACCCTGAGCTGCACTGAGCTGTGATATCTCTCCTTTGGGGTCCAGTGGAAGGGATCCCCCATCCTGAGCCGCACTGAACTGCATAATCTCTCTTTTGGGGTCCAGTGGATGATATCCCCCTCACTGAGTTGTATAGAGCTGCATGATCGCTCCTTTAGGGTCCAATGGATGGGATCTCCCACCCATAGCTGCATTGAGTGGTGTAATCTCTCTTTTGAGGTCAAATGGATGGGATCCCCCACCCTGAGATGTAATGAGCTGTGTAATCTCTCCTTTGTATTCCAATGGATGGGATCCCCCCGCTCTGAGCTGCACTGAGCTGTGAAATCTCTCCTTTGGGGTCCAGTGGAAGGGATCCCCCATCCTGAGCTGCACTGAACTGCATAATCTCTCTTTTGGGGTCCAGTGGATGGTATCCCCCTCCCAGAGTTGTATAGAGCTCCATGATCTCTCCTTTAGGGTCCAATGGATGGGATCTCCCACCCATAGCTGCATTGAGTGGTGTAATCTCTCTTTTGAGGTCAGATGGATGGGATCCCCCACCCCAAGATGTAATGAGCTGTGTAATCTCTCCTTTGCATTCCAATGGATGGGATCCCCTCGCCCTGAGCTGCACTGAGCTGTGAAATCTCTCCTTTGGGGTCCAGGGGAAGGGATCCCCATCCTGAGCTGCACTGAACTGCATAATCTCTCTTTTGGGGTCCAGTGGATGGTATCCCCTTCCCTGAGTTGTATAGAGCAGCATGATCTCTCCTTTAGGGTCCAATAGATGGGATCTCCCACCCATAGCTGCATTGAGTGGTGTAATCTCTCTTTTGAGGTCAAATGGATGGGATCCCCCACCCTGAGAGGTAATGAGCTGTGTAATCTCTCCTTTGGATTCCAATGGATGGGATCCCCCCACCCTGAGCTGCACTGAGCTGTGAAATCTCTCCTTTGGGGTTCAGTGGAAGGGATCCCCCATCCTGAGCTACATTGAGCTGCATAATCTCTCCTTTGGGGTCCAATGAATGGGATCCCCTGACCTGAGCTGCACTGAGCTGTGAAATCTCTCCTTTGGGGTCCAGTGAATGGGATCCCCCACCCTGAGCTGCACTGAACTGCATAATTTCTCCTTTGGGGCCCAGTGGATGGGATCCCCCTCACTGAGTTGTATAGAGCTGCATGATCTCTCCTTTAGGGTCCAATGGATGGGACCTCCCACCCATAGCTGCATTGAGTGGTGTAATCTCTCTTTTGAGGTCAAATGGATGGGATCTCCCATCCTGAGCTGTAATGAGCTGTGTTATCTCTCCTTTGGGGTCCAATGGATGGAACTCCCCACCCTGAGCTATATAGAGCTGCATAATCTCTCCTTTAGGGTCCCATGGATGGGATCTCCCACCCACAGCTGCAATGAATGGTGTAATATCTCCTTTGGGGTCCAATGGATGGGATCTCCCACCCTGAGCTGCACTGAGCTGTTTAATCTCTCCTTTGGGGTCCAACGGACAGGATCCCCACCCATTGCTGCATTAAGTGGTGTAATCTCTCCTTTGGGGTCCAATGGATGAAATCCCCCCACCCTGAGCTGCACTGAACAGCATAATCTCTCCTTTGGGGTCCAATGGATGGGATCCCACACCCTGAGCTGTATAGAGCTGGATAATCTCTTCTTTAGGGTCCAATAGATGGGATCATCCACCCTGAGCTGCACTGAGCTGTGTAATCTCACCTTTGGGGTCTAATGGATGGGATCCCCCACCCTGAGCTGCACTGAGCTGTATAATCTCTCCTTTGGGGTCCAGTGGATGGCATCCCCAACCCTGAGCTGCTTTGAACTGTGTAATCTCCCCTTTGGTGCCCAATGTATGGGACCCCCGACCCTGCGCTGTACAGAGCTGCGTAATCTCTCCTTTGGGGTCCAATGAGTGGGATCCCCCACCCTGAGCTGTACTGAGCTGTGTAATCTCTACTTTGGGGTCCAATGGACAGGATCCCCACCTATAGCTGTATTTAGTGGTGTAATCTCTCCTTTGGGTTCCAATGAATGTGACCCCCCCACCCTGAGCTGCACTGAGCTGTGATATCTCTCCTTTGGGGTCCAGTGGAAGGGATCCCCCATCCTGAGCTGCACTGAACTGCATAATCTCTCTTTTGGGGTCCAGTGGATGATATCCCCCTCACTGAGTTGTATAGAGCTGCATGATCGCTCCTTTAGGGTCCAATGGATGGGATCTCCCACCCATAACTGCATTGAGTGGTGTAATCTCTCTTTGAGGTCAAATGGATGGGATCCCCACCCTGGAGATGTAATGAGCTGTGTAATCTCCTTGATTCCAATGGATGGGATCCCCCCGCCTGAGCTGCACTGAGCTGTGAAATCTCCTTTGGGGTCCAGTGGAAGGATCCCATCCTGAGTTGCACTGAACTGCATAATCTCTCTTTGGGGTCCAGTGGATGGTATCCCTCCCAGAGTTGTATAGAGCTGCATGATCTCTCCTTTAGGGTCCAATGGATGGAATCTCCCACCCATAGCTGCATTGAGTGGTGTAATCTCTCTTTTGAGGTCAAATGGATGGGATCCCCCACCCTGAGAGGTAATGAGCTGTGTAAACTCTCCTTTGGATTCCAATGGATGGGATCCCCCCACCCTGAGCTGCACTGAGCTGTGAAATCTTTCCTTTGGGGTCCAATGGATGGGATCCCCTGACCTGAGCTGCACTGAGCTGTGAAATCTCTCCTTTGGGGTCCAGTGATTGGGATCCCCCACCCTGAGCTGCACTGAACTGCATAATTTCCCTTTTGGGGCCCAGTGGATGTGATCCCCCACCCTGAGTTGTATAGAGCTGCATGATCTCTCCTTTAGGGTCCAATGGATGGGATCTCCTACCCATAGCTGCATTGAGTGGTGTAATCTCTTTTTTGAGGTCCAATGGATGTGATCCCCCACCCTGAGCTGTAATGAGCTGTGTAATCTCTCCTTTGGGGTCCAATGGATGGGATCACCTAACCTGAACTGCACTGAGCTGTGAAATCTCTCCTTTGGGGTCCAGTGGACAGGATCCCCACCCATAGCTGCATTAAGTGGTGTAATCTCTCCTTTGGGGCCCAATGGATGGGATCCCCCCACCCTGAGCTGCACTGAACTGCATAATCTCTCCTTTGGGGTCCAATGGTTGGGATCCCCCCGCCCTAAGCTGCACTGAGCTATGAAATCTCTCCTTTGGGGTCCAGTGGAAGAGACCCCCATCCTGAGCTGCACTGAACTGCATAAGCTCTCTTCTGGGGTCCAGTGGATGGTTTCCCCCTCCCTGAGTTGTATAGAGCTGCATGATCTCTCCTTTAGGGTCCAATGGATGGGATCTCCCACCAATAGCTGCATTGAGTGGTGTAATCTCTCTTTTGAGGTCAAATGGATGGGATCCCCCACCCTGAGATGTAATGAGCTGTGTAATCTCCCCTTTGGATTCCAATGGATGGGATCCCCCCGCCCTGAGCTGCACTGAGCTGTGAAATCTCTCCTTTTGGGTCCAGTGGAAAGGATCCCCCATCCTGAGCTACACTGAACTGCATAATCTCTTTTTTGGGGTCCAGTGGATGGGATCCCCCCCTGAGTTGTATAGAGCTGCATGATCTCTCCTTTAGGGTCCAATGGATGGGATCTCCCACCCATAGCTGCATTGAGTGGTGTAATCTCTCTTTTGAGGTCAAATGGATGGGATCTCCCACCCTGAGCTGTAATGAGCTGTGTTATCTCTCCTTGGGGTCCAATGGATGGGATCCCCTAACCTGAGCTGCACTGAGCTGTGAAATCTCTCCTTTGGGGTCCAATGGATGGAACTCCCCACCCTGAGCTGTATAGAGCTGCATAATCTCTCCTTTAGGGTCCCATGGATGGGATCTCCCACCCATAGCTGCAATGAATGGTGTAATATCTCCTTTGGGGTCCAATGGATGGGATCTCCCACCCTGAGCTGCACTGAACTGTTTAATCTCTCCTTTCGGGTCCAATGGACAGGATCCCCACCCATTGCTGCATTAGTGGTGTAATCTCTCCTTTGGGGTCCAATGGATGAAATCCCCCCACCCTGAGCTGCACTGAACTGCCTAATCTCTCCTTTGGGGTCCAATGGATGGGATCCCCCACCCCGAGCTGTATAGAGCTGGATAATCTCTTCTTTAGGGTCCAATGGATGGGATCATCCACCCTGAGCTGCACTGAGCTGTGTAATCTCACCTTTGGGGTCCAATGGATAGGATCCCCCACCCTGAGCTGCACTGAGCTGTGTAATCTCACCTTTGGGGTCCAATGGATGGGATCCCCCACCCTGAGCTGTACTGAGCTGTGTAATCTCACCTTTGGGGTCCAATGGATGGGATCCCCCACCCTGAGCTGTACTGAGCTGTGTAATCTCTACTTTGGGGTCCAATGGACAGGATCCCCACTCATAGCTTTTATTTAGTGGTGTAATCTCTCCTTTGGGTTCCAATAAATGACCCCCCACCCACCCCTGAGCTGCACTGAGCTGTGAAATCTCTCCTTTGGGGTCCAGTGAATGGGATCCCCCACCCTGAGCTGCACTGAACTACATAATCTCTCTTTTGGGGTCCAGTGGATGGGATCCCCACCCTGAGTTGTATAGAGCTGCATGATCTCTCCTTTAGGGTCCAATGGATGGGATCTCCTACCCATAGCTGCATTGAGTGGTGTAATCTCTCTTTTGAGGTCCAATGGATGTGATCCCCCACCCTGAGCTGTAATGAGCTGTGTTATCTCTCCTTTGGGGTCCAATGGATGGGATCACCTAACCTGAACTGCACTGAGCTGTGAAATCTCTCCTTTGAGGTCCAGTGGACAGGATCCCCACCCATAGCTGCATTAAGTGGTGTAATCTCTCCTTTGGGGTCCAATGGATGGGATCCCCCACCCTGAGCTGCACTGAACTGCATAATCTCTCCTTTGGGGTCCAATGAATGGGATCCCACACCCTGAGTTGTATAGAGCTGCATAATCTCTTCTTTTGGGTCCAATGGATTGGATCCCCCACCCTGATCTGCACTGAGCTGTGTAATCTCTCCTTTGGGGTCCAGTGGATGGGATCCCAACCCTGAGCTGCTTTGAACTGTGCATCTCTCCTTGGGAGCCGAATGGATGGGACCCCCACCCTGAGCTGTACAGAGCTGCGTTATCTCTCCTTTGGGGTCCAATGAATGGGATCCCCCACCCTGAGCTGTACTGAGCTGTGTAATTGCTATGTTGGGGTCCAATGAACAGAATCCCCACCCATAGCTGTATTAAGTGGTGTAATCTTTCCTATGGGTTCCAATGGATGGGATCCCCCCGCCCACCCTGAGCTGCACTGAGCTGTGAAATCTCTCCTTTGGGGTCCAGTGGAAGGGATCCCCCATCCTGAGCTGCACTGAACTGCATAATCTCTCTTTTGGGGTCCAGAGGATGGGATCCCCCACCCTGAGTTGTATAGAGCTGCATGATCTGTCCTTTAGGGTCCAATGGATGGGATCTCCCACCCATAGCTGCATTGAGTGGTGTAATCTCTCTTTTGAGGTGCAATGGATGGGATCCTCCACCCTGAGATGTAATGAGCTGTGTAATCTCTCATTTGGATTCCAATGGATGGGATCCCCCCACCCTGAGCTTCACTGAGCTGTGAAATCTCTCCTTTGGGGTCCAGTGGAAGGGATCCCCCATCCTGAGCTGCACTGAACTGCATAATCTCTCTTTTGGGGTCCAGTGGATGGGATGCCCCACCCTGAGTTGTACAGAGCTGCATGATCTCTCCTTTAGGGTCCAATGGATGGGATCTCCCACCCATAGCTGCATTGAGTGGTGTAATCTCGCTTTTGAGGTCAAATGGATGGGATCTCCCACCCTAAGCTGTAATGAGCTGTGTTATCTCTCCTTTGGGGTCCAATGGATGGGATCCCCTAACCTGAGCAGCACTGAGCTGTGAAATCTCTCCTTTGGGGTCCAATGGATGGAACTCCCCACCATGAGCTTTATAGAGCTGCATAATCTCTCCTTTAGGGTCCCATGGATGAGATCTCCCACCCATAGCTGCAATGAATGGTGTAATATCTCCTTTGGGGTCCAATGGATGGGATCACCCACCCTGAGCTGCACTGAGCTGCGAAATCTCGCCTTTGGGGTCCAATGGACAGGATCCCCACCCATAGCTGCATTAAGTGGTGTAATCTTTCCTTTGGGGTCCAATGGATGGGATCCCCCACCCTGATCTGCACTGAGCTGTGTAATCTCTCCTTTGGGGTCCAGTGGATGGGATCCCCAACCCTGAGCTGCTTTGAACTGCGTAATCTCTCCTTTGGGGCTGAATGGATGGGACCCCCCACCCTGAGCTGTACAGAGCTGCGTTATCTCTCCTTTGGGGTCCAATGAATGGGATCCCCCACCCTGAGCTGTACTGAGCTGTGTAATTGCTACGTTGGGGTCCAATGAACAGAATCCCCACCCATAGCTGTAATAAGTGGTGTAATCTTTCCTTTGGGTTCCAATGGATGGGATCCCCCCACCCTGAGCTGCACTGAGCTGTGAAATCTCTCCTTTGGGGTCCAGTGGAAGGGATCCCCCATCCTGGGCTGCATTGAGCTGCATAATCTCTCTTTTGGGGTCCAGTGGATGGGATCCCCCACCCTGAGTTGTACAGAGCTGCATGATTTCTCTTTTGGGGTCCAGTGGATGGGATCCCCCACCCTGAGTTGTATAGAGCTGTATGATCTCTTCTTTAGGGTCCAATGGATGGGATCTCCTACCCATAGCTGCATTGAGTGGTATAATCTCTTTTTTGAGGTCCAATGGATGTGATCCCCCACCCTGAGCTGTAATGAGCTGTGTAATCTCTCCTTTGAGGTCCAATGGATGGGATCACCTAACCTGAACTGCACTGAGCTGTGAAATCTCTCCTTTGGGGTCCAGTGGACAGGATCCCCACCCATAGCTGCATTAAGTGGTGTAATCTCTCCTTTGGGGTCCAATGGATGGGATCCCCCCACCCTGAGCTGCACTGAACTGCATAATCTCTCCTTTGGGGTCCAATGGATGGGATCCCCCCGCCCTAAGCTGCACTGAGCTATGAAATCTCTCCTTTGGGGTCCAGTGGAAGAGACCCCCATCCTGAGCTGCACTGAACTGCATAAACTCTCTTCTGGGGTCCAGTGGATGGTATCCCCCTCCCTGAGTTGTATAGAGCTGCATGATCTCTCCTTTAGGGTCCAATGGATGGAATCTCCCACCAATAGCTGCATTGAGTGGTGTAATCTCTCTTTTGAGGTCAAATGGATGGGATCCCCCACCCTGAGATGTAATGAGCTGTGTAATCTCTCCTTTGGATTCCAATAGATGGGATCCCCACGCCCTGAGCTGCACTGAGCTGTGAAATCTCTCCTTTGGGGTCCAGTGGAAAGGATCACCCATCCTGAGCTACACTGAACTGCATAATCTCTTTTTTGGGGTCCAGTGGATGGGATCCCCCCCTGAGTTGTATAGAGCTGCATGATTTCTCCTTTAGGGTCCAATGGATGGGATCTCCCACCCATAGCTGCATTGAGTGGTGTAATCTCTCTTTTGAGGTCAAATGAATGGGATCTCCCACCCTGAGCTGTAATGAGCTGTGTTATCTCTCCTTTGGGGTCCAATGGATGGGATCCCCTAACCTGAGCTGCACTGAGCTGTGAAATCTCTCCTTTGGGGTCCAATGGATGGAACTCCCCACCCTGAGCTGTATAGAGCTGCATAATCTCTCCTTTAGGGTCCCATGGATGGAACTCCCCACCCTGAGCTGTATAGAGCTGCATAATCTCTCCTTTAGGGGTCCAATGGATGGGATCTCCCACCCTGAGCTGCACTGAGCTGTTTAATCTCTCCTTTGGGGTCCAATGGACAGGATCCCCACCCATTGCTGCATTAAGTGGTGTAATCTCTCCTTTGGGGTCCAATGGATGGGATCACCTAACCTGAACTGCACTGAGCTGTGAAATCTCTCCTTTGGGGTCCAGTGGACAGGATCCCCACCCATAGCTGCATTAAGTGGTGTAATCTCTCATTTGGGGTCCAATGGATGGGATCCCCCAACCCGGAGTTGCACTGAACTGCATAATCTCTCCTTTGGGGTCCAATGAATGGGATCCCTCACCCTGAGCTGTATAGAGCTGCATAATCTCTTCTTTTGGGTCCAATGGATTGGATCCCCCACCCTGATCTGCACTGAGCTGTGTAATCTCTCCTTTGAGGTCCAGTGGATGGGATCCCCAACCCTGAGCTGCTTTGAACTGCGTAATCTCTCCTTTGGGGCTGAATGGATGGGACCCCTCACCCTGAGCTGTACAGAGCTGCGTTATCTCTACTTTGGGGTCCAATGAATGGGATCCCCCACCCTGAGCTGTACTGAGCTGTGTAATTGCTACGTTGGGGTCCAATGAACAGAATCCCCACCCATAGCTGTATTAAGTGGTGTAATCTTTCCTTTGGGTTCCAATGGATCGGATCCCCCCCGCTCTGAGCTGCACTGAGCTGTGAAATCTCTCCTTTGGGGTCCAGTGGAAGGGATCCCCCATCCTGAGCTGCACTGAACTGCATAATCTCTCTTTTGGGGTCCAGTGGATGGGATCCCCCCACCCTGAGTTGTACAGAGCTGCCATGATCTCTCCTTTAGGGTCCAATGGATGGGATCTCCCACCCATAGCTGCATTGAGTGGTGTAATCTCACTTTTGAGGTCAAATGGATGGGATCTCCCACCCTAAGCTGTAATGAGCTGTGTTATCTCTCCTTTGGGGTCCAATGGATGGGATCCCCTAACCTGAGCTGCACTGAGCTGTGAAATCTCTTCTTTGGGGTCCAATGGATGGAACTCCCCGCCATGAGCTTTATAGAGCTGCATAATCTCTCCTTTAGGGTCCCATGGATGAGATCTCCCACCCATAGCTGCAATGAATGGTGTAATATCTCCTTTGGGGTCCAATGGATGGGATCACCCACCCTGAGCTGCACTGAGCTGTGTAATCTCTCCTTTGGGGTCCAATGGACAGAATCCCCACCCATAGCTGCATTAAGTGTTGTAATCTCTCCTTTGGGGTCCAATGGATGAAATCCCCCCCACCCTGAGCTGCACTGAACTGCATAATCTCTCCTTTGGGGTCCAATGGATGGGATCCCCCACCCTGAGCTGTATAGAGCTGCGTAATCTCTTCTTTAGGGTCCAATGGATGGGATCCCTCACCCTGAGCTGCACTGAGCTGTGTAATCTCACCTTTGTTGTCCAATGGATGGGATCCTCCTCCCTGAGCTGCACTGAGCTGTGTAATCTCTCCTTTGGGGTCCAATGGACAGGATCCCCACCCATAGCTGTATTAAGTGGTGTAATCTCTCCTTTTGGTTCCAATGAATGTGACCCCCCACCCTGAGCTGCACTGAGCTGTGAAATCTCTCCTTTGGGGTCCAGTGGGAGGGATCCCCCACCCTGAGCTGCACTGAACTGCATAATCTCTCTTTTGGGGTCCAATGGATGGGATCCCCACCCTGAGTTGTATAGAGCTGCATGATCTCTCCTTTAGGGTCCTGTGGATGGGATCTCCCACCCATAGTTGGATTGAGTGGTGTAATCTCTCCTTTGAGTTCCAATGGATAGGATCCCCTACCCTGAGCTGCACTGAGCCATGTAATCTCTCCTTTGGAGTCCAATGGATGGGATCCCCCACCCTGAGATGCATTGAACTGCATAATCTCTCCTTTGGGGTCCAATGGATGGGATCCCTCACCCTGAGCTGCACAGAGCAGCATAATCTCTCCTTTGGGGTCCAATGGATGGGATCTGCCACCCATAGCTGCATTGGGTGGTGTAGTCTCTCCTTTGGGGTCAAAAATACAAAATATGGGCTCAGTTTTCAAAGGGCCCTTAGATTGATGCAAGCTGTTGCAAAAGGCAGCGTGCATCAAAGCTGGACCACCAGGGAAAGATTGTATCTACAGTGTACTTTTATGTATTTATTTATTTAATTTGTGTTGACTAGGTAAGTGCAGTAGGCAATTTCTTGCCTATTTTCAGGCACGACCCGGGGGGGGGGGGAATACAGATGAATGCCAATTGACCTTAAACCAGATTAAGCTGTTGGTTGTATTTTTAGTGAAATTACTTTATGGGTGGAACGGGAATGGGGCCACTAGATCACTGTGGAATGGGTAATATAATAATATGGGAGTTGGGGCTTGGGCGGGGCATCCGCTAGATCACCAGGGAAGTCTGTTATGTATGTTTTGCCATATGGGCACATCAAGGCTGGGGGGAGCTGCTAGATCCCCAAGGAATGGGTAATATAATAATATGAAGATTGGGGCTTGGGTGCGGGGTCTGCAAGGTCACCAGGGAATTCTGTTATATATGTTCTACCATATGGACACAAGGGGGCATGGGGTGGGTGCACTAAATCACCAGGGAATTATTTTATATACATTTTACCATATGGGCACATCAGGGCAAGGGGTCCACAGCATATGGTGAGGGAGGGCTTCAGGAGTGGAGCAAGTGGTCAAGCCCTCCCAGAGGGTGAGATTCTAAGGACCCTTAGACCAGCCCTGGTTGGTCTAGGGGTACTTAGAATTTCGCTCTCTGGAAGGATTTTGAGAATCCTGCTTTAGGGGACATGACAACTTGCATCTGTCGCTTGCCCTCTTGCGTCATGCTGCAGCCCATTTATATGGTGCATGGATGGTGCAAGCCCCCTTTGGTGCAAGCAGCCTATGATTGGTGCAGGCTGCATTTGTGAATCACTCGCAGCATATTCCTAGGCGTAAGCAGCACTTCACACCATTCTTCATGGTACAAGCACCTTGTGCTATGCCGGGAGCTTTGAGACTCGCGTCCTTAGGTTCTGGCAGCACAACCAAACCCTTCACTGCAACTATGGCTAATTTTACAATCTTGGGTGCAGTTGCAACAGTTTCCAAGAATTATGGCAGCTTGCACCAAATATCTGGTACAAACTTCGACAAAACGGCCCCCAGGATTGCCTCAGGTTAGACCAGAAAAGTTGGTCTAACTTGCAGCAATTGCCGCACAGGATAGGAAATCCTGTTAGATCACCACAAGCCCCATGCACCATATTGTCAGCACACCAGGGCTTGTGGTGATCTAAGACTTTTCAAAATTCTGCCCTATGATGCAGAGTGAAAATGATGCAAGCTGAGCCAAAAACATGAAGCAGGTAGAGTCAAACAAATGAAGCAAATTAAGTCAAAAATGCATGCCTGGAGAATAGTAATGCAAAGCCGCGTTTAACAATGAAGCAAGCTGAGTAAAACAAAAATGAAGTAAGTTGAGTCAAACTGCATGCGTGGAGAAAAGTGATGCAAATAGGAGCTTAACGATGAAATTTGAGTCAAAAAAATGAAGCAAGCTGAGTCAAAACAATAAAGCAAATTGAATTAAAATGGTGCATGGAGCAAAAATGACAGAAGCGGAGTCAAACATTACAGCGGATGAAATGGCCAAGACAATGGCATGTTAGCCCTCAAAATACTGTCAATTAGTCCTGCAAGGAAATGTTGGCTCTATAACAAACCTCCTACATAATCTACCCTCCCTTTTATATGCTCCAGTGTCAGTTAGACCAGTTCTGGCTGGTCTAACAGCAGCACACATCCTCAGCTGTCAACAGCTTCCACCTTTGAAAATCCCTAAAAAGGAGATAGTGCGTCATTTTGTGACACAAGCCCCATTGCAACACGATGCACCCATTTTTTGACACAAGTCTGATGCAAGCCACTTTGGGGTAGGCAGTTCTGCTTTTGATGCAAGCAGCATTAGAAAGTCAGAACTGATGCAAGTTTTGATACAGTTTGCTCCTTCCATCATTCTTGTCTGGCACAAGCACCTTGTGTCAGTCTTGGCTCTTTGAAGATCGAGCCCTGTGTGTCTTTTAGGTTACAGGCAGACATGCAAACAGTGGTTACAATTGTGTATTTAAGTCTGTGACACTGGGCTCCATCTGAGAGGGGGACAGATCTGATTAGGGATCACTATATTCCTTTGAAGTACAGTAAAACTGAAGAGAGGTATCACTAAGCAAGTCAGGTTATCTCATGGAAGCACTGAGAGAGGAGGAATAACTTTATTTTTGCTAGAAAGCTGGTCATTTGCTTCTGTAGTTGACAGGGTTCTGAAACAACTTATTAATTTCCACCTGCTCTCTAGACTCAAACTCCCTTTCTGAATCACACTTTAAAACTGCCCTTACGGCTACCTCTGCTCACAAGTGCACCCCGTGACAAGGGAATCAGGGAGTGTCCACGGTCCATTAAAACCCAACTGGATACTTTGTTGCATTTTCTGTTCACTGTGTTCATATTTATTGTCGTGAGTCACTATCCTAAACGTGCTGTGCTAATTGTGTGTCTTTGTACTGTCACTTCTGAACTTGTAGATTGTTGACTGGTATGTGCCCTGAACAGGTAGTCTGCTGTATTGCTCCATGCTGTTCCTCTCTTGTCAAGTATGTGCCATCTTGATGACGAAGCTTGTACCTGAAAATGGTCCCTGGGACTAGTGTGCACACCTAGTTAACAAATATATAAATAACGTCTTTCAGATGAGACATTAAACTGAGATCCCATCTGCCTGGATTGGTAATAGTTCAGGTGGATGTTAAAGATACAATGGCACTTATCGAAAAGAGTAGGAGAATGTTTTATTAGAGGAAATATACCAAAGGATAACACTCAAGCAAGCCTATAAACAAACAATCAATAGAAAAAAACAGAAGAAGGAGACTGTATCAAAAACTGAAAACAAAAAACAAGCAACTAGTGAACAGGAAAAAAACAAAAACATATTATCAGTGACAGATAAAGCAAACAAAACACTGTTAAGGATATACCAATATACACCTCATGTTAACCCTTCAAATAAGAGTTTTGGGAGTGCTCTCCACCAATTCTCAATCATAGGAGGAGGCAGTGTCAACTTTTCTTTGAGATAAACCAATGCCACTTCTTTTGTAATAGCCACAATAAGACCACATAGCGGGACATAGTTTTGTTGCATCACAGAGTGACTCCTATTCTGCCAAATACATCATTTTATAACAGTGAAAACTGCCCATAAAGTTCCCTGGAAAAAAACTTCCCATGCTGACCCAAATTTACCATATACCAATTTAGTATATGCCACGTGACATAATAAAGGTATACCCAATGTTGGGGCAATTGATCCCAGAACAAAACAATATATGAACAATCAAAAAATAAATGCTGCATAGTTTCAACCTGTGCATGACATAAATCTCTAATACATAATCTGTCCTCAACTATTTTATGAGCATGATTGCCTCTCACTTTCAGTTTTCTATGGCAACACATCCTAATAGTATCCTACATTTTTTGTGGAATCCTAGCTTCTGTAAGCTGATAGAGCAACCATTTAGACTCACTATTAACAGGGCAGGTAAACAACGCCCATTAAAAAAAAATTTCCAAGAAAGACCGGTAAAAAGCTTTCCTAGTCAGCCCTTGACAAAGCTAAATAGTCACATTCCACTGTTTGAGTTTTTGGAAAAAGTCAATCAAATAAGAAGAGGTACCATCTGGAATTAATTGAAATGGTCCCCATAGTGGTGCTTCCCATTTAAGAAAAAATATAAACATTTAGCCTTGAGGCTGAGTGCCCAATCAATCTGACTTCCCACAAGAATGGGAACAATATTGGAATATATACGTGTATCGAGAAAAAAAACAATACTGGGTTAATCCTATTCAAACCCCCTAGCTTAACCAGTCAATATGTCACAGCCCTCCGAATGGGATTCAACTGACTCCCCCACAATAATTGGAAGCATACATTATATAGTCTACCTTCCAGTTTAGGAGGAAGTGGAAATATGTAACCTAAAGTTAAAAAACATATGAATAATATAAGTCTTTAACATATACCTGTAAAGCCTCTTAAGTCTCATCATTTGATATGATTTCCATTTTTGTACTTTTTTTTCTGCCTCCTCTAATTTTTCCACTCAGTTACATTCTGCTGCATTTGTACCCCCAAGGGACACCCCCAGCAACTGTGCTGTGTCACGATGAATCTGAATCCCATCAATCTCAGCAACTTGAAGCTCAAGTCCAAGGGGTATAGCAACCCCCTTTGCTTTTCTGCGTATTTATCTGGGATCCAGAAGAAGCCGAAAAAGAGTGAATCACCCCCAGTGCATGAGCGCCACCAACAGGCAGACTCATCTGCATAAGCCACAGTACAAGGGAAAGGTGTACCAGCAGGGCTCCTCATGTGTCTTATGTGATTATTCATATTTAACAATCTCAGAATAGGATCTATAGAAAACACATACAAAAGAGGACTGAGTGGACAACCCTGCCCAACCCTCTTTTAATCTGAATATGCGGTCCCAGACATCCATTAACCATGGGTGTTAAAAAAGCAGCATTATACAATCTTTGTAGCCAATGAGCAAAAATCTGTGGTAAACCATAATGTTTTAATACTGTAAATAAGTAAAGATGGGGTACCAGGTCCAATGCCTTTGTCTGATCTAAACTAATAACATAACCCCCAGCCGTAGGACTATCACAAATCTCCCTCATGAACTTCAAATTATCTAACATTGACCTCTGTGGAATTGCACAAGTCTGAGTAGGATGTATCAAATAACACGCAACCTTTGACAACCGAACACAGAGCATTTTGCTCAACATTTTCCAGTCAGTATTTAGCAAACTTATGGGCCTCCAATTATTGATATCTTCCTTTGCATTTTTCTTATGTAAATAGATTAACAAGCTATCTGCTAATGCAGGGGGAATGGAATGGTGTCTCTGTAAGATAATGTTGAAAACCATAGTCAATGGTGTATATATCATATCTATACTCTTTTTATGGAATTCATTAGGAATACATCAGGGCCTGGAGTAATCCCAGTCTTTAACTGACGTATCAGAAACTCCACTTCTGATTCCATAATTGGTTTAGTCAAGTCTCTGATTTCGGCACCCGATAACTGAGGAATATTAAGTTTACCCAAGATATGTTCCATGTCCCCTAAGGTGGTCGTATCTAGGCAGAACATGGAATAGGTATGGTCCACTACAAATTGTAAAATATCCTGATCAGTCTTCAAAAGATCTCCGTCTATATTTTAAATACATGGCACATATTTTTATATCAACCCTCTGTTTACAACTATCAAAATGATTCATTGATTGCACCTTACCTCTCATACCATATTTTTGCTCATAAACAATGATGTAGCTTTTTCAATTGACAGGAACGCATTTCAGTTTTTAATTGAGCTATTTGTGAGTTATAATCTAAAGCATAAGTGGTTTTTAAAGAAAACATGTTTTGTAACTGTCTTCTTTTGTTTAAATATTGTATATAAGTATTCTTATGTTTAATCCTGGATTTCTGTCGACAGTGGTGTTTAATGTTGGACTTAGTTTCTAACCACCACAAAAGAGGATCTTCGCATAGCTCCAAAACTGAAAGTTTTGCTTCAAGAACTAAACGAAGAGCACTCCAGTCTTGAGTATCCTCTAGAAGAGTGACATTCATTTTGACATTCATTTTCCAATGGTTATGAGTGTGTGGTTTATTTCTAGGTATTCCTAAACGCAATTGTAATAGGCAATGATCAGAAGTTTCCACAGGGAAAACAACCACCTGGTTACAGGACAACCATTCCGAAAGAAAGAGGAAGTCAATTCGAGAGGACGACCTTCCTCTATGGTATGTGTGAGCCAGGGGCCGAAGGCCAAAAAAGGCTCCATCCAACAATTTAGTAGTACCACACATTTTACTTAGGAGGTTAGAGTCACAGTATAATTTCTGTGCCAGGCCGGTTTTATCTGACAGAGACATTATACAGTTATTATTATTATTATTATTATACAGTTAAAGTCCCCTCCAAACAATACAGACCTTGTGGTATGTAAGTAAGGTTGGACAGCTTTCATGACTTCTACCCTGTGTGTTTTAACTTGAGGATTATAAATATTAATAAGCCTCCACTCAAGATCATGAATAACCACATCCAAAATGAATACCCTCCCCTGAATCAGGTCTATCAGACGAGTCAAAACAAAGTGTAACTTATTAAACAATATCCCAACTCCTGCACAAGTATCCTCCCCCAAAGACCAGTAAGAGATTCCACTTGTCCATTCTTGTGAGGCTAAATGTATGTCTTGTAAAGTATACAGCCTGGTATCCTGTAAAAAAAGAATATGTAAATTTAAATTTTGTAGAATGAGGAAAGTGGATCATCTTCTCTGTGGATTCTGAAGGCTGTTGACATTCAAGGTCCCACAAGTAAGATCCAGGATCATTGTAACAAGGAAAAGAGGGAATCATGATTTTTCCCTTTCCCAGGGGATCTACGTTTACACCTCTTTTTCCCACATTGCTTCAAGTCACTGGGAACCTATTCAGCATCAGTCATAAGTTCAGGTTGCGAGGAAGAGGCCACTGAGGAAGCATCCGAGTCATCCTCAGACCCTTCTGTTTGCTTTCTTTTGGATAATGGAGCAAACATGTTGCCTATAAGTACCACATTTCCCGACTGTAAGACATCAGCTGAAGGTTGAACATCCAAAGAAGCTTTAGCAGCACTACTCCTAGTAGCCCATTTTTTGGACTTCGGTGACCAGGCTATATCCTCTGGAGGTGGCATCTCAAGACCACCAATCAGTGTAGCAGATGAGCAACTGGGGCCTGGTACAGGCTCCCCAATATCAGCTGTCAGTGGTGACAGGGGTATAACTGAAGCAGTTACAAAGCTGTCATCTACACCCAGTTCTGGAAGCGGGGCTGGAGGGGAAGCCTTGACTGAGGCCATGTCCGGTTCCCTGGGTTCTGCATCTAAGGGCAAGAGGACTGAGTCCGGCCAAGGAGCCTTTGATCCAGCCGAAGAAGAGGGCCGTGCAGTGGCTTGTTGTTGTGCATTGAACACTGTCTCATCCTGAGCATCCTGCATTAGAGAGAGGTCATTATGAAAGGCCCAAGGGCAGGTCCAGAAAGTATGGGTGGTAGCCTCATATAAGTTGCAATATGCTGGATAGGGGCAGCCTAAGTTAGTGTGTCCAATGCTGAAACAAAGAGAGCATTTTAATTTATTGCATGCATTACTTAAATGGGTCTGGGCACCACATCGAAAACAGGGCTTAGGTTGCCCAGGATAGAAAATGAAACCACAATCCCGGCCCAAGTAAAAACAGCTGGGTAAATGTTGAATGGCTCCGTTCATTTGAAGCAATTTAACTTGAATTTCCAAAGCCCCAGTCCAAAATTGTTCAGAATCAATAATCACCTCAGGTAAGCTCAGGACCATACATTGGAGTTTCAGCCACTTGATAATGTCAGCCACTGCCACCCTTTCATTTTTGAAAAGTACCGTGATAGTTTTGATGGCTGGTTTCAACAAGGGGATGGCCACAAAGGGAGACCATAGTGGGGTATATTGCACAGTCTATCTCTCCCAAAATTGCTCGAGGCCTGCAGCCATTTTAAAGCTAAGATCAGAATTTGCATCCCCAGATGTGTGAATAAGTGCATAGATCTCAGTGGGCAGGAACTGCAAACTACCCTTGATCAGAGATTTACCCACATAGACCCGGTCAGGGAAAACATCAAGACCCCCCCTTATATCGGATGCGAACAGCATTTCTCCGTTTGGCTAGCTCAGGCAGAGCATGAAAAAGTCCCGCATAAGACCTCAGACAGGGTCCTTGATTCCCAGAGGATCCTGCCCCCTGTCCAGCAGGTAAGAGATTTTGTCCAGAGGGAGTAGAAAGGGGAACCTTATAAAGGTTTGGGATATGCCCTTTGTCCAGAGGCAGGTGACCAGAAATATACTTAGTATCAGTCAGGCACTGTTCTGCAGGGGAAATGGGGGGGGGACCAAAGGGTGGGAACATCCCGATCCAGTGTCAGAGAATCAGAAATTGTAGATGCAGTCCCAGCAGCCATTGTGACTGAAGCAACTTGCAGAACAGGGTTTTGGGTTAACTACAGCGCCGATGGAATATCCAAGGGGTCCACCAGAAGAATTGAAGCATCAGTATTCCCGGTATCCACATGAACAGAAGAAGACCAAGTGTGTGTGTCCTCAGATTTCAATCACCCAGCTCCTGGGTGTCTGAAATTGAAATATCAGTCACTGAAACATTAGCATCATAATTAAGTGCAACAAGGTCCTGATCAGGGGGAACCCCATCAGCAGCCAACAATGAAATTATAGACCCTCCAGCAACATGAGCCTGATGCACTTTTTCTGTCCTCCCCGAGGCAGCCCTGGAAAACTTAGCAGTAGTAGGAGAAGAACTGGTGACAGTACCTGAGGTTGTAAAAAATCCAGCCATTGATTCTGCGAGAGGAAGGGCAGGTATGTCCAGCTGGGAAAACACTGCACTGTCCTGAACAGCCACGACAGAGGATTGCAGAGCAGAGTCCACTCACTGCATTGGAGGTTTGTTATGCAGAGCACTACAATCTGTAGCTCGCAAAGGCACTTCCCAGGAGATCTGCTTGCAACTCAAGTTCCAATGCCACAGCCGAATCCTGTGGTGTAACATCAGCGGAGAACTCCCCTCGTCCAACCTTGGCATGCGCCCCAGTCAGTGCATAAACTGCCAGTCACAACCTCTCCAGACAACGCAGTGGATGAAATTAAAGCAGCAGCAACAGCTATGTTGTCAGGCTTCTCCGTGGGACCCCTTGAAGATGCTGCATCCTCCAACAGCTGGTGCCGTCTAACAAACTGACTTGGAGCCAGGACAGAAACCATGGAAGCCTTCAAAACCGCAATGTTGCCACGTAAGTCTCTTGCTTAGCCAGAATATGCATTTCTTCTTCCTCAAGCCTGGAAAGCTCTTGTTGTACTGCGAAATGACTTGTAACAGGAATATTAGTATGTCCTTCAAGTGTAGAAACATTACTATCGCGTTCTTCCGAAAGGTCATTTCCAACCACATCATGCTGCTCATGTACTGAAACCCTGTCTAATTCCATACATTTATCCTCTAAAGTAACCAAGCCAGGGGAGGAGGCATGCTCCCCTGACTCAGATACGTCTGTCCTCACCTCCAACACACCTGAAGTGGCCATCTTGGCTGACAGCCAGCAATTCCCCCCAGAGGTGAGTAGGGGAATTTCCCCGGTGTCCTGGCCAAATTTCCCTCATTCACTAAAAATACCACCAAACAGCTTAATCTGGTTCAAGATCAGTTGGCATTCATCTGTATCCCCCTCCCCCGGGTCGTGTGTGAAAATAGGCAGGATTTGTCTAGTGCACTTACTCAGTCAACAAAAACTAAATAAACAAATACCCAAAACTAAGTAAACAAATATCCAGAGTAACATAGTAACACACACAGTAACATATGGCATAACATACATCAGGAGCATCATTAGCCCCCAAAATGGGGGCATATGCCCCCCCAACTGAAGGTGCCCCCCAAATGTTTTTTTTTTTTTTACAGGCTCAGCCAAAAGGGTGTGGGCATCAGTGACAGCAAGCCATGAACTAAGGCTCACTCGCTCACTCACAGTCACCAACAGCCAAGCCAACATACTGCCTTCTGTCATTCGCTAGCCCAGCCCCTCTGAAGCTTAGCCCAATGCACTAACCTGACACTCTCAAATTCTGCCCCATCCTGGCCCTCCTCTACTCCACCTCTCACTCTGGGCTGAGTCCTCCCCTCCCAACTCAGTCTCCCGCCATGCGCTGCACAACTGTGTCGACAACCCTTGACCCATGGTTGCCATGACAACCATTGTGTGGCATGCACAGGACTTAGAGGCGAGTCAGGTGGTTACATCAGTCAGAGTTGGTGTGCACGCAAGAATGAGGCAGTTGGGAGACTGTTGGGGGGTAAAGATAAGCCAGCAGGGACTGAAGGACTGTCTTTGCTCCAGTCATCTGTGGTAACTGGGCCATGCCACCACACATAACTGGAGGAGCTCAGGAAGCAGGGCAAGGCAGGAGTTGGGACATGCTGGGCTTAGATATGAGTTGACATTCTCTTCAGCCAGTTGCAGAGCAGTAGAGCACAGCAGCAGGGAGCAGCAGATTAGAGTCTGATCCACTTGGAAAAAAATCTTTAAAAAAAAATAAAAGTGAAAACAAAGCATTTGACAAAAACTGCAAGTGAAAAATGAGGGGGGCCGGGGAGAAGAAACCAAGCAAGCTTGCTCAGGTGGAGCAGGGAGGAGAGGAGACAAAATGCAAAGAGATCAACAATGTACTGTAGCACTGTACTACATTGTTGCAGGAACTGCAGCAGGAGGTTTCTACTCAAAAAAATATTTAAAAAACTGATAAAATGTTTTTACAAAGTGAAAAAGTGAAAGAGAGAGGGAAGGGGACAGCATGCTTCTGCTACTTGTCTGAGGTGAGCTGCAGGCTGAGAGGCTGTGGCTTGTTTTGCTGGCTTAAAAATGGAACAGTAAAGAAAAGAGAGTAAGACTAGAGAATGGGCTGGGGGATAGACCCTGAATTGCTGTGCATTTCATAGAATGTGCTTCTAAAAATGCATCATTTGGCACCAAATTCTTCAAAATTTTTTTCTGGGGGGGTCCTCCCAGACCCCCCTTTTTGGACAAAATCCCTGGGGGTATGTACCCTCCAGTTTTAGAATCTTGCTGACACTGTTTACATAAATAGAAACATAGTAGTATACATTGTCACATAATAACATGCACAGAAACACAGTAATAAACATAGCAACATAGTGACTCATAGTAACAGGTATAGCAACATACATTGTGAGATAGAAACATACATAGGATGATAGGAACAAACATAATAACATAATTTGTAGTGTACATAGAAACATGGTAGCATACATATTAGCATACACAGTAACGTACTGACAAACAGAGAAACGTAGTAGCACATATAGTAACATACATAGTAAGATACATGAGGACATAGTAAGATGCATAGAAACATACATAAAAACAGTAATATACATAGTAACATGGTAGCAGACACTGGAACATAGTAACATAAATACTGTAATAACTTACATAGAAACATAGTAGCATACATAGTAAGACAGTAATATACACTGCAGCATAGTAGAATACATAGCTACATAGTAGCATGCATAGAAACAGTTACATATAGAGCAACATACATAATAACAAGGTAATATACACAGCAATAGAGTAGCATTCATAGTAGTATAAATGCATTCTTAGTAACATACATGTAAATAGTAGTATACATAATTTAGTTTTAGTTTAGT
The DNA here is from genome assembly GCA_016271365.2 of Neoceratodus forsteri. Lineage (NCBI taxonomy): Eukaryota > Metazoa > Chordata > Ceratodontiformes > Ceratodontidae > Neoceratodus > Neoceratodus forsteri. Next base: position 72,574,527 of record CM057458.1, on the reverse strand, counting down.
TTTACTTACTTTAGTTTATTTAAAACATTTTTGCAACCCAGAAGGGTTGAAGATGCTTACAAAAACAAAATACCATTTCATGCCATTTATCATAGGCGTGTTATACAGTAGCTAATACAGAGTACGACTGCTCTAAACTAATACAAACAGCTCCAAGGTAAAGCCATGAACTGCAGTCAGGAGATGGGGAAAGTTAAGGGCAGCCAGCCCCGAAATATACAAATTCAAAAATTCTGGAAAGAGTGCAAGATCACTGGGACTTTTCTAAACTAATACAGATGTTTAAAAGGCTATCTAAATCAGATTTATATACACAAGCTCATCAGAACACATTTTAAGGACATCTAATAAAATATTCCACTGGAAAAAAAATGTATGTTTTATATACAGTTCTTTTGTTTTCACCAGTTCAATCAGTGCTTCGTTAGAAACAAAGCAAGGCCTTGTAACAAAAAAGAGGGGGGGGGATATTACACCCATGTATTTAATAAAAAGGATTCTCAATATGCAAGGCCACTGATTGATGGTGATTTAAATAATATAATCACACTTTCAAGACTTGAAATTCCGTGAATTGCACCGGTGATTATTAGCTTAATATCTGGATTTTACCAGGATTCTACCACCATTCTTTTAGTATGTGTATAAATAATTAGAATAAATGAAGGCTTAATATACAGAGCATTACATGAAGGAAATTGAAAATAGTACAGAAAGCAATTACAAGAAAAATACAAGTTCTGTAGATTTACTGATCTGGGCCATACTTTCAAAGGAAATGCACAGCTCAAAATAGACATGTGCCGCGCATCTCAAAAAAATGTGCACGGAAGTGCTATATTCAAAGGGAGAAACGTCTTGCGTGTTTTCAAATGCACGATCACACAGAAATAACGTATGTGGTGCAAATAAAGGGGGCAGATCTATGAATATGCCATGCATCTCTATATTCAGCCAAAATGTGCAGTGCATCTGCTGTGCATCACAGAAATGAGCCACCCAAAGTTAAGCAAACAAAAGGATGGCCTAAATAGGCTAGCCACCCACAGGCAGGTCGCAGAACTGCAGGCAGGCCATCCAGAGACAGCCATCGGTGGTGCACCAGAACATGCGCCAGGCACTCACACACAGCTGACATGCCAGGATGGATGTGCCCAAAGCCACAGGTACCAACTCACCACCAGCACCATCCAGGGAGCAACACCCCACACCGCACCCTGGACATAGACACCCAGCAGTCACATGCTAGTGCTGTTGGGTGCCCCTGAGCATACCAGCGGAACAGATAGCCACAATGCAGCACGTGTACCAGGGACCATGGTCTGCACCCATGTGGCCTGCAGAGTTTCACCTGATGGTGGCATGCACCAAGAGTGTGTCTGTGGCAATGGTGCCCAGATAGCCTGGTGGTACTAGTGGCAGCATGGCACAGGCCAGGGACTGACCTGTGGCACACACCCTTGATGGTACACCATGGGTGCACACAAATGGGATCCACCCACCTGGGTGCCCAGTCACCTTTTGCACACTGCCATCCCTTGCAGTTCTCACCATGGTTCTAACATACAGGGGTGTGTGGGGCACTGCAGGTGACTATGCAGCATACACAGCTGGTTTATCGTATGCATGCGGTATATGTTTTATTCACATATCTGGTCCTGTGTAGTACAGTATGGTCTGAAAGCCCATTGGTCCACACTGTGGACCAACAGGCATACAGATCATACTGTGCGCTGTCATTTGGCAGGCGGCTGGATGGTATGCGGGTGGAGTGCTGCCGCCCACTAATGACAGGGGCTGCCAGGTGGCCAGGTGTCCTTGTGGGAGGGTGGGGAGGGGGTACCACTGGACCACCAGGCTACGTTCTACCATTACAACAGCCCACGATCAGGCAGTAGGGGGACCACTAGACTACCAGGGAATGTTTGTTTAATACTGATGCCCACGATCAGGCAGCAGGGGACCACTAGACCACCGGGGGTTAGTACTTTAATGCAGATGCCCACGATCGGGCAGCAAAGGGACCACTAGACCAGCAGGGATTAGCTTATTAATACAGACGCCCACAATCAGGCAACAAAGGGACCCACTAGACCACCAGGTTTCATTATATTTGTACTACTGCCTGTGATCAGGCATACGGGAGGTGGGAGCTACACTAACCCACCAGGGAGCCAACCCCCAATGACAGCAGCCTGGCAGGGCACCAGGCGCATTTCACCGGGACACCCAGTGCAACACATGCAAATGGGGCCATAATGACATGCAAATGCACCTTGCCTAGATTATGGCCTCATTTGCATGCCCCTGGCTGAATATCGCAGGTGAGGCACCTAGTGCAACTCAACTTGCGTTGGTGCATCCCCGTGCTCCCTCTCTGTTGCTTGCACTGGCGCAGTGCCACTGCGCCATGCACAGTATGTGCACCGACCATGCCATATTCAATGGTGTTGAGCCATGGCGCATCACCGTTGAATATCACCTGGTCTTGGCCCCAGTGCAGCCCACTTGCACTACACCCAGGTTTGCGCCACTGCCCGGCGCAGTCTGACTATCCAGCCCATGTAATGTATAACTAGAAAAAGTGTATCGCATCTTGATGCCCTTTATCTCCTGCACCATGGTTAAGGCAGCTGCACTCTGATGCCTTGTCCTCTGTTCCAACAAGCCCTATGTCTCTTGCCCCACATTCAAGGCCACTGCACCATGCTGCCCACTGCCTTCTCCCACACAGTTGGGGTTGCTGAACCCTGTTGCCACCCATCAGCCTGAACAGTCAGGGCTGCTTCACCATGCTTCCCCATGTCAGAACAGCTGGGGCTGTTGCAACCTGCTATCCACTGCCCCCAAAACCCACAGTTGGGGAGATTGCACCCTGTTACCCCTTGTCCCTGTTGCCCCTTGTTCATGTTTCCACAGTCAGGGCTGCTGAGCTCTGCTACACCCTGGAGTACATTGTATCTTGCCTCTACAGTTGGAGCTGCTGCACTTTGCTGCCCCATACAACCAGAGGCGGGGGTTTTGCTTCACCCTGCTATAGTATTTATTTATTTATTGAATAGAATCAGAATTACAATCCTTTGAGTCATAGACTCTTTTGCAAAGGCTCCACGTCAGATAAAAGTAACAGTACAGAGGAAGCAAAAAACAAAGTACACATACAATAATAAAGTAATAATACAAGGTCATACCATCCTGGCGTATACGTAATTTGAGGGTTACATCAACAGGGAGCATAAGGAAGGTCCCGGGTCAGGGTTAAGACAATAGACAGTTCCGTAGGATCTTGAAGGACCCAGAGTCATAATATCTAAACAGAGAGGGATTGGGAACCTAGGAGACACATAGGAGGAAGACTAACAACAAACTGTCCTTTAGCTACAGGACACTTACTGAGACAGAGTAGGTGCCTGAGTACAGTATGTCTCCGGAATTGGTTTCTGGGAAGGGGGGTGGAGATCATAAAGGGTGAGGGGGTTTAGTTGCAGTCAAAGGTTGTTGAGTCAAGGAGCTGGGTTTTGAGACCTGATTTTAATAGGTTGAGACTATGGGCCTGGGAGATGGAGGACAGTAGGATGTTCAGCCACAGAGGAGCACAATAGCGGAAGGATCTTTGTGCAAGAGATGTTCTACAGTGGGGGACTAGGAGGGTGGGGTTAACTGAGTGTGTTTCTGCCCTCTTGTGAGTGGTAGTATGGATACGTGGGTGTAGGCCAGTTAGGGGTTGCTTAAGTTGTATCTTTTTTGCAAGTAGACAGGTATGGTACTTAAGCCTGCTCTGGAAGTTTAGCCAGCTAGTATGTTTATAAAGCTCACATGTGTGAGTTAACCTGTCACATCCCGTGACCAGGTGGCAAGCTTTGTTGAGGGCAAGGTTGATGCTACATAGGGCAGCATGATCAGCTGACCCATAAATCACTCTTCCGTAGTCCACCAAAGATAGAACAGATGAGGACACAGCGAGATACATGGCCTGAGGGGGGTAGGCAGTGCTTATGCCTGTACGGGATCCCAGTCTAGTGTTAATAGAGGAGGAAACTTGTTGTATGTGTGAGTGGTAGGAGAGGGAGGTGTCTAATATGACTCCAAGGTATTTGAAATCTGAGACCTGTTCAAGCTCGGAACCAAGGGCATTCGTTACAACTAGTGGTGCGTGACAATGGTGGCTTTGGCCGTGTGCAAAGATCATTGACTTAGTTTTCTTGTAGTTGATTATTAGTCGGTGTTCCAAGAACCAGGTTTGCAGCTCCCTATAGAAGCCCTGCAGGGCAGTTTGTAAAGAGTTTGGGTGAGGGTATTTCCAAAAGACTACCACATCATCTGCATAAAGCAGCATTTTTCCACTGCAGGAGTTAGGGAGGGAGTTCAGGAAGAGGGTGAAGAGTGGTGGGCCAAGTATTGACCCTTGTGGGACACCATTTAGGACCAGCTTGCTGGGAGAGATAGCTGTATTGATTTTGACTTGTTGTGTCCGACCTGAGAGATAATCTTTGAACCAGGCGGTGACCTCTGGTGCACAATTAAGGAATAGGAGAGTATGGAGTAGTAACTTGTGACTGATGGTATCAAACGCCTTGGTCAATATCCACATCCAATGTCCCAAATGAGCTGGGCTGCTGCACCATGAGCACCCCATCCCACAGTCAGGGCTGCTGTACACTGATGACACCTGCGTCCTGCCCCACAATCAATACTTCTGTACCATGCTGTCCACAGTCCCCTACTACTATAGACAGGGCTATTGCACCCTGCTCCAGACTACTTGGGCAGGGCTGCTGTGCCTAGAACCCCTTGCCTCTACAGTTAGGGCTGGTGCCCCACGTTGCAACTTGCCACAAGGGTTAAGGCATTTACTTCCCACTGTCCTCTGCCCCATAGTTGTGTCAGTTCCACTCAGGTGTGGCTGCTGCATCCTGTCCCACAGTTTGGGCTGCTGTACCTTAATGCCACCCTTGTCTCCTGACCAGACAGTTGGGACTTCTGCACCCTAATGCCCTCTGTCCTTCACCCCCATAATACAAATTGGAAAAAAAATTATGTTATTTTTTGTGTGTGCAGTGCAGCAAACAAATCTGTCTTTGGTGGCAGGGGGCAGCATGGTGCAACAACTCTAACTGCGGAGTCATGGGGCTGTGGAAGAACTGGGTTGTAGGGTGCAAGAGGGTACATCAGCCCTGTCTGTGAAGACAGAAACAGGGTGCAGCAACTCTTGCTATGGTGGCAGGAGACAGACTACAGCATGATGAAGAAGCCTTGATTGTGGGGCACAACATGGGGGGTGGGTAGCAGGGCACAGCAGCCCTGACTGTGGGATGGAATGTGCATGGTGCAGCAGCCCTGCCAATTTGGGAAAATGGATGCAGGTAGCATGGTGCAGTAAAAGCCCCACCCCTCTGGTGGCAGGGGCATCATGGTTCAGCAGCCCCAAATGTGGAATCAGAGGGCATGGGATTCTTGGGTATAGAAGTACACAGCAGCTCAGACTATGGTGATAGGAACAGAGGGAATCAGGTGCAGCAGCTCTGATTGAGGGGGTGGGGGACAAAGGGCCACAACAGGGTGCAGTAACCTCAACTGTTCAAGCAGGGGGCAACAGGATGCTGAGGTCCTGATTGTTCAGGCAGGGCATGGGGCAACAGGGTGCAGCAGCCCTGACTGTATGGGACAAGAGATTGTACAGCAGGGTGCAGCATCTTCCGAATTTGGGGCAGGAGACAGGAAGCACGTGAGGCAGGTGACATGGGACAGCAGAGTGCTGCTGCCTCAACTGTAGGTAACAGATGGGGGCATCAGGATGCCAAGTAGTGTTTTAAGTTATACATATGCATGATGTATTTTAACTCATAAACCATCAAAGCACTGAAATATGTGAGTTCCTATAGTACATGTGCCTGAAATAGCAGAGTGTGGCCGGCACCTGTCTGGCAATCTGAGAGAAAAAATAAAACTAACAAACTTTTGACTTATTTTATATCCATTAACTAAACAACCTAGTGTTATAGCTAGAGTAAAACACAGAGTTTTGATCAGAAAGAACTGGCAGCAGGTGTGATACAGATAAGTCGATTTCTCAAATGCATACCACTTCAATTCAGCACTGAAACTCAAATGATCAGCTCTTTAGAAGAACAAAATGTGGATTTTCAGCTAATTCATCTGAACAAACACCAGAGACTGAGTTTGTAAAAACCCTGGACAGCAAACAATTACCTCACAGATTGTTCCAATTGGGAAGTTAACAGCTCATCAGTCAAGCAGGTACTTACCCTGCTGAAGCTGCAGCCTAGTCCCATATGATGTCATCACTCTCCCAGGCTCATTCAGAGGGACAGAAATGGCCTGACTGTTTTCAGTTAGTGCAGAACAGGTTATTAAATGCTGATTTAAAGAAAACCACAAAACCAAATAGTATATAACTTTCAGGGAACACTACTAATGACCCTGGAACGTGAATTCAGGCATTTTTTTACAATGTGTAAACTGTTTGCCATTGATCTTTAAGTGCAGCGAACTGGGAGAAATACAAGCAAGAAACACATTGAAGACAAACATTAAACAAGCAAAAGCTCAATACTACAGAGCCAAGAGCAAAGCGACTGCTGGCACAGGGAAATATTGGACTTGATTAAAATCACTGGAGAAACGATCAGTAGGAGTACCTACAATTCAAATAGAATAAGATGGCATCCTGCAAGACAGCAAAAAGTCAGTTAACATCTTAAACAACTATTTCATTACTGTCCCAGATGTAGTAGGGTTACAAGAAAAAGAAACACAAACAAAAATAGATCAACAAGCTGAAAAAGGGAATCAACCAGTGCCAAGTTTTAGATTTAAATATGTTACTTGTAAACAGTTTATAGATGTAATAAGAACTTTAAATAAAGTTCCCGGGAAGGATGGGATTGAAATAAGATTCTTAAAGCATGTAACAAATATTATAACTCCAGTTTTGACAAAACGTTTTAACAGGAGTCTGGGTGAGGGGAAGGTGCCCAGAATATGGAAAGTGGCAAAAATAGTGCTAGTATTTAAAGGTGGGAAAACAACAGTTCCATCTAACTATCGACCTGTAGCCCTGTTGCCAGTGTTGTTGAGGATCCTGGAAAGACTGGTGCATGGACAGCTTTATGAATATCTGAAGAAGTACTCCTTGTTGTCCATGTACAAGTCAGGGTTTAGAAAAGACCACTCCATGAACACTGCTCCCCGATTCAACAGATCTAGTAGCATCCTCCCTGGATAAGAGGGGAATGGTATGGTGTCCTGGGCTTGTCTAAAGCTACATCTAAATTATTAGATTTTTGATAACTAGATTACTACAGTTAGGGCTATCAGTAGAGGCTAGCACCCGGTTTTAATCGAACCTGAAAGGGAGAAAACAACAGACTGTAGTGGGAACAAATATTCAACACAAGTAGAGGTTTCAAGGGATGTACCACAGGGGTCCATAGTGGGGCCCCTGTTGTTTTTAGTATACACAAACCAGGTGACTGATGTAGTAAAGAAGTCTGATATCAGACTGTATGCGGATGATATGGTCATATTGACTAAAGGGTCTGATTGAAACCAGGTACAGCTAAACTTACAACAAAAAGACTTTATAGCAGTCCAGAGATGGTTTGAGAAGTCAAACCTAATTCTTAATAGTAAAAAAAACAAAGCCAATGGTGTTTGCAAGTGGTACAAAATCAAATCAAGTTCCTTTAGCATTGGAAAAAAACTATAACTGGATAGTGTTTACATCAGGTTTCCGAATATAAATACTTAGGACTCTGGGTGGATAGTAGGATATGGTTTGAATATCACATAAATGAAATAGTGAATAAAGTTAACTGTAGACTGGGAGCTTTGAGACAGGCAAGCCATTTTTTTAGACGAGAAAATAAGAAGGTCAATAGTGAATCAGGTGATGGTACCGATTATAGATTATGATTTGCATGTATATGGATTTGCCAATGCCACCGACTTAAAAAAAGTGGAGATTGTATACAATCAGCTGGCGAGGTCTGCATTAAAAACTAATAGTTGGGCACAACACTGCCAACTTTATGAGGACTTGAATTAGCTTACTTTAAGAAAAACAAAAGATGATTTGGGTAAATTAAGTTAGGAAGACAATAAAAACTATGAAACCCACGTATCTATATGATAAATTAGAAAAAAAATAATTCACATAATTTAAGGAATAGTAGATTACTTAGAGATTATCAAATAAAAACACCCAAAACTAGATATGGAGAAATTACCTTCTCATTTTTTGCCATAAAACCTAGCATGAACTAAAGATTCAAACAAAAAAATATAAATGACAGCACAAAGAATTTAATACAGCTCTAAAACAAGAGTTCTCTATAAGATGTGCATATTTTGATTAAATGACTCACCCCTTGCAACATAAGTTAGATAGAATGTATGGTGATTGTTATTACTTGAACTATTAAATATGTTGTTGTTATTATGTGTGCATATAGAAATGGACAAGTTTTGTATAACCTTGGATATTTTATATAACCTAGTCAAATTCAGGAGAACTTTGTAAATAGGACTTTTGTCTTCATGGTGTATGTATCAACTGATCCTGTTAAAAAATCAAGATTTTTACTACTACTACTACTACTACCTCAGTCATGAAAGCATGCTGAATAATCTGGTACCAAATTTCTACTGACCAGGAATGTACAGACAGGTGTCAGGTTACTTAACTTCTTGTTTGGTCTGCCAGTCAGAGATGATCCCTGCCTCTAGGAAAGGGCTCATGCACAACAATTGAGCTGGTAAACAAGTTGTAGCAGTTCTAACCCTTCTGGTGGGGTGATTGCTAACAGTATGGACTGTTGCCTTCTTGTGCAGAGGGTGTGTGACAGGGTGAACCCTATCTAAGGTAGATACCCATGTGTAAGGTATCCAAACCCCAGCCATTCCTTTCACTCTTTGTTTCTGTTAGACAGTGAGCAGCTCTCCAAAATGTTAATGTTAAAGGGACACAGTCAACCTGTTTTTCATCATATTATTTCTAGTTCAAACCCCACATTTTATGATTGCTTACCCTCTCTAAAATTCACTGATGTTGCTCTTTGTTTTGTCTGTGTCCTTGTTTAACAGAACTGAAATGCATGGCAATGTATATTTATAAACAACCTTGTTTTTGTTTACAATCCTGTTCTGTTCTTACTGCATGTTTCCTGAGCATTAGAAACACACCCAAACAGTGCAGTCACTCATAAGGCAGTAGTCTCTTAAACTCCCACTGTATCATGAGGGGCTAAACTGTTTTGTGGGTGTTCCCAAGTCCAGGAAAGCTGCATTGTATAGTTGATCAAGGAATGTAAACAAACCTGTTTTGGTGTGATAACATTAGTATGTTGGACAGTCTGTTTTTTGCTTTTTTAGAGAAAATAAGAGTCAGAATCAAACTACCAGCTACATCAACACTCTTTACAGAATTCTGGAAATCATAAAATATGTTTTTAAACTAGGGGCACTTTGAGACCTAAGGGGGGTTGACAGTGTCCCTTTAAAGTATTCATACTCACCCTCTCTCTGCAGAGATAGTGAGACAGCCACTTGCGCTGGGAATGAAAATGAAATACATTTGCTGTATGCTTGCCCATTTTAGGGTGTCACATTAATGATTTAATGGAAATAAAAAGAAAAATATATGATGAGTTCCAAGGGTTGTCAGAAGGGAGAAGAGGAGCACACCCACATTCTCCCATTCCCTTTGCAAACCCAGGGGAACCCTCATTGGCTTACTAGCTTATTAAAACTATCTTTTGAGATGAAACAAAATAGAAACACAAAACCCTTTTAACCAATAAAAGAGGAGTTGAGTCTAGGCTAGAAAAGATAATACGTATGAACATGAATGTCTTTGCTGTTTGGTGAAGAACTCCTGTTAATAAGAGATTTATACTGGTTTTAGCAAATGGGTGGATCAGCTGATGGTGATGTCATCCATGAAAGGTATAAAAACCCACCACTTGGAGTAACAAGGATAGACAGGGGAATCAGTTGAATACTCACTACCAAGTGAGGAGGGACTCAGAAGTGTGTCCTGGTTTCCACACTGTTCTATTTGCAAAGGCTGAAGCGAAGCCTCGGGAATTTTTGAAATTGGAAAGTTTGCTGGATACTGGACATTGAATAACCTTTTGCTTTCTGTATGTTTATTCTTTTTATCTTCTGATTTGAATTAAATGACGATGCATGTTTGCAATTTTTTGCACCTGCCTTCTGTTTTGTTGTGTCTCTTTTATCCCACACCTTCACAGTGTTAACAGGTAATTCATTTACATCTCCCATCAAGATAACACCAGAAATAGGGTATTTAAAAAAATATATCTAGACTCCAATTTAAATGCTCACATGTAGCATAATTACTACTTGAAGGTGGTTAGTAAAAAAAAGTAAAAGAAATAAGAGGATTTTTTTTCATGTGCATCATTTTATATACAAAACAACTTTGATGCAATTTGTCTCTTTGGGCAACTGGTATCCAGTTCAATTTTTTCATCTAGACTGCAGTGATGTTCTCTTTGACTAGCTCTATATGTGAACCTGCTTATCGCATTGTACGTGCCAGTTTGCTTTTTTAACATTTTTTCAGATACCCCTTCCCCCAATTATACTCTCATACTCCACAGAAGGAAGCAGACAACTTTGAGTCAACATTTTTCTAGCATCATCAACCAGATAATCTTTTACTGTGTACAATGCTCTGAGTTTTTTGTACAGCTGCTTAGTGATATGCTCTGCATATCTATCAAAGTTTAGGTGGGAATCTCGCAAAATGCCCAGATATTTAAACTTACTGACCACCTCCAGGCAGTATCCTTCTCCTGTGGCTATTCAGAACACCTCCTTGGTTTTTCTCATTTTCTTTGTTGTGCAAAACAGCATTGCCTTGTTTGTTTTTTTTTAACCAGGAGAGACACATTAAGCTGAAGCTTGTTTACAGGTGCGACCTTATACTATAAGCCTGTGTGCCTAAAGGGCTATCTTTACAGCGTTACACACTAAACAAAATTTGTTTATGAATCGTGAGAATGGCAATGGTCCTAATATGGATCACTGCAGGACACCATATGCTACCTTTCTTTATTCCGACAGGGTCCCATTTACTCTGACTTGCTGTTGTCTGTTAGTTAGATAGTCACCTATCCAAGTTGCCACTGGTTTTCTAAACCCAGGAAGGAGGTGATACACAGGTTGAATACTTTTGTCGTGTACATAAACACTGATCCTGTGTACAATCCCTTCTCCATATTCTTCTGTAGGTTGTTCATAAACCTGACCAAGGCAGTCACCGTGCTACAGCCTCTCCTGAAGGCATGCTGAGCCTTTGCTAATATGTTGTTTTCTAAGCATTCGTCTGTGTGTGCAACAATCTCTCCTGGATCTTTCCCACTAAAGATAATAATGATAATAGCTTATAGTTACTTGCTAAGTTACTTTGACCCCTTCCCCCCCTTGTGCACAGGGAATGGCATATGCCCATTTCCAAAGCTCTGGAACAGCTTGTCTACACAAAGATTTATTAAAAATCATTTGTAAAGGCAATGACATCTCAGTTGCAGCAGACTTTAACAAGTATTTGTCAATGCCGAATATTTGCTTGTTGGTATTGGCATTTGTAGTGCAGGAGTTAGAGAGATGCATAATAGGATTGGCAGTGAAGTATTGAAGTAACGCCAACCCCCTCCCCCACCCTGCAGAGACAGGCAGGCATTGGGTGTGAGCCTTTGGCTTGTTGGCCATAATGTCCATGCCATTCCACCTCACCCCACCCTGCAGACACGAACAGGTGTTGCAGTGTGCTTTGAGGTCTTCGGCCCTTACGCTCACCCCATTCCATAAGGAAATAAGCTGAGATGGGTGCAGTATAGGAGAATGGGGTATACATTAGGGCTAAAGACCCCAAGGCACACCTTGATGCCTGTCAGTGTCTGCAGGGTGGGGGTGGGGTTGAATGGAGTAAGCATTACCGCTGATAACCAGAAGTCACACCCCCTATGCCTGTCAGTCTGTACAGGGTGGGTGGGTGTTGCAGTTGGAAACCCTAATGCCCCATGCATTTGTTGGTATTCTTGCTCCAAATTTTCAACATGGGCTTTTTGGGACCCCAACTCATGAACAGTGGCAGTATCATTTCATTATTCAATCCCAAAAGGGGATTTTGCACAGCGAGTATGCCATTCGGAGCTGCAGGTGCGAAAACACATTTCAGGCAGGATGTGAAAAATGACAGTTGTACTGTTCATAAGAAGATGTGAAGAAATGGCAACATTGAGAATCTGAAGTGAAAATATGGAAAAATTGTGAAGCTACGAGTGTGATTAGAAACTGTGCAACGCAGGCTTGCAACACAGTCATTTTTTTATGTTTTCACCAGATTTGAACATGGTCTTTTTGGGACCTCCCCTCATGAACAGTGGCACTGTGATTTAATCAGTCTGTCCTGAAAGTTGATTTTGCACAGCGACTGTGCCATTCTACGCCACAGGTGCAAAACCACATTTCGGGAAGGATGCAAAAAATGACAGCTGTACTTTTCATAAGAGGGTGTGAAAAAATGGCAATGTTGGAAATTTAGAGTGAAAATATAAAAAATTGATGAAGTTACGAGCGTACATAGAAACTGTGCAATGGACACTCGTAACGCAGTCATTTTTGGAATTTTTTTCACCAAATTTACAACAACAGCTTTTTGGAACCCCACCTCATGAACAGTGGCACTGTCATGTTTTAACTTGGGCTGAAAGGTGATTCCATGCAGTGACCGCGAAATCACCTTTCAGAATTGAGAAATTAAATGACAGTTCCAGTGTTCATGAGGTAGGGTCCCAAGAACCTCATGTTGAAAGTCTGGGACCAAAACTCCAAAAAAAGGCTGCAATATCCACCTAAATTGAAAACCCCCCATTGACTGCCATTATAGGGTTTACCATAATTTCTCCAGTTCCTGGTTGGTCTTTGAAGAGTGCAGATGTGTTCCCGCTCCACAGAAGATTGCCGCTTCTGACCTCTGCAGGTAAGTATGGGTGAGGGGGGATGCAGGGAGGTAGGTTGTGCAGAGAGAGGATGCAGGTTGGGGAAGGGGGCCAGCGGGAAAAATAGGGGACCGTGTTCTTTTTTTTTTCAGGTTTAAAAAAAAAGGAAATTGTGGGGCTGTTTTCTTTTTTACAGGTGAAATATTAAAAAAATTTCAGCACACTGGGGTGGGCTCCCAGTGTGCCAGAGTACTGAAGGGGGGATCAATGCCAACCTGAGGACTGGGCACCCTGAGGTCAGCTGAGAACGTAGGGGCATATTGGGGGCAGTGCATTGACACTGGGAGTGGGCATCCCAGTGTCAGAAACATCAAAGAAGTATTTTTTGGCACACTGGGTTGAGCTCCTAGTGTGCCACATTAATGGGGAAGGGGGGATACATGCTGACACGGGGATTGAGCACCCCGATGTCATCAGAGGATGGAGAACAAGGGGCACGGGGTGGGCAGCAGCAGTGAGAGGGAGCTAACGTTTAGATTTATTGTCCTGCTGTGTGCCTGGTTAAGAGCGAGGAGGAACAGCTGCTGCAGTAATGAAACTGCCCCTGAGTGCAGCAGCAGCAGATTTCTTTCAAGTGTGGTGCTCACTCTGAAACTGTTGTCATCGGCAGCTTCAGCAATAATTGGTGGCTGAGGGACGCACCCATTAAAGTGTCCACTGCATTGGTCACAACACTGCCACATCTCTGCAATACTCTACTATCTCAATATGTTTCTTGTGCACTGCGCGCAAGCAAACATAAAAATGTTGCCTTGACTAAATCTGGGCCTGGGTCTGCTAACTGGTTAAACAAGCATTTGTCAATGCCGAATGTTTGCTTGCTGGCATTGGCAGTGGTAGTGTAGAAGTTACAGAGCTGCGTAATAGGAATGGCAGTGAAGTATTGAACTGAAGCCAACACCACCACCACCCTGCAGAGAGTGACAGGCATTGGGGTGTGCCTTTGGGTCGTCAGGCATAACAGCCATGCCATTTCACCACACCCCACCCTGCAGACACTGACAAGTGTCACTGTGTTCCTTGGGGTCTTTGGCCCTTATGCGCACCCCATTCCATTAGGAATATGGTGAGATGGGTGCGATATAGGAGAGTGGGGTGAACATTGGGACAGAAGAGTCCAAGGCATACCTCGATGCCTCTCAATGGCTGCAGGGTGTGGAATGGTATGAGCATTACAGGCAAGAATCCCAAGTCACACCCCTGATGCCTGTCATTCTCTACAGGGTTGGGTGTTATGGTTGGAAACCCTAATACCTCAGGCATTTGTTAGTATTTTCACTCCAAATGTTCAACATGGTTTTTGTGACCCCACCTCATGAACGGGGCAATATCAGTTTGTTAGCGGAAAGCTGCTTATGCACAGTGACTACGGCATTTAGCACCACAACTGCAAAAACATTCCAAACAGGATGTAAAAAATGACAGCTGTACTGTTCATGGGGAGGTGTAAAAAATGGCAATGTTGCAAATCTGCAGTAAAAATATTTAAAAAAATGGTGAAGTCACGAGTGTACATAGAAACTGTGCAACGCACACCTGTAATATAGTTAGGTTGGGAATTTTTTTTACAGCAGATTGTCAACCCAGGCATTTTGGTGCCTCCGATCATGAACAGTGTCACTGTGGTTTTCTTTATCTGTCCCGAACAATGATTTCCCACAGTGACCACGCATCTCTGCACTGAAAGTGTGACAACACACTTCGGCCATGTTGTGAAAAATGACAGCTGTACTGTAAATAAGGAAGTGTGGAAAAATGCCACTGGTGAAAATCTGGACTTATAATATTACAAAGTCATGAACTTAGGAGGGTGCGTGGAAACTACGCAATGCTCACTCGTAACACAGTCATTTTATGGACTTTTGTCACCAAATTTTCAACATAGCCATTTTAAGACCTCTGCTCATGAACAGTGCAACTGTGATTTTCTTAATCTGTCCCAAACATTGCTTTGCACACCAACAGCACCATTGTGCACTACATGTGCGAAACACATTTTGGGTGGCATATGAAAATGGCAGCTGTGCTTGTTCATAAGGAAGTGTAATAAAATGGCAATGTTGAAAATCTGGAGTGAAAATATTAAATTCAAACTTATGAGCATGCATAGGAACTGTACAACGCACGCTCGTAAAACAGTCATTTTTAGGAATTTTTTCACCAAATTTTCAACATAGCCATTTTAAGACCTCTGCTCATGAACAATGTCACTGTGATTTTCTTAATGTGTCCCATACATTGATTTCGCACATCGACTGCGCCATTGCGCGCTACATGGGTGGAAACACATTTTGGGCAAGATGTGAAAAATGACAGCTACACTGCTCATAAAGAGGTGTGGTAAAATGGCAATGTTGAAAATCTGGAGTGAAAATATTGAAAATTTGCGACCTTATGAGCGTGCGTAGGAACTGTGCAACGCATGCTCGTAAAACAGTCATTTTTAGGAATTTTTTCACCAAACTTTCAACATAGCCATTCTAAGACTGCTCATGAACAGTGTCACTGTGGTTTTCTTAATTTGTCCCGTACATTGTTTCACACGCCACCGCCCATTGTGCGCCACATGGGCAGAAACACATTTTGGGTGAGATCTGAAAATGACAGCTGTACTACTCATAAGAAGGTGTGGTAAAATGGCAATGTTGAAAATCTGGAGTGAAAATATTGAAAATTCGTGAACTTACGAGCGTGCGTAGGAACTGCGCAATGCACACTTGTAAAACAGTCTTTTTTTGGAATTTTTCCACCAAATTTTCAAAATAGGCTTCTTGAGAGCCCACCTTATGAACACTGGCAGTGTTGTTTCGTTACTCGGTCCCGAAAGGTGATTTCACGCAGTGACCATGCAGTGACTGCAAAATCACCCTTTGGGCCCAAATAATGCCATGACAGTGACATCATTCATGAGAAGGGGTCCCAAAAACCCCATGTTGAAAATTTGGTGCAAAAATTCAAAAAAATGCCTGAGATATGCAACAAAGTTGAAAAAACCCTATCTAGCCCATTATACAGCTTACCGGCATTTCCTCAGTTCTCGGTCGGCTTTGAAGAGTGCAGACGTGTTCCCGTCCACCAAAGATTGTCGTGCTGGACTGAGGCATGGTGGGGTGTGGGGAGGCAGGGTGCGCAGTGGGTGGGTGCGGGTTGTGGAGGGTGGGCAGAGAGAAGCGCCGTGGGACCGTTTTTGCTTTACAGGTAAAAAAATAAAAGATGACACAGGACATTTGCTACACTGGGGTGGGCACCCAGCATGGCAGAAGGACGGCTTGGGGGTCATGAAGCTGATGGGATTGGGCACCCCCATCGGCCATAATTGTTGCTTCGCTGAGGTGGGCTCCCAGCGTGGCACCTTGTGCTAGGGGTGAGTGAAGCTGACGGGGATTGGGCACCTAGCCGGTGATAGTATGGGGAGACAGTGAAGCTGATGGGGATTGGGCACCTCTGTCGGCTATACCATTGACTTGCCATGCTGGGGTGGACACCCAACGTGGCATTTTGAAGGCTTAAAAGTATCACAGCCAACAGGGGATTGGACACCCCCGTCAGCTATACGTGTGTGCGGTGGGGAGGGCAGCACACAGTATGCATGCGTTTCTGTGTGTGTGTGTATAGGGGGAGCTGTGCATGAGCAGGCAATATCTTATCGCTGCTCACTGAAGCGTAGCTCCCCCTTTCAACTGTATGCCACTGCACTTTGGAGCTTGTCATAGACATTACAGGGGCCATGCCTGCCAACACACTGACTGAATTGGAAGAGGGGGGTGACACACCTCCGAAATCTCGGATGATGGCACTATGTTTCTTGCACATGTGTGCAAGCAAACATAACAAATTGCCTGGTACACAGCTGAATTTCTCCAGGTTTAATCAGTTTAAGAGATCTTTGTGGTCTGCCTTTGTGGTCAAATGCAATTGTAACCATCAAGCAGTGTTAGCTGGTTTCTCTCTGTACATTTCACATGATTGTTTATACAGCAGTCTGTAAGGATTTTTTTTTCTGAACTGTATGTAAATGTTCTGCCTTATGTGCTCTGAGCCTGACTTGACTACATTTCCTCTGGTACTGCTTATTGTACTTGTAATGTTTTTTTTGTTTGACTGTGTGTTTGACATGGAACCTTTGTAAATGAGCACTTGTGCTCAAAAGTATTTCTCCGAAGTTTCAATAAATAAATAAATAATCTCCTGTTCCCCTGTAACAAGGTTTTCTAAATCACCAGTTTTCTTTGGTTTAATTACATTATTTAACCCTTTTCAGAAGGCTTTCTTGTTAGTAAAATTAGACAACTGCACTTTTAAAGAGGTCATCCTTGGCCTCCTTTATCCCTTTACATTTGTCACATTGTTCTCTGTTCTGAATCCAGTCCATTTCCATATTTGAACATTTATACTTTACCCATGTGAGACCTTTACCTTTTATACTCTCAATTATGTCCTCATTTAACCACTTATTTTGTGCATTTCTTACCTTTTTCTTTTTCAGTGGGGCTCTAAAATTAATGATGTTATTGTATTTGTCTAGGAAATATTCTACTACTCACCTCCCTTAAGTCTACTTTTATATTAATTAACTGTTCCTCATTAATTGGTCTCATAAAAGTCATGGCGGCTCTGTGTATAATGGTTAGTGCCAACAGAAGCAAATGAATACTCACAGGAAGGAATCGGCACATGGCACTATTCCCGAAGGTCCTGTTAGACAGGAATGGATAGTAGGACACAAGTTGCTCCAAAGTCAACATTCTCTTATTAAAGATCCATAAAAATCCTGAAGGAAATAATCCCAAAATATACGATGAAGACAAACAGAGCACCTTGGAGTGGGGATGACCCTTCCCCATCACAGACTCACTCTGAGGAGTGCCACTCAAATGTTTTCATGTTAAGGAGTGCTGTCTCAAGACCGGTAATAGTTGGTAATGTACCTCTTAAAAGGAAATAGTTAAAGTGACAGTGCAGGTGATATGCATGTTACTGCATAGATATATTCAAGATTTAAAATAAAAGTGTACAACAGTGTAATATGTTAAAATGTGTTAAAACCCAGGCAAAAGTGAAGAGAGTATCACAGAAAGATAAAAAGATATCAAAAATATATTTTAGAAAGCTGGAGAGTAGAGACAGATGTAAAAGGCACACAAAAGATATTAAAAAGTTATTAAGTCATTAGATCAATTAAATAACTGTACAAAAGATTACAATTAAAGTGCAAACATGCAAGTATTGTTGCATACTGGATAGAATTAAGGATAAAAATACAATTTTGCCGAAATAGTAAAATAGTAAAGATTGTGCACAACCTAGATGGGAGGTCAAATGGTCATGTGCAAATTTTTATGAAACAAGAACAAAAGTTGAAATGAACCATCGTATGTACTCTGTAATAACAATAATCAAGGCACTACTGTAACCTGTAGATAAAAATTGTGTGTGTGTGTATATATATATCTATCTATATATATATATGTGTGTGTGTATATATATATATATATATATATATATATATCTATATATATATATAGATATATACACACACACACACACATATATATATATATATATATATATATATATATATATATATATATATATAAATATGCTAAAAAGATAAAAGGAACCAACAAGCTGTCCTGAAGAACTTCTCCTAAGTATATACTGAAACACAACAACAACAAAATGTGTTTGTGTTGTTAGAAAGGAAAGAAGTTGTTAGTGGATAATGTGAAATGATTTCTTCTTGTAATTTTCCAACTAGAAAATTGCATTATATCAAGAACTGTCCTGATCAAGACATAAGTACAGGTATAAATGCAAAACAAATGACAGACTTCAAAGGTACAAAAGTCCAATCAGTACAAAAGTACAACAGGGATATACGTTCATAAATAAGGAGTTAGTTGAAAGTGCTCATTTAGTCCTGGCCAGTCAGTTGATTTTCATAGACATTGCAAAAAAGGTTTCTCTCTATAGGAGTTTATTATTCAAATCTCCACCTCTGATTCCAAGTTTAACTTTTTCAATGCCTTGGAAGAGAAAGTGATGGTTTTGTCCTTTTATTTCTTGGTGTTGTGCAAGTGCGCTCACCCCATCCAGTTTTTCCATGCTCCTAATATATTAGCTCATTCTTTTTCCTTAGTATTCTTTTTGTTTTTCCAACATATAGGGCTGGACAATCATCACATGTAGCTAGGTAGCTAACATTTTTGGTAGTGCAGGTGATAAAACCATGGATGTCATAAGTGGTTTTGTTGATGGGGTGTGAAAAAGTGGACCCTACTTTAATGTACTTACAAAATGAGCAATTATTACATTTGTGGGTGCCTTCTGTGCCAGCATTTCCTTTTGTGTTCTTATTTGTATCCCAGTGGGTACTGCAGACTAAAATATCAGTAATGTCCATCGTTCAGATGAGATGTTAAACCGAGGTCCCATCTGTCTGGATTGATGGTAGTTCAGGTGGATGCTAAAGATCCCATGGCACTTATCGAAAAAGAGTAGGGGAATTTTTTATTTAAATAACATCAAAACAAAAATTATAAACAACTCATTAACAGTGTTAAATCACACGAAATCATATACAATTAGTAAACAAATAAATAATTACAATCCTACAATATCAGGACAATACATGGAAGGAACTGAAAAACAGCATTGCACCCCCTCCCATAATTTGAAAAAGAATTTTCCTAAAACATCAATAATAATCATTCAGGTAGTGTTATTTCTTGCATACCAGTAATAATTGACAATTGATTATGAAAAATCTTAACAGATAATAAGGTAGTAAATCACCATTAGAGTGCCTAAAAAAGCATCCAGACATTGAATACCTAATGCCACCTAAGAAAAAACCTGCACACTCCACTCCTATATGCTCCTACCATAAAAAAATCAAATCTTTCTAAATCATCCTATTTATATTTAATAAACATTGTAAAACCCTTCCACCAACTAGTCACCTTCCAAGCAGTAGCCCCTTCACAATCCTTAAGATAAATTCTTTCCATTGCCCCTTGCACTAATAATCCCACCATATCATAAGACATTATTTTTTGATATAATACCCACTGGCATCTAGCTTGCCACAAATAAGTTAAACAGCTACAAAAAATTTGCCAAGTCTCAATATCATAACCTCTCCCCAACTGAGGATAAGTACCTAAAATCAGTATGTTATAATCTAATTGTAATAACCATATCATATTCCATTTTTTGGCCAGGAATTTCCACAACGATTTAGCATAGGAGCAAAAACATAAAACAAGTTCCATCATTTCCTCCTGGGATATACACTCAGGAGCGGGACAAAATCTACCAGTCAATGCTTTGTGTTTTGCATTCCCTCTGATATTTATTCGACCATACAATGATAGCCAAACAAATTCCCACATATATTCAGGTAACCGGAAATTATTTAGTCTCTTAAGAACTGTCTTTATATCAGACGAGGGGCAGTTTTTAAAGGCTGGTTCAGTTTGATATAATAATGCCAGCATTATTTTTTATAATTGAGGACCAGTGCTATTTCTAACCACTTGAGCTGTTAAGCCCCATTTAAAAAGTTTTTTTTTTTTGCTACTGGCATAAAATAATGTGGTAAAATCAATTTCTGAACAGGCTTCAGAGGTATTATCTGCCAAGCTAAATAATAATGTACCAAAACCTGTTTTGTTAATAACCCATGCAAGGTCGTAATTGGAGATAATCCTATATGGATGTTTTGAGATATAAATAATGTATTGAAGAAAATTACCGAATCCACCATCCCAAGGCCCCCCTTATTTTTTCTAGGTATGTATATTGCCATTTTATATGGTTGAGCCTATTAACCCGTAATAGTTGAAAAAACAAACTGTAAATTTGTGTTTCTAAATACATGGGTAAGGGAAATACCATAGCCATATACAATAAACTAGGGATAATAATTTTTTTTTTAATATCTGTACCCCTTTTAATTTTGACAATTTCCACTGTTTCCACATATTAATCTTTCCCTCAATCAAGGCTAATGCATTTTCCCAGTTCAATACAGGCAAATTTTGATGCCCATATAGCAAGGCTAATATCTTTACTGGATCTGATGAGAATCTAAGTCCCTGAATAATCCTATCGGATGTCCCAACAATCCCTATAAACAATCCCTGACTTTTTTTTTTGAATTTTTGAATTAGACACTTTAGAGTAATAGTTCATATATTCCAAAAACACAGCTACTTGCTCAACATTAGAACAAAGTACACAAAGATCATCAGCATAAGCTTGTATGTAGAGATATTTTGACAAGGGAGGGCCCAACACCCCTTCCCATTTAAGGAGTTGTGATACCCATTGAATCAATGTGTCTATAATAAAGGAATATAATAAAGGGCTCAAGGGACATCATTGATGAACCCCAATAGGCACATGAAAACTCTCTCCACTGATGCATTTCATAATCGGGTGAATAACAGCCCCTGCATAGAGTGATTTTATCCAACAGATAATTACATCAGGAATTCCATAATGCTGTAAAGTCAGAAATAAAAATGGGTGATATACTCTGTCAAATGCCTTCTTTTGGTCTACTGATACAATACAACCCAGTTTTTGTTTTAAACCAGCATACTCAATCAGATCACGAAGAATCATATGAGCATGTTGGATTTTCCTTCCTGGCAATCCACAGTATCAATAAGGGGAAAGTATTGTTACTGCATAATGTTTCAGCCTATTATTCAAAATTCCCGTGAAAAGTTTATAGTCCGTATTTAAAATCGTAATAGGTCTCCAATTTTCAATCAGTGTTTTATTCCCTGATTTATAAAGAAAAATCACTAGTCCTTCAGAGAACCAAACAGTAAAAACCACTGTGGATAAGAAAAAATTAAAAACCAATTCTAAGCATTGAGAAAACTCAAAGGGAAAAGCTTTATACAGCTCTGAAGTTAAGCCATCTTGCCCAGGTGAAATACCAGACTTTTGAGATTTAATGGCTGCTTCAGTTTTGAATCTCGTAATTTTTCCAGATAACAAGGATTTATCAAAATGAAAATCTAAAATTTTTATTAAAGTCAAAAATTGCATCATATCCTCTACACTAGGGGGCACTGTAGGTGCATGGCACAAGAAAAAATCCTTAACAATCCGTTGTAAACCATCAGTGTCCTCCACCAGTCTACCCTCCTGATTTATCAATGCAGTTAAGGAGGTATTGGTTTTGTATTTTTTAAAGGCTTCAAAGGGATCACCATGAGGCTGTTTTTTTTAAACCATATTGAAGAAGGACTTGTGAAGTTTTCGCTCTGTTATATTGTATCGGTTGCATTTTCTGATTTAAAGTGTGAATTTGTAGAGAGTAATCATATTTGGAGGTATTAGCGACAGAAAATAAATAATACAGTTGTTGCCTAAGTTTTAAATAGCTAAGAAATCTAAAATTTTCCTCGGACCTCCCTTGATTCTTTAATAATTTACATTAATCATTTTTTGTATCCTCCCACCGTTGTCCTAAGTCTTCATACAGAAAGGAAACTGACAGTCATGCTATAAGTAATCGTATATCTTATGAAGCACTCCAGGGGACTGTAATAAAGGAGCACTCAGCTTCCACTGAGATTTCTGCCACTGAGGGAATGGACCAGGAGAAAATTTGCATTGAAGTAATAAATGGTCTGAAAAGGAAACTGGAATTGTATAAAATGAAAAGGGCAGATTATCTGATAGAAAAATAGAATCTATAACGGATGTGTATGTCTTTTTCTTATAAGTAAATTTAGGGCTCCCCTGCTGGTGATTACTGCCCAGAACTAAACCAGATGATTGTATTAGAGACCTGAATGCATGAGTGTCACAGTATATTTTTAGTTTTTTTCAAATCCCTTGGAGTCTTCCCACCTGGTTTAAGCTCAAAATTGAAATCACCACAAAGGAAAATTTCAAACGAGGTTACTAAATAAGGTTTTATCATTTAAAACAGTGCCACCCGTTCAGCCTTAATTTGTAAACAGTACACATTAATAAATCTACAAGTCATAGATCTCCACACCCCTTCTAAAATCATTAGCCTCCCTGGAATCAAATCCATCAATTTTATCAAGGAAAATGTGTAAGAACTGAAAATGAAACCCAAACCGTCGGCCGATTGTTGTCCAAATGACCAATATGAAGGGCCACAACACCATTCTTTTTGAAAACTCCTGGCCTGATCAATCGTATATACCCAAGTTTCTTGTAACAAACAGATATCCAAAGATTGTTATGTACATAATCAAAAACAACCTGCCTTTTTTTGAAGTTTAATAAACTATGGACATTTACCGAACCCAAATTAAAACAAGCCAGTTGGAAATATTAGGTAGTTAACTATCTTTTTCTGCCTCTTTTTTTTTACTTTTATATCCTTCCTGTACCACGCAAGGGGAAGGAGGGCTATCCCGTACAGGTTGAGAGTCTAGTTCTTGACACTCCTGAACTGAATCACCCCATCAAGACGATAATACCTCAAAAAGATTATTGGTTTCCATATCCACAGAAGAAGGGGCCACTAAAGGAGGTTTTAAATTCCTGGAGGACCTTCTCACCTGAGGCAATACCAAAAGAACTGGCTCTTGAAGTAAATTCTTCTGTTGTTCAGTGTAACAAACTGGAGATGTAATGGGTAAGTTATCTACTGGAGCATCTGCCGAATGCACATCAGATTTTTCTATCAAAGGTTGCGAAACAGGGACATCCATTTCACCACCTGAAGCATGATTTACCGGAACAACCCCCCAAGGCCAAATCTTGTGCTTTTTGTATGAAAAGATCAGGACTGCTAATAGAGGCTTTATTTTTCGCAGCCCACACACATTCCGAGAAAACATGGCCTGTGTCTTCGCAGAGATCACATTTTGTGTGATTCATGCATTGAAAAGTTATATGACCAGTCTCTCCACAATTGTCGCAATGAGGCTTGTCACATGAACTAGATAAGTGCATCCGAGAGCCGCATTTATAGCATGCCCTAGGTTGCCCAGCATAAAAACAAGCACCTCTATCTCGACCTAACAAAAAGGAGTTTGGAATATGCAGAATCCCATTATCAGTCTGTCTAAGCTTTACCTTAAATCGCCAACCCCCCGTACAGAACTGTTCATCATCTAAAATGGCTTCCGGAGAACTCAAAACATCACATTTTTGAGATAACCAATATAATATATCATCAATATGCACTCCTTCATTTCTGAACATTATAGTGACAAACTTGATTAGTGGTTTTGTCAAAGGAATTACTAGAAATGGGGTCCACAGGGGGGAAAATTTAACTTGATTATAACATTCCCAAAATAGATCTAGGGCATAGGCTGAGCAAAAGCTCACATCAAAATTATCCTCACCAGAGATGTTAATAAATGTGAAAACCTCCCGGGGAGAGAAATGCAGAGATTCTTCTAACAGACACTTCCCAACGTAATGCCTATCGGGCCTTACTTCTAGACCTCCCTTATACCTTAACCTTACTGCATTTCTACGTGGAGCTGCTTCTTTTTTAATTTTGGAAAATAACTTAGACATTAATGGTTTATTTGACTCAGCATCATTTTTTGCTGTATTAGTATCTTGCTCAGGACTTAAGTCAATCAAAACCTCAGCAGGCCAATTTTGAACCTTTTCCTAGGAAGGCTCTGGTTTCCTTTTTTCTACCTCAATTTTCTTAGGTGTATTAGGTAATGCACATAACTTTGGATGCCATGAAGTTTTGTGAGAAATTTAGCTTCGGGTCCCAGTCAGGTGTAGGGCGCCAGGAGCCATTATTAAAAGACCAACCCACAGCACTTAAGGCATTCTGAGGAGTCCAACTATCTTCAGATAAGGGCTGCAATATAGGAACCTCCTGTACAGCTGCAGGAACAGAGTCATTTCATGGGGGCCCCAAAACAGTTTGCATCCCTGAATGTATCCTCAAGTTCCATTTAGCAGAAAAAACTGCTGCTCATTTCTCTTTCCCTTCCTCACCCACTTTTTCACAATGGGCAGCCGCTCATTTTAAAAATGAAAATTCCGACACTCCTGTCTGGTTGCAAGGATCAGTTTGAAAGACACAGCTTACCTCAGACTGCTGAGGCTCCATGAAGGCACCAGGAGGAAGGGCTTTGAACACAAATCCAGGATCTTTTGATAGTTTCTGACCCTGTTCAATGCAAACAAAGCTTCTAGACTCCACAGTAGGCACTTACGGGTTCTCAAAAATCTCCGTTGCAACCAGAGATGCCATGGGATCAACTTTAGCCAAATGGCCTCCTAATTCTGGCTCTCGGCACTGAATCAAACCTGATTCACTATTGCCAGCCAAACACACTGAATTAGGGGGTTGCACAGAACATATATCCACCACACCTTTCCTCGGAACCATTTCTGGTCAAATTGTAAACTCCTGTTTCCATAGAATGCTCGTAGCACACACCTCAACCATAGGGTTTTTTTTTTCCTTCATAAGCGGTCAATCATAGTTTCACCCACTCATGTTCCTGAGCGAGTTCCGATAACTGTTTCTCCAGTAGTTCCTGTTGCCCCTCCGAGTCTCTCATAGTAGCCATGGCTCCTGTAGGATTTCCAAATAATGACAAATCTTCCGTTGAGATGAATATCTCTCCTTCCTCAATTGTAGTATCCACAATCCAATTTTCAACCAACGCAGTAGAGTCCTTAAGTTATCCAACGCAGTTTAACTGCTCCCCGAGCTCCATACTGACCGTCCACCACCGAGTCTGAGCCAACAATGACTCAACTCAGCCACTTGCCCCCTACTGCCAGCAATGCAGTAGGGGGATTTCTCTGGTGTCCTGACCAAATTTCTCCCATTCACTAAAAAGAAAATACCACCAACAGCTTAATCTGGTTCAATTTCAGTTGCTTACCATTTGTATCCTCCTTCCCCCCAGTCGCCCCAAAAAAGGAACTTCTAGTCCCAGCGGGCTTACCGGGTCAACAAAATTCAATAAATAAATAAATAATATTGTTCACCCTCCTGTATACAGTTTTAGGTGGATTTTATTATGACATCTTGGAGTTTCCTTTCTGTCGCCAAGATGTTCAAATGAACCTGGATCCAGCACAGTCAACCTCAGAAAGAAAGTGACAATGATACTAATCAGGAAGGGGCCAAAACCAATTTAATGCTAAACAACTTGTACTTATTAAATTGGTAATAAAGGTCCACTCACCCATATATATCAATATTTTATTTCCTTTACATTTATAAACTATATTCTGATACAGTCCTAAAAACAAATGTTTCAGAAATAATCCTTCTTCAGTGTTCAAACTGCATCTATATTTATAATTACACTTAATTAATAAATATTACTTTATATAAAGATAACCAACGAAATATCTAAAAGAAATACATAGTGATTTTATGCTAACCTATATGCACACTTGAATATACAAACAATTAAATGGCCACATCTGTTTAATGTATCTTTTCTGTAAATAAAATTTAAATGATAAATTAAATTATTTTATTTATATGATTCTGTTTATTTAACCAATACGTTTTAATCTTATAAAGTATTTATTTTACCTGTTCTCTGTATTTTAATATTTTAATTAATCTTTCTTCTTTTAATTCATGGACTGTACTGATTTAGCTAGGACAAACATAAATAATCAAGAGTTTTATGATATATTGTCTAATTATTATCATTAATTGTCTATTGGTACTTAAACAATTAACTTTGTACCTTTCCGTATATTTAAGTTCCTTTTTCTTGATTAACATGAGCCTCTGTGTATATTCAATCAGAAGACCTAATAATGAAAGAACATTGTAAACATAAAGTGAATCTACATTCTGGTGTATATTTTTATCAAAAATCATGGTAATATGCAAGTAATGTATTCACCTTGAGTCTTGTTTTATATCCAGGTAATGTTTTCTGTCTCGCTATACAGCGCTGTCCTACAAACAAAGAATACTCATCTATTTACTTAGTCAGATGCTTTCATTGCCTTCACTGTATAAAGTTTCATTGTTAACTTCTTTTTAGTTTTTGTAATTTGTACTTACTCAGTTAAGTAATAGAGCACGGAGCGTGGTGCAACCTCCTGCTTTATGTACGGAGGTATCTCACCTGCTCTCTTCGTTGTTTAAATACCTGCAGTAATGGAATCAGGTGCAGTTAATTACACATCACCACGAGTGACTCACGATAGTTGTGATCTGTTCTGAGCCTGACCTGCCACTCAAAACAAATATTTTGAAGTGGCAGCACCTTGTTAAAGCATTGGTGTCCAGACTGCAATGGATTTCAAATGTTAAATTTAGTTATAAGTTTCCCTTTGTAAAATACTTAATACAAGGACCCTAAATTGATTTTATGCTCTATACTCATTCTGATATGAATAAATTTCTCTTTAGAAATGTTTTGCTCATTATACAGTCTGTATTTTAAATTGACAGGACATAAACAGTTAGGATCATACACAGTGCTATTTGTAGCTTCCTACCCATTCAGACATTTGTTTCTATATTCTTTTCATTATTTATGAATGAAAAATAAATGAAAAGATGAAAATAAATCAGTGATTTTTTTAACAAATGGTTAAAAGGTAAATTTTTCTAAAACTTTAATATAATGTTCACCTTAGATAGAGATTTCATTTTATAGTATTAGTTAATTTTACTATTTCTCTAAATCTAAGGTTAATGATCTCATGCCTACCATACTTAGGTATCAGTGGAAGGTCAAAAAGGTCAATTATTTGAAAAGTTTTTATTTCTTTTGTATTTTTCTAAAAAATCTGTTCATTTATAATATTGGTTGCCAATCTACTCCTTCATTTAATCCAAATCTAGGGTTGGTGGCATCAAATCTATCTACATAGTATGCCTGTCTTGTAAGAATTTTAATTCTAAAATCTCCTCCCCTTGTGTCTGGTATAACTTTTTCTATACCAAAAAATCTTAATTGTGGTAATTGATGTCCCAGTTCAATAAAATGCCTTGCTATTGGTGATATTAAATCTTGTCTACGGATATCTGATTTATGTTCTCTAATACATATTTTCAACATCCTTTCAGTCTTACCTATGTAAATTTTGTCACATGGACATTTCAATAAATATATAATACCAGTAGTGGAACAATTTATAAATTGATTAATTATTTTTTCTTCATCTTTTGCAGTATCTGTTATTTTCTTTATTTTATAAGTATGATTCTAATTAATGCAATGACCACATGAAAAATTTCCTTTCACTTCATTAAGGTTCAAAAAATGTTGTGGACCAGTACCTGGAGTTTTGTGTTCCATTCTCATTAATCTATCACCCAGTGTTCTATTTCTTTTTGCTACTACAAGGGGAGGAATTTGAAAAATCTGTTGTGTTATTGGAGTTGCCTGTAACACTTGACAATGTTTATTGACAATAAACAGAGACAGAGCGAGATGAGGGATTATTATGGTCCACAAGACAATCAGTACAGAACCCCCCGGGGGGGAGAGGGGGTGAGATATAGACCTTAGAACTCAACACTGATTGAAACCATTTGGTCATTAACATTTCTGACCATACACTCACAAATGTGGGAACCTCAGTCCTGCAGAAAGACCATTCTTTCATACCAACAAAAGATTTAGATGTTTTTGACACTGCAGTTGATATATAAAATTTACTCTGAAACTGTATCTAAAAGCCTTTTTTCACCAGGAACAAAAATCTGAGCTGGCAGAAACACAAGATACAACAACCCCGGATATGTCTGAGCTCAATATTATGAAATTGAAACCCAAATCTTGCTTCATATCACCTCAGAATCACACAGTGGCAGTCTTTGAAAAGACTTGCATTAGAGATTTGGAGGACCTGAACATACCACCTGCTAGATTTTATAATTGCACTAATGTCAAAAAACAGCCATTAAAAATTTAAGAGGGAATTCAAACATCATTTTAAAACTGGCAGATAAGGGTGGAGCCATAGTGGTGCAGTCTAAATCTAACTACAAGGAAGAGATGTTATCACAGCTTGGTAACAAAGAATTTTACAAAATTCTGGACATGGACCCAACCGAGAAATTTAAAACAGAAATTGATGTTATTCTACATGAAGCATTTTTGGAGGAGATTATTGATGAAAATACTTATGACTATCTTTCTGTGCAATATCCTGTCAAGGCAGTCCTATATGTACTGCTTAAAATTCACAAGAGCTTATCAAAACCTCCTGTGAGACCAATTGTAGCTAGTAATGTGTCCCTGACAGAACCACTAGCACAATTTGCAGACAGCCATATTCAGCAAGTGGCTCAGAAATGTAAATCTTATCTGAGGGATACTACACATCTCCCAAATATTTTTGGAGCAATGGAACTTGAACCAGGCTGGTTCTTGGTCACCATGGACATCCGGGCCCTTTATACTAATATCCTGCACTCTGAGGGTCTTGCTGCCCTTAGGGAAACCTTATATACTGAAACTGCCTTTTGTGACAAATTACTAGAGCTCTTGCTGAATTAAAAAAAAAAATTCTCACTTGCAACACTTTCTTTTTAAAATGTATATACAGACCAAAGGGACAGCCATGGGGCAGCAATGACACCCAACTACACCATTATACATCTGGCATTATGGGAAGGTGAATACATCTACAGTGGTGAGAATAACAAATGGTTTGACAAAATCGATGTATACAAGGGATACATTGATGATTTGTTTTTTGTTTGGAAAGGCACTGAAAATGAACTACATTCCTTTATACAATACCTGGAATCTACCAATCCTAACTTGCGATTTGACATGCCATTTGACCTGCATCAGATTAATTTTCTGGACATCATGATATGAAAAACAACATCTGGCAGCATTTCCACCATCATGTATAGGAAAGAAACTAAAAGAAATTCTGTGCTACACTTCAACAGTTGTCATTCTGCACATGTCACAAACAATATTCCAGTGGGACAATTCTTAAGGTACAAGAGGAATTGTACATCAGAAGAGGAGTACCAGGTTCAGGCCTCTCACCTTACAAACAGATATAAAGCCAGGGGATACAATACCAACGTCTTGGAAAAAGCAAAAAATAGAGTGAAAAACACAGAAAGACAGACACTATTACAAAAAAGTCACAAAACAAAAGGAATGAACAATAACAATCCTCTGTTCATCACTACGTTCTCACGCCAGGCACATTTACTGAAAGATTTTATCAACAAAAACTGGCACATCTTGGCAACAGAAACGAAACTCCAAGATGTCATAACAATATCCACCTAAAACTGTATACAGGAGGACAAACAATACTAATGATGTAGTAGTCCACAGTACCCAGTGGGATACAAATAAGAACACAAAAGGAAATGCTGGCACAGAAGGCACCCACAAATGTGGTAATTGCTCTCTTTGTAAGTACATTTAAGTAGGGTCCACGTTCTCACACCCCATCAACAAAACCACTTATGACATCCATGGTTTTATCACTTGCACTACCCAAAATGTTAGCTACCTAGCTACATATGATGCTTGTCCGGCCCTATATGTTGGAAAAACAAAAAGAAAACTAAGAGAAAGAATGGGCCAACATATTAAGAGCATAGAAAAACTGGATGGGGTGAGTGCACTTGCATAACACCATGAAATAAAAGGACAAAACCATCACTTTCTCTTCCAAGGCATTGAGAAAGTTAAACTTGAAATCAGAGGTGGAGATTTGAATAATAAACTCCTACAGAGAGAACCTTTTTGGCAATTTCTATTAAAATCAACTGACTGACCAGGACTAAATGAGCACTTTCAATTGACCCCTTATTTATGGACTTATATCCTTGCTGTACTAATTGGACTTTTGTACCTTTGAAGTCTGTCATTTTTTTGCATTTATACATATATTTATGTCTGGATCAGGACAGTTCTTGATACAATGTGATTTTCTAGCTGGAAAATACAAGAAGAAAGCATTTCACATTATCCACTAACAACTTTTTCTCCTTTCTAACAACACACACACACACACACGTTTTTGTTGTTGTGTTTCAGCATATACTTAGGAGAAGTTCTTCAGGACAGTTTATTGGTTCCTTTTATCTTTTTTAGCATATGTGTATATATATATATATATATATATATATATATATATATATACACACACATACTTTTTATCTACAGGTTACAGTAGTGCCTTGATTATTGTTATTACAGAGTACATACAATGTTTCATTTCAACATTTGTTCATGTTTCATAAAAATTTGCACATGATCATTTGACCTGCCATCTAGGTTGTGCACAATCCTTACTATTTTAGCAAAATTGTAATTTTATCCTTAATTCTATCCAGTATGCAACATATACTTGTATGTTTGCACTTTAATCTTAATTTTTTGCACAGTTATTTAATTGATTTAATGATGTAATAATGTTTTAGTACCTTTTGTGTGCCTTTTATATCTGTCTCTACTCTCCATCTTTCTAAAAAATATTTTTGATCTCTTTTTATCTATTTGTGATACTCTCTTCACTTTTGCCTGGGTTTTGACATATTTTAACATATTACACTGTTGTACACCTTTATTTTTACATCTTGTATATATTTATGCAGTAATATGCATATCACCTGCACTGTCACTTTAACTATTTCCTTTTTAAGAGGTGCATTACCAACTATTACTGGTCTTGAGAAACAAACTGTTTAATGCTGTATTGGTCCTAGTAAGAACAAATCCAGAACAAACGGTTTAATACCTTTTATTGGACCAACAAGGATGTTACAAAAAGAGCAAATAACTTTAGCTGTCAGACCAACAAGTCCTTCTTTGGAATCTTAATGACAGTTATTTAGAAAATCCCATATTATTAACACTTAGAACATGCAGAAAAAAAACAGAAATAATTCTTATTGCTATAAAACAGGCATTCAAAACATAATTAAACTGAGGGACTATAAAAGTATAAGAGTCAAAGTCCAAGGCTCACTAAAAATCTAAAATATGTATGTCCATCCTTTGAAGTAAAGGTCCTTGTAAATTTACATGTAAAGTGTCATATATCCAACATCAATGTTCAAGCCTTCTTCCACCGTATTAAGAAGTAACATAAGTCTGATCTCACCAGCTCATCTCTGTTGTGTACTGTTGAAATGTCCTTTCAAGACCATCACAGACATATCTGAGATTGAATGGTCATCCTGAGAGAAGTGTTGTGCCACTGGTTTGTCAGTCATCTTCCTATTAATATCATAGCTTTGTGAATTCATTCTAGTGCAGCGTTGTCGTTTCATCTCCCCCACATACCCTGTGCGAGGACATTTCCTGCATCGAATAAGATAAACAACATTGCTTGATGTACATGTATAATTACCCAATATCCTGAATTGTCTGTTTTGTGAGGTAATCACACAGTCTGAGGTGGAAATGTGCTCACAAGTTTTACATCTGTGTTTATTACAGGGTTGTGTGCCACATGATGTCATGGCACTCTGTTCAGGTTCAAGTTTACTGTTAATAATCAGGTTGGCTAAATTGGGTGGTTGTTTAAAAGGTAGTAGTAGCAGTTCTCAAAAAATACAACTAAGGGTTTCATCCTCACTAATTATTGGGTGTAGGTCCTTAATAATCTTACATAGAAGTTCAAGGTCAGGATGATACATGACTACGAAGGGTACTCTGTTAGTAGTGGTCCTTTCATTATACTGAAGTAAGTGTTCTCTTGGTACTGGTGTAACATGTTCCACTACTCTGTCAGTTTCTCTGGAAGTGTGTCCCTGCTCTATAAAGGTGTTTTTAAACAAAGCTAAATGTATATTTCTGTCTTCCTCATTTGAACAGAGATGGTAGTAATAATAATAATAATGAGAAGAAGCTTTATTTTTACCGTGCCTTTCTGAAATCAAGGCGCCTTGACAATAAAATACAAAAATAAAACAGGATATGATAAAACATAAATACAACAAATACAGAGTTTCACAGCATAGTACCAAAGTGCTTGACTATACATGACAGATTTCTTTGTATCTGTATGCGGTATATTAGTGTAGAGGGACGTTACATCCATCTTGGCTAAAAGGGTAGCAGGTGGTAAGTCCTTAAAACCAGAAAGTTTAAGCAGGAAGTGAGTGGTGTCCTGAATGTAACTGTCCCTTTGTATAACCAGCAGTTTTAGAATAGCTTCTATAAAACCTGAGAGCCTCTCTGTCAGGGTTCCATTACCAGAGACTATGGGTCTTCCTGGGTTCCCAGGTTTATGTATTTTGGGTAGCATGCGGAATGTCCCAGGCTCGGGTTCATCAGGGATGAGGTAAACTTATGTTCGGGTTTCAGGCAGGTTTCAGCCTGCCTTAAATACATGTATGAGAAAGGACTGGACCACAACATCGACCCTAACATCATGGGGGAACTTACTAAATTCATTCTGACACATAACAACTTCAGTTTTAATGGGAAACACTATGTTCAAACTATGGGAACAGCAATGGGTACCAGGATGGCTCCAGAGTATGCTAATCTCTTTAGGCGAATTTGGAGGAGGACTTTTTAAGGCACTGTGCACACAAACCACACACTTATTTCCATTACATTGATTATTTGTTTATAATTTGGACAGAGAGCACTGACACTCATAAGGATTTCCATCAGGAACTTAATAATCTCCACCCAACCATTAAGCTTTCTCTGAAATATTCTGCCACCAGTGTTAATTTTCTGGATACCACTGTCACCAACAAGGATGGAACTCTACATACATGTATTTTCAGGAAACCAACAGACAGAGATACTTACACAGGAAAAGTAATCATCCGAGTCACACAAAAGAATTTGTCATGTATAGTCAAGCACTTCAGTACTACCATCTCTGTTCAAATGAAGAAGACAGAGATAGACATTTAGCTATGTTGAAAACACCTTTATAGAGCAGGGACACTCTTCCAGAGAAATTGACAGAGCAGTGGAACATGCTACACAAGTACCAAGAGAACACCTACTGCAATATAGTGAAAGGGCCACTACTAACAGAGTACCCTTAGTAGTCACATATCATCCTGACCTTGAACTTCTATGTAAGATTATTAAGGCCCTACATCCAATAATTAGTGAGGATGAAACCCTTAGTTGTATTTTTCGAGAACTGCCACTACTATCTTTTAAGCAACCATCCAATTTAGCCAATCTGATTATTAAGAGTAAACTTGAACCTGAACAGAGTGCCTTGACATCATATGGCACACAACCCTGTAATAAACGCAGATGTAAAACTTGTGAGCACATTTCCACTTCAGACTGTGTGGTTGGTTACCTCACAAAACAGACAATACAGGATATTGAGTAATTATACATGTACATCAAGCAATGTTGTTTATCTTATTCAGTACAGGAAATGTCCTCACACAGGGTATGTGGGGGAGATGAAACTACAACTCTGCACTAGAATGAATGCACACAGGTATGATATTAATAGGAAGATGACTGAAAAACCAGTGGCACAACACTTCTCTCAGGATGACCACTCAATCTCAGATATGTCTGTGATGGTTCTGAGACGAGTTTGTGAGATCAAACTTATGTTATTTCTTAATATGGTGGAAGATGGCTTGAACATTGATGTGGATATATGACACATTACATATTAACTTACATGGGCATTTTCCTCAAAGGATGGACATACATATTTTAGATTTTCAGCAAGCCTTGGACTTTGACTCTTATACAGTCCCTCTTAACTGGTTATCTACAGGTTGGCCTCTCACATTATTATTGTGTGAATGTGTGCTTGGGTGGGTGTGTGTGTGTGTTTATGTATGTGTTGTGGGAGGAGAAGAAGTGTGGCACATTGAATTTTTAATATGGGTATTTGAGGTGAGTGGTTATGTGGGTATAGTGGATGTGAATATTGTGGGGATATTGAGGAAAACTTATGTTCAGGTACATGACATTATAGTGTCATATTGGCTAGGACTCTGGGCCCATATTATAGTTGATATTTACTTCCTTCTGCTAGTTCTGTAGTTTGAGTATCTACTGTTATGTTTTTACATTCTGTACTTATTAGGACACATTGCCTCATTTACTTGGGGGTTCATGACAGATGGAATTTCTTTATGGGTAACTATTGTAGTGATTGGTGCAATTGATGGTGTATTAAGATTCATGTACATATATTTCCTTTTAAGTAGTTACTTTCCCCGGGGAGAGGGATTTAATTCCTAGGAATTTTTGTTTAGACTCCTTAGACTGTTTCTGTAAATGTATTATTTCTATTATACACCGACAATTTATTGAAATCTGTACATATCAGACTGCATAGTCTCAATTTCTTGGGGTCCTTGACTAGTACTTCTTTGTATCTGGCACTTACACTGACAATTGATATTATCATGTATAAAATCTTGTAACAATACTGAAGGCCTTAAGGTTTCTGGAACACAATAGCTGGTTAAGAGTATGTTGGGAATATATCTCCAGCTAGTTGTACATTCATCAGTGTGATACACTTGCTCACGTTGGGTAAACATCACTTTAATCCTTCTATATGCCATGTAAAGATAATTTCTGTTGTTGTAATTTTTAGGGCTTATTTTTAATTTTTTACTTGCTAATATGTTACATTTTGGCATGTAATTGTTTTATCCAGGGTCATTTTGATGTCACTGGCAGTATTCTCAAACTAACAGAGTTATGGGCAGAGTTGAAGCTGTCTCTACTGGTGTGCTCTTACCTCACGCTTGAAGCATGTGTCTTTGGGACTTTTTTTCACTTGACATATAATTTAGTGAGTAGAGAATCCTAGTGTTTTGTAATTCATTAGACTGATACATGGTATAATACAGATATATGTGGGTTGAACTCTTTGCCTGCGGTTATCTCTGGACAGCCTTTGACCTTTAAGTTTGGCTCAGCTGAAAGCACACTTAAGAGATTCAAGCTCTCTGATGTCACTTTAATTATGTTTTGAATGTCTGTTTTATTTTATTTATTTCATTTTTCTTAACTGGGTAGGTGTCGTAGCCGCAAGCGACTATTTTCAGGTGCAACCAATGATTATTATTTCTGCTTTTTTCTGCATGTTCTAAGTGTTAATAATATAGCATTTTCTAAATAACTGTCACTAAGCTTCCGAAGAAGAACTTGTTGGTCAGAAAGCTAAAGCTATTTGTTCTTTCTGTATCAGTCTTGAGAAAGCGCTCCTTAGTGCGAAAATGTTTGACTGGCGCTTCTCAGAGTGAGTCTCTGATGAAGAGGGGTCAGCCACACTCCGAGGTGTTCTGTTTGTCTTCATCGTCTCTTTTGGGATCATTTCCTCTGGATTTTTATGGATCTTTAATAAAAGAACATTGTCTTTGAAGCAACTTGTGCCCTACCATCTGTTCCTATCTAACAGGGCCATCGGGAATGGTGCCATGTGCTGACTCCTTCCTATGAGTACTTTTTTTTATGTTGTCTTTTTATTAAAACAAGGTGACATATACATAGGCACAAAAAACACATATATGAGTACTTAAGAGTATATATACTTTGTTAGTGCAAAACAAAGAAAAAAATAAGCTAATGTACTTTCATCATTGCATATATCTCTGCAAGTATTTCATGCCTAAGTATTAATTATGATGACTAAGTGCTTCCAAAACTTATCTGGATAATGACTTCCCCAGATCATTAGACTATAAGAAAAAATGGGAATTTGGCCCACATTCCCTGTCACCATCAAGAACCCAAGTCCTCCCGCCCCTCTAGTCCACCCCTCAACACCAGGACCAACTTAAGGGACAAAATCAGGGTCACATCTGGAAAAGTATAATATCCAGGGCCTCCAGTAAAGGTCAAATTGTGCTTGATTGTTATGGATTTGAGCAGTCAGGGATTCCATGTAGTATATGTCGGCTACCAATCCCCTCCATTCGTGAACAGCTGGAACAACTATGGAGTGCCAACATCTAGTTATTGCCTTTTTGGCTGCTAAAATAATATAGGTAATAAAGTTTGGTGCCATTGTGGGTTATGTCTGGGGAAAATAGAAAGTAACACAGTTTCTGCTGTAAGTTCAATTAATTCTCCCATACAATCTGAAACGTCTTCTTGTATGGAGCACAAAAAAGACAGCAATAAAGGACAAGACCAAAAGATATGGCCATGATCAGTAGCAGTGCAAGAACATTTTCTACAACAGACCCCAAATGATGATGGTAGGTATTTGGTTGATATTGCCGGAGAACTA
The DNA here is from genome assembly GCA_016271365.2 of Neoceratodus forsteri. Classification (NCBI taxonomy): domain Eukaryota; kingdom Metazoa; phylum Chordata; order Ceratodontiformes; family Ceratodontidae; genus Neoceratodus; species Neoceratodus forsteri. The sequence continues at coordinate 72,537,310 of CM057458.1, read as the reverse complement.
AAAAAGCGATTCCTACATTTCCATGCAAATTTGCACCATCTAGTGGCATGCGTAACTTTATATGCTTGCACTGAGGACCCAAGCCAGTCCTGCTCCTGTACCTCCAGTCCAAGGTCTTTATTCCAACTGTTCATTACAGAGACCGAAAAATCTCCCAATCCCTCTCTTAAAATCTTATAGAAAAAGCCCACTTGATATGGCCATACATTCCCCCTGATGTTATCCTCCAAATATCTCCAGGCCAGCGGTAAAGGTTCTGGCAATCGGATGTTAATATCTCTTTGGCACAGTAGGTAGTTTCTAACCTAATTATATCTAAAGAAGTCATTGTTGGAAAGGTCAAATTTAGCTTGAAGAGATTCAAATGGGATAATTCCTCAAGGGGAGAGAAATTGCTTAGAAAATTGCAACCCCATATGTCTCCATCTAGAGAAGGTATGATCTAAAGTTACATAGATACATAGACAGTGTCGGCAGATAAGGGCCTATGGCCCACCCAGTATGCCCATTTAAGTTTGTAAGTTCAGTTTATGTTTTCCAGGAAGTCTGTTGCCCCTTACCCCTGACCTCCAGAATTCCTTTATGTCTATCCCATGCATTCTTAAATCCCGTGATTGTTTCAGCCCCCACCACTTCCTCTGGCAGGGTGTTCCACTTGTCCACCACCCGTTCTGTGAAGAAATTCTTCCTCACGTTTCGCCTGAAGTCCCTCCCTCCAACTTCATCCCATGCCTCTAGTCCTGGAACATCTTTTCGCTTAAAATAGTGCATTCCTGCACCCTGTTCCTCCCTGTAAGATACTTGTATGTCTCTATCATATCCCTCTCTCCCTCCTTTCCTCCAGGGAGTACATGTTCAGTGCCTTCAACCTGTCCTCATAGGACTTGTGATGCAATCCATGCACCATCTTTGTTGCCCTCCTCTGAACCTTCTCTACCCTGTCTATGTCCTTACGTAGGTAAGGTCTCCAGAACTGCACAGTGTACTCCAGGTGCGGCCTCACTAGTGTCTTGTATAGTGGAATTATGACCTCCCTTTTCCTGCTGGTGATGCCCCTGCCTATGCATCCCAGCATCCTATTTGCTTTACCTGCTGCCTTGTCACACTGTTTCCCTGCCTTGAGGTTATCAGAGATGATAACTCCAAGATCCCTTTCCTGCTTGGTGCATGCTATATCCTCACCCCCCAACTGATATATTGTGCCAGGGTTTTTGTGCCCCATATGCATTATCTTGCACTTCCTTGCATTGAATTTCAACTGCCAAACCCCTGACCATTCTTCAAGTTTCTGCAGGTCCCTTCTCATTCTGTCTACACCCTCTGGTGTGTCTACTCTGTTACAGAGCTTTGTGTCATCAGAGAACAGTGAAATTCTGCCTTCTAGGTCCTGCGCAATGTCACTGATGAAGATATTGAATAGTACCGGTCCCAGCACTGATCCCTGTGGTACCCCACTGGTCACTCTTCCCTCTGTGGAGTGACAGCCATTTACCACCACCCTCTGTGTCCTGCTGCCCGGCCAGTTACCTACCCACCTCACTACTGTCCTGCCCACACCCATATTCCCCAGTTTGTGCAATAGTCTTCTATGTGGCACAGTGTCAAAGGCCTTGCTGAAGTCCAGATAGGCCATGTCCACTGCCCTCCCCTGATCCACCTCCCTAGTCACCCAGTCAAAAATTCAATGAGGTTGGTCTGACATGACCTTCCCCTGGTGAAACCATGCTGTCTTGGGTCCTGTAGTCCATTGACAACCAGATGTTCCACCAATCTCTCCTTCAGTAGTGCTTCCATGATCTTCCCACTACCGAGGTGAGGCTGACTGGTCTGTAGTTCCTCTCCTCTTTGTTCCCACTTTTGTATAAGGGGACTACATCTGCTATCCTCCAGTCTTTGGGTACCTCCTGTTTCTAGTGATAAACAGGATAGCAAGAGGTTCAGCCACCACCTCTCTTAGTTCTTTAAGGACCGGGGTGCACCCCATCTGGCCCTCATTGCTTTATCAACTCTATTACTTCCAGTTCCTTCAGGACCCTTTTCTCGTAAAGGGACTTGTGTCCATTTCTGTACCATTCTCACCCCTTGTACTCCATTCAGACCCATTACCCTCCTCTTCCTCAGTAAAGACTGAGCAGAAATACCTGTTCAATATGTCAGCTTTACTGTTGTCATCCTCCACACAGCCCCCATCCTCCCCCTTCAGTCTCACTATCCCTCCCTTTGCCTTTCTTTTTTCACTTATGTACCTGTAAAAGGTTTTGTCCCCTCTACCCACTGATTTTGCAATGTGTTCTTCTGTCTGAGCTTTGGCTTCCCTTACTGACCTCACTGCCTCCCTTTGCTTCTCCTGGTACTTCTCCTATCCCCTTCTGCCTGTGTCTTTTGTATTGCCTGAATGCAATCTTTTGGCTTTCCTTTCTTTGCCACCTCTTTGGAAAACCATAATGGTCTCCTCTTCCTTTTCCTCTTGCTAACCTGCTTAATACATAATTCTGTTGCTCTTGTAATCCCCATTTTAAATACTTCCCACTGTTCCTCAACCCCTGATTCCTGCCATTCCCTTAATGCCTCTTTCAAGTATCTCCCATTTTCTCAAAGTTTGCCCCCCTAAAATCCAGGATACGTGTTTTTGTGTGGTTTGGTTCTGCTCTTTCTGTGATTTCAAACCACAGTGACTGGTGGTCACTGTTTCCCAGGTGCTCCCCCACTCTTACCCCCATCACACTGTCCCTGTTTGTGAGCACAAGGTCCAGTATTGCCTTCTGCCGAGTTGCCGGGATAAATTGATCATCTTCTGAAATAAGAGTATGGAGAAAGAAAAGTTCCCTAAAAGCTTTATGTTGTTTTAATCTATACCACAACTTTAATATTTGGGCCGTAAATGGGGTAAAGTCTCAAAGAGGAGGTGACCTCCCTGCCGAGACTAACGTAATCTTGATTATATCATAAAGGTCATTTATGGCAAATTCTAAATCTTTCCAAGGAGAATAATAGGTTGGTGATAACCATAAAGATAGAATTTTGAAATAAGATGCCAACGAGTAAAACTTTAAATTTGGTAGATTAGCCCCTCCCAAGAATAGTGGAAGTTGTTGGAGTGACATTCTAATTCTTGGTTTCTGGCCATTCCATATGAAATTAGAAATAAGCTTATCCCATGATTTAAAGTAAAAATCAAAGGGAAAAGTAGGGATATTTTGAAATAAATACAGTAATTTTGGAAGGATTATTATGCGGATAGTCTCTATTCTTTGAAAAAATGATAATGGTAACCGAGACCACAGAGTCAAATATTTTTGACTTTGCTTGGATAGGGGTTCAAAGTTTAGCAGTTCCAATAAATCTAAATTTTTAGAGACCGTAATGCCCAGATAACGAAATTTAGTTTTATACCATTTAATTGGATATTTATTTGTAAGACTCTGGGATGGGGTAAAATATAGAGGAATCAAATCTGTTTTAGAGACATTTAACTGAAAACCCAAAATCTTGCTAAAGTTTTCCAGTGATTGCCATAAGGCCTGGAAAGATTTATCAGGTGAAAGGGCAGTTATCAAAATATTGTCCGCAAACAATACTGTCTTATATTCGCTTTGACCTACTAGAATCCCCTCTATATCAGCGCTAGCTCTGATAATTTCAGCTAGTGGTTCTATGTATAACATGAATAATAGAGTGGACAGCGGACATCCCTGCCTTGTGCCTCTTTGAATTTGAATTGGTTGGGTCAAAGAACCGTTAACACGAATGTAGGCACATGGGTGAGCATATAGATTTTTTTATGCAGGCTATAAAGGAGGAAGGAAGTGAAAATTTAGATAGAGTGGCCCATAAGTACTGCCAGTTAACTTTATCAAAGGCTTTGTCAGCGTCTAAGCGGACAATCATAGATGAGATCTTTCTAGTATGGATACATTCTAGAAGCAGCATTAGTCGACGTAGATTATCAAAGGTGTTTCTTTGTTTAATAAATCCTGATTGATCTTGGTGGATTAAAGTTATAAGAATAGGTTCCAATCTCTTTGCCCAAATGGCCATAAATATTTTATAGTCCACGTTTAATATTGAGATTGGACGACAAGAAGAGGGAAAAGAGGAATCTTAATCTGGCTTAAGTAGAGGGGAAAAAACCGTATAATTCCAGGAAGGGGGGGCATCACCCTTCCTTGTTTTGCAGCAAGCTGGCAACAAGCTTGGAAGAAGCTGGGAGATAAATGCCTCGTACCACTCTGGGCCAAAACCATCAGGACCCAGACACTTTAGGGGTTTTAATTGTTTAACTTGTAGAAGATCTCTTCAGCAGTAATTGGTCGGTCAAGAGTTGCTTTCTGAGACTCTGTCAGGGTGGGCAAATGAAGATTATAAAATGAAGCAGCTATAGACTCTTCCTGGTTCTGGGAAGAGGAAGGGGCAGTATACAAGGCTTCATAAAATTGTTTAAACGCCTGTTTTATAAACTTTTCTTTATAGGAGAGGGTGCCAGAGGTCGTTGACCTTATTTTTAAAATTGTTGAGGCCCTTTTATTTGCTCTCAGCTTCCGGGCCAACACTCTGGTGCCCCTAGCACCTCCCTCACAATTATATTGGCATAAATAACTCAAACTTTGCAACGTTCTATAATCAATTATTTTTGGGATGTCTTGTTTTAAAGTTTTTATACGTCACTGTAAAATTCTGTTGCCCTCTCTGTATAACATTTGACAGGAAGATAATAAATCTGTTAAGTAATTTAATCTTGCTTGTATTTTTTTGTGTTTGTAGGAAGCATATGACAGTATCTTTCCACGGAGCACAGCCTTCAGTGTATCCCACTGAATTGCTTGAGAGACTTGTGAAGAAGTGTTATCATGAATTATCTGTGGAATGCACTCTTTAATATACTTCAGGAATTTTTCATCTTTTAATAAAGAATTATTAAATCTCCAAAGTTTAAGCTTCTTTTGTTTTTCCAAGTTAATTTTAAGGATTAAGGGGTTATGATCTGAAAGAATTCTAGGTTCTATTAATGTGTCTTGTACTAGGGTCAAATGCTCCCACGTAACAAAAAAGTAATCTAGGCGTGAATATGTATTATGCCTTCCAGAAGAAAAAGTGTATCCAGGGGTAGAGGGAAAAAGCCTTCTCCAAACATCCTCCATACCTAAAAAAGACAAGTTTCCCTTTAAGTGTTTGGCTGCCCTTCAAAGCTGTTGTGGTGTAGGGTTTGAAGAGCCTAAATGAGGGTGAAAGGAAGTATTAAAGTCACCACCCATTATCAGAATGCCTCGAAGCCTCTCCATCACCTTCTGTAAGAAGGTCTTAATTATGGGAAGAGAAGTCTGTGGAGGCAAATAAACATTAACCAAAGTTACAACCTGTGAATAAAGCATAGCTGTCACTATTACATAGCGTCCCTGTGGATCCAAGTAAGTCTCTTGGATTTCCAGTGGTGTTAAGGTGGGGACCAAAACCACTGTACCCCTCTTGTGTCCACTCAGATGAGAGGACGCCAGTACCCGATATCAGCCCCCTCAGTGAAGTTTTAAATGTTCCAAATTGGACAGATGGGGTTCCTGTAAAAATTATATATCAGTCCTCTGTTTATCTAAATATTGCATTATTTTGTAGTGTTTAATGGGAGAGTGTAGGCCATTCACATTTTGTAAAAACATTTTTACTGGGATATAAGCCATGGTCTCAGAGAAACAACTTCTTCTTCCTATATATGGCCAGTCATCTAAGGCCCCAGGGGACAACCAATGATTGGTCTAATAAAGATATATACTTTCTCCCATCCGGGGTCCATTAGGACCATTTACAGCAAACCTGGATGGTACGGCCAATTCCATTCTTCTGTCTCCCCAGGCCCAGATGGCCAATACCAGGTTTGGGATCACCCCTCCATACATGTACATAATGTCACTAACATTTTTTATAATAAACAGTACAAATATTGAGAACCAAATTAACTTAAGAGCAACAACATTTAGAACCAAAAACTTCCCAAAGAGAAGAACTATATACAGGTGATCTTCAACAGTCGGGGGAGATTGAACCATCTCCAACCCAAGTCCTGGGAAAAAGAAAACTTCCTCCCAGGTAAGTGGGAAACAATCCATGGAATGTGGATCTCCACCCACTCGAGAGGGAACTCCCTCTCAAGGAATTAGTCCTATAGGAACCTATTCCTGTATTGGTGGAACATAACTCCAAAAATTGCATCAAACCATAAGGTAACCCTCCAAATTAACAGAGGAGAGCTCCCCGCACATCGAGCTAATGAATCAAGCCTCATTAAAAGAAAAACAACAATTCTAAATTGGAGAGATTAAACTACATAAAAAAAATTCTTCATAACTCCCTTACATATAAATTCCAACAAGTCTGAACAGTAAGTTTGATATCTTAGAAGGAAAAGTCAAACTGAGAAGTATTCATCCCCTAGAGGTTTCAGCTTGAGGTTTGTTCAGGGAGAAAAAAGGGGGAAAAAGGGGGGGAGAAGGGGGCCTGTAAGGCATCTTTCCTTCCAAGCATACTGTTCCCAACTGAATATCCCTTGTAATTATTTATAGGCCTTAGATGTGGTTATACATATATGAAGGAAGTGCACACAGTGCCATCTAGTGTCGATATGCTAAACGAGGCCAAACTCTTTAAAAAAAAGCTTTTCTGAAATGGGATCTGCAAGGATGATCACAGGGGAGGGATATAACAGAAAATAAAACAAACTAGGATATAAGGCCTCTCAATGTATAATTACAGGAAAGGGGGGACTACAGGGCTTAACCAAAAGCATAGCCCATTACAACCATTTTGGGGACCCAGATACCTAGGGCAAAATTCATCCTGTAGTCTGTTTAGTAACTGTGGATCTTACATTGTTTCAGGATCAATCCTTAAATCCAAACAATAAGGCTCAAGCCAAAATCAACACATCTAACTGCAATGCCCTATAACTAGAGATCTGATCTTCTCATAGACAGTTTCTGTTAGTTTTTAAGTTGAATCATTGTAGTGTAAAGGGCTGTGAGTTAAAAGAATCCCTCCTCAATGTTGATCAGTTTTCAGCCCAACTTGTTCCTGGCATCGAAGCAGTCTTCTGGGTGAGGAAAAAAAAGGGGGGAGGAAACCCCAAGGAGGAAGGACCCAGACCCAGGAATAAGGCCTTAGGAAGGAAAGAGGGGGGAGCCAACAAAACACCCCACAGCTAATGAAGGGAAAGCTGAGTGCTCCATAGGGCATATGTAGTGGCCGTATACTGAATGTAGGCTCTGTATACTGAACTAATGTTACCCTTAGAGGAACTATAGCTCGCTCTCAACCCTCAAGCGTGCGAGTAAGGACGAGCAGTCAGCAACCCCCTCCCCGAACCCATCCCTTAATATAATAATAATAAGCCTTTCATAAAGTACTTAGGTTTTGGACTGGATGTAAGGTTGGATTTCTGAGAGATTTCATTTTATTAAGTAATATTGGAATTCTTTGGTCCCCTGTATTTGCTCGATCGAGATCCTGAGAGTCATGTCCCGAGGGCAGCCGCCCAGCCTTTGACATCGCTTTGAAGTCCTTGTCCGATAATACTCCTTTTTGAAGTAGATCTGGTTTGGCCTCCAACACTGAATTATAAGTGACGAGGCCGTTAGGAAAAAGAATAGCCAGCTTCGCCGGACAGGGGGTGCGAATTTCAGATTTATTGCTCTCAGGAGAGAAAACAAGGGGGAATACTCCCTTCTAGACCACTGGGTTGCTGGGGCATAGTCATTGTCGAACAGAATGCGGTATTCAGCCAACAGGGCTTTCTGTTTGTGCTATGTTTTAGTTAAGATTTGGTCCTTTTGTGAGAAGCTGCCAAATCTAATAACAAATGATCTCGGTCTGGCATCGGGTTTAGAAGGACGAAGTCCAAGCGCACAATGGGCCTTCTTGATCTCGATTTGGAATTCTGGACCCAAATCTAGGGTTAAATGGAAAAAATAATCTGCAAAGGCATTGGGGTCGTTGCCCTCCTCTCCCTCCAGTAGCCCGTAGAGTCTAATGTTTTTACAGCACCCAATATTTTCCACATCTTCCTGTCTTAAGGATAAATATAGCTGTTCCTCAGCTAAAGAATGAACGGCCTGTTCCAGCACTGTAATTTTGGAGGTGTTGTCCAAAATCTGAACATCAGCCTCAGTTACCCTCACTTGTAGGTCCCCAAGATCTGTGCAAATGTCCTGCAGAGCATCTCACGTTTCGGACCTAAATTCCGAGATAGCAGAAAGGATGACCTCTGAGGGTAAGTTTTCCATTGTGGATGTTCTTTTTTTTATCGCTCTTCTTTCCCCGTTTTCTATCTGTTTGGGAGGCTGAGTGCAAGGAGGTGTCGCTGTCCAGTAGGCCACCGCCTTCAGTCTCAGGGAAATTGAGCAGGGTCTGAAATCAGTTTCTCTCCTGGCACGTCATAACATCTGAAGCTAGATTAATTATCTGCAGTGTCTCTCCCAAGCTGTCTGAAGGTAGGAAGTCCTTATTCAAAAGTATTTTTGTCTGTATATGGGCAGAGAAGTGTTATTTTAAATCAATGCTACGGAGGAGCTCAGATCTCTGCATGCTCATGTCGCCATAGCTCCACCGGAAGTCCTTCCTATGAGTATTAATTGGTCTAGTTGTTACCACTGTGCCATGCCCTTTTTGTCATTTGTTACTCCATATGCAGTATATGGGCAAGTGGTCACTTTCAAATCTGGTAATGTCCCTACAGCTTTGCTGTTCTTTATGTTATTTAGAAGCACCCAGTAGGCCAGTGAATCCATTCCTGTTCTATTATTCTTCCAAGTCCCCTCTGTTACCATTTGATTGAAGGGGCTTCCACACTACCGGACTGGCACCGGTACCAGCAGTGCAGATCAGCTGTACCGGTGCAGATCCAGCAGTGTAAAGAGAAGCCAGAGCATTGCAAGTCACTCCATCATGGCAAAACATGTTCCTTGGTTTCTTGGGAACACGGAGTGGAGTACACAGGTGCAGGCATTTTTTTTGCAAGTGTGTAAAAATGCTGCTTCACCTACACCACTGCCCTTCTACTCATGAACCCCTCCACTGGAAATGCCCCTAAAACACCAGAAGGCCCTCGGGAACACTGCATGGCCACAGCATGAGAAAGAAAAAGGCGGCAGTGCGAGCAGGCTGGAGTAAGCAAATTCAAGACAGCAAAAGTGTCTTGAGAGTCACTTTCTGAAGCAGGTTTTTAAATGCACTTACTTCTGGTCCCAATCAGGTCAGGTTTATGTCATCTAGTAGTATCAATTCTTTGTTTTTAAATATGTCCACTAATTTAATTAACTCCTCTAAGTCCCCGTATTTTTGCTTTAGGGGGTGTGTGTATACACAGCAAGTGATTACTTTCATTGTATTTCCAGTAATAGTTCAAGAAATACATTTCTGCAACCTGATGATAATATTTCTGTCTCTAGCTCTCTTACATTATTTTGCTCCTTTGTATAAATAATAAAGTTCCCACCCCTCTTCCCTGTGCAATCTCTTCTAAGGGTTTGTAATAATGATAACTTTATTTCACAAAAGCACCTTTGAAGTATCAAGGCACTTTACAAAAGATTAAAATAAGAATAGTAGGAACAATAAATACAATGTAAAGCAAACAATAGTCTAACAGGGTTCATTTACTAAATGCCATTAAAGGCCTGGCACCATAAAAAAAGTTTGTAATGCTTGTTTAAAGCCTCCCACTGTCATGCACTCCCGCAGCCAACAGGGTAGAGAATTCCAGAGGGTAGGGGTGATGTATATAAAAGCATGGGCCCCAGAAGACTTCAAAGACACCCTCGGGATCTCTAGCAACCCCTCACCGGCCGAACAGAGCTGTCACTCTGGGTGATAGGGAACCAGAAGCTCTTCTATTCTAAAAAAATGTTATCCATTTTGGGTATTAACAAGGTTTCAGTTATCAGTTATTAGCATTACACCTGCGTAGAGAAAAACAACAACAAATTTGTTGCGGGTGACACCTTTTATTGGACTAACAAAATTATTTCTGAGACTAGCTTTCAAGAGATAAAATTTTCTACTTCAGGTCAAAGTGAAAAAAACATTTCACCTAGAACATAAGTATTAAGAAGCAGCAGCATTTCTATAGTGATTATCATACAAACTGTATCCCAAAGTGTTTTACAAGCAATGCTAGACTGTTAGTAAAGTGCCACACATGTAGTGGCAGCCATTTTGCAAATCAATACCCACACACAGCTTTGGACAATTGCATTATTCAGTTTTATGGGAAGGGGAATGTTGACTAGGACACTGGGGCAACTCCCCTACTCTTCCTGCAGGGGTCCACGGTGCTACCTGTGGGTGAGTCATGGCAGATCCTGGAGGAGAAGGGAGTGATACTGCAGCCCGAGTGGAGGAGTCTGTCTCCCCCTTTACCTGGAGTAGTGATGAGACAGAGAGCATAGGTGTGATATAAGATGACTTGCAGAGTTGTAGACCTGCCACGACAGGAGTGGATGCAGAGATTCTTATTTTTGATAGAAAGAACCAAGCTTGGGTTTGACTGGAAGCATAAGTGGACATGCCAGTGGAACTGGCAATGGAATTTACTGCAGAGCCAGCAGACGGCTGGTTAGAAATGGTGCTACAGAAGAAATGCTTGTATTTGCTGCACTTACTTCCTAAAATGGAAGCCCAGTGCACTGCGAAACAAGAGAGATTGCAACAGGTTGGTAGTTGCATGGGTCCAACGCTGATACAATCCATGGAGTTGACATCAGCTGACAAAGCAGGCAGAGCAGATCAAAGAGGGCTGCCGACACAGCTGAGCACTGACAAGGGGACACCGACAAGCTATCAGCCAGCAACCACAATAAAGACTGCACATATCAGCCTTCCTACTATGCAACAAGCAAGGCAGTTTCAAACAAACACAAAACACTTTAACTTTAGGTCTACTTTTAGGGTTTTTGAGGGATCTGGTGAACTGACAGGGCAGCCTGGGGACAAAAATAGAGCATCTGGCAAACAAAACATATGGAGAATGTATTTGGAGCCTCCTTTCCCAGCCTGGTCAGTATAAAATGTCCTTCTTACTTCAGGGTGGGTTAAAAAATCTGATGGAACCGGGTGGGATGCAAACTTTTCTGATGGCTCACTTCCTGCGGGTCAATGCACTGTTCCCACTGGTCGTGGTGGTGATAATGGGAGGTAGCAAATACAGGAAGTCAGGATACTCACACTGGCACTGATTCTCATAAGACAGCCTTGCAAATGATTAAAGAGTTGGAGCGAGAGACCACTCCTAAATCCACTGAACAGACTGCTGCCTCTAGCATGGAACAAGGCCAGGATTGTTCAGATGTTAATATGGAGATAGAGCTGCAGACCTTGAAAGGGACTCCAAGTCGGGCTGTCCCTGCTCTGGGAAACACTGAACCTCTGCCTGTCAATATGCAAGATTCAATATCAATATGGCTACCCTGACTGAGGACTATACCCCCTTGCCTCCAGAAGATATGGGACATTCTGATCAAGATATGCCAGAACCCAATAATCAGGATAACCCTTCCAGTTACACAAACTCAGAACCCACGGGAACAATGGGCCCCCATCTAGGGTGCTAGACCTACTACTAGACTTTTTTTCCAGTTTCTTTAAATGACCCCCTGAACCTGCAAAAAGAAGAAATGCAGTGTGGTTAAAATATCATGGGGAACTGTCTGAATTTCCTGATATAGTTTATGCAGTATGAACATTGCTTAAGGACAGCATGCATTTTTATGTTTGCTTGCATGCATGTGCAAGAAACATAGTGCCATCATCGGAGATTTCAGAGGTGTGTCACCCCCTCTTCCAATTCAGTCAGTGTGTTGGCAGGCATGGCCCCTGTCCACCAATGTATACTGGAGCTGTCTATGACAAGCTCCAAAATGCAGTGGCATACAGTTGAAAGGGGGAGCTACACTTCAGTGAGCAGCGATAAGATATCGCCTGCTCATGCACAGCTCCCCCTACACACACACACACAAACGCACGCATGCTGCGTGCTGCCCCCCCTAGCACAGTTACATAGGTCACGCTGAGCCGACAGGGGTGCCCAATCCCCCATCGGCTCCACTGTCTCTCCCACCCTCCCATGCTGTCGCCGACGGGGGTGCCCAATCCCCTGTTGGCTTCACTATCCCCCCCCCGAGTTCAGGGTGCCACACTGGGAGCCCACCCCAGCATGGCAACAGATGCCATGGCCGACGGGGGTGCCCAATCCCCCATTGGCTCCACCCCCCCAGCCGTCCTTCTGCCATGCAGGGAGCCCAGCCCAGCGTGACAAATGTCCCGTGTCGTCTTTTTTGTTTTTTAAAATACTTGAAAAGAAAAAAAGCGGTCCCTCGTAATCTCCCTGCCCCTCCCACATCCGCAGCCACCCTGCGCACCCTGCCTCCCCACCCCTCACCCCATGCCTCACCAGAGCTCGGCTCAATGATCTGCGGTGGACGGTAACACGCCTGCACTCTTCAAAGCCGATCGCAGTGAGGAAATGCCGGTAAGCTCTATAATGGGTTAGATAGGGTTTTTCAACTTTGTTGCATATCTCAGGCATTTTTTGGAATTTTTGCACCAAATTTTCAACATGGGGTTTTTGGGACCCCTTCTCATGAATTATGTCACTGTCATGGCATTATTCGGGCCCAAAGGGTGATTTCGCAGTCACTGTGCAAAATCACCTTTCGGGCCGAATAATGCCATGACAGTGACATCATTTATGAGAAGGGGTCCCAAAACACCATGTTGAAAAATTTGGTAAAATTCCAAAATGACTATTTTACGAGTGTGCGTTGCGCAGTTCCTATGCAGGCTCGTAAGTTCGCAAATTTTCATTATTTTCACTCCAGATTTTCAACATTGCCATTTTACCACACCTTCTTATGAGTAGTAAAGCTGTCATTTTTCACATCTCACCCAAAACGTGTTTCTGCCCATGTAGCGCACAATGGCACAGTCAGTGTGTGAAATCAATGTACAGGACAAATTAAGATAATCACAGTGACACTGTTCATGAGCTGAGGTGTTAAAATGGCTATGTTGAAAATTTGGTGAAATAATTCAAAAAAATGACTGTTTTACAAGCGTGCGTTGTACAGTTCTTATGCACACTCGTAAGTTCGCGAATTTTCAATATTTTCACTCCAGATTTTCAACATTGCCATTTTACCACACCTTCTTATGAGTAGTAAAGCTGTCATTTTTCACATCTCACCCAAAACGTTTTTCCGCCCATGTAGTGCACAATGGCGCAGTTGGTGTGCAAAATCAATGTACAGGACAAATTAAGAAAATCACAGTGACACTGTTCATGAGCAGAGGTCTTAAAATGGCTATGTTAAAAATTTGGTGAAAAAATTCCTAAAAATGACTGTTTTACGAGCGTGCATTGCGCAGTTCCTACGCACGCTCGTAAGTTCGCAAATTTTCAATATTTTCACTCCAGATTTTCAACATTGCCATTTTACCACACCTCCTTATGAGCAGTACAGCTGTCATTTTTCACATCTTGCCCAAAATGTGTTTCTGCCCATGTAGCACACAATGGCGCAGTCAATGTGCAAAATCAATGTAAGGGACACAGTAAGAAAATCACAGTGACACTGTTTATGAGCAGAGGTCTTAAAATGGCTATGTTGAAAATTTGGTGAAAAAATTCCTAAAAATGACTGTTTTATGAGCGTGCATTGCACAGTTCCTATGCATGCTCGTAAGTTTGCAAATTTAATATTTTCACTCCAGATTTTCAACATTGCCATTTTATTACACTTACTTATGAACAGTACAGCTGCCATTTTTCATATGTCGCCAAAAATGTGTTTTCGCACATGTAGCGCACAATGGTGCTGTTGGTGTTCGAAAGCAATGTTTAGGACAGATTAAGAAAATCACAGTTACACTGTTCATAAGCAGAGGTCTTAAAATGGCTATGTTGAAAATTTGGTGACAAAAGTCCATAAAATGACTGTGTTACGAGTGAGCATTGTGCAGTTTCCACGTACCCTCATAAGTTCATGACTTTGGAATATTTTCAGTCCAGATTTTCACCAGTGGCATTTTTCCACACTTCCTTATGAACAGTACAGCTGTCACTTTTCACAACATGGCTGAAGTGTGTTTTCACACTTTTAGTGCAGAGATGCGTTGTCGCTGTGGGAAATCATTGTTCGGCACAGATAAAGAAAATCACAGTGATACTGTTCATGATCGGAGGCACCAAATGGCTGGCTTGACAATCTGCTGTAAAAAATCCCCAACTTAATTATATTACAGGGGTGCGTTGCACAGTTTCTATGTACGCTCGTGACTTCACCATTTTTTTAAATATTTTTACTGCAGATTTGCAACATTGCCATTTTTTACACCTTCCCATGAACAGTACAGCTGTCATTTTTTACATCCTGTTCAGAATGTTTTTGCACCTGTGGTGCTAAATGCCGTAGTCACTGTGCATAAGCAGCTTTTGGCTAACAAACTGATATTCCCCCTGTTCATGAGGTGGGGTCACAAAAAAAATGTTGAAAATTTGGAGTGAAAATACCAACGAATGCCTGAGGTATTAGGGTTTCCAACCATAACGCCCAACCCTGAAGAGAATGACAGGCATCAGGGGTGTGACTTGGGATTCTTGCCACAATGCTCATACCATTCTACACCCTGCAGCCAGTGAGAGGCATCAAGGTATGCCTTGGACTCTTTGGCCCCAAAGTTCACCCCATTCTCCTATATCGCACCCATCTTACCATATTTCCTAATGAAATGGGGTGTGCATAAGGGCCAAGGACCCCAAGGAACACCGTGACACTTGTCAGTGTCTGCAGGGTGGGGTGTGGTGAAATGACGTGGCCTTTATGCCTGACGGCCCAAAGGCACACCCCAATGCCTGTCACTCTCTGCAGGGTGGTGGTGGGGTTGGCTTCAGTTCAATACTTCACTGCCATTCCTATTATGCAGCTCTGTAACTTCTACACTACCACTGCCAATGCCAGCAAGCAAACATTCGGCATTGGCAAATGCTTGTTTGCTTATGAAATTTATGCCTTGATACATACTGCCAGTAATACAACCTTCAATGTCAGTTTTAAAGCACCTGTAGCTCTTGAATGCTTAATGAGCTCAAATCTCACCCACTTTGGACTCCTTCTGTGGCAATTTCTCTTACCTAACCAAGTTTTAAAAAGATTACTGTTTAAGATTGAAGGAGTTAATGTGGTGGATACTGTGTATTGGCTTAAGCAGAGATGTATGGTAACAGGCCAGCCAGGGCCTGTCTTGGATTCAGAGCATATCTGGACTGGGGGTCAGGGCAGGAGTGGTACTTTAAACTGACTTTTTTGCAAGCAGAAGGGGGTCTTGGACATTTACCAAACAGTTTTTTTTGGGGGGAGGGGATCATGGAGTCTTATTTTATTCTGGACAGCCTAAAGCAGCCTGGAGGCAGTATGGCGCAGTGGGTTAATGCTCTGACCTGCAAATCTGGAGACCTGGGTTTGAATCCCACAGCCCCCTAGGTGCATACTGTGTGACCCTGAGCAAGTCACTTAACTTCCTTGTGCTCCCAGGTTGCACCTGCAAACAAGCTTTCAGCTTAGTGTGTCTCACCTGGTAAAATAATTGGTTAAAAAAAAGCGTGATAAGCAGTAAGATCATTGGCGTGATGAGCGGAAAGGTACTCAGCGCCTCAGCTCTCTGCACCACTGGCCCGGTGGGCTCCAAGCTGTTTGTGAGTGATGTTGAAAATGCTCTAGTGAGCTTCAGTCCTCCAAGATGATTTTAAAATCAATGAAATCCCTGAAACCTCAACCTCCAAGGGGTCGTGGTTCTGACTCATTTTATGGGCCTGTGGCCCATGGTGGCCGTACCTACAGTACCATCTGCAGTCCCACGGCCATGGAGACAGTCCCCTTTGGGCCCCCTCATCCCTGGTGCCCATTCAAAGGCATCCAAAGGTACTGGTCAAGGTGGCCCTTCTGCTCTCATTCACTTCTGACTCACCACTTCCTCCTAATCCCCTACTGCCTCCAGGAGTACAAGTGTGTGTGTGTGGGGGGATCTCCCTTCATCTGTCAAAATGGAAGGAGATGATGACAGACGAGTGGGTCCTGGAAATAGTGGAAAAGGGACATGCTCTGGAGTTGCTGTCTACCCCTCCAGCTCATCCTCCTCCTCCACATTCCCATTATCCTCCCAGTCACTTGTCCCGCCTGAGAGAAGAGGTTCATTCATTCATTCACAAGACAGTTATCAGACCTGGTCCTCCCCAAGACAGAAACCAAGGGTTCCATTCAATATATTTCCTGGTTCCCCAGTAGACAGGAGATCTGTGTCCTGTACTGGACATGAGAGACCTAAATCAGTTAATCGAAAACAAAAAGTTTTGAATGATGTCTCTGCAAGCTCTCCTCCCCCTGCTGCAAAAGGGGGAGTGGCTCTGTACCTTGGACATGAAGGATGCATACCGTCATGTCAAAATTCAAAATGACACAGGCAGGACCTCTGCTTTATTTTATTTATTTATTTAGTCAGTCATAGGAATTACAACCCTTTGAGTCATAGATTCATTTACAAAAGCTTTGTGTCAGCATAGTCATACATTCAGAGAAAGTACATTAGCGGGACATCAAATTTCAGTATTTACATACAATAGCCAAGGTGGCTGACAATCTATACATGTAGTAGCTAGGGTACTGATATTATTACAGTGGAACAATTATAGACCAAGTGCAGCCTCTAGGGCATATCATATAGTAGGAACAATGATCAATACATTAGTGAGACAACACAGTTTAGGCAAAGTAATAGCCTGGGTGACTGTTGACCTATACATTTAGTAGCTAGGGTATTAGTATTAGTATAGGAGATATTGTTACAGCATGGGTGCAGCCTCTAGGGCATTGTCATATAGCAGAGACAGAGGTCAGCAGCAAAGATGTTCTATACAGTTAGCCCTACACAATTGGTAGCAATGTCAATGCAGAGCGGCCTAGTGCAGCTCCGTGCAGGTCAATTAGGAGGATTAGCAGCTGCATTGGCATTGGCACAAGGAGAGAATGTGTTTTTTTAGGATGGTCTTGAAGTTTCCTATATGGGGAATGGAGGTTATGGCTGGGGGGAGCTCATTGTACCAGGTGGGAGCTCTACAGCTCAGATATTCGTGGCAGCTATGCACAGCCCTTGGAATAGTTTCTGTTGACTATTGGTGGCGGGACCTGGGTTGGGGTGAATATTTCCGGATATGAGAAGTAGTAGGGCTAGGACCCTGAGGAGAGCAAGGGACCGCCGTTTGGTGGTTGAGCGTAGGTGAGGCACATGTTTAGAGAGAGTAGCAGAGTGAATGGGTAAGTTGAGGAGGGCAGGAAAGGTAAGGCAGATGAGTCGGTAGGGGGGTTGAGGGTGCTTGAGTAAGTGGCAGGTTAAGCAGGGGGGTGGATGTTTGTCAGGCGTTGACAGGGTGGGTGGCCAGTGGTAATAGGTAGAGAAGGTAAGGGGTGAGGTGGGTGTGTGGGTGGGTGGTGGGATGGCAATCTAACCCGGCAAGGAGTATGATAAGTTTAATTGGTAGGAGATAGGATAGTCTGCTGGGGAATAAGAGGTTGGGCACTGGGCGCTGCAATACCAGTTTCGGTTTAAGGAGAGCAGACTGACACCCCTCATTGTGGTGGTTTCAGTAGTGTGGTGGTAGGGTGGTGGACTTTGGTGCAAGAGGCACCAGGCTCAAATCCTAGAGAAATACAACTGCTGGCACTGGTGGCAGAGGCTCAGTGTTTGAGGCCCACAGGGGGACTGAAGAAAATGTGTTGTAGCAGACTATGGGGTCAGAGGCTTTGAGAGCCTTAAAAACTGTAATTAATTTAGCTGGATTTGTTGGGTTACTGGTTGAGTTACTGATTCTAAAGGCAACAGTACAGGGTTTGAGACCCGCAGTGGGATTTAGGAAAATTTATTGTTGCAGACTATGGAGTAAGAGGCTTTGAGACCCTTAAAAACGCTGAGTAATTTAGCCTGATTTGTTGGCTTCCTGGCAGAGCTGTTGATTTTGGAGGCAAAGGCACAGTGTTTGAGACCTGCAGTGAGAGTGATGAAACTTTATTGCAGCAGACTATGGAGTCAGAGGTATTAAGAGCTTTGAAAACAATGAGTAGTTTATCCTGATTAGTTGGTTTACTTGTAGAGTTGCTGCCTTTGGTGGCAAGAATACAGGGTTTGAAACCTGCAGTAAAACAGCACATTAGTATTTTTGCTGAGTGTGGAGACAAAAGGCTTAAGAGCCTTGAAACTGAGATGTATACTGGCCTGATTAATTAGCTTGGAGGTAGGGGTACAGGGTTTGAGACCGGCCGAGGACAGTAGCGAAACTAAGAGTAGTGGTGACTACTAGTGGATGGGAACTGACATCAGCAGGAGCTAGGAAGTGGAGATGAGGAGAGAAGATGGAGTGGTACTGGCAGGGAAAGTGCAGCAACCCCTAGTGGTCACAGAGTGTAAGCTGCAAAAGGGAAAATGGACACACAGTAACAGGAAGGAGAGGTCACGTGATATGTCATGTGATCCTGCAGCAGCAATAAATGTAGAGCCAATCCTGCGTGGGTGTGGCAGTTGGTGCGCAGCGCCGACAGGGTGACCTCTCCACAAGCAGGCTGGAAGGAAGGAGGCTTTACCTCTTAAGGCTCTCTGCAGGCCCTGTTACAGGCTCCTCAGCTGGGCAGTGTTCTGAGAGGCAGCCACTCAGTGGCGGAGCTAGAGGGGGAGCTGGGGGGTGATCGCCCCTCTTGGCTGCCCCAGTGTGAGTAGTGGTGCCCCACCACCATCTTTATTCACTGTTTAGTGCCCATTGTGGAGCGCAAGATTGACTGAATGGCCCCCCCAGCTCCCAAATGCTCCCAAACCTGGCTCCACCACTGCAGCCAATATCAGTTCTGACTCTTGTCCAAAGGTAGTCTCTGATTTCACATTGAATTAGACCATAAACCTTCCTGTATATTACCTCTGCAAATCAGGTTGGGTCTGTAGTGAGAATGCTGGTACAGAAAAAATGGTCAGACTAGGCGGACCAAGCAGCCCTTATCTGCCATCAGATTTTTTGTTTCTATTATCTCTAGCATGCTAACAAGGGTGAGGTATTGCTCCCTACATATGATGTATACAGAACACTATGCTTCTATCTTGATCAACCTAAGGACTGCAGAAAGTCCTCCTCAGCTCTTTGTTCTGGCCATCCCTGGAAAAAGAGAGCACCCCTATAACAACTAAACAGTACCTGTCCAAAATGCCTGACTCGCCGTATTGAGTTTTGTTATAGAAAGTTTGGTAAAGAACTTCCTGGTACTGTGCATGGCCACTCTACACCTGTTATGGCCACTTCTGTTGCCTGCTTTCAGCTTGTTTCTGCAGCCGGCATGCAGTACATGCTGTTGCCATGTGGAGTGTTGTGTTCACATTCCACCAAGCACTACCATCTAGACATCGTCTCTCATAGATATGCTGACTTAGGTCTTGCTGTTTTGCAAGGCCTTCTATCCTGACTGCATATCAAGCTCTGCCATTCTTCCTGGGTACCTTGTGTACTGTTTGAGAATCGCTCCAAAGGTGTGTCCCAATGGAGGAGGTATACACAATGAAGAGAACAGTTACTTACTGTAACAGTAGATCTTCGAGAGAATCTCCTTCATGGGGCCACAGTGCACCCCCCCCTCCTTCCCCCTCTTGGACTCCCTGCAGGGGGCAGGTCTCAAGCAGCTAGTGCTAGAACCCCCAAAGGACATGGCGATTCTGGACCTAGTACTGACCAATGGAGACAGAATCACAGATGTCTTGGTTGAAGGGAACCTAGAATCCAGCGACCATCACACAGTGTGGTTTAACATGGGTATAGGGTCATAGTGAAGCCACACAAAGGCAAGGGTCTTGGATTTCAGGAGATTGAACTTTGCTAGGATGGGGCTAGGTATCAAAGAAGCCCTGGCAAGGAGGAATGCAAAATGGGGGATTGAGAAGCAGTGGGCACATCTAAAAGAAGCCATACTGGAAGTGACAAACTAGTGCATTAGGTTGAGAAACAAAGGCAAGAGAAGGAACAAACCACTATGGTTCTCTACGGTTGTAGCAGAGAAAGTAACAGCCAAAAGGAGGGCTTTCAGAAAATACAAGGAGACACAGAAGGAAGAGTGGTGTACCTAAATTGTCTGAGAAAAGCAGGAATGTTGTAAGGAGCACAAAGGTGCAAGCAGAGGAAAGATTAGCACAAATGGCAAAGAAAGGGGACAAGCCATTCTATAGGTACATCAATGAGAGAAGGAAGGCCAGGGTGGGATTGTAAGGCTCAGAGGGAGGAAGGGGTGTGTTGGGGGATCTGAAAAGGCATCAATACTGAATAAGTACTTCTGCTTAGTTTTCACTGAAGAAGGGAGAGACAGGGACCACAGCTAAACACCAGATACATGTGGGGAGGGGGTGGATGTAAACAGCAGTCCATTTTTCAGATGAGAGTCCTAGAGGAACTCATAAAACTGAGGGTGGACAAGACAATGGGACCAGATGGCATACATCCCAGGTTACTAAAGAAACTATGGATTGAGCTAGCAGCACCACTGGCAGCCATGTTCAGTGAGTCGCTCAATACAGGAGTAGTTCTGGAGGACTAGAGGAGGGCACATGTAGTCCCTCTTCACAAAAATGGAAGCAGGGAGGAAGCAGGAAACTAAAGGCTGGTCAGCCTCACCTCAGTAGTGGGTACGATTAGGGAGGCACTGCTTAAGGAAAGGATTGTGGAACACCTGGAATCCAGTGGAACACAAGAGCCAAGGCAGCATGGATTCACAGCAGGAAGGTCATGTCAAACAAATCTGAAAGAGTTTTTTGACTAGGTGATGAAGGAGGTGGATCGGGAGGAGTGGAAGATGTCACCTAGCTCGATTTCAGCAAGGCCTTCAACACCAATACACATAAAAGACTGGTAAACAAGTTGGGAAGCATGGGCATGGGTCGCAAGGTGGTGAACTGGGTTAGAAATTGGTTGGGGGACAGGAAGCAGAGGGTGGTGGTAAATGGGATCTAATCCGAGGAAAGAGGGGTGACCAGTGGGGTACCTCAAGAATCAGTCCTGGGGCCAATCCTTTTTAATGTCTTTATTAATTACATTGCAGAAGGGCTGTAAAGGAATGTTTGCATGTTTGCAGATGACACCAAGATCTGCAACAGGGTAGACACTCCAGATGGAGTGGAAAAATTGATGAAGGAACTAGGAAAGCTGGAAAAATGGTCCGAAGTGTGGCAACTGAAGTTCAATGTGAAGAAGTGCAAAATCATGCACCTGAGGTTCAGAAACCCTGCAGAGAGCTACAGGATAGTGGGAGGCAGCCGCTGACAGTCACCAGGGAGGAAAGGGGTTTTGGGATTATTATCTCAGATGACCTAAAGGTGGCCAAGTAGAGTACAAAAGCTGTAGGGAGGACCAGTGGCATGTTGGGGTGCATAGGAAGGGGTATCACCAGCAGAAGGACTGAAGTGGTGATATCACTATATGAAACACTGGTGAGGCCTCATCTGGAGTATTGTGTGCAGTTCTGGAGGCCACATCTTTTTTTTATTTTATTTATTTATTTAAGATGTAGATTAACACCTTTGAGCTGTGGAGCTCTTTTACAAAGGTTCCAAGTCAGTTAAAACACGGCACAAAACATAGGGTACAGACAGGTTCACACAGACAATACAGTGAATACACAAGGTTACATTTCAGTGTCATGTACAGAAGTGCGAGGTAGCAAAACAGCAGCTTACGTGCGGTACAAAATTAGTTTGGTTGCAAAACACAGTTTCAGTAAAAAAAAGCAAAAAACATTGAGTAACATAAGTGCAAGACAAAAAGGTTAGTGGCAGCCTTAGTTGCTTTTTCAGAAAATAGTGGGGCAGTAAAGGGTAGACAACTGGGTAGTGGCAGCCCGAGATGGCTTTGACAGAAGTAGGTGGGCAGTACAGGGAAATGGGGGGGTGTTGGGGTTAAGAATATTGGTCAAGAGTGAGTCAACCATGTGATTGAGAAGTGGCCTCCTGTGTCTAGGTGGGGCAGTCACAGTGGTTTGCATGGGCTAGGAGTAGGTGGAGCTCCCCTTTTAAAGGGGCTGAGCTTTCGATAAAAGAGGCTGAGAGGTCATTTAGCCTCTGTGGCACTTGGTTAAATAGTGATCTCTGGGCAAGAGTAGTGCACTTAAACAAGACCTGTAGTGTGCCCTTGGCTGTGCTTCTCGTCGTTTCTGAGTTTTGGGCACGTTGGAAGATGTTTGTCGTGGATTCGGGGGGGTGTCCAAGTAGGGCCTTTTAACCAAGCAGGCAGGCCTGATATCTTACCCTGAGATAAAGTGGGAGTCACCCAGTCTCAGTGCAGAGACTACACGTGTGTGTCAGATAGTCTGCCCCCTGGACCCAATCTTCAGGCCTTGTTTAGCAGTACTTTGACCCTCTTTAGGGCCATGTCAGTGCCGGCACTGTAGATTAACAGCCCGTAGTCAATAATGGACAGTACCAAGCTGCTAGTTACCAGTCTCAAGACCTCTGGGGGCATTGCTTGCCTGTGGTGATAGAGGATTCCAAGCTTTACATTTGCTGTTTTGATTACATGATCTATGTTCAAGGAGAAATGCAGGGTATCATCCAGGTGAATACCTAGGTATTGGAAGGAGACAACTTGCTCAATTGTGTCCCCTTTTTGACTATGAATGATCAATGAGCTAGTTTTTTTTCTTACATTGAGGCATTTTAAATACCATATCTTTAGTCTTTTTCGAGTTAAGTAGGAGTCTGTTTTGTAGGAACCATGTCTCAAAAGTTTTTGGAAGCTGTCCTGTAGTGCCACAGTTATTTTGGTTAGTTGTTTGTCCAGAATGGAGATTATGGCATCATCTGCATACAGCAGCATGTTTGCTGGGCAGGTGGAGGGCAGGTGGAAGGTAGGGAGTTTATAAATAAGCTGAAGAGTAGGGGGCCAAACATAGACCCTTGGGGAACCCCAAGGGTTACCTCCCTACTGTCAGAAAGCATTCCGTTAATTCTCACGCACTGTGATCTATGAGAAAGGTAGCTACCAAACCAAGTTACAGTTTTGGATGACAGGCCAAGGGACAGTAGGTTAGTGAGTAGGAGCTGATGGTTCACTGTATCAGATGCTTTGGTTAGGTCTATGAAGATGAACCCCACTGCCATGCCATTGTCCAGAGCATTATACAGATGTGCACACTAATCTGAAGTATGTTTCAAGATGTGACCTGGAAGCACAGTGAAGTTAAGTGATTTGCTCAGGGTCACACAGTATGCACCTAGGTGGCTGTGGGATTCAAACCCAGGTATCCAGATCTGCAGCTCAGAGCCTTTACCCACTGCACTATTCTGCCTCCCATACTCCAGATAGTCAGGTGGCAGCACTGTGCTTACATAGAAACACAGAAACGTGATGGCAGAAAAGGACCGCCTGGCCCACCCAGTCTGACCAAGGTGCCTAGCTGATGGCTAGGACTTTATCCGGCATGCTTAAGTCCGTAAAGGCAATATTGAAGGCGTTTGCCAGTTCTTTGGGTTCTTGTAGTGTACCAGACATAGTGACAATGAGGTCTGGTGGCACTTTGGAGTCCCTACCAATGAGAGTTTTTATGGAGTTCCAGAACTCTCTTCCTCTTACCCAGTTCCTGTTCAATAGTTCTTTATAGTATGTGCCTTTGACGTCCCTTATTAACTTAGTGCAATTGTTTCTAGACGCTTTATATGCCATGAAGTCAGTTTGTTTGCCAGTTGCCCTTGCTTTGTGCCAGAGGTTGTCGCAGTAGTGTATTAGCTCAATGAGGGGACCAATAGCCATGGTTTGATATTCCCTTTAACCTTCTTGGATTTGATAGGGGCAAACACATTAAAGGCATTGGTGAAGGTTATCGTAAAGTAATCGTGGGCCTGATTTGCATCTTTTGCACTACCTAGTGGGGTCCAATCAGTCTTATTTAGGTACTGTTTAAAATTCTCTAATTGCCCTTTCCTTAGTGAACATTTTTTAGTGAACTGAGGGGTGCGCTTCATAACCTTATTCGTCCAGGAGCACATCACTGGGGAATGATAGCCTAGGGAGTCCGGCAGGACAGATACGTCTGATATGTGCTCAGGGCAATTGGAGAGTAACCAGTCAATTGGGGAGCTGCCGCCAGTTTGGTAGTTCCGTCTGGTGGCTTGGGTTACCATTTGCGTGAGGTGTAGGCTAGCGATGTGGTCTTTTAGGGTGGAGGTATTCTGCACTAATCAGTTTGTGCTGAAATCGCCAACAACAACTTGTTCTGAGTTCTGCTTAACTTTTTTAATATGGTCAACAAATTGTTCTATTCCTATTGCTTGCCTTCCTAGGGGTGTATAGACTGTGGTGAGCATCATAGTCTTGCTGTGGTGGCCCATGGTACGTTTGATGGATAGTATTTGTGCCTCTTTTGTTCTTAGGCTATTTGGCAACACCTGACCTTTGATTTCATTACTCAGGTAAACCAGGCAACCACCCCCATGTTTAGACAGTCTGTCTTGTCAGAAGGTGGTGTAGACATCAAGGGACACAGTGGTATCCTGGATCTTGGGGCAGAGCGAGGTTTCAGTGAATGAGATTATTTCAGGTTTGTGTTGTGCTACCCAGTCCTGAAACTGAGGAATTTTGGGTAGCAGGCTACCTATGTTGATTGAGGCAATTTTGAGTTTGCTTTGCCCTTTAGTGTTCTTCGATCCAGGTGGGCCCAGGTTTGGGTGCATGTTCCCAGACAGAAGGAGTAGGATGATCAACAGTTTTCTAAAGTAATGTTTCCAGTAGACCTTTAGGCTGCAAGTATGCTTGTGTTTGATGAACCTGTGTCTGTTGGTGCATTCAGTTGGGGTGCGGGTGCATAGCAAGACATCAATAGATATAGGAAAGAAGGCAAGTGACCTGTAGAGTTGTAGTGGAAATATGTGTATTGATGTTTTGAATATGTTAGCTTCTGGTCCCTGCATTGTGCCAGGTGGCTGTATTTTGGTGCTAAGGGTAGTTGGCTGTTGAATCAAGGGTTTCACCAGGGGTTTCCTTTCATCCACCCTACTCAGTGTGGTAAGGAGTAATATGACAGAGAGTATGACACACTTGTGTATATCTAGAGTGGCTGAACAGACTGGTTTGCTGGCCAGTGGATGGCTGCCTTAGGTCGCTTGTTAGTGTGTCTATCCATGTGTAACTCCTAGGTGGCACTATCCCAAGGGCTACTACCCCTGCCTGCTTGACTGGTAAAAGGTTAAGGAGCCTGAGTTCTGAAACGGGTGCCACCACCGGAGGTCAGGGTTGGTAGTGGTCAAGCTAACCTGGGCCAGCCTCCGGGACACTGTAACCCCTCTTTCCCTCTAGTGGCCTGAACACTGTACAATAATCACTTTCACAATACCCCGGTACACCACACAAGTACTCACACTGTTTGCACTTACCACCAGGGCTGGTTCTTCTGGCTCGATCCTGGGGACCCCCTGTAAAACAAGGTTATGCACAGCAAATAGCAACAGTACAGTACTTTGAGCACAAACTGGAACCACAGTCAGATTACATGAAGAAAAAGTTAGATCTGATTTATTCAGGAGACTTGAACAAGGGAGGGACAAGATCAAGTTAATTAGCTTAAAGGTAATATCAATCAAGCAGTTATGCATGCACTTTGAGTCCCCCCATGCAGTCACACCTCTGGGTACCCAGATGGAGAAAAGAAGGCTAGCCAGGACTGTTGCTCGGGGTTGGCTGGCGTCGCAGCTGGTTGGGGCCCTGTGATGGAAAACACAACATGCACAGTACACAATATTTGTAAACCGGAGCCAGAGGGCTCAGTTCATAAAGAAAATAAAACAACAAGACAATCAGATGACATACTCAGATTAAGCTGTTGTTGCAGGGAGCTACCCAGATATTTTCTCACGATACCCAAGACTGGACACAGGCTGGACGAAAATCGAGACTGCAGGTGGTTGATCTGGAATGCCAGGAGAAGCAGAGCCCACATGAGTCACAGAGGCATCGTTCCTGTTCAAGCGTGGAGCAGAGGGCTGATCCCCAGGCAGCTCTCTCGTCGACGGCTTATCTGTGCAGTGGGTAGTCTGGCTGGGCCAGTCTGGCAAGGCCTAGACCGCATGGAGACAAATTCGGATGCAGTCCGTTTTGGGCTGGTTACAGCTTACAGCAAGCAGAACACAGTTCACACAGTGGGGAACTAACTCATGACCCACTAACAGCTCATAGCAATTTACATGTAAGAGAATTCTACTGTACCAGGCAAAGCGCTCCCTGGTCACAATCACAAAGTCTCTCACCTGGAGCTTAGGGGTAGCAGGAACTCCTGACAGGATGATCACATTCAGCAAAATCTTCGGTCTTCTTCAGGTTGAGCCTGGCCCACTTCAGTAGCTTACTTTAGTCAAACAAACTTGGATTTAGTCCAAAATAATTCTCTTCTCTCCCTCTCAGGAGCAGCAGGCAGACATGCAAGCCAAAAACTCAGCCTTTTCACAGTTCTCCCACGTGAATCCACTCAGGATTGCTGCTCAAAATGCACTTGGGCTCTTCTCATTTCACTTCCCAGCTCAGAACTGCCCTAAACAGTAGGCAGATTACAGAATTCCCTCAGATCCAAAAGGTTTGGTTGGCTGATTTGGCTGTCAGTCAAAGCAAGAGCTCCCCTTCAGTTGCCAAAAAGGCGCAAAAAGCTCAAAACTACAATTCCTAAAGATTTTAACTTCAGACAGCTCCTGTAGCCCCGCTACATTTTAGGTCCCACCAGAACTGACTGGTCCAATTTGCAGTCCAGGACCAAGATAGTGGAGACAAACAAAACAGTCCTTGCTGCAAAGAAATCATGTTAGACAAACTACATTATCACTCTGAAATGATTTTCAGCAAATAGTTACATCTTTCAACACAGCTCCCTCTCAGATTACTTATGCTGCAATCAGGCAACTCTTAAAGAGACAGTACACAGAGGCTATACAGGTTCTGGTAATCACATTTAAACTGCTAAAACGCAGGACACCAGCCTGGCAGTGAGCATTTAGGCAAGCTCAAGGAAGACTTTTTGGGACCCCCCATTTGTAGGGGGGTTACACATGGTGTTGGGTTTCTGCCAACAGGGCATTATTTACTTATTTATATATACTTTAAGAATTAGTGTTAGGGATGGTCTAGTGAGTCAGTATTCGTCCGGGGGGGGGGGGTTTCTGGGGGTGAGTGCAGGTCTAATCTTTTGTGGAGTAGGAGTGTGTGTGTGGAATGGCTAATTGTAACAAAAGGCAAGGGATTAGTAAGCCTTCCCCAATGGCTTAGTGGTTAGTGTTACCGCCTCTGAACCAGAGGTTCAAAGCCCAGGAGCGGAGTATATGATTTTGAGGAGGGGAGCAGAAATTTGTGACGCAATTGACTATGGATAGTCCAGGCAGCATGAAGTTATTTGTGTCTGTGGGAACACTGTTAGAGGAGATACTGCCCAGAGATGCTGGTGTGTCCAGCAGTGACACGTAGTGGCCACACATTATAGAAAACTGTAGGGAAATTGGGAACTGACTTCCATGAGTGGTAATGTGACCACTCTGACTTATAAATGTAGGAACGGCCCAGGGTGGGTGGCAGGGCAGACGACGAGCTAACACAGTTAGCCAGCTGTGTCCTGAATTCTTGAATGGCGGCTGCTTCAGTGGTCAGGAGAGGGAGTGAGCAGTTCTACAGCCTACAGAGAGAGAATAGGTGGGGGGTTGACTATGGGGTGATTAACATATAGACAAAGACCATGGACTTGGTAGCGGGAATGGCAAGCTGGGTGTATGAGGGTTGAGGAGCGAGTACTGAGCATGTGCAGACTGAGGCAAATGGGGAGGAGCTCTGAATTAAGAGCAGGAACACAGAGACAAAAACAGGTAAACATTCAGCAAAAATGAATTCCCTCACAAGCATCAACCTCCCTTACTGTACACTATCTCTAGTTGATCTCAAAGCACTGTGATACAAACAATAGGTGGCAGGCACAGAAATAATACACTCTTAAGACTGCACCTAAAGCATAGTACTAAGCCACGCTGCCAGAGTTGTACAAGAATCACAATCTATAACAGTTAGCCAACTCTGTCCTGCAGGGGAGAGATCCACTACCTGAATTTTTTGCTGGTGGCTGCTCCAGCGGTCGGGAGAGGGTGTGAGCACTTCTGCAGCCTAAATTTTTGGCTAGCGGCTGCTCCAGTGATTGGGAGAAGGAGTGAATACTTCTGCAGCCTGAATGTTTGGCTGGCGGCTGCTCCGGAGGTCGGGAGAGGGAGTGAGAACTTTTGCAGCCTGAATTTTTGATTGGAGGCTGCTCTGGTGAGAGGGAGAGGGAGTGAGCACCTCTGCAGCCTTAATTTTTGCTGGCGGCTGCTCTGGTGATCGGGAGAGGAAGAGGGAGTGAGCACTTCTGCAACCAATGAGAGAGATGAAGATGATGCAGGGCTTGCAACAGAAGACTTATGAAGAGAGATTAAAAGACCTCAATACATATACACTGGAAGAGAGGAGGCAATGGGCAGATATGACAGAAACCTTCAAGTATCTTAAGGGTATAAACAAGGTACAAGTGGAAGACATCTTTCGGTACAGGAGAGGTACAAGAATAAAGGGGCACAATATGAGATTGGAGGGGGGCAGGATAAGGTGTAATATGAGGAAGTTCTTTTTCACAGAAAGGGTGGTAGATGCATGGAATAACCTGCCCCTGGAGGCAGTAAGATCAGATAGTATCCTAGAAACTAGGATACCAACAGATACCTCCCATTTGGCCAGATAGTTGCTGTGGTAGGATAGTAGTGCTATCTGATCATGGACCCTACCCTCTAGGATCCAGTGCATGGATCCTACAAATGTTGTGGATCCTGTGGATTCTAGTAAAAGATCCAGATTCCAGCTTGGATCCTATCTGATCTAGGATCCCTGACTCTGACCTATGATCCATCGTTATATGACCCTGGATCCTAACTATCTGATCTAGGATCCCTGGATCCTAACTATCTGACCTAGGATCCCTGGCTCTGACCTAGAATCCATCACTATATGACCCTGGATCGCAACTATCTGACCTAGGATTCCTGGATCCTAACTAGAATCCATTGCTATCTGACCCCGGATCATAACTACCTGACCTAGGATCCTTTGTTTTCTGACCCCAGATCTTAACTATCTGACCTAATTTTAAATTCAATCAGCTATTTTTAAAACTTATTTACTTAATTAAAACTTCTGTAATTTGCATGGATCTACAACAAAGATGTCAGCTCCCAGCAACTTTCAAAAATCTTCTCCCCAGAGATCACACAGCAACTGCACTCACTGTATTTATAATACAGCTTTGCCACGGTGTTATCAACACATATTTTTGATGGCCAACTGCACCCCACCACCCTGATCTGTTTACATCTATGACAGTGGACCTGGCAAATGACCAATAACTTTTAAAAACTTCAAAAGCATGTATCTTGCCTCAGGAATGAAATAAAGCAAAATGAAAATCAGATATATTGATTTTTTCTTTGTTTGTCTAAACTGCCAACCAAATTATTCAATTTTTTGTTAACTAGTACTGTTGCTTTAAAATAAAAAGCATGGCTGGAATGGTCTTTTAGCCAATCAGGATATAGGACTGTCCTTATCCATTTTATAAGCACCCATGTTGCAGGTCATAGGTGGTCCCCAGCTAGCAATGCCGACTGTTGCAGTTCCAAAGGTGTTGCCTAATATAGGGAACCTCTCCAGCTAAGGGTGAGAAGGAAACAGCACAGGGTCTCCTGCCACCACCTCTGGCCCCTGCTGGAAGCCCTCCCTATCATTAAGTGCACAAAATGGCCGGCACTAGTCCAGCAGGTTATGTACTATGGGGGGCATAGAGCCCCGCTGGATTGGTCGGTGAACAGGTGGCCTGCTCTGGGAATTGGCAGGAAGGGCCAGAGCGTGACTCTCAGAGGTGGGTGTGACAGGAAGCCCCTGCCACTCTTGAGGACCGACTTTTTCTTAAATCTGTTGCAATAGTTCTTCTGTCTCTTAGCCTAATCTATTCTTTACAATTTCTAGTCCATATGGTTGGCCACCCATGGGCACCCCCTCCCCTTTCTTGACTAAGCTACAGTGTCCTCTTTAATTTTCATTTTCTCTCTCATGTCCTCGTACAGGGAGGCTATTGTTGTGACCTCCGAGCTAATGTGGAACAACAGACTGTGTTCCTCATTGTTGGATTTAGTATGCAATGGCACTATGTCATAAAATACATATAAATATATATCTTATGTGTATGAAATCTGTAAATGTAGAAAATACCATGGCACTAGGTGTTTTTTGATAAAGGTAAAAAATACTAGGTGACTGTATGTTACAGAAATTAAGTTAGTTGTGCTATTTAAAATGCACATAAATTGCTGTAAACTGAGCCAGTCTGAAATGTCATGGTGATCTACATATATCCAATTATGTTTTTCATTATGGAAGTATGTATGATGTCACGTTTCTTTAACATTTGGCTTTATTGTCAATGTTCTTTGGGGTAACCCTTGTTTCAGTGCTTCTGCACTGAGATTCTTAGTCTTTAGTTTGTTTTACTTTTTTTTTTATTTGCGTCCCCACCACCCAAGCAAACAAGGCCCACATCGGGGAGACTGAATCTGAACTGCTAAGTTAGATTAGAGATCAGTGAGTCAGTACGTGCTGGCTAAGTGAGGAGGAAATACCTTCATAGTCTGTTGCTACAAACTGATGTATTGAAGAAGGGTTATGACATTGCTGAATGTTATCTTCTGTATTTTGAAGAAACATCACACAGAGATTGTGTGCTAAACCTGAAGTTTGGTGTCTGGTCCATCTGTTATCCCACAACCCCTCCACAGACTTGGTGTCAGCAATGGGATAACTTGCTGGAAACATCTGGACTGGCTGAAGAGGGACGTTTTCCACTGGATATCGCCCAGATATCCCAGGTGGATCGATGCACAAGGAATTGCCAGAGAAGAACCCAGAGAAGAAAGTCCGTGGAGTTGTAACCAGAACCATGGCTGACAGATGGAGAGATGTCGCTGCCTGGGCTGGACCTGAGAGCTTGGAGGAAGGCCAAGCCTGAAGATGATGAAGAGAGGCAGGTCGAGGCAGACTGAGCTGCGAAAGACAGCACCCAGGAGGTGGAGACCCTGATGAGGATTATCCACTGCATGAGTGCCCAATGGCTGGAGGCAGACCAACTACGCAGAGAAGCAGAACACCGGTGCTAAGTGCTCGAGAGGTTCCTGATGGAGAGTTTGGATAAAGAGTCGGAGGAGGATTTTTCATGGGCTCAGCTTGAGAAGGACCCCCTGACTGAGCAGGATATTCTTTTGTTGCCTTTGATCCTAGGATGTTACCTGTTGGAGGTCGGAGATGCAAATATGGAACTTGAATGTGAGACCCCAGGTAAGACTGTGCCTAGTAACATTGTGCTGAGGTTGAAGACTCCAAGCAAGCAAGAAGAAGCCTATGAGGCTGAAGGGACTTTTTCTTGTATTGATGCAGCTAAATTTATTAGCAGTAATGACTGAGGTATACTGCAGGCTAAAGATGCTAATGTTGCCAAACTGTTACAATATGTTAAGAGTCTGAAATGGTACGTGTGTTTTATTCTTTTCTGAGGGAAACCTACCAAGGAAGAGGTGGGTGGAAAATGGATTGGAATCTCATTGGGGTAACACCAAAAAAGTGTCTACCCTCACGTGTCTGTATCAGTAGCAAGTGAAATGAATGAATCAAGATACATAGTGGGTTTATATAGAGGTGTTGAACCTAGGACCGGGCTCCTGTTTAAAACCAGAATGCTTGGTGGGGTTGGAGCAGGTAATTACTCACCCCAGAAAATGTCTTTCTATGGCACTGGACTTTTCGGCCATCCAGATGTTTTGTCAATGAAATGTGACATACTTTCCCCTAAAATGAAATAGTTCAGGGTAGGTACTGTTAGTCTCTATTGAGAAATGTGTTAATGCCTCAGGGTAAAGAATGATGATATCCACTATGTTTATGATAGAATGTTTATTGTTAATAGGGACCCTGAGACAGAGCTTCTGAAGGTGAATGGGTGGAAGCTCCATTCCTTCCTGGGACAGGAAGGTGGTAAGCAGTCTGCAATAACTACCTCCCTCTTAAGGTGGGGGATATGTGACAGGGAGCTCCTGCCACTCTTGAGGACTAACCTTTTCTTAAATATGTTGCAACAGTTCTTCTCTTTCTCAGCCTAATCTATTCTTTACAATTCCTAGTCCATAAGGTTGGCCACCTATGGGCACCCCTCCCCTTTCTTGACTATGCTATAGTGTCCTCTTTAATATTCCTTTTCTCTCTCAAGTCCTCGTACAGGGAGGTAGTTGTTGTGACCTCTGAGCTGATGTGGAACAACAGGTTGTGTTCCTCGTTGTTGGATTTAGTATGCAATGGCACTATGTCATAAAATACATTGATGTATACAACTTATGTGAATAAATCCTGGAAATGTTGAAAATGTCATGGCACTAGATGTTTTTGATAAAGGTAAAAAATACTAGGTGACTGTATATTACAGTATATTTGGCTGGCAGTATAGCCTAGAGGTTTGAAGAATGAGGTGTGAACGAGCTTGATACATCCAGCAGACCAGACCTGAGTTTGATTCTCACAATTTCCACTTGCATACTGTGTGACTCTGAGCAAGTCACTTAACTGCCCAGTGCTCGCAGGTCCCCCCTGAAAACAGGCACTTGTGCCTAGTGGGCCTTACCCATTTACCAAAGACTAAAATAAAAATAAATAAATATATATATATATATATATATATATATATAATATATAATAGAAATTAAATTAATTGTGCTATTTAAAAAGCATGTAAATTGCTGTAAACTGAGCCAGTCTGAAATGTCATGGTGATTTGCATATACCCCATGATGCTTTGCATTATGGAAGTAAGTGTGTTGTTGCATTTCTTTAAAACATGGCTTTATTGTCAATGCCCTTTGTAGTAGCCCTTGTTTTGGTACTTCTGCACTGAGTTTCTTTGTCTTTAGCTTGTTTAATTTTTTTTTTATTTGAGCCCCCAGCACCCAAGCAAACAAGGCCTGCATAGGTGGAGGCTTAATCTCAACTGATTAGTTAGAACATAGATCAGTAGGTGCTGACTAAGTGTAGAGGAATGATTTGCATAGTCTGTTGCTACAAACTGAGGTACTGAAGAAGGGATACGACATTGCTGAAAGTTATCTCCTGTATTTTGAATAAACATCACACTGTGATTGTGTGTTGGACCTGAGGTTCGATGTCTGGTCCATCTGTTATCCCACAACCCCTCCACAGCGGGCCTAGGGAGATTGAAAGGACCCCACCTGGCCATGCTCCAGCCTCTTTGATTGCACTCTCTACCCAACTTGCCATGTGACCAGAAGCTCGTTTGTATACGGCACCATATTGGATACTACACGTGGCTCCCCTTAGCCGAACCTGCATGCCGACTCCATCACCTCGTGGGTTGCTGCCATGCTATGGCTGGACCACTGCCAGTCTTTAATTTACCCCTGTGGTTCCCTTCGTGTTTGGTCCTCCAGCATTGTTCTCCCTTTATTCCCGGCTGCTACTGCCCCCCCCCCCATGGCTGTAGTGCTTCCTGCTCTTGGTGTTCTTCCACTTGCTTCTCATTGGGATTTCCTGCTCCTGCATCATATCAGCTTCCCCTGCTGCAGGAACAGAAGAACTCCTTCAGAGGGTCAGGGCCTTGGCTGAAACTAATGGCTTGGCTGTAACAAGCACTCCCTTGGGGGGGGATCCTGGAATGGCTGACAGTCAGTCCTCCAGGGGCTCTGTGGAGGCTGGCAATGGTGTTGTGAGTGCTGGCCAGTGTGCCCAGAGGAAGGGTGGCCCAGACAGGTCCAGGCAGAGCCATTTGCCTCCCTTCTTGTCCTCCCCAGTGAGTTCTGAGCATGCCTATTTAGCTGCATGGCAGCCTGCTGCTGGCAGGGTGGGGGGGTGTCCACCTGGCTTCCAATGGGCTTTACTACATCTGGAGCTCACGCAGCTTTGGGGGGAGTGGACGGCTGGCCAGTGCAGTATTCATGAACTACAACCATGACCTGGTCGACCCTCCCAGGGTTTGCATCTCCTCTGCTTTCCCCCCAGCTGACCCTGACACCGACCTCCCTGAGCCCAGCTGGGAGGAGTGTCAAGGAAGAGGAGTGCTGAAGCTACAGATGAGAGAGCCAAGCGGTTTGCAGAAGAGCCAGACACAGCAGCGTTGGCTGGTGAGTGCTCTGTTTATTCAATTGCTGAATTGTCCTTTATGGATGAGGACGAGGCTGGACACCAGTCCATCTTGAAACAGGCTAGGTCAGTTCTGATTGTGGCAGTGGTGGGGGGGGACAACCAGGGTTCAGAAGATGTTGGAATAGGGTAAGACAGATTGCTGGTGGAAATGTCACTGTGGAGCAGGGTGTTGGTGGGATGTGTGGATAGGGTAATGCAGAATATGACATGTTTTCAGATATGCTGGGGGCAGCATCGAGTTTGTGGCCCAAGCCACTTAGTGGACCAGCTCCAGGTGCAAAGATCTGAGTAGGGGAGAAGGTGGGACCTAAGTGGTGGCATCTGTTCCTGCTGGCAATCCTCTCTCCCCGTCAGACCTGGGGGTCCCATTGTCAGGAAGGAGCAGTTATTTTCCTATGATTTATCTGAATTTCCTTTGGTGCTCTGGGATGGGGAGGGGGATTGGGAGGTTTTGGATCTGTTGCAATGGGGGGGTTGGGGGGAGTGGGTTAACCAGGTTGTTAGCTGAGTTTTGTATTTTATTTTTTTCTCTCTTGCAAGTTTTTCTTGCCTTATTGTGTGTTATAGTTTGTTAAAAACTTAATAAAGTTTGAATTATAAAAAAAAGGAAGTAGCGGTTGCAGGAGGCAGACAAGGAGAGGGTTCTCCCACTCAGAACAGCAGCATCTCAATGGCCCAGGCCCCAGGGGTTCTGATCACGCTGGCACTACCTGTCAGTACAGCACAGGCTGTCTTGGCAGCCAGGGCCCCAAGTGAGGACTTGGCAGCCATAGGAAGCTGCTTATCACTGGAACGTTGTTGACGGAAAGCTGGCCTGGAGGAGGACAGACTTAGGTTGATCACCCATTATTCGGACTATCAATCAGAAATCTCCCATAAGAAGGCAGAGTTCCTGTCCAGGTAGATAGCTGCAGCAAGGAATCGACTGGCTCAGCTCTTTTGAACCATGGACAGGTTGTGCAATCCAGCCTGCCTTCAGGGACGGAAAGCTTTTTCACAATCTAAGTGTGATGAGTTTGCTCGGTTCTTTGCTAATAAGGTGTCTTCTATCAGGTTGGAGATCTGCTTAATGCATTCAATTGAGTCTGGTGGTGGTCGAAGCAAGGGCACAGACACTCGGTCTGTCTGGACAGATTTTGACCAGCCAGCGATCATGGACATCATGAAAATTGTCTGAGGCTTGCGACCGACTTACTGTAGTTTGGATCCTGGTCCAATGCACCTCCTTGTGGAGTGTATGGATGTAACCAGACTGATCCTTGCTGAGATAATCTGGTGCATGCTCGACCAGGGGGTGTTTCTGGACCTCCTGAGGGAGGCTGTGATGACACCCCATTTAAAGAAACCTTCCTGCGATGCAGACTGTCTTGCGAACTACAGACCGGTCTCTAACCTGCCCTTTTTGGGCAAGATTATTGAGTAGGTAGTCACATCACAGCTTGAGAACTTTCTTACCACCGATGAAGTCTATGATCCTCTCCAGTCCGGTTTCAGGAAGAGACATAGTACCGAGACAGCATTAGTTCGAGTACTTAATGATCTCCTAATAGCGAGGAATCGGAAGAGTCAGTCGATCTTGGTCCTCTTTGATCTCTCTGCAGCATTTGATACTGTGGATCATGGGGTGTTGCTGGAACGCCTGTGGCTACTCTGTGGACTGTCAGGGACAGTCCTCAGGTGGTTCCATTCTTTCCTCTCAGGTAGAACTCAGAGGGTGGTGTCAGGAATTATTTCCTCGGCCCCCTTCGCCCTGCCTTGTGGGGTGCCACAGGGTTCTGTGCTGTCCCCCATGTTGTTCATGGTGTACATGTTGCCATTGGGAGACATTATAAGGTGGTACAGGTTGAGTTTTCACTGCTAAGCAGATGATACTCAGCTCTACATGTCCTTTGTACCCGAACAGAATAGTGCGATCTCGGTCTTTAACAAATGCCTCACTATGATTCAGGATTGGATAAATGCTAACTGGTTGAGACTGAATCCGGACAAGACTGAGGTGTAGGTGGTGGATCCAGGTCACCATGTACAGAAGTTAACTTCTGGGCAACCGTCTGGACTTGTATTAGGGGGTAACCAGTTGAGACCTTCTGAATGGGTGTGGAATCTGGGTGTTGTGCTTGACAACGAACTGACGCTTAAAACACAGGTGTCAGCAGTTGTCAAGTCCTCATTTTATTATCTAAGGAACATTGCCCAGATAAAGCACCTTGTTTCGCACAATGACCTTCCTACATTGGTTCACGCCTTTGTGTCCTCTCAACTTGATTACTGCAATGCTCAATACCTAGGGTTACCGGGAGTGGATCTCTGTCACCTGTAGCTGGAGTCCACTCTGAAGTAAGGGGGGTTACTAGTGAGGTACCACAGGGTTCAGTATTAGGACCAGTCCTCTTCATTGTCTTCATAAGCGACATTGCAGAGGGACTGGAAGGAAAAGTATGTCTCTTTGCAGATGACACAAAGATCTGCAACAGAGTTGATGTACAAGGTGGGGTGGAAAGGATGAGAAGGGACTTGGCAAGGTTAGAGGAATGGTCAAATGTATGGCAGCTTAGATTCAATGCTAAGAAGTGCAAGGTAATGCACCTGGGAAACAAAAACCCAGGGGAAGGGTACACAATAGGGGGTGAGATACTAACAACAACAAAAATGGAAAGGGACCTGGGGGTAGTCATATCAGATGACCTCAAGGTGGGCAAGCAATGTGAGAGGGCAGCAAGGAGGACTGGGGGAATACTGGGATGCATAAGGAGAGGCATCACCAGTAGAAAACAGGAAGTTATTATCCCTCTGTACAGACAGCTGGGGAGACCCCATCTGGAGTACTGTGTGCAGTTCTGGAGAACCAATCTCCGCAAAGACATAGACAGGATGGAAGCTGTCCAGAGGAGGGCAACTAAAATGGTGCAGGGTCTGCATCGGTAGACATATGAAGAGAGACTTAAGGAGCTTAATATGTATAGCCTCGAGGAAAGGAGGGAGAGGGGCACATGATAGAAACTTTCAAGTACCTCAAGGGAATCAACAAAGTCCAAGAGGTAGCATCTTTCAAAAAGGTGTGTGCAAGAACAAAGGGGCACAATTTGAAGATGGGGGGCAGCTCAGAGGTAATTTAAGGAAGTATTTTTCACAGAGGTTGTGGATGCATGGGCGGCCTTCCGGAGGAGGTTGTGGAGTCAAAAACAGTGGTGGAATTCAAGCATGCATGGGACAGTCATAAGGCAATTCTAGGGGTTGGGGGTAGGAAGAAGTAGGCTGCTGGTTAACTAGGATCTGCAGCTTATCCATTAGGTAGGGAAATGGGCAGACTGGGTGGGCCAAGCGGTCCTTATCTGCCATCAAATTCTATGTTTCTATATTTCTAGCTGGTGCACAATGCTGTGGCCAGGTTGTTGACATGATTGTCAAGACCTTAACATGTCATGCCTGTACTATGAGAACTGCACTGGCTGCCGGTGCGTTGGAGGATCACCTTCAAGGTCTTGTTGCTGACCTATATGACCCTACACAGACAGGGACCAGATTACTTGCTAGACCTCCTTTGGCCCTACTGCCCCCTTCACCCACTCCGCTCCATCAACGAGGGATTGCTAGAGGTTCTCAGGGTCCATCTTCAGACATCAGGTGCTAGGGCTTTTTCTTCTGTAGCCCCGACCCTGTGGAACTCTCTACCTTGCTGAATTAGAGAGTGCTTGTCCACCGAGAGTTTTAAATCCTCATTAAAACATATTTATTCAGCTTGGCTTTTGGGGATAACGTTTTGTCTTATTATTGCTGTCTTTTTATCTTTTAATGTGTTTTATTGGTTGAATGTTTTTTTCTTACACTGTATATGCGCTTTGGTTTTTGAAAAGCACTTTATAAATAAAAGTTGGTTGATTGATTGAGGTTCAGAAACTGAAAACAGAAACATCGTCATGTGACCCTAGGTTTCTGGCATCCAATGTGCCTCA
This sequence comes from Neoceratodus forsteri, assembly GCA_016271365.2. NCBI lineage: Eukaryota > Metazoa > Chordata > Ceratodontiformes > Ceratodontidae > Neoceratodus > Neoceratodus forsteri. The sequence goes on along the minus strand of CM057458.1, from coordinate 72,499,021 downwards.
GTCTCTAAAAGAAAAAATCTAGAAAAAGCAATATATCGATATTATTTCCCTGTTCTATGGGGAAGAGGAACTCAAGGAAGCAGATGAAGAGAACATAGAAACATAGAAACATAGAATTTGATGGCAGATAAGGACCGCTTGGCCCACCCAGTCTGCCCATTTCCCTACCTACTGGATAAGCTGCAGATCCTAGTTAACCAGCAGCCTACTTCTTCCTACCCCCAGCCCCTAAAATGGCCTTATGACTGTCCCATGCATGCTTGAATTCCACCACTGATTGTGACTCCACAACCTCCTCCGGAAAGCCGTTCCATGCATCCACAACCCTCTCTGTGAAAAAATACTTCCTTAAATTACCCCCTCTATCTTCAAATTGTGCCCTCTTGTTCTTGCACACCTCTTTTTTTGAAAGATGCTACCCTCTTGGACTTTGTTGATTCCCTTAAGGTACTTGAACATTTCTATCATGTCCCCCCCTCTCCTCCTTTCCTCGAGGCTATACATATTAAGCTCCTTTCATCTCTCTTCATGTGTCTTCCGGTGCAGACCCTGCACCATTTTAGTTGCCCTCCTCTGGACAGCTTCCATTCTGTCTATGTCTTTGCGGAGATTGGGTCTCCAGAACTGCACACAGTACTCCAGATGGGGTCTCCCCAGCTGTCTGTACAGAGGGATAATAACTTCCTGTTTTCTACTGGTGATGCCTCTCCCTATGCATCCCAGTATCCCCCCAGCCCTCCTTACTGCCCTCTCACATTGCTTGCCCACCTTTAAGTCATCTGATATGACTACCCACAGGTCCCTTTCCATTTTTGTTTTGTGAGAAGGAAGGACAGAAAGGAAAGGAAGGTAAAAAGGACATTAAACAGGGATATGTCGACAAGGATCATGTTATGTAACATATTGTCACTATTGTGCTTGATAATGACCCAGAGGAGGTGGGGTCTTATCAAGTATCGGAATCATATGTTGAAGGTGTACTATTAATTTATTTATTTTGATATATCGGTTTACAACCTTTGAGCCAGAGGCTCATTTGCAAAATACCTCGTCACATGTAAGACAGATGGAAGCACAGAGTAGGTATAACAACAGTTACATTAAACACGAGATACATAGTATAACAGTGGTTACATTAAGCATGTGTTACAGACACTTGTCACAGACAGTATTTACAAGATTTTGAAGTAGGTATTTTCTGACATTATTCATAACCTTTGGATGACGATATTTACAACATAACAGCAGTGAGGCATTATAAGCTTGAGAAGGCATCTAAACATAGTAGTCAGACATAATCATGGGATTGATGTTAAAGATGGAGGTTGCAGTCCATAATGGACTTTGTCAGAGAATATTGGATCAGAGTGGGTAAGAGAGTGAAAGAATTAGATGCAGTTACAGGAGCGGATATTGAAGAAGTGGTTGTGAAGAGTGGTTTTCAAATGGCCGATCTTGGGTGCACTAGTGACGGTGCTTGGGATTGCATTTGGGGGTGATGTATGGTGCATTTACGATGAAAGATTTAGGAGAAAAATGGTAGCGGATCCCTCAGTTACATGGAGTGAAAAGCAAATGTTGTTGTACTTGGAACAGCTGTGCCCAATTCAGCCCTTTCTCAGGGTGCAGACTAATAGTGGGTTGCCCATCATGGGGATTCCAGCACCAGAGGGAAGAACAAGGGAGGGGGTACTACAAAAGGGGATGGCAGTTGCTGAGGATTCAACAAGGGGTCCTGTCCTTCCCACAGCAACTGTAAGAATAAACACACATGCTATGTGTGCCAGGGTCCACACCCTTGGTTTAAGTGTGGAAGAAAAAGTGAGGGTGGCAATGCCAAGGGCTACTCTGCCTTGCATGGTTCTGGGAAGGGACTCACACCAGTTAGGGTACCAGCTTTCCTCTCCTTTCTTGGTTAAGGAAGTATCTGAATAGAGAGGTGGGATTGGAACTGCATAAAGGTTTTCTTTATGATTTTTGGATCCCCTATGTGTCCCCTGGGTGGCCCTGGATGTGGGCAACATGAAATCTGCTTTGGACAGGTCCTCAATATTGGAGAAGGTCCAGAAGGAAGTGGGCCTTGGGCAGATAGTGGGGCTGTTCCCCAGACCCCCACTGGATAACCGGCCTATCTCCACACTGGGGTTAGTACCAAAAAGAGCCCGAGGTGAATTTTGCCCCATACATCATATTTCCCTCCCACGGCGGAGTCGGTTAATGATCACATAGACCCTGAGCTTGCTGTAGTGTCTTACACATCATTTGATGTGGCAGTGTGGTTGGTGCAGGAGTGTGGAAGGGACCGATGGTGAGGATGATGATCGACTCAGAGTCAGCATTCTGCCTCACACCAGTACACCTGGATGACTTCTGCTTGCTGGGCATGAAAGAGCAGGATTAATATTTTGTGGATTGGTATATGCCAATGGGCTTTTTGATATCATGTTCCATTTTTGAAAAGTTCAGCACTTTCCTGAATTGGGGTGTATGTGCCAAGATGGGGATCAATTCCATCATTCACTACTTGGACAACTCCCCTTTTATTGGGCTGGTGCGCAAGGGCACATAAGGGTTTCATGGACACTGCCCAGGAATTCGGTTTGCCACTCGCTATGGACAAGACAGAGGGCCCATGCACCACAATCACATTCCTAGGCATTGAGCTGAACTCTGGCTGGGGTCTCCCAGTTGCCGTGGCACAAGATACAGAAGCTCGTCCAGCTGGCATGAGACGTGGGGGATGCCAAGAAGGTCATGCTTCAGCAGTTACAGGTGCTGCGTGGGTAATTTAATTTCACTTGCAAGGTCACCCCCATGGGTCGCTCCTTCTGTGGAAGGTTGGCCAGGGCTATGGCTGGGATGCATTTGTCATGCCACTTCATTTGGTTCATGGGGGCATGAGAGCTAACCTGCAGATCTGGGTGGAGTTTTTAACTAACTTTATTGGGGTGGCCCTGTGGCAGGCACTGGCCACCACCAACAGAGTGCTGAAGTTCTTATGGATGCATCGGGGTGCCTGGGATTTGACATTTATTGCCTGGGCAAGTGGCGCACTGCCGCACAGCCCCACAATTGGCATGACACAGGCCTGACCAGGAACTTGACCTTCTTGGAATTTTTCCATTACATTCAAGTACCTCAGGGGAATCAGCAAGGTCCAGGAGCACAGCGTCTTTCAAAAAAGAGATGTGTAAGAACAACATAGAAACATAGACTTTCACGGCAGATAAGGACTGCTTGGCCCACCCAGTTTGCCCATTTCCCTACCTATTGGATAAGCTGCAGATTCTAGTTAACCAACAGCCTACTTCCTCCCACCCCCCACTATAATTGTCTTATGTCTGTCCCATGCATATGTAACTCCCAGGTGGCGCTATCTCAAGGGCTACTATCCCTGCATGCTTGACTACTGACAGGTTGAGGGGCCTAGGTTCTACGACAGGTGCCTCCACCCAGAGGTCAGGGTTTGTAGTGGTTAGACTAGCTGGGTCACAGCCCTCTGGGATACTGAGACCCCCTTTTATTCCCTCTAGTGACTCACACAGTACACAGGAGTTACAGCCCTAATACCCCACATACACACACTGTTCACCAATAAAGTACCACTTACTCTCGAGACTGATTCTGCAGCACGTCTCTGAGGACCTCCAGTAAAACAAGGTTAATCAACATACACAACCCAATACAATGCCTGTTTTGTAGGTACTGACACTTCAGACAGTTTAAAGTTCAACAACATTGAATCTGGTTTATTTAGAGGGAATGGAACATGGGAGGAGGGAATCAGGTTAACTGGCGGCATTAAATCACAGTACTGTGCACACATACGGGGTCTGAAAAGTCACACTCTAGGTACCCAGGTTGGGGTGGGGGGCTGGCCAGGTCTGTTGCCTGGGGTTGGCCGGCAGGTGCAGATGGATGGGGCCCTGTAGAAGAAAATATACGCACAATACCCAATTGTAATCTGGAGTCAGATGGCTCAGTCCATGAAGCAGTGAAGCAACAAGAATTAGATGACACACTTGTGATTGAAAACTGGCTGCACTACTCACAATACCCAAGCTGAGGACCAGAGGGTGGATGTTCTTCTGGACTGCCAGAAACAACGAGGCATGGATGCAAGGCCTTTGTGGCTGGACCCCTAAGCAGTTGATGCAAACGGATTTAGTCCGAAACACGCTGGGGTTCGCTTCCAGCTTCACTGCACAGCACACTGTACTGGAGACAAGAAATAGTGATTCCCCACAAGCTCTACGCACATTCATATGTAAAAAGGAAAGTACTATACCAGGCAGGCTGCTCCTCGATCCCGATGGCAATTACTGCAAAATACCTGGGAGCACACACAGCAGTTCAGTTCCTGACAGACCAAGCGCGATTCAGCAATATCTCCAGTCTTCTACAGGGTGAGCCTGGCTTCCACTTAGCAGTCTTCCTTCTTCTCAGATACTCAGATTCAGCCCGACTATCACTTACCATGGCAGTAGGCTGACTTCAAGGCCTCTCATGCGCTTCCCGTGCAAACTATACACTGCAGAGAAATACAGGGCTCCTACTCCTTTCACAGGTGACAACGTTCTGACTCTCCAGCCTCAGTACAGGGCATTTCCCTTAGGTTCCACCAGGTCCAGTTGGTGGATTCGGCTGTCAATCACTCCAGAGCTCCCTCTGTTGGTGCAAAAAGGTCAAAACTACAATTCCCAGAACCACTAGCTATACATTCCCCTTATAAACTGGCTCCAGAGAGAGTCCTAATTCTGGTTGGTCCAAGCAGTCTCCATTTTAGAGCTCCCCAAACCCAATTGGCCCAGCATAGCAGTTTAGGTCCAAAATGGGGGCGCAACACACACACACACAGAGTCCCTGCTGCAATAAAAGCAGGTTAGACAAACTGTAATTTTACTAAGGCTATAAATGATTACAGGCAAACAGTTATATATTTCAGATGAGCTCCCTTTGCACATTTAGCGACCGCAAAATAAAGTGATTACACCACAGCTCAGGCGGGATTCGAGCAGGGAAATGCCAGTCCCCCTCTATAAGCATTAATTATGTCTGCAAGCAGACAGCTCTTAAAGAGACAGTATGCAGAGGCTCTACGAGCACTCACAGTACCATTCCAGCAACTTAAACGCCGAACGCCAGCAGGCAGGGGGGAACACTTAGGCAACTCCTAGGAGGCTTTTTAGGAACCCCAATTTGTAGGGGGTAATACTCTTCCTGGCCTGAAAAGAACTTGGTGTCTGCATCAAGTAGGTACCCTTATAACACTTTAAAGAAGACTACTAAAGACATTTACATCTCTAACAGTTAGGTTTGCATTTTTTAAACCACATTCATATGTAACTCTTTGTCATATGTACTCATTCTGTATTTCACAGCTTACTGTATGTTACCACATTATACATACGATAACATTTTAAAATCAGGTCATTACTTCCTGCTCATGAAACTTAAAAAGAGGGGGCCCTTCCTTATCAGCTACCTTGGGGCTGGATGGGGCAGGGGCACCATGCTTAGAGGGCAAGACATGTAATCTGGAGTTAGCACCTATGCTCAGTTAGGGCAATGAGCTCGGGGTCACATATACTCCCTTATGGACTGCATTGAGAGGCAAATCCACAGGCCTCCCAGGGAAATCATAGCTTAAATGCACCGCAGGCTTCACAGCTCGACCAGTCCTTCTAGGGGAACATTTACAGTCTCTGTGTGTTTAGCCCCGCTTTCAGCAGTGTCTTCACTTGTCCGAGAAACTTTCATTGGGGTAGAGAGAATAGAACTGGGAGCACTTTTAGCTCCAGGAGTTGCAGTCTCTGAGTCCACAACACTTGGCTCACATGGAGAGTTTTCTGACACTGGTAGTGAACTATCAGGGCTCTTAATGCACCTTTTTGTTCTGGTATATCACCAGTCTGTCCCAATTCATAATTTTCCTCCTCTGAAAAGTTATACAGTTCAGCCATGCACAAGGATTCCATGTCATCTGACTGGATACTTTGCACTTCACTTTCTGGGAGCATTGGCTCCAGGCACAAATCTGGGGGCTTAGACAGTCCAGAAAGCCCAGCTTCATTTCCATAATTGACTAGGAGGTTGCCCTGAAACAACTGACTCAGTTCGTAAGAGGGGTAGTACCCTAAGTTGCATTCACTTTCTTCTGACATGGACTGACAGTCATTTTCAACTGGGACCTGCTGTAGAGAACACTTTAACTCAGCATCTGTATGTGCAGACTTCTTTGCTTTTGCTTAGCAGTAGCTCTAGTCACTGGTCCAGAGGGGGCACTTTCTGGGGGCTCAGACTCAATTAAGATTTGTCCAATGGGCAACAAGTGATTTCTATGCATTGTTTTAACATCTTTTGAATGATTCTCAGGCCTTACTTTATACAAAGGCAGATCATCTAGTTTGCCCACTACAATGTGAGGGAGATGGTGCCACCTGTCAACAATCTTGTGTTTGCCATGCAGTCCCAGATTTCTTAGCAACACCCGATCTCCCTCTTGGAGTTCCAGTGCTTTCACTTTTTTCTCATACCTTTCTTTCTTGGCCAGATTTCTTTTGGCAGCCATAGTTTGAGCCAGTTGGTATGCATGATTTAACTGGGCCTTTAACTTTTGCACATACTGTAAATGGTTATCAGCTTAAACCCCATCAGGGGAGACTCAAAAACAAACATCTACTGGTAGTCGAGCCTCTCTTCCATATATCAGGCAGTAGGGGGAGAACCCAGTGGCACTTTTGGTGCAGTTGTAGGCATGTACCAAGGTGCTGATTTGTTGGCTCCATCTAGCTTGTCCTTTGGGTGGAGGGTGCCCAGCATATCTAGCAAAGAGCAGTTGAAATGTTCAGGCTTTGGGTCCCCTTGGGGGTGGTAAGGGGTGGTTCTGGACTGTTGCACTCCCCACAGAGAAAGCAGCTCTTTGATCAGATGACTCTCAAAGTCCCTCCCTTGATCAGAATGGATTCTCTGAGGAGCCCCATAGTGAACAACAAAGTTTTCTATAAGTACTTTGGCCACAGTGGATGCCTTCTGGTCCTTGGTGGGGAAAGCTTGGGCATATCTCGTAAAATGGTCAGTGACTACCAGCACATTACTGATATTTCTTTGATCTGGCTCCAAACTCAGAAAGTCAATACAGACCAGCTCCATTTGGGTGCTGGTGGTGATGTTAACTACGGGGGCAGCCCTCTGGGGCAAAGCCTTCCTCTGTAGACAGCAACTACAAGTTTGAATGTGTTGTTCAACATCAGCCCCCATCCTAGGCCAATAAAATCTGGATCTTACCAAGTCAAGTGTTCTGTCTACGCCAAGGTGCCCCATGTGGTTGTGTAGGGACCTCAGCACCAAGTCTCGAAAGGCAGTAGGCAAAACTAACTGCTGTTTGTCTATTTGTCCCCCTCTATCCACCGTTTCCCTGTATAACAGGTGATTAATCAGCTTCAACTTAGGACCTTCCTTGTATAACAATGCAGTTCTTAAATCAGTAGAATGTAACTTGGATACATCTTTCCCTGCGTAGAGGGCTTCTAAAGCTGGTTTAATCATAGGCTCTTGGGATTGAGTCTGATGAAGACTGTCATTGTCTAACTGAGGCAAAGCACCAATGTCTAATGCAGAAAAGTGGCAATAAACAGCAGGCATGCAATTCTCAGAGGGCCCCAAACAAGTCCACCAAACAGTTCAGTGTCTGGGACCACTTGCTCCTCTCAGTCAAACTTCTGGCAGAGTGCTCGAATATCAGGTTCTGACAGTCTGACCCAGTCATTTCAAGAAACAGGCCTCTGGGAGAGAGCATCAGCATCTATGTGGTTCAGGCCTGCTCTGTATTCAACAGCATAGTCATATGTAGATAATACAGAGAGCTACCTATGGCCAGTAGCATCCAACTTAGCTGAAGTCTGCACATAGGTCAAAGGATTGTTGTCAGTTTTTACTAGGATCTTGGCCCCATACAAGTATTCGTGGAATTGGTCCACAATGGCCCACTTCAAAGCTAGGAACTCTAACTTATGTACATGATAGTCCTTTTTGAAGGGTCAGGTTTCTGCTGGCAAAAGCCACTGGTCTCAGGCCATTCTTGTGTTCCTGGTACAACACAGCCCCCAACCCTTGCAAGCTAGCATCAGTGTGTAAGACATAAGGTTTTGTTGGATCTGCCTAGGCCTGGACAGGAGCGTGGGTAAGATGATATATAATCTCATGAAAAGCAGCTTCACAATCAGGTGTCCATTGGGCCCCAAATACTTCATTAGGATGGAAATACACTCTCTCAGTCTCAGGGGAAGTTCACCTCTTGTATTTTTTGTGGGTTGGAGGGTACCCTTGAGTAAGATTAAGTAAAAGACAGATCACTCTTGAACAGTCCTTGATGAAACGGTGATAGTAGCCACAGAAGCCCAGGAATCTTTGCAGTTCTTTTAGATGGTGGGGTTGTGGCCAGGTGGTCAGGGCCTCAGCTTTACTCGGGTCTGTCTCTATTCCCTTGGTGGAGACTCTAGCCCAGATATTCAAACTGCGCCAGGCTGTGGCACAAGCTTGGGAGCAGCTCAACTTGGCTGCGCAGGGGTGTGGACTGGACAATATTCAACGGAGCTACGCCAAGACTCAGCAGCTTTGAATATCGCACCCTGGCCACCCCCAGTGTGCATGGTGAAGTGGCACTGTGCCAGCGCAAGTGGCCAGAGTGGAGCATGGAGATGCGCTAGCGCAAGTTCCATTGCACCATGCACAGCAACTGCGATATTCAAAACTTGACATGCAATTGGGGCCATAATGTATGCAAGGCACACATGGGGCCATCTGCATGTCATTATGGCCCCATTTGCATGCAGGTGCGCCAATCCCCGATGGCTTGCGCCTGACACCCTGCCACGCAGCAGCCATTGGGGACTTACACCCCCTGCAGCCCGATCGTGGGCATCTGTATAAAAAAGAAATATTCCCAATATCCCTGGTGGTCCAGTGGACTGCTTTCTGCCCAATTGCGCGCATCTGTATAAAAATAAGAACATGTCCTATATCCCTGGTGGTCCAGTGGACCGCTTTCTGCCCAATTGCGCGCATCTGTATAAAAATAAGAACATGTCCTATATCCCTGGTGGTCCAGTGGACCGCTTTCTGCCTGATTGCGGGCATTTGTATAACAAAAGACTTCGTCCAATATCCCTGGTGGTCCAGTGGACCGCTATCTGCCAATTCGCGGGCATTTGTAAAAAAAAAAAAAATTATTCCAATATCCCTGGTGGTCTAGTGGTACCCCCACCACCCACTGGGCTCCACTGCCCTGCTCCCCCTGGTCAGCTGGTGGGCAGCAGTACCCCACTGGCCTGCCCGCCCTTCGCTGCGCCAACTGACACCTCAGTAGGGCTATACACCCATTGGTCCTGGCGTGAGTCAATGGGCGTGCAGCCCATACCGTACTACACATTCCAGATATGTGAATGATCCCATTCACATATCTGGAATGTGTAACGAATCGGCACATGCCCATTGGCTCACACTGTGGACCAATGGGCGCATGGCGCCCTACCGAGGTGTCAGTCGGCGGGCGGCGGGTAGCAGGCGGGTCGGTACTGCCACCCACCGCTGACCAGTGGGAGAGCTACGATGGGGCTCAGTATGGGGGTTACCACTGACCACCAGGGATATGGAATAATTTTTTACAAATGCCTGTGATCACAGATAGTGGTCCACTGACCACCAGGAATATTGATATTATTATTTTTTTAAAATGCCCGGTGATTGGGCATGGGGGGCCGCCGAGGTGCAGCCGAACTCGGTGGCACCCACAGGTGACAGCTGCCATGTTGCATCCTGCAATCTGGCAGCTCACCTGTCGGGGGGCCATCAGTGTTCCTTTTTTTTGGGATCAACTTTGTGCTGGCACAGGTAGGGGTTGCGCATGCATGGCTCTGCACATCCTGGGCTGAATATCAGGCTGTGCAGGGTATGCGCGATGGCACGCCTCACCTGCATACATTGATGCACTCTGATGCATCGGGATTTGTGCCGCACACTTTTCCCTTTTGAATATCACTCCGGGGCGCATCAGTGGGTTGCGCATGGCACAACACTGTTGTGCCATGCATGACCCTTTTGAATATCTGGGCCTATGTGTCCCACATACTTTACAGATGTTTGGAAGAATTGACATTTACCGATATACAGTTTCAGGCCAAAGTCTTCCAGTCGGTCTAACACCTTGAACAATCTACTATCATGCTCCTCCAGCGAGCTGCCAAACACAATAACATCATCCAAGTACACCAGGCACTCTAATAGGTTCATGTCCCCCACTGCACTCTCCATCAGTAGTTGAAAAGTGGCTGGGGCACCTGAAATCCCTTGAGGCATCCTCATGAATTCATAGAAGCCAAGCGGACAGATAAAGGCTGTCTTCTCATGGTCTTCTGGGGCCATCAGGATCTGGTAGTACCCACTGTGAAGATCCAGCACAGAGAACCACTTGCTACCATTCGGGCAGTCTAAAGCATCCTGGATGTGGGGCATTGTATACTGATTAGGGATAGTCCACCAGTTCAAGGTGCAATAATCCACACACATTCTTACTGTCCCATTCTTTTTTCTCACTACCACAGTGGGGGAAGCATATGGGCTTCTGGATTCTTGTATTACACCAGCAGCTACCACCTCTTGTAGATGCCGTCTCACATCATCTATGTCAGCAGGTGCCAGGCGTTGAGACCTCTCATGAAATGGCCTTTCATCATGCAGCCGGATATGGTGCTCAGCTCCTTGCACGAATCCTACATCCCATTCCTTTAAAGAAAACACCTGGTCTCTCTGGGGCAAGCTTCTCACTGATCCTCACTTTCCATTCAGCTGGCAACGGGGAGTCACCGAAATCAAACAAGTCAGGCATTACTCTATCATTCTTCCCCAAACTCTTGTTACTGGGTAGTACTGCAGTGTCTGCACAATGCACATTAGCCAGGGTGCAACCTCTAATTACTCGAATCTCCCTATCAGGCACATTATGAACTTGAACCATTACCCTTCTGGCATAAGCATGGGCTCTGGCAGGCAAAATACTAGGCTTGACCAGCAGTCCCTCCAGCAATTTCCCATCGCCTGGTGCATCCAGCATTAATATTTTATTCTTGACATCCTTTCTGATACAGACTTCTCCCTGTAAGGTACACTGGGCATTTGATGCCAGGATCAGAGACTCAGAATCATTTTTCCAGACAACTCCGACCAGTTCCTCTGGTTCCACTTTGTCAGCATCTCACTAGGCATCGTAGGCCTTCCTGATCAAGGCCGGAATTCTTAATGCTTTACCAGTCCAAGACTACTGTTTATTATAACACAACTGTGCCAGCCATCCAAACATATGGGCATTAGTCCCAATTAGTAAAGGAACCCCATCATACAGTCCAGTAGGGGGACATACTAGGGCCAAGGTCTCCACTTGCTCTGCCACTCCAGCCACAGAGGTGGGAAAGGACAACCAAATTCAGATATAGCCGGAGTAGGGGTAGGCCTTCTCACTCAAACCCCAGACATGCAGTCCTTCCAGTGGCTGCAGGGGTACATCAGACAAATGCTTCTGATACCAATCCTGGAACATAATTGTCACTTGGGAGCCACTGTCTAACACGGCTCTTGTAGGCACTCCATTCACTTTTACAGTGGTCTCCATGGAGGGACCCACCACTTCTGACCATTCCGGTGGCACTGATCTGGATGTCAATCTGGCATTAGTCCTCGTGGCATAACTTTTCCGATTGGCTCCCCCTGGTGGCCGGGCATAGGTTCTGCGATGCCAGGCCACTAACCTATTGGTAACTTTTCTCAAGTTCTCTGGCAAGTGACAAGCTGGCTGAAAATGCCTATCCCCCCTACAACGGTAGCAGAACTTAATGTCTCTAGTGTCCTTGGAGGGTGGGGGGGTTCTCTTTTCTGTTGGGGCACTTCTGGAGCCCTGCAGGGCTCTTCTTGGACTGGGGGCTTATGCCTTTGGGCTTCTGGATCTCCACATCGATTGGAGGTGAGGGCAGCCCTTTGCGCTCCCCCACCATCTCTCTTAATTCTCTTAGCTCTGCTAGCAGGTTACCCTCAATCCAGGTCTCAGGGGAAACTACATGCACTCCCACTCCACTTTTGGGCTCGGGGGAGCCTGATACAGATCTGGTTCTCTGTATGCCTCAGTCAATTCCTTAATTAAACCTCTCAACTGTTGAGCCTCATCTAGCTCACTCCTTTCGGGGGTCTGAAACATCAGTTTCAATCTCATGGATTTCTCTCATCAAATGGCAGTACTCTGGAGGGCTGGCCCTTCTGTCTTGCAGCTTGAGCTTCAGCAATATTACAGTCGAGAATCTAGCTGACTTCAATATGTGGTCTAATCTGACCTGATTTAACTCTTTGGCAGGCACGCCCCCTTTTCGGTGGGCCCTCTGCAAAGCCCTTTCTATCCTGGTGACAAAGGCAGACCAGACAATTTCTCATTTTTCCACTGTTTGGCTGACTTGAATTTCCATAACAAATCATGCCCGGATTCTGTGATGCCAAACACTCCCTTTAAGGCAGAAAGATATTCTGCGGCAGTGGCCTCTAGACTAGTAGCACGTAACAACTGGATGGCTTCCAGAGCAGGGCCTCTCAAGCTTTCCATCAAGCGCTTCCTCTTTCTCCCCTCTGAACACTGCCATTCCTGTACTAAAGGGGTAGCATAGTCCATCCAGGTCTCCAAATCATCTTCCCCCAAAGGCACTGGGACAGTACTGGAGAAAAGTCTCAGCCTCCAATAGGAATCCAGTTGAATGTGGGGAATTACCATAGGGGGTGTAGCTATTATGGAGCTCTTGGGGGACCCAGGAGAGGGAGTCGGGGAATGTACAGGCGTGGGGTCCTCTGATAAATCTAATACTCGTACCAACTCTTGGACAGTTTTCCCTTCTGATGCTAACAACTTAAGCAGTTTTTCTTTAAAGCCATTGGTACTAGGGGACCCACCCGGGGTGGCCAGACTGCTACGTACATGAATGACCCTCCATCCACTCTGGGCACCTTCTGGCAAAATCATAGGGGGCACCTTTTCAGGGTCTTTTGGGGAACTGCATGAAAGTAGCAGTTGCAGTGTTTGTTCAAATAAGTCAGAAAATCATCCCTTTACTTCAACTTTGCCCATGCACTTAACATGTTCTACAGTGGACACAATGTCAGCATCGTTAGTCCCCAAGGGGACATCCAGCAATAGAATAGCCTTTTGGGAATCCATTTCCTCAGCTTCATACCACCCCATCAATTTGTGCACCATCAACTTATGGGGGTCAATGTTTAACTTGGGTGTGGTACTCCCCTCCATTTTTTCCTTTAAATTAAACATATCGAGGTATTTTTCCTCACTTGGCCACTAGAGGACCTAATCCCAGTGGTGCCTCCAAGATGTAACCCCCAGGTGACGTTATCCCAAGGGCTACTAATCCTGCTTGCTTGACTACTGACAGGTTGAGGGGCCTAGGTTTTATGATGGGTGCCTCCACCCAGAGGTCAGGGTTTGTAGCGGTTAGACTAGCTAGGTCACAGCTCTCTGGGACACTGAGACCCCCTTTTATTTCCTCTAGTGGTTCGCACAGTACACAGGAGTTATAGCCCCAATACCCTACATATACACACTGTTCACTCATAAAGTACCACTTACCCTCGAGATTGATTCTGCAGCACGTCTCTGAGGACCTCCTGTAAAACAAGGTTAATCAACATACACAACCCAATACAATGTTTGTTTTATAGGTACTGACACTTCAGACAGTTTAAAGTTCAACAACATTGAATCAGGTTTATTTAGGGGGAATGGAACACGGGAGGCGGGAATCAGGTTAATTGGCGGTATTAAATCACAGTACTGTGCACACATACATGGTCTGAAAAGTCACACTCTAGGTACCCAGATTGGAGGGGGTAGCTAGGTCTGTTGCCCGGGGCTGGCCGGCAGGTGCAGATGGATAGGGCCCTGTAGAAGAAAATATATGCACAATACCCAATTGTAATCTGGAGTCGGATGGCTCAGTCCATGAAGCAGTGAAACAACAAGAATTAGATGACACACTTGTGATTGAAAACAGGATGCACTACTCACAATACCCAAGCTGAGGACCGGAGGGTGGATGTTCTTCTGGATTGCCAGAAACAACGAGGCATGGATGAAAGGCCCTTGTGGCTGAACCCCTAAGCAGTTGATGCAAACAGATTTAGTCTGAAACACGCTGGGGTTCGCTTCCAGCTTCACTGCACAGCACACTGTACTGGAGACAAGAAATAGCAATTCCCCACAAGCTCTATGCACATTCACACGTAAAAAGGAAAGTACTATACCAGGCAGGCTGCTCCTCAATCCCAATGGCAATTACTGTAAAATACCCGGGAGCACACACAGCAGTTCAGTTCCTAACAGACCGAGTGCAATTCAGCAATATCTCCAGTCTTCTACAGGGTGAGCCTGGCATCCACTTTGCGGTCTTCCTTCTTCTCAGAAACTCGGATTCAGTCCGACTATCACTTACCATGGCAGTAGGCTGACTTCAAGGCCTCTCACGTGCCTCCCACGTGAACTGTACACTGCAGAGAAATATAGAGCTCCTACTCCTTTCACAGGCGACAACGATCTGACTCTCCAGCCTCAGTACAGGGCATTTCCCTTAGGTTCCACCAGGTCCAGTTGGTGGATTCGGCTGTCAATCACTCCAGAGCTCCCCCTGTTGGTGCAAAAAGGCCCCAAGGTCAAAACTACAATTCCTAGAACCACTAGCTATACATTCCCCTTGTAAACCGGCTCCAGAGAGAGTCCAAATTCTGGTTGGTCCAAGCAGTCTCCATTTTAGAGCTCCCCAAACCCAACTGGCACAGCATAGCAGTTTAGGTCCAAAATGGAGGGGCAACACACACACAGAGTCCCAGCTGCAATAAAGGCAGGTTAGAAAAACTGCAATTTTACTAAGGCTATAAATGATTACAGGCAAACAGCTACTAACTTTCTTCCCAGCCTTCCATGTGGCACTGAGTCGAATGCCTTACTGAAATCCAGATACAAGACATCCACTGCATGGCCCCTGTCCAGTTGCCTAGTTACCCAGTCATAGAACTCAACCAGGTTGGTTTGGCAAGATCTGCCACATTTGAAGCCATGCTGTCTGCTGTCCTGTAGTCCTTTGGCCTCTGGGAGATGGAGATCTCTAGGAGAGGCAGATGAGCTCCCTTTGTGCATTTAGCGACCACAAAACAGAGCAATTACACCTCAGCTCAGGTGGGATTCGAGCAGGGAAATGCCAGTCCCCCTCTATAAGCATTAATTATGTCTGCAAGCAGACAGCTCTTAAAGAGATAGTATGCAGAGGCTCTGCAAGCACTCACAGTGCCATTCCAGTGGCTTAAACGTTGAATGCCAGCAGGCAGGGGGGGACACTTAGGCAACTCCTAGGAGGCTGTTTAGGAACCCCCATTTGTGGGGGAGTTACAACTATTTGAATTTCCCCACTGTTTTAGACCACACAGCCTCTCCAGAAAGGCAGTTCACGTGTTCACCACTCTCTCCGTGAATAAAAATTTCCTCACAATGCCCCTGAGCTGTCCCCTCTCTATCTTTAAATTGTGCCCCCTTGTTCTTGCACATCTTTTTCTGAAAGATGCTACCCTCCTGGACTTTGTTGATTCCCTTGAGGTACTTGAAAGTTTCTATCATGTCCCCATGTCCCTTCTTTCGTCAAGGATATACATATTAAACTCTCTCAGTCTCTGTTTATATGGTTTCTGATGCAGACCCTGCACCATTTTAGTTGCTCTCCTATGGACTGCCTCCATCCTGTCTATGTCCTTGCGGAGATGGGGTCTCCAAAACTGCACTCAATACTCCAGATAGGGTATCACCAACTGTCTATACAGAGGGATACCCACTTCCCTTTTTCTACCTGTGATGCCCATCCTTATGCATCCCAGTATCCCCCCGGCTCTCCTTACTGACTTCTCACACTGCTTGCCCACCTTTAGGTCATCTGATATGACTACCCCCAGGTCCCTTTCCATTTTTGTTGTCGTTAGTACCTCCCCTGCTATTGTGCACGCTTCTCCTGGGTTTTTATTTCCCAGGTGCATTACTTTGCACTTCTTTGCATTGAATCTAAGTTGCCATATGTCTGACCATTCCTCCAACCTTGCCAAGTCCCTTCTCATCCTTTCTACCCCCCCTTGTATATCAACTCTGTTACAGATCTTTGTATCATCTGCAAAGAGGCATACCTTTCCTTCCAGACCCTCTGCAATGTCACCTATAAAGATGTTAAAGAGGACTGGACCCAGTACTGAGCCCTGAGGTACTCCACTAGTAACCCCCCTTTCTTCGGAGTGAGTTCCATTAACTATTACCTTCTGTGTCCTGTTGTATAGCCAGTTTGCTACCAGGCTACCACGCTGGGACCCACTACCAGGCTGGTTAACTTTATTATTAATCATTTGTGCGGGATTGTGTCAAATGCCTTGCTAAAGTCTAGGTAGGCCATAGCCACAGCCCCTCCCTTGTCTATTATTTTGGTCACCCAGTCAAAGAAATTGATTAGATTCATCTGACGTGACCTTTCTGCTGTGAATCCATACTGCCTTGGGTCCTGTGCTCCGCTGGCCTCAAGGTACTCAACAATTCTTTCTTTCAGAAGTGATTCCATCATTTTCCCTTTCACTGTGGTCAAACTAACAGGTCTGTAGTTTCCTGCTTCTGCCTTGCTCCCACTTTTGTGAAGAGGAATCACATCTACCCTCCTCCAGTCCTCAGGTATCACCCCATCCTCCCATTATTTGTTAAAAAGGGTGATCAGTGGTGTCACTAGATGTCCCCTTAGTTCTTTTAGGATTCTGGGGCGAATCCCGTCAGGCCCCATTGCTTTGTCCACCTTGAGTTTTAAGAGTTCTTTCAGGACTCTTTCTTCTGTAAATGGACTGATGTCAACCTCCCTACCCAGAGTGCTTCTATTGTTTGGTTTAGGTAATGCCTCCTTTTCTTCTTTTGTGAATACTGAGCAAAAGTATTCATTCAGTATCGCTGCCTTTTCACTGTCTCCCTCTGCCCATCTCTCCCTTATTAATCTTCACTATCCCTCCCTTAACCTTTCTTTTCTCTCTAATGTACCTATAAAAGGTTTTATCCCCTTTCTTAACTGAGTTGGCTATCTTTTCCTCGGTTTGGGCCTTTGCTATTCTGACTGCCTTCCCCACTTCTTTCTTCTTTAACTGATACAGTTTCCTGTCGTGTTCCTTCTGTGACTCCTTATATTTTTTAAATTCTGCCTTTTTTTCCCTAACCTTCCCTGTCACCATTTTGAGAACCATAGTGGTTTTTCACTCTGCTTTGTTTTCTTTATTTGTTTCACACAAAGTCTTGTTGCCTTTATGATGGCAGTTTTGTTTTTTCTCCATTGTTCTTCTACCCCTCCTTTCTGGCCATTTGCTAGTGCATTTCTTAGGTATTCACCCATTTTGCCAAAGTCATCCCTTCTAAAGTCCAATATTCTTGTTTTTGTATGGCTTGTCTCCATGGTTGTGCTTATTGTGAACCACTCTGTGTGGTCGTCCCTTGTTCCCAGATGGCTACTGGCATCTAAATCTGTGATCCTTTCCCCATTTGAGAGTACTGGGTCTAATATTACTCCCTCCCGAGTGGGTTCCAACACTAGATGCCTAAGGCATGTCCCCTGTAGGGCATCGAGATTGACCCTGTTCTTGGATGCGGCTGTAGTGCATGTCGTCCAGTTAACATCTGGCATATTCAGGTCCCCCATCAACAATATCTCCCTTTTTTCAGCCATTTTGAGAATGTCTTCTATCATTTTCTTGTCCATTTCCTCCCAGTGAGACGGGTGGTCTGTATAGAACCCCTGTGCGGATTGTGATGCCATTCCCTGTCTCCAAGGTGACCCACACTGCCTCTTGCCCCCCTTTACCTTTCAGTTCTGTAGCTTTGATCCCTTCCCTTATGTAGCGAGCTACTCCACCTCCTCTTTTACTCTCACAATATGAGGCTAGAAGTGGAGGAGACTCAGGGGAAATGTGAGGAAGTATTTTTCACAGAAAGGGTGGTAGATGCATGTAATAGCCTCCCAGTAGAGGTCGTACTGGCTAAAACGATTGGTGAGTTCAAGAATGCATGGGATAGACAGAAAGCAACCCTACTGGTAGGAAAGAGAGGTTAAGCTGCTGATCATTTAGGATCAGGAGTTAATTAGGTAGGGAAATGGGCAGACTAGGTGGGCCAGGTGGGCCTTATCTGCCATCAAAATCTATGTTTCTATGTTTCCCCATTGTGGTCACTCTGGAAGTATGGGGCAGAAAGCTGCAGAATAAAAGTGCATTTTTTTGGTCTGACAACATGGGGGTAGTGCAGGTGATAAGAAAAAATTATTCACCTTAGTAAAGTTGTTTCTTCAAATGGAGTCTTGCTATATTATGACATTTGCAGTGAGTCCCAACTTTCGAACTGCTCCTGAGGTGAAAGAGTTAACTTTCCATGCCAGGCATGGAACGCTGAGCTCGAGCTCGGTTGAAACTCTGT
Organism: Neoceratodus forsteri; assembly: GCA_016271365.2. NCBI lineage: Eukaryota > Metazoa > Chordata > Ceratodontiformes > Ceratodontidae > Neoceratodus > Neoceratodus forsteri. Next base: position 72,480,459 of record CM057458.1, on the reverse strand, counting down.
CTGTTGTTCTTCAAACTCAAACCGTCAGATCTTTTCGAACTAAACTCACTGAGGTCCTGTGTGGAAGCTGTAAACCTACACTAGCCAACTGGCTACTAAACATAAGAACACATTCTTTGGTCCCAAAATAAAGACTCAAGTCAGGAGACCCAAAAAATGAAAACACAACACCAAGTCACCCCAAAAAAGGAGGGGTGAAAACAGCAAGGTGGGCATCTACTAAGTGCCAACACTGCACTGCCCACCCACATCCCAAAAATGGAGGTTCTGAGAGGAGGCAGGGGGGGTCATAATATACCAAGACTCCATTAGAAGAAACAACGTTACTAAGGTGAGTAATTTTCTTCAAACAACATGAAGTCTTGCTATATTATGACATATGCAGACTACACAGCAGTACCTCCATGGAGGAGGGACAGAACCTACTTAGGAAATAGGCTCTGAAGCACAGCTGTGCAAACCGAGCATCACTCCTAGCCTGGATGTCCAGGGAGTAATGCTTGGTAAAGTGTGAACTGTTTTCCAGGTAGCTGCTTGACATATCTCTAGAATAGGGATGTCCCTGCAGCAGTCAGGGAAACGCTGTACCTCTGGTAGAGTGAGCCTCAGGCCTGAGGGAGGAACCTTACCCAGCTTTTCATAACAGAATTGGATACAAGAGACAATCCAGCTGGCAATGGATCTTTTAGTGGCAGGTTTCCCTTTACCAACCTCACCATAAGTGAGGAACAGTTGGAGGGAGTCAAACCTGTGTCCCTTGGTATGCTCTATGTAGTAACTAAGGGTTCTCTTCACATCTAAGCTGTGCAGCCTCCTCTCGCCAGAGGAGGAATGGTCAGTGAAGTACACTGGAAGAGAATAGATTGATTAAGGTGGAAATCTGAAACCACCTTAGGCAAGAACTTCCTGTTAGTCCTGAGGACCACCTTATCTCTATGAAAGGAGATAAAATCAGGCTCCACTGACAAAGCTTGTAATTCACTTATGCATCTGGCAGAAGTGATGGCTACCAGAAACACAGTTTTCCAAGTCAAGTACTTAAGCTCTGCTGAAGACAAAGGCTCAAAGGGGGGTTGCAATAGCTGAGCAATGCAAACATTAAGATCTCAGGCAGGGGCAGGGTCCCTGAATGGAGGGTTGGTGTGAAGCAATCCCTTGAAAAACTTGGAGAATACAGGATGAGCTGAAAGAGAAGAGGGCTTACCTGTGAAATAAAAGCAGACACAGCTGCCAGATGCACTTTAGGGTAGCTGGTCTCAGCTAAGGTATTTAAGTGGACCATATAATCCAGGACTGTGGGCAAATCAGCAGATTCTGAGGAAATATGCTTTCCAGAGCACCATATGGAAAACCTCTTCCATTTAGAATTATAAGTAGCCCTGGTGGAAGGTTTCCTAGAAGCCTTCAGGATATCCATTACACCTTGGGAGAGGTGTAGATCAGCAAACTCTAACTCTCCAAGAGCCAGGCCTTGAGACTGAGAGATTTGAGGTTTGGGTACCAAACCCTCCCCTGAGCACAGGTTAACAGGTCGTGATTCCTGGGAAGACACAGGGGAAGATGGACTGCTAAGGACAGTAGGAGTGGATACCAGGGTTGTCTGGCCCAATCTGGAGCAATCAGGATCATCTTGCAGGGCTGAGATCTGATTTTGACTAGCACTTTGAACAGGAGAGGGAAGGGGGGGAAGCATAGAGAAACTTCCCTTCCCAATTGAGAACTAAGGCATCCAGAGGGACTGAACCCAACACTGGGGGCCTGCAGTAAAAAAGGGGAAGTTGGTGATTGTCTGGGGCTGCAAAAAGATCTATCTGTGGGGTGCCTCATCTGGCAAATATCACCTCCAAGACCAGGGGGTCCAGTGACCATTCGTGATGGCCCTGGGAAATCCTGCTGAGAGCATCTGCCAGGATACTGTCCTTGCATGGGAAGTGAACTGCCGTAAGGGAAGTGTTCAGGGAGTAAGCCAGAGACCACAACTTCATTGCTTCGGTGCACAAGGCCGTAGACCGAGTACCCCCTTGCTTGTTGATGTACCACATTGTGGTGGTGTTGTCTATTCTGACCTGTACAACTTTGTTCTGAACAGACTTGGAAAAAGCTTGAAGTGCTAGAAAAACTGCACTGAGTTCCAACAGATTGATGTGGAGCAGAGATTCCTGAGGGGACCACAATCCCTGGGTAGTGAGGTCGCCCATGTGAGCTCCTCACCCCAAGAGGGATGCATCTGTAGTAAGGATTAAGGAGTGAGACTGAGTGACAAAAGGAATCCCTTGTCTCAGATTGCTCTGATCCTGCCACCACTGAAGGGCCTGGATCAGGGTTCGAGTCACTGGGATCAATTTGGTTAGAGGGTCTTTCCTTTGAGACCAAAAGGCTCTCAAATGGAACTGGATGTCCCTCATCTGAAATCTTGCTCCCTGCACTACTGCTGTAGAAGCAGCCATGTGCCCCAAAGAGCTGTAGAAAATGCCTTGCTGGTCGAGACACCTGCAGGGTGAATGAGGAGGCCAGAGAGACCAGGGTCCTTGCCCTGTCCAAAGGGAGGAAGGCTCTGGCTTTCTCTGTGTTCAGCTCTGTGCCTATGAAGGTAAGTAGCTGGACAGGCTCTAGAACTGACTTTGAAAGATTCAGAAGGAAACCTAGAGAGGTGAACAGTTGCTGAGTTATCTGTAGATGTAACTTGACTTGGTCTGGAGACTGGCCTACTATAAGCCAGTCATCCAGGTAAGGGAAGATGGCAATTTTTTGCCTTCTTAGGGAAGCAACTGCTACTGCCAGGCATTTTGTGAATACCCTTGGAGCAGAGGTGATGCCAAAGGGCATTGCTCTGAACTGGTAATGGCCTGAGGGCAGCCCGAACCTGAGGTACTTTTGATGGGAGCTTCTGATGAGAATATGGAAGTAGGAATCCTTGAGGTCCAGGGATGCTAGCCAGTCCCCTGGCCTTAGAGAGGGTAGAATAATTCCCAAAGTCACCATTTTGAATTTTGGTTTTAAAAGGTGCTTGTTTAAATATCTGAGATCCAGGATGGGCAGCCATTCTCCTGTCTTTTTTGGGGTAAGGAAGTACCTGGAGTACAACCCTTTGCCCTGGTGTAGGGGTGGAACCCTTTCCACAGCTCTGAGAGCCAGGAGGGAAGAGACCTCTGCCTCTAGGACAAGTGCCTCGGGTGGATTTGCAGGTGGAAAGGATCTGGTTCTCATCTTTGGAAAATTTTTGAAGCTAAGAACCAGTCCCTGGCTTACTACTTCCAGGACCCACTTGTCTGATGTCAGAGACTTCCAGTCCTGGACCAAGTAAGCCAGCCTGCCCCCTACAGGTGGCTGAGAATCGGCCCTGGCAACCCTATCAGGGTGCCTGTTTGGCAGGGGCTTTGGGCTGAGGGGTGGAAGCAGGCCTGCTTGCACCCCGGCTGCCTCTCCCTCTAAAGAACCCCCTCTGGGCATAAGCAAAAGAGGAGGCCTGGGCTTGGTAAAAAGGCCTATGAAAAGGCCTGCCCCTGCCCCTGAAAAGCTGCCTTTGAGGAGTGGCCTGCCTTTCCTTGGCCTGTGCACTCCTATAGGTGGTCCTATACTCATCCATTTTCTTCATGTAATTCTCTGTCTGCTCCCCAAAAAGAGAATTACCCACAACAGGAAAATCCATGGCCTTAGTCTGGATATCCTGTGACAGGCTAGTATATCTGAGCCAAGCCATTCTGCGAAGTGCCACAGATGTAGCCATGACTCTTGATGACACATCATTAGAGTCCACTGCAGCATGGAATTGCACCTTAGATGCCTCAATACCATCAGCAGCCACCTGTTCCAGCTCCTTGGCAAGTTGGCCAGGGACCTGTTTTGCTAGAGCCATAACAGTATCCCATCTGGATTTCTGATATTTAGCAACATAAGCCATATAATTTACCTGTCTGAGTCCCAATGATGTTGCCATGTACTGTTTCTTTGCCATGGCATCAATCCTCCTGGAGTCCTTGTCAGGGGGTGTGAAGCCAAGGGAATATTTGCCTTGTCACAGGCTGCAGCCTGCACTACCCCAACATGGCTGCATTGTTGTGTAAGGAACTCCGTATCAGAGCCTGACAATGTGTACCTCTTGTCCATTCTCTTATCTACAGGAGGTATAGTGTGAGGGGCTTTTAAAATTTTAAATGTCTATTTCCCAAAAGATTTATGCAAGGGAATAGACAGTCTCCTGGACTCTGGGATATCCATCATTTCCACATAGTCAGGTTCCTCTTGATCATCCACAGCTTCTTCCATAGGGAGCTGGAGGGTTTCAGCCACTTTCTTATAAAACATAAAATGAGAAGGGGACTCAGAAAGCCTAGGAGGAGACACTCCTGAAGGTCTGTCTGGGGAGATGTCCGGGTCAATGGGCACATCCAGACTTTCAAATCCACATTCACTCTCTCATACTCCTCTTCCCCCTCCTCTGGTTCATAATATTCCTCTAAATCATACTCTTGAACCGGTGAAACCGGCCGAACCGGACGCTTACCTGATGGTGCCGGTTTGGTCGGAACCAGGAAAAGCGACTGGACAATATTAATCGCTTTAGCTATCTCTTCAGCACTTGGAGAGGAAAGTTTTGGCTCCACACCAGCTGATTTCCTAGTCCTTTTTCCTGGAACCGACTCCTCAGAGTTGGATCTCCTTTTGCCCGAGGAAGTCTCGCCCTGGTCAGAGGGCACTCCCTCCGGTTCGGTTGGAACCGAACCGGGCTGGCCATCCAGTTCAGCGGACTTTTTGGCCTCCCTTTCCCTGAGCCTACCAACTAGCTGCAGGAAAATTTTTACAAATCTGGCAGTCTGCATTGAGGTGGTCAAACCCCAGACAATAAATACAGGTGGTGTGGGGGTCAGCCTTGGCAAAGACTTCCCCACAGACACTGTAGTGTTGAAACCCAGTGGGCCCGGTTTTTCTTTTGGGTTTCTCAGACATAGTGCCAGTCCTAACCAAACTTACCCGTTTATGGCAATCCGCCAGGTAAGACCCTCTTATCAGTTCCCAACCATGTCACAGGTCGTGGAAAAAAACGTAATAAAATCTGTTTTTTTTAGAACTGATAAGAACCGGTAACCACACTCTAAATGACAGATTAATATATTTTAAACAACCTGATCGGTTCAAACCGAACCGATAAACCGTTTACAAGTTCCACACAGAATAGAAATTAATGTAAAACCTATCTAGTACTCACAAATACCACAGACAGAGTCTGAACCAACCGGTTGCGGTTTAAATTCAGTCGAAAACCAGAAAAACAATACTTTAACCGACAAAATGAACCGAGCAGAAGGAGAAATCTCCGGAACGACTGTTCAGTGAGGTGGAGTAAAGAATCTGATGGTTTGAGTTTGAAGAACAACAGAGTTTCAACTGAGCTCGAGCTCAGCGTTCCATGCCTGGCATGGAAAGTTAACTCTTTCACCTCCGGAGCAGTTCGAAGGTTGGGACTCACTGCATATGTCATAATATAGCAAGACTTCATGTTGTTTGAAACAGTTCACGAACTGTGGAAGGGTATGTAGTTTGCTGCAGATGTTTGTACTGCTTTGCCTGCAGTTCAGTATATTTTTAAGGCCAGGCATGTTCCAGAAGTGGGTAACCAGATTGCTGATTCGCTTTCTTGTTTTCAGTGGAGCAGACTCAGGATGCTGGCGCTCGAGGCCAAGGAGGATCTGCTGACCCTCCTCACCTGGCTGTGGGACGACAGCTGGCTGGGGTCTGGCAGGTAACATCAAGGTCGGTGGCTCTCGGGACTTGCAGCAGATACAGCTGCAGGATCACCCAGTTCATGGATTTCTGCAGGGTACAAGGGATAGAGGATCCCTGGTTGGGGTCTGTGGGTAATATCCTGGGGGTTTTATGGGCGCTGATGGATAAGGGTGTGTTGCGGTCCATGACAGGGATGATGCTGGTGGAGATTGAATCCTTTGACAAACTGCTGGGGTGGGGTGATGTGGCCCATCATTTTGCTGTCAAGAAATTTATGGAGGGCTGGGCCCAGCAGGCCCTGCCTGCTGGGGATGCATGGAGGTCCATTTCGCTCCAAGGGCTGGCGGCATTAGTACACGACTTGGACAGCTGCAGTAGCAGTGTGTATGAGGGTAAGATTTTCCATGCAGAATTCTGCTTGGCCTTTTTCAAGGGCCTTCAGAATCAGCAAATTAGTGGCCGCCAGCAAGATGGACCAGGCAGTTGTCTCAGGAGGGAGAACTTGAAATTGCAAGATGGCAAGATGATCATACGGCTTCATAAGTCAAAGACAGACCAATGGGGCAGGGGACTCAACTCATCCTCAGGAACCTGGCACAAGCAGAAGTCTGCCCCATTCAGACAGTGTTAGACTTCCTTGCCACCTGTCTGTCTGGGGATGGGCAGCTACTGCCAATAGAGTGCTGCTATCTCAGTATCAGTTCAGCAGGGTGATGAGGATTGGGCTGCATGCTTGTGGTCTCGACTCAGGGAAGCTCAGGATGCATTTATTCAAGATTGGGGCTGCCAGCACGTCCACCAGCATGGGCTTGGCTGAAGGGGACATTAAAAGGATCAGGAGATGATGGTCCAGCAGGTTTAGGGAGTACATCAGGCCACTTCAAGTGCAAAATTAGCCTTATCTTCTCTTCCTCTCCTCATATGCTCTTAGGGTCTAAGTGCTGGATGTGGGTGTGGATAGTGGGATCCTCCTACTTTTATTTGGGCCCAGAAGAGGGTAGAAGTGAAGCCATATGCGATGAACCTGGGGTTACCCAAGGAGGAGGCCACTGTCCAGTGGTTTGGGGTGCAGAGCATGAGATGGGGACAATTCTTGCCCTGCATCCACCTACAGAAAAAGAGATTTGGCACCTCAGACACACTAGTTGTGCATTTTTGGGGGAGGGGTTACAACATGGGAGAGCAGGACATGCTGGAGCTCATCCTGTGGATCATGTGGGACTGGGTGGCTGTGTGGGCTCTGCTGCCCAGGTGCTGGCTGGCGGTTGGACATGCTGCCATGCCTGGTTTGTTACCATGCCTGGGAGCCCAAGGCCATTGACCAGGTGAATGTTAAACTGAATAAGCACATGCGCAAGTCTGTTGGCTGGACAGGCAGTGAAACTATTGCCCATGAGGAGATGGTGACATTGTGTCTGGGTCTCTTCCATACTGATGGGGTGCACCTATCAGATATATGGTCAGACATGTTTAACTTATCAATTCAAAATGCACTGGAAAATATAAGTGGATATCCAGTGATGACAGTGACTGAAAACGAGCAACTCTAAAAACAGCAACTCATTTTCAGCGCTATCATGTTAGGCTACCTTGTAATGGTAGCGACGGACAGCAACCGGTAGGGGAGGGATAGGAAAGAGGGTTGTGAGAGGAGAGTGTGCTTGCTGCAGCCAAGCCAGATGTGTGGTGTGGTGGTGAGGGTGGTTGGCTCCAGTGCAGTGGGCACTGGGTTCAAGGCTGGACTGGGGAGAGACTTTTGCCGCTCCTTGCAGCTTTTTTTGCATGCATTCCTGAGTGTTGCCTACCCTGACATGCACCCCCTGGGTTGGTAATCCAAATCAGGGGGGTTACAGGGGACAAAGCCCCCCCCTGCATAAATACTATGGGCCCTGATTCCAAGACAAGTTACGCCTGGTGCAGGGTGATTTACGCCAAACCCCATGGTGCAAATCGCACCTTATGTAAGGCATAACACAAGTTGCAATTCAAGAAGGTGCCTTGCACCATGCCGTATGTGGATTGTGCCAAAGATGTTACATCAACGCCACGCCCACAACCCACATGTGGCATGGTGCAGGAGCATGCAGCACCTGCACCCTATTCCAGAAGGGCAGCTGCTGTAACCCACTTACACCATTCCAGAACAGGTACTGACGTAGCGGGGTTAGACCAGCTAGGAGGTGGTCTAAGGGGCATTCATCCTGGCACAGCAAAGGATGCCCACCACAGCACTGCAGAAATGACATGGATGTGCTCCCCGTGCCCCCCTGCTCTGACATGCCCCCACCCCACTGAACATCAGGGACCACGGGGTCCGTTTTCGGCACTGCCCCCCAAGTGCAGGTGCCAACTGGTCTGCGCCCCCAATGCCCTCTGGTGCTTGCCATTGCATTTTGTGGTGGGGGGCTCCAGGGGGGCAGTAGCTTGCATGCCATGACTTGCGGCACGCAGGTCTGGTGCGCCATTCCATTGTCACTAGCCTGCGACTGCTGCAAGTCACATGTGAAGGTGCTGGGGACCCTGCTTGTCCTGGAATATGGTGCAGGGTCCTCGGCATAACACATATGCCCGCGAGCTGTGCCATGCATTTTGGAATCAGGCCCTGTGTGTTTGCTGGATGTGCATTCACTGGCATGTGTATCTCGCTGATTTGCTTTTCGGCAGTATACACTCACCATAACAGCGATCACTGTTTTGCGATCGCTATAATGACATGGAACCATCTGGGTAAGTACCACTGTCCTTGAAAAGTCGTAGCAGATTTGTGGTGGTGGAAGGGAGCAGAGGCAAGGTTTTGCTGTGCTCCCCCTGTGTTGGGTAGGGGTGCCTTGGGGAGGCCTGTTAAGAGAGATAACTTATTTTCCCTGCTAGTCTGAAGCTGTGTGGTGGAGGGCTGGAGAGGCAGGAGTAGAGTGGGTGGGTTCTCCACCCTGTCAGGGGCAGACAGGGTGAGGAGTGATTGGAGGATGCTCATCCACCTCTTCGCAGTAGGTTGAGGTGGAAGGGGCCCTCCGGGAGTCCAGGACACGTGCCAGGGAAGGGAATGGCATCTGGGGCTGGGATCCGAGGCTTCCCTTAGAATGATATCTGTGTAGGATTGATTATGGTTTCTATAAAAATTTACTTGGAAAGTGTAAATAAAATGTAAGTACTAATGATTACAATGCCATGCCTGTAATGTTGAATTTCAAGTTTAAGTAAAGTTGAGCTGCAGCCTTTGAACCTAAACAGACTGTGTGTGTGTGTGTGTGTGTGTTCTTCCAAAAAGGGCAGGATCACAGGCAAGAGCAATGGAGACCTCCGTGACCAAGGGATCCTCCCAAGCTAAGGCAGAGAAGGAATTGGCAGGGGTCTACGGCCACCACCTCCTGCCCTGATGGAAGCCCTCCCTCTTGTAAAGCGTGCAAAACTGTCAGCGCCAGACTGGTGGGTAACACGCCATGGGAGGGAGTCTGGAGCCACGCTAGATTGGTTGGGATGTGGGCAGTTGGTACTGGGGATTGGCAGGGCAGGCTGGAGTGTGATTCTTGGAGGAAGGCCTAGGAGGGTTAAAAGGACCCCATGTAGCTGCGCTTCGGCCTCACTGGCTGCTCTTTCCACTTGTCTTGCTGCACTACTGGAAACTCATTTTTCCTACCCACCCCTCTTTGGGACCTCGGTGCCATGGCTAGTCTCGCAGGTATTCATTTATTTAGTTTTTGTGGACTGGATAAGTGCACTAGACAAATTCTGCCTATTTTCAGGCACAACCCAGGGAAGGGGGATACAGATGAATGCCAACTGACTTTGAACCAGAGTAAGCTGTTGATGGTATTTTTAGTGAGTGGGGGGAAATTTGACAAGGGCACCAGGGAAATTCTCCTACTCGCCTGCAGGGGAGTCTTTGTCATCCTGGTCACAAACCAAGATGGCTGCCTTAGAAGTGGAAGGGATGGATGTCCTGAAGGCAAGGGAGTCAGCCTCGTCCCTTGGCCTTGGAAAACAAGAGGCTGGTTTGAAAAATCTAAAGAACACAGGAAAAACAGAAGATGAATATGGTGAAGAAGTTTTTGTGTCTGTGGAAGACCTCACCATTTTAGGAAAGGATGATGATTTAAACACAACAAACCTGAAAGAACAAGAACTGGATTTGCAAAGTAAGATGCTTTTGGAGTTGGAAGAGGAGGAAAAATGACATGTGGAGCACAAGGCTATCCTCCAAGCTGAACTTTTGTGAGTGCAAACTGTGGAGGGCCAGTCTGTGAACGGGCGTGGTCGAGTTGACATACAGAGCAGTGATGCAGCATGTTCAAAGGAGACCGAGACAGTGATACTGGCAAAATGGCCTAAGGTAACCCCTTTATCTCCTATATGCACTGATACAGTTTTTAACAGCAGTGCTGGCAGTGTTAACATAGAGGATGTGAGCCCAGAGCTGCTGTTAGCTGATAATGAAAGTGCAGGGGAAAATAAAACAAGCATTTGTCAATGCCGAATGTTGCTTGCTTGTATGTGCTGTTTAGGTATTTGGAAGTGGCAGTTTCATGCCTTCCTCCCAAGACATCCACTGTGTCTTTCCATTCAGTATTCACAGAAGAGTGGGAGGGGCAAGGGCCACAGCAGTACAGCAGTTGCCAAGGGGGTGAAGAGGTGGACAATAGTCCATTCAAAGGCAAAAGAGTCCTGCAGGAGCTCACTAAATTGAAGGTAGACAAAGCGATGGAACCAGATGGTATACGCCCAAGGATATTAACAGAACTGTGAAGGGAGATAGCAGTACCTCTGGCAGCCATGTTCACTGAGTCATTCAACATGAGTGAATTGGAGGAGGGCACATGTGGTCCCTCTACACAAGTCCGGCAGCAAGGAGGAGGCAGGGAACAATAGGCCATTCAGCCTCACCTCAGTAGTGGGGAAGATCATGGAGACATTGCTTAAAGAAAGGATAGTGGGGCATCTAGATGCCATCGGAACCAGAACCATAGATAACATGGATTCACAGTAGGGACATCATGTCAGATAAATCTGGTTGATTTATTTGACTGGGTGACGAAGTGAATCAGGTTGGGGCAGTGGAAAACACTTACCTTGATTTCAGCAAAGCCTTTGACACCATCCCATATAGAAGGCTGATAAACTAGCTGGGTAGGCTGGACATGGGGGAAAGGGTGGTAAACTGGGTTAGAAACTGGCTAACAGACAGGAGGCAGAGAGTGGTGGTAAATGGTATGCAGTCTAGGGAGAGGGGGCGACCAGTGGGGTGCTGCAGGGATCGGTCCTGGGGCCAGTTCTGTTCAATGTCTTCATTAGTAATATTGCAGAACATCTGAAGGGAATTTTTTCACCAAATTTTCAACATAGCCATTTTAAAACCTCTGCTCATGAACAGTGTCACTGTGATTTTCTTAATTGTCCCGTACATTGATTTACGCACACCGACTCGCCATTATGTAAGCTACATGAAACAACATTTTAAGGTGAGATGAAAAACCAACCAGCTGTACTACTCATAAGAAGGTGTGGTAAAATGGCAATGTTGAAAATCTGGAATGAAAATATTAAAAATTCGCGAACTTACGAGTGTGCGTAGGAACTGTACAACGCACACTCGTAAAACAGTCATTTTTTGGAATTTTTTCACCACATTTTCAACATAGTCATTTTAAGACCTTTGCACATGAACAGTGTCACTGTGATTTTCTTAATTTATCCCGTACATTGATTTCGCACACCGACTGTGCCATTGTGCGCTACATGGACGGAAACACGTTTTGGGTGAGATGTGAAAAATGACAGCTGTACTGTTTATAAGAAGGTGTGGCAAAATGGCAATGTTGGAAATCTGGAAGAAAATATTAGAAAATGAACTTACAAGCGTGCACATAGGAACTGTACAACTTGCACGCTCAGTAAAACAGTCATTTTTGGAATTTTTCACCAAATTTTCAACATAGCCATTTTAACACCTGAGCTCATGAACAGTGTCACTGTGATTTTCTTAATTTGTCCGTACATTGATCTAAGACATCGACTCATGCCATTGTGTGCTACATGGGCAGAAACACGTTTTGGGTGAGATGAAAAATGGCAGCTGTACTACTCATAAGAAGGTGTGATAAAATGGCAATGTTGGAAATCTGGGTGAAAATATTGAAAATTCACGACCTTACGAGCATCGTGGGAACTGCTAACATGACGCTCATAAAACAGTCATTTTAGAATTTTTTCACCAAATTTTCAACATAACCATTTAAGACCTCTGCTCATGAACAGTGTCACTGTGATTTTCTTAATTTGTCCCATACATTGATTTACTACACCGACTACGCCATTAGTAGCTACATGTGACGGAAACACATTTTGGGTGAGATGTGAAAAATGACAGCTGTACTACTCATAAGAAGGTGTGGTAAAATGGCAATGTTGAAAATCTGGAGTGAAAATATTGAAATTTCGCGAACTTACGAGCCTGCGTAGGAACTGCGCAATGCACGCTCGTAAAACAGTCATCTTTTGGAATTTTGGCACCAAATTTTCAACATGGAGTTTTTGGGACCCCTTCTCATGAATGATGTCACTGTCATGGCATTATTCAGGCCCAAAGGGTGATTTTGCACAGTGACTGAGTGGCCCGAATAACGCCATGACAGTGACATCATTCATGAGAAGGGGTCCCAAAAACCCCACGTTGAAAATTTGGTGCAAAAATTCCCAAAAATGCCTGAGATATGCAACAAAGTTGAAACCCCCTATCTAGCCCATTATACAGCTTACCAGCATTTCCTCAGTTCGCGGTCGGCTTTGAAGAGTGCAGACATGTTCCCGGTCCACGAATCGTCGCGCGGAGTCTGGAGGTAAGTATGGGGTGAGGGTGTAGGGAGGCTGGGTGCGCAGTGGGTGAGTGCGGGTGTGGGAGGGGTTGGGAGCGCGCGAGGACCGCTTTTGTTTTACAGTTTAAAAAAAAGACGCTGGAGTATCGCTTACCACGCTGGGGTGGGCTCCCAGCATGGCACAAGGAGGGGGCGTTCAGCTGATGGGGGATTGGGCACCCCTGTCAGCCAAGGATCGCTTGCCACGCTGGGGTGGGCTCCCAGCATGGCACTTAATACTGGGGGGCGCAGCTCAGCTGACGGGATTGGGCACCCGTCGGCTATACAGTGCGTACTCGGAGGCGGGCGTGCTGCGCCTGCGGGTGTCTGTGGGGGGAGCTGCGGCGTGAGCAGCCGATATCTTATCGGTGCTCACTGAAGCATAGCTCCCCCTTTCAACTGTATGCCACTGCATTTTGGAGCGTGTCATAGACAGCTCCAAAATGCATTGGCTTACAGGCGCTGCGCCTGCCAACACACTGACTGAATTGGAGGAGGAGGTGACACACCTCCGAAATCTCCGATGATGGCACTATGTTTCTTGCACATGCGTGCAAGCAACATAAAAAGTGTTGAGGTCTGGCATTGATCCTGTCACTACAAACAAGGAGAAACTGGAGCTGGATAAGCTGTGCGAGGGTGCAGGCAGTTACTATGTGAAATGTAAAATTCTGAAGGAAACAGGGTTAATATATCGAGAACGAGTGGGGCAGGAGGAAAAATGTACCAATCCAACAATTTATCACAGCAAGCAAACTCCACAGGATATGGCTACGAGTTTTTCCTTTCCTGCAAGACTGCAAGGGCAGTCAAAATCTGCAGTGGAAGAAAATAAAAGTAAAAGGGCGGCTTTAACACTGTAAAATACAAACTTAGACTTGGGTGAGACACCTGATTTAGATCTACTGCCAAAGGAACCCACAACTGATAGAAAGGAGGTGCCCCCCCAAGTCTGCTGCCATTAAGCAGGCTCTAGCAATACAGCCCATTTCCCTGGATCTGTTTCTTGCATGGTCACCTGAGAAAGCACTAATAGAGGCTGGATGGACTAAAACTTCAAGTGGACAATGGTTGCTGGATCCAGACTGGAAAGATCCCTCGTTTGCGGCAAGTCCTGAATGGTAGCCCTTGGAGCAAGGGAAACACCAAAACAGTGATTGTGAGATACATATTGGAAAAATTCTAGATGGAGAGTCAGGAACAGGAGTTTCAGTAAACAAAAATGAGGGTCATACTGCAATAGCCCCTGTGAATGAAGAATCCCCTGGGCCTTGTGGAGATTGAAGGGCAGACATGGAGGTTCATTGTGAAGGAGTGGAGGGTGGAGGAAAAAAGATTGAGATTGAGCCCCCCCCACCCTTTGCTGTCTGAACTGTTTTCTAAGGCCAAGAAGGAGGCAGCACTGAGGTGCAATGCTGTTCGAATAAGGTACAAAGGCGGAATGGAGTTTCGCCCAGATAGGCAATATGTGGGGAAAAACCTCCTTAAAGACTCTCTCCATTTTCCCCGCAGGAAGTTTTTGCATTTATCAACATTTCTGGAGAGGACAATTATGACATTTGTAACCCCCCTGCAAATGGGGGTTCTCAGAAGTCTTCCAGGAGCTTGCTTGAATGCTCCAAGTCTGGAGGTGTTCAGCGTTGAAGCCGCTTGAGTGTGAGTACTTTTAGAGCCTCTGGTACTGTCTCTTTAAGAGCTGCCTGCTTGTGACCATAATTAATTGAGGAGGGGGGACTGTGTGTTATAATGCCCGAATCCCGCCAAGGCTGCTGCCAATGGCTACGTTTTTGCAGTCACTAAGAGTGCAAAGGGAGCCCATCTGAAAGCTGTAACTGTTTGCCTGCAATCATTTAGCAGCATTTGTGAGATTGCAGTTTATCTAACCTGTTTTATTGCAGCTGGGACTCTGTGTGTGTTTTCCCTCTATGTTGGAACTGAACTGCCGAACTGGACCAATCAGCGTGGGGGACCTTTAAAATGGAGCTTGCTGCTGGCAGATCAGAACTTGGACTCTTAAATTGAGCCAGCCACAGTGGGACTGTATGGCAGATGTCTCTGGGAATTGTAGTTTGGACTTCGGCGCCTTTTGGCACCAACAGGGGGAGTCTGATTGTGAGTGGCAGCCAAACCAGCCAACTGAACTGGGAGAAACGCAAAGGAAATGCCGGGCTCTGTCTACTGGAAAGATCAGATGAGTTGAGATCAGTTTGGGCAGTGAAGAAACAAGGAGCTGTGTGCTTCTTTTGTGTGTAGTTTTAGCACAGGAATCACGTGTAAGGCCCTAAGTTTCGGTCTGCAACTTGTGCAAGTGCCTGTTCAGACTGAATCTGACCTGTGACGAGAATCAAGGAGATCTAAAGAGTAGAAACCAGGCTCACCCTGTAGAAGACTGGAGAACTTGCTGAATCGCGCTCAGTCTGCCAGGAACTGAATCTGCTGTGTGTTCTCCCGGATATTGTGCAGTAATTGCAGTCAGGATAGAGAAGCAGCCTGCCTGGTATAGTACTTTCCTTTTACATATAAATGTGTGTAGTCCTTGTGGGGAACCGCCTTTCAAATCCCCTGTACAGTGAATTGAGTGCATGAAGCTGGAAGTAAACCCCAGCTTAATCCAGACTACATCCATTTGCTCTAAACTGCAGTGGGGTCCAGTCACAAGGACCTTGTCCACATGGTCTGCTCCTCCTCCTGGCAATCCAGGGCAATCTGCCTTCCATCTAGTTCCCAGCATTACTTTATTCTGATTTTATATTGTATGTATTTGAAAATGTGTTTGTATTTGATTTTATATTGAATGTATTTGAATATGTTTTTATGTTTGTATTTGCTGTGCAGCGCCTTGAGACTTTGAAAGGCGCTCAACTAAATAAATTTTATTATTATTATTATTATTATTGAGTTTATGAGTACAAAGCAGGGTAGCTCCCTGCCATCTGTTTATCGAATTGCAAGTGTGTCATCTAATTGTTGTTCTTTTTTTTTTTTAGTTCTTCACAAACTGAGCCAACCGGCTCCGGATTACAATTTAGGTATTGTGCCAGTGTTTTTCCATCACAGGGCCCCAACCAGCTGCACCGATCCTGGCTAGCCCCCCCCCCATCCTGAGTACCCAGTGAAAGTGACAATTTGGGACTCTGAATATGCGCACAGTACTGTGATTAATGTGTTTAACCTAACATGATTTCCCCCTGTCCTTGTTACAGCTCCTTAAATAAATCAGATCTGTTTGTTTCAGCAAAGTTACACCGACTGAGGTATTCGTTTATGTTAAAGTATTGTACTGTGGTTTTTGCACTGTGTCATCTTGTTTTACAGGGGTTCCCCAGAGTCCAGTCGACAGAGCCAGTCCTGGGGGTAAGTGTACATTGTGAAGATATTCCTGATGCATTGTGTGGGTCACTAGTGGGAAGAAAGGGGAGTTACAGTGTCCCAGAGGGCTGTTACCAAGCTAGTTTAACTATTGCAAACCCTGACCTCTGGGTGGAGGCACTCGCCATTGGACCTAGGACTCTCAACCTGTCAGTAGTCAGCCAGGCAGGGGTAGTAGCCCTTGGGATATCGCCACCTGGGGGTTACACATTAGTTTTCGTTCTGCTTATTTGTTGGATATGTTTTGGCAACGTTACAATCAGCTTCAGTTTTCCCCTCTGTGGTCTCCTTTTCTAGTAATTCCCTTAATGAAACCATTATTAAGTATGTCAAAATCATGTTTCGAAATGAAGGTGTGCATGTTGAAGACATCACATATTGGTTGTCATAAAAGTGTGATGTTTTGAGTGAACCTGAAGCTTTATTAGATTCCGAACAATTTTGAACAGGGGGATGGAAGTATAAAGTTAAACTACGACAGGTAGAAAATGAAATTGAGCACGTCCCAAACTCTTTTCTTTTAGGCAGGGATAGAGACGTGTGTTTCTATTCTGGACAGCCACACGCCTGCTATAAATGTGGGGCCCAAACCCATTTGTCTAGTACCCGTGATACCCCTAGGTGTGATAAGTGTGGGGAGGTGGGGCACAATAGAATCCAATGTCACACTAGAACAAAATGTGATCTTTGTGAGGAACCATCACATACCTTTACAAAGTGCCCTTGGGCTGCCAAGAACAAGGCCTGTGTCATAAGCACTGACCTTTTGATAAAAAAGGCACAAGAGTCTACAGACCCCCCCCCCCAAAAAAAACCACAAGAAGAAGCAAAGGTAGACACTGAGTGTCAGCAGGTTTCCCCACTGGTGGTTGTGGGTAACAAGGAAATGGTGGAAGATGAAGGCAAGCACGAATCAACAGATTTGGTAGTACCTTGAGAGATCCATTGGATTGGTTTGTTACCTGTTTATTACTCAGATGAGAAATTTGTAGATCATGGGGTAAATCAGGTAAACAGCACCCCTTTGTCCCCTCGAAGGGTGACAAGGAACTCAAAATTATTGTTGTCTCAAATGAAGAACATAGAGGTAGAAGTATCAAACCCCTTTACCCCATTATTGCAGGAAGCTGATGAATCTGACATGGAAGTGTCGGGGTCCCTACCCTCCCAAAGTGGGGAGAAGGGGGACCCTGAGTTTGTGGAATATAAATGGAAGAAAAAGAAAAAAGGAAGAAAGGGCCTTAGTAATCGACAAACTTTGACATGTTGATGAATGTTGAATCATGTAATTGTCATAGCCTTTTACATTATCGGAAAAGACATGCTTTTTTTCAGTATGTAGTTCAAAAAGGCCTTGCCATGTGTTTTTTTCAGGAAACCTGGATGTGCATGACTGAACAAATGAAAACCTTCGAATCAGAATGGCAATGGGGACCATCCTTTTGGTCTTTTGGGGGTGATGAGGTGGATGGGTTGGGTATCGTTTTCAGCACATATACATTTAAACTAACAAAATTAATTGATTTAATCCCAGGGAGATGTTTGATTCTCGATGGTTTATGGGATAATGTACCGTGTAGATTTATTAACGTGTATGGACTACAATCAAAGGCGGAGAGGGTAGATATGATAAACCAACTACAGCCCTTCCTCCATACCTTATCTTTTGTTATATTAGGGGGTGATTTTAATTGTGGGTCACCGAAGCAAAGTATTTCAAATAGGAAAAAAGCTATTGTGACTCGAATGCACTACAAAAGTGCATACAACCAGTGGAGCTGGTGGTATGTGCGAACTACTGAGCACAGGGTCCAAGGTACACTTTTAAAAAGGGGATATTAACCTCTACGATAGATCATTTTTTTTGTTTCAAAAAATTTCCCAAGCCCTAAACTTTTTGTGTGGGTTTCGGAATTCTCTGATCATCTTTTTCTTAAGATTTCTTTTGAAAAGCAGCTGGGAAATATTAGGAAAACAAAAAGATGGAGATTGAATACTGCCTCATTGTTAGAAACAAGGGTACAAGTGGGTCTGGAGTCCCTTTTATGGGTGAGGTCTTCTGTTAGTGATTTAGATGAAGATTTAGGTGAGCGGTGGACTGACACAAAGCAAGAGACAATAAAATGGCTCAAACAGTTTGGTAAAATAAACGAAAGGAAAGGAATATGTTTTTTCAGTATTTAAAACTACGGGCTCAGCTCCAGTATTTATATACTTTATAGTCTACCTCGAGAGTGAACTGTGAAAGTCAAATTGACCATATAGAAACTGAGATGAAGTATTTTCAGTTTGATAGGGCAAAAACATTAAGGGCTGAACCTGAATATGGCACGCAGAAAACACTGGTGGAAGACCCTTCTGAGGCGTTTAAACTTAGGAAGCAGAAAATGGATTTTCACACTTTAAAAGATGAGAGAGGAAATTTGGCATCAGATGAAAGGAAAATTCATGGTTTAATACGAAACCAGTTTTCCTCATATAAAATTATATCAAAGCCTGCTGAACAGACAATATCAGATTTTTTGAAAGATCTACTGATGGAAACGTATACAGGAGAAATGGAGGCCTTGGATGTACCTTTCACGGTGGAGGAAATAGAGTATGTGATTTCACATTTAAAACTGGGAACATCACCAGGACCGGATGGATTGTCATATGAATTATACAAACTGTTTCCCAAGATATTTGCAGTATGTCTGAGAGAGGTTTGGGGGGAGATTTTTAGGACAAGAAAGGGTTCCTGAGGGTTTTACTGCAGGGTTGATACTATGTTTCTTTAAAACAGGAGATGAGCATGATATAGAAAATTGGAGACCTATTTCAATCCTAAATTCAGATTTTAAAATTTTGTCCCAGGTTTTGCAACTTAGATTGAGACAGGCAGCAGGTAAATTAATCTACCCTGCACGATATTGTGACCTGCCCGATGGGAAAATCCAACAGGCGCTAATGCTGACAAGATACGTGGTAGCTTTCCACGAAGGAAAAAAAGGGAGAAGCTGCCTCCAGTCCCTTGATCAAAATAAGGCGTATGATCAGGTGAACCAAAAATTTTTATTCCAAGTTCTATCACACTATGGCATCTCATGTACTTCTATTAATAAACTTAAATTATTATATTCATAAGCTATTGGGTATCCCATTATACAGTAAATGGGATTTCATCCACAGGGATTGTTATGAAAACTGGGGTAATCCAGGCCTGAATGAACATGAGCTGGCTAAGGTTGAACCCTGAAAAAGCTGAGGTGTTGGTTGTGAACCCGGGCTGTCGCGAGGCGGGTGTGTTGGCAGGCTCACCTTCGGGCTTGTGGCTCGGAGGTGTCCAGCTAGCTACCTCAGACCGGGTACGGAAACTGGATGTTATGTTTGATAACTGTCTGACTTTGAAATCACAGGTGTCAGGAGTTGTTAAAACCTCTTTTTACCATCTTAGAAATATCGCCTGGGTGAAATATCTGGTTCCTCCCCATGATCTTCCAATGGCGGTTCACGCCTTCGTTACCTCCCGCCTTGACTACTGCAATGCCCTTTACCTAGGGCTGTCGGGGGTTGATATCTGCTGCTTGCAGCTGGTGCAGAACACGGCTGCCAGGCTGTTGACTGGTGATTCAAGAGCCAGCCATATAACGCCTGTGCTCCGCGATCTGCACTGGCTCCCGATTAAGTGGTGGATCACCTTTAAGGTTGCTTTGCTAACCTGTAAGGATCTACACGACCAGGGACCGAGCTACCTGAAAGATCTTCATCCATACTGTCCCTCCCGTCCTCTCTGATTCACCGATGAGGGATTGCTAGAGGTTCCCAGGGTACGTTTGCAGACATCGGGAGCAAGGGCATTCAGCTTTGCTGCTCTGTCCCTGTGGAACTCTCTACCTCATCGAGTATGAGATTGCCTAACCATCCAGAGTTCTAAAACTGCATTAAAAACCTATATTTTTGACCTGGCTTTTGGTAATTGAAGTGTTTATTTTTATGTGGTTTAATATCGTTTATTGGAATTTATATAATATACGTAATTTTACTCTGTTGTATTTTATTGTACAAGCGCCTTGGTTTTGGAAAGGTGCCTTTTTACAAATTAAAAATTGATTGATTGATTGTAAGACGGGGGTGCCCCTTAAGCCCGTTATAGTTTATATTTTCTTTGGATCCTTTGATTAGGAAATTGAATATGTGTCAAGCATGGCAAGGGTTGAAGTGCCTGGTAGGGCTCGGACAGACAAAAGTCCAAGCGTATGCAGTTGATGTATGTGTCTTTATGGGTAATATAGAACAAATTATTTTGTAATTGAGATTTTCCAAGATTATTCTTCTGTATCAAACTCCAAATTAAATTTTGGGAAAAGTTTTGGGACATTTTTGAGAGAATAAAATTGAGGACTTGTTTGGAAAAATCATATCCTTATTTCAAATGATCAACAGAAAATCTTGGGGGTGCACTTTTCTCCACAAAATTTACCTAATGAGAATTTGGAACGTGCTTTAAACACTATTGAATCAAAAGTAAACAGATGGAAGTCATGGAAATTATCTAAAATAAAATGAATTGTGGCACTAAAACAATTTATAATACCCTCTTTGTTATATGTAGCAATGATCTCCCACTTCCCTGTAAGTTTGAAGCAAGACTGCATTCAAGTTTTTTTTCAAGTGGTGCGGGGAAACCATTTAAATTCCATAAGGAGATGTTTTTTATATTTACGAAAGGCTAAGGGTGGCCTGGACATGATAGACCCGGTCACTATAACTATGACTTTATTTTTATCCCAGAACCTTAAAATGGCTCTCAGAGGTACTCAGAGTACCCAAGCAGTATGGTTTAATAGTAATGTAAATGATTATTTGAAAGTATGGGTGGGTGCGACCCCTCCAAAGGTGACTCCAAAAATGCATGTACCTGAATACACAAAAGGGGCTTTTGGAAAATTATGGAAATGGGGAGTGACTAAGACACAGATAGTCCAAATGTCTGGACCACAGCTCTATAAAGAAATTATGGGGAAAATTCATCCAGCAGAACCTGTTTTTATGTTTGCTTGCACGCATGTGCAAGAAACATAGTGCCATCATCCGAGTTTTCAGAGATGTAGCAGCCATCTTTTAATTCAGACAATGTGTTTGCAGGCGCGGTCGCAGTTCTCCAATGCCTGCTCGAGCTGTCTATGACCAGTTCAAAATGCAGTGGCGTACAGTTGAAAGGGGGAGCTACGCTTCAGTGACCAGCGATAAGATATCGCCTGCTCATGTGTGCTCCCCTTACACACACACACGCATGCACGCATACTGCGTGCTCACCCCCCCACACACTGTGTAGTCGACAGGGGGTGCCTAATCCCCCATCGGCTGTGCTGTGTCCCCCAAAAAACAGAGTTCTATATGCCACGCTGGGTGCCCACCCCAGCGTGGCTACATATCAGTATAGCTGACGGGGGTGCCCAATCCCCCGTCGGCTCCACTGGTCCCCCCCAGAGTACAGGGTGTCATGCTGGGAGCCCACCCCAGTGTGGCAACACATGCTATCACTGGACAGGGTGCCCAATCCCTGTCAGCTCCATGCCCCCCACCAGCTGTCCTTGGCCTTGCGGCGGTAGCCCTGGCGTGGCAAGCGTCCTGTGTCGTCATCATTTAAAAAAAACACCTGAAACTTAAAAACAGTCCCTCGGTGTCTCTGTCCCCACCGCACCCACCCACTGTGCACCCTGCCTCCCCACAACCCCTCTCACCCCATACCTCTCCAGACTCTGGCGCGCATCTTCGTGGACCGGGAACACGCTCTGCACTCTTCAAAGCCGACCTCGAACTGAGGAAATGCCGGTAAGCTGTATAATGGGATAGATAGGGTTTTTTCAACTTTATTGCATATCTCAGGCATTTTTTTGGAATTTTTGCACCAAATTTTCAACATGGGGTTTTTGGGACCCCTTCTCATGAATGATCTCACTGTCATGGCGTTAATCGGCCCCGAAGGGTGATTTCGCAGTCACTGGGTGAAATCACCTTTTGGGACCAAGTAATGAAACGACACTGCGACTGTTCATAAGGTGGGCTCTCAAAAAGCCTATGTTAAAAATTTGGTGGAAAAATTCCTAAAAATGACTGTTTTGCGAGCGTGCATTGCGCAGTTCCTACGCACGCTCATAAGTTCGTGAATTTTCAATATTTTCACTCCAGATTTTCAACATTGCCATTTTACCACACCTCCTTATGAGCAGTACAGCTGTCATTTTTCACATCTTGCCCAAAACGTGTTTCCGCCCAGGTAGCGCACAATGGCACAGTAGGTGTGCGAAATCAATGTATGAGACACATTAAGAAAATCACAGTGACACTGTTAATGAGCAGAGGTCTTAAAATGGCTATGTTGAAAATTTAGTGAAAAATTCCAGAAACGACTGTTTTACGCAGCTGTTACGCAGTTCCTACAAACACTGTAAGTTTGCGAATTCCAATAGTTTCACCCAGATTTTCCACATTGCCATTTTATTACACTTCCTTATGAGCAGTGCAGCTGTCATTTTCACATCTTGCCCAAAATGTGTTTCTGCCCATGTAGTGCACAATGGTGCAGTCGATTGTCTGAAATTAATGTATGGGACACATTAAGAAAATCACAGTGACACTGTTCATGAGCAGAGGTCTTAAAATGGTTATATTCGAAAATTTAGTGAAAGAATTCCTAGAAATGACTGTTTTGATGAGTGCAGCTAGTGTGTTCCTACGACGCCCGTTAGTCTTGTAATTTTCTATATTTTTACTCCAGATTTTATACATTGCCATTTTATTACACTTCTTTATGAACAGTACAGCTGCCATTTTTCATGTCACCCAAAACGTGTTTCCGCACATGTAGTGCACAATGGTGCAGTCGGTGTGTGAAAGGAATGTTTGGGACAGATTAAGAAAATCATAGTTACACTGTTCATGAGCAGAGGTCTTAAAATGGCTATGTTGAAAATTTGGTGACAAAAGTCCATAAAATGACTGTTATGAGTGAGCATCGCGCAGTTTCCATGCACCATCGTAAGTTCATGACTTTGTAATATTTTCAGTCCAGATTTTCACCAGTGACATTTTCCACACTTCTTATGAACAGTACAGCTGTCATTTTTCACAACATGGCCGAAATGTGTTTTCACACTTCAGTGCAGAGATGCGTGGTCACTGGGGGAAATCATTGTTTGGGACAGATAAAGAAAATCACAGTGACACTGTTCATGATCGGAGGTCCCAAAATGCCTGTGTTGACAATCTGCTGAAAAAAATCCCCAAACTAATTACATTACGGGTGTGCATTGTACAGTTTCTATGCAGGCTCGTGACTTCACCAGTTTTTTTAATATTTTTACTGCAGATTTGCAACATTGCCATTTTTTACACCTCCCCATGAACAGTATAGCTGTCATTTTTCACACCCTGTTCGGAATGTGTTTTTGCACCTGTGGTACTAAATGGTGTAGTCGCTGTGCATAAGCAGCTTTCGGCTAACAAACTGATATTGCCACTGTACATGAGGTGGGGGGTCAAAAAAAAACTATGTCCAAAATTTGGAGTGAAAATATCAACGAATGCCTGAGGTGTTAGGGTTTCCAACCATAACACCCCACCCTGTAGAGAATGACAGGCATCAGTGGTGTGACTTGAGATTCTTGCCTGTAATGCTCATACCATTCCACACCCTGCAGCTAGTGAGAGGCATCGAGGTATGCCTCGGACTCTTCGGCCCCAAAATTCACCCCATTCTCCTATACTGCACCCATCTCACTGTATTTCCTGATGGAATGGGGTGCGCATAAGGGCCAAAGACCCCCAAGGCACACCGTGACACTTGTCGGTGTCTGCAGGGTAGGGTGTGGTGAAATGGCGTGGCTATTATGCCTGACGACCCAAAGGCACACCCCAATGCCTGTCACTCTCTGCAGGGTGGTGGTGGGGTTGGCTTCAGTTCAATACTTCACTGCCATTCCTATTACGCAGCTCTGTAACTTCTACACTGCCACTGCCAATGCCAGCAAGCAAACATTCGGCATTGACAAATGCTTGTTAAAGACTGCCCTGATAATTTAACAAGTGGTGTTCTAAAACAACTGATGAATAAAAGAATCCCCCTACAGATGTGGGAGGTTCTGTGGTTAGCAATGTACGGGAGATTAAACCTGAGAGGAAATGCAAAACATAAAGTGCTGGAGGAAAGAAATTGTCCTTATAAAGTGTGTCAGAACATAATCGAAACAAGGGAACATCTTCTGTTTGATTGCTCTTACGCAAAACCAGTATGGCCTTTTTTTTAGCTGCAAGATGGAAGATGGCATGGTTAGCAAATCTGTCTTATGAATCGCTAGTGTTGGGACACTGCCCTCAGTTAGTAATCCAATATCACTACAATACACTTATGGTGATTTTTAGTTGTCTAAAATATTACCTCTGGCAGGGGAGATGTCAGTGGTCCTTACAACAAAAATGGATGGTGTATCAGATGTTTAGTGCGCAAGTAGAACAAGCAATGTTGATAGTACGTAAAAAAGATATAACCAGGCACCCTTGAGATGTGGTAAGACACTGGTGGAATGGGTTATCTTACTTTATTAGATATGAGTAATATAGTATAAAATGTTTGAATATGGGGTGAATATCAGACAAGTGTGTTGACGTATCACACTGAGTTTGAAATAGTGCATGATTGTGTGGGTTTATTTGAGATAGTTATAAATGTTACCTGGGAAATGGAATGGATCTTGTATATTTCAAACTCCTGTATTTATTGATATTTTTGCAGTATTTTTTTTCTTTTTGCTTTACATTTCTAGGATAATGATATAAATTGTGTTTTTTTCTTTCTTTTCTTCTCGGTCACCTAACCAGGTACTGTATGGGGTTAATACATTTGCAATGCTTTTTATTTGTAAAGGTTTTGATTATGGTCTGGTGTAATGTAACACAGTTTTTGATGAGTTGTTTAAGATGTTGTATTAATAAAAAATTCCCCTACTCTTTTCGAGAAGTGCCATGAGATCCTTAACATCTACCCGAACAGGCAGATGGGACCTTGGTTTAATGTCTCATCCGAAATACAGCACCTCAGGAGTGCAGCACCCCCCCTCATGCTGCACTACAGTGTCAGTATTGGGATTTAACCCAAGTGCCTAGTGTGGGGATAGAACCCACAGCCTTCTGATCTCCTGGCCTCAGAGGCAAGTGTGCTACCTGCTGAGCCACTGTCACTGCTAAAGGCCCCTGACTGGGTACACACTCCACAGCCTGACCCACCTCGCTCTCTTCTCCTCTGCGATGTGGCTAGCTCTGCTAAAGTCACTGCCCGCATTCTCCAGCCAGTGAAGACTCCCTTGGACCCAGGCAAGGTAAGTGAAGGCCTCTGACCAGGTGCACACTCCACAGCTTGACCCACCTCACTCTCTTCTCCTCTGCAGAGTGTCCAGCTCTGCTAAAGCTGCTACCCCACTTTCCAGTCAGCAAACACTCCCTCAGACCCAGTCATGGTAAGTGGAGGCCCCTGACCGGGCGCGCACTCCACAGCCTGACCCACCTCACTCTCTTCTCCTCTGTGATGTGGCAAGCTCTGCTAAAGCTGCTGCCCACACATTCTAGCCAGCAAAGACCCTCAGACCCAGGCAAGTCAAGGGGAGGCCCCTGACTGTGCGCACACTCCACAGCCTGACGCACCTAACTCTCTTCTCCTCTGCGGTGTGGCCGGCTCTGCTAAAGCCACTGCCCGCACTGTCCAGCCAGCAAAGACTCACTCAGACATAGGCAAGGCAAGCAGAGGCCCCTGAGCAGGCACACACTGCACAGCCTAACCCACCTTGTTCTCTTCTCCTCTGTGGTGAGGCCAGCTCTGCTAAAGCTGCTGCCCACACTCTCCAGCCAGCAAAGATTCCCTCAGACCCAGGCAAAGCAAGTAGAGGCCACCCACCGGGCACACACTCCACAGCCTGACACACCTCACTCTCTTCTCCTCTGTGGTGTGGCTGGCTCTGCTAAAGTCGCTGCCCACATTCTCCAGCCAGCAAAGACTCCCTTGGACCCAGACAAGGCAAGTAGAGGCCCCTGACCGGGCGCAGACTGCACAGCCTGACTCACCTCACTCTCTTCTCCTCTGTGGTGTGGCTGGCTCTGCTAAAGCCACTGGCCACATTCTCCAGTCAGCAAAGACTCCCTCGGACCGAGGCAAGGCAAGAGGAGGTCCCTGACTGGGTGCACACTCCACAACTTGACCCACCTTGCTCTCTTCTCCTCTGCGGTGTGGCCGGCTCTGTTAAAGCTGCTGCCCACACTTTCCAGCTAGCAAAGACTCCCTCAGACCCAGGCAAGACAAGCAGAGACTCCTAACTGGGTACACACTCCACAGTCTGACACACCTCACTCTCTTCTCCTCTGTGGAGTGGCTGGCTCTGCTAAAGCCACTGCCCACATTCTCCAGCCAGCAAAGACTCCCTTGGACTCAGGCAAGGCAAGTAGAGGCCCCTGACTGGGCACAGACTGCACAGCCTGACTCACCTTGCTCTCTTCTCCTCTGTGGTGTGGCCAGCTCTCCTAAAGCTGCTGCCCACACTCTTCAGCCAACAGCAAAATTTCCCTCAGACCCAGGCAAGTAGAGAACCCAAACTGGGCTCACACTCCACAGCTTGACCCACCTTGCTCTCTTCTCCTCCTCTGTGGTGTGGCCAGCTCTGCTAAAACTGCTGCCCACACTTTCCAGCCAATAAAAATTCCCTCAGACCCAGGCACGGCAAGTGGAGATCCCTGACTGGGTGCACACTCCACAGCCTGAACCACCTTGCTCTCTTCTCCTCTGTGGTATGGCCGGCTCTCCTAAAGCCACTGCCTACACTCTCCAGCCAGCAAAGACTCCCTCAGACCCAAGCAAGGCAAGCGGAGACCCCTGACTGAGCGCACACTTCACAGCCTGACCTACCTCGCTCTCTTCTCCTCTGTGGTGTGGCTGGCTCTGCCAAACCCACTGCCCACAATCTCCAGCCAGCAAAGACTCCCTCAGACCCAGGCAAAGCAAGTGGAGGCTCCTGACTGGGTGCACACTCCACAGCCTGACCCACCTCACTCTCTTCTCCTCTGTGGTGTGGCTGGCTCTGCTAAAGCCGCTGCCCACACTCTCCAGCCAGCAAAGACTCCCTCAGACCCAAGCAAGGCAAGCGGAGACCCCTGACTGAGCGCACACTTCACAGCCTGACCTACCTCGCTCTCTTCTCCTCTGTGGTGTGGCTGGCTCTGCCAAACCCACTGCCCACAATCTCCAGCCAGCAAAGACTCCCTCAGACCCAGGCAAAGCAAGTGGAGGCTCCTGACTGGGTGCACACTCCACAGCCTGACCCACCTCACTCTCTTCTCCTCTGTGGTGTGGCTGGCTCTGCTAAAGCCGCTGCCCACACTCTCCAGCCAGCAAAGACTCCCTCAGACCCAGGCAAGGCAAGTGGAGTCCCTGGACTTGGCATACACTCAACATCCTGACCTACCTCACTCTCTTCTTCTCTGCAATGTGGCTGGCTCAGCTAAAGCCACTGCCTGCACTATCCAGCCAGCAAAGACTCCCATGGACCCAGGCAAGTCAAGCAGAGGCCCCTAACTGGGTGCACATTCCAAAGCTTGACCCACCTCACTCTCTTCTCCTCTGCGGTGTGGCCAGCTCTGTTAAAGCTGCTGCCCGCAGTCTCCAACAAGCAAAAACTCCCTTGGATCCAAGCAAGGCAAGTGGAGGCCCCTGACTGGGTGCACACTTCACAGCCAGATCCACCTCACTCTCTTCTCCTCTGCGGTGTGGCCAGCTCTGCTAAAACTGCTGCCTGCACTCTCCAGCCAGCAAAGACTCCCTCGGACCCAGGTAAGGCAAACAGAGGCCCCTGACCAGTTGCACACTCCTCAGCCTGATCCACCTCACTCTCTTCTCCTCTGTGGTGTGGCCAGCTCTGCTAAAGCTGCTACCCACACTTTCCAGCCTGCAAAGACTCCCTTGGACCCAGGCAAGGCAAGTGGAGGCCCTGGACTGGGCGTACACTCCACATCCTGACCCACCTCACTCTCTTCTCTGCAGTGTGGCTGGCTCGGCTAAAGCCACTACCTGCACTCTCCAGCCAGCAAAGACTCCCATGGACCCAGGCAAGTCAAGCAGAGGCCCCTGACCGGGTGCACATTCCAAAGCTTGACCCACCACACTCTCTTCTCCTCTGCAGTGTGGCCAGCTCTGTTAAAGCCGCTGCCCGCAGTCTCCAACAAGCAAAAACTCCTTTGGATCCACGCAAGGCAAGTGGATGCCCCTGACTGGGTGCACACTTCACAGCCAGATCCACCTCACTCTCTTCTCCTCTGCGGTGTGGCCAGCTCTGCTAAAACTGCTGCCTGCACTCTCCAGCCAGCAAAGACTCCCTCGGACCCAGGTAAGGCAAACGGAGGCCCCTGACCAGTTGCACACTCCTCAGCCTGATCCACTTCACTCTCTTCTCCTCTGTGGTGTGGCTGGCTTTGCTAAAGCCACTGTCTGCACTGTCCAACCAGCAAAGACTCCCTCAGACCCAGGCAAGGCAGGCGGAGGCCCCTGACTGGACACACACTACACAGCCTGACCCACCATGCTCTCTTCTCCTCTGCAGTGTGGCCGGCTCTGCTAAAGCCACTGCTCACACTCTCCAGCCAGCAAAGACTCCCTTGGACCCAGGCAAGGCATGCAGAGGTCCCTGATCATGCACACACTCCACAGTCTGCCGCTGCCCGCACTCTACAGCCAGCAAAGACTCCCTCGGATCCAGGCAAGGTATGACCATACTGAGTGGACGATTGAATTTCTGCGCCTTATACTGCCTGCTCCTAACTGACCGCTTCTCCCTGCTACCTCTGTCCTTTTGGCCTCACTAGAAACTGCAGCAACTGGCAGTTCTATGCTGCATTTTGCTTTTCTTTTTCTCTAGGTTAACAAGAAAAAAGACCTTCCCAGCCAGACACTGCGTCTGCGCTTTTCCTTTCTGTTACTAATTTTGCTGTCAGCCAGATGTTTTTTTTTTTTTTTTTGTCCAGTTTCCCATTGGCAGATTATGAAGATCTTCCACTAGAGGGACTTTAGTTCTCTTTTGCATGTGCCTGAAGTAAGAGGCTCCTTCCCTGTCAACTATAGGCCATTTGCACTTTACAGGAAGCAAACACTAGGGGCGTTAATCTGAACTACTGGCATCCAGTCAGTAATTTAACTTACTACAGCGCAACCAGTTGCTCATTACCTCCTGCTTGTGTTCCTTCCTCTCCTCTCTTTCCCTTGCCCCCATGCTTCAACTGCTGACTCCCATTCTATGCCTGCAACAGCACTACTATGCAGTTCTGGTCTATTGCATGCTGTTACCCCCTCCCCAGCCACATTTAGATGGAGACATTTCTCACTACTCCCATATCCCTCTCTAACTGCTATTGGTATTTGGAACTCTGTGTGTACCACAATGTCCCACACGACCATTGGGACCGTAGGGGGCCTCATCCTGTTCACTCTAATATCCCTCGCAGCCCCCCCTGCAGACTGTACCTTCAATCCACACAACTTAACAACCAACAGTCAGTGCTAAAAATATGTAGCACCATCTTATCTTATAACCTTGGGGTCCCCAGCAACACCCTGCATGGGTACCATATGCCCTGGACTCAGGAACACCAAGCAAAAGATCCCTCTATGGTGACATTCTTCCCTGGGTTTGTTGCACACTTAAGCACCACGAAATAACGATTACCCAGCAAGAGAAAATGGGAACGGAATCAATCAATCAAAACTTTATTTCACCAGGCAGACTCATCATTGAGCAAGCTCATTTTCAAGATGGTCCTGGCAGAAGGGAACAGAGCAAGGCATAATACAATTGGACACTTGGTGCAGGCTGGTACATACAGTAAAAAAATAGCAACAACAACAGCATTGGATAATACAGAGTGTGCAGATTGTTAACAAATTAAATTAAGGGTATAGCAACATCTGGGGTGGATACTAAATAAGGCAATAGAAGTAACAGGGTTTGGTAAGAAGATTATATTAACAATAGAACAAGAAGGCATGAACGGACTGACCAGGAGGGTCGACCCTTTGCGGGGAAGGATGGGGGGTAGGGGGGATTCAGGAGGAGGATGTCAACACTAGAGGTAGAGATGACACGAACATAGTAAGGCCATGGGGCAAGAAGAGTATACAGAGAGAGATGTGCAGAGAAATGCTGGAGTTGTAAGTAAGTGCTAAATAAATGGAGAGCAGGGCAAGGAGGCCAGTTAACTCTTCTGCGCCATCTCACTCACCTACTACTGCTCCTACTCCTGCTATCAGGCAATGTGCACCCGAACCCCGGCCCACCACCCCAGTGGTTCAATCAGTCACCTAAGCTAACACGGCTTACTCTTGTCTCTATAAATATCTGCAGTTTACTTCCAAAGATGGATAACCTGAAAGTATGGATTACTCAGCACAACCCCAACGTTCTCTCTGTAGTTGAGTCATAGCTCTCTCCTAAAATACCTGACTCTGCCATCGTACTGCCAGGATACACCCTGTTCAGACAGGACCATCTCTCAAAAAGAGGTGGAAGCTGTGCCTTGTACATCAGGGATTCCCTTCAGGGACATATCTTACCCATACCCAGTTGTAGTGATGACCTGCAGGTTCTGGCCGTAAAACTACTATTGGGATCACATAACAGGGCTCTTATGGTACTCTCTGTTTACATCCTGCCTAAACTAACCGTTGCTGGCACCAGTGACCTGATGGAATATGTGAGCACCCTGAGCCTAAATACTGAAATCATGATGCTGGGAGATTTCTTTTTTTTTTTTGGTACTTTTTTCACCTGGCCACCAGTCTGCATACCTCACACTTCCAGGCATCCTCCTGAGGTTTCCGGCCACCATCCCAAGGACCACTCGGCTCCATATTCAGGCTGCAGCATACCCCTGTGGCTTGTCCCCCTCGGCGGGGAGGTGGAGAGCTCCCCTTGCACTCTCACACCAGGACCAGATCCAGTAGAGCCGCGCATTCTTGACGCCGAACGAGTCCCCTATGGAGACGGCCATCAAGCTGCCGCGACTGGTGCCCATATTTTCCGTTTTTTCCCCCTTGGATGTCTGTGGCATGCAATGACGCAAAGGGACAGAAGCGCGCACGCTACTGCATGTGTCTCTTCCTGGCGTCTACCACAGCACATCCCCCAAGTCTGCCCATGGCCTGCCGTCGCCCCCAGCCACCGCTAGAGGCCACAAGGCCACTGAGGCATCCCGCCCCCCTCCCCGTAGAAGGAGAGCAGTCCTACAGATGCTCGATCCTTCTCCTCCCCTGCCGATCCCCAATGTCCCAGGCTCGTTCCCGAACCCAGATCGCCAGCGTGGTGCGAGATGTGGCGAACCTGGGTCGCCGGCCTGGGATGCTGGGAGATTTCAACATCAACTGGCTCTCCCCTGATGCTGCCCCAGTTAAGGATACCTTATCAGCCGGCCACTTCTCCCAAATGGTCAAGACACCAGCCAAAGTCAATTACAAAACTGGGACCAGCACTCTCCTTGATTGGATACTCTCTAACCGGCCTGCTCACATCTCCAGTACTACTGTTCTCCCTGATTCATTGAGTGACCACTCCCCCATTACATGTACTTGGACCTACAATTTCTGCAAACCACTTCCCAGAACTATAACAAACCATGTACTA
Source organism: Neoceratodus forsteri (assembly GCA_016271365.2). Taxonomy (NCBI): domain Eukaryota; kingdom Metazoa; phylum Chordata; order Ceratodontiformes; family Ceratodontidae; genus Neoceratodus; species Neoceratodus forsteri. The sequence goes on along the minus strand of CM057458.1, from coordinate 72,448,829 downwards.
CTACAAGGTTACCTTGCGCTGCTAAATGTGGCCCTCCCGTGCATAGACTGGTCAGACCTCTATGAAGCCAATAATGTGGATACAGCCCTAGACCACATCATAAATAAATTTAACACCATCTGTGATAAGCATGCCCCGATAAAGACTAGAAAAATAAAAGGACATTGCAACCCCTGGATCACCCCGGACCTCATGGATCAGCTCCACACCAGAGGTCACCTATGGCAGAAAATGAGAATACTTGTGTAACCCCCCTGCAAATGGGGGTTCCCAAAAGACTTCCAGGAGCTTGCTTGAATGCTCCAAGCCTGAATGGTGTTTGGCGTTTAAGCCATTTATCAGTGAGTGTTTTTAGAGCCTCTGGTACTGTCTCTTTAAGAGCTGTCTGCTTGCAGACATAATTAGTTTGTATGGGGGGACTGTGTGCTTCTCTGTTTGAGTACCACTCTGAGCTGCTGCCAATTCACTCCATTTTGCAGTCACTAGGAGTGCAAAGGGAACCTATCTGAAAGATGTAACTGTTTGCCAGAAATCATTTAGAGTAATAATGAAATTACAGTTTGTCTAACCTGCTTTCTTTGCAGTCAGAACTGTGTCTGCCTAGTTCCCATTCTGGTTTTGAACTGCTGAACTGGACCAATCAGTGTGGGGTAAGCTAGCTCTAAAATAGTGCCTTGGACGAATCAGAACTTGGACTCATAATCTGAGCCAGCCACAAGAGGATTGTATGGGCAGTGACTCTGGGAGATGTAGTTTAGACTTCGGCGCCTTTTTGGACCAACAGGAACAGTCTATTGTGAGTGACAGCCAATCCAGTCAAGAACTGGGAGGAACTCAAAGGAAGTGCCCGGTTTTGTCTGTTGGAGTTTCAGTTTGAGCCCTGGGAGTGAAGGGGAAAGAAACCCTGTGCTCCTTCAGTGCACAGTTTCACTCAAAAAACGTGTGTAAGGCCCAGAGTTCCGGTCTGCAGCTTGTGTAACTGCTTGTTAGGACTGAATCCGTCCTGTGAAAAGAATCAAAGGATCTCTGAAGAGTAGAAACCAGGCTCACCCTGTAGAAGACTGGAGAAATTGTTGAATTGCACTCTGTCTGTCAGGAACTGAATCTGCTGTGTGTTCTCCGGGTATTGTGCAGTAATTGTGATCGGATAGAGAAGCAGCCTGCCTGGTATAGTACTTTCTTTTTACCATATAAATGTGTGAAGAGTCTCGTGGAGCTCAAGAGTAGCCCTGCTGACGTTGAAGGACCCTATCTTGTTTGGAGGTCGTGAGTACTAATTCAGGGTCGCTCCTGTTGAATTGCCACATTAAATCCAACTGGAATCACTGTACTGCTGACTGTTTAAACTAATTTTTCTTTTCACTGTGTGAAAGGCCCCTACCAGCTGCCACGGTTTGACTAGCCACTAGGGCTTGGGTACCCAGGGACAGTAACTGGTAGGGATAGGCTGTGCACAGAGCCATAGGTAGATAGTAAAGTGATAAGCTAATTAACCTGATTTCCGTCTCTGTTATATCCCCCTAAATAAATCAGAGCTGCTTGTTTCAGCAAAGTTATACTGCCTGAGGTATTTGTCTATGTTAAAGTACTGTACTGTGATTGTTGCACTGTATCTTATTTCACAGGAGGTCCCAGTGCCGGAACTAGTCCTGGGGTAAGTGTATACTGTGAAGGTAATTTGATATATTGTGTGGGCCACTAGTGGGGAAGAAAGGGGTTGCAGTGTCCCAGAGGGCTGTGACCAAGTAAGTTTAACTATTGCAAACCCTGACCTCTGGGTGGAGGCACCCGCCATTGATCCAGGCCCCTCAACCTGTTAGTGGCAAATCAGGCAGGGGTAGTAGCCCCTTGGATAGTGCCATCTAGGGGTTACACTTGGTACCACCGCTAACATCCAGAGGTACAAAAAAACTTGTAATGAGTGCACGAAAGCCATCTGACTCACCAAAAGCAAATTCTACAAGGAAGCCCTCTCCAGCTCCTGGAATAACAACAAGTCGTTCTGGGACAACCTCAACAACATAACCGGCAAGGATCCTAGAAATGCCCAGTCAATGCTCATGGTTGACAGTGCACCATCCTTGGACCATCTTCACATAGCCAACGCACTTAACAACACATTCACAGACCTAAGCAGTGTACTACCAGCGGACTACTTTAATCCCCCAACCCCAGCTGATCATAATGCGACTCAGCAACCATCTTCTAACCGACCACTCTTCTACTTTAAAGAAGTCTCAGAAGCTGACGCCAGACAGTACCTGGAGAAGGCTCTGAGGAAATCATGACACAGCGGGGACACCCCGGACCTTAAATTTGTCAACCTGGCCTTGGCAGAAGTCGTTAGCCCACTTACTAAAATAATCAACCTCTCCCTTTGCCTCTCACAGTTCCCCCAGCGATGGAAATCAGCAACAGTAACCCCAGTGCACAAAGGTGGTGGCCAGACTCTGCTCAACAACTACAGACCTATCTCCAGACCCCCCAAAAAAAGATCTAGAGCAGATTGTGACAGATCAGCTTGTCAAGTACCTGAACCAGTATCAACTCCTCTGTCCTGAACAACACAGCTTCTGATCCAGACACAGTACCATCACAGCCTTACTTGAATTTACTGGTTTCATCAACTACTCACTAGACCAAGGTCTTCTGGTAGGGGCAACTTTCATCGACCTATTAAAAGCATTTGATGCGGTGCACCATGAGCTCCATCTGGAGCAGCTGTTTGCCACCGGTCTCTCTCCAGAATCTGTATGCTGGTTCAACAGTTACCTTCACAACCGCTCCCAAAAGGTCAGGATTGGTGAGCACCTCTCTGATAGCAGAGCAGTCCGTTCCAGGGTCCCACAGGGGTCAATTCTGGGACCCCTACTATTCAGTTTATTCCTAAACCAACTGCTGGCCACCTGCCTGAGCCGAATGCTCCTATATGCAGAAGATGCGGTCATATTCACCAGCAACCCTTGTCCCGAACAGCTGGCAGTTGATCTTCAAAGGGGGTTCTCATTCACTGAAAACTGGTTTAAGGAGCACAGGCTAGTCACGAACTGCAAAAAACAAAGACGATGCACTTCAGCTCCCACAGCAAGTTCAAGACCTTCTCCCTTGCAATCATGAATGACAGCGGAGACACTCTGGAGGACATCCAGCAGATCAGGTACTTGGGCATCACAAGTGACTCCATACTATCGTATGTCCAATACAGCTAGGGTGATCAACACAAGAATGGGGATTCTTTACCGTCACAAGCACTGTTTAACATATGAAGCACTGAATCTGGCCATCAACAGTTCAATAGACTCCCTCATCGACTGTGGCCTGACTATTTACGGGTCAGCGACTGACATGGCCCTGCACCATATCTCCATTGCACTAAAATTCCATTGCTGCAAGACTCATGCACACCTTTTTTCTCTACACCCTGGCAGGATGGCTGTAACTGAAGGATAGAATAAAATACCAATCTTGCCTCCTTGCCAAGAAAGGCTCTCTGAATCAACTATCTGCAGGGGTCCAGAACCTCCTAACCTTGCACTCGAGCACCTGACTCACAAGAAACTCCACCACTCAGATCTACAAAGTACCTAGATGCTGCGCTGCCTTGGCACAACGTGCTTTCAGCTATCATGCTCCTCTCTGGACCAATGCCTTACCACCTGACATTACTGGTACTGCAACTATTGGCTCATTCAAACGCAAACTTCGGCAGCACCTTATTACAACCAGCAACTGTGACTGCTACCATTAGCACCCTATTTTAACTACAACCACCTACTTGCACTTTGCCTCACATCAACACTATACATTGATGCATCCCAACCTTAGCACTTCCGGTCACCACCCTACCTCACACCTAGTGCTTCCTCTACTCCTCCCAAACATGACAGTTGACAAGTTGACACCCACCCACTCCCCACTCCCCTGTCATCCCCTAGCCTGCTGCTCCCACTGCCATGTGTTTACAACTCAGTAGGGTGTCCTAACTTCAGACACTGGCGAACTGTTATATTGCCTAAGCTACTTAATTTTGTGTGTACCTTATTGTAACTCTGTCTGTACCAAATGTAATCCTGTAATACTGTACCTTATTGTCTTTGTAAACTGACGTGGAACCTATAAATGAGCATCCGCTCACTGGTATAATCCAAGATCTCAATAAATAAAAATAAATAAATAAAATAAAAAATGGCTTATGTGTTTTGTTTAATATTGTCATGCACAAATTTACTCACTGGGTATGTGATGGTGGTGGGTAGGGGTGCCTCAGAAGGCCTGCTAAGAAAGATATCCCTTTTCCCTGCTAGCCCGGAGCTGTGTGGTGGAGGGCCAGAGAGGTAGAGGTAGAGGGGGTGGGTTCTCCACCCTGTCAGGGGCAGGCAGGGGGTGACTGAAGGAAGCTTGTCTGCCTCTTCACAGATGGTCGAGGTGGAAGGGGACCTCTACGAGTCCAGGACACCCCCTTCCCAGGTTGGGAGGGGGGAAATGGCATCTGGGGCAGGGATCTGAGGCCCCCATTATCATGGTATCTGTGTAGGACAGATTATGGTTCCCATGAAAATGACCTGGAAAGTGTAAATACTAACGATTAGAATGCCATGCCTATAATGTTGAATTTCAAGCTCGAGTAAAGTTGTGCGGCCTTTGAACCCAAACAAATTGTGTGTGTGTGACTGTGTTTCCAAAGGGTGCAGGATCAAGAAGACGGGCAATGGAGACCGTCCTGACCAATGACATTCTCTCGAAGATCTACTGTGTTGTAACTTATTTTCCTTCTCACACCCAATCCCCCAGTTTTCTCTGTTTGGAGAGATCTGTTGGCTGCCCCCCCAAACACACACCTGATGACACTGGTTTACAGGTTTTGATCCCTCATTGTACCGCCCCGCTCCTTGGAGGTTACTTTATTAAAACTCAGTGTTCCTCGTAACCACAGGTGGCGCTGTTGAGTCATCCGCCCCCTCTTCTCCCCACAGTTCTGCTAGGGAAGATCTGTCTCCCAGCCATAGGTGGCGCCACAGAACTAGAAAAAAAAAGTATATTTCTTCTAGTTCTGCGGGGGCGCTGTTGTCTGATCCACCCCCTGCTGTCTCCCCCCACCCCAGCAGCTCTGTGCGGGAAGCTCGGTCTCCCAGCCACCGGTATCGCTGTTGCAGGACTGCCGAGGCTGTGTCGGGGCCAAGCGGCCGGCTAGTTCCTCAGTTTCTGCCGCAGGCTGCGCCGCACTTTGGCGCCGTCACTAGGCAACAATCGCGGAAATGGTGGGCTGCCGAGTTTGGATCTGTTTTCGCGGGGAGGCGTACAAGTTCTATGCGGGGAACGGTGTGATGTCGAACTTCTTGGCGAATGTTCGCGGCAAGATCAGAGTGAAGGCCGGCGGAGCCGACTTGCGCGAAGACCAACTGCGGCAGTGGGGACTGACCGGTGAGTCCGGCACAGGGGATTTTTGGGGTACCGGAGATCGGGCAGGGCAGTGGGGCACACTGGTAGGTAGGGTTGCGGGGGTTGGATCTGACCAGTGACTCCTGGCGGACAGGACGGGGGCACTAGCCACTAGGAAGTACAGGGCAGAGAGGGCATTGCCATTGCAGTGAGTGCTGGGGCTGACTGGGAGTTTGGACCGGGAACATGGGGGGTGGTGGTGGACAGAAGCTGAGGGTATGGTTACCACCTGTCTTGATTCCATCAGGACTCAGGACAGTCCTGGTGTGGGCGGCTCTGTCCTGCGAAAAAAAAAAACAATGCTAAATGTCTTGTTCTTGTAACAGAAAAGTTATTTTTTAACTTTCCTCTAGAAGTTGCAGAAAACTATAACTAGGGTTACCACCTGTCCTGATTTTTGCAGGACAGTCCTGATTTGGGCATATGTGTCCTGCAAAAAAAACATGAAAAGTACTACATGTCCAGACTTTATAGTAGAAAAAATGTTTTCTAACTTTCCACTAAATGTTGCAGTAAACCATAATATTCTAACTAAAATACATTAAAATAAAAAACAATAGAAGCAACTAAGAAACAATATTTAGCCTTAATTCTGATTATATAGAGAAAACAAGTCTGTTGCATTGGTCGAGGTTATCTACTATATTGCAAAAAATCATGCTTGAGTAAGAAATTTTCCACTTTGGGCTTCTTAAAAGGTGGTAACCCTAACTATAACACCATAATTAAAACACCTCAAAATGATGGGAAACAATACAACCACCCCAAACCACAACAGTTAGCCTTAATTCTAATGTAAAATTAAGGCTTCTTGTTTAGAGAAGTTGTTGCATTGGTCAAGATTCAAAGGTGGTAGACTTCTGACAGAGGGAGTTAAGGTTACCCATTGAAGGGGCATGGGGAAGATGGGGCACTGCTGTGGAAATGAGGCCTGACCTGTGAATGCAGACACCGAGGGAGCAGAGGGCATTGGGGAGAGGGGCAGAGCTGTGCAAGAAGGAACTGAGTGGTCTTTCCAGACTGGGAGACATGATGAGCATGGGGAGAGAGCAGAGCTGTGAAAGTGGGGTTGACTGGTGTGTTTGGTACCAGGGATACAGGGGCATTGGGGCCATACCTCTCAACTGTCCCTGATTTGGCCTCAACATTTTCCTCTGTCCCTCGTAAAATTTGTGTTTTTGTGACAGAACAGTGGGGATTAAAAGCACAAAATAATGCCAAACATTAAAGTTGCAGACTTGTTCTTCTTCAGAAAATGCATCTTATCACAAATCCCTTTATTCTATCAGTTTCTAAGTGAATAGTACCAGTTTTTAAGATGTATCCCTGATTCGAGGTCTTTGTCCCTAATTTTTTTTTTAAGCCTTGTCCTTGATTCATGAGGCAAGAGGTTGAGAGGTATGATTGGGGAGGAGGCAGAGCAGCGATGGCTGACCTGTGAGTGTGGACACCGGGAGAGTAGGGGGCGTTAGAACTGCGGGAGTGGGGGCAGACTGGTGTGACTCATTTGGCACATACAGGAGGAACCAGTGAGTCCAGTATGGGGACACTAAGATATAGGGGAGGGATGAGAGAGAGTGTGGGGAGTACAGGCAGGATAGCATTTCTGACTGTGGGACACTAGTGGTACATGAAGGCAGGAGGTATGAGGGACAGAGCTGTGGGAGTGGGGGCTGACCAGTGAATACAAACCAGTATGGAGGGCTCTGTAGGCACGGGAGAGGGCAGGGGGAGCACTGCAAGAGATGTGGTTGTCCGGTGAGTCTGGATTAGAGGGCTGTGGAGAAAAAGGGGTGGGCTGGGGGTATAACTGTGGGACGGCTGGTTACCATTGAGTCCAATATGGTGGATACCTGTTGCAAGGGTGAGAAGGGATAACGCTGTGGGAGTGGGGGAGCTAACTGGTGAGCACTACAGGGGTACCAGGGGCATAATAAAGGGCAGCCAGCAGGAAGGGGGCAGAGCTATGGGAGTGAGGATAGACCTATAACTCCCTTGCAATAGGCCAATAGGGACTGCTTGCCGTTAGGGTGTTAATCTGTTTAATTTTACTGTGCCCCTGTGGGCTTCTTTGTTAAGGGAGTTGTATTTTACCTGCTCCGCCCTTAAATTTAAGTGTTAGTAAGCCTGGTGCCTCAGGTAATTAACATATTCCCCTTTTTAATTGTGAGTTTTATCTGGGTAAGATTCCCCTTCTCCAGCGGCTGGGGCCTGGTGCTTGGCTTTCCCTGCAGTTTAGAGCAGAAGCGTGTATTTTACTTGTGGATAAGTGTGATTCTGTTTTTTTTTTTTTTTGTTTTGGTTTCACTGTTTTGGGGGGGACATCTCTGCATATCTGCAAGCTCTGGTTTGCTCAGTCAGCTTGTTGGTGGGATCCAGCATTTGTGGCTGTTAGGACATTGTGTTTCCTCCCTTCTGTTGGTTCTTTTTTTAACTATGGAGTGCACTGGTGGAGAGAAATTCGATGGGCTCCTTCAGGTTACAAGATCGAGCCTTAAAAGCAGGCTTCGCTGTTCGTGCTAGTCAAGGCTATGCAGAGCGTTCTGTGAGGCACGGCTGTTGGCCCCTCCTTGGTGTGCCTTGTGGTCTGGCACGCTGCAAAACCCTTATGTGGTCAGCGTCTTCGCTCCACTGTTTGACTGCCTTTTTCTTGGGAGCGCACACACAGGAATGGGAGGTGTGCATGCTACTATCAGATGTGCATCCTTTGGACCAGGAGGTGTGCGTGTGAGTGTTCAATGTCATATGCATGCATGTGATATCATTCTGCAGACGCCAGCACTTTGGAGCCGTCTGTGAGCGCTCGAGGGGAAATCTCCTTCACAGTTTACTAAGGTGTAGCCTGCCCATTTGAAGTATGCCTCATGATAGGTTTATTTATTAAAGTTTAGGAATTACAACCCTTTGAAACAGAGACTCATTTGCAAAGGCTGTGTCAGAGATATGAGTTATAGGCAGGAGGCAGTAATACAAGTAAGATATACAATGTCAGAATACAATAATTACACAATGCGATTATTTACAGGGTTACAGGACAAGGAAGATGAAACAAAACACTCATTTCCATTACCAAATAGGGTAACTGGTCAGCAGCTGGGGGTAATCAGTGGACCATCCCAGGGGTTTTGACAGATCCAAGGTGGCGGGGAGCTTTAAGTACGAGTACTTCAGTTACATGGTTAGGGTTAGTGAGTGAGAAGAGTTTGAGTGAGGAATGTTTTTCCTGTCGGTAGGTGACGGTGTGAATGGGGGCATCTCTTGTTGGGGCTCCTTAAAAGAGTGGTGTGTATGTGCTTTGAGTATCTGGGGCAGGGTTTTAAATAATTGATTAGCAGTTTTTTTCCTGGGACAATACTAACTGTACAGAAAGTATTTATATAGGTTTTCTAGAAGTGTTATGTTTGTTAAATACAATGAGGCAAGTGCTATGCATTTTTACAATGTTTTAGCACTTTTATGAGCAAAACACTAATCAATTTTTAGAGTTAAATAAAACCCTGTGGGGTAAGGTACATGGATTCATATGCCACATTGCATTTACTGTGAGTTTGCTTCTTCGTGGTGGGTGATGCCCCTCAGTGAGGGCACGTGTCTTTGCCTCACCCCTTATAGGGCAATAGTTGAGAGACTGACTGTGAGGCCTCTTGCACAAACAGTGTAAAATGTATTTTTAGGTGTTGTAAGTGGCACCATGGCATGTCGCAGACTAATAACATGAACAGCTGTCTGACCTGCTGCAGGGCTGTAAGGACTTTGTCTTGATGGGCTCGAGCTACCTGCCTTGGCTCAGGTGCGGAACCCTGGCATTGTCTTCGACAGCGGCCTGACTTTAAAATCCCAGGTATCTGCTGTCATGAGAACCTGCTTTCACCATCTGAGGAACATCGCCCGGGTTAAGCACCTAGTCCCACCCAACGACCTTCCTGTTTTGGTCCACGCCTTCGTGACCTCTTGCCTAGACTACTGCAGTGCCCTTTACCTAGGGCTACTGGGGGTGGATGTCCATTGATTGCAGCTAGTCCAGAATGCGGCAGCCAGGTTGTTGACTGGCATACCTAGATCTTGCCACATCACACCTGTGCTCCGCAGCCTGCACTGGCTGCCAATTTATCGGCAGATCACCTTTGAGGTCAGACTTCTGACCTATAAAGCCCTACATGGTCAGGGACCACGCTATCTGCAAGATCTTCTTAGCCCCTACCGCCCTCTCCGCTCCTCTGATGAGGAATTGCTAGAGGTTCCCAGGGTTTGACTTAAGACCTCTGGCGCTCACTCGTTTGCTTTTGCGGCTCCTACTCTGTGGAACTCTCTACCTCATCAGGTAAGAGAGTGCCTGACTGTCGAGAGCTTTAAATCTGCCCTTAAGACCTATCTTTTTAACCTGGCTTTTACAGAATTTGATTAATATGTATGTATGCTTTGTAAGATGAATTTGGTTAATTTATTGCTGTTTTATATATTTTATTTACTATCTTATTGTACAAGCGCTTTGATCATTTATGGAATTACGCTTTTTATAAATAAAGATTGATTGATTGATTCAGTCATGAGAGCCTGTTGTCTGCTCCGTGTAACATAATATGTCGGTTTCCACGCTTCCCAGCTGGACCCTTAGACTGGAGATGGGGGGCGAACCTCTGGTACCATTTGGCAGTGGTAAAGCAGAGTTACACAAAGTTCATATTGTTCTCTGTAATGGATATACTGTATTTTATATCAGTGATCTGCATGTCTAGCCTGCGAGGATGCCCGACTCCATGTGGACTTCTCAGGTAAGGAAGGGGTCCTTACAGGCACGTCCAGGTGTACCAAAGCAGACCATCTTACCCAACTTGCAGGCGACTCCCGACCTTGATAACAGATCTCAAGGGGATATAAGAGGATCTGAGTAGAATCTTGACTGGACAGAGCCAGATCCGTCAAATGAGGAATAGTGTCCCTAAGAGGAAGAGGGGAAGTAGTTAGAATCCAAAGGCCAAAGGCAGTGGTGTCACCCCCCCCCCCATAGGTTCATAGGTTTTTACTGAGCATTATATAGACTTTTGTCCGTGGTGCTCGCCTATTTAATTTATAGACTAAACTAGTCATTTCCCAAAATATCTGTCCAACCTTAACTTAAACTGATCCATTGTCTTGCTTCTTACTACTTCTAGGGGGAGTGTATTCCATAGGGATTACTCTTTGATTGAACCGTCTAGTACTGCGTTTTAATCTACACTGACCAGCTTCCAAACGTAGAGGGTGCGATCTGGTCTCATAAGATTTGTCCTTGCTGTGTAGACTCAGGAGGTCCCATAGATCATTTTCTTCCCATGCCCTGTATGTTAAACACATGTCACCCCTCAACCTTCTGTACTCCAAAGTGTACATATCCAGTTCTCGTAATCTATCCTGATACGTTAAGTTCTTTAAGCCTTCGATGGTTTTTGTACCTTTTCGATCGTCTGTACTTCTCCTTTCTTATATACACTATTACCTCCCGCTTACTACACTCAATATGCCTTAGTATGCAATTTAGAATTTTGCTTCCTTTCCGTGCAATATTGCCACAGTGAGTTTTAAGAGAGGTCCTGTGTAATCATAATTCCCAAATCTCTTTCCTCTCCAGTTGTAGAAAGGACTGTTCCATTTAGTGAATAATTGTAATTTTGATTTTCTTTTCCCATATGCATAATCATGCTTTTCTCCTGGTTTAATAATAGCGTATGGTTTCGTGTCCAATCTTGTATGTAGGGTAATGCTTTTTGGAATGCTGCCACATCATTTTGATTTTCTACTGTTGTCCCTAGTCTGCAGTCATCTGCAAATTTTGACAACCAGATTTTTTTTTATCATGAGCATATTGAATGGGGGAGACGTATACATTAAAAAGGCATGGGCCCAGTAGAGAGCCCTGGGGAACCGCGCTTGTCACGTTTCTCCATTTGGAGAAAGCTCCCTTTATGCTCACTCTCTGTTTCCTGTCTGAAAGCCAGGAAGCTACCCATAATACCAAGTTTTTATGTAATCCTAGTTTTTGAAGTGTGGCTATCAGCTCTGCATAAGGCAGCTTATCGAAGGCCTTTGAGCAGTCCAGAAGGACCCCATCTACTGATATGCCGATCCAAGGCCCTATTTACCCTATCGTAAAACTGTAATATATTTGTTCGGCAAGATCTCCCCCTGGTGAAACCTTGCTGAGTTTCATCCAGGAAGTTATTCTGTGTTAAATGATTAATTTTTTTAACACAACTGCTGTTTCTACACCTTCCCTGACCCCCCCCCCAGCTCTGTCCCCTGGAATTGCCGGGGCTTACTGTATGCCTGGCCTGAGGTGGTGCCTGCGGGAGTCGGGCGCCACCCTGCTGCTGGGGATTTTTCCTTTCACCCTTTGCGCCTGCCAAGACCATGCAGTGGTGCAGCAGCTGTCTCCACCTCCACGGAGGGCAACCAGGCACCTTGGGCGAGGCGAGCCTCTGTGCTATCTGGCAGCACAGACCCCCACCCCGGCATGAAGGAGAGCTGTGACGCTCAATCCTGCCTCCCCCGCCAGCCCCTGAGTGACCTGAGTCTGTTCCCGAACCCGGGTTGCCGGCATGACGCGAGGTGTGGCGTCCAGCGCCTCAACCCTCTGCGCCACCAAGCCGGCTGCGTTAAATGATTTATGATGTAATCTTTATGGATGCCTTTCAGTGTTTTGGATAATATAGATGTTAGGCTGACAGGACGGTAGTTGGCCCACTCTGTCCTGTCCTCCAGGCCTCTACCACAACTCCCTTGTCCATTGATTCCTGAAATATGTGGGTTTTGGATGGTGCGAATTCAATATATAGCATCTTGATAGTGTTAGGATGAATACTATCTGGCCCTGGGGATTTATTTGGATTTACTTGTTGTAACCTTTTTTGTACGTCCTGTAGTTGTATTAACATTGGAGAGGCCAAGCTGCTTTTTTCATCTTTTAAACAGACAGGTTCTTCGGAGCTGAATATTGATGCAAAGTATTCATTTTGAATATCAGCCATTTGATGTAGGTCGCTTATTGTTTCACCATCTTTATTTTTACGGGGACCTACCAAGTTGTTTGTATTTTTTGTTTTATTTATGTGTGCATAAAATGCTTTATAATCGTCCCTAGTTTTTGTGGCTAATTTCAGTTCAAAATCTGTCTTAGCTTTTTTAATCTTTTTTATCTTTTTATTTAATTCCCTATTAACCATATTCTGTTGTTCATCCTGTCTGCCTTTGTTTTGGTTTTCGATATCCTATTTTTCTTTTTAATTAATCCCCTGATTTTAGGAGTCATCCAGTTTGATGTTTTCCCCTGGTTTTTGTATTTTGATTTAATAGGAGTACATTTACGAGTCTCTAAGTCCAGTTTTTTTCAGAGAACGTTCCATTTCTCATGAATTGTGTTATTTTGAAAATCTTGAGCCCAATTCCATTTGGCCATGCTATCCTGTAGTTTGGGAAAATTGGCCCTATTAAAATCTAGGACCTTGGTTATACCCTATTGAATGGCAGGTTTTTCTTGTAGCTCAAACTGAACCACAGCATGATCACTATTACTAAAGGGGGGAGGGGCTGTATAACAATTTGTTCATGCATCTCACAGGTTAGTAAGGATCAGGTCTAGGGTATTTGTCCCTCTAGTTGCTACCTGTACCCTCTATTCTAGGCCTATGTGGTCAAATACCTGTAAATAGATGTTTTCTATGCTGTTTGCCCCCTTTAACATAATCCAATTTATTCCTGGCAAATTTAGGTCATCAATAACCCATTGGCCGGATTTAATTCCTGCAGGTGTTTTTACTAATGAACAGTCGTCTTTTCTTGAGGTAGAGGGTGTCTGTCTAATACCCCTAGGATAATTCTGGGCTTATTTAATGGGGACAGTTTTACCCAGACATGTTCTAAATTTGGGTTTATATTTGGAATTTCCTGGGTTTGTGTATTTTCCTGTGTATAAACGGCTACTCCTCCGCCCTTCCTGTATTCCCTTGAAGTCGTAAATAGGTTATATCCCTCAATATTTTGGTTCCAGGTGTCTGACTTCTCCCACCAAGTCTCTGTCACAGCACAGATTTGTACGTTATTTGTTTTCAGTAATAATTTAAGTTCATCCATTTTTTTAACTTATCTTCTTGCATTTATGAGGAGACCTTTCCAATTTAATTCATTTATAGAGGGATCAGAACTGGCAGGTATGTTTATATGTTTGGTAGAACCCTTATTCCCCCGTATCCCCCCCTCTTTTTAGTTTAAATTATGAGCTATTGCTTCGTTGAACCTTTTTGCCAATACCCTTTTTCCCATTTTATTTAGATGCAGACCGTCTGGTCTGAACAGATTTCTATCTTTAAAAATGCCCCCATTATTTAAGAAGGTATATTGGTTTTGTTTACATATAGTGCTCAGTCTGTTATTCACCATAATTATGTCTTCGGTTTTATACCTGTAGGAGCCATATGTTGGGAGGATGCTGGAAATGATAATCTGCCCTCCACTTTGCACAGTCTCTGCCACCACTGACTCTATATCCCTGCATATATCTTCCCCCCCCCCCTTTTTTTTTTTACATCATTGACCCCTGTGTGTAGTACCACCAATAGATTTTCTAGGCCTATTATCAGGCCATTAAGCATGTTTTTAGTACACTCACAGGGGCAAAAATAAGTGACATTAACAGTGGTATGCCCATTTCTTCCTTTGCATATTGCAGAATCAGTTCCTTTGATTATTGAGTTTCCTATGATGATTATTTCTTTTGGGTTATGTTGGTTTTGTATTTCAGCGTCTGTTGGTTTAGTAGTATATTCTGATATATTTTCAGATCCATTTTTTTCTCTAGTTTGGATTCACATAAAAGGTCCGTGATCTTTTTGAGCAACATCAGGAATGTCCACAGATAATGTTTCCTCTATAGTTACTTCTTCCTCAGGTTTTGGGGTCAAAATTTCATAGCTCTTTGCAAGTTTAATAGGTTTTTTACTATAAATCTGTCTTCCCCTTCTTTTCTTGGCACTTGGTTGGACTAGAGACCAATCTGCTACAGTCTGTTCACGGGGTGAACGTTCTGTCCCCTGATTTTGCTTTGTTTGAACTTTAGGGTTTTTCATTTGTCCGCTGGAGTGGTACCATCTCTTTGACTGCTTGGTCAATATACTGTTCCAGTATTCCTATGTCGGCTTGGGTTTGCAGTCTGTTGTGATATATGTATTTCCTGCTCTAGGGTGTCAGTTAATATACATTTGTCACATACATACTTGGGATCTGGAGTTCCCTTAGTGAATATTTTGCACTGTTTACGGCAGAGTAGACCTTCATCTATGCTCATGACTGAGGTTTCATCATAACACCTAATATTTTGATCACAATTTCCTGTATCCATTCTGTAGCACCTAGTGGCTATGAAGCTAATGCTCTAAACTGAGCTACTACAATATGGGGTTATTCCTACTTATAGCTTGTGTGGTGTATGGCGTTTGGACCTCTGTCCCTGCGTCCCCTGCGGACACAGCTGTCATGCGCATAGACGCGTGTCGTGTCTCTGTGCGCGTCCCCTTCCCTTCTTTGTTTTCATTCAAGGTCACTGTTCTGTGTTCTACATACCATAAAGGCTCTGGATGCGATCCCATCCAATCTACGTCAGCCAGGACCCCAAAGTGTTTTTGAAGCCTTCTATCACTGTGAGCTTGATAAATCAGGAATGGGTCAGGGTAGCCAGGCGGCAGCTGCACTGCGCTTTCACAGGGAAATAGGGATATGATTAAAATGTCTCAAAAATTATGGATGGAAGGCACTGAGCTCACACATGTGAATATCCATAGCATTATGGAGTGATGGGAGTACAGGGTCCTCAACAGGGAAATACGGATACTGTTGCAGTCTCTCAAAAACTTATGGATGGATGGGAGCTGTGCTTCCACAAGCAAAGAAAGCTACAATTATGATATCTCAAAAAGTAAGGAAATCTGTTACAAAACACTTATTTACTGGGCTCTCATTGTAAGTTAAAGTACCCCTGCCAGCCAGTCACATTTCTAGGATATTTAAGCCCATTTTCTAATGTTTTTTTAAATGAAGGATCCCTACTATGCCCATCCAGGGATTAGGATTCATCAGCTATAGCTGGACGCCTCCATACATCCACTTATGTGTTGTATTTGGTGGCTGAAAATAAGTACCTTAAAACCATCAGGGTCTTGGTAGAAGGAAAAACATGCCACACAGCAACCTAGGCCTTCTCTGTTTACTTCTATTCAGCACAGACACGAGGGGAAAACTGTTCTCAACACACACAGACAGGAAGACTCACAGGAAGTAGATTTCTTAATTAAAGTTGTACTGTCTAACATTTTTTTAAAGCCGCACTACACATAACAATCTCTCCTGACAGAAAGTATGTAAGTCAATAATTCAGAAGTAATATGAAACTATTAAAAGTTAATACTGCAGTGTCCATTTTAGTTAGTCTATGTCATTATACTGTATCTCTACAAGTCCATTCCCTTTGCTGGATGTCTTATACGTCCTGACTGATGTAGTAGGACTGGAGGCTGTTGCTGTGGAATCTGATTAGCGTTAGCCACATCTTGTCTCGGTTGCTGTGGTTCCACTACCTCTTTCTGTTCTTGTTCTGGAAGAAATAATGCCGGATAACTACCCCGACTCTGGGTATCCCTTTTTTGTTCTGTCTCAATTCTAGTACGTAATTGGGCCACAAGTTTTTTTTTTCACTCTCCTCTGGTTAGTCAGTTGAACACTATAGACAACATTTCCGAACTTTTTTCTACCACGCCTTCTATCCATCTCTTCGGGCCTGCATACATCCTTACCCACACAAGATCATTGGGTTTGAAGGATCTGGTCTTAGGAAGCATTTCAGTTACTTACTTATAGCCTAGAGGGTGAAGAAAGTCCAGTTGAGTTTGAATCTGATGTTCAAACAACAGTTCGTAAGGGGATATTCCTGTGACACAATGTGGTGGTGTTCGATACATCGCAAGAAAGTCCAAAAGGGCTATTTGCATTGCCATCGGTGTAGTAGCATTAGTTTTGTCCATACTCTTTTTAAAAGTCCGAACCAGGCGTTCCGCTTTGCCATTTGAACTTGGATGGTAGGGAGGTGAGAAAATATGGCAGATACCACATTGCTGGCAGAATGCTTGGAATTCAACAGACGTGAACTGTGGTCCATTATCCGAGACAATCACTTTCGGAAAACCATGGGTAGCAAAGATAGATTTCAACACTTTGATGGTTCTCTCAGTAGTTGTCGAAGACATTTGATGAATTTCTGGCCATTTACTATAAGCATCAGTTAAGAGTAACCACATGGAATTTAAATAAGGTCTTGTGAAATCAATATACAACATTTGCCAGGGTTTGTCAGGTCGTTCCCAGTGGTGAACTGGAGCTCTTGCTGGATTTCCCATCGATACAGCACAACCTGGTGCATGTCTCTGTCAATGGAAGGCCACCATATGTGAAGTCTGGCCTGGGATTTCATTTTAGCAATGCCTGGATGGCCCGCATGCAAAAGAGTCAATACATTTGAGTGATAACGTTGGGGTACTATGACACACAATCCCCATAGGAGACACCCTTCAGCAATGGACAACTGCTGTCTCTTTGTATAGTAGGGTTGTAGTGCAGCCGAACAAGTAGTACCTTGCGGCCAACCCTCGAGCGTATACTGATACACTTTTTTCAAAATTACATCTTGACTAGTCGCTTTTGCAATATCCTTGGCTAGTACTGGAAGCTGATCCAACTGTTGTAGCTCCATTGCACACACACAACAGTAGAATCCTCCATATCTTTAAATTGCACTGGAAAACTATCTGGCCCCACCTGGCATACTAGTGGCTCCTCTTTAAGTCTCATATTGAACTCCATTTCTCTGGATATTGGTAACCTCGACAAGGCATCTGCATTTCCACGCTGGTCAGTTGGTTGGTATGTGACCTCGAAATTATAGGCAGACAAAATTAATGCCCATCGTTGAAGTCGGCTAGCAGCTGTCTCTGGAATTCCTTTTTCTGGACTGAAAATTGTCACTAGTGGCTTGTGATCCATGTTCAGGTGAAACTTATGACCTAGCAAGTATTGGTGAAATTTCTGGACTCCAAACACAGTCACTAATGCCTCTCTTTGAATCTGGGCATAATTCCTTTCAGCTGCAGTGAGTTTACAAGAAGCATGTGCTATCAGCTTCTCCAATCCTTCTGGATCTGTATGGAAAAGGACAGTTCCTATACCCACAGGACTAGCATCACAGGCCAATGTGATAGGTAAGTTAGGGTCATAATGAGTTAAGTTATTCACATCGGTTAGCGAGAGCTTGATGGCTTGAACTGCCTTACTGTGGCCCTTGGTCCACTTCCATGGAGTACCTTTATGCAACAGTTCATTTAGGATAGCACATTTAGTGGCTAAGCCAGCTATGAAATGGTCATAGTAGTGCTCCATACCCAAGAATGAGCGCAACTCTGAAGCATTCTGTGGTTCAGGCATGTGCACAATGGCTTCCACGTTCTCATCATTCGGACGAATTCCGTCTTTTCCGATAGTGTGACCTAAGTACGTGACACTTGGTTGACAAAATTGGCATTTTTTTCTCCTGAGTCTGAATCCACTCTGTTGCAATCCCTCTAAAGTCTTTTGTAAGTTAAGTAAATGTTCTGCTTCTGTCTTGCCTGTGACAATGATGTCATCCAAATAACAAGCAACACCTGGTATATCACCCACTGTTTGCTCAGTCACTTTTTGAAAAATAGCAGGTGCAGAACTAATGTCAAAACATAACCGCTTGTACTTGTACAGTCCTTGGTGTGTGTTAATCACTACCAATTTCTGAGAGTCTGTATCCAACTCCACTTGAAGGTATGCATTAGTGAGATCCAGTTTAGAGAACCCCACACCACCATTCAATCTATGAAAAAGTTCCTCTGGTAAGGGTAAAGGAAATACATCTGTGCTAAGTACTGGATTAAGTGTCACCTTAAAAATGTCCACATATTCAAACCTTACCACCTGGTTTAGATACCACAACTGGAGTAGCCCAATCTGAACTCGAAACCTTTTCCAGCATACCTGCTTTTTCCAGTCTGTCCAGTTCTGCCCCAACCACTGGTTTTAAGGCAAAAGGACGTTTCTGTGGTTTACAAAACCAATTAGACATTGTAACTAGCTTTGCTTTAGCTGTTGTGCAACATCCCAGGCCTTTCCACAACTCTGGATACATGTCTAAAATCTCCTTAAGCTTGGGCTGGTTACTGCCTTGTGGTACCTGGACAGCAGCAAGTAGGCCAGAATCTGCTGGATCAATATGAATGTTTAGAAGAACCTGAGCGTCTCTGTCCAAAATGTTGACACCCTTTTTGGAAACCAGAAAAGTTAAAGGTGTACTAGGAGAATCAGTCCTGCATACTAAAGTGGTGAACGAGCCCAGTGGCTGAATTGGTTGTCCTTCAAATGCATGCAGCAACTTATTACAAGGAGACAATGGTGGCTTATCCAGATCAGACCATGTTTGATGGTTAATAAAAGTAACTGGGGAAGCAGAGTCTACCATTAAACGCAGTGGATGCCTAAGTTGTGGCAATTGAAGTAACACATAGAAAGGAGGAACATCTTTAGTCTGCATTTGTGGTGCAATAGGAACCACTGCACTGTCTGTGCTCTCTGAACTGATCACTGCAGTTCTCCTGCAAACCTTAGCACTATAACCCTGACATTTACAGGCATGACACTGAACTTCTCTGAATTTGCACTGGTCCCTGCTATGCTGAGCAGACCCACATGATGCACATTTGTACTGGTCATGCAGTTTGGGTGGAGTGGTTGTATTTTTCTTTGAAAACAGTGGTTTAGACTTAGGTTTAAGCTGTTTCAATTTGGGGTTTACTGCAGTTACTTGTACCTCGTTTTTGTGTTCATCTTCGCATGTGCTTCATTTTCTGCAGCCTCATACATTAGTGCCATCTGTAAAAGTTCATCAGCAGACTTCTTGACACTTACAGAAATTAATTACTGAATACGATGTTCATTATTTAACCCCATACACACTTATCAACTAAATTAGATTCAAGATGCTCCCTGCTCCACTCACATGTGAGAGCTAAGCGCTTGATCTCAGCCAAATAAGATTGTAATGACTGACCTGGTTTCTGATGGTAACTGTAGTATTTATAACATTCAGCCCTTAGAAAAGTTGTTAAACTATTGTGCATTTAATTTAGCCTTTAGCTCTTGATATGACAAATCCTTCGGGC
Source organism: Neoceratodus forsteri (assembly GCA_016271365.2). Lineage (NCBI taxonomy): Eukaryota > Metazoa > Chordata > Ceratodontiformes > Ceratodontidae > Neoceratodus > Neoceratodus forsteri. Next base: position 72,429,132 of record CM057458.1, on the reverse strand, counting down.
GGTCCGGTGCACACAGGCTGCATAAAAGTTAGAAGGTTTCACTTCCCAAGAAAGTACAAAAAGCATCTTGAATATGTATATCCTGTTGCTTAACATTTGCAGATTGTATGGCAGGATTAAGTAATAACCACTGATCAAACCTTCTGGACCATGTATCCCTTGTCTTTTCCTGTAAAAATCTCAAAGCTGGCCGAAGTTGCCATGATACTCCACAGTTCCAAATTGCTTACTTGCCTCCAATGCAGAAAGTCACAAAATGGTGTAATTCAGTAAGCTGGAGCTATGAAAATTTTCACCATCCTTGTCGCCAGTTTGTTGTATTTGGTGGCTGAAAATAAGTACCTTAAAACATCAGGATCTTGGTAGAAAGAAAAACATGCCACACAGAAATCTAGACCTTCTCTGTTTACTTCTATTTAGCACAGACACAAGGTGAAAACTGTTCTCAACACACACAGCTAGGAAGAATCACAGGAAGTAGATTTCTTAAAGCTGCACTACACATAACATTATGATTTGTGCAATGAGCCAAAAGGTTACAAGGTTGAGACGTATCAGGTTATGTCTGTCTGGAGAATCTTTGTAGATATCCCCAATTGTTCAGAATTCCAGTTGTGTCTTTGTTAATCAAACACTGTTTTTGTGTTTAAAACGAGCACTTAAGGAGCGGAAGACCATAATGTTTGATAGTGAATCTGGTGCCCAGGATGGGAAGGTGCAAGTGACAAGGGTAGGAGGGAAATCACAGTTGTACATTCCCTAATGGTGGTCCTGCTCTTTATGTCAAGATAGGTCTGTATGTTTCCATCTGTATGTGGTTTTCTGATACGATGTATGTTCGGGGGTTCAGTACTAGGGATGTGGCATTGACATTGGCATGTATTTTGTATACAGTGTTGCAAAGGTAAACTGAGCAAACTGCTGTATCTGGAATGTACCATATCCTTGGGGTCTGTGCTGAAGGTTATCACAGCTTTGGGCTGTACCACTCCCCAGTGGGGGAGCACATTACCCATCTGTATTATCTACCTTACCCATTGACAGCGTTGGAGTTAAAGTTACTATTTAGAGTGCCACACGATCACTTGCACTGGCAAGCTGACTATGTCAATGGGAAATGTGTCTTGTCTTAAATATTACTGATTCTGATGTCATAATGTAATTTACCCTATCAGACTGACAGGGTCCGTTGATAATGGGCCTTGTCACACCATCATTGATCAGTGTGTCCCACTGTCACTTATCCTAGCAGGCTGACAGTATTAAAGGGGAATTATGCCTTGTCACGCCATCAATGAAACAGTTATCACATTGTCCCTTGAAGGTTGACTGTGTCCATCCATAGGGAATGTGCCCTGTCACACTGTGGTGCATCCTAACAGGCTGACAGTATCTGTGGGGAAGGTGCTCTGTTACATCATTGCTGGTTAGGGTATCGGGCAGTTGGACATCTTAACAGGCTGACCGTGTCAGTGTGGAATGTTCCTGTCACAGCATCACTGATAAGGTAAATGACAGTGTAACACTTAACAGGCTGACAGGTCTTAATGGGGGATGTGCCTTGTCACGCTGTCACTGATCTGGGTGTCGCACCTTCAGTAAACTTAGCAGGCTCGGCCCGGTGGCGCTGAGGGTTGAGGTGCTGGATGCTACATCTCGCGCCATGCTTGCAACCCGAGTTCGGGAATGAGCTCGGGAGCTGGGGGTCGGCAGGGGAGGGAGAGGATCAAGCATCATCTGGATGGCTCTCCTCTCTCTGGGGAGGGATCCAGCATATCTCCAGTGTAGTAGAGGAACCCCGGTGGAGACTGGAGGAACAGCTAGCATTTGGAGCAGCTAAGGGGAGGAGGGCGCGGTGGATGCCTGCAGCATAGCCATGCTGGTGTCACTGCACGCCCGCGCTCCTGGGGGAACCACACACAGCAAAAATCCCCAGTCTCGGGGATAGGCAGAAGCTCCTCCAGTACCACAGCCATACTCACACAGTCCGACTTGCTCCACCAGGGCCCTTCTCTGACTCCAGCCCGGTGCATTAGATTGTAGATAGAGCGCCAAGGCGAAGGTGGCCCCACCTTGGGGGGGGGGGGTTCAGAGCTGGGGGATCCGCCGGGCTGGGGCGGACCTGGTAGGAGACGGTTTCAGACGGGAGGTAGTCACTGGTGTGCGGGGAAGCTGGAGAGAGTTCCCCGAGTCTGGAGCAGAAACGAAGCCTACAAAGAAACAAAAAACTTATCAGGCTAACATTGTCAAAGAGGAATGCGCCATGTCACAGTGTTGCTTACACTAGCTGACTGACGGGGTCAGTGGGGAGTGTGCCTTGTCACCCAGTACCCCAGTTAAGGTGAGTACTGACCTATGTTACTCACCAAATTTTAAGAAATACTTAGAACATTTTTTGGATGACTACCGATACTCCTTCCAGCCCTTGGAATTGCTCCATTGATACATAATGAGGATTTTTTGTTCAAGTTTAAAGCACTTTTACTCATCAAAATAATATTTTACTCCTGTAATGTCAAAACTGGTAAGTGCATTACTCTTGAGTGCCAATACTATCTGGAGCCCTGTTGTTACACCAACACTGTTCAGGGTGTCACACCATTGCTTTCATGTCACAAGCAGCCTGTCAGTGTCACTGGGGACATACCTTGTCACACCATCACTGATCAGTAAGAGATACTGTCACCTCCCCCACCAGGTAGCAGTTAATAACTCAACTGCCCTTTACTGTGAGACGAAGGGAGATGTAGTCCCTTACCGCTGGAATTTGTGTCCCTTATGCCATAAGAAAAGGTGAGCGACTTTTTATCTGTCACAAAATAGCAAATCTGCATGTTGGCAGCAGGATTTTCTTCTGAGGGCTGCAGAACATCCAGCGGTATACATTAAGAAGAAATAGGACCCTTCTTAAAGTTAGAGGTTGTATCCCAGCTGGGCCATCTATCATAAATAAATTGTATAAAATCCAGAGTGCAAGGCATTAAATTGGTAGCATCCCTTTACTATGCATGCAGTCTGTCTAACTGGTAATGCTGTTTAGCATTCATTGTCTCGTTCCTTCCCTTGACATTCACTGCTCAGCAATGTTCCATTCTGGTCATTTGTCCTTCTACATTTACAACATGGCTAGAAAAAAAAAAAACAAATTTTATTGGCTGAGAGACATCACCTGACCTGAAATTAAATCCCAATAAAAGGACGGTCAGGTGCCGAATCTCATTTTCATAAAAAAAAAAAAAAAAAAAAAAAAAAAACTACCAAACTACTGAAAGACATTTTATAAGTGTAATAAGCCCCTCCTGGGTGTGCATTCTAGAATTTTAATACACTTCCCAGGGTTGTAAAGACACTGGGCGTTCGGCCTTGTGCCTTATTATACCCCTGAGGCGTGCATTAAAATTCTATAAGGCACACCCTGTCGTGACTTAATACTTACTTAACATACTGTAGACACATAGTAGTTTACAGCAGAAAAAGAACTTTTGACCCATCGTGTCTGGCCCAGTCCTACCTACCTATCTGTTGTGGAATATGTGAGCCCTAGTGACTCTCTTCCTCCCACTCCCTTTCCCCTTTTGATACGAGTTTTACCAAGTCCATGTATCTGTTCCAGCCAGGTTTAAGTACCCCAATGGTTTTACACAGACCGATTCTTTCAGTTGCGTATTCCATGCCTCTGCCACCTTCTATGGAAAAATACTGTGTGGTATCCCTCTTAAATTTGTCTCCCGCCAGCTTTCTGGATTTAGTCCTGGTTGTTGTGTTCTCACTTGGCTGCAACAGTTCTCCAGTATCCACCTTGTTTACCCCATGGAGGTATTTGTATGTCTTAGCCATTCACTAAAATACCGCCAACAGCTTAATCTGGTTCTTTATGTCAGTTTGCATCTGTAGCTTCCCTGGGATGAGGCTGAAAATAGGCGGAATTACCTAGTCCTCCTTTCCTGGTCAACAAAAACTGAAATAAAGGAATGCACTGTCGCTTGCTTCTCGCCTCCAGCATGTACGAGCATAGGTCTTCCAGCCTCTCCTTGTAAATCCTGTGCTGCTGCTGTCTTTGGATTATTTTTGTTATCTTACTCTGCATCGCCTCCATTCTATCCCTGTCCTTCTCTAAATGCGGTCTCCAAAACTGCACATACCATACCAGGTGAGGATGAACTAGTGACATGTTGCGTTGGAAGCACAGTTCTTCCCGTGCTGCTGATCCTCCGCCCTCTGCAACCCAGTATTCTGTTTGTCCTTGCCACTGCTCCACATTGCGCAGTTGTCTTCAGACTTTCTGAAATTATTACCCTGAAGCCCCTGTCCTTTGTTTTGCTTTCCAGCGCTGCCTCCCCCGTTCTGTACTCGGGTTTTGAATTTTTTAATATCTGTGTGCAGCACCTTGCACTTCTTGGCATTCAGTTTTGACTGCCATACTTTTGACCACTCCTCTAATCTACCCAGCGCCTCTTTCAAAATTCTGACCCCATCCTCACTATTCAGCCAGCCACAGATCTTAGCATCATCAGTGAAGAGGCATATTGCACTCTGTATCCATACCTAGGTGCAGTAGATGAAGGTGTCGAAGAGGACCAATCTCTGTGGCACTCCACTGGTACCACCCCAACAGGGGTCAAAATTAGCATACAAAACCTGTTCCCTGTGCAGGTAGGAACAGGCTAGTGCATGTAGTTTTGTCCCCTGCATATACCACAGTGCATGTAACACTGTGCCTGGTGTCTGAAACATGTGGCAGTCACTGCACTGCCTGGGAGAACATGGGACTGAGAAGGAGAAGGCACTTTTTTTTTTTTTGGTTAATCACAGACTTGAGGAACGCCATCACACTGTAAACTGCAGTCCATGCCTGGAGTGGTGGTGGTATGGCCAAGGTAAAAGTGACCGTGAGCAGTTTTTTAAATTTTTTTTATTTGTTAGACTATCTGCGCTACTACGGTGAGTCATGCTCAGTGTGAGGGGGGAGGGGAGAGAGAGAGAAAGACAAGTTTAATCATACCGCTGGGGGAAGATGTACAGTAGGAGTTCCTGCTACAAGTCCTTCTCCTCACACTGCTGGATAAGTCAGCACCTCAGGGTCATCAGTGTGGCTGGCACTATTGGACAGCGTGTGAGGAGAGGGAGGCTGTCTAGCAGCAGACAACTGTGAGAGTACAGTCACTGCTGCTGAAGTAAACCCGTGGAGCTTGCGGTAGGAGATCATGTGATTGGTGGGAACTCAGTCTTGAGTGGTTAATCGGGACAGCAGATTTTTTTGTTGTTGTTAATTTCAAGAGCATCTTTTGACTGGGTGATACTATGTGATGGATGCTGTTCAGCAGTCAGAGCCCAGAATTGAGGATGGGGTCTCGGAGTTCTGATAAGAGACACGTCACGTGTGACAGCACAGACCACTGGTGCAGTTCATATACGGCCCGTGTTAAGAAGAAAACTGTGTGAAGGCAGATGGGTAATCTTTCTGGCGTGGATGTCCTTAATCAGTGTTTAGGCAGGGGAGATTAAGTATATGAAGCAAACTGCTGAGAAATGTTTGTATGTTTCCATCTCCTTAGTTTAATTTGTTTTATTTTATTTATTTTGACCAGTGCAGGCAACCCGTTTCTGGTCCATGTCACTTTTTGTGGCTACATACACTGCGGTGCAGATACTAAAAAAACGTTAATTACTATCCCTACACCCCAACCCCTGAGAATTTGTCATTAATTTACCACCTTCCTAGTTCTGCCACTTAACCAGTTTCTCACCCATCTTGTGACTTTACCCCCAAGTCGGCATCTTCTTTTTGTTTTTGACTTTATCCACCCCGAAGGGCAGGGTGTCCTTCCGGGGTACTTACTGGGCGAGGGCCTCTCACTCCCTGCCTGAACCTCCATGACTGGGTCTCCCCACCTGCACTGCCCCAGACCAGACCCCTAGCCTACCGGCATGGCTGGGATCCGTGCAGCCTAGAGGTTGGCGCCTGGGGAGATCTTGGTGAGCTGGGCCCGGCGATGGGATGTGGGTCATGCCACAGAAGCCCCCAACATCTCCACTGTCCTCAGGAGAGGTTTTTCTTCCCTTCTTTTTGTCCCTACCCCCTGAGTGAGATGTGCTGTGACATCATGGTGCCTGGCAACCCTGCTGACATCATTGCGCTCGCCCTATGTTACGAGCCATCTCCATCGGGGGCCACTGGGTCACCAGGCAACCTTGTGCCCCCCCCCCCGGGAGAGGAGAGCAGCCCATCGGACGCTTCATCCTCTCCCTCCCCTGCCTACCCCCGGCAGTCTGAGTGTGCTACCGAACTCGGGTCACCGGTGTGGTGTGAGGCCGTACACCTTCTTGACCAGTTGTTCATGTGAGACGTAGACAGAAACATAACTGGTGTTTACTGATGTTTGCTTGTTGTCTGCCCAAAATGTTTCTTTCCCTGTGTGCTGTTTGTGACTTTGTAGAATGTGATAATAACCACTGTACCTCACAATGGGTAACATTCGGATCTGTCTGGATTAACACTGAGAGGCCTCAAGCACTTCAGTATAACCTGTGTGTTCTGTCACCGTCTTTCCTTTGTATTCTGGATGACTGCATTGGGGCCCACAGGTTCTCAGTTAATTTTTGTGTGTAATGTCCTCCCATTTGGGGGCTTACCTTATGCCCGTTTAGCTCCTGTTTCTGCTCTCCTCCACAGCACCTTAAATGCCTGCCATTTTTTTTTTTTGTCTGCTTCCCTAGTCTGTTGTGCCCTTGGTGCCCTGTAAAGTGGCCCCAGTGTGAAATTAGCCGAGTCGGGCTCAAGAACTTTAGCCACGCTTCCCCGCTACTTGTTTCAGCACCCCCGGTGCCACGGAGTTTGCACATGCGCCAGGCTGCGCCTTTGATCTCCCGACCGCTTAATTTACAGTTGAGCAGGAGAGAGTTTGGTGGTCCCTGTGTTTCTGTCTCCAAAGTGGGACCCAATGACCACAGGAAGGGCAATGAGAGACCACTTTAATAAATATTTAGAGAGATCCATGAAGCATTACATGAATATTAATGAGCCAGAGCACCGATCGCATGAATATTCATGAGGATGTTTCTGCCCTCAGGGAACAGTGATTTCAGCAACGGCCAAGAAGGAGAGGAATTGTGAAAAAATAAATAATACAGCCATTGCTTAAACATAAACATAGAAACATAGAAGTTGATGGCAGAAGGAGACCGCTAGGTCCACCTAGTCTGCCCATTTGTTTTAGACCTATTTTGACACTCTAGCTTCCTGTTGTAGTCGGGGCTCCCTTTTGTCTATCGCATGCATTCTTGAGTCCCCCTCACAGTGCTGACCCCGACAACCTCTTTGGGCAGGCTGTTCCAGGCGTCCACCACTCTTTCTGTGAAGAAAAACTTCTTGGTGTTGGTAGAGAACCTCTCTCCTTGCAGCCCGAGGTCATGTCCCCTGGTCAAGGAGCCCTTCTTGAAGTGAAAAAGTTCCTGTACCTTGTTAATGCTTTTTACATACTTAAATGTTTCACTCATGTCCCCTCTCTCTTTTCTCTGCTGCAGGGAGTATATATTCAGTTCCCTAAGTTTTTCCTCGTAGGACGTGTACTGCAGACCCTAAATCATTTTTGTCTCCTTTTCTCTGTACTTTTTCCATCCGGTCAATGTCCTTCCTGAGGTTAGGCCTCCAGAATTTGACTCCGTATTCTGGGTGAGGCCTCACCAGCGATCTATGCAGTTGTAGTACCACCTCTCTCCTCCTACTCACGATTCCCCTCCCAGTGCAGCCCAGCCTTCTGTTGGCCTTCAATGTTGCCTTCTCACACTGCTTACTAACCTTTAAGCCATCTGTGATTGATTCCCAGATCTGGTTCCTGGTTTGAGGCCGCCAGTCTTTCGCCTCCTAGGTAATATTCTTTTCTTGGATTTTTCTTTCCTACGTGCATGACCTTGCACTTTCTGGCATTAAATCTCAGCTGCCACACTCCAGACCATTCTTCTAGTTTTTTGAGGTCAGCTTCCATCTTGCTCACTCCTTCTGATGTGTCTTATAAAGAGGGAACAGTGTTTGAATAATTAAAATAAACTGGCCGCACCGGTGTAATGTTGGGACTCAGAATCATAGCCTGCCTGCTGCAAGAGGGGGGTTGCAAAATTTTGGCAGCAGCGACAGCGAAACAGATTGAGGAAATTACAAAAGCTGGGCAGCAACATAAAGGAGACACGAGACTACTGAACTGTGGGGCATTTGGGCAAATATGTTAATTATTCTGGCTGCACCAGGGCTTTATTTGGGACTGCATTAAATCTGCTTAAGGGACTGTGTGTTAAGCAACCATTACAGAGCAGTCACAGCCAATCAGAAAGCTAGAATTTTTAAGCCAGGACTTATGGGACTTTTGCCAAAGCTCATGGGAAACATCCAGGTGCCCATGGGGAACTGCAAGGACCTAAATTCAGGCGCCACAATAGCAAACCCACTGTGCATCGAGGAGGCTTAATGAATAAATAATTTTTTGTGATTGACAAGCCTCCCAACCAATCAGAGCCAAGGCAACCAATAGCTTCAGCCAACAGGGAGCCTCAGGAGAGCCCCATAAAAGACTGTGTTTCAGCAGATTTTACAGATTCAAGTGGGAGTCCCCCATGGGGTGGGGGCTCAGGCCTCCAGCAATGCCAGTGGGCCTGGTTGATCCAGTGTAAGCCTCTCCACAGAGAAGAGGAGCTTTGTTCTTTTTCTGCCAATAAATCGGTGCTAGTTTCAAGTAAAATGTGCTAGCCTGGGGGTTGCCAGGAGAATGTCCTCCAGGGGCTAGCCAGTCCCTTCCACGTTTGGGGAAAAATGTGGACCTGCAGCTTTGTCGAGCCAGCCATGATAGAGCTGAACCTGCCTCAGTGGTGAGAGAACTGAAGACGTCGGGAACCTTTGATGACAGAGCCATTCCTTGAGGAGCCTGAGTGAGTAAACTTGTACCTTCCCCCGATGCAAGTGAAGAGAAAGCTTGTTGGGGCTGCCAGTGCCCTATAGACGTGTTAATTGTTTGGAACTGTCCGTTGGTCTGCACCCTGCATCTGCTGTGCTTAATCCTTGCTCAGCGCAGGTGGACCTATGTGAGTTAAGGGGCCTGGAGTGATCCAGAGTACATAAATGCACTGATATGTGTTTAAATTGCTAAAGTGCCTACAGGACTAGAAGGGGAGCACTCGGATCCGGGGCTCATCTTAACTTTGCCTGGGAGGTTTTTGTGACTGACAAGCCTCCCAACCAGTCAGAGCCAAGGCAACCAATAGCTTCAGCTGATAGGGAGCCTCAGAAGAGTCCTATAAAAGACTGTGTTTCAGCAGAGTTTCCAGATTCAAGCAGGAGTCCCCCACGGGGTTGGGGGCTCAGGCCCCCAACAATGCATATGGGCCTGGTGATCCAGTGTAAGCCTCCCTACAGAGAAGAGGGGCTTTGTTCTTTTTCTGCCAGTAAATAATTCAATGTTAAAGTAAAATCTTCTAGTCTGGGGGTTGCCAGCAGAATGTCCTCCAAGGGCTAGCCAAATCCTTTCCATGTTTGGGGAAAAACATGGACCTGCTACTTGATGTCAAGCCAGCTGTGATAGATCTGAACCTGCCTCAGTGGTGAGAGAACTGAAGACTTCGGAACCTTTTGATGACGGAGAGCCATTCCGGAAGAGCCTGAGTGAGTAAACTTTACCCCCTGCAAGTAAAGAGAAAGCTTATTGATGCTGTGAATGCCCTAGAGGCTTGTTCAAGAGCTGGTGACATGTTCAGGAGAACTTTAAAAAAACATAATATTTAGGCACAGCCCAGCTTGTATTTCCCATTAGTTCTGTATTCCTCTTCAACAGTATTTAGTAGTGAGGTAATTTGCATGAAAACAGGATCTTTACTTCTGAATAGTTCATCTGTTCCTGCTGCTTTCTCCCTACCTGAAGTCAGAGCGCTGCTTGTGACCTCACAGTTGCTCTCATAGCAGCAGACTGTGATCTCACAGCAGAGAATTATGACTTGAAGTAGGGAGTAAGCTATAAAGGCAGTTGAAATTAAAATAAGGGACAACAATCATATATTCGTACACATTTCCTTAGTAATAAATAATGGAGAGGAGAAATTTACAAAATATAAATAGAATGCAAGCAGAATTGTACCTAATTATTATGTTTTTTTAAGTTTGTTTTGAGGCATCAGTTGCTCTTTAAGGCCCAGTCCACACTACGCCTCTGTAACGCTACAGAGTGCTCAAATCGTTACCGCAACGGTTTGCGTTTACACCTGTAATGTTATGGAAGGCGTTGAATGTTGTTGAAACCATATATGAGGTGGTTTCAACAGCGGTTATGAAACTGGTTACGTCTCTGTAACATTACCGGGCGTAGTGTGGATGCATGGCACCGGTCCCCTAGCGCAGCCGAGTTGCATTGTGGGATCGGGTGCTGCTGTAACAGTCGCCTGGCTCCCAAAGTGTGAACCGGCGGTGCCGGTCCTGTAACGGACACCGCTGCAGTGTGGACATACTGTACTGCTCCTCGGCTGTAACGGTTTACATCCGTTACCGGGCCCGAGATGTGTAGTGTGGGCAGGGCCTAACTGTTTGGAACTGTTCATTGGTCTGCACCCTGCATCTGCTGTGCTTAATCATTGCCCAGCGCAGATGGACCTATGTGAGTTAAGGGGCCCGGAGTGGTCCAGAGAATATAAATGTGCTGATATGTGTTTAAATTGCCAAAGTGCCTACAGGACTGGAAGGGGAGCACTCTGATCTGGGGCTCATCCTAACTTTGCCTGGGAGGTGCAGTATTTTGTTCTTTTATTATCAAGACATGCTGTGGAAGCTATGAACTTCAGCCATTTGCCACGTGGGACTGAGACATTACAAGTTTGAGTATGCAAGAACTGCTTCACTTACTCAAGTTGCTAAAGTGAAAGAAATAGTATTGTTAACAGTAATTTTGTTCATATAAGGGATGTGGAGAACCGGGTCACCCTAGCCTTAGGGAGCAATGTACCCATTGAAGGATTTAAGTTGGGAAGGACCATGCTAGCCCATGGTTGAAGAATTTAGAGTATTAAATGTGCTGAATGTGCAACCATTATAAATGTGCTAGATGTTCAGAGAATGTTAAATGTGTTATATAAAAGGTAACCAGCTAGTTACACCCCAGGTGCTTTCACCCCAGAAGAAGAGCACTGCTTTCAAAATGCAGAGCCTCCCCTGCACAAGCCCAAGAAGTGTATATAGTTCAGGTGTTTCATGTCTTTCAAGTCCAAGCTTTAGATCTGCTTACTTTAGCTGGACAACGTACAGCTGCACCACTCATCAGTCCTGCACCTCTAAATGGACTGAGGTTACTGGGTACCCAGATTTAAGGTTGGGATTGCGGGGTCTCATACCAAATGTTGGGGACTGGTGCCAGTGTGGATAAAAGCAATGTTTCTGTGTCATTTGATTCATGCAGTTTAGCTAGCTAGCCAGGGCTCTGGTCATTGTAGCGGATGGAAGTACCTCTCACCCTACCTTATACCTCAAGAGAGTTGCTGTAAAGGAGACAGCATTCTACATTTAAAAAAAAAAAAAAAAGTACTCTGGAAGACCAGAATGAGTAGCGATGGAGTAGACATGAAGCTGGTGTCTCAAACTCTTGATGTGCTCATCAAGCCTATTACAAAACTGTTCAACAAATCCCTGACCCTGGCACAATTCCCGGCCACCTGGAAGCAAGCGCTGGTCACGCCTGTCCATAAAAGTGGGGACAGGACCAATGTTTCCAGTTACAGGCTGATCTCAATCCTCTCCCCCATCCAAGGCTCTTGAGAAGATTGTGGCAGACCAACTAACAGACCACATCAGCAAATACAAACTGCAATGCCCCAACCTGCACGGGTTCAGGCAGGGGCATTGTACCATGACTGCCCTCGTTGAGTTCACCGACTACGCTCACAAAGCAATGGACAAAGGCAAACTAGTAGGGATGGTGTTCATAGACTTAACAAAAGCCTTCGACACCATCAACTACACCCTCTTACTGGCCCAGCTATAAAGCCTGAGGGTGGCTGCAAATGCAACACTGTGGTTCCGAGACTACCTGTCCCTAAGGTCACAATGGATAAAAACAGGACAGATAGTGTCTGACCCCAGGGAAGTCATGCTGGGGTTCCCCCAGGGATCCATCTTGGGACCTCTGCTCTACAGCCTGTTCCTAAATAATCTCCCTCAAGTCTGTGACACCAAAATAATCCTGTGTGCGGATGATGCAGTCATTCCTCAACGGCAACTCTCAAATTGAGCCACTCCAAGCAGCACATCAGCACTCCTTCAGTAAAACAGAAGACTTGTTCTGCGAGTACAAATTTCTGCTCAGTTACAAAAAAACAAGACCATGGTCCTATCCAGCCCCCAGCTCAAGAAAAGGTTCCCCACCGTAAACATCACCAACAATGTACTCGCCCCCTTGGAACAGGTACAGTCCTTCAAATACCTTGGAGACCCTGGATGACACCTTATCCAGTGCTCTAGATGTTGACTGGGAGGTCAAGACAGTCAACACCAAGCTCGGTGTGCTATACAGGCACAGAAATACATTGCCACGGCAGCCATCCGCCTATCAGTCACAAGCTCCATCCTCTCCACCATTGACTGTGGCCTGGTTGTCTACAGCACAGCATCAGACTCTGTGCTCAAGAGGGTGCATGTAGCTGTCAACAAGGCCTGCAGGCTTATCCTGAACGGCGATCGAATGACCCGCACCTGTTCCCTCTACAAACACACACCTGCTGTCTCTGGGGTGCAGGACTAAATTCCTCACATGCTTCCTAGGCAAAAAAGCACTACTGGGGAAAGCCCTCCCCCTCGTGCATAGCGGGCATCTTCTCCTTCCCAGGCTCAGAATATATAACCAGAAACAGAATGCAGGGGGCCCTTGCGGTGCCATTCTGACGCACAGCTCTCGGACAGCACGCCTTCTCCTACAGAGCTCCTCTTTGGCCTAACGAGGTACCAGAGTCCATTCGAAACTCCACTAGCCTGTACAGATTCAAATCCGACCTTAAACACTACTTGACCTCCAGCTCTGTGTGCACTTGCTTCTCCAACAGCTGATAGGCTTTGGATGACCAGGCCTAGTTCTGCTAACAGCAACTATTCTCAGCACAAGACTGAAGCAACCCTCCCACTCGCTCCTTGACAATGCCTCTGAATCACTCTAAGGGGCTGCTCCTGTACAACCCTCGTCCCCTCTCCCCCGTCTCCATGCTAGGATGGGTCTCTGCCTCCCCAGCCTCAACCCTGCCTTCTTGGCCACTTTTACTAGAGGCTCCCCATCTCCCCTACCAAAATCCTGTCTTTACTGACCCTCTGCCCAACCTAACCTAACCTCTAGTGCCTCTGCACCTTACTTGCCCTTGTAATCAACCGAAGTTCATGTCCATATGCTGTATAGTGTTTCAGATGTCTGAGACGCACTGTAACCTTTTCCTGATTGTTGTGCTTTTCAGTGTCTCAAATGTCCTAAAATTCTGTAACCTTCTTTATTGAATGTCTATACTCTGTTCACATGATGTGGAACCTTTGTAAAAGAGCCTTGGCTCAAAGGTTATTTTCCGAATATCAAATAAATAAAAAATTAAAATAAATAAATGCTACAATATGTGATTACAATCTGAGTTAAAAAATGTAATTTATCTACCCAGCTGGAGGGTTTCACCAGCAATAACCAAAAACCCATTGATCTGAATGTAAATATGGTAATTACTATACTGCATAACTTCTGCTCCTTTCTTCTCCCATTCCTAAGCCCTTGTTAATAAATTGTTATTTGTTGTTTTTACAGATACATGTGTCATGAGCATATTATTAGGAACCTGTCACTATATTCCAGGTCATGCCTGAAAATAGTCTTTCTGGCTAGTGCATCTACCCGGTAAACAAAAACTAAATAAAATAAATATGGTAAAAGGTATTGAAATGTGGGGAACTGTTATCTGGTCATGTTTTGGGGTGGGAGCGGAGGTGGGCAGGGAGTGACAGTGAAAAGGTAGAGATACTGAACGAATACTTTTGCTCAGTATTCACAAAAGAAGAAGAGGGGGAGGTACCTAAACCAAACAATGGAAGCACTCTGGGCAGAAGGGTCAATACCAGTCCATTCACAGGAGAAAGGGTCTTGAAAGAACTCTTAAAACTTAAGGTGGACAAAGCAATGGGTCCTGATGGGATTATGAACATACGAAATTTACCAGCAGATAAAGGCCTAGAGGTCTATGAAGTCTGCTCGAATATGCAGCTAGCACCCCCTTATTCTGCAGCTGCCTCGCCCTTCCACCCTTCCCCTTCATTAACCCTCCCCCTTGTCCTGTCCCATCCTCGTTTGAAGCAGTCCACTGTTCTACTGCATACCACTTCAGCAGGTAACGCATTCTACCCAGCCACAACCCTCTCTGTAAAAAAGTGTCTCTTCATATCCCTGCTGAACCTTCCTTGCTCCAGTCTCATATCATGGCCCCTGGTGGCCCTCCCCTCCCTTACTTTGAACAGCCCCTCTGTACCCGTCTTGTTTATTCCTTTCATGTATTTAAAGGTTTCAGTCATATCACCCCTGTCTCTCCTCTCCTCTCCTCCAGTGAGTACATGTTCAACTCCTTCAACCTCCTCTCGTATGATAAGTCCCCCAGCCCCTTGATCATCTTTGTCACTCTGCGCTGCACCCCCTCCAGTAACTTAATGTCCCTCTTCAGATACGGACGCCAGTACTGCATGCAGTACTCCAGGTGTGGTCTAACTAATGACCTATACAGTGGCAGAATCACCTCCTCCCTCCTCGAGGATATACCCCTTGCAATACAACCCAGTATTTTGTTGGCCTTTGCAGCTGCCTTCCTACATTGTGCCGAGTTGTTCATTGACCCTGTAATGAGCACATCCAGATCCTTCTCCTCCTCTGTCTGGGCTAGCTGCACTCCCCCTAGCTGGTAACTCCTCCTTGGGTTCTTCATTCCAAAATGCAGCACCTTGCACTTTTTGGCATTAAAGTCCAGTTGCCAGGTGTCTGACCAGGTTTCAAGCTTTGCAACCCCTGCCATCCCCCTAGGTCATCCACCACCACGCCTACCTTGGTATCATCAACAAACAGACTGATCTTACTCTTGATGTCCCACGATATGTCTGCAATGAATATCCCAAACAACACTGGTCCCAACACCGAGCCCTGTGGAACACTGCTCGTCACTGCCCTTGGGTGTGAGAGCTCCCCACCCACCACCACCCTCTGTTGCCTTCTCTGCAGCCAGTTTTCTACTCATCTCACCAGCTTTGCACCCGCCTCTGTGCCTACTAACTTCCTTCCCAGCCTTCCATGTGGCACTGAGTCGAATGCCTTACTGAAGTCCAGAAACAGGACATCCACTGCATGGCCCCTGTCCAGTTGCCTAGTTACCCTGTCATAGAACTCGACCAGGTTGGTTTGGCAGGATCTGCCACGTATGAAGCCATGCTGTCTGCTGTCCCGTAGTCCTTTGACCTCTAGGAGGGCCACCAGCCTCTCCTTCAGGATAGTCTCCATTAGCTTACCCATGATGGATGTGAGGCTTACTGGTCTGTAGTTTCCCGGTTCATCCTTGGGGCCACTCTTGTGGAGGAGGCACCACATGAGCCATCCACCAGTCCTGAGGTACACACCCGAATGTAGTGAGGCATTAAACAGGTCTGCCAAAGGTCTTGCAAGGACCTCTGCCAGCTCCTTCAGTACCCTGGGGTGGATGCCATCTGGGCCTGACACCTTGTCCACCCTTAGTGCCTTCAAACCCTCTCGAACTCTGCTCTCCACGATTTCCCCATCTGTCACCACTCCCCCCCCCATGCTTCTGCCATTTCTCCCACCTTGAGTGTTACCCCCCTTATCTCTTTAGTAAATACTGAGCAGAAGTACTCATTTAGTGCTTCCGCCTTATCGCACCCTGCTTCCACCCAACCCTCCTCCTTTCTAATCCTTACTATGTGGTCCTTACAGCTCCTTTTCTCCCTGATGTACTTAAAAGAAGTCCTTCTCCCCCTTCTTAATGCCTTGTGCCAGCCTGAGTTCCGTAGATGCTTTGGCTTCCCTTACTGTCCTTGTCACCTCCTTCGATTCTGTCAAGTACTTCTCCCTATCCTCCCCCTCCCTGTTTTCTTGTACTTCCTAAAGGCAGCTCTTTTCCTCCTTACCTTTTCCATGACCTCCTTGCTCAACCAGATCGGTTTCTTAGCCCTAGCCTTCTTGCTCTGCGCTTTGCAGCAGGTTTTGGTTGCCTCCACTATCCCCAGCTTTATGAGCTCCCACCTCTGATTCACCCCAGAATTCTAAAATAACTAAGGGAAGACCTAGTGACACCACCGACTACCCTTTTTAACAAATCGTGGGAGGATAGACGGATAGTGTGGTACCTGAGGACTGGAGGAAGGCAGATGTGTTCCCCCTTCAGAAGAGTGGGAGCCAGGCAGAGGCAGGAAACTACAGACCTGTTACTTTGACCTCAGTAGTAGGGGAAAATGATGGAATCACTTCTGAAAGAAAGAATTGTTGAGTACTTGGAAGCCAGCGGGGCACAGGACACAAGGCAGCATGGATTCACAGCAGGAAGGTCATGTCCGATGAATCTCTAATAGATTTCTTTGACTGGGTGACCAGAGTAGTAGGCTAGGGAGGGGCTGTAGATATGGCCTACTTAGACTTCAGCAAGGCATTTGAGACACAGTACCACACAGAAGATTAATAAACAAGTTAACTAGCCTGGGAGTGGGTCCCTGGGTGGTAGCCTGGGTAACAAATTGGCTGGACAACAGGACGCAGAGGGTAATAGTAAATGGAGCACACTCTGGAGAAAGGGGGAGTTACTGGTGGGGTACCGCAGAGTTCATTACTGGGTCTGGTCCCTTTTAATGTCTTTACAAGTGACATTGCAGAGGGACTGGAAGGAAAAGTATGCCTCTTTGCAGATGACACAAAGATCTGCAACAGGGTTGATACACAAGGAGTGGTGGAAAGGATGAAAGGGGACTTGGCAAGGTTGGAGCAATGGTCATGAGTATGGCAGCTTAGATTCACTGCAAAGAAGTCCAAAGTAATGCACCTAAGAAACCAAAACCCAGGGGAAGAGTACACGATTGGGGGGGGTACTAACAACAACAAAAATGGAAAGGGTACCTGGGGGTACTCATATCAGATGACCCTAGGGTAGGCAAGCTATGCGAGAAGGCAGTAAGGAGGGCTTGGGGGATTCCGGCAGGGCTTGACAAATCCTATATCCCGACGTCCCAGACTACTATTTTTCATATGTGGGACAAGCAGATGCCAGAGTTCTGCTTGTCCCACGGATTACCATGCTGCAGTTAAAAATTTGCAGGTTTTTACCTGCTTTTCCCTCGCTGGCCACTAGATGGAGAGAGACATGCTAGACTCCGGAGTCTTTGTGCGCATTGTTGAATGCGCGCACCCGCCGCACCACAGCCACGCACCACTGTGCCCCATGTCCCGACTTAACTGTGCAGTCAGGCGCGGAAATCGGGCACCAGCAGACACTCGGGGAGGCACAACGGCGGCGCCAAGAAGAAACGCGCTCATGACTTGTCAAAAATAGCCAGACTGACAGGCTAGGCAGCCTATAGCTGATGGTAGAGTCCTGTCAGTCTTGGCTATTGGTGATCGCGTTTGGGGGGTGGACTGGAGTTCTCAGAGTGGCAGTAGCACTAGCTCCGTGCACGTTGGCAAACGTGCCATTTCGCTGCTCGGAGAGAGGCAGAGAGCACATAATTTCTGTTTGGAGCACAGTCAAACTGTATTTGGGGCCGATGCCGTGAGTCACTAGCAAATCAGTAATAGGAGAGAGAAGTTAGATTACAATACAAAAATATTTTGGAGTTTTGGAGCGCCAAGCGAGCGGGAGAGTAGGAGGATCTGCGGTTTGGGGGGGAGGGGGATGTGAGAGAGAGATCTTTGTAAAAAAAAAAAAAAAAAAAAAAAAGCACAAAGGCATTTGCTTAGTGTGGAAAGTCTGATAAAACAATCTGCTGATTATGTAAGCAATAATACCCAACAGGGTGGGCGGTATTGTGCTATACCGGACCGCCAGAGCAGTAATGAGGCCCGGCGCGCGGGCGGAGGGCCTATAGCCCCTGGAAGGTCCGGTATAGCACAATACCGCCCACCCTGGAGGGTATTATTGCGCTTAGAAAATGGACACCTGTGTATATTTTTACTAGGCTATAAAATAACAGTGTAAATAACTTTAAAAAGAAATATAAATGTTAAAAAAAAAACTTTCTTTTGAGTAAAGTAGTCCATTTGCTTCTGAGCTGTTCCATCTTCTGTTGCCCCCCCCAGCCATTCTTTATTTACATATCCCCACCCTCACATACATGACATGGCGTTTTTTTTTTTAAGTCCCCCCCTTCCATATCTTGGCATAGTTTTCATGTTTAAAACACACTTCTCTGCCTTCTTTGTGAAAACCTTTTTTTTTTTTTTATTGGGAAGATGTGGCTGTTAGGCGCGCGACCTTGGGCTGTAAAATCAAGCAGTGGAGGAGATCGACAATTCCGATGTACAACGGCAGTGATTTTACTTATTTTTTGTCTTTTTTTTTTATTCGGTTTAACCGACCCCTCTTTCGTAGCGTTATATGGTGTCCCCCCCCGTCTGTGTGACAGTTAAACCTCTGGAGTTGCCGGCATTGTGTGTCAGTGGAAGACCGGGAGAGGTCAAGTCATGCCGCTGATTTCGTTTTCTTTTTAACTTAATCAGAAGCACACAAACGGGCAGAGCTGCAATGACCGGAGACCCGGAAGTAAGTGAGTGAGAACACTTGGCACAGCAGCATGCTTAGGTGCTGATTTTTTTTTACATCAGTTGCGATCGATCAGGTGACAAGGTACAGTATAGGAGTTCGGTGGGTCCCGAGAATACTGTGTCGTACTGTACTTTCATTTCGGGCTAAGGGCAAGATGCATTGCGTTGTCTAGCAGCGCTAGGCAGAGCCTTTTTTTTAATTAAATTTAAAATGGCAATAGAGAAACTGGGGAAGAGAGAAAAGAGTAAAGGGCTGGTGGGGGAGAGTTGCTCTGTTACTTGGTCTAACTAAGCTACATTCAAAAAAATGGCAGCCATCCACATGATTAACATTCCATCGCCCAAAAATACCAGTAAGCAGGCAGACAGAATGGGACTTGTTATTTTCTGGTCTCTGTTGCCTGATACCGGACTGCGTGGTTGGATGTGTCAGCCAATCAGGGTGCAGAATTTGACAGACCCATTTTCTAATTTATATATATATATATATTAGGGTTGTCAGAACCCTCTGAAGTTCTGGGTTCTAGTTCTAGTCTAGAACTTTTGAAAAAGTTCTAGGGTTCTAATCTTTTTTAGAACTCGAACCCTATTTTTTTATTGTGCTGCCAGTAACGAAGATAGTAATAAAATACATGTAAAGGAAAATTGTTCAGTATAAGGGGAGAGAAATTATCTTGTGTGACATTGATAGGAATACAACTAGGTTTATCTATGGTTTCTTCTGTTTGCTAAAGTCAGCAACTTAATACGTAACAGGCCCACCCACCCACCCATATGTTAAAAGTTTTCTTGCTGCAGCTGCATCATAGTTCCTTAGTGAAAGAAAGAGGCACATTAGCCATTTATGTACTCAGCTATATATACTCATCGTCATGAATTAGGAGAAAAAATAACTGATATTACCTAATTTCAGCTATTTGCTGCTTTCTGTTTTAAATGAGTGAATCAAATGTTGCTATGTTTAAAAGAAAGCTTTTATAACAAAGTCAAGCCAAGTACTACAGCAGCAACATGTGGAACTGTTACAAAACATATTATGTCATAACATATTCAGTCAAGACATTGGAATAAAAAAAATACGCCAGTCATTGTTGCTGGCAAAATGCATGCAATTTTCTAAGGTAATGCATACATATACCAACATTTTTGTTGGCAAATTGAAGTAATACATACAAAAAATTCTAAGATGATGCATTTTTGCAGCTGATACTTCAATAAAATCTGTATTTCAGTCACATGAATAAAAAAAGTGGTTTCCTCACCACACACTAAGGAACATTTAATGTAGCTGCAGCAGTTGGCATGTGATGTTTAAGGGACAGCGTCCGTCAACCCCATTATGTATCAAATTATCACTACTTATAAAGCAAAAACACTATGATACGTCACATTCTGTGAAAACTGCTGATGCAGATTTTCTTTTATTTCTGATTCCTTTATTCTTTTTTTAAAGGGGACAGGACAATTGTGCTAGGTGGCAGCAGTTTGCAATGTATTTAATAAGAATATATATTATGTGTACAGTAGGTTCGGTCTGTCATCATTTTTTTCCTCACCATCCCCAGCTGATCACTAATCTGTAAATGAAAGAACTAAAACAACACCCACCTTTCACCCCATCACCCATTCCACTTTTCTTCCACCACCCTCATCTGTGCAGTAGCACCCATGCCACCCTTACACCCATGTTAAAACCAACCCACAACCCTCACCCATGTACTAGCATCCATTTTTCGTTTATGGCTAACATTTCTGTAATTGAAAAAATAATAAACAGCTACCAATTAGAACTCATTGCTTTGTCCTCTTTAAAATTGAAAAATAGACTGTCTCCTGTCCCAGCCCATACTGACAAAGTCACAGAAGGTAAATCCAAAAATATATGCTTGCACTTTAACTATAAATAATATGATACAGAAAGGATTGACGTGACAGTGTCCCTTTTATGCCAAATTTGGGCTTGTTCCCACTGATGTTAAAATTGCCCTGTATATAAAACTTGTTGACTTTAGTTTAGACCCTAGCTACAAAGCAGTTTGCCATGAAATGGTGAAAGTTTTGGGGGGTATATAGTCCAAGGTAGTAGATCGAGAAAGGAGAGAGACAACCAAAGTCATCACAGTCTGTAAAAGTTTCCTTTTTGGTGCAGAGAGATCCGTCCCACACAGTATTTACCAGCCACCACCATCTGAGTTGTCATCACCATCAACATCCACAACATCAATCACTTCAGGATCAGTTTGTATACTCTTGTAGGATACGTAAAATCTTGACTTATTAACTTTAATAAAAGTTAACGTAGTGTACATTTTCTGGCAGCAACCTATTTCTGGTGTCTGTCACAATATTGCCAGCTGTACTAAACATGCGTCTGAAGAGACACTTGTTGCAGGACAACTAAGATATTTACAGGCTTCATCATACAGCTCTGTCCAAATTGACTTTTTTGATCTCCAGTATTCAAAAGGGCATGCATCAATAGGAATAGGCAGTTCTTGCAGGTAACTGTCTACCATGATGGACAGAGACCGCTCAGAAGAGGAATCAGAATAAGCTGGTATGGCAGCAATTTGGGAAAGGTTTTGCCACAGATTTAGCTTGCTACTAAGGGTTGAAGAAGTGGCAGTTGTGGAACAACTACTGTTAATGTTTGGTGACTTTTCCAGTTCTATATCCCTTGTGAAGATGAACCTGCATGTTGTGGTGATGACAACCTGAGGGTACTGTGTGTCTGTGTTTGACTCCTGTGAGTGCTGCAGCTCATCTAGCAACATACATTTGTACTGCTCTATATCATCTGTTTTGGAAGATGTATAGCCTTGAACCTGGGATCTAAGAGAGTTGCAAGGATGTAGTGTTTTGATTTCGTCATTGCAACTAATTTGTCATTGGTTTTGAAGCCTCATTCTCTTTACGAGATTCCTATGATACAGGCGACATGTTGTCTGCGCTTCAGATCTGTCTTTTTCTATTTGTAGATTTAGAACACTAAGATGATGTGAAATGAGCATTATGAGTGGGATAACCTGACTCACAGATGCGCCTTCAGAAGACATGTCCCTTGTAGCTGTCTCAAAAGGAGCTAGGATACAGCACACTGTCTCCATTAATTTCCACTGCAGCACAGACAGCATAATGCCATCTCCAATAATGTAACTGGAGCAGTACTCATGTACAGCTTGCTTTTGCCCAAGAGGCGCTGCAGCATATAAAGCGTTGAGTTCCAACGAGTGGAAACATTTTGAATCAGCTTTTGCTGGGGCAGCTTGTGTTTTTTTTTGCAGTTCGGACAATGTCCGTATAGCCTTGGTTGAATGTGAAAAGTGAGTCACAATTTTTTTGCAAACAGCAATCATACCATCCACTTGTGTTTCGTTGCTGAGAAATCCCCTGACAATTAAGTGTAAGCAATGTGCAAAGCAAGAAGCATGCAGAAATCCTCCATCCTGTACTGCTTTCAAGATGTTGGCTCCATTGTCACTTACTATGAAGCCACATTTTAGACTGTGAGAATAAACCCATTTGTCAAGGAGGTCATTTAGTTCCTGCAAGATGTTTGCAGCAGTATGACTTTGCCCAAACTTCTTTATATGCAGCAGCACCATCTTTTGGGGTGTCTTTGTTTTTGAAGAAGCACAAGAAAATGTGACCCAATGAGCTGTAAGGGACATGTAATCTATGTTTTGAGTGCTGGTCCACATATCTGTTGTGACATGAATAACCCCACCCTCCGCAGTTTTAAGTGCAAGCATCACTGTCGCTTTTAAAGCCTGATAAATGTTTGGTATTTCAACATAGGAAAAGTACCTTCGATGAGGAACATTGTAATGAGGCTCTGCTAATGCCATGAGCTCCCTAAAATCGTCATGATCTACCAAAGAGTATGGGAGAAGGGCTCCGGCTAACAGTTCACCAATTCGGTGATTAAGATGAAGGGTCTTTGGATGATTTCTAGTAAAGGTATTCTTCCTTTCAAATGCCTGAGACAGTGTTAGCTGTTTACAACATGTCCCTGCTGGTTTATTATACACCGTGCTTCGATGGGCAGATGGACGCGAGATGGTGGACTAGGACTTATACATTCAGTGCCATCACTGGATGTGCAACTGGTACTAATGGTGCTGGCATTGGTGGTAACAGTGATCCTAGGGCTGGCAGTGGTTCTGCCCGCATCAAGTTCAGACAATTCAGTATCCATTTCAGATTCCTGACCCTTCTCACGTGTGGTCTGGAAGATGGAGGACATGGGTTTTGGATGATCAAGCAAAACTGAATGCTTTTTCAGATGGCGTTTAAGAGCTGTAGTGCCAAGGCATGACACAACTTTACCACGGCTTACACTCTGTTTACACAGGGAACAAATTGCCCTGCATGGATCAGTTTTACTGACAGAGAAATAATTCCACACCTCAGATGTGACAGATTTTGTTCGAGTGCTAGGAAGATAGCTAAAGACTGTTTGTGTCTTTCACCTGTCCTAACAGAATCTGGGAGTGGGACATGCTCCATGGTGCTAGAAGAGTGGGCAGAAGACTCTGATGGATTTTCATTGCTGGCCAACACAGAAGTGGTGGATTCAATGGATATGTCCTTTTCATTGCCAACAGTGCTGGATGTATTAGCAAGTGCACTACCTGATTCATTGTCAGCAGACTTGCTCATTTCACTTTGTTGAGGAAGTAATGATTCGTCGCGAGACACAACAGTGTCTGACTGAGACAAAGAGCTACTGTCTGAGTCAGAGAGGACTCACTGTCACTTGCATTATTGCTGCTAGTCACAGGGATCTTAACAGCATGAATGGCATACCTTATGGTGCCTCTCCGTGTGACCCCAGCAGCTGTACAGGTTTTCTTAAAAGGTCCCCCTTTACCACACTTCACTGTTTCTCTTTTGCTGTTTGTTGAATTTTTATCACGTGAAACATTTTGCTTATTTTTGCTAGCACCAGGATTACCACTACCACCAACACCTGCTCCAACACCCGCACTAGATGCTTCATCTATGTTGGTGTCAGCCATAACAGAACCAGTATACTGCAGGGAATACACCCACACAATTCCTGTGTAAGAAAGCAATGTGATCTATGATCACTGGCTACAACTCCAAAATTGTATTTTGGCTATGTGACACTGTGATGCAGTGGACTGAAAGTAATTGAAGAATATGACAGTTTGCAACTAAAGGTTCAAGGCTTACAGAATGATTGGGCTACTGGGCAAAGGCATAAGCATAGCAGTCAAGGGGTGCACAGCAGCAGGGTTATGGAATGACCACAAGAGACGGAGTTACACACACAAACCGAGGAAAGAGATTTTTCTGTCTCTTCTCCCAACAGGGAAATATATTTTTTTTACTTCTGTTGTGTATTTAAGGATAATGTCACCACACAACTGCCCACTGGGCTTCACACGTAACACACACTGGGTAAGGTACAGTGCAGTCAAGGGGCACACAGCAGCATGGTGATGGGCTGACCACAAGAGACGGAGCTACATACACAAACCCAGGAAATAGATTTTGTCTCTCGTCCCAACAGGAAATATATTTTAGGCTTCTGTCATGTATTTAAGGACAATGCCACTACAAAACTGGCCACTGGGCTTCTGTCTTCCTCCCAACAGGAAATATTTTTTAGGCTTCGTTGACAACTTGTCATGTATTTAAGAATAATGCCACCAGAAAACTAGCCACTGGGTCTCTCACGATAACACACACTGGGTACTAGGGTACAGTGCAGTCAAAGGGCACACAGCAGCAGGGTCCTGAATCCTGATCACAGGAGATGTTTCTGCTCTCCTCCCAACAGTAAAAAATGTATTTAAGGATAATACCACCACAAAACACACTGTAGTATAACTAGGGGTAGTGCAGTCAAAGGAAGGGAACACAGCAGCAGTGTCATCCTCCTGATACTTGGTTGTAGGACTTGACTTTAAACAATTTTATTCAAGTCAATAAAAGTTCACTGTTCACATTCACTCATTTAACTTTGTTTTCTCTCAAAATCTGATTTTCTTCACCTCCCCAGCCAGGGTGCTCTGTCTCCCAAATCCCACTAGACAGATATATTGAGGATCAGAAAATTCATCAAATATAGTACCTAGTTTGGCAACTAGTAACTAAGCATTCCAATGCAGGCAGTCAGCTAATAATATCCCACATGGCACAGCGAGAGAGACCCTCACCCACCGTTTTTCCCACCCTCCCTTGCTTTCCTTTTCACCCAGTGTTGTCCACTGTCCACCACCCACACTTTAGATTTTTTATTTTGTTTTACAGTGAGTAGCTGGAGGGAAAGCAAGTCGTCACTTTTTTTTAAATGCCAGCCACGAGTTCGTTCGCATCGCAACTCGCAGTCGGACTCGTCGCAAAAACTCGCAACGTAATCTCAGGCACAGCAGAATGATGCAACTCCCGTCTCCTTTTGAACGCAGTCACTCACGCGCGACTTAAATACCGTGCTGGTAAGCACCACATGACCGCAGAGCAGTTGGTCAGGTGGTGGTGATGACGGTAACTGGCTGCCAGTCTGGGATCAAGGGTACACTACGCAGGCGCGATCTCACAATGTCCCGACTCCCCCCACAAGAACAGTGTCAGTAACTGCATCGGGATGTGGGAACGGAACACGAAGTAAGATTTTTTTCAATCGGGGACTGAAGTTTTGCATTCAGGACTTGGGAGGGATGCGCTTACCAGAAAAGATTCGAACCCTTTTGCGAACCCTCTAGTGTTCGAGTCCTAAATTAGAACTCGAACACCAGGGTTCGAGATGGGTTCGAATCTTGCTCGAACTAGTTCTGACAACCCTAATATATATAAAGTTTGTTTAGAGAAAAAAGAAGGGAGAACTAAACAAAAACACTGCACACTGAATTCAGGGAGCTGTGTGTGTTGTTTGTACGCGTGTGGACTCATGTGAAGTGAAGAAAAATAAAAGGATACACAGCTCTTAAATAAATTAAAAAAAAAAAAAAAAAAAAGCAAAAAACAGACTCTAAGTGGGGGAAGTGATTGTGTGTTGAACTTAAGTCGTGGGACTACTAAACATTTCAGTAATAATTGTGTGACAAGGGTTGGGGGGTGTGGGTGTGTGTGTGTGTTTGTGTTTGTGAGACAAGCCTGCCCTCCGTGACAGAACAGAGATCAGGGACTTGTACCTGACAGATAATGTGTGCCTCCTGTGGGTGCAAGACCACTAGATAGAGCGTGTGTGATGTGAAGTACACAACAACTGAACTAAGAAAACTATAAACCTCCTTAGCCTTCCTTACCTAACCTTATATACACCACACCTATTCCTAGCTAGCCTAGACCGGTCCCACTGTCCCTGAGACCTTGTAGACTGGGTAGGGGAGAGGAACCTGGGGAACAACTGAAATTATAGGAATAAAGGAAACTAAAGGGAAAAAACTAAAAGCATTTTTCTGAGCTACAGAAAAACCTGAATTAACCTAGCTGCTACTGCAGTCTGCTATATACATTGGTGGAGGAGGTGTGTTTGAAGTGTGTGGCAGGGGCCGTCGGTGTGAGACCACTGAACCTGCCCTGAGAGCCTAAGGGTAGAGTAGAGGAAATTGTGGAAGGGAAATAACTGAATACTTAATAAAGTAAACAGTCGCAGTATAAAAGAGATTGATACTCCCCTCCCCCAAAAAGATAGCTACCTTAAATAAACGTGATCTTTAGCTAGTACTTTGTTTGTCCTACCAAGTACTTGGTGGAGGTGTGTGTGGCAGTGGGCTGTGACTTGAGTGAAACCTAACCTGCCCTGAGAGGAGAGGGTACAGGAACTTGGGAATAACTGCGGATTTCTTTCTTAGAAATATACTATAGGAAGGGGAAAGGGAAAAACATTTTTTGTGTGACAGTGACACTACACAGAAGAAAATAATAAACCCTAACTAGTACTTTTGGTGGAGGTGTATGTGTGTGCGGCTGTGAGGCCAAACCTGACCTGAGAAGGGAAAAGGCATTTTTGGGGACACCGAAAAAATAAAATAAACCTACTAGTACTAGCTACACTAGTGGAAGTGTCTGTGTGTGGCTGTGAGACCGAACCTGCCCTGAGAAGGGAAAAAGCAATTCCCTGCTAGTACTCCGTCCGGCTCTGGACCCAGCCCCCTCCCGCCTACCCACCTAAGTACTCTGTTCTGCCCTCTTGTAGTGCTGCATAAGCACAACAGCTTAAGGTAAAAAAATTACAGTAACACAACACACACAAAGATAACACAAAATAGAATTTTACTGTGTGCAATATTGTGTACAATAACACAACAGCAATCTTTATTAGTTTACTTCACAATTGCAGCATAGAAGACAGTTAAAATAATGCAACAAAATAAGCCAAAGCAAGCTGCTCTATTTTTCCTTTGGACAGGGAAAAAATCCACATCTTCTTCATCGGAAACAAAAAGTAAAGAGCCTGACCCTGAGCCTTCTTCACAGTCTGAAAGCCAGCCCCATCTGGCCCTACTAGTAGTCAGGAAAAAAATTACCAAGGTTCTCAGTCTGGGTCTGTGTTTGTAGACATAACAGGCGATCAGTCTAACTTGACCGTACCAGTTTCTGAAACGAGTGAGCATAACAGTAGCAGCAGTTCAGTGCCATCACATTCTGGTTCAGTACAGGTAAAGCAACCTTTCATTTTAGATGATGAGGAAATAAACACTGAGAAAAGAAGCAAAGATAAAAAATATGATGTTGAAAAAAGGGCTCGAACATTTCAGCATCACTGGCTAAATCAGTTTACCTGGTTACGGTATGATGACCAAAAATACGTCATGTACTGCTCTGCCTGTGAGAAATATCCCACTCTTGCGACTCCTGTTTATTCAGAAAAACCTAACGTGTTTGCCACTGGTTCAAATAATTTCAGAATTGAGTCCGTGAGAGCCCATGAGAAATCAAATCCACATATAATTTGTGCAAACCAGCATAGTCACGAAACTGGTCAACATGCAGTCAATTTTAACATATCTGAAACTGCAATATATCACGCATTTTCTCAGATGGAGGAAGTCACCAAAAATAAAATGAGGCATTTATTTAACACTGCATATTCCTTGGCTAAAAATGTATGTCCTTTCTCAGATATGGAGTGGCTTTGCACATTGCAAGAAAAAAATGGGGTTAAACTCGGCAGCAATTACGCAAATGGTAAACGGCCAGAGGTTTCTGTAATGCAATATCAGCTGTCATGTCTACAACACAGATCCAGACTATCAAAAATACAAAATTTGTTACTGTTCTTGCAGATGGCAGTACAGATGCAAGCTTTGTAGAGTGGGAAAATGTCTTCCTTCGTTTTGTTGATGGCGCAGAAAAAAAAGTTACAACTGTGTTAATTAAAGCTGTACCTCTTGAACATTCTCACGCAGATGGAGTTTTTAAAGCAATAACTTCTGCACTTGAGTCTGTTGATCTTTCTTTTGCGGACCTTAACAACGTAAGCAGACCTGGACCAGTTCTCGTATGTGCCAGCTTTGATGGTGCCAGTGTGATGATAGGCCATACAGGTGGCACCATAGCAAAAATCCGAGAACATGCCCCCACTGTAATACCCATGCATTGCGTAGCCCACAAACTAGAGTTAGCAGTTCTCGATGTCATGAAAAAAAATCCCTTTGTTCAAAAAGTAGAAAACACCTTGAAAGGAATTTTTAAATTTTACCACTACAGCCCCAAGAAACTTCGGGAACTGCAGGAAATAGCAGATGTCATACACACAGAGTTGGCTCATTTCAGTGCAATAAAGCAAGTGCGTTGGCTTGCAAGTAAGACGTATTCAGTTCATGCTGTTCAAGTCAACCTGCCTACAGTAATTCAGCATCTTGAACATGTGTCAAACTCTGCTAGTGATAATGGGGCCAAAGCAAAGGCACTTCTAAGAGATGCGCATGCAGTACAGTTTGTAAAATCACTGTTTATTCTTCAAGATTTTCTGCCAATATTGAAAAATGTATCACTTGAATTTCAGAAGGATGACCTACTAATATTAGAAGTCCCCCAACTCGATGCTTACTCCAGTTGACTGACCTAAAAACAAGACCTGGAAAGTTTATGACATCATTTCTGAACCAATATAATCCTGCAGAGAAATGCATGAACTACCTCATTTCAAAATGTGGAGTGAGGACAAGATTGTTCCTTTTACTTTCAAAGGGAACTGTCCAGAAGTAAATTTTACGACTGATATGCAGCAGTATCTTACATTGATCAGCGTTTTCGGAATTTCTCGGAAGAACCTCTAAAATGGTTCAGTTGCTTGGATTTCAAAAATTTTGATCTGTCACGAGAAGAACTTGCACAATTTGGCACAACTGATTTAAGTAATTTATTAGACTACTTTCACAACTTTTTTCGGAAGATCATGTAACCAGTATAAAAAGGGAGTATTGTGCATTAAAAGCAATGCTTAAGTCTGCAGTTGATAAGCCATATCTGCAAGTGTATTCACGACTACTACGAGAGAAGTCTGCCCAGCTTGCTCACATCCTTGACCTAATAGAAATGTTACTGGTTATGAGTGTCTACTGCTTAATGTGAGAGAGTATTCTCCAATCAGAATCTTATAAAAACAAAAATAAGAACAAGTTTGACTGATGACACGCTCCAGTCACTTCTGCATATAGCAGTTGAAGGCCCTGCATTAGACAGCATTGATCCGGATCAAGCCATCAACCACTGGCTACTATCTGGTCCTGACACACGCCACATTCATGGTCATCATGGTCATGCTAGTTCAACTACTAGTTCTGCTGATTCACACGAAAATGTCCCCGAGGCTGTCACTAGTCTTGATGATGACATGACTGAATATGATGCTCCGGCTGGAGCAAGCTCAGGCTTCCTGTAACTTTTCCCAATGCTGATGCTGTGTCTGCTACTCTGCTGTAATGATGTTCTCACTGTGCTGCTGGCTGGCACTCTGTGCTGCTGCTGCAACCACACTTGCTGTCAGTTCCTCGCTGCTAATGCTAATTCTGTCTATGCTCGCAGCCTCGCCATGCTACTGACAAAAATAAAATCATATTATTTATTCTCCTTATTGTCTATTTCAACATTAAATAACTACTACAATAAATCCATTGAGTTTTCTGTAGTTTGATATTTTCCATAAAAAATATGCCATTTTATACCGGGACTACCAACTCAAGCACTGGGACAACTACTTTTGGACAAGCCACTTTTCCGTGGACAAGTACCTAATTTTAAAATTTGTCAAGCCCTGGATTCCAGGATGCATAGAGAGAGGTATCATCAGTAGAAAGCAGGAAGTTGTTATTCCTACAGTATATACAGACAGTTGGTAAGACCCCCATCTGGAGTACTGCGTGCAGTTCTGGAGACCCAATCTCTGCAAGGACATAGACAGGATGGAGGCAGTCCGGATTCCGGGAGGGCAACCAAAATGGTGCAGGGTCTGTACCAAAAGCCATACAAAGAGAGATTAAAAGAGCTTAATATGTATACCCTTATGGAAAGGAAGGAGAGGGGGGACATGATAGAAACCTTCAAGTACCTCAAGGGAATCAACAAAGTCCACGAGGGTAGCGTATTTCAGAAAAAGAGATGCGCAAGAGCAAGGGGGAACAATTTGAAGATAGAGGGGGGACCGCTCTGGGGCAACGTGAGGAAGTATTTTTTCACGGAGAGGGTGGTGGATGCATGGGACAGCCTTCTTGAGGTCGTGGGGTCAATCAGTCAATCTTTATTTTACCAGGCGAAACACCATTGAGTGAACCCATTTTCAAGGTGGATCTGGGGAGTTAATTATAAGGTACAATAAGAAAACAGTATGCATAATGCAGAATATGGGTATACAGGATGAATACATAATGATGTGAGACTTGTACAATAGAGAAATCTGGAGAACAATAGTCTGAGAAGGCAAAAAAGTCTAAACAATATGTATAAGTACCTTGTAGTTTACAATATATACAAATACTTGCAAGCAGTAGTATAAGACTAAAGAGTATCCTGAAGGCAACATAAAAATAAATACTAGGACACCCATTGAGCGCCTCACATATGGGGAGGGAAGAGGAAGTGTGGACATTATGCATAGTAGGAGGGAGGAGGAAAGAGCAGGATGCAGAAGGGACAGAAGGAAGGAGGAGATGCAATGCGATGGGAGGCACCAACTTTATTTAGCGAGGATGGTGTCAAGTGCACCAAGGGAGGCAACTGCAGACAGGTTAACCAGGCCACAGTCAGGGGAAGCATTTACATGCCTCCTTGATAGGTCGTGAATAAAGTGTCTTGAATGAGGCCAGGGAAATTGGTTGGGCCACCTTAAGAGTCTTTTGCAATTTATTACACAGTTGGGTTAGAGAGAAACTTATAGATGACCTACCAAATCGTGATTTGACCTTAGGTATGGATAAGGTGATATAAGTGGAGCTTCTTAATGCATACTTGCTTATTGTACATAGGGGCAGACAATCAGCTATGTACATAGGCAGTTTCTTTGTGATTACTCTATAAATCCAGAAGGCAGCATTTCTTTGCCTTTTGAAAGTGAGAGATGACCAGCCAGCTAAGGTGTAGAGCGAGCAGTGATGCATAGAATATGGGGCGCCAGCGATAAATCTTATGGTTCTATGGTACAGCACATGAAGTTTGGCTAATGCAGACACAGGAGCTTGGCCATAAAGGAAGTCACCATAGTCCAGAATCGATAGGAGGGTGAATTGGACCAGCCTTTTTTAGCATCCTGAGTCAGCAGGTGTTTGATCCTATAAAACAGGCCAAATCTGTAAGCTTTTTTATTATTTCCTCGATGTGAGGAAGGAAGGAGAGATTATGGTCAGTCCAGACCCCCAGATATTTGAAATTGGGTATGAAGTCTAATGATTCCCCTAGGAGAGCAGTAAGCTTTGGTGCGAATCCTAGGGTAGCAGGATTAGGGGTATAGATTAGGGGGGAGAGAAGCATCGTCTTAGTTTTTTTAGCATTCAAAAGAAGCTTCCTGTTGAGTAGATTTAATTGGAGTTGCTTGGGTCAAAAACAGTGGGGAATTCAAGAATGCATGGGACCAACGTAACGCAATTATAGTGGGGGTTCGGAGGGTGGTAAGGAGAAAGTAGGCTGCTGGTTGACTAGGATCAGCAGCTTATCCAGTGAGTAGGGAAATGGGAAAACTAGGTGGGCCAAGTGGCCCTTATCTGCCATCAGTCTATGTTTCTACGGCTTATGGTTAATGTGGGTGTACAGCATCCCAGGGGGCTGTACCAGGTTCCATGCTAGCCCACTTAAAGCTAAACTCTGGTTGGAGGCACCGTGTCAATGTAATATCTAGGATAAGAACCATTTTAAAGTAGATCTCGGGAACCCAGGCCCCTCAACCTACATCCTGGGTAGTAGGCAGGGGTAGTAGCACTCAGAGTAGGGGTTACATGTGGGGTGTAAGCCAAACATTTTAGGGTCCATATTTGGAAATCCATGGCTCTGTGGTACATGGGGCTCTGCATTCTTGACGGGCCTGCAGCACATCAGGGCGTGTGTCCATCTGAGTGGATGTTGCCAGGATGTACCATTATTCTTCTCAGGATGCACAAACTGCTGCCCGGTGCCCACCAGCCTAGTAACGGGATGTGACAACGCTGCTTCAGAGTAACACTGCTTGACCTCCAGAATTTGGTCCAGGACCCACAAATTTTTTTCCTTTTTGGAATCTCAGATTACCAACAAGCAAAAAGTTACTGAGAGTCCTTGAAATCATGTTTGCTGTTCAGAGGGTTAAATTAAGTTCCCAAGTCATCAGTTTTGGAAGTCGGTATTCTAAGAGAGACCTGTTTGCTGAAGTTAGCATAAATGTTGCTGGAAAAATACCCCTTTAGTATGGAAAACCCTCGTGATTTCCATGTCTGCAAATGTGGATGTCACCTAATTTGTTTCCCCTTTTTGGGAGTCAAATACTTCCTTCCCCTTTTATCCTAGAAGTTTTAACCTTATTATTGGAAGGCGAAGGCAGGTACTTCCAAAATGGAACCCTGACTGCGATCACTGCTAATGTAGGCTGCGCTTCAGCCTTTTTTCTGTGCATACGGTCTGAGGTATACTATGTCTTATTTGGAAAACAAGACATAGACTACCTACTGCAGTTTCCCCCCAAAAATCATTTATGCCTGGGGGGTGCCCCCATGCATCTGTAACACCCCCATACTTTCCCCATGTCTAAAGTTGTGCCCTGGTTTCCAGTGTAGTTTTAACTGGGGGACCACAGAGAGCCAAAAACAATAAAAGGCAGTGCAACCCACTCAGCTGCTGCTCTACTGTATTATTTCAGCCGGGGTCGGCACCATATGTTAACCCTCTCTTGGTTTTGGCAGGGGCAGACATGGCCCAGGGAGACCCTCTGTGTCAAGGGTAAGGTGAAGTGCTCTCCAGGATGTACCTTTGCACTAGATCCACAGTATACACTTTATTCCCTGACCGTGGGGGGTGAGCGCAACTCAGACCTCTGTTCTGACAGAAAATATCACATTGCAAGGGTGGTTGAAGCAGTAGTTATACTTAAGGAACTATCTTCAGTTACATACTACAGGAGTCCAGTCCTCCAAAACTCTACTAATTAGCACTGTGCACAGTCAGGTTTGATCTCGACTCTAGACGAGATTCAGTATCTTTGTACAGCTTGTTACCTCCGCTCACATCTGGAGCCACATATCCTCTCTCATTCCTCTTTTCACACACTGGTCATAGCCAGTTCTACTCTGCTTAACTTTACCAGTATCATCCACTAGGTTATTAGCTTTGGGTTTACTTATACACATATTATGTGCAGGGGTTGAAATTGTTTGGCAACCACTAGCCTGCAGGGCTAGTGACTAGGAAAATCCACTACCCCCCCAGACTTTTCCACTGGCCTAGCTGATATACTTATTGAAATGTTACCTTCTCCAGTATGAGCCTGCTGGGCTAGTTAAAAGAAAATCTTACAAGCCTGATGAAAAAATTTGCCAGCAGTTGGCTTGTGAGCTGTGCCAGTATCATCCACTAGGTTGTTAGCTTTGGATTTACTTATACATGCATCATATCTGTTGCACCATAGCATCTGGCAGTGGATGGTGCAGGAGGAATCTAGAGACTTCTCTCTTGGACTTTGGTTCGCTGACTGCACCCAGAGGTTCCCTGATCCTGAGGGCCACCACTCTGTGCCAGGTCACTCTCCTCTCTTGAGCCCTGAGGCCACTTCTGCACTGGGTATCTCACATCAGCATCTCCACACTTACTGGCAGGTGTGTGGGGCACAGCATGGCAGTGTGTACTCCAGCCTGCCCTCTGACAGAGGCTGGCAGTTGTCTCAGCCCATCTGCTAGAGGCAGTAGGGGCTCAGGTACCCATCCTGGTTTATGATCTCCCATATTCAGTGTAGGCGTATCTCCTACCATTGTCCGCAACGCAGTCTCTCTTGGTCAGAAGCTCAGCTGGCTGCATATCTCAGGCACAGAATCACAAATGCCCCTGAAAATGTGGGCACCTCTCTTCTGTAGGACCCTACCTGTGCTGCAAGGATGCCGCTCGCTGAGGAAGCTGTAATGAGCGAAGCGCCGGGCCATCTGGGAAAGCGGTGTAACAGCTCTCATTTTATTCTGTAGCAGTATGGTTTGTCAGTAGAGGTATTTCAGGGTTCCCCACTCTCTGAAAATATAGGGCGGTGGCAATGGTGAATCGGTTAAATGGTGCATTATTTTTTGGGACCTCCTATATGCACTGTACATGTGCATAAGTAGCTTTTAAGTAACGTATAGTGTGCTGGTATTAAATGGGTAGTATTGCAAAAAAGGATGTCAATAAAAGACAATTTTGGAGGATTTTATAAAAAAATAGATAAAAATGTAGGGTGGTGGTGAAAAATATAGAGCGGTGGTAAAAAAATATAGGGTGGTGGCCCACCACCCTAAAACAATGAATGGGGAACGCTGTATTTGGACCATTAAATCTATTTCAAACATGACGGTTTGTGTCAAGGGTACATTT
Source organism: Neoceratodus forsteri (assembly GCA_016271365.2). Taxonomy (NCBI): domain Eukaryota; kingdom Metazoa; phylum Chordata; order Ceratodontiformes; family Ceratodontidae; genus Neoceratodus; species Neoceratodus forsteri. Next base: position 72,394,357 of record CM057458.1, on the reverse strand, counting down.
GTGCTTTAAGCAACCACACAACTCCAGAGTGCAATTTGAACTAGTTTTGATGCCAAGGACTCCTCTTGAGGGGAAGACCCTCCGGGTTCCTGCACCCTCCGTGGTGTCCCCTACATAATTCCAGAATTTAGTAGTGAGCTACTCTAAATGCCCCCTTTTCCCTTCCCTGGGATCTTTGCTGTTGTCTTAGGCTTATCCCTGGAGGCAGTCAAACACTGAGTGGCAAGAAAAGTTTATCTCAAAAGCTGCATCCATTGACAACTGCAAGGTGTGAGGTCTTTATCCCCTCTGGTAATCTGGTGAGCTGTCTGAGGGAACTAACCTCTAGGGAAGCTGGGCATGGCTTACAGAGCCAAAAGCTGCCTTACCACAGCTGCGTACTGTGCCCTGGCTAAAGGGGTCCTACCACCCACGCTCTGCTGTGGGCTGGTCTCCTTCGCACAAGCCCCAAAAACCTGTCTAGCACAATGGGAAGTTGCGTATAATAATATATGCCACTTTGCTGTCTGTCCCTCGTCTTACCTGCCACTGTGAGCTCTACAGCAAACTAGAGTGGCTGTCCTCTGACAACCACTGAACCTTTGTTAATGGGCAACTTCATTGACAATGTCATTAGAACTGCCCTCTCCCGTACTCACCGAGCTATTCCAGCCTTCACACCCCTCCTATCAATTAAGGTATAATGGCTCGCAAGTTTTCCAAGTTCCCAAAACCCGTACTATAACCGGAGATCGGGCATTCGCCGTCTGTGCTCCCAGATTATGGAATTCCCTCTCTGCCCAAGTCCATACCTCCCCCTGCCATATGTGCTTCAGAAACTCCCTCTGGAGCTTCCTCAAACTCACTTCGGCATGTCACTGTCCTGAAGGTATCTGCCCCCTCTCCTGCACTGTGCTGCACTTTACAGTCCTGCCTTGGCCTGACCCAAATTGGTGTGTCTACGTTACTAGCTAATTTACCATTCGTCTATGGCTGTCAAATGTTACTACTTTGTTTTCACTCATACGTTGCCAAGTTATGTTTTACAAGCTTCCTTTTTAAGTCATGCTGCACCTGACTATTACCTCTCCCTGTAATTCCTGTAATTTGTTTTATTTATTGAAGTCTAGGATAACACCACTTGAACTTAGAGCTCTTTACATAGCTTCCACGTCATAACAATACAAACAGCGTGGTACAAATGACAAAGGTAGTGGATACAGAAGATACAACAGGGTAGTTCATGTTACAGAGGAAGTTAGGATATGGGAAGTGGGGACTAACAAAACACTTGCGGGTATAAGATGCCTGAAAGGAAAAGACAATCCATTGTCTGCAGGGAAATGGGGTTAGCAGTAGATAAGTGCAAGGAGAGGAGGAGCCCCAACTGCCAAAATAAGCAAGTGTTATTGCGAGTAAATAAACTGGCGGGGGGGGGGAGGTAAGAGGATAGCCGGTGAAGGGGAGAGGAGAGAGGTAAGGAGGGGAGGAGCAGACTCTGGAGAGGAAACAGGGAGGGGGTAAGGGGTGAGAGGGTAGGATTGGAGAGGGGCTCAAGGGGAGGAGGAAAGGATGGGGGGCGGGGGTAAGGGCTGGGAGAAGAGCAGGGAGTACCTACGTTTGCCTGTAATTCTCCTGTTGACTCCCAGGTTGCACCTGAAAATATGCATTTGACTGTCTAGTTGTGCTTACTTGGTTAACAAAAGCTAAATAAATAAAATAAATAATAAACCTCGAGGTCTCCCTGGCAGTCTTTTCAGTGGCACTAAGTTCTGCCCACTGCATTCTCTCTTTCTCTCTCTAGTCGGAGTCACTACCAATCGGTAGGTTCTAGGCCTTGCATTCTAGTAACCAACCCCTTACCTGCTAATGGCAGGAGGGGGTTGTTACAGGAGGGGAGAGAGAAAGCAGAGTGTAGAACGATGCAGAGATGTTTGATCCGGTGTGCGCCAGCAGGATGTGGGGCCTGGGAGGCGCCTTGAAGCTCAGAGTTGTTAAATTCAGGGGCAGTGTTAGAAGGCACTTGTTCTCACAGTGGGGACAGTGGACATGAAGACTTTACATGCCTTCAAGGTAAGAACACCAAAGGTTAAAGTCGCACATTATTCCTACACCATATACAACCACTCCGACCCCTGACGAAGTCTCTGCTGAGTTGAAGTGTTGTGGCATGGGCGGGTATCTCCTCACTGAATGAAACCAGTAAAGCCGTTACAGAGCCACTTGTGATTTGCTTTGGATTAAAAACGTTACTATTCTGAGATTTCTGTGCTTTATCACCGGTCCTGCCATTCTGGACAGTACTTGGATTATTCTGCAAGAGGTTGCATATGCCGTAGGAATTCTGTGTGAATGGTGAATCTCTGCTCATGGGTGGACACCTGCAATAAAGTAAGCACTTCTGTACTATTGTAGACTACTGGTTTTTATTATGTGTTTTTCCTTGAGTATGTTTAACGTTTGGTGTTCTAGTTGTTTTTTGTTTGGGGGGGTAGCTGCCTCGGTTATTTGTGCCACCCCTTACCACTAGAGTCATGGATTCATTTGTATTTGGGCCTTGCCTTCAGGGTAAGCCTGGACAAATTTTGGCTTACCAAAGGATTCAAGGGTACTCTGGGTAGTGGGAAGGGCGAGTGGAGTATCTGAATAAATTACTACATGTCTGCACACCATGCTTAAGCAGATAGGGAAGGAACTGAAGATGGGGGACGGCTCAGGGGCAATGTGAGGAAGTATTTTTTCACAGAGAGGGTGGTGGACGCATGGAACAGCTTTGTGAGGAGGTTGTGGGGTCTAAAACTGTGGGAGAATTCAAGAACGCATGGGACAGACATAAGGCAATTTTTGTGGGGGGTAGGAAGAAATAGGCTGTTGGTTAAATAGGATCTGCAGCTTATCCTCTAGGTAGGGAAATGGGCAGACTAGGTGGGCCAAGCAGTCCTTATCTGCTGTCAAAGTCTATGTTTCTATGTTTCTGATGGACTCGTAGTCAGCTCTGACCATAAATTACTGCATTATTAGCCGGTGGGGTAATGTAGCAGTAGTGCTGCCCCTCACTACATCAGTGACCCGGGTTCGGGAATGAACTCTGGTTGCTCCGGGGAGGACTGGGGGGAGGACTGGGGGAAGGGGAGGATTGAGCATTCTACAGACAGCGCTTCTCCCTTAGGGAGGAGGAATGCAGCATCCTACTGCTCGACTACCTCTCCCTGGTGGAGGCCAGGTGGTAGCACAAAGCTGGGGGAGAGATGTAGCCAGCAGATGCCAGGCATGCATGCTAGCATCCTCGGGGAGAAAACCAGGTGCTGGCGAAAAAAGCCATTGTCTGGCATTGCTCTTGCACCCACCACAGGCTCTCACATGACTGACGTGGCATCCCACCCACTGCAGGCTCACACATGACTATCGTAGCATGCCACCCACTGCAGGCTCACTCATGACTATCGTGGCATGCTACCCACTGCAGGCTCACACGTGACTGACGTGGCATGCCACCCACTGCAGGCTCACACATGACTATCGTGGCATGCCACCCACCACTGTTGTAGTCCTGCGTAAGTGGTGGGTTATGAGCAAGTCCACGAGGAGGTCGGTGATTTATTTTATTTATTAATTTAGTTTCTGTTGACCGGGAAAGGAGGACTAGACAATTCTGCCTATTTTTAGCCTCGTCCCGGGGGAGTGGGATACAGATGGATGCCAACTGACGCTGAACCAAATTAAGCTGTTGGTGGTAGTTTTAGTGAATGGGGGAAATGTGGACAGGACACTGGGGAGATCCTGTACTCTTTTTTTTTTTTTTTTTTTGAGAAAAAACATGTGATCTAAAATTAACATCCACCTGAACTACCATCAGAACAGGCAGATGGGACCTTGGTTTAACGTCTCATCTGAAAGACTGCACTTAGGAGTGCAGCACCCCCTCATGCTGCACTACAGTGTTAGTACTGGGATTTAGCCCAAGTTCCTGGTGTGGGGATAGAACCCACAGCTTTTTGATCTTCCAGCCTCAGAGGAGAGTGTGCAAACTGCTGAGCGACTGCCACTGCCGCTGACTGTGCTGCGGCGGGTGAGCTGTTGTGTGTGTGTATATATGAGAAAAATCTGAATGAAAAAAAATTACCATGTTACTGTGTAAGACTAAGAAAGTAACTGAGAGAAAAATCAAAGAACAGAGAAGAGGACCGTATGTATCAGGCCTGTGTTACTTGATGAGAGCACTTTCTGGGGTAAACACTGCTACAGGTAAGTTTGCTTGCTGTGTAAGAGTTATTATGCCAAGGATTTAATATGTTCGGTTCCGGGGTCATATCAACACAGGTTGTTCTGTAATACATGTTTGGTGTGGACTTTTTTAGCCTACCTCCAAAAGTCTTGCGGGGTGTAGCATATCTTGGATCATCTATGGACTTTACTGGATTATTGAATTGCCCCCCCCACATCAGAAAACCAGATGGCATAGATTTTTATTATGCTGATGCATTAAGTGCTGCCTATAGAAATGCAATGTCTTGCATGACTATATTGTATGTTGTTTTTGTATTAAGCAATAAAATATTATAAAAAGTTTTCTTGCTGCAAGACAGCCTCACAATACTATTCCCAACCTGCTTCTCTTGCCTCATGCCAGGAATCAAGCTTCGCCACTACCAGCTGCTTGGAGTAAACTGGCTGTCCCGGTGCTACAGGACTCAACATGGCTGCATCCTTGGTGACGAGATGGGCCTGGGGAAGACCTGTCAGGTATGGAAAATAATTCTCCCAGACAAGATGTTTCTGGAGTGGGTTTTGGGGGGGGGGGGTGTATGACTCACATATCTAAACTGGCCCTAATAGCCATCTGATTATGGGAACTCCTGCTAGGTACTTTAAGTAACATTTTAAAAGAGGAACAGATGTGACCGGCCCGGTGGCATGGTGGACTGAGGTGCAGGGGTCCGCTGGGGGGGGGGGGGTGATGATCAGATGCTTGAAGGACTGTTCTCCTGTCCCAGGGAGGGACATTTGTATGCTCAGTCGAATAACTGCCACCCAGTGGAGGCTAAGTAGCAGTGCAAGTTGAGGAGGGCAGAAGAAGGGAGGGCTGTGGGACTCCGTGGTGTGCGCATGCCTGCACAAGCGTGTGTTCACGAGTGTCCCCAGGTATGGGTAAATGGGGAGAAAATATGAAGGAAATGGTGGCAGGACAGGAGCGGATGAAGCCTGCCCGCTGATCCTCTCCTGCAATTCAACCAGAACCACCTAAGTTGAAGACTGGATGTGTGTACTTTAGGGGTGAGGGTGGCCCTCTTCCTCCTGACCCCACCACGGGGGGAATCCATGGGGATACTCAAGTATGCAGGTGAGTTCCAGGGAGGTTGCAGGGACAGTGGCGTTGGTGGTAAGTGCTGAGGGGAACCAAGCCTGTCCTGGCCAGGAGGATAAATAATTGTTAAAAGAGGAACAGACCCAGGAAGAACTGCTGCATATTGTAAATAAATGTGTGTTCCGTGATATGTCTGCGCCCTTCAGGACTGTTTTCTTGCATGACCATGGGTGAGGAGACTTTCAATCTAGAGTGAGCAGTTCTGACATCCTAAGGATGCAAGAAGTGACACTCTTGAAAGGCGCAGAAATGCCTCTGCATCAGTAGTAATACTGTTTTATAAAACAAGTTGGAAAATTGGTGTAACTCTGGTAATGTAAATTTGTCACTTGGCTATTGATTAATTCTCCTAGTTAATCAGAGGTCATTCTGGTACCTGATCTGATCACATATTCGCCATGTATGATTGCAAAAGGTAAACATTTGGCATCCATATTTTTACCCGATTTTCCCATCTGTCTCGTTTCTCTCATTCACGTTCACATTTTCAGCTGCTGCTCACACCTGCAGCAGTGGAGCTGCTGAAACTGTTAAATAATAAGTTCTGTCTCCTAAGCTGGTCTCCGGGCTTCCTTACTCCTGGGCCGTACCTCCTGATGCTGATCCTGAGGCAGGAAACAGACCTCTGCAGTAGGGGACATCCAGCCCTCCACTTCCTGTTTTCCTCAGTTTATTACCTGCCTTCAGTCTGGCAGGTATTCTGCAAGCAGAGCTGTGGCATGTGGCAGAGCTGAAGACAGCAGACTGTAAGTTAAGCAATTTTGTTTCAATGAGGATCAGAAATCACTGCTGTATGTTGGAATCCCAGGGTGGGTGCCAGTCTCAGCCTTGCAAGCTGCACAGTCTGGCCCCATTTTCACTGGGTTGTTTTTTCCCTGCACAAGGCTTGAAATGCAGTCTCAGCCTTGCAAGCTGCACAGTCTGGCCCCATTTTCACCGGGTTGTTTTTTTCCCCTGCACATCCTGCACTTGGCCTGAAATGCTACTTAGTGCAGTGGAAAGTGTTTATTAGGGAATCAAAACAGGCACCGGAGTGATTTGATTTTTCTGGGAATCGGAACGGTCCCGGAATGCTCAGTAACCCGCAACATCTATTTTTGGGAGGTCAGAACAGGATGGGCCCCATCTCTTTGTGAGGCTGTTTTCCTCGCGCTTTCTAGGGTGTAAACGGTATGAAGAGTTAGGGAGAATACATCTCTCCTCGGCTTTTGGGCAGAAACTGCGTGTGTGTTTGTTTTCCTGCACTTACTCCCTGCGAAGGATCACGCAAGGGAATAAACTGTACAAGGACTTAGGGAGACTACATCTCCCCTCAGCTGGCAGCCCTGTATCTTTTCTCGTTATCCCATCGACGGCATTCTGATTGAGCCACTCGTCGATGGTGGGCCAGCAGCCTGTCAGCGGCAACTTGTTGATGAATCACTGCTCGATAAAGTGCTGCAGGGATGAGGAACTCCAACGAGCACGCAAAGGGGCGTAAATTATCATATATGAGGCAACCGTCGTCGGCGGGCAGTCTGATTACCTCAGCCGCTCGTCGACGGCGGACCTACAGCACGGTTTAGCGACTCCATTGATGAGCACTACAGCGCGGGAGGAGCGCTATTATGGAGCCTCCATTGACGAGCACTACAGTGCAGGAGGAGCACTATTATGGAGTCTTTTGTTCACTGTGCTGCCCCCAAAACCATCAAGAAGTGAGCCAGCTGCCTAGGTGTTTTCAGATCCCTGCATATTCTAGGGGGAGTAAAATAAAAAACCTTAGAAAAAGGACTACAGCACGAGGGCAGCTCTGATGGCCTTTACAGGACTGGCACAATTGTTAAAGAGCCAGCACACTTTCTGCCTGCTTCAGCAATAGGACATCAGGAAGGGGGGAGTAAGCTGAATTAAGGGAAGTAGGGCCTTTTGTGGTATTATGGCCTCGCACAAGCCTTCCTGGGGCAGAAAAGGTCAGCGCGGCTAATCGCCCACTGCTAATGACCTTGGCTGGGTAGCTTTTCCTATAATGTCCAGAGGGCAACGTCTGCAGATGGGGAGGACGTCACGGAGGAAGATCCTCCTCGGCTCAGTATCATAGCCAATGGATCATATTAACCGACAGCTTCTAGAGGGACTCAGCAATCCGTAGCCCCCTCTGACACCACATTTAATAAAACAGTTAAATACAACCCAACAGTTAAATAAGACCAGATATGAGACTTCTCTAGAGGATACAAGAAAATGGACCATCCATATTCTCACTACTCTCTATTCTCACCCCGAGAGGTAGTTGACCTGGGAGGATCAACATTCCGCCTCCTAGGAGAAAGATAAGGTATAGAGGGTAACCTAAAGCGTTGCAGGGGCATTTCTGGCACTCATAGGTCCCCAGGTTATCATCTTCTGGAGGGGGGCGAATGGCCAAATTTCTGTCTAAGTAGAGGTCACTGTTGAGATTTCCCTTGGTTCTGACCCAGAGGCTCCCAGCCAACAAGAACAGGTTTTTCTCGATTGTCATCTGCTGTCAAACAGGCGACAGCTTTTCCCGCTCTTTCTACCAACAGGGAAATGGCCAAAGGAGGAGTGGCCAACTCTCTAAGCTTCCTCCCCTATCCCGTGCCCCAGCAGATTTTAAGCTTTTCAGACAGTGAACGCAGCAATGGGAAAAATGGCTAAAACTGCCATAGAAGCTACCCTCTGATTTCAAACCAAACAGTGAGTTACTGGACAGGACCCTAGAGGCCTTGCTTACACAGCAATCCAGTCAGAAGAGGCTTCATGAGGCGATAATCAATCCCTGGCTCGCCACAACCCCTGGCTTTGGCCCTAGCAGGCAGGGTCCTCTCCCAGGAGGTGTTTGGTAATGCATGTCATAGTCTAGGGCAAGGGCAATTCGGGGTCCAGAGACCCCAGATGCAGAATTCATGGCCAAGCTTATAACTAGGATCAAACTCAACTCCTCGAGGAAAAGTGAGTACGGGTCTCCTTACCTAGAAACATAGAATTTGACGGCAGATAAGGACTGCTTGGCCCACCCAGTCTGCCCATTTCCCTACCTACTGGATAAGCTGCAGATCCTAGTTAACCAGCAGCCTACTTCTTCCTACCCCCACCCCCTAGAATGGCCTTATGACTGTCCCATGCAGGCTTGAATTCCACCACTGTTTTTGACTCCACAACCTTCCTCCGAAGGCCGCTCCATGCATCCACAACCCTCTTTGTGAAAAAATATTCTTAATTACCTCTGAGCCGCCCCAAATCTTCAAATTGTGCCCCCTTGTTCTTGCACACCTTCTTTTTGAAAGATGCTACCTCTTGGACTTTGTTGATTCCCTTGAGGTACTTGAACATTTCTATCATGTCCCCCTCTCTCCTCCTTTCCTCGAGGCTATACATATTAAGCTCCTTTAGTCTCTCTTCATATGTCTTCCGGTGCAGACCCTGCACCATTTTAGTTGCCCTCCTCTGGACAGCTTCCATCCTGTCTATGTCTTTGCGGAGATTGGGTCTCCAGAACTGCACACAGAACTCCAAATGGGGTTTGACCAGCTGTCTGTACAGAGGGATAATAACTTTCTGTTTTCTACTGGTGATGCCTCTCCCTATGCATCCCAGTATCCCCCCAGCCCTCCTTGCTGCCCTCTCACATTGCTTGCCCACCTTTAGGTCATCTGATATGACTACCCCAGGTCCCTTTCCATTTTTGTTGTTGTTAGTATCTCCCCCCCCATTGTGTACTCTTCCCCTGGGTTTTTGTTTCCCAGGTGCATTACCTTGCACTTCTTAGCATTGAATCTAAGCTGCCATACATTTGACCATTCCTCTAACCTTGCCAAGTCCCTTCTCATCCTTTCCACCGCACCTTGTGCATCAACTCTGTTGCAGATCTTTGTGACATCTGCAAAGAGACATACTTTTCCTTCCAGTCCCTCTGCAGTGTCGCTTATAAAGACATTGAAGAGGACCGGTCCTAATACTGAACCCTGCGGTACCCCACTAGTAACCCCCCTTTCTTCTGAGTGGACTCCATTTACTATTATTCTCCAGCCAATTCTTTACCCAGGCTGGCTAACTTGTATATTAATCTTTTGTGTGGGACTGTGTCAAATGCCTTGCTAAAGTCTAGGTAGGCCATGTCCACAGCCCTCCCTGATCTACTACTTTGGTCACCCAGTCAAAGAAATCTATCAGATTCTTCTGGCATGACCTTCCCGCTGGAGTCCATGCTGCCTAGGGTCCTGTGCCCCTCTGGCCTCTAGGTACTCAACAGTTCTTTCCTTCAGAAGTGATTCCATCATTTTCCCTATCACTGAGGTTAAACTAGCAGGTCTGTAGTTTCCTGCTTCTGCCTTGCTCCCACTTTTGTGAAGGGGAATCACATCTGCCCTCCTTCAGTCCTCGGGTACCACCCCATCCTCCCATGATTTGTTAAAGAGGGTAGTCAGTGGTGTCACTAGTTCTACCCTTAGTTCTTTTAGAATTCTGGGATGAATCCCATCAGGACCCATTGCTTTGTCCACCTTCAGTTTTAAGAGTTCTTTCATAACCCTTTCTTCTGTAAATGGGCTGGTGTCAGCTTCTGCATCCAGAGTGTTTCTGTTTGTTTTAGGTACCTCCCCGTCTTCATTGTAAATACTGAGCAAAAATATTTGTTTAGTATCTCTGCCTTTTCACAGTCTCCTCTGCCCACCCTCCCTCACCTTTATTAAGCCTCACTATCCCTTGACCCGTCCGGTATAGCGGTAGATTTCTCGCGATGCACGCCGTGACCCGGGTTCGGGAATGGACCAGGGTCGCTGGAGGGCTGGCTGGGGGGAGAAGGATGGAGCGTCCTAGGGACTGCTCTCCTTCTCCGGGGGGTGGGAGGGGAAGTGTCCGGAGCTTTGCTGACCCCTGGCGGAGGCCAGGAGTCGCACAGCTGCCGGCACTCGGCAATGCATTGGAGGAGGGGCAGACACTGGCGTCATTGCACGACCCCGCCTCCCCAGAAAAAACGGAAAAGGGGAAAAGCTGCCTGCCGCGTGAATTAAACTCGCTTGTGACGATATATCCCCAGACCAGCCCTCCGACTATCCCGGATCCTGCGGCATGCGACGGAGTGCTGCAGCCCGCCGTGGGGGTAAGCCACGGGTATCGAAGGTTTCCTGTATGATTTGGGTTGTAGAGCCGCGGCCCGTGACCGGGCTGATATGACCATCAGCGCAGGTAGTTCGTGAAAAGAATAAAATTAAAAAAAAAAAGCCTCACTATCCCTCCTTGGTCTTCTTCCTTCGCCTCCCTGATGTACCTATAAAAGGTTTTATCCCCCTTCTTAACTGAGTTGGCTATCTTTTCCTCGGTTTGGGCCTTTGCTGTTCTGACTGCCTTCCCAGCTTCCTTTTGCTTTAACTGATACAGTTCTCTGTCCTGCTCCTTCTGCGATTTCTTGTACTTCCTGAATGCTTTCTGTTTCTCTTGAACCTTCATTGCCACTTCCTTTGAGAACCATAGCGGTTTCTTACATTGTTTTGTTTTGTTTATTTGCTTCTCACAAAGGCTCGTTACCTCTGTGATGGCAGTTTTTATTATTCCCCATTGTTCTTCCACCCCTCCTTCCTGCCCATTTGCTAGTGCTTCTTAGGTACTCACCCATTTTGGCAAAGTCAGCCTTCCTAAAGTCCAGTATTTTTGCCTTTGTATGGGTTGACTCTATTGCCGTGTTTATTGTGAACCATACTGTTCGATGGTCTCTAGTTCCCAGATGGCTACCCACTTCTACATCTGTGATCCTCTCTCCATCTCCATTTGAGAGAATCAGGTCTAAGATTGCTCCCTCTCGAGTGGGCTCCAATACTAGTTGTCTAAGGCATGCCCCCTGTAGGGCATCTAGAATAACCCCACTCTTCGAAGTGGCAGCTGCAACTGCACTCCAGTTAACATCCGGCATATTCAGATCACCCATCAGCAATATCTCCCCTTTTTCTTCCATTCTAAGTATACTTTCTATCGTTTCCTTGTCCATTTCCTCCCCCTGAGAAGGGAGTCTGTATACAACCCCTGTGCGGATTGTGGTGCCACCTAAGCAATGTAACCTCAAAAGGGACGAATCTAGTGGAGAGGGTGACAGCGATCAACAAGAAGTAGTCACAAGCTATCTGGGCCCATTCTCGAGTAGGGGGCAGACCTTCATATTTCTCGAGCAAGGAGGCCAAATTAAATCGGTCAGGTGGGTCCTATGCATCACCAACAAGCCCCCACTTCATGTCGTGCCCTCCCCTCTCTATGATGGCTCATCCAAAAACGCAAACCCTCTACAGTCCGAGGATATTGTACAAAGTGCCCCCTTGAACAAAGTGCAGTCACAGAGATTAACTAAGGGGCTGCTCCCTATTCTTCTTGGCGCAAAAATATATAGGGGGTTCAGGCCCCTCCTACATCTCAAAGGATTGAACAAGCAAGAGACCCATTGGCAGATTCCTATTCGGGAACTACACAAGCACCAGTTCAAATTCAAGGTGGGGGAGCAGTTCTTCTGTTCAAAATTCTGACATCTTGAGTATTCCCAAGACCCATGGGCGTTATTAATGATGCCATCAGTGGAAACAGTCCACGTAAAGGCCCCACAGCTCGACAAAACAGTACATGCAGGAGATTTTCCGGCACCCATAATTCTGCAAGATACCTGTTTGCTTATTCCCATGCAGTAATGGTGCACGCACTGTCCCAGATTCAGAGTGGGAAAGCAGTACTTCCAAATCAAACTCTACCACTGCTGTCATTTCAGACCCATGGACAGCATTTAAGGTGCTAGTAGTGGCTATAGTCCACTCACAGGCCCCACAGCTCAATCAAGCATTACAGGCAGTGGCAGAGGTAGTTAGGTCCCCTATGGCACATGGTTTTTCCATCAACTGGAGAAAGAGCTCCCTAATTCCAAACCAGACCTTGATCCTGTTGGGGGGCTCACATCATGACACAAGGTTTCTCCACCTGAAAACTAGATTTTGGGATCTGTAATTGCTCATCAAGGAGTTTTGTAAGCTCCTCAGCTGCCTGCTTGCTTATTCACACAGCTCATTAAGACGGATTAAGCCCTTCCTCCAGGGACGGTCTCAGAGGTCATGAAGGGCTACAAGTTAGGCCATCCGCACTAAGTTGGAATCGCGACCAATGCAAGCCTCAGGAGCTTGGAAGGACTCACCTGCATCAGCTGTTGGCACCGAGCAGGGGATTGCTGTTGGACACATGGTACAGCATAAGCGTTTCTGAGGGGAGGAACAGTAGGCCATGCCCCGTGACACGCTGAACAGCAATTCTTCAATTGGGCTAGCCTGATTCCAACTGACAATCTGGCAACGCTGACATACACCGACCATCAGGGCGAAACGAGAAGCTCAAAGATGCTAAAGGAATCCTTTCTCTTTCACCTCCAGAACTCACAGTCTAGTCTTCCCTGTCAGCAAGCTTACAGGACCTGTTTCTCCAAAGTTTAAAAATTACGTACAATGATTTTTACAAGTAAAAGAGGCAGCAACATTCAAAAAAAACATTTTGAAAACTGTGTGTTTCAGGTTTTGGAAGAAAGTTGACCAATTCATATTTTTAATAACTTTTTGAAGTGGTCAGTTTCTCCAGGGTTATTGAATGGTGAGTCAGCATACCTCCAGGCTGCTGATACCATTTGGGGTGCTACTTTACTGTGTCTATTAGGAAATTGTATTGCTACTACTGTTGCATAATGTTGGCAGCTTCACTGCCGTTTGTCAGTGTCTGCTTTATAACAAGTTTTAAAGAACACCTTTCCCAGACCTTTTGGCTTTCGTATATAAATTACCCCTTCTTGCATTGATACTGGAATTGTATTTCATTACTGCCCTCTGTAGTTAGTTTTTGCACTCTGCAAAATGAATGAAATGCAATTCCAGAATCCGTGCAAGAAAGGGTAATATACGCCTGAAAGTCGAAAGGATTGGGAAAGGTGTTCTAAATCTCAGTCTCTGTCTCAACAAAATATTGCTGTTTTATAAGATGTCTTTTCCCAGCAGTTAAAACTCAGTCTCCTGTTCTTGTAAGTTCCATGTCCTGTCTTTCACAAAATGAGGTAATTTTTGCATGAAAGTCTAAAGGACCGGGAAAGAGATTGTAAAAAAAAAAAAAAAAAAAAAATACGGAGAAGGTATTTGGGTTTTGGCATAATGCAGTGCCAACGGGGTGTATTGGGGATGGGGGAACATAGTATGTACACTGAGTACTGGTAGTTTTCCCTTGCAAAATTGCCATGACTGCACTGTACTACACAGTGTGAGTAACTCCTCTGTCCTAAAGAGATGCCATCGGGAGCCAGCAGCCCAGCAGTTGAACAGCAAAAGCAAGTGCAGCAGGGCTAAAGCAGGGCTCAAAAACAAATCAAAATTATGGAAGGCAGAGTAAATCTTGGCCAAAATCAACAAATGCACACCCTTTTAGGTCTAGTTCTGCATATAATGACTACAAGATGTAACTTTTTGGACCATAATGAAAGGTGCTCTTTAACAGGGGCCTACTATGTGTTAATTCCTGCTAGTGGTGGAAGTGTTAGCTCTGGTAAAATTATCATTTTAATGTGGAATACAACATAGAAGAGTCTGAATGTAGGTTAAGTAACAGCCTGTCGGGGAGAAAACACTAAAGGTCAGATATTCAAAACTTTGCTCCTGGCTCAAATCGATTGCGCCACGATTGTGCCGCAGTGCTCTGTTCAGAAGGCCAAATAGTGACTGTACAATGTGACAGCACCAATGCTGTGAGATAATGTGTGCATGGCGCAAAGTGAGGGGTAGGGACATGCATACAGGTGTAACGCTATATTCAAAAGTATAGCGCTGCGCAGCGTGTGTTAGCGCAACATGTAACGTGGTGCAAATTACCACCCACGAAAAGGTGGTCTTAATGCCGGGCAAACTCAGGATGGAGGGTGTGGACACAGCAGCAACAGGGAAGAAGACTGTATGCATCCAATGAGGAGGCAGTGTGGGCGGACGGCCACTCCATATTCCCAGGCACACAAACTGGAATGTAATGCCCCAACATGGCTGTGAAGTGAACACTCATGTGAACAACAAACTGTTTGTATAGTATTGTAATGTATTGTCTTCTTTTTCTTCTTTCGTATGGCAGTCGGGAGAGCAACATTACAAACAAATGTCCAGCTTCGCAAGCCAGTCCACTGCCTCAGGGGAGGAGGAGAGATTGAGGGCTGCTCCTCCAGGGACGGATGTCAGCGGGCAATCATTGAGAAGATGCTCTATAGTCTGGATACCTCCTCCACAATTACACATCAGGCTGTCCCTTATTTTCCATTGGTGAAGGAGGTGGTTACAGTGCCCCGTATTATAATGTGTTTCTAATGTGATATTTGTGTATTGTGTGATTTTACTTCGAGAGGGTTCTTGCAGTAGGTCTTCACATATAGGATTGTGCCCCCTGGTGTCAGGTTCCAGTGGCAAACTTGTAGCTAGCAATCATGAGTGGGGACCGCCCCCCCCGATATCAGGTGATGTGACGTCATCCTGACTATAAAAGGGTACGGTCCTGCACCCGCCCTCCAGTTCTTTCCCGCTGTCACTCGATTCATTCGACAGACTTGGTAGAACAGCGATCAGTCACCCGCTTAGTATTCAGCATTTTTCATATTATTCCTCTATTTTCTTTTACAAATTTTTAGATTAAGTGTATATCTTCTCGTCTCAAAAAGAAGTGCACGAAGTGCGGAGCCCAAATCCCGCATGGGGACGACCACTCCCGCTGCCTTCTCTGCCTGGGGCCTAAGCACAACTCGCCTGAGTGTGCCATTTGCCAGGGGTTCAACCAGGCCACGCGGACCCGACACAAGTGGACCCTCGAGGCCCACTTTCTCACCCAACGGCTAGCTTCTATGGAAAAGGAGCTCCAGGAACTTAGGGAGTGGTCGTTGTCTCTGGCCCCAGAAAAATGAAAGAAAAAGAAGGATAAGGAGAAGCACCGGGAGAGAAGCCCATCGCCGCAAGGGAGACCTTCCACTTCTAAAACCATGAGTACCAGCACTCCATTCGCTTCAGTGGGCCGGACGCCTTCTCCTCCTGCTGCAGAGGTGTGCGGGCAGACAGGGGTTGCCTCTCTTGAGGTTTCTATCAGTTCTTCCACTCGTAGCACCGCCGATAAGTCGCCCGCCGGCGAGGCTGCCGGGCACACGGCCCAGACCAATAAGTCTGACCGCGATCCTTCCGCACCTAGCCTGATTGTGACTGATAAGCTGGACAACAGATCTTCCATCAACCACACAGACTCATCTGCTCTCCCGTTGGGCTCCTTTGAGGACCCCAATGCTGGGACGTGTGTGCTCATGGGGGACACTTAATCCCTGCCGGTCTCTCCCCAGGGATTCGCCACCCGTTCCCGACCTTTCCCTTCCATCGGGATTGTTACTGGACCTGTGGTTGGGGTCTCTTCCAGAGCTCTCCCTTCGTCTGGTTATTTTCCACCTGTGGATACCTGCCTTCCTAGGGATCCGTTGCCGGACCGGGATCTGATAAGCATGGAGCCCCCTCCTTCGGGACCCTTGGGCACTATGCCCGATCCCTTGCCACTGCCCAGCGATCCTTCCGCACCTCCCCCAGCAGGGCCTTCCACTCCCTCTGCGGGACCCTCTGGCGGTTTTCCGGGGCCTGACCCCCATGTTCCACCACCGGGCAGCCCTCTGCCGGACCCTTCTTATCCGATGCCGGCCATAGTGCCTCCAATGCCGGGACACCCGACTCTGGGACACCCAACACATGGATATCCGGTGCCTGGATATCCCTCGGGCTTGCCAGGGTACCAATACCCCTTCTAGCATCATCCTACTTACTAGATCTCCTCCTCCACTACCACCGCCCAATCGTGACTCTATCCTAGCATGCTGGCAGGACGCTAGGACTCAACTCCTAACAGAACTTGGATAGTCCCAGCCGATCTGAGGAATCCCTCTACCTAGAGCACCACTTCCCCCTCCAGTTCCTGTGGGACATGCTGCGGGTTCTCTGTCAGGCATGGCGACACCAGGATGGACCCTTCTGAGTAGCTCGGAGCCCTCGGATTCGGATGGGGATTTTAATATCGACCACTCTAAACCTCGTTCACCGGTTGAAATTCATCCCAAAGAATCCTCAAAATCTCCCCCCCCCCCCCCAGAGGATCCTTCCTTTTGGAGATCTATTGAGAACCATTCAAACTGCAGGGGGCTGGCCATCCAAGGAAATAGATCCTCCGCAAAAAAGGCTGGCTGAACATTTGGACTTGTCTACCCATTCCCCCTTGGATGGGTCCGCATGAAGATCTAGTTACGATAATCTGGCAACAGCCCTCTTCCATACCGGCTGTTTCCAGAAAGGCTGACAGAACCTACTTCCTCCCGGAAGAGATCTCTCATCTCACCACCCACCTTAAAGCCGACTCCATGGTCATCATGGCCGCGCATGACCGCTCTGCTCAGCCCAAGCACTTGAGTTCCTCCTCACCAGACAAGGACTCAAGACAACTTGACCAATTCGGTAGGAAGATCTATTAATCCACCTCCTGCACCATCCGTTCATTGAACTACTTATCCCATATGGTAGCCTTTCAGAAGTCTTCTCTCACGGAACTGGAGAGGGACCTTCAGGACATTCCTGATGAAAATCTCGGGGTGAAACTGCTGGATAGGTTCGCATAAGCAAATCATCCTGCCTTCACGCCGTCTGGGCCACTTATGATTCTGTGGACTCTGTGGCCCGGGCTGCGGCTTTGGGAATCTGCGCCTAGCATGGCTACCTTGCAGGCTTGGCACAGGATGTTCAATCATTCCTCTTGGACGCACCTTTCAGGGGTTCTGTCCTCTTTGGCAGCGATGCGAAAGATATCATTATAGGGCTGCAGGAGAGCAGCAGGTCTCAGAGACATGCACTGTATGTATTGGACGGGTCAAATGAAACAGCCCTTTCATCGCAAGAGAAGACAGAACAAGAACCAGAACAAGCGTCAAGGTAAGAGACGCGCCACTGGTTCTGGAGCTCAAGACCCTCAGGCTAAGTTTGCCCAAGCAGCCTCAGGATCTAAAGCTCCACTCCCCTCGGCATCCTAACTCGCTTCCCCTCCTCCCACTCCCTCTGTTTCTCTTGGAGGAACCGTTAGGAGGGAGTTCCGGCCCCCACCTGGAAGGGTGGAAGTCCGTCACCGCAGAGGTATGGGTGCTTCAACTCCTACAAAGAGGTCACTCCATCGAGTTCCTGGAGATCTCACCTCCAAACCGTCTGGGAAGGTTCTTTTACCCGTTGGATCAGATCTCCATTGTCCACCAGGAGATCCAGGCCCTGCTACGGAAAGCGGCCATAGAACCCATCCCTCAAAATCAACTAGGAACGGGATTCTACTCCCATTTCTTCCTAGTTCCAAAAAAGATGTGGGATCTGCGACCTATCCTGGATCTCGGCACGCTCAACCTCTATGTGGAGTACAAGACGTTCCGCATGCTGACTCTTCAGGGACTCCTTCCCCTGCTCCGGTCAAACACATGGCTGTGCTCCCTGGATATGCAAGATGCTTACCTTCATATCCCCATCCTTCCGGCCCACCACTACTTTCTTTGATTCTCCTTCGGTAGAACCATTTTCATATCAAGGCACTTCCCTTTGGCCTGTCCTCAGCACCCCAGGTTTTCACCAAGTGCCTCACGGTGTTAGCGGCGTTTCTCCGCCACAGGGGCATATATGTGTTCCCATACCTGGACGACTGGCTCTTTTCAGCCCCAACTTCAGCCAGCCTGAAGGAATCTCTCTTCTTCACTCTGGATCTCTTTGCCCACTGGGCATCTCTGTCAATCTCCCCAAGTCCCAGCTAGTACCCTCTCAGCGCCTCCAATTTATTTGAGCGGTACTGGATACAGTCCAGAGCAAGGCCTTCTTGCTGCTGTATCGAGCTGAGACCTTGGCTCCTCGGGCTATTTTGGTGGCCAAAGCTCGACGGACCCCAGCACGCTCAGTGCTCTGTCTTTTGGGTCTTATGGCACCGGCCATTCCTACTGTCCCCCTGGCCAGACTGCACATGAGGGTTACCCAGTGGTCTCTTCGAGTTCAATGGAATCAACGAGTGGATGACATGAACCAACTGGTCATGATCTCCAACAGCCTTCAGAAAGACCTCCTCAGGTGGCAGGACCTCACCAACTTGTTGGTGGGAGCTTCCTTCCACTCTCTGGCTCCCTCCCAGACCTTCACATCGGATGCCTCCAATATGAGTTGGGGAGCCCATTTGGGGGATCACAGAACTCAAGGTTCGTGGTCTCCTCAGGAGCTACACCTTCACATCAACATCCTGGAGACCAGAGCAGTCCTCTGTGCTCTCCAGGCCTTTCAGTCATTACTCCTCCCGGGAGCACTTTTGGTCCAGACAGACAACATGGCGACTGTCTGGTACCTCAACAAACAGGGAGGTACCCGGTCATACCCTCTTTGCAGGGAAGCAATGAGAATATGGTATTAGGCTCTTCAGCATGGCCCGTTTCTGACAGCAGTCCACGTTCCAGGCATACACAACACCCTGGCGGACAGTCTCAGCCGATCAGTGGCCAGGGCTCAGGAGTGGGAACTAAAGCAGGAGGTAGTAGAAGACCTGTTTCTTCGTTGGGGTCGGCTAGACCTAGATCCGTTCACCTCCATATTCAACGCAAAACTACCCAACTTTTGCTGGCTCATTCCCGGGCATGGTGATTTTGGCGAGACGCACTGTCTCTCTTGGGCTGGGAGGATTCTATACGCATTTCCCCTCTTTCCTCTCATCCTCCAGGACTGGGCCGTCTGGTGAGAATGCGTAAGGGGACATGGTTTTTAGTTTTGGCCAGAAAGGGCTTAGATCCGAACAGCATGGATTTAGTTTTTTTTTTGGCATTTACTAAGAGGAGGTTTTTTGAGAACCAGCTATGGGCCGCAGCATAGTTGTGCGAGAGAACTGAGGAGATTGCGGCTGTGGATTTGTCACTGTGGAAGAGGTCAAGGTCATCGGCATACAGGAGAGAGTGACAGTTGAAGCAGTCGAAGGGAAGCGCATTAACGAATAAGGAGAAAAGGATGGGACCCAGGATTGAGCCTTGAGGGACCCCCACAGAGACAGGCAGGGTGGGGGCACAGGTTTGACCAATACACACGAATTGTGAGCGATCGGTAAGGTAGTTAGTGAACCAGCTTGTGACTTCCTGAGAACAACCAAGGAGGCTAAGCTTGGAGGTAAGGAGAGCATGGTTAACCATGTCAGAAGCCTTTGAGAGGTCGTCGAAGACAGCCCCGGTGGCTTTACCATTATCCATGTTAGAGAGGATGTGATCGGTCAAAAGGGCGAGGGCAGTGGCAGTGGAATGATTCTTGCAAAAGACGTGCTGTTGGTTGCATAGGAGGGTGTATTTGCCTATGTACTCAGTGAGCTGATTGTGGACTGCTCTCTCGAGTAGTTTGCTGAGATGAGGGAGGGTGGATATCGGATGGTAATTGTCGGAGGATTTGGGGTCACCAGATTTAAGAATGGGGATAACCTTAGCTATCTTCCGTGGGTCAGGCATGGAGGAGGTGGAAAGGGCAAGGTTAAAGATGAAGGTGAGTGGCCTGGCAATCTCAGGAGAGATGAGCTTAAGGAAGACTGGAGATAGCCCATCAGATCTGGAAGAGCCGTGGTTAGGTAGACTTGAGTAGCTTCACTGTGTCGTGTATGAAGAGGGCTTTAAAATAGAATGGGGGTATTTGCGGGTGAGTTGCAGAGCTAGAGGAGGATGGCAGTGTATCAAGTATTAGGGCTGAGCTTTGAGGTTGGGCAGTTGGCAGCTTATTTAGGTACATGGATAAGTTGGTGAACTTACAGTTGAAGACACTGGCCACATTGTGAGGGTCGGTCAGCAGCCCATCCTGGGAGTTGAGATGTGCTGCAGTGTAGCTGGAGTGGGGGTTTAGGAGAGAGCTGATTGAGTCCCAGAATTTTCTAGGGTCTCCAAGGTTGACCTTTTGCAGATTGCGGAAGTGGGTCTGTTTCAAAAATTTGGCCTGTTTTTTTACATTTATTCCTCATGCGCCTGTAAGCATCCCAGAGGGCAGGAGAGGGGGTTGCTTTGAAAATGGACCAGGCGCGGTCTCTGGCCTTCATAAGGGTTAGGAGGTCTTTAGAGACGAAGCGCGAGCACCTGCCTCTGACCCATCTGGTGGTGACAGGGAAAAAGCAGTCCTGGAGTGTTAGTAGAGTCCAGGTAAATGTGGAAACTGCTGTGGCTGCATTAGAAAGGGAAAAAAGCATGGACCAATCCAAGGACTGGGCCTCCTCGAGGGGATTTGTGGAGACTGGTCTTAAGGCAGACCCTTAGTTGGCAGACATTTTTCTTCCTCCCAGAACCTCATCTCCGACTCCTTCTCTTTTCTTAGACTGCTTGGAATTCAGTCCTGTATGTGAAGAGCTACTGCAGGAACCCTCTCGAAGTAAGATATAGCAGTTACGTAAGAACTTACCGTAACAGTAGATCTTCAAGAGAGGTTCCTGCAGTAGGTCTGGCTTCCCATCCACCTTCCCCTAGCTCCTGGAAATGTTCCTTTTTTATTATGCCTAGCCCTCTGGTCTAACCAGGGCACAGGGTCTTGGGACTTGTTACTCCTTTCTTTCTACTATCCTCTGTCTAGGTCTCCGGTGGAAAAGAACTGTAGGGTGGGTGTGGGACCACCCCCTTTTATAGTCAGGCTGATATTGCGTCACCTGACTTCGAGGGCGGGCCCCGCTGATGATTGCTAGCTACAAGTTTGCCGTTGGAACCCGATGCCAGGGGGCGCAGTCCTATATGTGAAGACCTACTGCAGGAACCTCTCTTGAAGATCTACTGTTACGGTAAGTTCTTACATAACTGCTATTTGTTGTGCATTGTATGTTTTTATTGTACATTATTGCATCTCAGCCACATAGTTGGTGTCTCCGGGTCATTCCTGACACTGGGACTTGGCCCAGTGTGCTTACCTGGTGAACAAGGTGATAAAAAAACAATGAACAGAAAACATACATGGCAGAGACATACTGCACACAGATGGCATCGCCCATGTCATCATCTGGCACTGGTCCTAACCCTGCCAGGCATTGGTGGGTGCCCCAGCACCCAGTGGACACCATGGCAGTGCATCCATGCAGCACACACCTACAGTATCCCCATTGGGGCACACCAACACAGTCCAGCAGACACATGCTGCACTGGGGGAATGGAGTATGTTGAGGGGAGGGTGTACAGGTGGCCAGGCTGCACCACATATTAGGTACTACCACATGGCTGGAGCCATCCACACAGTGCACATGTTCCACTGACGGGACAGCTCCTGGCAGCATTGTGCCAGTATGATGGTATGTGTGGCTCCCCCCCGAGCACATAACCTACATCTGTCCAGGATCCCCGCACACATGGACAGCCATGTGTATGGTAGTGTGGGGATCCCATGCCACTGGTGCAGCACGCGAGGGTCACAGGACAGCCATGTGTATGGTAGTGTGGGGATCCCATGCCACTGGTGCAGCACATGAGGGCCACAGGGCAGTATGACCGTGGGGTCCACTGTCGGACCACACCTTCCTGCTGTGCTTGACACTGTGTGGATAGCACCAGTCACTGTTGCCTGACACACCGTAGGCATTGCTGTGTACCTCACAGTATCGCCTACTATGGTACTGCACCGTCTGATAAACCCTGTGGCAGGAACAACGATTTGCCTCTGGCATGACCACCCGTTCCTGCAGTGCTACTACCCTGGACCACATTAGTCTTCGTATCTATGCCCAAACCAAGACTGCAGCTAATGTTCTGTGAGCTGTGAGCACACATGAATGTGGCAGCTGACCTGTAATATCAGTTGGACCTACAGGTGGAGCTGTGAGCACAGAAAGAAACATGGCTACGACCTGTAATTCCAGTCGGACCTACAGGTGGAGCTGTGTGCAGCATGTTACAGCGCCGGGAAATCCCCAGCAAAGCAGGCTGTAATTAGATGTTAATGTGGCTGTTTGCCCATGGATTGCCTAACTAGGTCATTTGCATTGCAGTTTTGAATATAGCAAACTTTAGCGCTGGGCAAATGTCAGTGCCGTGCAATACTGTAATGTTCCATTACATAGTTCTGCAGTATTTGGCGTGTACTGTTTGCTGTGCTCCACTGTTTTGCTAGCACACATGTTGCCCACATTGTTCAGCCTTGCATCACTCCACCTCTGTGTGTACTGGGCTGCTGTTGCAGTTTGCACTGCTGTTGGTTGCTATAATCAGTGCTGTCTTATTTGCTGGGCTATTGTTGCACTGCACTGTCAGCCCTATTTGCACACCTTCATTTGCACACTATATTCAACTCATTTAGCCCCGGGGCTATTCCTTTGAATATGGTGTGCTAATGGTTCCAGGCTAATTTTGCCCACCGTGCAGTGCTTTTGCCCCGGGGCAAAGTTTTGAATATCTGGCCCTAGGTTGGCTACTGCGTAGAAACTCATAGTAAGGTTTCAAAACAGCATTACCTCTCCCACCCCCATTTACAGGGAGTTAGAATAATTGTTTCAAAGTGCCATCCTGAGAAATCACCTCAATCAATCAATCAATATTTTTATTTATCCAGGTGGGCACCACTGAGCAAGCTCATTTACAAGGTGGACCTGAAGTCCTCAATTGAATGACAGGTGTGAATGAGCACAGCCTTCCACCCATTAGAAAATTATTCAGTCTGCAAACCTCACCAATGAAAACAGGAAATTTTGCTCACATGCCCTTCCAGTATAAAAAAAATAAACTGAAACTAAACCTCACTGCAGTGTGCTATGATTCGGCATTCAGCAACCCTGAAGGAAAGGTCCACAACATAAAGGCACCAAAATAAATTAAAAAGAAAACACATTTGTCAGCTTTTACAAAACCTGAAACGTAATGTTTTTTTGAATGTTGCTGCCTGTTTTACTTCTGACAACTGCTGCACATGAATTCCAACATTTGAAGGAACAGGTTCTATAAGCATGCCGACAGGGAGGGCTAGACTGAGTTCTGGAGATGACATCATCAGCTCTTCACTGAAACTGGCTTTTTATGGCTGCGGTGGGTGGAGCCTGCAGAAGTTTTGCATGTACAAAAGAGCTGATGTCATGTTTTCTGTCGGTGGAACTGGCTGAAGGTGTAAATAGTCTCCTCTGCCTTACCCTCTTCCAAGAAATGCTTTCCACCCTCAAATAAATACGCTTTCATGTTAGTCAATGGTTGCAGGGCACTATTTTCTTTCTTAAATGGGTGGTACAGGAACTGGAACCTGAGTAGTGGGAGGCAGCATTAGTTTTTTGGGGAAGATCCACCCCTACTTCCACCTGAGAAGCTCCTAAAGATCCACCCCCACCTTTTCTTTGGTTCATGTGGGAGGGGCATGAGGTGGATCTATCATGTTGGAACAACTGACTGTCAGAGCTGCCTGGGGCATCAGAGCTTAAGGTTCAGAAGGAAAGAAAAAGTAATTAAGGAGTGCCTGAAACTGCATCCTTATACAGCACTTGTGAAACTGCATCCTGAAATTACAGCACTTGAGGAAAGCAAGCACTTGCAACACAAGAATGATAATTTAAGGTATGAGCCCATAAAGCAGTAAAATATGTCACCCAAAGACTATCCCATGTTGGATACTAGAGTGTCTGTTTCTTAAAAGCATTTTTTCCCCCGAGACAGAGAGACACACACACACACACACACACACACACACAGCTGAAGCACTCACCCAAATAGCTAGGGGAAGCTCTACATTTTTCTCTCTCTGGGACCTGAAGTTCAGCAGTAATGTTTGAAGAGAATAAAGTCTTGTGTTTTGTGCATTTGAATAGGTTAAGTGCTTTGAAGTTAAAATATTAAATATATATACATAGTGTTATGGGCACCTGAAAAGGAAGGAGATACTACAGAAATAAATGTTATTCTGATGATTTATTTATGTGTAAGATTTTAAGTGTGGTTCTGTCTAGGTCACAGACATATAAGCTTTAAAAAGTACATTTAAGGATGGGTGTATTAGTCAAAGCTTGTAGTAGCAAATGAAAGCAAGAAAAAAATAATAGTGTTGTTTGTGTTTTTTTCTTTCAATTGTTTAACCAGGAGTGGCACACTAAGCTGAAAGCTTGTTTACAGGGGCAACCTGGGAGCACATGGAAGTTAAGTGACTTGCTCAGGGTCACCCAGTATGCAAGTGGGGGCTGTGGGATTCAAACCCAGATTTGCAGCTCTGCAGCTCAGAGCCTTAAACCACTGTGCTATACTGCCTTTCTAGTTATGGCAGTCATCTGTTTTATGGTTCATGATGTTGGCGTAGATAAGCAGCAGTACATTGCATAGCAGGTGTAAAATGTCAATAAGTAGGTCGTGCAATAGATGTGCTGAGCAGTTACTGAAGCAAGAAATGTATTTAGAATAGTAAAATATTCCTGTTAGAAAACTGATAATTGTGTGACATTTGCATCTCAATTTCAAGGAGGTCCTTATGGGGTGTCAATGTACAATATAAAGCAGTTACAGTTTTCAAGTTGTCTGTTTTAGCATTGTTACTAAATTAAAATTATTCTGTGAAGAAAATTAAATTTATATAACTGTCTGTAAATGTATTAAAAACATTTACTTGTCCTTATAATGTAATGCATTAAATGCTGTTACTAGGTTAAGAAGTCACATAACAATGCCCAGGGCATTAGGGTTTCTGACCATAACACCCTGCCCTGTAGGACTGAGAGGCATCAGGGGTTTGACTTGGGATTGTCAATAGTAATGCTCACGCCATTCCACCCTGCAGCCAGTGACAGGTATCGAGGTGTGCCTTTGACTCTTCAGCCCCAAAGTTCACTCCATTTTCTTATACAGTACTGTACCAATTTCAGCGTATTTCCTTATGGAATGGGGTGAGTGTAAAGCTTGAACACCCCAAGGCACACCTCGACACTTGTCTGTGTCTGCAGGGTAGGGTGAGGTGAAATGGCGTGAGCGTTATTGGCAACGACCCAAAGGCACACCCCAATGCCTGTCCATCTCTGAATGGTGGGGGTGGGGTTGGCACTTCACTGCCATTCCTATTCTGCTTGCCTGTCTGTCTCTATCTATATGTCTATGTAATTATCTGTCTTTCTATCAATTGCATGTATCGCTATTTTTACTTATTTCTAAAACAAACCTGCATATCACATTTGCCTGCATTCTGAGCACATGCTTATGAAACTGTGCATATTTGTACTCCACTTCTGCATAGACCTCATACTTTCCTAATATTCCCATTATCACAAGCATAACTACCTTACCCTTATCAAAAGTGACCCTTTCTGACAGTTACTATCACATTTTCTCTGCTAACAGTCCATCATTACACCTGACTTCCTGACATCAACACATTGCTTAAATATAACTTACATCACCTCAAGGACAAAAACTGTTTCTCTAAAAAAAAAAACAAAAAAACTGTAAATAATCCCAAGGCTGAACATATGCCAACCATTACTTTTTCATGTACTGCCACCTTCTGTACCATCATGGGGATTTGCATATGTTTCCCATGATGCTTTGCATTATTGAGATATGAGCAAATGTGTTTGCTTTAAAATTTGGATGTCCGGCCAATATCATCTGGGATAACACATGCAACAGTGGCATTTGCTCTGGGGTTCTTTTGTAAACCTATATTGCTTCCTAGTCCTTCCATTAAAATGTACACTTCCATATATTTTTCTAATAATGTGTATGCCTTCCTTAGAACAGAAACTGAAACAAATCTTACTATTTACAAATCATTGTGTTGTTTCTCCATACCTCCTTAACAGTTCCACACTACTTCACTAACTTCATCATGCAGCCGTGGTGGATCTGACCAGAATTTGTTTGAACAGGCAGTGCATTTAGGGTTGTAAAATGACTTGTAACTTTAAAAAAAGTAAAAGTAACTTAGACATCTCATTTTTGGCATAAGGCTGATTGGGGCTGTGCTGATAAATTCAGAAATGTATTGATGCCAGAAATGTTGACTGTAGTCCCTCTTTAACTTTTCCAAATTAACTTATCCCCTTAAAAAAGTAGAGAGATAAAGGGATAGAAAAGATGGAACCAGGAGGGTACAACTTTGGCAAAAAGAGGCCTGAATAAAACATAACTATGCATTGGTATTATTGTGTTTCATCACTAACTAGCTCTTGTAACCTTAATTATATGCCAAGCTCTTTCTTTGCTATCAAATTGTCCTGTGCTTAGCCCTTTATGGTCATCAGCCTTCCTCCTGTCTGCTTTACTCCCCTGTATTCAGTTCTCTTGCGTCTTGTCCAATTAACCACCTGTTCCATAATTTCTGTGTTTTTCAGTTCAGAGTCTAAGTCTGGCTATCTGGCTTTCCATCCGTTCTATGTTGTCCACCCGCTGAAGCCAAGATAAGAATGAGGGAGGAGTAACACACACCAGTTCACTGTGATCTTTTTTTTTTTTTTTTCTGCTGCCACACAGAGAATTCTGAGTAACCCCTGTGTTTGCGGATCTCTCATCCCTAGGACCTCCAGGCCCCAGGGTGGGACAAATCAGTTTGGATCTGGTTGTCAGTTTCGCCACTACCTTTCAAAATCTGGTAGCCAGATCAGTATTTTTGGTGGCCATCCTTCCTAACCAATCAAAAATCACTTTGTAGACAGGTATCCATATTTATTTATTTAGTTTTTGTTGATTGGGTACATGCACTAGACAAATTCTACCTATTTTCAGGCACGACTCTGGGAAGGGGGATACAGATGAACGCCAACTGACCTTGAACCAAATTAAGCTGTGGGTGGTATTTTTGTGAATGGGTGGAAATTTGGCCAGGGCACCGGGGAAATTCCACTACTCTTTTCGAGAAGTGCCATGAGATCTTTAACATCCACCTGGACTACTACCAGATCAGACAGGTAGGACCTCGGTTTAACGTCTCATCCGAAAGACAGCACCTCAGGAGTGCAGCACCCGCCTTATGCTGCACTACAGTGTCAGTATTGGGATATTAACCCAAGTGCCTGGTGTGGGGATAGAACCCACAGCCTTCTGATCTCCCGGCCTCAGAAGCGAGTGTGCTATCTGCTGAGCCACTGACACATACGGCTAGTAACTTTCAGAATCTAGCAGCCAAACCCATTTTTTTTTTGTTTAGTGGCCATTGGCCACCTGGCTACCCAGTTTGTCCCACCCTGCTAGGCCCAAAATCATATGTTGTAAATCTAATGGCACCGGGGTGTTCCACATAGTGCAAAGTTTGGCGTGTACCTTGGTCCAAAAGTTCGGCAATTTGTGACAGTTCCAGAATGTATGGCAAAGGGACCCCACTTGTCCACAGCCTCTCCAGCACTGGGCCGAGTTACCCTCTGCAAAGTGTCTGGTTATTGTAGGAGTGGGGAAAAACCTTGTCATGCATTTTCACTTGAACTGTCCCCAGCCTGGAGAAGCCGTAGCCTTCCACCCTCGTTCCCAGGCCCTCCTGTAGCCCTCTTCCGGAATGGGGACTTCTGTCTCATTCTCCCACTTCCTTCGGAGATCCACCTCCTGAGTGTAGCTGCCCAATATAAGAAATTCTCCAATGGGGTCAGATCTCTGTTTTTGGAATTAGGTTATTTACTTGCATGTAGTGTCTGATTTGGAGAAATCTGTGAAGGTCAGAGTGAGGGAGGCTAAATTTTAATTGTAGGTCGCAGAATGATATTATTATTTTGTTTTGAACCAACAAGCTATATTTGGATCTGGGTGCAGTGATTCCATCTGCGGAATCCTGGGTCAGTTCTTGCTGGCTCAAACCCTGGGTCTCCTATGATTGCTGTAAGTGGCCTGACTTCATTGGGGTGGGGGTGTGTGTGTGTGTGTGTGTGTGTGTATCTTGCTTTAATGATGATGATTTTTAGTGTATGTTTAGTCCATGGATTTACTACTTCTTTCCACATCGTGTTAACGTGTGGTAGAGCAAAGAGGGGGATATTTCCCACCTGAACTGCTTCCACTTCCCTCCAACCTGATTCCTCCCCCTGGTTGATCGACATCACTACAGGTACTAATTGCATGGCATAATAGTATAGCTTTAAATCTGGCATGGCTTACCCACCTTCTGCCTTGGGTGTGACAGGATCCTTATTGCCATTCTGTGCCTCCCTCCCTCCTTTCCAAACAAATTTCAAAATAGATTTGTTTATTATTTTCCAGAATGACCCTGGTGGGTAAGGTCTGGAATAGAAAGAGAAATCTTGGTAAGATGTTCATCTTAAAGGTGGCTGTCCTACCCACCAGTATGAGTGGCAAGATGTCCCATCTCTTCATATCTTCCTGAACCTCCGACCACAATTTGATGTAATTCAGTTTGAACAGAGAGAGTATCTGCGGTATGTGCGGAGAGACTCACACTCCAAGGTATCTCACCACAGTATTTTTGGCACATCTAAACGGGAAGTTGGTTAGCATTCCCTTGGGAAGGGAGCCTCCCAGCTCGATAGCCTCTGATTTGTCTAGGTGTACCCTATACTCCAAAATCTGCTCATACTCTTCTAGAATCTCCAAAAGTGCCGGCATGAAGTTTGTGGAGAGGTTATATAGAACAAGGCATCCTCTGTATACAGGGAAATCTTATGTATATTCCCACCCACTTTAATCCCCTTAATGGAGTCCTTGTTTCTGACTGCCACTGCTAGCGGCTCTATGCAAAATGCAAAGAGGAAGGGGGATAGAGGACACCCCTGTCTGGTACCCCTTTGGAGAAGAAATCTTCGTGAGGTATAACCATTTACCCTCACTGTAGCTTGTGGAGAGGCGTATATCCTTTTATGCTATCTTGGAATTTTTGACCCATTCCCACCTCCTCCAGTGTTTTATTCAAAAAGTTCCAGTTTACTCGGTCAAACGCCTTTTCTGCATCCATTAAGATGGCTAGAGCTGGTACTGTTATTTTTTGTTGCCAAGTAATTAAGTTCAGTAGGCGGCGTATATTATCATGGATCTTTCTGACAGCGATAAAACCGGTTAGGTCCTGGTGAACTAGGAATTGAACCTGCGCCTGGAGCCTTTTGGCCAAAATGGAAGTGAAACATTTTTTGGTCTACGTTAAGCAGTAAGATGGGATGATAAGACCCGCACAAGGTAGGATATTTGCCCTCTTTGTGGATGACCAAGGTATGTGTTTATTGCCAGGAGGGAGGAGCTCCTTTTCCCTCTCGTACGGCAGTGAAGACCTCTGTCAAGTGGGGGACAGTACTTCTCCAAAAGTTTTATAGAACTCGGCTGGGAACCCATCAGGGTGGGGGCCTTCCCTCCCTTAAGACCTCTTATAACCGCTACCACCTCTCCTGTTGTTATAGGGGTGTCCAACTCTTCTTGTTGCTCCACTGATAATTTTTTAAGTGTCAGTTTGTCAAAAAAGTTTTTCAACTTTTCTGAAAGGTTGTTGATCCTCTTGCTCGAGTAGAGGTTTTTGTAGAATGTTAAGAAGTGTAGTGAAATTTTCTCGGGGGTTGGTGTCATATTGTGAGGCTCTTTGATCTTTTCTTACTTGCAAAACTAGCCTTCTAGCTGCCTCTTTACAAATCTGCCAGGCTAGCTGTTTCTCTACCTGGTTCAAGATATCTTTGCCTGGAGTATCAGAGGGTCCTCTTTTCTGTCAAATATTTTATTGAGCCTGAGTCTATGTTCCTTTGATCTAGCACTCACATTGTTATTGAGCACTATCTTCTGTTCAGCCTCCAAGTCAAAGATTTTTTTCTCTAGTTCAACTTGTTCCTTTAATCTGGATTGTTTTTTTAACCCTACTGCCATACTAATTGTTCTACCTGTTAGCACTGATTTAAAGCCATCCCACCAGGTCGAGGGGTCTTGGGGTGGGTTTGTGTCGATGTATTCTTCCAAACAAGTCTGTATCAGTGTTTTATAATCGTTTCTATTAAGCAGAGAGACATTTAATCTCTAGGTGGAGTTCTTCTGGGTTGGGGACAGAGACAGGAAGATGCGCACTGCGCTGTGTTCAGAGATTGATCTAGAAAGTATTTGTGCACCCACTCTGCCGAGATGAAAAACAAGTCAAGTCTGGAGTAGACCTGGTGAGGGGCCGACCAGCAGGAATAGTCATTAACTCTTGAAAACAGATAACGCCAAACCTCCAGCAAGCCAGTTCTCTTACTATCCCTCTCAGACAGTTCGCCGCTGGTCCCTGAGAATGCTTCCCTGTGCTTGATCTATCCAGACCAGGATTAAGTTTCCCCCCGCACACACTATAAATAACTGTTCTGGTGGTGGGGCAAACTTCAGCAGGGTTTGTTTCAAGAATTTAGCATTTTCTTTTTCCTGGTTTGGAGCATAAATATTAAGAAGGGGGCAAAGGACTGCCGTATAAGTACCCTTTAGGTGTAAGAACCTTCTAATTGCGTCAGAATGAACCTCTGCTACTTCCATTGGGCATGATTTGTGAATTAAAATGACTGCCCCTCTCATGTGGCTGATCCTGATAAGAGGCGTAGTAAACCTTACCCACCTATGACCTTTTTAATTTCAGCATTTCTTCCTATGTTAGGTGGGTCTCCTGCACAAAGGCCACCTCTGCTCTGTGCTTTTTCAGCTCTGACATTATAAGTAGTCAAGGTTCCATCAACCATTTTGAATAGTTACTTGTGTTCTTTCTTTTTCATTCTCGTTTACCAATGCATCACAACCATCCACACTTTTAACATCAAAACTAGTTAACGTTATAGAACTCTTTAACTGGTACTCCCCCACCCTTACTCTACACCCAGCCCTACGTTTAGATGGATCATGGATGACTGGGTGAGGTCCCCCTGTCGGGGACCTTGCGCTATATATGGCTTAAGAGCTAATATTCCAACCATCACTATTTACCAGCTCTGCTTTCCTTCTCTTCTCTATAATACTTTTTTTTTGTTATTCTCTTCTTTATTTGATTTTCGTATCATACATACAGTTCATATCGATTGTGTCCATGCACAAACTGCAAGCAGAAATCATACCTAACTTGAGTATACAGAGTAGTCATATTTGGAATTGAAGTATTTGGAGACCTGGTGCATCATTAATGTTAATTCCAGTGTTCACAAAACTATACTCAGTACATTCAGTTTAGGGTCACGGAGGCTAAAGGCTTTTCAGTGCACCATGAATCAGTTCATATAAGTTGATGGCATTGGTGTAGTATGCAAACCCTTTAATGTAACAGTCTTCTTCAATGTGAATTAGGTTATTGCCATATCCACATCTTACGGGCTTCAACTTACAGTAGTTGTAAGGGGAGGCTGGGCGGAGGGAATGGTGGAAGGGAGGGGGGAAGAGAAGGGGAGTGGGGGAAAAGAAGAACACACAAAATAGGAAGAGGAATTGTCACCTCATGGGACAAATGTTGGGTCTATGAGCATATAATATAACAGCCATCTATTCCATCTTGAGTTAAATTTGCCTTCTCTGTCATTTAATCTGTATGTTATTTTTTCCATGTGGTATATTTGCTTGGAAATATCCCACCAGTCCCGAAGGGTTGGGGGGTCAAGTGTCAGCCATAATTTGGTGATGGCTTTTTTCCCTGACGATAGGAGGATAGCCAAAAGATAGTGGGTGTCTTGATCTTTGATGTCTTCTGGGAAAATTAAAAGGATAAATAATTGTGGGGTAAGCTGAAAAGTTATTCCCAAAATCTTTTGGATTTCAGACTGCAAGGCTTGAATGAATAAGTTTAATTTCGGGCATGCATACATTATATGTGTTATGAGCTTTGCTTTCACCACATAGGCGCCAGCAGGCTGCTGAGCTCCCTGGGGAGAAGTGACTAGTGACCTCTGAGTGTAAAAATATCTTACTAGAAATTTCCAGGCGTATTCTCGCCATTGGTATGAGCTAGATGTACGAGACACCTGTTTGCAGGCTTGTTCCCATTGTTTTTCATCTATGGGTTCACCCAATTCATTTTGCCATTTCATACGTTTGTCTGCCAGGCTATCCATCTGGGAGGACACCAGGGCTCGATAAAGTACTGATATTAGATGGCTCTGGTTTAGAGAAGTAAACAGTGATTGCATGCAAACAACTAAGGGGGGGCCAGCATTCAGGGGCACGTATTGTCTGGTAAGGTCCCATAATAGTGTCTTAATTGCAAGTACCTGTAATGATGTGAGTTTGGTAGACCGAATTTCGCTTTTATTTCCTGGAAGGACCATAATCTCCCTCCTGTTATAATTTGGAACAAATATCTAAGGCCGTATCTAGACCATTGCTTAAAGATATTATCTAACCTCGCAGGGTGAAAGCCTGGCAATACCACAATTGGGGAAATCAACGGAACAAAGGGGAGAATTGAGAGTTGTTTCCTAATTTGATACCAAGCAGACACTCTGAGCTGAAGAATTACAGGGAGGTTCTGATAGTCAGCCGAATGGATTGCCCCCCGGTATAATATATAAAAATTCACCATGTCTGGCACACTCGCCTGTTTAAGCTCAGCCCAGTGCATCTCACTATCAACCATCTGCCTGGCGAAGGTATGGAGGAGCTGTGTGGCTTGGTAGTACCGGTAAAGATCCGGGAGAGACAACCCTCCGCGGGGTCTTGGGGTGTTTAGCAGTTTTAGCTTAGCTCTTGGCCTGCGACCTGCCCAAATGAAGCGTGTTATGGCTTTTCCCAGTCCCGAAATACCGAACAGGGAAGTGTAATAGGAATGTTGTTAAATAGGTATAACGCTCTGGGTAGAGTAACCATTCAGATAAGATCTATCTTTCTGGACAAGGTCAATGGGAGTGTACTCCAGTTAGCCAAGTCCTCCTTAAGGCGTGCGGTAAAGGGGACGTAGTTTTGTCTATAAGCATCCCCAAGTTCTCTGGTAAGATTCATCCCTAAATATTTTAACTTTCCCATGTCCCACTTGCAGGGAAATTGTTCCCGGATCTTTTGGTCAGGTGAGTAGTGAAAAGTCAAAATGTCGGTCTTAGCGATATTCACTCTATATCCTGAGAGTTGTCCAAATGTGTTTAGTAGTTTAACTTTCGGGAGTGAGTTAGCCGGGTCTCGTATGTAGAGGAGAACATCATCTGCATAAAGTGCGATGCGTTGCTCTTCCCCTTCCACCTCAACCCCAAATATGTCCTGTGATTGCCTTAGTTGTGCCAGCGGTTCCATAAACATGGCAAATAGGAGAGGCGACATGGGACAGCCCTGCCTAGTGCCTCTGTATAAAGGAAAGGTGGCAGAGTGATGCCCAGCAACTCGTACCCAAGCTCTTGGTGAGGAATATATGTTTGTGATAACTTGGATTAGGGGCTTGGGGAAGCCCATAACCTCCATAACTGAGTACAAAAAGGGCCAGTATACTCTGTCAAAGGCCTTTTCGGCATCAAGGCTTACTAAGGCTGTGGGAATATCTGAGCTGTTCATTTCCTGAATAATATGGTAGGTTCTTTTAATGCTGTCTGTAGTAGTACGTCCACCTATGAAACCCGTCTGGTCTTTATGAATTATTTGCGAAAGGCCTGTTTCTAGTCTACGGGCTATGATTCCCATAAATAGTTTATAGTCAGTGTTTAACACTAAAATTGGCCGATATGATTCGCAAAGCTGGGGATTTTTCCCAGGCTTGGGAATAACTGTTATAGTGGCGTATGCCCAAGTGGGTGGTGGTGGATCGCCCTGCAGGACAGAGTTATAAGTCCTCAACAGTGGGGGTAGCAGGAGCTGTTTTGCAGCTTTGTAGAAGTCGGCTCCGTAGCTGTCCGGACCTGGGGCTTTCTTAGATTTAGCTTGTGATACAGCACTGGCAAGTTCCTGCATTGTGATGGGAGTTAATAGCTGTTCACCTTGTTTTAGGATTTTAGGAAGAGCAAGGTCCTTCAGGAACCTTTTTATTAGCTCCGGGGGAGCATGATGTTCTGGGGTATAGAGGGCCGAGTAATATGTGGTAAATGCCTCCACTATCTCGTTGAGTTTATTCAGGGGTTTATCACTTGTTGGGTGTCTGATAGTGGTAATGTTGGCCATTTTCCTCTGTTTTCTGATTTGGTATGCCAGCAGTCTTGTGGCTCTGGGTCCCACCTCGTAGTATCTCTGACGGAGGAAGGCCAAAACAATTTCTGTCTGCTGTAATACCAACCTATCAAGCTCCTGTTTAATCTGCTTAATTTGCGAAAGCACAGAGCCATCGCCTTGTTTGTGCAGTATCTGTAGAAAGTGCAGGGTTTCCTAGCTGGGTCCTATGCGCTCATGTGTCCTTCGCTAGTTGGAAGTGTATTTTGTAAGATGTCCCCAGAGGACTGCTTTTATGGTATCCCAAAGAATGCCCGGGGGAGTGTCGGGACTTGAGTTGTCAGCTAGTATCTCTGAGATTTTATCTGTTATAAAATCTTTAAACTTCTTAGAGTTGAGGTGAAAGGGGTTTAAGCGCCAAAGGGTGTTTCTTTTTTGTAACCCCATTTTCCATGCAGTTAGAGTATGTGCATGATCTGATAGGGTTATATCCCCTATATGGGTGTCAACTAGGCGGTCTAGACATTCTACTTATATAAAGCATAGCTCGATTCTTGAGTAAGTTTGGCACACTGACGAGTAGTGGGTATAATTTCTGGTATGAGGGTGCATAAAGCGCCAAGCATCCACCCAACCAACCTCGGACAAGAATCTACAAAGGAGCCTCTGCTGTGGGGTTCTCCATGGGGTATTAGGATTAGAGGAGTCTTTCTCTGGATTTGGGAGAATATTAAAATCCGCTGCAAGTAATAATATGCCTTTAGTAAATTGAGTAATTTTGTCTAATAAGTTTTTAAGGTCACCGACAGAAGAGTCTGGTGGAAAGTAAGCATTTGCTAGGGTAACCTCTGTTCCCTCTATTCGGCCATGCAGGAGAACCATTCGGCCATTTGGGTCTACCCATTTAGCCTCTAATTTCCAGGGTATATGTTGCGGAATTATTATAGCGACTCCTCTTCTCCTGCCACCCCTATAAGAAGAACTAAATACTTCGCCCCTCGCGATCCGCCCCAGCTTCACATGTTCAACATTACTTAAATGGGTCTCCTGTAAGTAAATTATGTCAGCCTTAATTTTTTTGACTTGTGAGAGGACCCTGGTACGCTTTACTGGGGTGGAGAGCCCATTAACATTCCAGGAGAGTAATTTTAGCGGAGACTCCTCCATAGCAAACTCCTGGCTAGGTGGGAACCAGTAAGCAGGCTGCTGCATGAAAGCGAAGGTACCTCAACCCCAGCCTCTTGTCTGCAGTAGGTATTACAGTTAGCTGGGCACAATCTCAAACCATTAACACTATAAATTTTAACATGTTTCCTCAAAGGTTTACCCACAAAACCAACAATTAATAGCCGGTTGCCTTCTAACTGACAACCTAAATGGATAAACAATTCAAACTGCATTATATCCTTTTCCTTTAGGAAATGCATAAATTTAGTAGCTAGTGTGAGGTAAGCTAAAGCTAACAGGGCTGAAGCTGCAACAATAAACAGGTACTTCCAAGTACCGAGAGCTTCCGAGGCGCTCGGGAGTGAGGAAATCCTCACACGGGAAAGGGAATCTTATGAGAAGAGACCCAAAGGCACTTCTAGTGCCTAGCTGGTAACGAGGTGGTGACTTGTCACTCTCCTGTTGGCCTTTCTGTTAATTAGGAGGGCAACTCGTGGGAGGAGAATCATATGAGTTCAGTGTAGGCAAGGCATTAGGTAAATGGGGGGGGGGGAGAGGGATGGGGGGAAGACCAAGTCATATAAAAGCTACATTGGCTTATCGTTGGTATGAATAATAAACATTACGTGTTCCTGAAAGAAGGGAGTTCATAATCCTTAATATTTCCACTTCTAGATTGATCTCCCCTGCAGAGATGGCGCATGCCATTTAAAACCAATTAGTTAGAGACAGCTTGACTTATGCCTCAGAATGAAACATCAGGCCCACAGGTGGTCGGCCTGTGCGCATGATCAGATCCTCCCAGGGCTCTGTGGGAACATTCAGTTCAAGGGGAAAAGCTTATAGCAGCCTTATCAGGATGGTTATGGCGATGCCAGAAAGTCATTTGTATACTAATACAGGCAGGAAACACAAATAGTAAGCAGAGGGCAATCTTCAGCATAAGACCGTGACCACCCCAAGGATGCAAGTACACATCGCTTAAGAGTAGTGCAGTCCAGGCGAGCCAAGTGAGTCAATACCGCGACGTTGCGCAGAAGCCTGTCGGCGCAAGTCCCACACCAAAAATACTCTTCTAATAATTGTAAGCTGAGTTGTCCAAAGAAGGATCTCTGAGAGGAGGACAGGTAGGTTAAAAGTTGTGACCACAGCAAACGTCTTGCTCTGCCTCCTCGCTCCACCCCGCAAGGTCAGGAGGGAGTGAGTGCTTAAACAGGAGCAGGCGAGTAAAAAATGTTCAGTGTTCAACAGGAATGCTGCCATACCGTCCCACTGAGGGACTTTTCAACGCTCTTCAGCCCATACATTATGCGTATAGTAATCCGAAAGTTGTCAAGGCTTGTTGTCTCTCCAGTATAGGGTTCAAGTGTCCTTTCTAGCCTGGTCATGAAGAGTGTCAGCGATATTACGAAGTGCTTCTATCTACTGACATTTCCTTTCTTCTCGTTGACCGGATTGCCAGGCCTGTTGAGCAAGCCTCGCAGCTAGTGTTTCTTTATTGGCTCTTCCAGAAGATGCTGGTATATTAATCTGTAACTTTTTTAAGCCATCAATTGCCTCCGAAGCTGAGGAAAAAGTGAGCTGACCATCCGGGTGAAAACTATCAACCTAGCAGGGTAGGGTTCGAAGGATACCGCCTTTTTCAATTCCTTTAATATCGGGATATAAACCCTGTGTCTGGCCATGGTTTCAGGGGTAAAGTCATTTTCAAAGTATAGTCGTTGGCCTTTGTAGGTAACTTGTCCCTTTTTCCAGGCAGCATGAAGCACCAATTCTTTCTCTTGGAAACGCAAGAAACGGACTAATACAGCTCGAGGCCTTGAATCTGGAGGTGGCCTGGGGGTTAATATCCGGTGAACTTGCTCGAATTCTAGAGTATTATCACTAGGTATCTCCAATGCCTGTTTCAGGAGAGTATGAATAAATTTATGGGGATCATTACCTTCCTCCCCCTCAGGAATTCCTGAAATGCGAATGTTGTTTCGCCGATTTCGGCTTTCAGCGTCTTCAGCTCGTTCCTGTAGGGTTTGCACGTACTGGTTAAGTTAGATTATTGCCCTTTCAGTCCTGTCAATTCTGGTGTCCGCTTCTGTATGGTGTTGCTCCAATTGTTCTTGCTGCTTTTCGGGCTTCCCAATATCGGTTCTTAGTGCGTTAGTAGTCGAACGAAATTCATTCCAGAAGTCCCTGAGTTCTGATAGTACCATAGCCATTTGGCATTGCAGGGTGCCGAGAGGGGCCCGCTCGGCGGTATCACTACTTTGTCGCGAGGCTGCAGAGGCCTGTGAGGCTTCACTACCTGAGTCAGAGATTCCTCCGTCTTCGTGATGCACATTAATTTTTTTCTGGTTTCTCTACCCTCTTTTAGACATTGTAATTCCTCTGAGAGCGTTTCTAGGAATGGTTAATCAGATTTATGCAGTGAAATTGGAGGATTATTTCAGCCACGAGGAGAGCCTGTTACTTCAGGCTTGCATCAGGAGGGTGACGTCACCAGAAGTCTCCTTCTCCTCTCTCTATAATACAAAAAAGCCCCAAATTGAATTTTTATTAACGCCCTCGCCTCCCCGATCCAGACCTCTACCAAGTGGAGCAGGGCAGTTCAGGCTTTCTATTCAGTGCTCCTTCGATTAATAGAATGTGTTCTCACCTATTTCCCTTGAGTCCTCCTCATAGGACCCTTCTCCCCCCCTCACAACATAGCAACAGATCAGGTCCCTTCCTACTGCTGTCACCAACATCCTGCTACTTTAGCTTTCCGGGGGGGGGGGTCTGTAGCTGCACCAGAGGGTTCTTACTTGATCTCTAATAATTCAACTGATTCAGCCTCCCCTCTCCTTCAGTCGTCTCCCTTTGTCCTGTGTGTTGACTGCGTCAGTGAACCCCTACCCATTACGCTTGGCCTTGAGTTGCGCTTTGCTTTTGTCTGGGTGTTCATTTCTGCTACCCATTAACCTTTGAGGACTTTTGTATCTGTGTCCCCCCCCCCACCAGCTGTTTTCAACCCCCACCACTTGCCCTGGGTCCCTTATATTCATGCACTCATCTACAGTGTTATCGGACAGGGAGGGCCCCCTTCAACCCCCTAGGCCCATATTTCATTCTTTTCTCTCCCTTGAATGCTTCTGGTTGATGTAAAAATATTTTCTTAATATCCCCCATTTCTCTTCTCTTTCCTCCCTTTCGATACCATCTGTCTCTTACCTCCCCTCCGTTTATGGTGTGAGCTTCTTGCAGTCTTTAGGGGTAGTTTTCATCTGATAGTTCAGGAATTTCTTTACAGTGGATCTTAAGCTAGTTTTAGGATCTGAGGGTTTTTCAGCTAGAGCCCTGTGCGCTCTCATAATATTTAATGTATTTTCGGCTTGAAGCTCCAACATTTCTTTGAGAAACGACTCCAGGAATGTTTCCATTGGTCCCTTTTCCGTATCGTCGCGCAACCCATAAAGTCGTAAATTGTCCCTTCTAGATCTCAGCTCTTTAGCGTCCATTTTTTCAGCTAATTCTCTTTCCCTTTTTATCAGGTACCAGAGCATCTTGTTGTGATTTTCAACCATATCAGCTGTCTCTGTAAGTCCCAGTTCCATGTCAGTGGTCCATTGTGCTATGTCCTGTAACCCTTTTGTGTTTTCTGAGGCTGCTCTTTCAAGTTTAGACACTGTGCCACTAATCTTATTTAACTCCGTAAACAAACGTTTAGAGGTGATAGTAAACTTTTCATTGATTTCATATTCGCTTCCCTCACTTTGGCAGCATAATGCAGCTGTAGTGGATCGCATTGGGCTCAAGGCCCTGGTGTCCCATGCTTCCTTCTGCTTTGTGGGTTTTAAAAACTCCAGCAAAGGGTCTTTTTGCCAGGATCTGGCTGGCATCCTCCTTGGGCTTTGAGTTAAATTAGATTCCCGATATTTGAGGCAGCAGTACGGGAAGATTTGTATCGCTAGTGTAGATGGGGGTTCAGAGCCAAAGTCTTACATGTCTGCATCAGGAAAAGATGGAACCGGAAGCCAAGCGCACCTCTAATCATGAACCAAAACCTCTCTGTGTACAGCAAACCTTAAAGGGGGGCAAGCACAAGTATAGGCACCCAAATGGGCAAACTTCAAAAATCACAACCAAAAATACCAAAAAGTCCAAGCAAGCCCCAGCAGGTGGAAGGACTGTATGTAAGCAATAATCCTGCGTTTCTTCAGTTTTACATTTAAAATGGGTTTTTCACATATATGAAAAAGTAATTTTATAAGCACAGTAACCCAC
Organism: Neoceratodus forsteri; assembly: GCA_016271365.2. Classification (NCBI taxonomy): domain Eukaryota; kingdom Metazoa; phylum Chordata; order Ceratodontiformes; family Ceratodontidae; genus Neoceratodus; species Neoceratodus forsteri. The sequence continues at coordinate 72,354,611 of CM057458.1, read as the reverse complement.
TTCAGGGCATGGGGTTATGGTGAAGTAATGCATTTCCCGGGTGGTAGAGGACAATCGGCCCTTGGCCTTGTACCTGGCGTTGCACCTGGGGCATGCATTAATTAAGCAATAAGGCACAACAGGGTGTGGGTTATTGTGGATTTACCCACGCCTTGTGTGGTGTGTCGTGAGGCGCAGCCGAGTGTCTTAACCACACAAGAAGGGGGTAAATCACCTAATAACTCATGATGGAGTGCCTTATTGCGATTATACAATGGACCCACGTGTAAAAGAAATTTAAAATGTGTTTAGTTATGTTTTTTTTATAAATGTTGTTCCTCAGCTGTGGGTTATGCAGGATTTACCCACGGTCAAGTGTCTTGTTTTGACCAATGAGGTTTCAGGATTTTCGCACACCATTGTATAATTCTCCATAGCCCCATGCCCTGTCGTGGGTTATTGCTTACATAAATCATCCAATTTTTAAAATATAAATAAATTAATAAATGTGTTTTAAAAAGGAAAAAAGAAAAGCCAGCTGAGTAGCCCAGCACTAGCGCAATCACTTGTTACATTGGTGACGTGCATTTGGGAACTAGTGCTAATCATCGTCGGCTGGCAGGGGGGGAGGAGGGATTGGGTATCCTGGGGACTGCTGCTCTCATAGGCTGGCTGAGGGGAGGAAGGATTGGGTATCCTGGGGACTGCTTTCCTCATAGGGTGGCTGAGGGGAGGAAAGATTGGGTATCCTGGGGACTGCTGTCTTTCCTCAGGAGGGGAGGGAGCTCCTGGTGCAGGACTGCCATCTGTTGAAGGCCAGATGGCAGCACAGATGGGAGCACAAATAAGGGAAGTGGCCGCTGTTGGACATCTGGCATGCATATGTGCCACAGCACACATACACGTTGCATGCGATGCCCTGGGGAGAAAACAGAAAAGACTGGGCTTCTGCATGCCTGCCCCCCCAGGCTCCCCCGTGACTGACATGTCTGGGCACCCACCACTTTGTGGTCCTGGGTAAATGGTGGATAACCAGCAAGTCAGTGAGAAGGTAGTTGACGGAGCTGGTGGATGCCATCGGGCAGAACCATTGGGAGGAAAAAGCATTTTTTTTTTTTTTAAAGACTTTTTTTTTTCAAGTGCTGACTAGGTGATACAGCACCGGTGACTGGGGTTCGGAAGCCTATTCAGGCTGTTTAGGATAGAGGATTGGGTGTCCAAGGGACAGCTCTCCTCTTTCAGGGAGGGGAGGGTTGGTTCCAGGCGTGCTGCTCTTAGGCTGCCACCTGGTGGTACAGAGGTAGTGCTACTGCCTGCCACACCGGTAACCAGTGTTTGGGAGCCTACTCAGGTCATTTAGGGGAGAGAGGATTGGGCGTCTAAGGGACAGCTCTCCTCTCTTGGGGAGGTAGAGTAGGTTCTGGTGTGTTGTTGTTGGACTGCCACCTGGCGTAGGCCAGGTGGTAGCGTAGGGGGCTGCCCTCAGTGCTGATATGCGCCTGTGTGGGGAGGCACACGAATGTGGTGCATCATTGTGTGCTGGTGGCCCTGGGAGAAAATGGCAGAGGACAAAACCTGAGCGGCTTGCTGACCCCCTGACCACACCACTGATGAGCAGGGCACCAGTCTGGATTGTGCTCTGGGGGTGGGGTGGATAGTTCCCCCCTCTCCGGCCCCACCAAGAGGAGAAATCCATGGAGGACTTAAAGAGCCACGTAAGTCCTTGACAAGATGGGTGATGGGGCTGGCTGGGCCAGGGACGACCATTAGGAAGGAACATAAACCCTTTCTGGCCATTAGGGTGCCAGCATTACAGGCGCCGGGTCATTATGGTGCCAAATGCCGGATTCGCTGCCCCTTCCCGAGGTCCCCCCCCGGAGTTAGTATCCTTGGGGGGGCTGTGGGTGCACAGCCCCCTGCCAAAAGAGAGGAAGGTGACTTTCCCACTTGGTGCCATAATGACCGTGCGCACAGCCGCGGTGCTCTGAAGTGGTGGAACCAACATAAACACCTTAATTTAAAAAAAATACATTTTAAGCAACAAAACAAATTGCTCCCTTCTTCTGAAAAGTAGAGAATCCACTTTATGAAAACTTGCACCTGAGGACCGCTTGAGTTTAGAGAGACCATCAAGCATGCTGCCATGCAGGTGTCCAGGGTTTGGGAAGTAACTCAGGGGAGCCACATCAGGGTGAGGCTGTGGACTGGAGCAGCTTCCATGAGGTACTGTGTTCTGCCTGGGAAGGGCTGCCGGTGGGTTCTGGTGCCACAGCAACACCTGCAGGAGGACCAGGGAGCTCCCCCCCCCCCGGAGTACGCTATGAACGTGCAGTGTCGAAAATGGTTACGGCGTGGCGTCATGCCTGGAGGTCCTACTCCTGTCATTGCTGGACATGAACTAAGTGGGGTTTGTCAGGCTTCGCCAGTTGCATTACAACATCTGGCGTACCAGCCAGTTGCTGGACTATGCAGCTCAAAGATTGATACTCCTGGTCCTAGCCAGCTTTGATGCAGAGCAGGCCTTTGACAGGGTGTCCTCGCCATTTTTATGGAGTACCCTGGTGAGGTATAGTTTCCCAGAAGCCCTTGTGGAGCTATTGCATGGCCTGTGTACTTCCCCTTAGGTTTACATTACATTGAACCATCCCCCCTTTCTGCCCTAATTCCTCTGGAATGGGGCACATGTACAGGGTGCCCCCTCCTTCTTTCTTTTTGCGCTTTATATAGCGCCATTAGCTACACCCATTTGCCTGGATCAGGAGGTGGAGGGGGTGCCATTTGGAGGTGGGGAGAGAGAGTACAGCATTGCTCTTTTCTCTGATGACACTCTAACACTTGCATCCCCCAATAAGTTTCTGCCAAAAGGTTTAGCACTGTATGAACGATTGGCATGGCTTAACTTAACCAGGCTAAGATGGAAGTCATCACCTGTCACTTTACGCCCTCCAGGGAGTTGAAAGATCAGTTCCTGTTCTTTTGGTCTCGAGGGACCTTGAGGTACGCAGGGATCCTACTTACCAAAAATCCGGGAACACTTGGAGCTTTTAAGTTATGAGCCCTTAACTCAAAGTGTCACTGAGGACCTTCGTAGGCAGTCTCACTTAAAACCTTAAATGGCCAAAACATTCTCCCCCAAATCATGTGTTGATTATAAACCTTACCTATAATGCCTGATGGAGTTTCAATCAATCAATCTATCAAACAATCAATCAATCTGTTTATTTAACCAGGCAGAACACCATTGAGCAGGGCTCATTTACAGGATGGACCTGGTAGTTTAAACAACAACAAGTCACAATACAACAATTTGTAGTAGGCGTAGCAACATTAGCAACCTATGTACAGTCATTACAAGTGAGAAAGGCGTGGCTTGGCACAGTGGTGTACAATAATTTACAAATAGCAACGTAAGGCTTGACACTGAGAACAGAACAAGGCAGCATAATTTACAGGTATGGTACCAAAGGCAGTCAGTATACCACTGTGTGCAAGGCAGGTCTCTTATGGACAGCAGAGTACAGTATTATATTGGATGAGGTCTAGACCAGCAAAGCATTAAGAGGTCTAGGAGAAGACTATAAAGCAAGGGCACTGAGGGCACAGGATGTGCCAAGGATAGTGGAGGGAGGAGAGATTGAGAGGGGTAGGAGGGGGCAACTGTAATACCTTCAGGATTGACATAGCTGCATTAGTCGGTGTGGTAGGTCTAAGGGTAAGAGGGAGGGAATGGGGTATTATTTCCAAACCTGAAATAGATTTATCTCCTGTTTCATATGGGGAGGGGCTTGTCCCAGAATTTGATTCTTTCTTCTCCATCTTCACAAAGAGAAGAGGGGCATTCGACTTTCCCAGCTTTTGCCCATATACCCAGGCAGCCCAGCTTTGACTGATTTGTCTCTGGACCACAACGGGATACCAGGCACACTGGAAATCTATTGAATTTTCTTTAATGATTTATATTGTATAGATAAAATACTGTACACATACCTGGTGGGCTGTTTACCATTTACACATCCAAGCTATTCAGTACCTACACAGCAGTTACTCTTAAAGTATGGCACTCCACTTGTAGAGCAGATCGACTTCATAACCTTGCTGTCTGGTCCAGGGCTCTACTGCGGGGTAGTGATGCCCCTTAATAAAGTGGACCAGTTTTTTAGTCACTTTTGCAGGTGGGGTCTCATCTATACACACAAATTCATCAATACCCAAAAGGACACAAGGTAATATTTTAAGTCCTGCAAACCAAGTACTTGTTGCTTCATACAATACAATACCTTCAGGTATGCTCTTATTTACAAAGTTTGGGGGATTTGGTAAAACTGCTACCATATTACACAGTCTGATATTGGGGCATCAGTGAGGGGAACTGTGGCTACATTTAGTGGATTCTGTGTACAGGGGTTTACTTGAATTAACACTGGAATCCACAGCTTTTGTGCAGGCCAGATGGAACAAGGAACTCGAGACTAATCATTCCCAGGAAACATGGCTGAAGTATACACTCCCAGCCTATAAAGTCACTGTGGCTTGCTATGTAAGGAATTTACCTGGAAATGTTACAGTTGTTTCTTCAGGACCCTGGCAGTACAGTCAAAATACATGAGGCCTGAAGCAGGTGGATGTTGGAGACAATGTAGTCAGGGCCAGAGTAAGGCAACCTGGGGCCCTAGGTCCAAGCGAAATCTGGGACCCCCTTCGCCACGACCATGCCTCTTCACTGCAAAGAGAGCCACTCGCACACTATAAGAACTTACTGTATGACTTTTGTTATCCTTACTGCAACTGTCTATGACCCCTTCCTGTTTTACTCCCTCATTATTTGTTACTGCTGGTCTTACTCCCATCTCTAGTTTTACCCTTCTCATGCTGTTTCAGTGCTTTTTCCCTTCTTTACATTAAATCGCCTCTAATGTTTATGATTCTACTTACATTTCTATATCATTGTATTTGACTTCTTGTATTTTTAGTAATTGTATTGTTTAGCTGTCTCCTTCTCCCGTCTCCCCAGGACACGTCAGGAAACGAGCTGTTATAAGCTCAGTATGTATTTCCTGGTTAAATTTATTAAATAAATAAGCACCTTGGGAATCCATTTACATACAAACGGTATCCCAAGTTAGGCTGTAGTTTGTATATGAAGAGCTACAGGCAACGGTATAGAAATTGAAATTCCTACCCTTCTGTTCCACTTTCTCAAAATCATATGACAGTGCAACACCATTCTCTCCCCCCCCCCCCAAGTGTCGCATACTATTTGATTTCAGTCTGATAATCTACAGTACAAGGCATCACTGATTAGCTGCCCATTTTCATGCAAGCAAACATGGGCAGATAATCAAGGGTACTGGATACTAATCGGTAATAGGATAGTTTATATTTTGTATGAACAACATTTGGCGGATAATTGCGGGATCATTGTGTATGTAAGGCTACTCTCGGCATTCATGATTGCCACCTTTCTTATTTTTTCTATACAGGTTTTTCTTGCACCTTCATCTGGGGGTGGCTGCATCAGCCTGGTCTACAGCCCTTCCAGGCTGTCTCTCCGCCTCGCTCGGCTAGGCACCCAGTCAGATTTTCTCCGAGTTCCCCTGTCGTGGTAGGGCTAGAGGGGAGGGCTATCTCCCCCTCCCCCAGTACATCAGATCCAAGGTGAACTGGGTTGCGCACTGAGTGGCGGTGCGGGCATGCAGATGGCTAGGCTTTGCTTCCTGAAGCCCCGCCAATGTACCATTTTCTGCATATTCTGGTCCCACCCCTCCTGTGGAGTATCGGACTCTGCCATGGAGGTGCACCTGTCTGACGTTCCCCACAGTCCCCTCCCGTACGTTCCTTCTCTGACCTGCTTTGCCTCCAGACCTCCACCTGGGAACATCCTAGGCCGGGATAGCATGCATCCCTTCCTGAGAAAGGACAGCAGCCCCTGGGATGCTTGATCTTCTCCCTGGCTGACACCCGATGACCAGAGTCTGTCCCTGAACCTGGGTCGCCGGTGTGGGAGAAGGTAAGGTGCATGGCACCCCAGCCTTCTTCGCCACTGGGCCAACTTCTTATTTATTTCAGTAATTGAAAATTGGTAAGTGGGAAAGGCATGCTGAGCCAGGGCTCGTTCCAGGTGAGATCTAGGGAAAAGGGAAATGGGACAGAGTAAATCAAAAACAGAGTAGAGAAGTATTCCAAAGATAAAGTGCAAACAGTGAACAGTTCAGCAAGATGCAAGTGCAAACAGCAATAAACGGTGAACAGAAGCTGGTTCTGTGAGTAGCACCAATACCCAGTTGACAAAAGCATGTTGATTCAGTTTTAGCAGCATGGACAGACCCCGGGGGGACCATGGCAGGAGTAAAAAGGCACTAGTGGCAGGCCAGGTATGGGACTGACAGGAGCAGGAGGCAGAGGCGAGGAGCTTTAGCTGGTGCCCATTGGAAATGGGTAAGGTGAGAGACAGAGACTTGAGATACTTAACTTACTGCAAGTACAATCTTACTTTCTGATAAAACCCCACCCACAATCACATAGGGAAGGGGCTAAATGCTATAGACAGGCTTCTAGTGGTCGGGGTTAGCAGTGCCCTTCAGATACTGTTTGTTTACTTTGCAGGCAATTGTACATAATGGGGGCAGTACTCTGTGTGTATAGCCCCATAACATGTACAAATTGCCTGCAAAGTAAACAAATAGTATCTGAAGGTCACCGCTACCCCTGACAGCATTGTAAGCCTGTCTGCAGCACTGTAGCCTCTTCACTACTTTGTGTCATTAAAATATGGTTTTGTGGGTGGTGCTAAAGATTGGGCTTAGCCATACTGTTTGTGAACTGCAATATAGTACTCTTGAGAGACTTAGAAAATTCAGCCTCCTTATTTTCTTTCATTTATATTTTTGAAGATCAGTTTTGAGACTCTGATCACCTTGACCCAAACTCAGCCAGGAGCCCCTCTTACTGACTTTCCCTGAGGGGAGAACTGCGTTTAACAATGATAATCATCTTCCAGTGATGGAATGTTAAAATTAATAAAGCAGTACATTAGGCAGTATAGGCTAGTGGCTACAGCCCCAAGCTGAGAACCTGGAAAACATGTAGTCTCAGAATACTTGGATTTGTGAACTACAACCTATACCTGCATGCTATGTAACCCAGGATCGGGGCAAGTCACATGACATCTCTGTGCTAATGAGAGGCACTGGGAACAGGCTCTCCATTAGACAGGCACTACTGGCTCTCTGATCCATCCAATGCAAATGATAAGCCCCCCCCTCGAAATGCACAAGATGAAGCAAGTAGTTGACAAACTATTGCAGAGGCCCTTCCCCCATTTAAGATTGATGATAGTCACTCTCTCTATCAGAAACACCATTTGAAGGGCAGGGATCTTTATAGCCATTTCTTACCACCTAGGATACTGGGGGAGGAGGGAATAAGGAAAAAGAAATGGGTCTGTTTATACCTTAAAGGTCAGCCTGGCTGGGGCCCCCCAAGCTATCAGCCGTACTTAACACCTAGTCAATGAGCTGAGAGTTGCATCACGGTTCAGCTGCTGCCTTACTCAGGTTACTCAGCAGCTGAGTCCTTAAAAAAATAAATGCAGCTCAGGCAGAAAGAAAAGGGTATGTAGTAAATATATTTTGGGGATTGCTCGGGGCCCCCTGGGAAGTGGGGGCTTGCCTGTGGCTTAATCTGGCCCTGAATGTGGTACGTAAATGGCAGACAAACCTGAGATTGTGAGCCCTACCGGGTGAAGCGTTCTTCATTTTGAACAGCTCTTTGTAGTCCACCTACCCTTCCTCCCTTCCTAGTTTCCAGTAATTCCATTTTGAGGTCCCCGGTCTCTCATCGTAGGTCTTACCCTGCTGGCCTTGGATTATTTCTGTCACCCTTCCCAGAATTCCGAAATGTATAACCGCTGTAAAATTAGGTGAGGTCCCTATTCTGAGCAAGCAAAACAAACTCTTAAAGGGACACTGTCGGCTTTTTTGCCCATTTTCATAGTTGTAATGAGTGTGTCTGGAGCAGACAATAGCAATAGCATAAACAATAGCATAAGTGGCAAAAGATTTGCACACTAGTGCAAGATACTTTTGTAAAAAGTTTATTTCAGTCATTCTGACCAAAATGTCCATGGCGCGTATTCTCGATCTGGAATGGCGCCGAGCTACAGGTAAACTTGTTCACGAATGAGTTAGTTATTTTTTGTCAAATGTCAGTAAAAGGTGTAGACTCTTACTGTTCCTACTAGGGATTCCTGCAAAGATATTCCCCTTCAGAAATGAACGCTCTAACCCATTTTATTTTCTGTACAAAAAAAAATCAAACAAGCCATGGCTCCAGGCATGCGCATTAGAGTTGACACTAATGCGGATGCCTGGAGTCAAGGCTTCAATTATTTATTTATTTATTTTTGCAGAAAATGAAATGGGTTAGTGCTTGTTTCGTGTTTTTTTTTTTTTTTTTTTTTTTTTTTTTAAGTTTAGTTTTTATTGAGAAGTACAAAGGCACACATACAGCATCTCACTTGATAGAGTAAACTGCAATGTAAAGGACATAATCACAGAAGGTGGTGTGATTCAAAGGTAAAGAAAATAAGTACTTTTGGGCAGAAAAATATATTCAACCCTTGACAGAATTAAGATAGCTCTTATGTCTGGTAACTTTAATTTCTCGCGGAACACCTTTTCCCAAGAACAGCATTGGTCCCCAAGGCAAGAAGGAGTAGGTAGATCTGCAGTAGGCAGGTTCATATTGCATCATAGGGCTTAAGTTTAGAGCCCTTCCTCCCTCCCACCCCACTACGGGACAAATTTTGGGTCAACCTTGGCCAAATAGAATATCCATCTCTGCCGATTTGTCATGCAGATCTGCAGTAAGACACTCCACTTGATATATGCTAGTCACAATAGTTCTCCAGTCTGCCATTGATGGAATGATTTTGCTCATCCATTTACGAATGATGGCCTTCTTGGCGGCATATATATATATATATATATATATATATATATATATATATATATATATATATCTCTATATATATATCTATCTATCTACACACACACACACATATACATACACGGAGGAGAGTCTTATTCCAAGGAGGGGAGTAGTCTGGGTAAATGGACAACAAAACAGATTCTGTTGTAAGCTCTATCTGCTCTCGCAGGCACTTGCATAACATTGCCTGCAGAGAGCAACAGAACGGCATTAAAAGCAAGCAATACCAAAACACATGACTCAGATCAGCCAACTGGCAACCATACTTCCTCCAACAATGGCCAAAGTTATCTGGGAGATATTTAATCAGGAATGTGGGGAAGGGAAAATACCTACTTCTGTTTTTCCAGGCAGATTCCCTCCATAAATGGGAGAAGGTAATCTTTATCGCAGACAAAGCAGCCATTATCCGGGAGACGACAGGGACCTCTTGACTCAAGGTCTCTGTTCTAGCCCTCCAAAACAGAAAGCGTGGAGTCACTTGAGCCATCCCTCAAAATTTTGTATATATTCCCCATAAGGTGTCCCCGAAGGAAAATCAATTAACATTTTGAGAAAAGTGGGCAAAGGAGAAGGTAGCATAGCAATGATGGTTCTGTGGCACAGGATATAATTCCTTACTTGTAAATATCTATAAAAATTACCTGACAGGAGTCCGTAATCCTTCCACAGTGAATCAAATGTAAGTACTCCCTCTTTCCCCAGGAATTGGTAAATATACATTAAGCCCATGTTACGCCATCTAGTGAATCCCAGGTATATCCATGCCGGCAGAAAAGATTCATTTTCTGAAATCATTTGTCAATAACAAACAAATTTGTTTATACACTTGAGACCTTTTCATAGAGTACCACAGCCTTAGGATGTGTGAAGTGGGCTTAGTGAAATCCCAAGGTGGAGGGGATTTACCCCTGGAAGAAAATAACAGCTTACCTATATCATGCAAATCATTAATGACGAATTTTAAGGTCTTCTACGGGCCGCATTAAGTACCAGATGGCCATAAAAAGAGAACCCGCATAAAGGTAGACCTGGTGTAGAATTCCAGACTGGGCAAGTTAACACCTCTCTGGGCAAGGGACAACTTTGGAACGGAGAGATGAAATGTTGAGCGACCCCCCCCCCCCCAAACAAAGTTTGAAATGATCCTGTCCCAGGATTTAAAATACAAAGAAGCCGGGGAAAAAAGGGCAGACTTTTTACAGGATGGGAAACATACTGGAAAGTCATATGGCAATCATCCGCCCAGAAATGGACACGGAACAAAAATGGGCAGTCCTCAAGACAGGACTGGCTGAAGCCACTAAAACTTGTGTCAAGAACCAGGGCAAAAAAAAACAAGAATAAGAAACCTAGCTGGATGGTTAGAGATTTAGTGGAGAAGGTGAGGGAAAAGAGGAATGCATTTTGGACCTACAAGTGATCCAGCAGGGCAGAAGACAAAGAAGAATATGTGAAGAAATCCAGAGAAGTGAGCAGAGTGGTAAGGGCAGCAAACGTAGCTAATGAATGGAGGTTAGCAGAGGGGATCAAAGGAGGGGAAAAGGATTTCTTCAGATCTATCAGAGAGAAGAGGAAGAGCAAGGATTAAAATTGTTAGATCAGGAGGGGACGTGGGTGGTGGGTAGAAAAGGGGGCTGAGTAGGCAGAAGTATTTCTGATGAATACTTCTCTTCAGTCTTCACCAAGGAGAGGGATGGGCCCATACCTGAGAGGAAGGGCAAGGTGGGAGAGGGTGGGGGAGAAGCAACCACGGATGGGGAAATCACGGAGGAAAGGGTGAGGGGAGGGCCTTGATTCTCTAAGGGTGGACAAGGAACCTAGCCCAGACAGAGTCCACCTCATGGTGCTGAGAGAGTTGGCAGAGGTACTGGCAGGGCCACTGGTAAACCTGTTCAATACCTCTCTGAACTCTGGGTACATGGCCTGGGACTGGAAGGAAGCACATGTGGTACCTCTGCATAAGGGTTGGCCCATGGATGAACTAGGGAATTACAGACCGGTAAGCCTTACTGCAATTGTGGGAAAACTGATGGAGACGATCCTCAAGGAAAGACTGGTACAATTTCTTGAGGATAACAATCTCCAGGACAGCAGGCAGCATGGGTTTCTCTTGGGCAGATCCTGCCAGATGAATGTGGTTGATTTTTATGACTGGGTTATGAGGGTACTGGACAGGGGACATGTGGTGGATGTCCTCTACCTGGATTTCAGCAAGGTCTTTGACTCGGTGCCACAAGGTGGGCTGAGCTGCAAGTTGAAGAGTCTGGGAGCAGGGAAGAAACTGGTCAGATGGGTCGAGAACTGGCTGCAGGGTAGGCAGCAGAAGGTAGTAGTGAGGGGGGAGGCATCTGAACCCAGAGCAGTAATAGGTGTTGTGCCACGGGACTCGGTGCTGGGACCTGTTCTGTTTTAACATTTTCGTAGCCAACATTGCAGTAGGGATTAAGAGCAAGATCAGTCTCTCTGCAGATGACACAAAGATCTGTGCCGAGGTAGATGGGGGGCCAAAAGTACTTCAGGAGGATTTGGCAAAACTAGAGGAATGGTCTCACACTTGGCAGCTTGGTTTCAGTGCCAAGAAGTACAAAGTGATGCATTTAGGAAGCAAGAACCCAGGACACAATTACTGGCTGGAGGGTGTTCTGTTAACAAAATCCAAAGAGGAGAAGGATTTGGGAGTGCTTGTAATTGGGGGAGATGAACCAGTGCAGGAAGGCAGCAGCGAAAGCAAGCAGGTTGCTAGGTTGCATAGCAAGGAGGATTACTTTCAGGAGTTTGGAGGTCATCTTGCCCCTGTACAGGTCCCTGATGAGAACGCACCTAGAGTACTGCATGCAGTTCTGGTGCCCCTACTTGAAAAGGGATATCAAACTACTGGCGGGGGTACAGTGCAGGGCAGCAAAAATGATCCTGGAGTTGGAGGACAGACCGTATGAGAAGAGACTGAGAGAGATCAATATGTATACCCTGGAGGAAAGAAGGGAGAGAGGATATGATTGAGACCTTCAAGTACCTGAAGGGTTTGAACAGAGTAGACACCAGGTGTATGTTCAGTTTGAAGGGCGCAAGGGCAACCAGGGGACACACTCTGAAGTTGGAAGGGGGCAGGTTCAAGAGGGAATGGAGGAGGCACTATTTCATAGAAGGGGTGATGGCAGGATGCAACGCCTGCCAGAGGAAGTCGATCATTGCAGAGTGTTGGGGCTTCAAGAGGGGTGGGACAGGTTCAAGGGAGGGTACAAACTGGGAGGGTGCGAGATTGAGGTGAGGGCATATGAGGGAGGGGGGCTGCTGCAGTCTAATGGATTGAAGTGCTGCACACTCAAGCAGACTAGATAGACCGAATGTCCTGTATCTGCTGGTAATTTCGTATGTTCATAAAAAGTGGATATTATGAAAATAAGTAAATTAAGTGAGGTAAAATGTTCATGCGAATCATCTCAATCCGCTGAAAAAAGGATACGGGCAATTTTGACCATCTGGTTAGATCGGTTAGTGCTTGTTTCTGAAGGGGAATACTTTTGCAGGAATCCCTAGCAGGAATGGTTAACTGCACGTTTTATTGACATCTGACAAAAAATAACTAATTCATGAATGAGTTTACCTGCAGCTCGGCACCATTCCAGATCGTGGACGTGCACCACAGACATTTCAGTCGGGATGACCAAAATAAACCTTTAACAGATACTGTCTTACACTAGTGTGCAAATATTTTACCATTTATGTATTTTACATTGCTAGTGCCTGCTCCAGGCACACTCATTACATACACCTTGAAAATGGGCACAAAAGCTGACAGTATCCATTTTAACTCTTTTTCTGAGGTACTATAACCACTCTCTGCTAATTCATAAATGGGCATTCTTCAGGCGGTGCTGAAGGGTATAACGTTGCTCCACTGTACTGCTTCATTTAGGGACATAGGTTTGCCATGTGCATATTGTGAACACATGGATTCTGATGTCAGTCATGTGACACAGAGCGAAGGATCACTTTCTACCAATCGGAGTGTTACTTGGCTTGGCAAGTGAGACACTGTTAAAAGAGTGGCCCACATGCAGGTGTCCCCTGGAAACGAGCACATTCAGGGAAGGATAATAAAATTTGTAATATATTATGGATCACCCTTGGTCAATAAAAAAAGGTGGACCTTCAGTTCACTTACCTTTGATCTGTAGTTCTCGTACTCTAAGAATGCACGTGAGGCCACTCTTACAATCCTAAGAGTGGTCTGTGAAGATGTGTTAACATGCACTGCTGAGCCAGGTTTCAGAGAAGAGACTAGCGGTGGCCATTCCTCACAACAGCAATGTATCATTTCTTGGATGTTTTCGTTGCCCCTTCCCCCATGTAGGTCTGGTACAGAATCAGTTGGCAGGGCTGAGGGGGACAAGGTCATCTGTACCTGGTTCTTAACCCCTTTGCTGCCCTTGTAGATTTACTGGGCTGTTAACCAGAGTGTTAAGATGTGTTATGAACTGAACTGAAGTATTTTTCCTCTTCTTTTTGGTGTTTGTTTTTAGACTATATCACTGCTTCTGTTTCTGACTGGAAGCTTGAAGGAAAAGGGTCCATTTCTGATTCTGTGTCCACTGTCTGTCTTAAGTAACTGGGAGGAGGAACTGGAAAGGTAAGCTTTTGAAACTTTTTCCTTACCTTTTTCCTTTTTTATGTTTGCTAAGGGCATAGCAAACATTTTGCTTTCAGTCTGGGAGAGGGAATTTGGGGGCTTTGTCTTCCTCCACCTGTAACAGCTTTAGAATCGGCAATCTCCACCCCAATTCTGCCTACTTTCTGTTTTGACATTGAAGTAGTTAGTCAATTACAAGCCAACTGCATACTGGAAGCTACTTTGTGTATTTGTAACTTTTATGTTCTACTAGGAACATTTCTTGTGCTTTTTGTACCACTTATATAGCACTGTTGAACAGTTTGTTTCTCTGCCTCATGGGAATGGTAGTGATGTTGCACAAGAGCTATAGCTGGTTCCTGCCCCCTGTGTGGTGTATCAAAGCCCCGGAGGACTTTCATTTAATGCCACCCACTCAGTGGCTCACAGCTCTGTCATGTCCCCTTTTCTGTTTAAACACAGCCTTCATTTTTTCAGGGTTTTTATGTCCAAAACGGCTTGTCCTGACTCCTGTGACTCCTCTAATTTCTGGACTGTATGCATTTGTGAGACTTGGGAATGCTTTTGGTGGTTTGTAATTCTGTTCGTTAACAACTGCAGTCCGTATAGAGAGACTGTATTTCACTGTCCTGTATAGCTAGTGTGAAACATGGGTAGGATTGTGGGGTGCAGTGGTTGTGGGGCAGCAGTGAGGATTAACATACTGTGGAGGTTGGGAGGGTGCCCAGTATGCCACAGACTAAGGAGGCTCGAGGAAGAGGTTCAGTGGCTTGGCAAGGAGCTGGGGAGGTTGAGGGGTGAGGGAAGGGTTGCATTGGTAGAAGAAGGGCTGACATCTGACAGTATCGGGGGGGGGCACCACAGGGAAGGAACAGTGGGTCAAGGAAGGGGGCAAACTAGACAGAAAGCCAGCTGATGAAAGGTGGGCTCTAGTAGGGCCTAGCAAAAGAGCAGCAGCAGTAGGCAGACAGGAGGAGAAAACACATAGTAATGCAAAGAGGGTAGGGGACATGTTTGCTGTACTAACGACACATGGGGAAGAGGAGATTGCACAAGGGATAGTACTCACAAAGAGAAGGGAGTGAGTGGCATTACTAGCGGAGAGATTGAGCACAGTGTGGCAGGGGGAGGGAAAATACTCGGAGAGGTGAGGAGGGAGAGGGAGGTTGGCAGTCAAACAGGAGGAGGGGGTCTCAATTGAGAGGGGCAGGGGAAGACTCTGGGGAAAATGGTAATAGCACCACCTTGAGTGGCCCGGGAATGAGAACTTGGGTGGGGGGGGTGGCGACGTGAACAAGAAAAGAGTAGGGGGGTGTACTGGTGTTGGAGGACTCCATACTCAAGGGGATCAGATGGGGCAGCAAGGGGAGAGGCACAGTCAGATATGGGTGGAGCCCATACCGAGATTAAAGGCAGACAAGGCAGGACAGACAATCCTACGATACATAAGGAGGGGTAGGAGGAAACTGCACATTGTGGTACATGTGGGGACAAATGACCTAGTGGGGGAAACAGTGGCAGTAACAAGGGAGAGGTTTGAGGAAGTGGGAAGGTTGTGCAAGAAGACTGGGGAGTCTGTGGCTTTCTCAGAGGTGCTCCCAGTACCCTGCGCAAGCACAGTGAGAAAGGAGAGGGTTGGGGAGTTGAACACATGGTTGGTAGAATGATGGATAGATAGATAATTTTATTTATAAAGCACCCAATTCCGAAGACTCGATCAAACCACTGGATTAATACTGAGGTCAGAAATTTCAAAACCTACAGAAAATACCAAGCCTAGTGTGTGGCCATCCATGTGCGTCACTGATGTCACAATCTGCATTAGGCCCAGATCCTCCATACTCCTAAGATGATCCTTCCCAATTTTCAAGAGCCCATCGTCGACCCAGACATTGAAATCCCCCAGAATCAACCATCTGGGAGATTGTAATATTGGGCCGGCAATGAGCTCTTCAAATTCTCTCAAAAAGTCCCCATGCACTCCCGGGGGACGATAAAGCAGGAGAATTCTGAAGCCCACCCCCACACCTCGGGCAGCTACACACTCAAAGGACCGTGTTGGACCTACAGGTAACACCATGAGGTTCAGGGTAGATTTAAAACAAATGGCCACCCCTCCCGCCCCTGCAATCCTTCCCCGGGGTGTGCATCACAGAGTACCCGGCTGGCGTCACTGCCTCCAAAACTGGAGCGGAGTTCTGGTCCAACCAGGTCTTTGTGATGCAAGCCAGGTCGACTGAGGAAATCAAGTCTGCTATTATGGCAGTCTTGTTCCTCATCGACCTGGCATTGCATAACACAATCAGAGTAGGATGATGTGTGGCAGCTGGCCTGGTCACCTGCTCGCCCCTTAAGGTGTAGCCCTTGAGTATGGGAATTAAGCAAGTCAACCCCCTCTCAAATTCCCATTTCGCCCCAGGGCATCTCCTAGGTTTCACCACCTGAATCTTGGACACCCTGGTAGCCACTCGGGTACAGCTCCTTCTGGGATCCCTCCCTTGAGCTATCCCCAAGGCCCTACATCTCCTGTAGACCTTCGCTGGAAGTACTGGGAGCTCGAAGAGATGCAAGTCCCGGAGAAGTTCCCCTGAGCAGCTACTCCTGAAAACTTTCGATCCCAAATACATTTCCTAAAAACTCACTACAGTAACCAAGACCACACCACCCACTTCCCCCAACCAAACCCAGTTTAAACAAAATACAGCCCTTTCAAATTCCACCCTCCGTCACACACCCACCCACAACATACACCAATCACACTTCTTTCACCCTCAGTCACTTCCCCAATCACTCATCAACACACAAATGCTAACTATGCAAATAACAAGTAAAGTTCTCTCATTCCCTCTTATTTCTATTAAATGATTCCAAAAGTCCAAAAGCAACCAGTCTTCAGACTCTTAAGAGAATGGTATTGCACTAAGGGGTACAGGGTTGTGGGCGGCTTGGGCAGTACCTGGGATAATAACAATTTGTTTGCAAGGGATAGGCTGCACCTGAACAGGGAGGGGAGGAGGTATGAAAGCAAAGACTGGGGAGGCATATTGTGACAAAGGTGGATTTAAACTAGATGGGGTGGTGGCATGTGGACAGCAGGTAGGCAGGGATCCGATAGAGTGGAGTCACAGCCTACCCCCCCCCCCAGGCTAGCAGGGAAGGATTTGGGGTGGCCGGAAAGGGAGGGAGTAGAAGGGAGGAGATGGAGGGCGATGAAGGGAAGGGGGCAGGATGGAGGGTGATCTCGCTTAATGCAAGAAGCTTAGGCAACAAATCAGCTGAGCTACAGGCACTCTTGGCAGTGTGGAGGGTGGATATTGCAGCTGCCATGGAAACATGGGCAACCGAGAGACTGGACTGGGATCTGGCAATCCCAGGAACAAATTATAGAGGAAGGACCGTAAGGAGGGAGGGTGGGTGGGTGGGTGGCAGTCTGTGTGAGGGACGGATCAAATGCACAGTGGATGGGGGGGGGGGAGGAAAGGAGAACAGAGGCAATCTGTCAGCAGCTCCTAGTGGTAGGAAACTGAGGTTTGGGGTGGTATACGGGCCGCCGTCCCAGTCTGAGGAGCTTGACAGGGAATTAGCGGGACAACTCGGAATGGTATGTAGAAAAGGGAAGGTGGTTATTGTGGGGGATTTCAGCTGGCTGGTGGTTGACTGGAGCATTCTGGTCACCTCCAGTGCTAGGGAGCAAGTGCTCCTGGATGCGATCCAAGAGGGTCTCCTGATGCAGTTGGTCATTGTACCTACTAGGCTAAAGGACACTTTAGATCTGGTATTGTCGAATCGGGAGACAGTAAGGGAAATAAGGGTAGAGGACCCACTAGCCGACTGCGATCACCAAATGGTGTGGTTTAATATCATAATCTGCGGGGAGCCAGAGAAATCAGTAACTTGGGTGGTAAACGTCAGGGGGTGGACTTTGGGAGTATGCGGGAAGTACTGAAAGGGAAACTGGGGAGCATAAGGCAGGAGATGGATGCGGAACAGAAATGGGATATTATTAAATGGGGGATTACAGAGGCAACAGAAGCTTGCACCAAGACACAGGGTAAGATGAGCAGAGCAAGGAAGCCATGCTGGTTGAACAGCAAGGTGTAGTGGTGGTGGTGAGGGCAAAACGAGAGGCACACCAGAGGTATAGGGGGACGGGAAGGGAAGGGAACAGGGAGGAGTATGCAAGATGGTCCAGGGAGGGACCAGAAAAGTGAGAGAGTCAAGGCCCAGAGGTTGCTGAGATTAGTGCAGGAATTAACGGGGTGGGGGGCACTTTTTCAGATGCATCAGGAGAAAAGGAAGTGCAAGGAGATAATAGTGAGGATAAAAAGGGTGGGGAGTTGACAGAAAAGGAGGAAGTGGCGGAAGCACTGAATGAATACTTCTGCTCACTGTTCATGGAAGAAAGGGGGCTGCTACCACAGTGGGCTGGGAGGGTGGGGATGGGGGAGGCAGGCGACAGATGGAAGAATTAAGGGAGGTGGAGTCCTAGAGGGGCTGAGGGTAGACAAGGAGCCAGGGCCAGATGGGATCCACCCCAGGGTGCTGAGGGAGATGGTGGAAGTGTTGGCAGAGCCGCTGGCGGATCTGTACAGCACCTCACTGGAGTTGGGATGTGTGCCGCTGGACTGGAGGATGGCACATGTAGTACCGTTACACAAGAGTGGACCAAGGGATGAACCGGGTAATTACCGGCTGGTAAGTCTCAGCTCCATAGCATGCAAACTCATGGAAACTATACTAGAGGAAAGACTGTTGTCATGACTGTCATTTGGTGGATGTTCTTTACTTGGACTTCAGCAAGGCCTTCGATTCGGTGCCTCATGGGTGGCTTGCGGGGGAGCCAACTGGTGTAGGGCCAAAGTGACAAACTGGATTACAAGCTGGCTGAGTGGCAGGCAGCAACGGGTGGTGGTGAGAGGGGAGCCTTCAACTCCAAGGCCGGTGATGACTGGGGTACCACAGGGCTCTGTGTTGGGGCCAGTATTGTTTGAGCTCTTCATATCAGACATTGTACACAGGGTGGTGAGCAAGGTAAGTCTGTTCACTGACGATACCAAAATCGGAGCAGTGGTGGATGGAGGGGAGGGATGGAAGCAGCTGCAGGGGGACCTAAGCAAGCTAGAGGAGTGGTCAGAGAGGTGGCAGTTGGGGTTCAGTGCAAAGAAGTGTAAGGTTATGCACTGCAGGGCGAAAAACCCAAGGAGAGAATAGTAGCTGGGGATCACTGAGGAGGAGAAGGACCTAGAGGTAATGGTAACAGGGACCATGAACAACACTGCTCAGTACAGGAGAGGGGCTAGAAAAGCGAACAAAATGCTGGGGTGCATAGCGAGGGGTTTTTTTCGTCCAGGCAAAGAGAGGTGATGTTGCCCCTCTACAGGTCACTGGTAAGGCTGCACTTGGAGTATTATGTGCAGTTTTGGAGGCCATACCTGAAGTGTGATATCCGACAACTGAAGGGGGTGCAGAGGAAGGTAACGAAGATAATATGTGGAATGGAGGGGAGAGACTATGAGAGCCGGATGGGAGACCTGAATATGTACACCCTGGAGGATAGAGGGGGCAGGGGGAACATGACGGAGATATTCAAGTATCTGAGGAGAATCAGTAAGGATGGGGCAGACGGTGTGTTTAAGCTTAGGAGGGGGAGGGACAGCAGGGGGCACTGGCTAAGAATAGAGGGGCAAGATTTAGGAGGAAACACTATTTCACGGAGAGGGTGGTAACAAAATGGAACGACTACCAGAATGGTGCTATCATGTAAATCTGTGAAAAGCCTTAAAAGGGCATGGGACAGGGAACAGGGGAGAGTGAGGGTGGGGGAGGTGGGGGGTGGCAGTGGGATGGCAAAGGGAAGGGGGTGGGACAGCTGCAAACTAGGGGTGCTAGCTGCACACTCGAGCAGACTTGGATAGACTGGGTGTTCTGTTTCTGCTGGCACATTTGTTCTTTTGTAAGCTATACATTGATGGAAAACTGCTTTTCTCAGTTTTTCAGCAGTGTCACATGTGTTCCTTTGAGATGCCATTTTGGAGAAAAAAGTCTTGAAAGTAAAACTGTTTATATATATATATTATATATATATATATATATATATATATATATATATATATATATATAAAAAAAGAAGAGCAAAGTTAAATGCCCTCTCCAACCCTTTCAGATGAAAACCCTCCAGATATGAATTGGCCACCCTCTTTGTCAGTTCTAACACCGGGGTGCCAACTCCTCAGTGCTACATCCCTCTCCAGCAGATTCTGGAACTTGGGAACCAATTTTTGGTGTTACTAAACAGCACCCCACCAGTGCCTTACACTGAGGTGCCCTGTCTCTGGTGTTGGGCCCCCCCCCCCAAACAAAAAACATAAAACCTGTATACAAAAAAAGCCATCATTGTTTCTTTTTGTATCTCAAGTACAGAAAACTCTCCACCAGTGTCTCATGGTCCCCCATCCTCCACTCAACCCCCTCAATCCTCCCCTCTGAGCCCCCATCATCCCATACACCCATCCCTCTCTTACCTCCATAAGGTCCTACGATGTACTTCTCTGACCGACTGCCGATACACTCACAACTGCGCTCGACCGCAAACTGGAAACAAAGTTCTCTTAATTTTCTAAATGTATTTTCAATTTGTACTCATAATTTCATCATTTTTGATGATTTGACTCCAAGTTTTCAACATATATATTTTTTTACCTCACCACGTGAGCAAGACAGATGTCATTTTTCAAATCCCGCTGAAATAAGTTTTGCGGTGTTTCCATGTTTTGGATGGAATTTATAAAATAACATCTGTTTTGTTCAGAAAATTGGGTTATAAAAAGTGTATAAACTGTGCTACAGACTGGCCCTGGTTTTGTACAATGCTAGTAAAGTTGTGTACTTTCACTGACCGCTTACCTTATTATCTGTTTTAATCTTTGTATCCCACGTTTTCTCTTATTCCTCCCCCCTTCCCAGTCAGTTCTTGCACTGCTGCAGCACCGGACATAAGCTGCAAGGGGTGCATGCAGCTGCATCCAGTGAGAAACACAGACGATCGCACTCCAAGGCTGCAGAAATCAGTTTTAATGCTCAAAAATAAAGTCGGCACAACAGTGTGGCACAGGTTTGTACCACAGAATGTTGTGGCCTAAAGAATGACGGTTTGTTAGGGGAGCCCCTGCTAAAACGTCATTTGTTAAGATGTGAAGCACTGGGGTATACACCTGTGCCACACTGTTGTATTGACACTGCTTTAGAGCATTAAAGGGGAACAGTCAGCACAAAGGGCCCCACTTTCAAGTGTGGGGTTGGTCCCAATGTGCACTTTGTGTTCAGAAACACTTTGACTTCCTGTTTACTGTAGTATAGTAGATTACATCAGACTGTTTAGCTTAGTTCTAGACTGACCTTGTCGTTTACTACGGATCCCAGAATCCTTTACAGTTCCCTGCATTAACATCAGAGCAGTAGGCAGCAGTGAGAGATTTTTCAATGGCCTGCAGTGCACGTTAGAGCTTTTATAATCTCCGAGCAAATGTTTTCCAGGTCTGCTTTTCTCCAGGGTCTAAGTACAGTCATCTGTGACTGTATTTATTTATTTAAAGAAATTTACCAGGAAAGACATACTGAGCCATACAGCTTGTTTCCAGATGTGTCCTGGGGGAGGGGAGGAGGGATAAATACATAATATCGAGTAAAAAGTGCAGCAATCTGATAAGCAAAAGGCACAGCTATGTACAGTATATACAATAATGTATTGGCATAATTAAACAAGACAGATTGACTACATCAGGAGTGTAGGGGAACCCGGCACTTGCAGGCTGTAACGTTAGTACTGACAGGGTAGGAAGTAGTCTTTAAAACAGGAAGGGCAACAGGGAGGAGAACTAGAGCAGCACTGGGGTGGGGAAGAGAGAAAGTAGAGGGAGAAAGGAAGAAGGGAGAGGAAAAAAACAGGTGGAAGTATAGATGGATTAGGATTAGGAATAAGGTTTAGAGGAGTGGAGGGTACAAAGTAATGGGGATAGGATGGGGAGGAGGAGGAAAGTGGGGAAAGAAATGGGGAAGAGGAAGCCAGAAGAGTGGGAATAATGATAAGGTGGTAATGGAGGGGAAAGGAGGGGGGAGAAAGAG
This sequence comes from Neoceratodus forsteri, assembly GCA_016271365.2. Lineage (NCBI taxonomy): Eukaryota > Metazoa > Chordata > Ceratodontiformes > Ceratodontidae > Neoceratodus > Neoceratodus forsteri. Next base: position 72,332,890 of record CM057458.1, on the reverse strand, counting down.
AGGGTTGGAGGGAGGATGGGCGTGGAAAGGAGGGGTAAAAAAATGAGGTGAAAGGATGAGTGTAGAGGAAACATTGGAAGTGCAGAAAGGTGTAAGATCTTAGGGACTGGTAGTGGATGGGGAAAGAGAAAGGGGGGAGGCAGGACATTAGACTATGGGCAATTGCAGGTGGGAGAGGTGTGGACTTGCAGTAGCAAGGAAAGAGTGCGTTTGGAGGCGGTAGAGTAAATTGCTAAGGGAAGAGAGTTCCAGATAGTAGGAAAGCAGTAAGCCCAGGAAGGGCAGCAGGGCCATCAAACAAAAGATCAGAGCATATATAAATCCTAATGTGCACTGCAGGCTGTTGAATCTCTTACTGCTGCCTACTGCTCTGATGTCAGCTGCAGGTATTCTGGGATTTGTAGTAACAGAAGATGCCAGCCTATAAGCAAAATTAGTTCCAAACATTGCACTCCAGCAGACTCTCTCAGACTGAACAGTTCAAAATGAAATTATTTATAGTGTATGGCAGAATGTTGTTATGGATAGAAACCCATGACTAGAATGGAGTTGTTATGCTGCAGTACCATTTACATTGGGGATGTTGTGGAGGGTCTAAATGGTTAAGTGTGTCTGCAGATGATACAGAGATCTGCACTAGAGTGGATTCATGGACAGGCTTCATGGCATCAACAGAAACCTGTGCAGTTGACTAGTATTACTGGGTTGGTATTAGATTGGCACTGGTATAGATCCCAGTTTTACCCAAAAAAAAGGGCATTTTAAAATAGGTAATAGTTGCTCTGGCTCTCCTCCATTGTTTCACTTTTGCTAATCACTGTAACCTGTTATGTAATATGTCATTGCTATATGTCACCTGTACATGCTATAACCTACATCTGTACTATTTGTGTATCCTACTAGTCCTGTAACTCCCGGGTCGCCCCTGAAAAAGGGATCTCCGGGGCCCAGTGGGCCTACCCGGTCATCAAAATTCAATAAATAATGAAATAAATTTAACTGGGGCAGGACTGGCCATGCGGCTTTCCACAAAAACCCGCATTCGGTTCATTGTCCAGATCTTGGGTTTGCTTTGTTAAAATTGGCACATAGCAAAGAAACCTTTAATTATTATGGCAGAGGATAAATCAAAGGCTTCCAATGAGGGGCCATCTAAAAGTACTGACAGTAAAAATGTAAGCAGAGGTGCTGATGACTCCAGATCCCAGCCAAAAAATAAAGCTTGGAAAGGAGCTGATGAAGTTCCTCACAAATTAAAAAATAATAAAAGTGATGAAAAAAGGAAGCTTGATCAAGCTGCTGATGAAGTGGCTAAAAAGAATCTCTGTCAAGAAAAAAGTACTCCTGGGAAAGCCATAGCGAGACAACAGGCAGCTTAAAACATAAAGAAAAAACAAAACCTGTACAGCCAAAGTCTGCACAGGATCTTCCATCTGTGCAAGACATGGCAACTGTTTCAGATCCTACAAAAAGATGGGGCCTATATTTTCTGGGGCTGGCAAGCACTCTTCCACAGTTCTCTCCTCTGCAGACTGTGAGGATGACGCAGATGACAAGGAACATTTTTATGATGCCTCTGACATGGATTTTAAGGGCCTTGAGCCCCATGAGTCCCCAGACCCTCCATTCGGAGCCCCCCCCCCCGGGTGACCAGAAGGATTCCTCCTCTGTTTACATTTTTTAAAAATATGCTAGACACCTTGGACTTCCCTACGCAGGAGCCCACCCAGGATGTTGATGAGGATGAAGATTATAGGGAGATGAGAGGTCTTTCAGCCCCCAATACCCTGGCCGTCCCCCATCTATAATGCATTTAGAAAAAACGCCAAGAAAGTGCTTCAAACCCCCACTTTGGCGGCAGGGGTTGACAAGGGGATTGAGAAAAAATACAGATTGTCTAGAACTGGTAATGAGTTCCTGTCTGCACACCCTAGCCACGAGAGTGTAGTGCACCAGGCAGCTTGCGAGAAAGCTGGGGTCTGCTTGTCCCCCTTACCTCCGGAAAAGGACTCCCAAGAAAATTGACTTTATAGCAAAGAAAATGTATGCCACAGCTTCCCTGCTTCTCAGACTTTCTTTGTACATGGCTTTCACAGCCAAATATCAGAAAGCCCTATGGAAGTCTGTCCTGGCCATGTCCCACAGTGGGACCGACTCTATGGTGCAGGAGCTCATGGATATGACAAAAACTGCCCTGGAAGCTACCAAATACCAATTCCACATGGCAGACAACAATGATGCTGCCTCTAGGGGTGATGGCCCATGCCATCTCTCTGAGATGCTTTGCCTGGCTTAGAACTACCAGTCTAACCGCAGACACCCAGACTAAGGCCATGGATTTTACCTGTGATCAGAACATGTTGTTTGATTACAGAACGACTGACTACATGAAAAAGGTTGATGAGTACAAGGCCTCCTGGCAGAGTCACTCATCTAAACCTAAGCCTACTGCCCCTCAGAGAGCCCGACCCAGGGGCGATAGGGGCAGAAGTTTTTTTCCCAGGCCTTACAATACTTATCCCTGGTCTGACTTCGGTCAGTACATGGGGTCTTTCAGAGGCAGGTGCAGAAGGGGCCAAAGAAGGGCCACCTCTACCCAGCTGGCTGCCTCGCAGTCTAAGTCCTGATATGCGTGTCCAGGTCACCTCCCCGTTTCCGTTGGGAGGCATATTCTCCCACTATCTTCGGAACTTGTCCCTCATTACGTTGGACAAGTGGGTTATGGAGATAGTGGAGAAAGGTCTTCCACTACAGTTCAAGCGGATGCCGGACCTCAAGCGTACCCAGGTGTCAAGACCTCTGTCTCCAGCACAAGTTCTACTGTTGGAACTGGAGTACAAAACCTTCTAGCTCTGCGAGCAGTGGAGAGGGTCCCAGCCCACAAGACTGGCAAGGGACTCTATTCCAGGTGCTTTCTGACACAAAAGAAAACTGGGGAGTGGTGACCTATCTTAGATCTCAGATATTTCTACAAACATCTGGAAAAAAAAAAATTCAGAATGATTACTCTCACTAGTCATGCGGTCCTTATAGCAGGAAGACTGGCTAGCCTCCCTGGACTTAAAGGATGCTTACTTCCACATACCCATAAGGAGGTCTCACTGGAAGTTTCTCAGATTCAAGCTTTCTTCAAGCCCCAACCAGTTCGCTGCAATGCCCTTTGGCTTGTCCCTCGGCCCCAGGAGTCTTTATGAAGTGCCTTGCAGTGGTAGCAGCACACCTCAGGAGACTGGGTGTTGCTCTCTATCCTTATCTGGACTACTGGCTCATAGTAACAAAGTCTCCCCGCCAGCTCAAGGAGTCCCTTTTCCTTACAGAATGCACTCTGGAGTCTCTGGGTTTCCTGGTAAATCTAAAGAAATCTCACCCGGGAACCCACTCAGCTGCTCACCTTCATAGGGGCCCAGCTGGACACTCAGAAAGGATATGCTTTCCTCCCTCAGGAAGGAATTCAGAGTTTCCTTTCAGTGGCAGATTCTTTCACCTGGAGACAGCCAAGACCAGCCAGACATTTTCTCCAACTCCTGGGACACATGGCTTCAATGACCTCAGTGGTCCCAGGAGTCAGGTACAGGATGCGACTCCTGCAAGCTTACTTCAGAGCTCGCTGGTCTCCGAGAAGCAACAGCTTTTCAAAACTGATATCTGTGATGGAGCAGTTCCTCCAGAACCTGCTGTGGTGGAAGAACCCTGCAAAATTGCAAGCAGGGGTACCCTTACAAGCTCCGCTACCCACAAAGGTGATCACCACAGACGCCTCCCTCCTGGGGTGGAGAGTACATCTGGACGGTGCCTTAGTAAGCGGCACCTGGACTCTTGAGGAGTCACGGTTACACATAAACCTCTTGGAACTCAGAGCAATCTGTCTAGCTCTCAAAGCTTTCGCTCTCGGCATAAAAGGGCAGGTGGTTCAAATTAGTACGGGCAACACCACTGCGGTGTTTTACATAAACAAGCAGGGTGGTATCAGATCAATCAGGAATACTCTGTTCGTAAGCTATGAAGCTTGGGTCTCTAGCCTTCTCCCTGGGAGCCAGCCTTTCATCTATTCACCTCCCAGGCAAACACAGTACCTTGTCAGATGCTTTGAGTTGCATCAGTCAAGGTCAGAGCGAATGGACTCTGAACAAGCAAGTACTAGCAACAGTATTCAGGCGGTTGGGCACACCAGAAGTGGACCTGTTTGCCTCCCCCATCAACTTTCAGCTTCCCCAGTACTGTTGCAGGCTCCCAGCCCCAGGAACGCTTCCCCTGGATGCCTTGGCTCTGAACTGGTCAGGGAGGTTCTTTTACGCTTTCCCTCCCTTTCCTTTGATACTCATGGTATTGCTGAAACTCAGACAACAGCCTGCATCAATGATCCTGGTGGCTCCGGACTGGCACAGGCAAACCTGGTACCCCCTCCTTCTCTGTGTCCTGCAGCAGGCCCATTCGCCTGCCTCCAGCTCACTCCATGATGACCCTTCCTCAGACAAGAGTGCAGTACCCAGACATATAATCTCTTCACCTCAGGGCCTGGTTCTTGCGGAGTTGGTTTTCATCCTCACAGTGCTCTTAACAAGTCCTTAAGATCCTGAGGATGGCTAAAAAACTGAACACTAAGAAGACTTATGCAGCCAAATGAAAAAGGTTTTCCCCTCTGGTGCAAGAGCAAAAGGTCAACCCCCTTTCAGCTTCAGACCCTCAGCTGCTGGATTACTTGGTACACTTGCAGGCATCAGGCTTGAAACCATCCTCCTAAAGCTACACCTGGCTACAGTTTCGGCCTACCTTTCGGTGGGGAAGAAAAAATCTGTTTGTTCCCACCCCATATTTAAACAGTTTTTCAAAGGCCTCTTGCACCTTCAGCCTCCAGTCACGGAACCAGTTCCCCCTTGGAGCCTGAACCTCTGCATAGATAGGCTCATGAAACCACCCTTTGAGCCTATATCCACCGCTCATATCAAGTTTGTGACCTGGAAGACATTCTTCCTGGTGGCCATTACCTCTGCCAGGAGGATTTCAGAGCTACAGGCCCTGTGCACTGAGCCAAATTACATCATCCCTCACAGCGATAAAGTTGGGCTCAGGACAAATAGGACATTTCTGCCAAAGGTGGTTTGAGTTCCACTTAAACCAGTCCATTACTCTGCCTGTCTTCATTACTGAGAAATCCACTCCTGGTGAGCAAAAGCTGTACAGCTTGGATGTCAAAAGAGCCATCTTTTACTACATAGAGCATACTAGACACTCCAGAGGCTCTTCCACTCAGTTGTTCCTCACCTACAGGGATGTAGGCAGAGGAAGACCAGTTACCAAGAGAACTGTTTCCCGCTGGTTGGTCTCTTCTATTAGATTCCTCCAGTGAGGCTCCGGGCAGCACTAAACATCCCCCTTCTGGATGTCTGCAAAGCAGCTACCTGGAAATCTGTGCACACTTTCATGAAACACTACAGTTTGGATAGGCAGGCCAGATCTGATGGCAAATTTGGCAGGGCGGTTCTGCAGAGCCTCTTTCCTAAGTAGGTTCTCTGCCCACCTCCCACTTGGTACTGCTCGGTAGTCTGCTAAAGTTACTGATGCTAAAAGACTCCTGGGGTAAGCAGAAAAAATTACTCGGTGCAATAATCTTCTTTCTTCCAAGGGGTCCTTTAGCATCAGTAAGCTCCCACCCTTCCTCCCCAGTTCACCCGTCAGGAGAACGGCTCTGTTATCAGATCTCTTACCAAATTTGGGTTTTTTATCGATTAGTTTCTATTTCATGTTGTTGTTTCTGCTCCCACTTTTGTGGACATTTGTATGTTTTTGGAATCCTGTTGATTCATGTGCCCTCGTTTTCCTTCAAAAAATTCTGAAGTTTTCAGGCTGCTCTCACTCAGCGCACTCTCCCTCCTGTGTTTTGGTTGGCTATTGCCCAAAGCGCTTTTAAATAAAATTCTCTTCAAGGCATATCTCCGGGACAGTTGCACCTAGCCAGCTAACTGCTAAAGTTACTGATGCTAAAGGACCCATTGGAAGACAGATTACTGCGGTGAGTTATTTTTTCATAATGCACATTTATTTAAGTTTTGGAATTACAATACCTTTGAGTCAGAAACTCATTTACAAAGGCTGCATGTCAGAGGGTGCTCATATAGAAAATACAGCGCACAAAGGTTTCAGGCGAGGAATACAAAATGGGAGCAAGGATATACATAATACAAAGTGAATATAATGGCAGTAAAATACAGACTTTGGCAGGAATCACAGCAACACACTAATTGCTATAGAAGGATAAAGTTTGAGGAAAACACATTGAATGACAGTAGGATATTGTGAAAGCAACCCGAAGAGGACTTTGTTAAATACAGAGGATAAAGGAATAAAGATGGACAAAATGCAGGAGATAAGAAGGGACGAACTGGAATCGCCAGTGCACAAGGCAGAGCAGGGAAAGTACTTGGCTAAGCAGAAACTGTCCGAGTTGACTCTGTCACCAGTAGTAAGTAGAGGGGAGAAACGGTGGGGTGGAGGGTGGAGTGCTGGGCACCCGCCCTGGCTAGAGACAACAGCTGCTGGTATCAAGTAAGTGCTGACGGAGTTTGGATTTAAAAGGACCTCCCTTGGGTTCTGCCAGGACTATTTTGCCAAACAGGTGCACTATTTTTATTTATTAATTGAATCGTTTCACCAGGAAAGACACACTGAACAACAAGTTGCTTGTTTCACGGTGCATCCTGGGGTAAGGGGAGATGCAAAAATGTAAAATACACACAATTGCACAATAATTACAGCAGCAGAGATAATGCACAAATACAAATTAGATATCCGTCTTAAGAGCTTACAAATTGAAATAGAAACATCACTTGATAAGCGCAACATTAGGACTGCTCATGGCAGTGTAGGCAACGGGCGACAGTTATTCAGTTGTTAGAGTAGCATTAGCAGAGTGGAACACTCAGACCATTGCTAATTGCAGCAATGGAAAGAGCCCACTCTGGCATGGCAGAGTGGACTGGGACAGAGAACAGGAAAGTGGAGGGAGAACATTTAGGGCTTTGAATCTCGTAGACGAGTTAGTTACAGGAACTGTTAACAGGGAAGAAGTTATGCAGAGCTGTGGCTATAGATGAAGGGGAGGAGGAGGAGAGGCAAATCTGTGTTGGGAGGGAGTTCCATAGTTTAGGGAGATGGAATGAGAAGGCAGCCTGGCCAACTGAGGATTGGGCTTTACTAGGCTATACATGAATGCCTGCTGCCCTTGGGTAGTCCTACAGAAAGGGACTTAGTATGAGGCTTTGGTGAAACTCCTTGTACCATGGCGGGGGGGGGGTAATGGTCTGAGTAAGGAGTTTCTATGCTGAGGGAGGAGCGAGACTAAGGCGTATCTTTTTAGCCAGTAGGCAGGACTAGTAGGTAAGCCTGCTTTTGAAGTTTAGCCAGCTAGTTTGATCATAGAGGTCACAGGTTTGGGTAATCTTGGTTGCACCTGTGACCAGATGGCAGACTTTGTTTAGGGCAACCTTAATTCTGTTACGTATAGTGTCAGTTGCAGAGCCATACATGACAGTCCCATAATCAATTATTAAAAGGACCGAGCTTGTTACTGCAAGGCGAAGGGCTTCACTTTTCATACAGTTCCTGTGCCTGTAGAGTAGCCCAGCTCTTGTGTTCACAGCCCTACAGACTAGGTTAACATGTTCATGATAGGATAGAGAGCAGTCAAGGGTTATCCCAAGATATTTGAAGCTGGTAACTTGCTCCAATGGTAGGTGGTGGCTGTTGAGGCTAGGAATTTGGCGTAGGAACCCAAGAGCTGCATACATATTAGGAGGAAATGATGTTATGGTTATGGAGCAGGAGAGGGATCTGGGGATTATTATTGTGGCCAGCCAGTGCAGCAAAGCGGTTGGAAAGGAAAGCAGTATGATGGCATACATGGGGGGTATGACAAGCAGGAGAAGGGAGGTGATGGAGCCCGTATACAGATCAGTGGTCTGACCACACCTGGAATATGGAGTACAGTTCTGGAGACCACACCTACAAAGGGACATTGATAGGTTGACAAGAGTACAGAGAAGAGCGACCAATATGGTACATGGTATGCATTAGAGGACATATGAGGAGAGGATGGAGGAGCTTGACCTATATTGCAATTTGCAGTGTCAGTGGCTCAGTAGGTAGCACACTCGCCTCTGAGGCCGGGAGATCAGAGGGCTGTGGGTTCAGTTCCCGCATCTGGCACTTGGGTTAATATCCAAGTACTGGACACTGTAGTGCAGCATGAGAGGGTGCTGCACTTCTGAGGTGCCATCTTCGGATGAGATGTTAAACCGAGGTCCCATCTGCTTGGATTGGTGGTAGTTCAGGTGGATGTTAAAGATCCCATTGCAGTTATCGAAAGAGTAGGGAATTTCCGTGTCCTGGCAAATTTCCCTCATTCACTAACAATACCACCAACAGCTTAATCTGGTTCAAGGTCAGTTGGCATTCATCTGTATCCCCATCCCCGGGTCGTGCCTGAAAATAGGCAGGATTTGTCTAGTGCACTTACCCGGTCAACAAAAACTAAATAAATAAATAAATAAATAAATATTCGTTGGAAACCAGGAGAGAGAGAGAGGGATGTGGTTGAAACTTAAATATCTGAAGGGAATTAACAAGGTGAAGGAAGGGAGTATCTTTAAGAGAAAGTATAATCCAAGAACTAGGGGGTACAGCTTAAAATTGGAGGGTGGTCAGTTCGCAGGGAATAAAAGAGGGCACTACTTCACCGAGAGGGTGGTGGGTCCCTGGAATGGGCTACCAGAGTGGGTGGTTGAGACATCATCAGTGGGGGGATTCAAAAGTGCATGGGATAAATACATGGGTTTAAACAAGAGAGGGAGGGATAGATACCCTGAAGGGGAAAAAGGAGCAGAGATAAATGTGTGTGTGTGTGTGTGTGTGTGTGTGTGTGTACAAGTAAGTGAGGTGGGGGGTACAAAGGCCACCTGGGGCAGACTAGATGGGCTGTCAGGGTCATTTTCTGCTGACAAACTTCTACGCTTTATTATTTTCACAGTATGCAGTATTATCATTCTCACTGGAATGCATTCAGTGAGCATCGTCTGACAGCATGTAAGGGTAGGAATCCATATAGTGTCCCGTTTTCTTTCACATAGGAGAGAGGTATTGGAAATCTGTATAGTACAATCAAGTAACCGAATGTTTGACGTAGCCATTGCAGGAAGAGAGTCCAAGTATTTGCACCACTATATGTCTGTTACCGCCATTATACTGGGGCTTACCACGTCCCATCCCAAAGATGTTTGGAGATATGTGCAGCAGTTATTGGGGGCTTTCAGAATACAAGTAAACCTAAAAATCACAGTTTAATGGGATTAAACTTTTAAATATTAGAAACTGATACAGATATGTGTTAAAACCAGTAATGAGCTGGAGCAAAAGAAACAGAGAAATTGCTAGGAGAAAATGCCCTTTGAGGGCCACCCCAGTGGCACAACAATAGCGTGCTGCAGTACCTCATAGGTGAGCTGGGTTTAGAAGTGGAGCTGGATCGCTACATCAGGTGACAGGCTTGGCTGAGGTAGCTGCCGCTCAGCAGTGTGCCTCAGCCAGGGAGGTACGACGGTGGGTTCTGGTGCCACAGTGACTTGTAGGGCTGGGCCCAGGGAGTTTGCCTCTCACAGTAAGGATGCAGCGACTTTGAGGCCAATGGGGGCATAGCCCACGTCACTGGGGTGGAGGGTGGGGAAACTGGGGAAGAAAGACAAAATCCTGGCCATCTCCATAAAAGCTCACAGAGCTTGAACAGGGTATATCCCTGATTACAGGGTATACCCCTGAAGGATGGCTGGGAGGGGGGAAACAATAGATTGAAAAAAAAGGCCCCTTAGACTGTTGTGTCTTCCCGGAAGTGACTGCCCAGAGAATTGCCAACAAGCAACTGTTGTGATCTTTCAGACATGGAAACAGTAAGATGCAGGCTATACTGTGTGACCCTGAGCTAGTCACTTAACTTTCTTGTGCTCCCGGGTCATACCTAGAAATGCGCTCTGGCTTAGCGTGCCTTTCCTGGTTAAACAATTTCCCCTTCCCTTCCTTTCCCCTCCCCCCTTCCCTTCCCGTCCTAGGGTCCTGATAAAACATTACATCAGTCCATTAGTGGCATTTTTGCGTTCGCTTGTGTACATGCGCAAGGAACGTTTTGGGACGGTATGACTTTTTGGAGGTGTGTGACACTCCTGTCCAATGCAGTGCTTGGTGTAGCGGGCACGACCATACCGCACCAATGTATGCACGAGCTGTCTATGATGGCTGTTTGGGTGCAGTGGTCTTCAGTTGAAAGAAAAGCACTGCTGCAATCAGGAGTGGTAATGTGTGTATGTGTGTGTGTGTGGTGTGTGTGGTGTGTGTGTGTGTATTTAGCATATTGACGTCACCGTTTTCCCTCCGGCTGCTAATGAAATCCCTCCCGATTCCTCCCTCTGCTGCTGTCCTCCACCCTCGCTATTGCCCCCTAAAACACATTGTCTGGCCGACGGGTGCCCAATCCCCGTCGGCTCCAGCCCCACCCAAGAAACCACCCATTAGTTGTGTGCCGAAGGGGGGTGCCCAGTCTGCCTCAGCTCATCCGCCCCTCCCCATGCCAAACACATTGTATGTGATGACTGGGTGCCCAATCCCCGTCAGCTCCAGGCCCCTCCCAACAGACACCCAGGCAGCATGCTGGGAGCCCACCTCAGCGTGCCCATTGTCCCTGTAAGTAAAAAACTGTCCCGGGAGTTTTTTTTTTTTTTTTTAACCCTGAATACAGAAAACCGTCCCTCGTTGTGTGGGTTGCCCCCTCCCCCAACCCGCACCCACCATCTGTACACCGTACCTCCCCAAGCCCCTCTTCATCCCATACTTACCTCTGGAGCCCGGCGTGACGATCATCGGTGGAGCGGGAACACGTCTGCACTCTTCAAAGCCGACCGTGAACTGAAGAAATGCCGGTAAGCTGTATAATGGCATAAATGTTTTTTTTTTTTTTCCAACTTGGGTGGATATCTCGGCCATTTTTGTGAATTTTTGTCACCAAATGTTCACCATGGGGTTCTTGGGACCCCACCTCATGAATTCAGTCACTGTCATGTGGTTATTCGGTCCTGAAAGGTGATTTCGCAGTCACTGCGCTGAATCACCTTTCAGGACCGATTAACGAAACTGCAGTGTCACTGTTCGTGAGGTGGGCTCCCAAAAAGCCTATGTTGCAAATTTGGTGAAAAAATTCCAAAAAAATGACTGTTACGAGCGTGCGTTGCGCAGTTTCCATGCACACTTGTAACTTCAAGAATTTGTAATATTTTCACTCCAGATTTTCAACATTAGCGTTTTTTCACACCTCCTTGTGAACAGTACATATGTCATTTTTCACATCCTGGCTGAAATGTGTTTTCGCACATCTGGCACACGATGGCACGGTCACTGTGAGAAATCAATGTTTGGGACAGATTACGAAAGTCATAGTGACACTGTTCATGATTAGAGGTCCCAGAGAATTTTTAATATTTTCACTCCAGATTTTCAACATTGCCATCTCTTCACACCTCCCTATGAATGGTACAGCTGTCATTTTTCACATCCTGCCTGAACTGTTTTCGCACATGTGGCGCAGAATGGCATGATTGCTGTGGGAAATCAATGTTCAGGACAGATAAACAAAATCACAGTGCCACTGTTCATGAGCAGCAGTCCCAAATGCTTTTATGAGATGGGGGTCACAAAAAGGCCATGCTGAAAATTTGTAGTGCAAATACCAGCAAACGCCCGGGGCGTTATGGTTTCTAACCATAACATCCTGCCCTGTACAGACTGACAGGCATCTGGGGGTGTGCCTTTGGATTGCCGACTGTAATGCTCACGCCATTCCACCCCACCCCACCCTGCAGCCAGTGACGGACATAGAGGTGTGCCTTGGACTCATCGGCCCCAGAGTTCACCCCATTCTCCTATACTGCACCCATTTCAGCGTATTTCCTAATGGAGTGGGGTGACTGTAAAGCCGAACACCCCTTGTTGGTGTCTGCAGGATAGGGTGAAGTGAAATGGCATGAGCATTATGGGTGATGACCCAAAGGCACACCCCAATGCCTGTCCATCTCTGCAGGGTGGAGGTGGGGTTGGCGTCACTTCAGTACTTCACTGCCATTTCCTATTCTGCATCTGTCTAACTCATGCACTTCCAATGCTAATACCAGCAAGCAAACATTCGTCATAGAGGTGCCAGTGTTACAGCAGTTGACGAGTACAGTTGACGTGGATGCTGCAAGTAACCGATTGCTGTATCTAGAGTCTGTGACGTGGGCATTTCAGAACTTGCCTCCGCTGACTCCCGATACAGAAATGCACAGTGCCAAGCCGATTGTAGTTAACATAGTGAGCATAAAATAAATGTGAACTCTAAACATTGAAACGTGGAAAAAAACAGACACAAATGCCACTGTTTCTTATTTAGAACTTAATTAACAGTTAATTTCAGCAGACAGTTGTTTCCTATCAATGACAATTAAACTTTGCACTAATAAAGGCATGTGTTTCCTCAGTGTTCTCAGGTTGTACCTCACTGTTTCATGATCTGTCTCATGTTGTCCCCTATTCTGACCGTCAGTATCCCATATTTTGAAGACAGAAAGTTAGGAAGTATGAGGCTGAAATGTAAATGAGCTGCAAGAGGAGTTGCAGAGGGGTACTCTGTTGGGACACGGGTGCTGAAGAGACTTGGATACACCAAAGGAGGGGTGCATAAGTGCAAAACAGCACTGCAGATACCTGCAAGCGAACGTTTGGCATTGACAAATGGTCGTTAAAGCCTTTCTGATGCTTCCATTTATTTATTTCAAAAGTTTTAACAGGAAAGTCGCATTGAGCTGGTATCAGCTTGTTTCTAGATGTGTCCTGGGGCAGTGGAAGGGTGAGTACACTTTATCAGAAAATACGATAAGGAGCAACTAGATTTCTTTGGGGAAGAAGAGTGTTGGAACACTCGTTTAAAATGCTATCTTAATCTATAAATTAACTAGTAACATCAAACATTGTAGCCGGCCCAGAGGCACTGGAGGTTGAGGCGCTGGTCGCTACACCTCGCGCCACACCGGTGACCCGGGTTCGGGAACAAGCCCAGGCCATCGGGGGTCGGCAGAAGAGGGAAGGGATTGAGCATCCGGAGGACAGCTCTCCCTTCCTGGCGGGGATGACTTTGGGATGCTCTGCTCTGTAGCGGCACCTGATGATGGTCGGGAGTAGCACAGAATTGCGGTGGCGCTTACTTCATGGGGAGGGATCTTGGCGGGCGGTGGCACGAGTGCCTTGCTGCCATTGCACAACCAAGTCTCCGGGGATCTCAAGAAAGTAAAAATCCCTCTGCAGCACCAGTGGGATGACACAGACCCCAGGGCGTGCCCACATTCCTCGACGCCATCCCATCGCGATCCAGGACTTTCATAGGCCCACCCGATGGCAGAGGTAGGTCCGCCTAATCCTGTAGTGATGCCAAGGAGGGCGAGCCTCTGAGAGGGTAATTCTGGGAGGTTGGATCTACCGAGCTAGTCTGGGGAGAGCCTGGAAGAAGCAAGGGTTCAGGCAGGGAGTGAGAGGCACAGCCACGTGGGTACTCCTGAAGGATGCCTGGGGCTCGGAATGCAGAAATAGGTAAAAAAAAACAAAAAAACATTGAACATGGTAATCAATTATGTTTTCCCCAAGTAAAACTTTTTGGACCTCAGAGTTGCTCTCCCAACTATGGAAATATGAAACATAGCTAGAGAAGTTCTTCAGCTCTGTATGAATTGCTCTGCATCTACAGGCACTTCGCAGGAACTAAAAGTGCCTAACATCAGTCTGAATATGATCCAGAGGAGGGCAGCTAAAATGGTGCAGGGGCTGCGCCAAAAGCCCTATGAGGAGAAACTGAGGTATCTCAGTATGCACATCCTGGAAGAGAGGAGGGAGAGGGGGGACATGATAGGGACTTACAAACATCTCATGAGGCGGATAACGTACAGGAGGGTAGTATTTTTCACAGGAGAAAGTGCTTGAGAACAAGGGGGCATGCAGTGAAGCTGGAAGGATTAAATTTAGGAGGGATGTGAGGATGTACTTCTTCACTGAAAGAGTGGTGGATACTTGGAACAGTCTTCCAGCAGAGGTGATGGGGTGAAAACTGTGGCAGGCTACATGTATACATGAGATAGGCACAAAGGCATCTTGGTAGGAAAGGAGGAGAAGAGAGGTAGCTGGAGATCAAGTAGGGTCTGCAGTGACATATAAGCAGAGAAAACTGGGCATTCTAGGTTGGCCAAGCGATCCTTATCTTTTTTTTTAAACTCTTTTTCCCTTTGGTCACCGGCCCTTTGGGATTTCCCTTGGACCTGGCCACTGTCAGCTCGTCTTTATCCCGCCCGGCCTGAGACCCTCCCAGATCAGGCCTCCCTCCGGAGCTCTACCTACACCTCAGCCTGTAGCCAACCCCATGGCTTCTACCCCGAGGTGGGGCCACCACCTCCTTACCTTGGTGCTCTATGAAATCTAGTTAGCAGGTGGGGTGAGGAGGAGAATTATTCAGAGGCCTTGACTGGGCAGGTCTGGCAATGGGTGTGGGGGGCTGACTACAGGGTCTGTTGTCCTCATGGATGCCAGGGTTTTTCCTTTGTTCTTGCCCCCCGGAGGCGTGGACATGTAATGACGTCCAGCGCACAGCAGGCATGCTCTGGCACCCACCCACAGGATGTCCGCCAACGCCTCCACCCTTCTGGAGTGTCCCCCAGCTACAGCGCTCCCAGTTCCACTGGGAGCTGCTAAATGCTGATGCTCCACAGGCCCCCCCCCCCCCAAGAAGAGGAAAGAAGTCCTCCGGACACTCAATCTTTTCCTTCCCAGCCAACCCCATGCACCCTGAGTTTGCTCCCAAACCCAGGTCGCTGACGTGGTGTGAGGTAAGGCAGATGCCTCAGCGACACTAGGCCAAGTGGTCCTTATCTGCTAGCAAATTATATGTTACTATGCAGAAGTGGAGTGCTGTTCTTCAGAGTCCCCTCTTTTTTGGTCAGCATTTTCCTTGCCTCCTTCGGATCAGAAAACAGCAAACCCTCTCCATATGCAAGCTCCTTACTGACCGCTGTCTAGTCTGTAGGTAGCTATGCTCTATGTAAAAGTGAATATTAGGAAGCTTGAATATATTCTCACATAAAAAGGAGAGAATGGGACTGAGAAACCAGCTCAGATCAGTGAGATAAAGATCAAATGTTAGATCCCTGCCATGGGATTCATTTTGTCCTTGGAGATTAGGCTAATTCACATCTCAGCTAATGTCTGATACCAGAAAAACCCGTTTAAAATCATGTTGTAGAGCAAAAAAGTGTGTAAGGAAATGAAAGATTTTGTAAAGGACCTCGGGCTCTTTTGAGGAGCTTCGGGGGGATGGGGATTGGTACATGGAATAGGAACTATTGTTTGGACATTGTTTTGTGTAGTAGGATGCTACAGTAGCATGGACAGGAATTACCACAGCGACATTAACGGTCTTGCTGCGCTGCCAAATGTCAGAATTAAAACATGCCATGTATCAACACTGTACTTGCTGCGTGTTTATGGATGTCAAATAGCTGAATAGCCCAAAATGATATTGCGGTGCTGATTGTACTTACTGTCATTTACCTTTCTGTTTTTTTGAGGCAACTTGGTTTACTCTCCCTCCTAATATTCTTTCAGGTTTGCTCCAGGACTTTCAGTTGTTGTACTTAAAGGAGACAAGGAGGCAAGAAGTGCACTGCTACGGGATGTGACCCAGGAGAGATCCTTCCATGTGCTGCTCACTACGTACGAGGTACAGTAGCTCTGAAACAAGTGAGGTCCTTCTAAATGTTACTCACCATGTGTGAGGTACAGCAGCTCTGAAGCAGGAGCAATCCTTCCATGTGGTGTTTACTACATATGGGGTACTGTAGCTCTAATACAGGAGAGACTCTTCCAGGAGCTACTCACTATGTACGAGGTACTGCAGCCCTGATACAGGAGAGACTCTTCGTGTGTTACTACGCGCAAGGTACTGTAGCGCTGATACAGGAACATAGGAATATTCAGACAAGAGGAAGCACTTTGCCTTTCTGGCTTGTCCGCCGTTTTTCAATGGGAGTATTCCATCAAAGTTTATTTGTTTGGCATAAAGCCATTACAAAATAGTAGTACAATAAATAAATATATGACAAAACACATATGATAAAAAGCAATTTTCATTTCAGTTAAGCAATTAATAAAATCTCTGCAAGAGCCTTCACATAGCACCATCCTACAACTTTGTAGATTTTAAAAAGCGTGCAAGTTTTGTCAACACCTGTGCATCATTAGATGTATATAATTCCATGAGTATTTGGTCAGTGGGGAGTCCAAGGTCCCTTAGAATTGGCTCTCACCTAAAAAAAACTACATTTCTGATATAATGGACATATCAAAGTAACATGTTTTAAGTCATCTATCATATTTAAATTACACACACATTATCATCTTCTGCTCCCTTCCTTTTCTGGACAGAATATACATAATGTGAATAATAAAGCCGCATTCTGAATCTAGTTATAGTGCTTCTTAAATCAGGACAAGACAGTATCAATAAATATGGTTCAATGATATGGGTTATTTTCAATTTTTTGTACCACATAAAGCGGCTCCGGATCTCTGCTATTAAAAATATTCATGACTCTTTCCATCACTTGAAGTTTTATGTCTCTAAAAGGAAGGGAATAGATTTGGTACAACAAATGACTCCGCCCTAAAGGGTATATAGCCAGGTTGCTATGCAATCTATGTTTGGGGGTCTATAGCCCCTAGATGCATAGTCAGTCTCTTCCTCTAGACATA
Organism: Neoceratodus forsteri; assembly: GCA_016271365.2. Classification (NCBI taxonomy): domain Eukaryota; kingdom Metazoa; phylum Chordata; order Ceratodontiformes; family Ceratodontidae; genus Neoceratodus; species Neoceratodus forsteri. The sequence goes on along the minus strand of CM057458.1, from coordinate 72,316,033 downwards.
TCCTCGGTAACCTGGGGTCAGGATACAAAAACAGTTTAATCAAAAAAAAGAATCCTCCTTTCTACAACGTATGCCTCTATTGGTAGCTGTCCTAATTCAGCTCTTACAGTTGGTGCGGGCACAGATTGTGGTATTTTAAGAATCTGCCTAAGTAATTTATTTAATTGGACTTCTAGCTGTTTAGGAACAGCTAGTGCCCATACTTCTGAAGCATAAAGTAGAATTGAACGTACTTTAGCCTCTACTACCCTCAGATACCCTTGACTGATCCATTGCCCATCTTAGCTGAAAATCTTGTGAAAGCATTAAAAGCTATGATTGCTTTATTCTTAACATAATCTTGATGGATATTCCATCGTGTGGATTGTGAGAAATTTACACCTAAATATGAATAAGTTTTAACTGTCTCAATTTTTGTTTTATTAATAAAAAGTGTTGGCGTTCTCCTTTATTTCCAAAAATCAACATCTGAGTTTTGCTTGTGTTAATAATTAATTTATTTTCACTACAGAGTGCACAAAGTAAGGTCACCTTTCGTTGTAGGCCCAAAAAAGATGTTGATAAAAGTACCAAATCATCGGCAAAAGCTAGCAATGGAACCTTTTGATTCCTAATAGCTGGAGAATGGAAATCAGAGTGCTCCATCTGTGTTATTATAGTATTAATGTATAAATGAAATAATAAAGGGGCTAAAAGACAACCGTGTCTGACTCCAAGATTGGTTTTGATATCTGGGGTGAGATCACCACACTGATTCATTTTGACCCTTTGCCAGGTATCTTCATGTAACCTAATCAACGTATCCAGCAGTATGGGATCTATATTGTATGATAGTAACTTTTCCCATAACAGTGTACGACTAACCAGGTCAAAAGCAGATTTCAGGTCCACAAAACAAACAAAATTTCTTAACTTTAACATATTTCCAAATAATATGTGACAAAACATAACAATGTTGAGCTGTGGATCTAAGGATCTAAAGCCATTTTGGTGTTCACTAATAAAGCCTGATTCCTCAGCCCAAATCTGAAGTCTTTCTAATAGAATACGACAAAAGGTTGTTTTTTGTAGTGTGTCAATCAGGCTTATGGGTCTGTACATTGAAGTATCTGCTGGACTTCCTTTTTTCTTGTATATTGGGCATATAATACTACCCTTCCAGCTAGATGGAATATCAGGACCTTGTATAATCTTGTTAAAAAAACATATAACAGGGGAATCCACCAGTCTGTATTATATTTATATAATTCTGCCACTGTGATCAGGTCCAGGAGCTTAATTATCCTTTAAATGTACCAATGCATTATATATTTCTTCCTTGGTTATATAGATTGGCCTTGGATAGTAAAGGGGCAACTCATTCCTCACTTTCAAAGTTTCACTAGGTGAATAATATAAGGACTCAAAATACAGCTAGGTTGTCCATGAATCCGACGTCACATGGGCCTCTATGCCAAAGATAGATTGCTGGTATCCTTGGCTTACTAGGAGCCAACATTTTTTTTACTATCCCTTTCATAGATAGAGTGTCTTAATTTTTCCCAATGATGGGTCTGACATTTGCTTCTTTCAACCTGTAGTACTTCTTTACATTTTTTCCTAGCATAATTTAACTGCTTAACGTTACTCCTGTTTGGATTTTGCTTAGTTCGACAAACCAGTTTATTTAGCTGTGGTTTTTTTTACATTTTTACAAACTTTGTTGAACCAGGTTCCTTGTCTAATGGGTCTTTTTGTTTGATATAATAAAGACTTTATGTAGTTAAGTATTGTAGTTAAAAGGACATTTTGATCAGTCTGATTTATCTACAGTCTGTCAGAGTCCAATATCTCTTATCAATGTACTTCTTACTCCTGGTGACCACTTCATCCTACGAGTATTCCTAATTTCACATCTTGCTGCAAGGGCAGCATCTATACTAGAGTTATTTGTCCTTGCCACCATATCATATTCTAGGGATAGCGGAAAATGTGCTGATTCTGAATGCCCAAGAATTTTGAATGTTTTAACTTTCTCTGTTGCTCTTGGATTTAGCCAAAGCAAATCTATAGTAGAGGATCCTGAGGAGCCTGTGTGTGTGTGTGTGTGTGTGTGTGTGTGTGTGTGTATATATATTATACCTTCTTGATCCCCCTTGACTCTCCCGTTCGTAAGACAGGAATTTCGAGGAATGATGAGATATCATTTGTTTATGGATTTCTAGCTTGTCATCCTACCTAAAGATATATCAACTGTGTAAAACATATGTACATTTGGATGTGTTTGGAAACTGTGAACTATAATAAAACAAGTATAAAAAAAAAAAGACAGAAATTCACATCAGACATAACCTGAATTAGGTCCCTTCCTCGTTTATTTGATTTCCTATCCCTTGAGTGTCTTTCCAATCTCAAATTGCTATTTGATATAGTCTTTTGCTATTTGATATAGTCTTAACCAAAGGCAATAATAGGCGCTCAGGTGTGTCTATAATCTTGTGGGTCATTCATGCATTGAAATCTCCAACAGCAATAATTAAATACATTATATACCTATTGGTAAGTTCATCCAAGAGGCTCACGAAGCTTCCCCAATCCTGAGAATCGGGGTCCTTTCTGGTATAAGGTGGAATATATATATTGAGCAGAAGGATTTTACAGTCCTTTTGTTCAATCAAAATAGGGAGTACGTCAATGGGAGTAACCACTGATGCCTGTACTTATTAGGTGTTTGTCTAGGTGTAACTTAAAACTATTGACAGTATCACATTCCATTACTCTGTGGGTAAACCAGTCCAGATTCCCACCACTGTCTGAAAGAACCATGATCATCTCCTTTCAGTCATAATAAGTTTACCCTTCAGTTGTAGTTTATGATTCCTGTTGTTCTTTTATTGTTTATAAATTCAATATTTAAACTTGATTTAAGATCCTCATTTGATAGAGCTTTAAAAAATAATATTGTCTTCTCATTTCAAGTTTATACAACCAAATTCCTTTAATCTCTCCTCATAACTTAGTACTTCCATCCCCTTAATAACTTTCGATCGAAGGAGAGACCCTTCCAGGAGGTACAGGCTGTGTATAAGATACTGTTGCTCTGAAACCGGAGCAGTCCTTCCATGTGTTACTCACTATGTACAAGGTATAGTAGCTCTGAAACAGGAGAGCTCCTTCCACATGTTGCTATGTACGAGATACTGTAACTGTGATACAGGAGGGATCCTTCCATGTGTTACTATGTACGAGGTACTGTAACTGTGATTGATACAGGAGGGATCCTTCCATGTGTTACTACGTACGAGGTACTGTAACTGTGATACAGGAGGGATCCTTCCATGTGTTACTACGTACGAGGTACTGTAACTGTGATACAGGAGGGATCCTTCCACGTGTTACTGTGTACGAGGTACTGTAACTGTGATACAGGAGGGATCCTTCCACGTGTTACTGTGTACGAGGTACTGTAACTGGGATACAGGAGGGATCCTTCCACGTGTTACTGTGTACGAGGTACTGTAACTGGGATACAGGAGGGATCCTTCCATGTGTTACTGTGTATGAGGTACTGTAACTGTGATACAGAAGAGATCCGTGCATTTTTTACTCATTTCGCACAAGAGTTTGTGGCTCTGAAACAGGAGTGATCCTTCCATGTCTTACTTTGTGTGACATACTGCAGCTGTGAAACAGGCAGATCCTTCCATGTGTTACTAACCATGTACAAGGTATGAGATTGGCAGTATAGCCTAGAGGTTTGAGTAACGAGCTGTGAATGAGCTTGGTACATTCAGCAGACCTGGGTTTTTATTTATTTATTTATCATTTTGTTAACCGGGTAAGCACCCTGTGCCGAGGCCCATTTTCAGAAATGACCTGGAACCACTAGATATGTGGCTCAGACAATACAGTGATGTAATAAATAAATAAATACAATAGGCAACAAATAGTGCGTACAATACACGATAACTCACAATTAAAGACCCACTGACGCCTCAAGAAGAACTTTGAGAAACATGATATTTGGATACAAAGTAGCTTATATTTCTTACTAGGTAAGCAGTAAGACATGACAGGGTGTGTGCTGAACAGATATTTCTACTTGTACAGGCGTAAGGCACGAGGCCTACCTTGACCAAAGTGCGGTAATATCTGTTCAACACACATCCTGGAGTGTTGTATTGCGCTTATAAAATGGGAAGCTTTTTTTTTTTTTTTTTAAATTTTTACCCCTACAGAATAGCACATCTGTAAGCAGCAAAGGCATTTTTATCAGAACTCTGATAAAATAGTCCTTCCACCAGCAAGAAAATGACATGATTTTGCAGGCTGCCAGGCTGGAACACCCCCTCATTTAGGCAGGTGCAGGCGCCACACACACACACACACACACACACACACACACACACTCTCTCTCTCTCTTCTGGGTTTGGGGAGAGTGCTATATTTGTGTTAAATTACTTTTTATTTCAATGCTGTGAAGTGGTTTTCTTTTAAATGATGCAGGACTTGTTTTTAAGTCACACAGGACTGCAGGACCGAGCGCTCCCTTTTTTCGGTGATACAGCGAGCATTGTTGACGGACGAACGAACAGATTGAAACTGTCATGTCTGTCTGTCGCAGCTACACTGCATCTGGCACTTTTTCTGGTTTACATACCTGAATGGTACAATGATTATTCGAAGATACGGAGAAGTACTGATGTTGCCTGCTTCACTGTTTGCTCGTATGACTCTCGCTAAGCGTGAAAACAAGATGGCTAACTTAATATTTATGAACGTTCCATTTTTTTTGTCAACATTCTATTGAGGGGCAGTGATTTGTTTGCCTGTCCTTTTATTTTTTCTATGTGTAATACATATATGGCACCGATTTTCTAGCCAGTCATTACTCTTATTTTGCTATGCCCATTTTATAACTTTATAAAGGTCATATGCATTTAAACAGGACAGATGTTCCTTGAGGGTTCATCAGCTCCTATTGCTTCTTCCCAACCTGATGTCATAATACTCTGCATGTGACATCAGTTATTCCCATGGCAGCAGACTGTGATGTCACAACAGAGTATTATGATTTCAAATAGAGAGCAAGCTAAAGGGGCAGATGAACTCTGGGGATAAAAATCTTGTTTCTGTGGGAATTGTTTCAGTAATAAATCATGAAGAAGAGAAATCTTTAGAAGAAATATGAAATACATACAGAATTGTGTCCAGCTATTATGTTTGCCAACTTTTTTCCAATGGCGACAGCTGCTCTTTAATAACATTTACAAATAGTTTGTTGCTGCAAATAAAATGTTAACATGTGCATGATTGTTTGCTTCTATACGATGTTGAGGCACGGCATTCCACAGCTTGCGTGCCTGTACCGAGAAAGCCCGCTTGCCCATACAAGTTTAAATCTTGGGTAAGATTAAATGGGTAGTTGATGAAGACCTTAATGTTCTACTTTTTTTAATTTCAATAACATTAAATAAAGGAGCTTGATGTCCATGCCTCATTATGTTGTTAGGTAAACAATTCAAATTATAAGAAAAATTTAACTTTTGTGGTAACCACCCAAGTTCATTGTATAATATGCAATGATGGGTATTGTACGGTTTTGATGTTACAAATCAACAAACTGCATTAAATGTCTTATTAACTTAATTTAAATCATTACCTGTTAGCATTGTGAGTAAAAATGAATTGTAATATAACATGGGCAGGAGTACGCTTTTTGAGACAGATTCCCTGGCTTCTCTAGTTAAGCAATCTTTAATTCTGTATAAAGCATCTAGCTTCTGGTTAACTGTTTTAACTGTTTTCTTTATATGAGCTGAAAAGGTCAAATTGGGGTCCAGCAGAACACCTAGATATTTTGATTCATTTACCTGTTGCAGCATCATACCAACAAGATCAAATACTTGTAATGATTTACATTTATTTAGCTTGGGTTTCGATACAAATAGAATACACTGCGTTTTATTTGTATTTTTATTTATTCAAGTCTCTGATTACAACCTTTGAGCTGGGAACTCATTTGCAAAGGTTTCCACATTAGTCAATGAGCAATAGGTACATACAGGTTACAAACAAAGATTTTGCAACAAGTTTCATTGGTGGTACAAACGTGACTACGCGATTCAGGCAAACATTAGGTACATACAGGTGACTATCACGGTTACATAACAAGTTACATAGTTGGTTCAAGCGAGAGTACGAGATTCAGACACGGATTGGTAGTAAATGTATTTAACATCAAGCAATGCTGCATCAGCCAACCATTTAGGGCAGAAAATTCATACTTCAAGAATGAATTAATTTCATCCACTGATGCTGAACTGGTGAAAAGAATTATATCATCAACGCATAATAACAGACTCGACCTACAAGGAATTTTTATAATGGGGTCAATGTATAATAAAAACAAAAGGGGTCATAAAATGGACCCCTGGGGAATCCCTCGTTCCAGTATATGTGTCTGAGACAACACACCACCAAAGTTAACCCTCAACGGGCGGTTTGAAAGATATCTTTGAAACCACATACAGGGGGTTTCTGCCAGGACAATGTCCTTCAGTCACTGGAGCAGCATGGAATGATTTACCAAATTGAATTCCTTTGACAGGTCAACAGAAACCTCACCAGTCAGTTTACCGAAATCTTCCAATTGTACCTCTTCCACAATTCATATGTCGTTCTGGCAGAGTGTGGTTTTTCTATGGAGGTACCTGCAGTGGAGACCAAGGAGGATGCTGGGAACCTCCACAAAGGAGACCCACAGGAGGATGGCATGGGATCCCACAGGGGAAGGAAACAACTCCTGGTGGGGGACTAAATTATTAGGAGGGTAGAACTAGGGGAGGGAGGGGAGAGGGAGGTAAGGTGCCTGCATTGTGCCATGGCTTGGAGGGACAGGGAGCGAATCATCAGGATCGCGGGAGCAGCTGCACGGGGGAGGGAGCTGGATGTCAGTGTCCACCTAGGGACAAATGACCTGGCTGGGAAAGGGATCAGAGCAGTGCAAGAGGAATTTGTGGAGTTGGGGAGGGCCTTAGACAAGTAGCACGCACGGTAACCTTCTCGGAGGTGCTGCCTGTCTATGGTAGGTATGTATTTATTTATTTATTTATTGAATTGCTTCACCAGGAAAGATGCACTAAGCAACTTAATGCTCGTCTCACGGTACATCCTGGGGGAATGGGGAGAGGGATGTACAGAGTGTGAGTTTAGATACATACATAACAGATGGTGAATACATACATACAGTTACAAAACAGGTTCATGGCAAATGAGTACAATATAGGCAGTTGCAACAGTTAGTGTGCTGGCAGTTCATAGGAGCAGCATACATAAAGAATCAGTACAGGTACCAAGCATAGGATGCAAGGTTGACAATGCATACATTACAGGCAGTACACTAGTGATGCAGATGCAGTAGTGTGAACACATAGGATCCTGTTACCCTTTTTAAGAGCTAGTCTATAAGGGGTAGTATAAGTGCAGGTGGGGTGCGGGGATGAGAAAGAGGAGAGCGAGAGGGAGACAGGTATGCAAGGAGGGGGTCAGGAGCAAGTGCAGATAGGTGTAAGGTAATTGTGCAGCGCAGAAGTAAGGGAGTATAGGGAGGAGGAGTGGCAGATTTGTGGAGGGAGTGCATTCCACATTTTAGGCAGGTGGTAGGAGAAGGCCAGAGGAAGTGGTTCTGCAGGGGAGTGAGAGGGTACTAGTGTCAGCCTGGGATCTCAGGGAATAGAGGGAGTAGGTAGGGGTGCCAAGAGTGGAGGAGATATAAGAGGGGAAAGATCCAAGCCAGAATTTAGAGATGAACTTAGCACCATGTAGCACATGCCGGGGGAGTGTAGGGGAAGGAGGTTGAGAGAGCGGTAGAGGTCACAATGATGGGTGCGGGGAAGGGCATCAAGAGCAAAACGACAGAAGGAATTGAAGACAGAGTCCAGTCTGGATAGGTGGAACTGTGGGGCAGCATCGTAGACTATGTCGCAGTAGTCGAAAATGGGCATGATCATCTTCTGTACCAGCTCACGCCTGGCCGCGAGCGGGATACAGCTGCGGTTTCTGTAAAGTACCCCAAGCTTAGGCCTTAGTTTTTTCAGAACGGCATCGATTTGTACAGAGGAGTCAAGGTGTCTGTCCAGCCAGATGCCGAGATACCTGAAAGAGGAGGAGTCCTCAAGAGCAGTCCCATCAAGGGTGGGGAAAGGTGGGGAGGTGACTTAGCCTAGCGAGTCTCTGCCTTGAGCCAAAGGACATGGAGACTGTCTTCTTGGCATTTAGAAAGAGTTGATGAGAACTAAACCAGAGTTGGACTTTGGTGAAGTCGGATTGGAGCCTGATAGTGACATCAGCAACAATATTGCCAGAGGTAAACAGTACTGTTTGGGTGAGGCTAGGGTACTCCATACCATGGGATTCAATCAGTGGTTGAAAAACTGATGCAGACTGACGGGCTAGGGTGCTTCACACCATGGGATTCAATCAATGGTTGAAAAACTGATGCAGAGCTCAGGATTTTGGCTTCATTGGGGACTGGGGGTCCCCCTGGAGGGATGCAGCCTATACTGGTGCGATGGTCTGCATCTGTCCAGGAGGGGAACCAGGATCCTAGGTGATCGGTTTAAATGCTTCTTTGGCAAGCATTTAAACTAGCCAAGGGGGGAGGCACTGAAAAGGAGAAGAGAAATCCTAGCACCCCCCCCAAAAAAAATTGCTATCGTGGCAGTCACAGAAACATGGTACACAGAAAACCATGACTGGGATGTCAACCAGGGTACACCATCTATAGGAGGGACAGGGAAGCTAGAAGAAGAGGAGGAGGAGTAGCTCTCCTATGTAAGGGAAGGGATCAAAGCAGTGGAACTAAAGGGTAAACAGGGAGGAGAGGAGATACTGTGGGTCACCCTGGAGACTGAAAATGGCACCACAATCCAAACAGGGGTTGTATACAGACCCCTGTCTCAGGGCGAGGAAATGGACAAGGAAATGATAGAAGGCACCCTTAGGATGGCAGAGAAAGGGGAGATACTGCTGATGGGGGACCTAAATTTGCCGGTTGTTAACTGGAGCACCTTTGCTGCAGCCACATCCAAGAGCAGGGCCATTCTTTATGCCCTACAGGGAGCATGCCTCAGACAGCTAGTGTTGGAACCCACTTGGAAGGGTGCAATCTTAGACCTGGTTCTCTCAAATGGGGACAGAGAGAGAATCTCAGATCTAGAAGTGGGTAGCCATCTGGGAACAAGTGACCACCAAACAGTGTGGTTCACATTTAAACTCTGCTGTAGAGTCAAGCCATACAAATGTGAAGGTACTGCACTTCAGGAGGGTTGATTTTGTCGAAATGGGAGAGTGCCTCAGAAAAGCACTAGCAAACAGGCAAGAAGGAGGGGTGGAGCAACAATGGGGAAACATCAAAACTACCATCACAGAGGCAACAAGCCTTTGTGTGAATCAAATAAATCAAAACGGAAGTAAAAAACACTTATGTTTCTCAAAAGAGGTGGTGGGGAAGGCTAGGGAGAAAAAGATAGCATTTAGGAAGTATAAGGAAACACAGAAGGAGCAGGACAAAGAACTGTACCAGTTAAACAAGAAGAAAGTGGGGAAGGCAGTCAGAATAGCAAAGGCCCAAACCGAGGAAAAGATAGCCAACTCAGTTAAGAAGGGGGATAAAACCTTTTACAGGTACATTAGAGAGCGAAGAAGGACAAAGGGATGGATACTGAGGCTGAATAAAGAGGAGGGTGGGTGGGCAGGGAGGGACAGTGAAAAAACAGGGATACTGAACGAATACTTCTGCTCAGTATTCACAAAGGAAGAGGAGGGGGAGGTACCTAATCCAGTCAATAGAAGCACTCTGGATGGGGGGGGGGGGGTCGATATCAGTCCTTTCACAGAAGAAAATGTTCTGAAAGAACTCCCAAAACTGAAGATGGACAAAGCAGTGGGGCATGATGGGATTCACCCCAGAATTCTAAACGAACTAAGGGGAGAACTAGTAATACCATTGACTACCCTTTTTAACAAATCATGGGAGTATGGTGTGGTACCTGAGGACTGGAGGAGGGCGGATGTGATTCCCCTTCACAAAAGTGGGAGCAAGACAGAGGCAGGAAATTACAGACCTGTCAGTTTGACCTCAGTAGTAGGGAAAATAATGGAATCACTTCTGAAGGAAAGAATTGTTGAGTACTTAGAGGCCAGTGGGGCACAGGACCCAAGGCAGCATGGATTCGCAGTGGGAAGATCATGTCAGACGAATCTAATATATTTCTTTGACTGGGTGACCAAAGTAGTAGACCTGGGAGGGGCTGTGAACATGGCCTACCTAGACTTTAGCAAGGCGTATGACACAGTCCCACACGAAAGATTAATAAACAAATTAGCCAGCCTGGGAGTGGGTCCCAGCGTGGTAGCCAGGGTGAAACATTGGCTGGACAACAGGATGCAGAGGGTAATAGTAAATGGAGTCCACAGTGAAGAAAGGGGGGTTACTAGTGGGGTACCGCAGGGTTCAATACTGGGTCCGGTCCTTTTTAATGTCTTTATAAGTGACATGTAGAGGGACTGGAAGGAAAAGTATGTCTCTTTGCAGATGACACAAAGATCTGCAACAGGGTTGATACACAAGGTGGGGTGAAAAGGATGAGAAGGGACTTGGCAAGGTTGGAGGAATGGTCAGATGTATGGCAGCATAGATTCAGTGCAAAGAAGTACTAAGTAATGTACCTGGGAAACAAAAACTCAGGGGAAGACTACACATTGGGGGGTGAGATACTGACAACAACAACAATGGAAAGGGACCTGAGGGTAGTTATATCAGATGATCTAAAGGTGGGCAAGCAATGTGAGAAGGCAGTAAGGAGGGCTGGGGGGATACTGGGATGCATAGGGAGAGGCATCACCAGTAGAAAACAGGAAGTTATCCCTCTGTAAAGACAGTTGGTGAGACCCCATGTGGAATACTTTCTGCAGTTCTGGAGACCCCATCTCTGCAAAGACATAGACAGGGTGGAGGCTGTCCAGAAGAGGGTAACCAAAATGGCACAGGGTCTGCACCAGAAGACATACGAAGAGGGACTAAAGGAGTTTAATATGTATACCCTCGAGGAAAGGCAGGAGGGGGGACATGATAGAAACTTTCAAGTACCTCAGGGGACTCAACAAAATCCAAAAGGGTAGCATCTTTCAGAAAAAGAGATGTGCAAGTACAACTGTAGCATTTGGGTCAAGAATAGCATCTAAAAAAAGTCAAATCTAGTGCTTTCAAATCCACATTCAATTGTTCGGAATTATAATTATTATAATTTCAATAAGAAATAATTTTTTGGGGACCTTGGTTTTGGTGCTGTTCCAAACACAAAACACTGGAAGATGATCACTAATGCTATCTGAAAAAGTCCCACATTCTATAATTTTATCAGTATTTTTAGTTAATATCCAATCTAATGTTGTGTGTGTGCTACTAACTCCTTCGGTCCCATAGCTACCATATGGTGTTGGTACCATCCATTGCTGAACCTGACCCAAAATGGCCATCGGGAGAAAATGAGCTAAAGGAAATTTATACGGGTAAATCCATTTATTGTCTGTGTAAGGCCTGCATTTAAAACTAATGTTTCCAAATCTGTCTTGTCTGCTGTACCCCAATTTAAATTAAAATCCTCCATGACCAAAACATGTTTAAGGGTGGTTATTTGGAATCATTCCAGGAATTCAAGTAATCCTTTTTTTTCCTGACTTAGGTGAGTTATATACTGTGCAAAAGCTAACCTTATTACATGCTCCTAAAGCGAGTTCCAAAAAACAGCTATTCGAATCCAGTTGTAGACTTTATAGGCTCATCCTGCACTGTTACTTTTATACTATCTCTGGAAAAAATACATTATTCCCCCCACTCCTTCTTTTTACCTGCCCTATCCTTCCTAATAACTTTATACCCTTTAATATCACAGGTTATCATGTGTGGATGGTTTGATTCCCCCAACCTCCTCTTGCATACTGTGACACTCTGAGCAAGTCACTTTAACCAGCCAAAAGTTCCTGAGTCGTCCCTGAAAACAGGCAGTTGTGCCTAGTGGGCCTTTCCCAGTTAACAAAGAATAAACAAAATAAATACAGTAGCTCTGAAATAGGAGAGATCCTTTCTTGTGTTACTTGCTACATATGAAGTGCTGTAGCTGCACTGTAACAGAAGAAATCCTTCCATGATTTACTCACTATGTACGTGGTCTTGTACTTCTGAAACAGGAGAGAACCTTACATGTGCTATTCACTATGTATGAAGTACTGCAGCTCTGATAGAGTGGGGATCCTTCCCTGTGTTGCTCACTATGTACAAGGTATTGTAGCTCTGATACAGGACAGATCTGTCCATGTGTTACTCACTATGTATGAGGTTCAGTAGCTCTGAAACAGGAAGCACCCGTCCATGTGTTACCAAGTATGTGGTACTGTAGCACTAATACAAGAGAGATCATTCCATGTGTTACTCACTACGTACAAGGAAGTGTAGCTCTGTAACAGGAGAGGTCCTTTCATGTGTTACTCATTCAGTATGAGGTACTGTAGGTCTGAAACAGGAGAGATTGTTCCATGAGGTACTTACTACGTATGAGGTACTGTACATCTGAAATAGGAGAGATGCTTCCATGAGTTACTACATGTGGGGTACTGTAGCTCTGAAACAGGAGGAGATCCTTCCGTGTGTTACTATGTACGAGGTACTATAGCTCCGAAACAGGGGAGATCCTTCCAAGTGTTACTCACTACATGCAATGTATTGTAGCTTTGATACAGGACAGATCCGTCCATGTTACTCACTATACTATGTATGAGATACTGTAGCTCTGAAATGGCAAGATATCCTTCTGTGTGTTACTCACTATGTACTAGGTACTGTAGCTCTGAAACAGGAGAGATCATTCCATGGGTTACTCACTGTGTACAAGGTAATGTAGCTCTAAAACAGGAAAGATCATTCTATATATTATTCACTATGAAGTATTGTAGCTCGGATAGAGGAGGGATCCTTCCAAGTGTTACTCACTACATACAAAGTATTGTAACTCTATACGGGATAGATTCGTCCATGTGTACTCATTATGTATGAGGTACTGCAGCTCTGAAAGAAAAGATCCTTCCATGTGTTACTATGTATGAGATACTGTAGCTATGAAACAGGAGAGATCCTTCCATGTGCTATTCTCTGTGTACTAGGTACTGTAGCTCTGATAGAGGAGGAATCCTTCCAAATGTTACTCGGTACATACAAGGCATTGTAGCTCTGATACAGGATAGATCAATCCATGTGTTACTATGTGTGAGGTACTGTAGCTCTGAAAGAAGAGAGATCTTTCCATGTTTTACTCACCATGTACAATGTACTGTAGCTCTGTAACAGGAGAGGTCCTACCTTGTGTTACTATGTATGAGGAACGGTAGCTCTGAAAGAAGAGAGCTCTTTCCATGTGTTACTCACTATGTACACAGTACTGTAGCTCTGTATCAGGAGAGATCCTTCCATGTGTTACTGTCTACATTCAAGGTATTGTGGCTCTGATACAGGACTGGTCTGTTCATGTGTTACTATGTATAAGGTATTGTAGCTCTGATACAGGAGAGGGCATTATATTTGTTACTTACTAAGTTGTTGCATACCATCAGAAACCTGTGCCAACAGCATCACAGTGCATCCTCAGTATGAAACCAGTATGTGCAGTCCAAAGCTACCCTTAACAGAAGAGATTTTTAAGCATTGTTAGTGGCGTCCTTCTTTCATGGCTTGAGTTGTTTAATTACAAAAATAGTTATTAAACCTGTTTAAGCAAGCAATTCTTTATTTATGTAATGTTATTCCAGTAGATCATAGCATTGTAGAAATTAAAAAAAAAAACAGTTATCAATCAACCCATACTTATAACAAGCATTTGTTAATGGCGAATGTTTGCTTACTGGTATTAGCATTGGAAGTGCAAGAGTTAGATGGATGCAGAATAGGAATGGCAGTGAAGTATTGAACTTCACGTGATCCCCACCTCCACCCTGCAGAGATATATAGGCATTGGTGTATGCCTTTGGGTTGTCACACATAACATCACGCCATTTCACCTTGCCCTATTCTGCAGACATTGACAAGTGTTGAGGTGTGCCTTGGGCTGTTCGCCTTTGCAGTCACCCCATTCCACAAGGACATACACTGAAATGGGTGCGGTATAGGGGTGAACTCTGGGGCCGAAGAGTCTAAGGCACACCTCGATGCCTGTCCCTAGCTGCAGGATGGGGGGTGGAATGGCATGCGCATTACAGCCAGCAATCCAAAGGCACACCCCTGATGCCTGTCAGTCTGTACAGGGTGGGATGTTACGGTTAGAAACTGTAACGCCTCGGGCATTTGTTGATATTTGCACTACAAATTTTCAACATGGCCTTTTTGTGACCCCCACCTTATGAAAGCATTTAGTACATCTCTCATAAACAGTGGCACTGTGATTTTGTTAATCTGTCTTGAATGTTGATTTGCTACAGCGACCGTGCCATTCTGCGCCAGATGTGTGAAAACACAGTTTGGGCAGGATGTCAAAAATGACAGCTATCCTGTTCATAAGGAGGTGTGAAAAAATGGCAATGTTGAAAATCTGGAGTGAAAATATTAAAAAGTCTCGAAGTTATGAGCGTGCGTTGAAACTGCACAACACACGCTTGTAATATAGTCATTTTGTGAAATGTTCTCAGCAAAGTTTTAACATAGGCATTTTGGGACTGCCACTCATGAACAGTGTCACTGTGATTTTATTAATCTGTCCCGAATGCTGATTTCCCACAGCGACCGTGCCATTGTGCGCCACATGTGCGAAACCACATTTCAGGCAGGATGTGAAAAATGACGGCTGTACTTTTCATAAGGAGGTGTGAAAAAATGGCAGTGCTGGAAATCTGGAATGAAAATATTAAAAATTTGCGAAGTTACAAGGGTGCAAGGAAACTGTGAAACGCACGCTCATAACAGTCATTTTATGGACTTTTGTCACCAAATTTTCAACATAGGCATTTTAGGACCTCTACTAGTCATGAACACTGTCACTGTGATTTTCTTAATGTGTCCTGAACACTGATTTCCCACAGTGACCACACTGTTCTGCGCCGGAAGTGCGAAAACACATTTTGACCATGATATGAAAAATGACGGCTGTACTGTTCTTAAGGAGGTGTTAAAAAATGCCAATGTTGAAAATCTGGAGTGAAAATATTACAAATTCGTGACGTTACGAGTATGCATGGAAACTATGCAATGTACGCTCGTAACACAGACATTTTTTGAATTTTTCCACCATATTTGCAACATAGGCTTTTGGGAGCCCATCATAAACACTGACACTGCTAGCTTGTTAATCGTCCCAAAGGTGATTCCGCCCAGTGACTGTAAATCACCTTTGGGACCAAATAACTAAATGACAGTGACTGAATTCGTGAGGTGGGGTCCCAAGAACCTCATGTTGAATATTTGGAGCAAAAATTCACAAAAATGGCAGAGATATCTGCCTAAGGATAGGGGTTCCTCATGTCTTGTCCCCATACCCAAGGGTTCCGTTTCTAATGGACAGGTGCCGAGGTCTTCCTCGACAGCTCATCCAACCTTGGCGGTGTTATGCAATGCCAGATCTATTAAAAACAAGACAGTTATTATAGCTGATGTTGTTGGATGAACTGATCTGGCTTGCATCACCGAGACCTGGCTGGATGAAAACCCAGGTCCTATATTGGCCTCGGCTGTTCCAGTCGGTTTCTCTGTGATACACTGTCCAAGGTTGGATCGTAGGGGCAGGGGTGTGGCCATTATGTTTAAGATTGAGCTGGGCCTTGTGGATATGCCAATGGGAAGTACCAGATCCTTTGAATATATCCTGGGAGAGGGTGTAGGTTGTGGGATTCTCCTTGTTTACCGTCCACCAGGTGACGGTGGAGAATTCCTGCAGGAGATAGCAGACTTCATCGTTAACATGGTGTTGAGGTTTCCCAGACTGATAGTTCTGGGGGACTTCAATGCCTGGGTCGACGATGAACTCTCGAATTTTGGTCAAAATCTCCTCCAGCTGATGATGATGCTGGACCTAACACAGGTTATTACCTCCTCGACCCATGTAAAAGGTCATTCATTGGATCTGATCTTCCTTTTGGGTATGGAGATCACTGATTTGGGGGTGGAACCAGTCAGTTGGTCTGACCATCACACCATAAGGTTCAGTTTCAGGGCCCCCCCCCCCAATAGGTCTGCCCCTATGGAGATGGTTTGGTACCGCCCTTTTACGGGGTATAGAACCCATTCACTTAATGGCGGTACTGGACCTATTGGGCTTGTCGAGAGAATGCATGAGTCCAGATAGTCTCGTACTAGCCTATAATAAGGCTGTGGGAGATGCTGTGGACAAGATTTCTCCTGTTTGTGTTTGGCCTCTCGCCATCCATCCAAGGAGCCCTTGGTTTGATGGCTCCTTGAAGGAGTTAAGGCGTAATGGCCGAAGGTTGGAGAGAGTCTGGTGGAAGTCCGGAGATGATGCTGACAGGCTTAGGTTGATGGCACACTACGATGGCTATCAATCAGAAATCACCCGTAAGAAGGCAGAGTTCCTGTCCAGGGAGATTTCTGCTGCACAAAACCGACCAGCTCAGCTTTTCCGGACTGTGGGACAGATTGTGCAATCCAATCTGCCTCCAGCCCAGAGAAGCCTTTTCTCAGTTAAGATGTGAGGAGTTCGCTTGTTTCTTTGCAGATAAGGTTGCCAGCATCAGGTCTGGCATCGGTCCGACCTCTCCTGTAGGGGGTTGCAGTGGTTGATGTGAAGTGACTTGTACTCGGTCTGTCTGGTCAGAGTTTCGCCGGCTGGAGTTCAGTGACATTGTGAAGATCATCCAAATACTGCGACCAACCAGTTGTAGTTTGGATCCGGGCCCCGCACCTCTCTTAGTAGGATGTGTGGAAGTTATTTGCCTGATCCTTGCTGACATTGTCTGGAAGTCTTTGGAGATGGGGGTCTTTCCTGATTCCCTCAAGGAGGCGGTCGTTTGACCACTCCTTAAAAAATCCTCCTTAGATCCAGATTGTCTAGCTAACTACCGGCCTATCTCTAACCTGCCATTTGTTGGTAAGGTTATTGAAACGGCGGTTGCGTTGCAATTGGATGATCATCTTATAACTCACAATGTCTGATACTCTTCAGTCTGGTTTTAGGAAGAAGCATAGCACGGAGACTGCCCTTGTCTGAGTATTGAGTGACCTCCTAATGGCTAGAGATCGAAAGGCATGTACCACTCTGGTCCTTCTCGATCTCTCTGCTGCATTTGACACTGTAGATCATGGTGTGCTATTGGATCGCCTGCGGGTTTATTGCAGGCTGTCTGGTACAGTCCTCAAATGGTTTCATTCTTACCTCACAGACAGGTTTCAGAGAGTTGCCACTGGAATTTATTCCTCTGGCGCTGACTCCCTGCCTTGTGGGGTACCGCAGGGCTCCATTTTAGCTCCCGTGTTGTTTGCAGTGTATATGCTGCCATTGGGAGAAATCATCAGGCGATACAGTTTGGGTTTTCACTGCTCTGCAGATGATACCCAGCTGTATCTGTCCTTTCTGCCCAGCCAGGATGATGCACTCTCCATGCTAAATAATTGCCTTGCTGAGATCAGACTTTGGATGAGTTCCAGCTGGCTGAGACTGAATCCGGACGAGACTGAGGTATTGGTAGTGGACCCAGGTCGTCTGGGGGCGGGTTTGGGAGCTGGACAACCATCAGGTTTGTCACTTGGTATGTCGCTCCCTACCTCCGATCAGGTGCGAAATCTGGGCGTTATTTTTGATGGCAGCTTGACCCTTAAATCTCAGGTGTCAGCTGTCGTCAAATCCTGTTTTTACCATCAGAGGAATATCGCCCGGGTAAAACACCTGGTTCTTCCGGGTGATCTTCCAACATTGATCCATGCCTTTGTCACTGCCTGTCTTGATTACTGCAACTCCCTTTACCTAGGGCTACCTGGGGTTGATATCCGCCGCCTGCAGCTGGTGCAGAATGTGGCGGCCAAGTTCTTGACTGGTACTCTTAGAACCAGTCATATTACACCTGTGCTTTTCGAACTGCACTGGCTGCCTGTTAGGTGGCGGATCACCTTTAAGGTTGGTTTACTAACCTTCAAAGCCCTACATGATCAGGGACCCGGTTACCTGAAAGATCTCCTGATTCCCTACTGCCCCCTCCGTCCTCTCCGCTCCGCCAACGAGGGATTGCTAGAGATTCCTAGGGTTCGTTTGAAGACATCAGGATTTCGTGCTTTTGCTTTTGCAGCACCAATCCTGTGGAGTTCTCTACCTCGTGGGTTGAGAGAGTGCCCAACCGTCGATAGTTTGAAAACATATTTATTTTGTTTAGCATTTCTTTAATTATGGTTATTATATTTTAAAGTTGGTTTTTAAAATTCGTATTTGTATGTATATGTTTTATGTAAAGCGCCTTGGTTTTGAAAGGAGCTACAGAAATAAAGTTGACTTGACTTGACTAAGTTGGAAAAAAAAATAATTTATGCCATTATACAGCTTACCGGCATTTCTTCAGTTTGCGGTTGGCTTTGAAGAGTGCAGATGTGTTCCCTGTCCACGGAAGGTCATCGCGCTGGGCTCTGGAGGTGAATGGGTGTGCAGAGGGTGGGTGCAGGCTGGGGGAGGGGACATGACGGTGAGGGACCATTTCCTTTGTTTCAGGTAAAAAAAAAAATTCACTGCGGACTGTTTTCAATTTTTTTACAGGTTTTAGCCACACTGGGGTGGGCTCCCAGTGTGGCACACAGTTGGGTGGGGCAGTATCCGGAAAATGGGGGGTGTTAACATGCTGATAGGGTGATTGGGCACCCCCATCAGCAAGCATGTCTGTGTTTGGGGGCATGATGCCAAGGTGGATTGGGCACCCACTCGGCAGACCACAGCAGTAAAGGGGGCACGTATGCCGACAGGGAGATTAGGCACCCCGGAAGTCAGCTTCCAAGGGACCGTGAGCGAGTGGCAGGCAGCAAGCCGCTGCCCACATGTTTACTGAAATGTTACACCAGGCAAGGCACGCCCTACAATGTCGGGTCGCTCCCTCATTGCTGCGGCCAATTCATTTCAACTTGGTGGCACGCTTGCTGAACTAGTGTCAGCAGCAGCGTGCCACCGCATTGGAGAAACATGGCCATGCCTCAGAATGCAGTGGGGGCATTGGCTGCCACAGTGCCGCACCTCCAAAACCCCGCTTTTCTCCTAAGCTGTCACATAATGTTTCTTGCACATGCGCGCAAGCAAACATAAAAAGGGATAATAAAACAGCAGCACTTTAAAAATTGGAGAAAGCTGAGTCAAATAAATATACGTTTTTAGGGCAGATTTAAAGGCTTCCAGGGGCAGGCACTCTCTAATCTGACGAGGTAGAGAATTCCACAGGGTTGGGGCTGCAAAGGCAAATTATCTGGCTCCCGAAGTTGTCAAACGGACCCTGGGAATCTCTGGCAATCCCTTGTCGGCGTAGTGTAGAGAGAGTGAAGGGGCAGTAGGAACAAAGGAGATCTTGCAGGTACCTCGGTACCTGTCTGTGTAGGGCTTTATGGTCAGTAACCTGACCTTGAAGGTGATCCTCCACTGCACCAGCAGCCAGTGCAGGCCCCGGAGCACAGGTGTGATATGGCTAGATCTCGATAAGCCGGTCAACAACCTGGCAGCCACATTCCACACCAGCTGTAGGCGGTGAAGGTCCACCCCCGGTAGCCCTAGGTATATGGCATTGCAATAATCAAGGAGCGAGGTCACGAAGGCATGGACCAATGTCGGAAGATCATCCAATGGGACCAGGTATTTTATCTGAGCGATATTCCTCAGATGGTAAAATGAGGTCTTGACTACAGCTGACACTTGAGATTTAAGTGTCGGCTCGCTGTCAAGCATAACGCCCAGATTCTGGACCCAGTCAGAGGATACTAGCTGGTTGCCTTCTAGCAGAAGCCCGGATGGCTACCCAGCCAGTTACCCCTCTTCTCGATAACCTGGATCCACAACCAACACCTCAGTCTTATCGAGATTTGGCCTAAGTCAGTTGGCCCTCATCCAGTCCTGAATCTCAGAGAGGCAGTTGTTAAAGACCAAAACAATGTCATTTTGTTTGGGCACAAAGGACATGTACAGTTATGTATCATCTGTATAGCAGTGAAAACTCAACCCATACTGCCTAATAATGTCCCCGAATGGCAGCATATACACTGCTCCTGGGTCATATGGCAAGCAAAAGCCAAACACTACCAAACCACCCTGGCCTCCTCCTGGGGCTCTGCACGTGCTTTCTGGGACAGTATTAAGGAGCTTAATGGAAGAACCTTCCCCCTCATCCCAGATTGCGGTCAATGGCAGTATCACCGCTGACCCCCTACATATTGCTGAATACCTCAACACGACCGTCTCAGATCTCAGCTCTGTCCTACCTACCCACATCTTTGACCTGATTACTCCTTCAATCCCTCCCGCCCTGGATCGCCCCCATTTCTCTTCTGCACCATATCCCCCCGTAAAGCCAGACCTCTCCTGCTAAAAGTCCTCTCCAGCCACAATCTCAAATGCGACCCAATCGACTCCAGGATTCTCCGGCTAACTCTGGATGTCATGCTAACGCCTCTCACTGACCTGCTAAACCGGTCCCTTTGTCTTGGTCAGTTCCCAAGTGTCTGGAAATCAGCTGAAATCACCCCAATTCATAAGAATGGAGATCGCACAATACCAAATAACTACAGACCAATCTCCATCCTCCCGCCTCTCTCTAAAGCCCTGGAAAAATTAGTTTCCACCCAACTCATGGAATACCTCACCAAATACAACATACTGTGTCCAGAGCAGCATGGCTTCCGCCCTGGACACAGCACTACGTCAGCCCTACTGGAGTTCTCACAACACATACGCTCTGCACTTGACTCGGGTGACGTTACCGGGCAGTGTTCATAGACCTGTCTAAGGCCGTCAACACTGTGTGTCACCCCCTCTTGCTCGACTCCCTCCATAATTTGGGTTTCTCATCAGGCCCCCTTGCCTGGTTCTCTAGTTACCTCCGTGACAGATCCCTACGGGTCAAGATAAACAGTACCCTATCAACCATACTACCTGTTCACTCCGGTGTCCCCCAGGGGTCCATCCTGGCCCTACTCTGTTCAGTCTCTTCCTCAACACTCTTCCCAGCACCTGCTCAGGCAAAATGCTCTTATAGGCTGACAATGTGGTTCTCGTCGCCTCCCATCCTGACCCTGCCACCGTCTAGGACTCCCTTCAGATTGTTTTCAGCCAAAGTGAAAAATGGTTCCACAACCACCGCCTGGTCTTGAGCCTTAAAAAAACTAAATCCATGCTTTTCGCCCACCATCAGAGCAACACCTGTAATGCCCCCCCTACACATCCTTCCCAGCACCAAACACCCCATTGAGCAAGGTACAGCATACAAATACCTGGGCATCACCTTCGACACAGCACTCACCTTCCACGCCCACCTCAGAACCCTGTCTACCACAGTAAACACCCAGATTGGTCTCCTATACCACCACAGAGACTGTCTCCCTCAGGCTGGCTATCACCTCCTCTGTCCTGTCCTTGGTTGACTGTGGGCTTCCTATCTATGCTGCGGCTGACACCACCGCCCTCTCTAAAGTCCAGATCTCAATAAACAAGGCCTGTAGTCTCCTGACAGGTGCCTATAGCAGAACTCACACATGCCAACTCTACTACTCCTCAAATCTACTCTCCTTCGATGAGCGCCTGTGCTACCACACCTGTATACTGGCCAAAAAAACACTTCTTGGGCTCTTCCCCTCCTGGGGTTACCTCATCCCTAAAACCAGCCTCTCAGACGGTTGCCACCCGAAGTGCAGCCAAGGCTACCTTCCAGGTTCCGAGAGCTAGGACCGTGCTCACCCAAAGGTCCTTCTATTACAGAGCATCTTCCTGGTTTAACTCTCTCCCCCCTTATATCACCAGCAGCCCCAAAATAGGCCCTTTTAAAATTGCCCTCCGGAAACACCTAACAGACACTTGGATCTGTAGGTGCCCCTGACTGTCCTAGAGACTGCACTCTTCTGGCTCTCTGTATCTGACAACGTCCTCTCGGACTGCCTCCCCCAGGCCATGGTCCTCACCTTCCCCAGGTACCTGCTCCATAGATACACTAGAGCAGGCCTATTATACTGTCTTGAGAATGTTTTTGGTTGAATCTGTAATTAATTGTAAACCTGTTTTCTTCTGTGAATTATCTGGAACTGCTGTGTGTATTTCCCCTGCTGTACCACACCTGTATCGTCCTCCATTGTCTTATCACTGTCACGTGTTGTCTACCCTCCCTGCAACGAGGTGCCTTTGTAAATGAGTCTCTGACTCAAAGGTTGTAAATCCGATTTATAAATAAATAAATGAATAAAACAACATGGGAGAAAGCACAGAGCCCTGTGGCACCCCACAAGGCAGGCGGAGAGGAGCTGAGGAAAACAGCCCCGTCTCCACTCTCTGTGTCCTGCCCGTGAGGAAAGAGTGAAACCATCTAAATATAATAAATAAGATATAACTATATATACAAATATTTAAATATGAGAGAGTTAAAAATATACTGATTGTGAATCTTAGGATGACAGAAATACTTTTTTCTTGAAAGCCTATGTGGTGAAAAGTTTATGCCTATTAACAAATACTGCTGCTTTAAAGAGCATCTTTTCTGGTACTGCAAACTAACTAAACTAAACTAAAAAAGAGGATGATCCCTTACCTCCATCGGAGCTCCACTGTGACACTACAAGAATTCTTCAGAATTTCCCCAAAGAGTCTGCCCTCCGGCACAGCGGTGATGCTGATGACCCAGGTTCGGGAACGGGGCGTTGGGGGGAAAAGGATTGAGCATCCTGGGGACTGTTCTCTTTCCACGGGGGGGGGGGACAGAGTGTGCAGCGCTTTGTGGACTCCTGGCAGAGGCTGGGGGTCCACTGCAACCAGTGGCATCACCTTGGGGGCTGGGAGGACAGTGGACGCCAGTGCACGTGTTTGCCCCCATGGATCCAGCAAGTATTGGAAAAAGTCAGCCTTCCGGCATGATGATGTGCTCTGCCATCATTTTGACTGCCTTCGACATCCGCCGGGAGGATCCCACTCCCGTGGTCCTGACCTAGGTTGGGGGGTAAGCCAGAGCTTGCCTCCAGTGTCCATTGTGGGAGGGGGTGAGCCCTCCTGGTGGCCCTGCTCAGAGAATTAAGCCTAGGCATGGGGGGACAACAGGCAGGGCAGGTCTGACCTCTGAATGGAACATTGGGTGACCTGGGACCAAAAAAGAATATCCCCAAAGAAAGGGAATGTATCTTTCTAACCCCAGTAATGCTCAGACCATTCATAACTTTGTGCAGTCATCCTGATGGGTTGGACTGCCCGGAGAGATGGAACACATGCAAATGATGGACTTCTTTGCACGTGAGCATCTTTCAAATACTGTCTCTACCAACTGTAGTGTTCTAAGCCCTTCAGATTTTTCTCTCCGTCTGAAAGTCTGGTCGCTTGGAGTCTCTGTCGCCCTCTTTCGCGTGAAGAAGAAAGAAAAAAGTTTAAAAACCATACGTATTTTTAGTTTCTTTTACTGCCTCTACTAATTTGTTAGTTATATTGGTTATTATTGTTTAAATTGTTGTTTTCTCGGTTCCTCGCAGTTCGGTATAACCGTGAGGGATCCGAGCTAGTTGTAACTTTGTTTTGGTTCTCTAACAAAAGAACCTATTCATTTTCATCTAATTTTGGTCCTTGAAGTTTTTATTTGTAACCGCTTTTCTTCGGTTACAGAACCGCTCAACCGGTTCATATTTCATCTCCTTTCTCTGTTCCATCGGTTCCCTATCGGTTCTGGAACCGACCACAAAAAAAAAAAAAAGAAAAGCAAAAGCCTTTTAAGCTGTTTAAATAACCGCATTAGCTTTTGGTAATTAGCGGTTGAGGTTTTTCATTTTATATTTCACCATGACTGAGAAACCTAAAGAGAACCGTGAACCTGGTTTTAAAACTGTTTGAAGTGTGGAGATGTGTTTACTAAGGCAGACAAGTACACCTTATGTGTAGCTTGTCTGGGTTTTGAACATTTGGACCAGGAATGTGAAATATGCAAAACATTCCCAGAAAAAACTGTTGAAAAGCGCCTTGAAAGGCTTAATAAAAAGTTTCCTAGGGTTCCCTCAGGCTCTGACCAGCTGACACCCCAGTCTGTTGTGGTTCAATTAACAAGTGCTTCTACCCCTGCCCCTGATACGGGCGAAAAAGGGCCAAAAAGAGGGAAAGAACCGGCTGACTCCCCGGTTCTCTCAAAGAAATTAAAGAAGCTCAAACATGCAGAACCCTCTCCTGCTAAACCAGGGACTTCTGCGCAGCAGCCTGTCATGCCTTCAGCTCAAGACATAGCCCAGGCATTCAAAATTATCCAGGCTCTGCAAAACGTCATCCCTCAGCCTCCTGTCCCTCCCCAGGGCCTCCAGGTTGCTGCCGCTGTGTTGCTTCCTGCTCTGGAGCAACAATATTTCGAAGGGGATGTGGACATTTATGAGGAGGATGACCCTATTCCCCTGAGCAGGAATTTGGCTCTCTTCCCAGAGTGTCTGAGGATTTTTCCTCCCATTTTTCTTTTGTAAGAAGAATGGCAGATGCTCTGGACATCAACACAACAGAGCAAGTGGAAGATGAGGAGGAGATTGAGTACCTCAATATGATGGGTTTAACACCCACAAAGGCCCTCCTTCCAGTATATAAATTCTTTAAGAAGGATGCTATGAAGCTCCTCCAGACCCTAAACTCTATTCCTCCTATTGACAAGAGAATAGATAAAAAAATATATCAGCTGAACAAGGAGGGAGCTGAATTCCTTTTCTCCCACCCGGATCATCAAGGGGTTATACAGCAAGCTGCCTGTGATAAGGCTAAGGTCCCTCTGTCCTCACACCTTCTAGACAAGGACTCCAGAAAACTGGACAGTATGGCCAAAAAGGGCTATTTGTCAGCCTCATTGGCCATGAGACAGGCCACTTTTCAATCTTATGCTGCCCAGTATCAGAAATCCCTGTGGCAGTCGGTACTGGCAATGTCCATGAAGGCCACCCCACCCTTGTCAGATGACCTGGCAAAACTGCCAGGTTTGGGCTAGAGGCGCAAGTACCAGTTCCAAATGGCTGCTGATTTGAATGACACTGCAGCCAGATGGATGGCTAATACAGTGGCTCAGAGGAGGTTTGCTTGGCTTAGGGCCACAAACCTCACTCAGGGTACCCAGTCAAAGGCCCTGGATTTCCCATTGGAAGGAAATCTGCTGTTTGGGGAGTCCACAGTGGCCTATATGAAAAAAGTGGATGAATGTAAGGCTACTTATAGAAGTAACTCTGCTAGAGACAGAGCTTCTTCATCCACTAGGCCCTATGGAAGGGGGGCTAGGGGTCGTCCCTTTTTATCACGACCCTTCTTCCAGCCAGTAGCCATGCCCCAATACCAGCAGTACCCCCCACAGGGCTACTCAAGGGGTAGGGGTAGAAGGCGCTCTAGGTGAGGGACTCAGCTACAACCTTGGCCCCAGCCTAAGCAGAACCCCTGAGATGCAAGCCACCTCCTCCCTACCTGTTGGAGGCAGACTGTCCCATTTCCTCCCCCTCTGGTCAACCATCACCACAGACAAGTGGGTGCTGGGGTAGGGGCAAGGTCTGTCTCTGCAGTTCAAATTTCTTCCTCTAAAAAAACCCAGGGTTTCTACCTCCCTACCTCTAGCACAAATCTCATTGCTAGAGGCAGAGGTCCAGAAGCTGCTTCAGCTCAAAGCAGTGGAATTAGTCCCTGCAACCCTGAGAGGAAGAGGTTTTTACTCCAGATACTTCCTAACAACAAAGAAAATTGGGGAGTGGCGGCCAATTTTGGATCTCAGAGCTTTAAACAAGCACCTGAAAAA
Organism: Neoceratodus forsteri; assembly: GCA_016271365.2. NCBI lineage: Eukaryota > Metazoa > Chordata > Ceratodontiformes > Ceratodontidae > Neoceratodus > Neoceratodus forsteri. Next base: position 72,290,062 of record CM057458.1, on the reverse strand, counting down.
GCCAAAGTTCAAAATGGTCACAATAATCCAAAAAGGGGACTGGCTAGCATCTCTGGATTTATAGGACGCTTATTTCCACATCCCCATAAAGGAATCTTACAGAAAATATCTCAGATTCAGACTCCCATCAGGTCACTATCAGTTTGCAACCCTACCCTTCGGCCTTTCCTTGGCACCAAGGATGTTTACAAAATGCCTAGCAGTTGTTGTGGCATTTCTTCGAAGACAGGGAGTGACTGCCTTTCTATACCTGGACGACTGGCTGATAGTAGGCAAATCACCAGAGCAGGTCACAACCTCTCTAAGGCTCACACAGGATCTTTTGGAATCTCTGGGTTTCATAGTAAACCAGAAAAAAATCTGTCTTTGCCCCTACACAGACTTTACAGTTCATTGGGGCAGAGATCAGCACCCTGCACGCCAGGGCCTTTTTACCACTAGACAGGGTGCAACGTCTTCAGGCCATAGCAAACTCCTTAAAACGGCATGGTCAAAAAACAGCCAGGCAATTTCTGCAGCTCTTGGGTCATATGGCTGCATCCATAGGTACAGTGCAGGGTTCCAGGATTCATGTGAGACACATCCAGTTTCACCTCAGGACTCATTGGAGTCAGAAAAAAGACCCTTTCTCAAAACTCATTCCAGTGACAAGGCCCCTGTTACAAGCCCTCTTGTGGTGGAAAAAGGAATCCAATCTAAGACAAGGAGTTGCTTTCCAGAAGGAGGATCCTTCACTAATCCTCACAACAGATGCATCCCTGCTGGGCTGGGGTGCCCATCTAGGGGAGCACACAACTCAGGGTACCTGGTCAGAAGCAGAGTCCCTCCAGCATATAAATCTGCTGGAACTCTGAGCGGTGCCGCTGGCACTAAAGGTTTTCTCTACACTGGTAATGGGCAAGGTGGTACAGGTCAGAACAGACAATACCACCACTATGTATTACATAAACAAACAGGGTGGCACCAGATCAGGTCCCCTACGCACAGAAACCATGAGAATTTGGGCTCTGGCATATTCTTTAAAGGTGTCCCTGCAAGCCATCCATCTGCCTGAGTCGAATCAATCAGTCCCATCACGAATGGGTATTGAACAAGCAGGTGGTACGAGTAATTTTCAGCAGGTGGGGCATTCCAGAGATAGACTTGTGTGCATCCCACCAGAACCACCAACTGCCTCAGTACTGCTGCAGGCCACCAGCCCAGGGCACAATCCCTCTGGATGCTTTGGTGCTGGATTGGTCGGGCAAGTTTCTCTGTGCATTTCCTCCTTTCCCTCTGGTTTTCAGGGTACTGCTGAAACTCAGATCCCTCTCGGCTTCTCTGATATTGATAGCTCCAGATTGGCCCAGGCAGCCATGGTACTGTCTTCTGCTTTCCATGGCAGTGAGCAGGCCAATAAGCTTGCCTCTCAGGCACAATCTTCTAACCTCCAATCAGGGAACATTACTGTTCCCAAATCTCAAGTCTCTTCACCTCAAAGCATGGCTCTTGAGGAGTTAGAGTATGCAGGCTTGAACCTTTCTGACGCTGTATTAAACATTTTGAAAGGCTACAGGAAGCCTTCAACTAAGAAAACTTATTCTGCTAAGTGGAAAAGATTCTCTTTCTGGTGCTCTGCTAGAAACTTCACCCCAAATGTTGCAGGGGTCTCAGTAGTGTTGGATTATCTAACTCATTTGCATTCACAAGGTCTGCAACCCAGTTCCTTAAGGGTCCACCTTGCAGCAGTATCTGCATACCTGTCTGCTAGAGCAGAGGTATCTGTAGCATCAGATCCCATTTTCAAAAGATTTTTCCAAGGCCTAATGCATTTGCACCCCCCTCACATGGCACCAGTGCCCGCTTGGGATCTTAATGTATGTATAGCAAGGTTGATGCGGGCTCCTTTTGAGCCCATGGCTACAGCCCATTTAAAGTATGTTACCTGGAAAACAGTTTTCCTGGTAGCAATTACTTCAGCAAGAAGAATCAGCGAGCTTCAGGCTCTCTGTGTTGACCAGGACTACATTTCCTTCCACAGGGATAAAGTAGTCCTCAGAACAGACAGACAATTCCTTCACAAGGTGGTTTCAGATTTCCATCTGAACCAATCAGTCACTCTGCCTGTCTTCTTCACAGACCATGCAAGCTCTGGTGAAAGAAGGCTTCACAGTCTGGATGTGAAAAGAGCTCTCAGCTACTACATGACAGCTACTAAAGGCCATAGGCAAGACAAAAAACAACTTTTCCCTACATATGGGGATGTTGGAATGGGCAAACCAGCCTCAAAAAGATCCATTTCTCTGTGGATTGTCCAGTGTATTCAATTCTGCTACAATAAAGCAGGTAGAGAGTCCCCAGCTGGGCTGAAGGCTCACTCAACAAGAACAACAGCTGCTACTATTGCAGCTGCTAGGGAGGTGCCTTTGTTGGACATTTGTAAAGCAGATACCTGGAAATCAGTACACACCTTTACAAAGCATTATAATTTGGATATTTTGTCCAGAAGTGACGCCAAGTTTGGCACAGCAGTCCTGCAAAGTCTGTTCCCAAAATAAGTTCTGTGCCCATAACCAGAGGGTACTGCTTGGTAGTCTGCACAAAGTTATGAATGGTCTGAGCATTACTGGGGTCAGAAGAAAAAATTGCTTACCATAGTAATCTTCTTTCTTCCCAGTGATGCTCAGACATTCATAACTCCCTCCCATCCTCCCCTTCCAGAACTTATGCCTCTGCATTCCGCATGCTAGTGCCACATAGCCATATCCTTCTGGGTACATTTCTCTATGCTAGAGAGAGTTTTTACCAGAGTTTTCTGTCTCTCAAAATAGTTTTTCTCAATCTATGGTGAACACCATTATTATATTTACATATAGCTCCTCCCTTGGAGGTTTTTTCAAGTAAATTGTTTATTAGGCTAATCCTAAAAAATGTTTTATTAGTTCATAATTAGTAGTCAAAATTTTCCATGTTGCCTGACTTCCAGGCTTCTTACAAATCTGAAGGGCTTAGGACACTACAGTTGTTAGAGGCAGTATTTGAAAGATGCTCACGTGCAAAGAATTCCATCATTTGCATTTGTTCCATCTCTCCGGGCAGTCCAACCCATCAGGATGACTGCACAAAGTTATGAATGTCTGAGCATCACTGGGAAGAAAGAAGATTACTATGGTAAGTAATTTTTTCTGATTTGCCTCCAAGTGGCTAACTGTATGATCCTTTTCCACTTATTGCTAACTTCACTGCCATGCTCCGATGTTTTGGGATGTAACTATAGGAAGAGCTCGTGGGTACGCTCAATGCAAGTCTATGGAGCATGATTTTCAAAAGCTGTTTTCAGACGTTTAACTGGACATTTGGTAAAATCAGAGCCAGGGTGCAACTAACACACTGTCCTGATAGTTACATCACAGAATGTTGGAGCAAGGGGGGGCAGAGCTAGCAATGAAGAAGTGAAAAGGGATCATAAGGGTAGCCCCTTAGGGGCAAGTTACGATCCCTTCCTTTCCTTTGGGGGGTATTCTAAAAGTGGCACAGAGGAGCTCCGATGGAGGAAAGGCAGTGCTCTGTTTTCTGCTTGGGGAGTTTAGAAATGACAGGAAAGGTTCTCTTTTACACCTTAAGGTTGGGTAGACTGCCTTGGCAGTGTGGGTCAAGGCAAAAAGTTAAAAGGCCTAGGGTGCTCCAAGGTCGACCATATAGTGAGATGGACAATTAGAAGAATAAAGCAGCTTTGAAATTCTGTCTTCAGAGAGAAAATGGAGGAATGAGGGAAGGGGTACGCCCTATTAAAGCTTATGGTGTTTTTAGATAGATGGGAAGTATAGCAGCGAGTGTTGTAAAATCCGCTAAATATGGCAGACCAGCACAATAAGCTTTTTTTGCTTTCACTTGTCTGCATCTCCTATGTTCCTAAAATCAGAAGATAATGAGTAGGGGCAAAGCAACAGACAGACATGGTGGATAATCGATTGGGGGGGTGGAATATAGTGGAGAAGGGAATAGGGAGCAAGAAGGGGAACTTGGACTGATCAGACAAGTGAAGTATGGAGAGAACAAAACGGCAGCGGTGAAGGAGTGTGGTTATAAGCTCAGAGGTGAAAATTCAGATGCAAGACTAGGAGGCATTTTTTCATTTTCTCTCACTGGGTGGAGAACCTGTGAAACAGCCTACTGGGAGAGACAGCAGATATAAAGGCAGTACGGGCCTTTGTGATCAGCCTGTACGGATCTCTGGTTACCAGGGGGATCTACGGGTACCCTGCATAGCAGAATGTGTAGGGAATCCCTCCAAATTAGGGTGTTTGCACAGAATTTATTTTTTTCTTTCCCTGTTTATGAATGGGGGAACAGACATAAGGGACCTAGTGTCCCTTCCACCCATGAATTACTGTGTTTCTATGTACAGTGTGTTGCTATGTAAGTAGAAACAAAGTTGTATCCTGGCGATGCTGGCTTAGCTGAAAAGCAGCTGTTTGTTGAAGCTGCTGTGCTATAGCGTGCTCAGGTCATAAATAAGCAGTCTCTCCCAAGTGTCTATAGCTTTGCCTTCTGATACTGAGACCATGTCTTATTTGACCAAAACTAGACTAGTTGGGGAGGTTGGAAGTGTCAGAACACTGACTTGGTGTCCTCCTTCATGGGAATGCTTTGAAGGTGTTCTGTGAATCTGTTCCTGGTACAGTTATACAGTATCTGTGACAAATGTAGATTTTTTTTTGGGGGGGGGCCTTGATGCCTGTCTACTGGTAAAGCACCTTGGACAGGAACATGGAAAATGTGAGGAGGTTCTGGGTCAATAGAAACATAGAAAATGTCGTCAGGAAAAGACCATGATCCACCCAATCTGCCCTGTTTTACCGTATTCTGCTGTGACAGGGTTGAATAAGGCCCTGCCCCATTTGTTACGCTAAAAGAGTTAAACACAAGACTCTCTCCTGTCCTCTCCTTTTCTGTCTATTGTCTGTCTGATTGTGCAATCAAATTTTCTTATGAGACCAAGGAAATGATCACTCTGGTCTTGCGATTCTCCACCTCCCGCTATCTCTCTTGCCCTCACTTGCTGTTTCTGTCTTTTCTTCCTCCTTGCTTATCCGTGGTTATAAAATATATGTGAATCTGTATGTGAAACTGGGATCCCTTTGTTTGCTAATGTATATACAGTAATTGTAGTGTAGAAATTATTGCAAAAATATGTTTGGAACTTGGGGGTTAATCTTGAGATGCAGCACGACCTCATTTACGCAGTTGTCAATGGGAGATTAGTTTTAGGACACCATGTTCTATTTTGTTGCACCTGCAAAGAAATTGACGAAGTTTTGATACATTTTGTGAGAAACAGGATGCCTCTTAAGAGCAGGATGAAGAAGTTAATTGCCAAGCAAAGACTTCTTTTAAAAAGAGAGCAATCTTTTGTTGGAGAGAGATTGAGAGACTGAAACTTAGAATTAAAAATACCCTCAGAGGAAGGACTTTGTTTTGTTTGAACTGCCTACGATTAAAATAATATTCTGGACTATTTTTAATTTTTTTATTTTTACTCTCTTCTTGTTGAGAATAATAAAATTCTGCTTGCAAATTTTATAACTGCTTCTGGTTTTCTTTTGCTTTTTGACCTATGCCTCGATGACATCTACCCCAGGACCTGTTGTCTAGTTAGGGTTATGTCCCTTCCTCCCCTTTCCCCCTTCCCTACTATTCCCAACTGTGTAACCTTTAAGCCTTTTACATGGTCCTGGCTTCAAGGCATTGTGTGCTAGAGTTCTGCAATGAAATCAACTGGTCAAGAAATTCAGCAAAGGGTGATGATACAAGTAAGTGTGTGTGTTTTTAATTATTTAAGTATGTCCGGGGGTACTTTCCGTTAATTAACCTTAGGGGAATCATGTGGCACAAGGCAAAGCCAAGGGCCTTATGCCGCTAGGGTTAGATTAACAAAGATTATAAAATGGGTAAGGGTTTTCCTGCATTTTAATTGGCTGAGAAGATTCCAGAGCCATGTGGTTCAAGAAGAGAAACCCATGGCTTTGGACAGTGTGCCTGCAGGTATTAGTGTCTGCCAAAAGTTGTCTTTGAGAAGAATTCTGGCAGCCATCTTAGTATTGCAAACATACTAAATCACTCACTTTTGCTTTACTTTTAGAAGTCATACACCATACCTGTTTGTTTATGGAATTTTGGTAACTGGGTAGGCCCACTGAGACCAAGGGTCCCTTTTTCAGGGGCGACCTGGAGTTAGTTACAAGCAATAATTACAAGCAAATACAAGAACAACAGGACTTTGTCAAAGGTGCAGTTGCGAAGAAGGACAATGGTATTTCGTTACATACAGTAAATTGCACAATGGTTTATAAAAGACCATCACTTATAAATAGGACAGTATGTTTGAGATACAAACTGTGGTCATGGCATACAAAGTAATTAGAGAAACAATTCACCAGCAGACAATACACCATATACTGTGTACAAAATAGAAGAGGTAGTTAAGCTAGATAGGAGGTAGAGGAGGATCAGCAGTAACAGCTGTATTGACAGTGCTTTAATTGTTAGGTTTTAAGCCTTTTTTTTAAGCCTTCAAGAGAGGTTGAGTTAAGTAGTGTATAAGTAGTGTATCAGGAAGGGAGTTCCAGTAATATGGAGCAGAGTGGGTAAGGGACCATTGGCCTAAGGTGGTGCGCACCCTGGGGAATTCCAGTAGGTTTCAATTCGAGGAATGCAGTGTTCGCTTAGTAGACCATTAAGGCTTGGGGATGTATAAACCTTGGTCAATTGGAAGGTGAGGCAAATGAGGGGATAAGTCGGCCTGTCTTCCAGGGTAGGCTAGTTGAACAAGGAGAGAACCTCACAGTGGTGTCGTCTCCTAGGGGAAGACCGAGACACAAAACGAGTAATGTTGTTATACAAGACCGTCAATTCGTCGGTCTCAGAGTTGCTGAGGAACTGAATTACAGCGGTACCATACATCAGCTTAGGGAGTAAGGTTCCATTTGCAACGGCAAGCCTGGACTCAGCATTCAGAGACTTGCCCAATCAGTACAGTAGGCCAAGTTTCTGGTGGATGCTGTTTGTGATGTAGTCTACATGAGGTTTGAACGTAAGTTCTTGGTCAGTTAAGACAACAAGATATTTTAGCTTGTCGACCACCTCAGTCAGTGCACCAGAGTAGGTGGATAGTGTGAGCAGGTGTTGCCTAGTTGTACCTAAGTGTTTGGGTCCAAATAAGACTGCTTTGGTTTTTCTTTCATTTATCACCAACAAGTTAATAGCAAACCATTTTTCAAGCACATTTAAATTAGCAGAGAGTCTGGAAGCAATTGTTCTGACATCAGCAGCACTCCAGTATGGCACTGCATCATCCATACATAACAGAAGGTTCCCATCACCACAGCAATTGCCAATATCATTGATGAATATCGAAAAGAGTACCTGGCCTAATATGGAGGCCTAGGGAACCCCATCAGTGATGGGAAGGCGACTTGAGTGAGCCACTTTCCATTTAACATCCTGTGACCTATTTCTAAGGTATTTAGTGAACCAGATGAGGGAGTAGCTGTCTAATCCCCAAAAAGCTAGTTTATTAAAGAGCATACCATGGCTGACCAAATCAAATATTTTGGTACGGTCAATGAAGATCGCTTCTGTCAGTGATCCCTTTTATCCACGGCCCTCAGAGTATCAGCTGTCAATTTTGCAAGTGTTGTGTCCGTGCCCTGGAATTTTCTACAACTGTGTTTGTCAAGAAGAACTGGTGCTGCTCAAGGTATTCCTGGAGCTGGTTATACACCAGCCTCTCTTGCACCTTTGCCAGTGGGCAGAGGATAGATATAGGCCGATAATTCTCCACAGGCTTATGGTGTCCTCCCTTATGTACAGGGACCACCACAGCCACTTTCCATTTGTTAGGGATAATCTCTTCCTGAATGGACCTATTTAGTAGCATGGTAACTGGGAGGGCAGTTGCCAGGGCAGCTGGTTTAAGTAGTTTATGTTCCAGCTTATCAGAAGCAGGAGAGACATCTGCTTATCCGTTTCAATAGGGCTGGTACTTCATGCTTCCTGACCAGCTGAAAGTGAAACTGAGGAAGGTGGTTTTCAGTTACACCTGACTATTGGTGGGGGGGGGGTGAGAGCAGGGTGGCTTGGGTATGTACTTCGTTAGGTCCATAAAGAAGCTGTTGAATGCACTGGCAGTAGCAAGGGGGTCACTAATAACCTAGCCCACAATGTACCTATAAACGTACTTGGTTCCAAGTATAGAGCTAGTACAGTGATGCATTTCATACTCGGGGATATAAAACACTTGTCATCCTTTGTTACTGCTTTGGGGGCTATACAATAATTTATATACATTTTTCAGGATATGAAACGTAAATGGTCATTGCAGCAGTGACCATTTACTTCTACGATAATATTGTAATCCTAACATTTCATATAGTGCCTCTTGGACTTGGAACATGACTCGTCTGTGGTATTAATCCATGCCGTACTAAAGCATCAGGAAAACCCAAAAAGTATCAGTAAGCCCACCCCCTAGCTAGAGCACCTACCTCTCCGCCCCACATAAAAACACCGCAAGTCATATGCAGATTTAACATTAGTACTGTAACTGTAGAGGAACTGGCATTAGCAGTTAAGCAGTAATGACTGAGAAGCCGGACATTTCTGAGGGATTAATACCCGTTTGGGGGGATGAGTGGATCGAGGGTGACCTCCCTCCAGCCGGTCATTAATCCAAGGAAATGACTGGCTTTGAGGTTGTTATTGCAATTATATATCTAATTGTAATAACAGCTTTCATTTTTGTTGGTTTTATTTAGGCTTCAGCTGTGTGATGAGAGTGGTTTTGTGTGTGTGTGTGTGTGTGTGTGTGTGTGTGTGTGTGTGTCTGTCAGTCACACGGCGTCAGTTTGCAGCTGGATCTGTCATTTCCAAGATGTTAATGGCTGATCCAGTAGCCAGTCAGGAGCCTCGCTAGGCTTATGAATAATTAATGACACTTATAATAAAGCATACTTGTACCATTTGCTGTAAAAGTTATTTGTACATTGTGAACAGGGTTTGCAAAGGTTAAACCATTAGACAGTGTATGTCAGAAAATTTGTTCAGTTAGTGGATAGGTGCATTTTATTTTATTTAAAATCTTGGGTTACCGGGATAGGCACACTGAGCCGAGGCTCGTTTCCAGGTGACACCCGGGGTTACAAGCATAACAGGTAGTAATACGCAGGACATATAAGAATACAATAGAAACATAGAAGTTGTCAGCAGATAAGGGCCTACAGGCCCACCACGTCTGCCCTGTTACCGTAGTTATGACTAAGCAAATCTTAATCAGCCCTCGTATTTTCAAACCCCTTTTGTGTCTGTAATATAGTTGTTGGAGATTGGCAAGACATACATGGTGATTTGATAGTAAACGAGGATAAGGAAGACTTATAGTACAGTAAGATTAAACAATAAATGTTGATTACATGGCAGACAGAGAATAAGGAAAACTTGCAATTTGATAAATACTGAATTCATGGGGCACCCATGGACTAGGCTAGTTACTGGAATTCAGGACAAACATATAGTGGGGGAGTGAGGAAAGGTAAGTTGAGTAGGCAGGAAAAGACCTCACAGGTAAGTTAGGGCGAGACTTACGAGGAAACAGCTGGAAAGAGAAGAGATGGGGGGGCAGATGGGGGGAAGAGACGAAGGAGAGGAGGAAGCGGGGATGGAGGAGGCGGATGTGTTGCTTGAAAGAGGGGAAAGTGGAGGAGTTACGGTGTTAAAAGGGGAGAAGGTTCCAGAGGCAGAGGTGCAAGGACAGGGGAGGGAGAAAGAGCGAGGGTCCCTGGTGCCTAAATCATAGGAGGATGGGGCAGCTGGTGACAGCTTGGATGAGAGGCAGAGGGGAAGGTGACCGATCCAGAATTTAGCAGTGAAAGTCGGGGAATGAGTAGAACGCCTGAGGGGGAGTGGGAGGAAGGAGAGAGAGAGGAGTAGAGACTGCAGTGGTGGGTGTGGGGGGGGGCACTGGTGTAAAAACGACAGAATGAATTCAAAAGCGTATCGAGCTTGGAGAGTGAGGAAGCCGGATGTGGAGGGGTTGAGGGATAACAGATGGACCAGACACCGAACTTTAGGTTCAACATACAATCTCTGTGTGATGTTTATTCAGAATACAGGAAATAAGCTTCTGCAATGCCATATTCCTTCTTCAGCACATCAGTTTGCAGCCACAGACTATGTATGTCCTTCCTCTGCATTTAGCCAGCACATTGTTCACTTGGGAGCTTAAGCAACAGGTTGGTAGAAAAGAGGCCAGGAGTTATATTTTGTTTTAAACTGAAATATTTGAATAGTTGTAAGTGAAATTAGTTCTATGTGTTAAAAATTATTACCTTGAATTTGAACTGATACTTGGGCTGTGATATTGTAGGTTTGGGGATAGATGTTTGGCAGGGAAAATTAAAAGGTAATTTAAATGTGTTGTTTGCCTGGTGTTTGGAGGAGGGGACATTAGCTGCAATTAACTTGTCTTTAAACAGGAATTACTGTGGCTTTCATTGTTCACTTGGGAGCTAGCAACAGGTTGGTAGAAAGAGGCCAGGAGTTATATTTTGTTTTAAACTGAAATATTTGAATAGTTGTAAGTGAAATTAGTTCTATGTGTTAAAAATTATTACCTTGAATTTGAACTGATACTTGGGCTGTGATATTGTAGGTTTGGGGATAGATGTTTGGTAGGGAAAATTAAAAGGTAATTTAAATGTGTTGTTTGCCTGGTGTTTGGTAAGAGCCCTCCCATCCACCCTGTTTTGTAGGCTTTCTTAAATACTGAAAAGCCACTGGGGGTTGGGATTGAAGGGCTGAGTATTTCTGTTTGGGACTGAAATTTGAAGCAACAGGAGTTGGTGGGCCTGTGACATCATACGGTACCTGGTGTCTGCTTACACACACTGTTATGGGACTGAACACATACTGGACTGTATGTGTTGTGAGACTTGGGAACTTTGTTGGTGGGATTGAAATTGGGTTTGTAAATAACTACAGTCAGTATAGAGAGAAACTGTACTCCAGGGAAAGGGACTGAGAAAAGGGGGTGCTATTATAAACAGAGGGGATAATCAGGGTGGCCATATTCCACCATGGCAGGCATCTCGGAAGGGGTTGTAGGCTGCACAGGCTGTGGGATGGCAATAATTCTAAATTGGGCCTGAGAGAGGGAGGCTGCCCACTCTGTAGACAGCTATCTTGTATCAGGAGTGAGGTATATTGGTTAAGGAGTAAGCTGTGGAGCTGGGGGTGTCCAAGGATAAGGGTGTGGATATGGGCAGCAGAAGGGTGGGGCTGAGGGGAGGCTGGGCAACGCCTGAAATTACAGGACATTATGCTACAGCAAGCAGAAGGGGGATATTAGGGACAGAGGACCCTTAGATAGGGAAGTTGATGCTAAGGGGAAAGCGACAGGGTGAAAAATTCTGAATTCAAGGAGACTGGAGGGGAAGAGTCAGGAGGCTGTAGGGAAGCCTAAAACAGCAGACTGTGGGAAGGGAGCTCCTAAGGTGAACAGTGCAAGAGAGAGGAAGAAGAGGGTCAGTTTAGAGATGCAGTCAGGGGAAACTCGGGTTACTTGATGGAGGCTGACATAGAGTGTCACAATAAATTTGAGATACTAAGCATCCTAGAGGGGGAGGAAGGGGTTGGTGGAAATGAGGAAACTTATACAGAGGCCGGGGGGAGGGAGTCAGATACCCATAGGGCATCACAGAACAGCTATGGAAAGGATAGACATAGTCCCAGAGGGAGAAGGGGAAACATATATGTTAAGCAAATGGGGGAGATGCAACATATTCCAGACATGAGGGAGGAGAGCATGATTGGAGAGAAACTGGGAGACAAGGAGGTGGGAGAGGAGCCCCCCTTCAGCAGGAAGGTCAGTACCAAGGATGGGGCCCTAGCTAAAGGGGACCCACAGAGAGCCTCTGGAGACAGGGGTACTATTACAAGGGGGATGGGGTGCGGGGAAGGGGGAAGGGGAAACCATCAGGGCCAGGATAAATGGTTCAGATAAGAGAGGGTTAAAGGACACCTATTCAGAAGGGGTTTGAGTTATGGGCAAAATAGCAAGGGAGGCAGAAAGGGAGGGTGACAGGGGGTCTCTAATAAGGCAGGAAGACTCCATGAAATTGCGATCATGAATAAAGTGGGGGCTGAGAGGGCATAGTGAGGTAACCATAAGGATGATGTATGTGTTAAGGTTCTGTTACTGGGAGACTGGGATTAAGGGTATCCATTGGGAGGGACAGGGGATGGATGCCATAGCCAGGTGAAGGTAGTGAGTATCTCTGGGCTGACAGTGCACAGAGCAAAGTTCATGGTGTATGAAATGGTTAGGGATTGTGAGGGAAACCGATTTCCTGGTGCATTTGGGAACTAATGATCTAGAGGGAAATAGCATTATGGAAATCCAAGCAAGGTTCCAAGAACTTGCCAGAGTCTGTCGGGATAATGGATGCAACATTTCCTTTTCGGAGATATTGCCAGTACCAAAGGCCTCAGTGGAGAAAAAAATGAAGCTCACAGAGGTTAATGAATGGCTCAGGAAGTGGGGTGAAGAGAATGGGTTGGGGGTGTTAGGGAACTGGAATGGAGTTTGGGAGGATAAGGGACTATATGCCAAGGACAGGTTTCATCTTGCCCCATTAGGGAAGGAAGTCCTTAAACAGGGGATGGCTGACTACATACAAGAAAGGTGGGGTTTAAACTTGTAAGGGGGGGAAGGGATAAGGGAGGGGCTGACCAGAAGCCCTCCTCCAGATGAGGGGAGTAGTCTTCAAGCCCAAGGGGGAGGGGAAACAGACTGGAGGTGAGGTTTCAGGGGAGGATGGAAGTATAAGGAATCTGGGTGGGTTTGACAAAAGGATCAGGGATAAGGGGTGGGGTTAGTGTTAGTAAATGCCAGGAGCTTGGAAACAAGTTGCCAGAGTTCCAGGCCATGCTGTCTGGGGGTGGATGTGCAGTCACAGAAACGTACAACAAAACCATGACTGGGACCTAAATGTAATGGGGTACACTATGCTTAGGAAGGATAGAAAGGAGGGCAGAGGGGTGGAGTGGCTATGTTCATTAGAGATGACATAGAAATTGCTATGGTAGAAGAGGCAGAGGGAAACGGGAGGCCTTATGGGTCACCACGATCCCCAGCAGGAGATAAGGTCAAGCTGGGAGTAGCATATAGGCCCCCTGGATGAGTGATGTTCTAGAGGATGGTTTGCTGGACAACATCATTGCCCAGTGTGGTCCAAAAGGAAGGAGTGGTGTTGATGGGGACCTTAATATGCCAGGTACAAACTGGGGAACCATGTCCTCTAAGTGGCAAGGAGCAGAGGCTGCTGGATGGCTTCCAGGATGTGTTCTTAACACAGCATGTGATGGAGCCACAAGGGAGGGGCATGTCCTGGATGTGGTTCTGGCAGATGGGGATCTGGTAAGGGACATGGTTGTACAGGACCCCTGACTGGGAGTGACCACAATACTGTCTGGTTTCAAATAAGCATTGGGGAGTGGGGTGAGATCTAGGACACTGGCAGTGGACTTCAGGGGGAGACTTTATGGGCATGGGAAATATTCTCAGGATCACTTGAAGGGATTACCTCAACGACAAGTGTGGAAAGGAGATGGGAGGTCATAAACGGGGACTTCATGAGGCAGTCAGGATCTGCGCTAAGTTGAAACGTAAGGAGCAAGGTCACATAAACCATGCTGGTGGTCCAGTGAGGTCCAGGTAGCAGTCAGAGAAAGAAGGCGGCTTACAAAAATATAAAACAACAAGAGGGATAGGGATAAGGAAATGTACCAGCTTGCATCTAGAAAAGTCACCCGTATGGTGAGGGGAGCAAGTCCAGTAAAGAGCAACGGCTGGCACAGGGATACATGGAGGGAAAAGGGTTCTTCGGTACATTGGGGAGCGGAGAAAAACTAAGGGCCATCTCAGCAGATTGAGATCAGAAGAAGGGTGGGTGGAAGAGGCAGGGGACCAGGCAGAGGTATTTAACGAGTACTTTGCCTCTGTGTTCACTAGGGAGGGGGACGGGATATCTACAAAGCAAGGCACAAAGGGGATAGAAGCGGCAGGGAGTGGGATCAGGGGAGCAACAGAAATGGAGCAAAAGGGAGGGAAAGGTACCCCAGGGGTGTCACATCTGGATAAGGATAAAAAGACCAGTAAGGTGGAGGGGACAGATGATGCCATCCCACCAAAGGGTGTGGTTTGCCCTCAAGGCCCTAAAGAAAGACAAATCTCCTGGGCGGATGGCATTCATCCGAGTACTATGGGAATTGGCGGACATACTGGCTGCACCCTGGCGGAGCTTTTCAACAGGTCACTTGAGACAGGGGGGTACCTAGGATTGGCGAGAGGCACATGTGGTACCAATCCATAAGGGGGTCAAGGAAGTACCAGGAAACTATAGACCCATCAGTTTAACCTCGTGGTGGGAAAATTAATGGAGAGTATACTAAAGGAACGATTGGGGGTTTACTTGGGGAGGTGGAGGTCTGGATAGTCGGCAGCATGGGTTTGTGCCAGGTAGATCATGTCAAACCAACCTTGTGGAGTTCTATGAATGGGTAACATCAGAACTGGACAGGGGTAAGCCTGTGGATGTATTATTCTTGGACTTCAGCAAGGCGTTTGACTCTGTCCACAGTGGTCTGGTGGAGAAACTGATGGGGTTAGGAGTAGGCCCTTTGATGGTCAGATGGATTGAAACTGGATAGCTGGACGACTCAGAGAGTAGTGGTCTGTGGGGAGCTCTCGAACCCTACAGAGGTTGGTGTGGGGTACCACAGGCTCGGTCCTGGGTCCAATCCTGTTTAATGCTACATATCAGACATCAGGGATGGTATAGGGTGTGAAATGAGTCTCTTGGATGACTCCAAGATGGGAGCAGTAGTTGAGGGAGAAGAGGGAGGTTGGCCCTGCAAGGGACCTGGACACCCTGGAAAGCTGGGCTCACACATGGAAATTAATTTCAATATCACCAAGTGCAAGGTGTTGCATCTTGGTCGGGAAACCCTAAACACAGGTACACCCTGGGAGGAGGTGCTGGAAGCCTCAACAGGGAAAAGACCTGGGGCTGCGGGATGCATGTATGAATAACTCTGAGCAGTGCAGGAGAGCAGCTAGCAAGGCAAACAGGATGTTGGGATGCATCGCATGGGGATCACCTCAAGGAGCAAGGAAGTGATTTTGCCCTACAATGGACTGGTTAGACCACACCTTGAGTACTGTGTACAGTACTGAGACCACACTTGAAGAGGGACATACAGTTCCTGGAGAGGGTACAGAGGAGGGCAACAAAGATGATCACGAGGGCTAGGGGATTTGACTTACGAGGACAGACTTGAGGAGCTCTGCCTGTTTTCATTGGAGGAGAGGAGAGACTGGGGGACATGATTGAGGTCTTCAAGTACCTCAAGGAATAAATAGGGTAAACATGGAGGATCTTTAGACTAAAGCAGGGAGGCATCACCAGAGGGCATGGTTTGAAGTTGGAAGGTGGAAGGGTGAGGGGGAAGAGGAGGAGGTTTTTCACTGAGAGGGTGGTGGACCCTGGAATGCTCTGCCTGGTGAGCTGGTTCAGAGATCCACAGTGAGAGGGTTTAAGAGAGGGTGGGACAGACACAGAAAGTGGATGTATCAGATGATGGCCTGTCCCGGGGTGGGATGGATGATAGGGTTTCTGGAGCACAAGGGATGGAGGGTCTCTGCACCCAACTAAGGATCTAGGTTCGAGCAGACTTGATAGACCATAAGGCCTAATCTGCTGGCAAATAGTATGTTAGTATACTGATCTGTGATCTAACCACTTTTCAGTGAAAACCCTTCATCCCTATGTGGGCCCCGTTTGCTTGGGTAGTGGGGGCTCAAAAAAGAAAAAAGGAACCTCAATGCAGAGTCACTGAAAAAAGGATTATCCCAAAGGGCATTGGCAACAAATCAAGTTTCAAAGAAATATAACATCATACATACTTCCATAATGCAAAGCATCATGGGATATATACAAATCACCATGAAATTTCAGACTTGTTCAGTTTACAGCAATTTACAAGCATTTTAAATAGCACAACTAACTTAATTTCTATAATAGTCATCTAGTACTTTTTACCATTATTAAAAACACCTAGTGCCATGGTATTTTCAATATTTACAGGTTTCATAAACATAAGGTATATACATCAAGGTATTTTATGACATAGTGCTATTACTTACTAAATCCAACAATGATAGGTTTTTACATACGCTTGGAGGTCACAACAATAACCTCCCTGTACAAGGACCTGAGAGGGAAAAGGAAAATTAAAGAGGACACTATAGCATAGTCAAGAAAGGGAATGGGGGTGTCCACAGGTGGCCAACCTTATGGACTAGAAATTGTAACGGGATAGATTAGGCTAAGAAATGTGTATCAGATTTAAGGAAAGGTTGGTCCTCAAGAGTGGCAGGAGCTCCCTGTCACATATCCCCCACCTCAAGAGGGAAGCAGTTATTGCAGACTGCTTACCACCTTCCTGTCCCAGGAAGGGATGGAGCATCCACCCATCCATCTTCAGAAGCTCTGTCTCAGGGACCCTATTAACAATAAACATTCCATTATAAACATAGTGGATATCATCATTCTTTACCCTGAAGTATTAACACATTTCTCAACAAAGTCTAACGCTACCTTCCCATCTCCTTTTAGGGAAAGTCTGTCATATTTCTTAACCAAAAAATCTGGACGGTTGTAAAGTCCAGTACCATAGAAAGACTTTCTTTGGGGTGAGTAAGTACCTGCTCTAACCCCATCAGCCATGTCAGTTTTAAGCAGGGGCCCAGTCCTAGGTTCTACCCCTCTACATAAACCCACTGTATCTCTTGATTCATTTCACTTGCTACAGATACAGACACCTGAGGGTAGAGACACTTTTGGTGTTACCCCAACACAGGTTACAAACCATTTTACACCCACCTCCTCCTTTGTAGGTTTATCATAAAAAAAAAAAAATACAACACATGTACCACCTCCTTGAGCTTAACATAATGTAACATTCTGGCAATATTAGCATCTTTAGCCTGCAGTATACCCCCAGTCAATACTGTTAATAGATTTAGCTGCATCAATACAAGAAAAAGTCCCTTCAGCCTCATAGGCTTCTTCTTGTTTGCTTGGAGTCTTCAACCCCAGCACAATATCGCTAGGCACAGTCTTACTTGGGGTCTCACATTCAAGTTCCATACTTGCATCTCCGACCTCCCACAGGTAACATCCTGGGAATACAGGAAACAAAGGAATATCCTGCTGAGTCAGGGGGTCCTCCTCAAACTGAGCCCACGAAAAATCCTCCTCTGACTCTTTATCCAAACTCTCTGGCAGGAACCTCTCTAACACCTGGCACCAATGTTCTGCTTCTCTACACAGTCGCTCTGCCTCCAGCCATTGCCCACTCATCCAGCGGATCATCCTTATCAGGGTCTCCACCTCCAGGGTGTTGTCTCACATCTCTGGTCTGCCTCGACCCCACGGTAGCTCCTCGTCCTCTTTGCATCACTTCGTCTTCTTCAGACTTGTCTTTCCTCCAAGCTCCGAGGTTCAGTCCATGCAGCAACTTCTCTCCATCTGTCAGCCATGGTTCTGGTCAGAACTCCATGAACTTTCTTCTCTGGCAACTCCTGGTGCATCGGTCCACCTGGGATATCTGGGCGATATCCACCAGAAAATGTCCCTCTTCGGCCAGTCCAGACGCTTCCAGCAAGTTATCCCACTGCTAACACCAAGTCTGTGGAGGGGTTGTGGGATAACAGATGGACCAGACACCGAACTTCAGGTTCAACACACAATCTGTGTGTGATGTTTTATTGAAAATACAGGAAATAAGTTTCTAGGAGCGTGGATATGTTGTTCATCCACACTCTCTGGCATGTCCCTTTCCCCTTTACATCTGTCCGGAAAGTCTTCAAGCTGGCTCCTCCCACCCACCCAGGTGGTAAATACCTCAGCTCTGCCCCATGATGCCAGATCTTCCTTTCCGCTGGAAGATTCAGGTTCCCTCATGCTACTTCAGCAGTTCATAGGCCCTGGATTCTCAACGTTGGTTTTCACTGCAAACGCTTTCTCTAAAATTCATACGATCCTAGTGCATCGGACATGGAGGACAAATTGTCCCCCGGATTTCGCCGGTGTCCCTGCAGCCAGAAAATGTTGCGCACCGATCCACACCTGTCGTGTATCTACTGCTTAGGTGTTGTACATGACACCACCCCTTGCACCATCTCTCTGGCCTTCCATCCCAATGTCCTGGACGACCGCAAGGCATGCCTAAAATTGGGGAGACTGGAGCTTCGCAATCCACCGGTGAAATCGAAGGAGGCAAGGTGGGCGGTTTCCGCGGCCGTGGGATCCGTCTAACAGCTCGATCAGATGGCAGCTTTCAAAGAGGAAGCTGCTCAAGCTCCGGCCAGCCGAAGTTTTTTTGTGCCTCTCCACCTTGGCTCTGCCTTTACTGGGTCCTTTCGGGAGTTGTGCCAGTCTCTCCCCAACAGGGGTGAGGCGCCCTTGGGCTCGCACTCCTCCTGCCTTCGGAAGAGGAATAAGGACCCCAAGTCATCTTCCTCCAAAAGGAGATGTTCCTGGGACCAAGAGAAGTCCGACTCACAAGAACTCTGCGGTCCGACTCGCTGAGATCGCCTCGGCCGGCTGGACCTTCCGTCAGGCCAGGGCACCGAGGCTGAGGAGACGGCTGAACCGGCCGAGATATCTCTCGACCCAGTCGAGCCTTTGTCGCCGACCCCAGTCGCCAACTCCTTTGAAAGGACACCTGTCCTTTCCTTCCCCGACGAGGAGACCCTGCCCTCGGGTGTCCCGATCGAGGGGAAAGGTGCCAGAACCTCTTTTCTCTCCGACTCCGGCATCTCCCGATCGAACAAGCAGACCTCATCGGTCTCGATCGAGGACCAGGACCCCTTCGGTCAAAAAACTGAAGAAAGGTCACAAACACTCCAGGAAGAGACGTTCCCCACCAATCCTCATCCTCCTTGGATGAGGAGAGACTTCTACGGAAGCTCCGTCGACGTTATGAGGATCTCATGCGGCAACAGCTGATTCTGACCGGTCAAAAGCCGGCTCCGCCATCGGGACTGGCCATTACTTGGCCCCCATCTCTCAGGCCGACGCCGACCCCTCCGGAACCGAAGGTCTCGGTTCCCCCACCCGTGGGGCCGGTACATATTCCAACTCGGCCTATTTTGATCTCCCCACCGATATTGGTGGAACCACCGCCTAAGCAGCCTCAGGGAGGGGCTCCCTTGAAAGAGGACCGGACAGACACCGGACTGCCCCATCGTCTGTCCATCTCTGTTGTCCCCGATCGCCCTTGGCGTATCAAGGGAGGCATAGGCGGGAGACCATTATATCCTGACTCTTTGGACTCGGATGCCACTGGTTTGCACTCGCATCCAGGGGATGACTAGTCATCAGTGACAGGCTTGGAGGAAGGTCCTTCCTCTTTTTAGGGCATCCTCCGCCTGATTTACGAATCAACTGGAATGTCCTTGGAGCCTATCCAAAAGAAGGCGGAATACCCCCTCACGGATATCCTCAAGAGGGGAGATACCTCGACGGAGGCCTTTCCAGTGGCTGAAGCCATTGTTGGCCCGGCCCTTGAGCAAAGGCAGTATCCTGCCTCCTGTCCAGCTCAGTCTGCCTGCATGGCCCGCAAGTATACGGTACCCATGGGGTCCTTGGCGGGGTTCACAGAGCATCCCTCAGCCGAGAGTCTTGTGACTGCTTCTGTGTTTAGACGCACGGGTAGCTCAGCTGACACTGACCGCTGTCCGGATAAGGAGTCCAAGAATATGGACCATTCTGCCCAGAAGGTTTATGCGGCCTCACCCATGGGCCTTCGTCAGGCCAGCTCGGCTGTGATCATGGCACACTTCTCTCATGCCCTCCTGGGGTCATTAGATGAAGTCCTCCGTCATCTCTCAGTGGACATGCAGACCACGGTGAAGCAAGTCCGTGACCAGGGCTGTGCTGTTGTGAAACAATAGCTCCAG